>OZ035880.1:155615522-157061738 GCA_964034835.1 Muscina levida
TGGCTCTCTTAGTGGCTTTGCAAGTCCCAAGAAACTAGGATCGGGCGCGGAGGCCTAATAAGCCACTCTCCTTAAACAAAACAATTATTAACAAAAACACGAAGAAAAGAAAAAACAAGAACTCCCCAAATGTTGACGACCACCGCAATCGTTATAAAGACCATGATTTAAGGATATGCACCTGGAATGTTTGAACTCTATACAGAGATGGTGCCTCTATCCAACTGGCGGCGTCGTCGCCAAATACAAGGCTAACATCACCGCCATACAGGAAATGAGATGGACGGGAGACTTTGACATGCTGAAAGACACAAACTTGGATGTGGATTCATAGTCGGCAAAAGACTTTGACACCTAATCTCGCGGTTCAACCCTGTAAGTGACCGAATAGCCACTATTCGCAGCCGGGCAAAATATTTTTACATTACGCTGATTTGTGTTCACGCCACGTCGGAAGACAAAGACGAAAACATTAAAGATGCATTCTATGAGCGCCTGGAGATTATGACCGTTACCCTGCACGACATTAAAATTGTTCTGGGAGATTTTAATGCTAAAATAGGAAGGGAAGATGCTCTTGGTTGAGCAGTCGGAAAATTCAGTCTACACAACAACACCTCCGATAACGGATTCAGAATGGTAAGTTTTGCGTCGGCAAGAAACATGTAGATTCCCGCATAAAGTTATCCACAAGACAACCTGGATATCGCCTAATCAAACTACAAGAAACCAGATTGATTACGTGGCAATTGAGGGGTTTGCAGCAACAACGAGTTAACTCCAATTTTTATAATTGTGTGGAAAATAAAAAAAAAACTGTTCAAAAATAGAGAATGCATTTAAATCGTCCGTGACTTTGCCTTATTATTTGTCACGTACCACTTCATGGCTCGGCCAAATTCCATTAAGATATTCGTAAAATTCGCAATTCTAGAGTCAATTTTATTCTGGAGTTAACTCCTTTTTGGCCCAAATAATTGAAAATAGCTTTCTTTATAAAGTAAGGAAGCGTTAAATATGGGCAATCTTATAGAAAATGGGTTTTTTTAGTGTTGCCATACGCGCGGGGATAACATAAAGGGTATGTATAAGCATAGTGGCGAAAATTGCGAAAGTCGCTTACTGCAATACGCATTAAACGGCTATGAAAGTGAATGTTCAACTAGCACAGGGATCAGTCGTTTGGAGGCCGGCCAAGTAACATCGCTACTGCTATCTCCATGCTGTTTTACGACAATCATTTGGGAAAACAAAGAGTCAGCTCCTAGAGTTAATACCATGTTGCCCCAAACGAATGAAGCAGTTAACTCTTTCTAGCGGATACCTTGAGAACTATCAATGGGAGATAAATCATTGTTGAACCAATCGAAAGAATGAATTTTTCCCCCCAAGAAACGGTTGTTAACTCTGTTCGGCCTAAAAATAGAGTTAACTCGTTGTTGCTGCAAGCCCCTCAATTGATGGAAGGCATGTCTCAAGCGTGATGGACTTGCGTGTGATGCGCGGTGGAAATATTGACTCGGATCACCACCTACAAGGCAAAACTGCAGCCAATGATGACGCGTGCGGTGACGGAGCGTTATAAAGAGAAAAGGAGGGAGATGAAACGCCTGTTCAGACGGAAAAAGCGTCAGTGGAAGAAAAGAGAGAGACAGGATATTGATAACTACTGGGATAGAGGTTAAGCCCAAAAGTTTTACCAAAAGGTTAAAAGCAAGGATTTGGAACACAGATCCGCACCTGTAAGGACAGAGACGGAAATCTGCTCACGGACACTTGGAGTGTGCTGCAAATATGGAGGGAACACTTTCAATCTCTACTTGTTCTTGAAGGCAAGATAAGTTAAGAAATCACACCAATCATCGACGATGGAGTAGACTGTCCACCATCCAGCCAAAACGTGATCAGCACGGCAATTGCACTTTTAAAAAATAATAAAGCTGCGAAAGCCGATGGACTGCCGGCAGAGCTTTTTAAAGCCGTCGGCAATGAGCTGATAAAATGCATGCACCAGCTCATAAACACTATTTGGCTCAGGGAGTGCATGCCCGATGATTGGAATCTGAGTGTTTTATGTCCTGTTCATAAGAAAGTCGATCTAATGGTGTACCAACTATCGCCGGATTAGCCATTTACCCATCGCATACAAGGGCCTGTCTAGTGTGTTATGTGAAAGACTAATGCCCATTCTGGCAAACCTGATTGGACTTATCAGTGTGGCTTTAGACCTGGTAAATCCACGACCGACCAGGTATTCACTCTACGACAAATCCTGGAGAAACCCCAAGAAATGCATATCGACACCTACCATCTGTTCATGGACTATAAAGCTGCATTCGACAGTCCGATACGACAGAAATTGTTAGATGCTATGTCTGAATTTGGTATCCCCGCAAAGCTAATACGATTTTTCGGGATGACACTGACTGACACGAAGTCTTCAGTGAAAATAGGCAAGAATCTGACAAGCCATTTTCGATGGTGCCGGGTTCGATTCCTGACCGGGAATCGATGAAAAATTACTTTTCAAATACTTTCGAGTCGTATGATAATTAAACCATCGTATAAAAGAATTATAACCCCAGCAAACTCCAGCTGTTACAACAACAACAACCAAGCGAGGCTTCAGGCAAGGCGGTAGTCTGTTATGCGATATCTTTAACATCATAATGGAGATGATCATGCGGAAAACAGCAGTAAACATGACTGACACCTTTTTGACAAAAGCCACATGCTGCTCGTGTAGGCCGATGATGTGGGTTGCGGGTTGTTACTGCGGTCTTTTCGAGCATTGAATTAATGACGACAAAACTAAGTTATTGGTTTCAACGAACAAAGAGTCTACTCGCTTGGGACGCTACGTGAACGAACTATAACTTTGATGTTGTAGATGATTCTGTCCACCTCGGCTCCGCCAGTAAGAAAGTTTTAGTATTTACCCTCAGTAAAATATAAAATTTTCTAGTATATTGATATTATTATACGATTTGTTAAGTGGGCGGAGTGGTACATTTGTATCGGAGGTACCTGAAGGGGCGTGGCTAGACAGTTTTTTCCCCAAAATGTTATCGTGATTTTGCTTTCCTAAATACAGAATTTGGGCACGATCACGTTGGGCGTATTGATATTACTACTCCGTCTCTAAAGTGGGCGGAATAGTACATTTGTACGGTAATTACCAGAAAGGGCGTGGCTAGACTTCTAATTTGTTTTCCAAAACAAATTAGGTAAATACTGTTTAGGTAAATACAGAATTTGGTCTCGATCGCGTTGGGTCTATTAATTATATTAATCGATTTCTGAAGTGGGCGGTACCTGATGGGTATGGGAGGTACCAGATGGGGCGTGACTAGACTTCCAGTTTTTTCTCCAAAACTTTATCCTGCCGTAGTTTTATTCAATATAGAATTTGGAAACGATCGCGTTGGGTATTTTGATATTATTACTCGATATTTAAAGTGGGCGAAATGGCTCATTTGTATGGGAGGTACCAGAAAGTGTGTGGCCATGTAGCCCATTTTCAATACTGTAAGTAGTTTTGGGGAAATATTAACTTGTGCAAAGTTTTAAAACATTTGGTTTCTTCTTTCGAAAGTTATAGTGCGTACCAGCCGGACAGCCAGACAGACAGAAGTCATGAATCGAATTTGGTTTAAAGAAACGTAGGGTCTAAAGTGACTTCTTTAATGTGTTATACTTTTGGGTCGTATCAAATGATATATACCCTCCTATCTGTAGGGTGAGGGTAGAAATAATAATGTCAGCCTGGAAATCAAAAGACGAGTATTGATCGCAAACCGCTGCTACTATGCGCTAAGCAAGCGATATAGTAACAAAGCGCTCTCTCGAAGAACAAAAGTCCAACTCTACCAGACTCTGATTCTATCTGTCTTGCTCTACAGCGCAGAATTCTGGGCAATGATACAAGCGGATTAATCTATTCTGGGAGTCTTTGAGAGAAAAATACTTCACAAAATATTTGGACCCATCATCGTGTTAACGGCGAGTATCGTCGTCGTATGAATCACAAGCTGTATGAGCTGTACAACGATATCGACGTAGTCAAGCGCGTTGAAATTTAGCGAATGCGCTGGTTATGGACACGTTGTACGAATGGATAAAAATGTTCCAGCTCAAAAGGTTTTCTTCAATAAACTCGATGCGCGGCGCAGGAGGGGGCCACCAAAACTTCGTTGGATGAACCAGGTGAAAGAGCTGTTATCTAAGCTTGGTGTGACGAACTACATACGGAGCGCAAAAGACTGAAGCGCTTGGAATACGTTTCTATTGATAGATAAATTTCTGTTGTTGAAAAAAATTCGAACTAGAGGGGATCTTTCCTCACCTATGGCTTTCATTCCGTAAAGGAATTATTTCACCCCCAGTTATTCCTCATAAAATAGCCATGATTATAAGTCCTCCGTTGTAAAAAAAAAAACGATAAAAGCTTTTCACACTTACCGATTATTTGAGATATTAAGTTCTCTCAATGTCATCAATACACCAAATTCCGCTGGTAAATCTTGTAGACTATTGCAGGACAAATTGACCAAGGACAAACGGGTGAATTGAGATATAAATGAAGGTACTTTATTAATAAGGTTATTTGCAAACACCAGTTCGGAGCAACATTTTTTCATCTCTTGCAAACTAGAAAGAGAATAACAAAACATAAAAATAAAACTACCAACGAATTTATTACATTCATTTTAATACCAACCCCTCAGGTAATGTGGTAAGGCGATTTTTGGACAGATCTACAATATTCACGTACTCATCACGAGCCGATTCGAAAATTTCTTTAGGTACATCAGTTAACTGTTGCATGGTTACGGTAAGACAGCGTGTTTTGCGTAGCTTATATCTGTAAAAGAGTTTAAAGCAGATTAAGAGTTAATTACAAACATAATATGAATTTGATTTAACAATTTACTTGTCGGGAAATATTGAATCCTCTTCAAAGCATAAACCTCTGCGGGGACTATTTAAGCCATCACCACCCATGCTGGCGCTATCCGATAAAGATGACGAAGAATTTGATGTTTTTGCTGCTGTCTCTAGACCCGCCTGACGATCTCGCAAAGTTTTCAAAATACGTGCAGTGCCGCACTGCAAAATGTCACGCCTGATGGATTTTATGGGATTTCCCTCCACCTGCAAGCTTACCAGATGGGCCAATGATGACAGAGAGTAGGGTAAATTATTGATGGAGTTATTGGAAATATCGAATCGGGTAAGATTTTGCAGGAGCGCAATTTCGTCGGGTATTTCAATGATTTTGTTGTCTCGTATATCGAATATTTTCAAATGTGGCAACTTTGAGCATAATCTCTTGGGAATTTTCTAAATAGAAATTTAAAAAAAAGGTAAAAAAGGCAAAGTAGAATGTAGAGGGGTAGGCGAACGAACACAATGATATCGCTGGACGGATTTTTTTGAAAAGAGTATAGTTGGAAATTCACATGTACATTTTACAGTTTAAGACAAGAAATCGATATCTTCAAGTTGTGCTAACTATTTAAGGTCACTATTCATACAGTGTATTGAAATGAGACAAAATAATTAGTAACAATTAAAGATATGGATATTTCCTAGCGTTGCGGAGGCACGATTTTATTCTCATTTTGTATTTTTTCGAAAAGTTGCAATATTTTGATATTATGTTCATATTAAAAAAAGGTAGATTTTGGACAAGACTATAATGTTCTTTTAATGAAACTTTACCTAAAATATTGTACACACAATATTACACAGAAACTTGAAGTGTCTACGAAAATTTGTGAAATTTAGCGAAATTTCTTATGTGACCAGTATATTTTTGTTTGTAAAATAAAGCAGACATCTTGGGGTTTTATAAACAACTTACTTCACATTTAAAATATAGAGCGACAACAAAAACAATACCTGGGAAATTATACTATTTATCTGGTAGGTGTTGCTGAGCACTACAAGAATCTGCTTTTCAAATTTTCCAAACCCCCCAATATCTTGAGTTACGGATAAAAACCCGGTTTTCGTACTTTTTCGCACTTATAAGCCAGGAACGCGGATAAATATGAGCCGATTTTAAGTTTCTCAGCAGATTTGGAAAGAAGAGACTTCCCAACGATGTATATAGTTTGTTTTGTTAAGTTCTACAAATTAGAAACAAAAAGTTAAAAATATATAAATTTTTTACTATAAAATCGTCCGTCCTTCCGCTGGAAATACCCATATTGAGTTCTTGTCTTAAAACACATCGAGTAAATTTTTTAAAGCAATATTTTTGTAGAAAATTGGAATGTTTTAAAATCCCACTTAAAGGTAGTTTTTTGGATGTTTCTCAAAATAAGAACAAAAAGGGCACGGAAGGAGTCGATATAGAAAGTAAAAATGTTCCTCGTTGAATTTCAACAATGCGAACTACAGTTTTTAAGGACCTATTTCAAACTTCTATTTTAGGATAAATGGAAAACTTCATCGGTTCACAAAAAGGATGGAATTAAAAAAAAATCAAACATAAGGTTATCATTCCGTAATGGAATTATTCGGGCACCAAACAATAACCTCCATTTTATTTTATTTTATTTATTTTTATTTTTATTTATTTTTATTATTTTATTTTATTTTATTTTATTTTATTTTACTTATTTTATTTTATTTTATTTTATATTATTTTATTTTATTTTATTTTACAAAAAAAATCCAACAGTACCATTTTTTATATTCAAATTAAACTCTTTCGTGATATCACTGTATTCTTCATCCCTCCCTTGTCAACATGCATACATACATACCTCTATGTAATTATTGGACACATGCAGTTCCTGCAAATCACTGCCATCGAAATCCGGCAATTCTCTAATATCATTATGTTGAGCATACAGACATTGTAACTTACGCAAGCTACCCATATCTTCGGGCAAAGATATCAGATCGTTATGCATTAAATCCAATTTTTGTAAAGCTAAAAATCAACAATAAAATTTGTACGATTGTTGAGAGGTACAACAAACAATCAAACGATTAATAGAAAAAAAAACCAAACTTACAACGTATATTGACCAAATCCGGTGGTAGTTCTTTAATATGATTATAGGCTAGTAGAAGCGTTGTTATACGCACCAAGAAACCAATACCACCAGGTAAAGATTTTAGTTCATTATTTGATACATCCTTTGTTTTACAATGATGGGGGGTGTGGTAATAGTAGTAGTAGCAGTTGATTAGAGTAATATATCGTAATTAGTTAAATATTTTTTATATAGAGTTAAATATTTTTTTTAATATATTCTAGTTACTAAGATGATTGTAATATGAAATGTATTGTAATGTAATGTGGGAATTGTTTAGGCCATGTATACAATTTATGAGGCGATTTAAATATATTCGGTTAGTTTTATCTTTGATCTATGTATGTACATAATGAATTTGTTCAGCGTTCGGTTCAAGATCTACTCTATTATTGCTAATATAATTTGTTTTACAAGAGTTGTGTGAAATGAAACGGTAAGAATAAGAAGCCTCAACAGGTAAGTTTATTTCTACAACATTATCGCAAAAGTTTATGTAAAATTTTCATCATTTTACCCAAATATAATTTTTGTTTTAATAGGACGTCAATGACCAAAACAACAGATATTCACGCATTTATTGCCGCACTCTTCGAACATAGTTCATCTCACCAATTTTACATACTTATTATTTAAACTGACCCTTCAAACGAAATTTTGGTCGAGTGGACGAGTTTTGGTGGCTGGAGAACTCAAAAGCATTTGAAAAATAATTTTTCATCGATGTTGATTTGGCCAGTACCCCGGCCGGGAATCGAACCGGACACTTTCGGATTGCTAGTCTACGTCGCTTCTACTAAGATATCGTTTTGGTCGTCCCTATTGACGAAGACTTTTTGAGCTGGAGTATTTCCATCCATTCGCATAATATATTGTTATTGTTGTAACAGCTTATTCTATACAAACTTACAAATTTTAATCCGGGGGCTCTTCGTTGATATCTAACCCTAACAATTGGGCTAAGTGGAGTAGGATGAGCTGGTAAAAATGTGGCGAGTATCGTAATGACCCTGACCACATGCAGGGCATACAAAAGGGACCGCACATTCTTTGCGGGACCAAAAGGCATTGAGCCTGCTGGTCCATGCCGACTTTAGTTGAGCCAGTGCCATTCTTGTCTTCTCTGTTTCAGCTACAGGGGGTGTGCGACTTCCAAGAACGACATTCATACAGTAACCTGAAACCGCGGTATCATTCAAAGCTGCTGCATACGAGGTGCGATCCAAGGGATTCTGTACATAGTTGCGTTTGTTTTCCTCGTATACTCGAAGGTCCTTCTTGACATTCCTCAGAGGAACGTCAACTGAGTGATGTTAAAGTTGGGGTGACTCCTCTGATGTAATCTCAGGAGGAACTGTACCTTCGTTTCCTCATGTAGATAGTGTTCTAAGGTTATCTGCATGCAGTCCGTTACAATCCTAAGGGGTGCATTTTGTCAGCTTTGGATATTTCTCCACTGGGTATCACTCAGCGAAGGAGACCACACTGGAGCAGCATAGTTAACCACTGACCGGCCAATTGTTTAGTAGTTGTTTTGTTATATTGTGCTGCCGGCTAGCGCTTTGAGGATCTTGTTCCTACTTCGCAGTTTGTGCGTAATTGCAGTGGCGTTAGCTGAGGAAGAAAATAGGTTGTCAAAGATGAACCCCAAAATTTGTGTGTGGTTCACAGTCGGAATTTGTACGCCATCGTCTGCGACCTCTTATTTTAGGCGGAATCCATGCTGATGGTGAGCAACTGTTAGGAGGCTAGACAGCTGGGGGAAGAGGAGTGCCTCTACAGTCTTTGCGACTGGTGACTAGAGGAAAATCCTGTAGGAAAATCCTTTAGTTGCGTTCTTACCTGGCTTGAGTATAGGGATGACTCTAACCTTTTTCCAGACATCGGGTATTATTAGGCTACTCATTGAAAGGTTTAAAACCATTGTCAGGTACTTGACACCCCGTTCGCCAAGGTGTTTTAGTATCAGCATGGATATGCCATCAGGTTCAATCGCCTTGGATGGTTTGGCTGCATTGATGGCTCTGAAACTTCAGAAGGGGTGTAGGGTTGTGGTATGTCCGAGACTGAAAGGTTGTGAATTTTGCGAACAACACATTGTTTCACCTTGTCTCTCTCTGGATGCACAATAAACTGCCGGCAAAATGCACGCGAGCACTTTACAGGGTCGAAAATGGTGGTGTCGGCAAACTTAATTGCGACCCTATCATTCTTCTTTGTTTGGTTGGAGAGAGACCGAACTGTGGACCACAACTTACCCACTCCTGAGCTCAGATTGCAGTTTTTCAAGTGATCTATCCATTTTCTCCGTTTGTGCTCATTTACCAACCTGCTAATTTCAAGGTTCAGCTCGACAGTACGTGGGTCGTCAGCGTTGACACTTCGGATGTCTGGTAAATTCTCTAAAGTCGTGCCAATCTGCTTTTTCTGTTTGATGTTGGTTTGGCGTTTAGAGACGATGAAGTCGTTGGGTCGATCCAGACAAAAGATTATGGGTAAGTGGTCTGATGCCAGTGGAACTACGGCTCTCCATGTTGCGTAGTTTATCAGACCAGGGTTCGCAATTGTTATGTCTGGGGAGCTGGTGCTGCGTGTGGGGCATCCTAATTAAAGGTGCAGAAGGTGGACTCATCAATTTGTTCCGACAGTGACGCGCCTCTCTGGTCTTCCCCTATGCAAGAGTGCCAGAGCGGATGGTGCGCGTTAAAGTCCCAAAGAACCGTCAAGAAGGGTCCTGATATCGGGACGGTAGTCTGATGGACAACCGGCTACTGGCGTTATACGTAATAGAGCTTTTGATCGGTTCCCCCGATCTGACTCCAATACCTGGAACTTCAAGGTATTGGTGTCTGGCGTTGAGGTCGAGGGAAGAGCTCTTTACGGCACAGTTGTGTATGATGAATGCGATGATTCCACCGTTGCTTCTGGTGCGGTCTTTTCGAACGTTGTATCCATTGCAACTGCGTTGCCTGGAAATGCTCGTTAGTTTGGTCTCCTGGATCGCAGCGACCACGACATTGTTTTGCTGTATATTATAAATCTGGTTATTGAAGCTTAGGTGCAGGTCCTTGCTATAAACACTAGCTCCTGAGCCTTGTTTCATCCTCGATCCGATGCTGTTGCCATCAGTGACTGATGGTTCGGGTGACTTGACAGATGGGATACCATGAGACATTGTTTAGTCAGCAACACATTATGTTGCCTGAAAATGGCATATCCGGTATCCATTAAGTGTCGCTGAGGAAATAGGTCTAAACTGGGACTGCGTAATTGAGCGACCGATTGCCTTATACGTCGCTACTATAGTCTCCTTGTTCATACCCCAAGAGGTACCTGAGAAAGCTTTCAGGACTTTATACCTGGTTTTTACATTCTGGTTGTCATTCGCTGTCCGGTTCATCAATTTTCAGCCTTTTAAATCTCTGTAAAGAGTAGGGACATTTCGGGAATATATTCTTATATCATTTTATCGTTTGTGAGGTTGGTCGACATTTGGAGGATTTTTATTTTCTATTTGTGTTTTCAAAATAATTTGTTTATTTAAGGGGAGTGGCTTATTAGGCCACCATGACCGAACTAAGTATCTTGGGTCAGCCAACGCCGCTAAATAAGAGTTGTGATGAGCTTCAGTTACTTCTGTTACCCATTCCCTAAGATGCATCGGTGGTATCTGTCATTTAGGCTACTCAAAGGATGTTCAGTGGCATTGCCCGGGGAATACGTGTCCTATCGGACGTTGTAAGCTGCTACAGGACCTCTGCAGAGAGCTTTTATATATAACCAAAGGAATAACTGTCAGAAAACTTAAAAAAGGAAATATCCTATCCCACATTCACTTTTAATTTCAAATTGTTAAGATTTGGCACACAATCCTCTTATAATTCAGAAATGGGTATACAAAATTGTTATATGCACTGATTTCCATAATGTCCAATTATGATATAACTTTAACTGAGTCTCTCAAGGGGTACCGAATGATTTATAAATTAGTAATTTTAATAAATTTGTGATTTTCGCGTATGAAATAAACTAATAACCCTATAACGCATAATTTTCAAAGAAATATTAAATAAAATATCTCTGAGTTGAAAAGCAAATATTTTTGTAAATTAAAATTGGTAGCAAGATGATAAAATCTATTTAATAAAACCTTAAATGCCATGAACAGAATAAAGTATGTATGTATTTACTTTAAAAGGTATATTGTAAATAACTTACCAAAACTTCCAACATATGTAAATCACTAATGTCCGGATTAAGTTCTTCGAATTGATTATGGGACAGATTCAAGTAACGTAAATCGGGAAATGTGAAAAATTCTCGAGGTAACTCCTTTAAACGATTGCGACTTAAATTTAAACGTACCAGTTTTTCAAGTTTTCCAATTTCTTTAGGTAATGAGGTTAAGGCATTATCGTGAAGCTGGAAGGATAAAAACAATCACAAGGATTATGCATAAGTGATTTATTACAAGTTAAAATTTCTGTTCGAATCACATGAATGTTTATATTTTCAGTCTTATTCAATGGGACCTACAGTTAAACTGAAGAGTAGTAAAGTAAAAATTCATCAAAACTCACCGTCAATGTAGTTAATGAACATAGACTTTCAATTTTTGGCGACAGCTGGGTTAACTGATTTGAACTTAAATCTAGATTGGTTAAGGGCAATTGATTCCACCAGGCATCTTCTTCTTTGGCCACCAACGATTCCAATGTAACCTCGGCATCTTTATCGCCTTGATTGATATCGTAAACTTTGTCCGGCACTTAAATGAGAACAAACAGAGCAAATTAATTAAATACACTTAGTCTCATAAACTCATCAATATAGTCCTAGCAATTATTAGTTATATACAATCTATTGGCGTCTCTAGGGAGGGCAGTTCTATTTCATCTTTACTATCCGTATCTTCACTCTCGATTTCACTGGTCGATGAGGCGGCCATGCGAAATTGTCGTATGTGATAGTAACGTCTCCGCGGATAAGGACCACACATGCAAAACGATGTGAGCTCCTTGGGTTTATTCCTTAGAGTAGCTATTTTGAAGGATATACGTTGCCAACACCCGAGTATCAAAGTCGCCAACAATTTGACTTGATGTGGATTAGATAAGAGTGCTATTGCGTTTTAGTTCTTCGCTTCAACGTTTTGTTTCACTTAAACGTTGTTCCGTTACTGGATCGTTTTTCATAAAGATATCATATTTTTACTGCTATCGCGCTATATGTCTAATGTCATCTACTTGCTGCTGCTGCTGTTGTCAGTGTTAAACCGGGCATGAAATTTAGTTTCCCCATATATGGTTTTCTAGTCATTGCTGTGTGTCGGTCATTATGTTGTTGCTGTCGCTAGTTATGGTGTTGGGTGACTTTGCCCGCAAACGAGGTTCACTGTCAAGTTGACGCGAACAAAGTTTACATGTGCGTTGCAAGTATGCAGTTTCATGTGTTTTGAGGTGCATTTGTTCTTGTTTTGCCACACTGTGGTTGGTGAATGGCCGCCAATATTTGAATATTGAATGTAATATGTATTGATGTGCCAATTAACCGCATAATACGTTTTGCTATGCATTGTTTAGTACAACTGAGGAAAACCAAATGAATGCCGACGCTTGCACTGTGAAAACGTAACGAGATGTTTGATATTAATTGGTAAGATGCATGTAAGCAATAAATATTTGAATGTCCAATACTTTGTAGTTGGGGACTACTCAAAGTCATAAAGAGAAGAAATATTGTTGGGCATTTAAAAGTTTATATGAATCCACATCTAGACATTAGTTTTGCACATTGTCCGAACGAAAATAAATGGATTTGTGATTATATTGTAAACGCCGTAAACATTAAGCCAGGTCGAAAAAAAAAGTTGTCAATGTTACCGCCTTATATTAAAAATTAAGTAAAAACAATTTTGGGGGAGCGAAAAAATTTTTTCTGTGGTCGCGGCAAAAAGCGCCGGATTCGGGGTTTTTACCATAACATGGTTATTTGTATACCGATTGTCAAGATCTATGCATCGTTGAAAAGGTATTAGCCACAGCTTTGTTAGTGTGTTAAAGATTTTTAACTACGACGTCATCTTCTAGCGGTTCTCATCATTGTATTCTTAAAAACCCCCCTAAGCATATAATTTTTTGATGTAGATTTGAAGGCCTTGAAAAACTATTAACGATTTTAGAAAAAACCGTTAACTTTTATTCATAAACAAAAAAGTTATATTGATTTAAAAAGTCAGTACATGTGATAATGCGAAATATACATTTGTTTATTTTTATTACATTCGTTTGTTATAAAACGTGTACAATTGAAAAATAAATAAAGTTCAAACAAATAAAAATCAATATTCGAAAATACCAAATAATCGGAATACTATCTAACTGAAGAACTTCCAAAGATTTTTTCAGCGACCAATGTAAATTAAGTATGATGACGCTTAATGCCATATCGGATCATGAGGAAATCTTTGGTTGAGCAAATAAAACTTTTTATACAAATCTACTTCGAACTATTATATGTTCTAAAATGTTAAATCAATATAACTTTTTTGTTTATGAAGAAAATGTAACGTTTATTTCGCAATTATTTTATAGTTTCTACAGGGCTTCAAATCTGCATCAGAAAATTTTATGATTAGGGGGGTTTTTAAGGATACAATGTTGAGAACCACTGGAATATGACGTCATAGTTTTAAGTAACTATATTAATAACAAAGCTCTTATTAATCCATCTTCAACGATATATAAAAATTAAAAATCGGACAGCGAATAACAAAGTTATGGACAAAACGTCAAAACCGGCGTTTTTGCCACGCCCACAAAAATAACAATTTTGCACCTCCGAATTTGTTTTTATAAGACTGTTCATATAAGGCGGTAACATTCATATATTTTTTTTTCTCCATATAGATCGACCCGGCTTAGTGAACATTTATTTCGGGCTATAGTTCTTTTGTCATAGGCGTAACAAAAGTAGTTTAATCCAGTAAAGATTTACATAATATACGATTAATCAAGTAAAGATATTATAGATATTATAGACCATGTTACTCACAAAAATAGATTTGATAACCACAAATGTAAAAAACGTTTTATAGCAGATTTCTGCTTAGAATGTCCATTAGAAGGCAACGATGGATGGGACCTTAGGAGTTAGAGCTTTTACAAAGTGATGACTTTCAGGTTAAATTCTGTAAAATATTCCGTAGATAGTCCACAATTATTGTGATGTAGGTAATTGTTTATATTGTTTTTGATTGTATTAAGTACTTACAGTTCGAAAAAAAAACTATAAAAAACTTTTTGAAAAAAAAGACGGGTGTGACACCATTTTATGACGGGTGTGACCTAGTAAAATAAACTCCAAAAGTATGAAGAAATTAAAGTTTTTATAGAGTTCAATTATATAACAAACATAAAGGTAAACATATAAAAAAATTATAAGACATATATGGGTATTTCCTAGCGTTGCGGACGCACGTTTTTTTTCCTATCTTGTAGTTTTCTCGAAAAGTTGAAATATTTTGAGAATAATGTTCATATTAAAAAATGTAGTTTTTGGACTGTTCTATTCATGAAACTTTACTTAAAATGTTCAAAATTATGACTACCCAAAGTGCGTTACGGACACACACAATTTTCCATAGCCACTTGATGTGTCTACGAAAATTAGTGAAAATTAGCGAAATTTCTTACCTGACCAAAAATCCTTTTTTGTAAATTAAAGAAGACATGTTGGGGTTGTATAAACAACTTACTTCAAATTTCCAACGATATACATAGTTTTTTTTTTTTTTTAAAGTTCAACAAGTTCATTATATGATAAAAAAAATAGAAATATACCAATTCTTTACTATCAAATCATCCGTCCTTCCGCTGGAAATACCCATATTTATTATTTATCTATGCTATCGTATCGTTATCTACGATGAATTCTAAGAAAATTTGCTCAAGAAACTATGGGTCTAAAATCAAAATCGGGCCCCTGGTTATTAACGAGAAACTTATCGTATTTGGGAAAAAATCCACAACAAGCCCCTCAACTACCCCGAAATCACCACTAGAGGGTTAAAATAAATGACCGACCCCCAGTTATTTAGCCAACATAAAATTTTTCCTAAACATACCTACCTCCATTTTCACCCCTGAGGAGGAGATGCAACACTAAGAAGGAGCACTTTAGACCCTAGGTTTCTTTGAACCAAATTCGATTCTTGGTTTTTTAAGTCGTTTGAGCCATGTCCGTCAGTCTGTCTGACCGACTTTGTGTCTCTCTGTCCAGGTGGTACGAACGGTAACTTTCGAAGGACGCAATTAATTGTTTTGAAACTTTGCATAGGTTAATATTTCCTTTAAAACTACTAACGGTATTGCAAATTGGCTACATGGCCACGCCCCTTCTGATACCTCCCATACAAATGTAGCATTCCACCCACTTTAGAAATCAAGTAATAATAATATTAACACATACAACGCGATCGATCCTAAATTCAGTATTTAGTAAAGCTATAACAGGATACATTTTTGGAGAAAAATATGAAAGTCTAGTCACGCCCCTTTTGGTACCTCCCATACAAATGTAGCATACCGCCCACTTTAGAAATCAACTAATAACATCAACACATCCAACTCGATCGTTCCCAAATTCTATACTTAGTAAAACTATAACAGGAATGGGAATGGGACTTTGCCCAGAGGTTGAAAGTTACTGATTGTCACTCACTTGGGAGTGACCAGAAGCGATTCCTTTGTGGCACTGTCCAAGCAGCTAACTACTTCCGGTCTTAGACCAAGTATTCCCCGGGCAATGATTTTAAAGCTACCGCTTAGAAGTTAGCTAACGTTAGAAGGCGAAATGTTGAGTAACCTAATCGGCATGCTACCACCGATGCGTCTTAGGAAGTAGGTAACAGAAGTTCAACACAGACTCTCTTAGTGGCTTTGGCAGCCCCAAGAAACTAGGATCGGGAGCGGTGGCTTAATAAGCCACTCTCCTTAATCAAAATTTATTATGAAAACACGAAGAATAGAAAAATGTTGACGACCCCCGCAAATGATATAAGGGCCATGATTTAAGGATATGCACCTGGAATGTCCGAACTCAATACAGAGATGGTATCTCTATCCAACTGGCGGATATCCTCGACATATACAAGGCTGACATCACCGCCATACAGGAAATGAGATGGACGGGACAGGGATGCACAGACGAAAGAACTGTGACATCTTTTGCAGTTGCCATGCAGAAAGTCACGAATATGAATGTGGTTTCATAGTCGGCAAGACACTTCGACACCTGGTCTCGCGGTTTATCCCTGTGACTGAATTAACATTACGCTGATTTGTGTACACACCCCGACGGAAGACAAAGACGATGACATTAAAGAAGCATTCTATGAGCGCCTGGAGGAGATATATGACCGCTGCCGTGCACATGATATTAAAATGATTCTGGGAGATTTTAATGCCAAAATAGGAAGGGAAGATGCTCTTGGTTTAGCAGTCGGAAAATTCAGTCTACACAACAACACATCCGATAAAGGATTCAGACTGGTTAGTTTCGCGTCGGCAAGAAACATGGTTGTGAGTGGAACCAAATTCCCGCATAAAGATATCCACAAGGCCACCTGGATATCTCCCGATCAAAATACAAAAAATCAGATTGATCACGTGGTAATTGATTAAATACATGTCTCAAGCGTTATGGTCGTGCGTGTGATGCGCGGTGCAAATATTGGCTCGTATCACCATCTAGTTGCAGTCAAGGTACGCGCACACGATTAAGTAGTGCTAAAAACACTCGTAATCAAACGCAAAGGAAGCTAGACATCACAAAGCTGCACACCACCGAGGTAGCCAATACCTACTCCAACCAACTCTATCAATTACTCCGACACACAGTGGCAGCATATTGCGAATTCTATGACCACTGCCGCAACGACCGTACTGGGTTATGTAAAACCACACTCAGACAAGCCCTGGTACGATGAGGAATGTCGCGATATGTCTTAAAAAAAGGATGCTGCATACAGGCACAAAACCGCAGCAAATGGCAAGGGGAGGAAGATGACACAGCTTTTCAGGCGAAAAAAACGTTCGGGACCAGGGATCCCCACCAGTAAGGACGGAGACGGAAATCTAGTCACTGATATTTACCGGTCTATTCTGACGTAGTTACAATAGTCACCACGGTTACAGTAGACTACTTTGGTTACAAAATCAAAAAATCGGTATTCCGAATCCTTGTTACCGTGACAATTGTTACAAAAATTGTTACCTGCACAAAAGGAGGTAACAAGGTAGTTTCAACTCTTTGAAATACTATTTTGAGATGTAAACAAATTTTAAATTATTGAAGTAGTGGGTAAAATACTTTTAGCACTTTTTGCTATGGAAATGTAGTGGCAAAATGTGTGGAAAGGGAACAACCGCCAAGAAACCTGTGGGACGGCTGTGACCAATTCTCCATGACACAGTATTTGTCCAACATTTTCGACTGTCCACTTAACTGGGGTATGTGTCGTCTCCTAAAGCTCTGTCAAATGCGTATAATTATCTAAAAAGTAAAAATATGTTTACTTTTCTCTGTATTGTTTTTTCATTTTTTGTTTTCAAAATTCAAAAATTAGCTGTAAATTGTCAATAATTGACTTTTCACCACAAGGTGAACTTTTCCTTGTTACAAAATTGCCAGAATAACCGTAACAAGAATTGGTTACAAAATTGTAACAAATTTACAGTAACTAATTTTTGTAACCAAATTATTAGAATAGGGCCGTTAGAGTGCATAAGTAACAAAATCTTACCAATCATCGACGATGGAGTAGACTATCCACCAACGAGATCAGCACGCCAATTGAACGGCATAAAAACAACAAAGCTGCGGGACCCGATGGACTGCCGGCAGATCTTTTTAAAGCCGGCTGCGATGAGCTGGCAACGTACAAGCATCAGTGGTCTATGTCCTGTGCTTAAAAAAGGCGATTCAAGTGAGTGTACCAATTATTGCGGGATCAGCTTTTTACCTATCACACACAAGGTCCTATCTACATTGTTATCTGAAAGACTAAAGCCCATTTTAGCGAACCTGATTGGACCTTATCAGTGTGTCTTTAGAATTGGTAAATCCACGACCGACCAGATATTCACACTACGATAAATCCTGGAGAAGACCCAAGAAATACAGATCGACACTTACTGTTTATCGACTACAAAGCTGCATTTGACAGTCCGATACGACAGAAACTATTAGATGCTATGGCTGAGTTTGGTATCCCCGCAAAGCTGATACGACTTTGTGGATTACACTGTCTGACACGAAGTCTTCAGTGAAAATAGGCACAAATCTATCAGGGCCATTTTCTACTAATCGAGGTTTCACCGAAGGGTATATCGTCCCCTTAGTATAAGAATAGTGTATGTGCTCATATTGCATAATTAGAATCTCCAATTTCGTCAAAATCTACTTCCACAAAGTGCGTCAAAACATCTTGGAAATAATAGTTTATAATTTCTTTTTCAAAAATTTCATAGACATCCGATTTGACGAAAACTTTAAACTCGATTTTCAAAAAACACCAAAAAAAATTATACACTATTGTTTTATTAAGGGGACGATATATAATATGTCTTGCGATATCTTTAACATCGTAATGGAGATGATCATGCGGAAAACTGGAATGGTACCATCTTTAACAAAAGTCACATGCTGCTCGCGAATACCAATGGTATAGATGTCATTGGACGAGCAGTAGGCAGAAGTGGGTCAGATGATTAATGAGGACAAAACCAAGTTAGTAGTTACAATGAACAAAGAGTTTACTTTGGGACGCTGCGTGAACGTTGACAACTATAACTTTGAAGTGGTAGATGATTTTGTGTACCTTGGCTCCGCCATAAACAAACATAATAATGTCAGCCTGGAAATCAAAGTGCTACTACAAGCGCTTTAATCATAGGGCGCTCTCTAGACAAACGAAGATCCAACTCTACCAGACACTGATCCTACTTGTCTTGCTCTACAGCGAAAAACCCTGGGTGACACGTTTTCGAGAGAAATATACTTCGCAAATATTGAAACCCATTGTCGTTAACGGTGAATACCGTCGTCGAATCGGACGGGAAGGGGGTAAAATAGGCGTGGTACCGCCCCATACTACTAGAATTTTGAAATGGCTGCATCTTTTAAACCATTATACATAGTTACAAAGTTGAGATTTGGTACGTATATCGGACGTATAAGAAAAAATACTTTGTTTGCGCAAAGAGGGCGGTGCAACGCCCCTTTTTAAAAAATATGTATATTGGCCAAATAAATGGACCTATTGCAATTATATTTTCTTTGTGAGATACTGTCCATAGGGCCTCTATCATAGGCTACATAAATTAGACTAAGGGGCGTGACACCGCCCACACAAACCGAAGTTTCAATTGGTCATATGGCAAGAGCTATTAGAGGTATGAAGATGAGATTTGCTTCATATTATACTGATACAAAGAGGATTACGTCTCGCTGTAAAACGGGCGGTGCCACGCCCCTTTTAAAAAATCGTTATCTGGGCGAAATACATGAACCGATTGCAATGAAATTTTCAATGTGTAGCACTATCTGTAGGGCCTCTATCATAGGCTGCATGAAAACATAATTAGACAAAGGGGTGTAGCACCGCCCACACAAACCAAAATTTCAATCGGTCATATCTCAAGAGCCACTAAAGGTAAGAAGATGAGATTTGCTACATATGTAAATGGAACATGGGGGATTACGTTTCGCTGGGAAAAGGGGGGTGCCACGCCCCTTTTGATTGTAATAACATTTTCATAATCTACATAATCTATATAGGATTTGGGGTGGTTGAATAAAAGTCAGCTAAGAATGAATTTCTTGGTTATTCGAACTTTTATATATCGTACTTGTATATGCGATAATATCAGAAATTGATACAGGCATGCTCACTATCAAATTGGATTGAAGGTTTTTTGATATCCGATATTTCTGGGTAAAAAAAACGAAAAGGAGAATAAAATTTTACTATCGCCTAGACCAAACGGCTAATGATATAATCATGATAATTTATATGGACTTGCCCCCTATGGAATTAGAACGAAGCAAGGACGATTTACGAAATTCTTGCCTTTTAGGGTAAAAAGGCCGAAAAGAGACTAAAACGGTACTTAACAACTAAAGGTATAGTCGCAAAAATTGAAGTGAACATTTTAGTTGTGCGATGAGAAGTTATTTTTCGAAATTCGTTCTTTAGTTGTAACATTACCGCAAAAGGGATAAAACTGGTATTATCGCATATATCGTAAAGGTAAAATTAAGAAAATGTATATATAATTGCTGCCTATAGATGGGGTTTTTAGAAATTCGAACATTTGGGGATAAAAAACCGAAAAGAGATAAAACTGGTACCATTATGTGAACATGAGTACCAGTCCATTTTAGTTGTGCGATACGAATGTATCTTTTGAAATTCGTACTTTTAGGGACAATAAGAGACTAAAGCGGTACAATTACTCAGACCAATGGAATAAAGCTACAATCACATAAATGGGGTGTTCGTTCGTCTTATGAAGCTTTTGCATTTTACCTGTATTGAAGGAGATTCATTGTAAGTACGGGTGAAGCAACACGAGCCGGGAAAGCTAGTCATTCAATATATCTAAAAGGGTTCTTAGAACTATATTTTATTAATAACTTTATAAGCCTATAGCGCAAATCTGCACACAGAAAATTTAAATTTTAGAAATTTTAACTTCTAAATTAAAATTTATTTCACCAAACTATAGTGCCATTCTGACACGTTAAATTAGAATAACACAACATATATTACTGTGCCATCATGATCGATTTTGCAAATAACAACTAATTAGTCTACTTTTTACCTTAACACCTTCTTGATAAATAATTACTCTACTTTTTACCTTAACAATATTGTTTTTGTTTTTAACTTACGACTGTCGGACCCATTCAACTATCGGTTGTTAACAAACATTCTGACTTCAAAAATAAAAACAATGAATAAGAGCAAAATAATGATGGAGCTATAGCTGTACGTCCGTTTTTTAAAACCAGTTGTATTTCTGCGTTTCAAACTGAATTTCGTATTCTTATTTCTGTTTTGATTGTAAGCCCTGGGGGCAATAACATTACAAAATTATTAAGAAGTACAATTTGGGGTACCACACTTACACACACACACTCGTAAGTTAATATACTTAAAGTTCATTAAGATCTTTTTCATTCTTTCTAATTACAAACACACACCACAC
This sequence comes from Muscina levida, assembly GCA_964034835.1. Taxonomy (NCBI): domain Eukaryota; kingdom Metazoa; phylum Arthropoda; class Insecta; order Diptera; family Muscidae; genus Muscina; species Muscina levida. The sequence continues at coordinate 155,636,848 of OZ035880.1, forward strand.
ACTAATGGGTGAGTTATTGGGAAATTTTGAGTTATTACTTCCATTATATGTCTACCTTATATGTATGTATGTATGTTGTAGCATGTACAGACTGGAACACTTACGATATTTGAAAGTGAAGTGAAGTAGTGTGTTATTTTTAGATAAGTTTCAACTGATATACTTATGGGCAGATAGTCTACTCTACTTATTTTTGTGTGTAATTTTAATGAAATATTTAGCATAGGTGTGGTAAGTAAAATAGCAATGAAAGCTAGGGGAACATATATTAACGATAGCAACCTAAAAAAATAAAAACAATAAATATTTTCAAAAAGTATCGAATTAATATTAAACCAATATCTTTTGAAATATCTTGTTCTAAAATACATCAATGAACAAAAAATAAAGAAGTTAATATGGATCAGAAATGACAAAATATTGATTATTACATTCTGTACGGAAATAACTTTGTATATGTATACTAGCTGTCCCGCAGACTTCGCATTGCCTTCAAATTTATATTTATACTTCTTTATCTTTCCTCTTTACTAATATTATAAAGAGATGTTTGTGAATTTTTTTGTTTGTAGGGGGTAAACTGCTGAACTACTCATCAGCTTTTAAAAATTATTTCAACAGTAGAAAGCTACATTATCACGATATCCGTATTGTTAGGAGCAAAACGGGCTTAAACTGGTAACATCACCCAGACCAGACTGCTTTAAGTAGTGGCACGAAAATTTGGGTTCATATTGTTTTTTCATAGAGTAGTTGTGCGATACAAGGGGATTATTCAAAATTCTTTTGTTTAGGGCTAAAAATGCCCAAAAGAAAAAAAAATTGGTACCATCACCCGAACCAAAGGGGTAAAGCTATAATTACGAAAATCTATATGAACATGCTCCACATAGAACTAGATTGATACACGAATGGATTTTTCGAAATTCGTAATTTTAGGGCTAAAAAAAGCCCAAAAAGTTATAGAACTGGTACCATCACCCGGAACAAACGGCTTAAGTAGAACCGCGAAAATCAAAATGGGCTTGCTACCTATAGAATTAGAGTGCAGCATTAAGGGATTTTTAAAGTTCGTACTTTTAGAGTCAAAAAAGGTCAAAAGGGATAAAACTGATCCCATCACCCGGACCGAAAGGGTAAAGCTATAAAAATAATGTTGGTGAATATCAGTTGTGGGAGTAATTGAGGAGTTCTTACTTGTAAGCGGAAAAAGGCCGAAAAAGGGATAAAACTGGAACATTTACTCAATGCTTTATTTATGGGGTAGATGTGGAGTCGATGTAAACGGATGAATTCTTGGAATAACAATAAGGAATTTTGGATTTCAATTAGCCGGGGGCATTAAATCAGAAAATTGGCGTTATGACGAAATGCGTGAGGTTATAATCATGAACTTTCGAAACTACGTTGCTCTCCTTGAGTAAAAGCAAAAGTTTTTGATTTTTAAAAAACTTTAGCTAGATGCGGTAGAATCGGGGGCTTGTCATTTAATAAAACCAATTAGCACCCAGATCAATTGACTGTTTGGGAAAAATTATTGGGGGTCGGTCACTTATTAGAACCCTCTTGGCTCGTTGTGAAATTTTTTCCTAATACGAAAAAATTCTCATTAATAACCGGGGGCTCGATTTTGATTTTAAGCCTATAGTTTCTTGGAGAATTTTTTTTTAGAATTCATCGTAGATTACTATTTTCTTATATGTTTACTTTTATGTTTGTTGTATAACTTAACTCTATAAAAACTTTACATTTTTCATACTTTTGGAGTTTATATTACTAGGTCACACCCGTCGTAATATTTAGTCAAAACCGTCTTTTTTTAAAAAAGTTTTTATTAAGAAAAGTAGTTTTTTCCGAACTTACACAATCAAAAACAATTTAAACAATTACCTAGATCATAATCATTGTGGACTTTCTAAGTGAGATTTTAAAGAAGTTAACCTGAAAGTCATAGTTTTGTAAAAGCTCAAATTCCTAAGGTTACAACCGTCGTTGTCTTCTAACGGACATTCTGCGCAGAAACCAAGTTTCTTTAGTATCTACCTGTTACTAAACTTTTAAAAAAAATCACAGCTTATTTAAATAATAAATTTTCTATTTAAGTATTATAACCAAAAATGTGAGTAACATGGTCACACCCTTTCTTATTTCCATCCTTTCTGATTTTCAATTGTTATTCTATGAATTTCAGTTTAAAGTTCTGATTTTTAATTCTTCTTTTCCGAAATATAATTTGAAATTCTGAATTTCAATTATTCTATTCTGAATTTTATATAGAATTTCTGAATTTCGATTACAATTTCCGAATTTCAGTTAGTGTATTCTAAATGTTAACAGCAATTTTTGATTTTTAATTTAAAATTCTGAATGTCAATTGATCTTTTCTGAATTACAATTTCTGAATTACAACTGTCTCCTTCAACACGTAGTTGTCCTAGGTTTGAGAGGGAATTGTTCCTTTTGTACTAGAATAGAACTAGTTCAGTAATTCTAGTCGGACGGTAGATGTTATCTTCTTTGAACTAGTTTGGAACTACTTCAAAAAATTAACATAATAACTTGTAATTTTCAAGACAATTTGAGCTAGTACTGTACTAGTATTTAAAATACGGAAAAAATATTATGCATCCTTTTCAATACATTTGAAAGTGGGTGAAAAATACGATATTATATTAACCGGTCTATTCTGAAGTGGTTACAATAGTCACCACGGTTACAATAGACTACTTTGGTTACAAAATCAAAAAATCGGTATTCCGAATCCTTGTTACCGTGACAATTGTTACAAAAATTGTTACCTGCCAAAAAGGAGGTAACAAGGTAGTTTCAGCTCTTTGAAATAATATTTTAAGATGTAAAGTCAAAATTTAAATTATTGAAGTCGTGGGTAAAACACTTTTAGCCCTTTTTGCTATGAAAATGTAGTGGAAAATGTGTGGAAAGGGAACAACCGCCAAGAAACCTGTGGGCGGCTGTGACCAATTCTCCATGACACAGTATTTGTCCAACATTTTCGAATGTCCACTTAACTGGGGTATGTGCCGTCTCCTTAAGCTCAGTCAAATGTGTATAAATATCTAAAAATTTAAAATATGTTTACTTTTCTCTGTATTGTGTTTTCATTTTTTGTTTTTTAAATTAAAAAATTAGCTGATAATTGTCAATAATTTATATTTCACCACAAGGTGAACTTTTCCTTGTTACTAAATTACCAGAATACCAGTAACAAGAATTGGGTTCAAAATTGTAACAAATTTACAGTGACAAATTTTTGTAACCAAATTATTAGAATAGGGCCGTAAATTATATTATAAAACATACATACATACATGTATTATAAGACATACAATACTTGAAATATATATTTTTTTCATCTAAAAGTTATTTCGAATTATTTGTCTTTTCTAAATATAACTTCAGAAATTATTTCAATATTCTCTTTTTCTTATTCATTATCTAATAACGTTTAACTGGTTCAAAATTCGATAGTTTAGAATTAGTTAATTTAAGATTAGTTCACAATTTTATACTTCTGAAATAGTACGTTTTTGAACTAGTTTGACGATTCCCCACTGGAGAATTATTGATTGTTCTTAATACACACTGATTGCAAAAAAAAGTTTTTGTATAAAAAAAAATACTTATAGAAACTGAGACGGGTGTGGCGTAGTATGAAAACTCGATAAATTGACTTTAATAATATAACCAATATAAATTAAAACATATAAGAAAATAATAAGACGTTTACTTATTCGCTCGTGGAACCATTATATAGCTATATTTCAGAAACGCTTGCAAATTTCATAATTCTGTCCAAATTTTTTTTTTACAAAATTACTACTATTTTTTTAAAAGTTTATGGTCGTAGTAAGTGGTATTGACCTCATGCAGTTGTTTCCAGTTCCAGTTATAGGATGGTTAAAAATATATTAGACAGACTTTTAAGTAATTAAATTAAGAAATTTTTAGTACGTTTACTGGTATACAAATGGTTCTTGAGTTATGCTGAAGTCTGTAAGGTAAACCATTTAAAAGTGGAAATTTTTACTAAAGAAAATTAAAAACAAAAACTTTTACCATAGCTGTAAAGTGTCGACTATTATTGTAATCGTGAAAACTAAAACATCAAACTAAGTGTGAATATTGATGATTTTTTTGTTGGTGGTACATAGCGTAATCATTACTATACACTTCACCACAGCTATAGATATTACCGACTTTTACCTACTTTTCATTACATGTATCAATGTATGTAACATAAAAATGTGCGCATCAATGAATTTTAACAGTACAATCGAAATCAAGTGAAGTAATCATTACAAATCAAATTGTATTAAAAAATATGTTAAAGATAAAACTTGCTAACGCACAAACATAGTATAAAACAAGCTTGCACCATTTATGGTCGTTTACGGCAAACGTAGCAATTGCAAGTAATTTTTAAATTATTTAAGGATTTACTGTGTACACATTGTTGTGTATATTTCCTTATGTGTCAAGGTCATGTGATTGATGACGGGTTGGCTGGTTGGTTGGTTGGAAACCAATAATTATTTTTGTATTATTGATTAGTTTGTTACAAATTACTCCTATTGAATACTTACCAGTGGCCAGGCCTCTTGCTGATAGATTCAATGTACCCGATTTACGTGCCAATTTCAATAGTTTATCCGATAGTACACTATTGTCTTCGGATTTTTCACGTTTGTGGAAAACTGGATTTAAATTCCTTAAAGTAGGACGCTGAGAGTGACGACGCATGTTGTCTTCTTTGGTGCTGGTGGTGGGGTATGCAAAAGGGTTATTCCGCGTTTTAAAATTGATTGGACGACAAACTCGTAGCCAAGCAGGAGGTATTTAAGGAACTAAATTTACTAGGTATATGATGGAAGATGAATGCAGTTGTACCGTTTGACAATAAGGTGAGCTAATGGGTTAAAGATCGCAACTTGTAAGATACTGCTTCGCAGGTTTTTGTTTTGCCGAAATGATGATAGCGCTGCTGCCGGTCGTAATTAACGATATTTATTAGTTGTTTATGGAACATTCACGCCTGGGTTCGCCGCAATTATTCCTGATGTCACTGTGTGTTTTTATGTTGTTGTTGTCTGTTATTATTGTCGGTTGCTATAAAATAACACCGATTAACGTCGTCTACGACATCATTTCGGTAAGGTAATTTAGAGCCCGCAACTACACATTCGCAGCACTACAAAAAAAAAAACAAAAAACTTAACGTGAGAAATATTTAAATTGGGTCCACTTATAAATAACATTTTAATTTATATAAAACAAAAACAACATCCGAGCGTGGTGCCATCAAAATGTAATGGTCCGACCCCTATCCCCCTTTAGCAGAAGCAGCAATAACAACAACACATACCACCCCTATATACGATGACTGTTTGTTTGATGCTCAGGTCACCGTGAGTGAGTTGAAGAAGAGTAGCAAATAATTTCGTTTTTAAAACATTACAATAATTTGTTAAAGGACCGACGCGATTTGTGTGTGTTTATTGTTGTTTTTACATTACTAATTTGTATTTTCTGTGTTTTGTTGTTATTCTTATTTTCGTAAATTTACAAATTATATTATTGTATTTCTTTTTTGTTGTTTTTTTTTCTTCTTTTGGGCCGTCGTTTTTGCTTCAACTGCTTTAGCGATTTTTCTCATGTGTGTGCGATTTGACGTTTCGTGCTCTACTAAAGAATCCACCGCTAATATTTATTAATGAATTTGTTGCTTTGTCTCTTTTCGTTGTTTTAGTGCTCATTGCGTTATTGCATTACTTTGAGGGGGATATCTATTACGTTTGTTACGTAGTAAACTAATACAACACTGCGTTGTGACTGATTCATGTCTTTGCTAAAATTGTATTGTCGCGCCGTAACATATGCAGCTGTTTTGAAAATTATAATTCAAACTGTGTGCAGAGGGCAATAAATTACATTACAATAAAGACAATAGGAAACAATATCACTTGTTAAGATAATGTAAATGCCGACACAGATTAGGAATAGGCGCGGATAAATTATTTCTCTCTTTTAAGTAAACCGATAATTTACCATGATAGCCAGTGTGACCATTTTAGCATTTTTGCAGCTAAATTTAGCATTTTTTGCAAAATTTTCATTTAGCATTTTTCTTAGCTTTTTGCAATTATTAATTTAGCATTTTATAGCATTATTCTATCTGACACTTTTGATCCCTAAAATTCACGTTTAGAAGATTTTTTAGTTCCAACACCATACTTTAATTACAACTTAAAAGAATTTTTATAATCAAAGAAAGATGTAATCAATTCTAAAGAGGAAAATGAAATAAGAGTTACTTACCGAAAGTTTATAGCTCAGTTAATATATCAGCTTAAACCACGATTGCCAGAAAATTTTTCTGTAGAAAACAGTTTAAAGACTATAAAATTTAAATTACATTAATATTTTGAACAACAAATGGAAGATTTCACAGTGGAAGAAATTACTATTTTAGAAAAGCAATGGCAAAAGCTAAGTACATATGAATGGGCAAATAAAAACTCAATAATTGATTTCTGAATAAGAGTATACGAATACAAAAAAGTTTTAAATGAAAACCCGTTAAAGGAATTGTCTTCGTTTGTTATGAAGTTTCTAGGTTTACCATTTAGTAACGCAGAAGTTGTAAGAGTTTTCAGTGGCATAAACCTTATAAAAACAAAAATTAGAAATAGAATGATATTGAACACTATGAATTCACTTCCTTACATTAGATGCGAATTGAAAAGGTTAAATAAATGTTGCGAAAGTTTTAAAATTACCAACGATCTTATTAAAAAATGTGATAATGTATGATAATGATATTTCGACCGACTCTTCGGAAGTTGAGGAAGAATATTCATTTGATATTGTATTTAGTTTATAAATAAAATTTATAATTTGTAAACGAATGATATTTAAAAATGTACTGAAATGCTATTAATTAGCGATTTAAATTTTGATGTTATTTTTTTTATATAAATATACATATATGTAGGTATGTACAAACTAATGTGATATTGAATTCAATGGTCACTTTTTCTTTTATGTATGTAAGACTCTTTTTGTTTATTTTTTATTCAATAAATATTTTTGTTGTTGTTTGCCATGGCTCAACAATACATGGTTGAATAATTGAATGACATTTTTTTATTCTAATAAAATATATTTCTAAGGCAACATTGAACACAAAATTTAAAAAAAATAAATGCTTTGTAGTGATCATTTTATCTAAAAAAAAAACGTTTTTAAATTTAGCATTATTTTTTGGCATTTTAATATTTGTTTTTAGCATTTTTTAGCATTATTTTAATGCTGATTTAGCTGCAGCACATTTTTAGATTTGGTCACACTGATGATAGCTTAAGAGTTTTAACTGATTAATTTTCACTCTCTTGGTAGTGCGACCTTATTAAACAACAAAGTGGCAGTAAGAAAGGGAAAGATATCGCAATTTATTAAAAAATTACCTTATAAATATACAGTACGAGCTCGATTTTCGCAACTACCGATTATTGCAACGCCCCGAAATCGTCTTCATTTATTTGCAACGCTCTTTTTCTACACATGAGTCTTTAAAGGTGCAACACGTCCAAAAAAGCAGTCTCGATGAGCGCAACTTTTTAATGTATTCGCAGAAATCATATGTTTATTTTATTTGCATGCTATGTTATGCCACTGTTCAATGTGAGTGAGCAAATGACTGTTATAGTACAGTAATTTTTTTTTTATTATTAGTGACGTGGGGCATTTTGCACAAAGTAAAATAACAATTTTCAATAAAGGTTCGGTAAGCGCAACAATCACGGTAACTGCAACCGGCTTGGGCTGCTATCGGTTGAGAAAATCGAGCTCGTACTGTATATAAAAAAAGTATAGAAAATGGGGAGGAGACAAAAAATATTCGAGGCTTGGCATTTATTACACAGTAGAGACCTGCACATTAATGCGAGAGACGAGAAAAACGAGCATTATTGCACTTTTTTTCAAACCAAACTAAAAACATTTCTTGTTCACGATGAACTCTCTTAAACTCTCTTCTCTTAAAACCAAAGCGATAATAACTAGCTGCTATTCTAAAAAAAAATGCAGTAAATCATTTGAAACTTTTGAAGACTGCCTTTATGTGTTTTCAACAATCAGTTCTGTCGTTTTTTTTTTACGTGAGGAAGAAGCAAAATCTTGCTTTTCGGTACGACAACATATCTCTTTAGTACAATACAAGTACTTTTAAATCAGCGGTCTGTCATATTGACTTGCAGTTTGGGTAGCGAGTAAGAGAGAGAAATTCACTGGGAAACAGTTGTGTTAATGTATTGTAAGTATAATTTACCTATTATTATCAATACCTGTTAGTTAACATTATATATACCCATTTATATATTATAAAAGTTAAGCGAAACAATTTATTGTAGAAAAAAGTACAATTTATTTTACTAAAAATACAATTCAATGTAACAAAAGTACATCTATTGTACCAAAACTATATCAAAATTTACATTTATTGTACCAAAAAGTACAATTTATTGTATCAAAAAGTACATTTATTGTACCAAAAAGTAAAAGTTATTGTACCAAAAAGTAAAATTTATTGTACTAAAAAGTAAAATTTATTGTAACAGAATATTCAAATTATTGTACCAAAAAGTATATTAAGTGTATCAAAGAGTACAAATTATTGCAACAAAAAGTAGACTTATCTACGAAAAAGTACAATTTATTAAACTAAAAAGTAAAATTTATTGTACCAAAATGTTGTTTTATTGTACGAAAAAGCACACTTATCTACGAAAAAGTACAATTTATTACACTAAAAAGTACAATTTATTGTACCAAAAGGTACAAACTATTGTCCTAAAAAGTAAAATTTATTTTACGAAAAGTACATTTATTGTACCAAAAATGCATAAAAACGTACAATTATTGCACCAAAAATTAAAATTTATTGTATTTAAAAGTACAATGTCTTCTTCTTAATTAGCAGCAGCAACAGAAATTCATCTATCAGTATCCGCACAAAGAAAAGAATTTCAAGCGTATCGTTATTTTCTTTTGCGCTCAGTAGTTAGTCCCACCAAGTGTAGATAAAGCAGTTTAACAGTTTTGGTCGTCCCCTCCTGCGCCGCCCATCAAGTTTATTGACGATTACCTTTCGAGCTGGAACATTCGTACAACGTATCCAAGCCAGTGTATTCAAGCTATTTCAACGCGCTTGACTACGTCGATGTCTTTGTACGGCTCATACATCTCGTAACTTCTTCGACGACGATACTCGCCGTTAACGATGATGGGTCCAAATATTTTGCGAAGTATTTTTCTCTCGAAGACTGCCAGAATATATTGATCCGATTGTGTCATTACCTAGGATTCTGCGCTGTAAAGCAAAACAGGTAGGACCCCAGTCTGGTAGAGTTGAACCTTTGTTCTTCAAAAGAGCGCTTTAACATTAAATCGCTTGCTAAGGTTGCATAGTAGCAGCGGTTTGCGATCAATACTGGTCTTTTGGTTTCCAGGCTGACATTTTTTGTTTATGGCGAAACCAAGGTAGACAAAATCATCTAGCACTTAAAATTTTTAGTTGTCAACGTTCACGCTGCTTCCCGAAGCATCCCACACTAGTGGATTTTTTGTTCGTTGAACCAAAGAACTTGTTCTTGTCCTCATTTATCACCAGACCAACTTCTGCCGACTGCTTCTCAATGACCGCAGTAACATCCCGCAGTCCTCGGCCAATGATATCTATTTCATTGGCATACGCAAGCAGCATGTGACTTTTTGTTGAGGATGGTACCATTCCTGTTTACTGCAGCCTTCCGCATGATCATCTCCATTACGATGTTAAAGAGATCGCAAGACAGAGTATCGCCTTGTCTAAAGCCTCGCTTGGTTATTTTTACTGAAGTCTTCGAGTCAGTCAGTGTCAACCCGCAAAGTCGTTTTAGCTTCGCAGGGATACCAAACTCAGCCATAGCATCTTACAATTTGTGTCGTATGGGACTGTCGAATGCAATTTTGTAGTCGTTGAACAGATGGTAGGTTGTTTTCGTGTGAATATCTGGTCGGTCGTGGTTTTACCAGGTCTAAAGCCACACTGATAACGTCCAATCAGGTTCGACAGAAAGGGCTTTAGTCTTTCACATAGCACACTAGACAGGACCTTTTATATGATGAGTAAAACGCTACTCCCGCAAGAGTTGGTACACACACTTGGATCGCCTTTCTTAGGCACAGGACATAGAACACTCAGAGTCCAATCATCGGGCATGCATTCCTTGACCCAAATCGTGTTTATGAGCTGGTGCATGCTCCCACAGCTTTTAAGCCATGCGATTCCCGTGGGGATCCCGTTTTGGCGTGATCTCGTCACTTATGCTGCCTTCAGAACGGGTACAGATCGAAAGTGTCCGTGACTAGAGTTCCGTCTATGTCCTTACAGGTGAGTTTTTCTTTTGCAAAACCATTGCTTTTTACCTTTTGTTAGAACTTTTGGGCTTCACCTCTATCCCTGTAGTTTTCGATATCCTGGGTCTCTCTTTTGTTCCAAAGACGCTTTTTCATTATAATAGACCATGAAGGTGAAAGTGTGCTTTAGCTGAGAAAAACATTGTGTTATAGCTGTTGAAACTCTTTAGCATTTTCGTCCACATATTCATCTCTGTAGTGGCAAATATATATATTCTTGCCACGCCCCATAATTACACTGATCGAAATAAAATATTTCTTCTGTATATATTAAAGATGGGGATAATATAATTTGTTTAAGAACTTGTGACAGAACAGTTAAACAAAATAATCAAATTTTCTATAGATTTCCATAATATACCATAATAATTTCATCCCCCCAATAATGTGCGTTGTGAAACTATCAATTTCCTGAATAAACTAAGCTCCCTACTTATACATAAAGTACACAAAGGGTACACGTGGTTACAAGTCTTTGGCATAAATCATAGTGTAATACTAATGTATATCTAGAATAATGTGCAGTGTGCATTTTAAGGGTTTCCCTAATATTTATCATGGTTACCTCGAGCTGTCATAAAACTAAAGAAACTTAATACAAATCTGCCGCTACACTCAGCCCTTTCCTATATTCTATTCGTAAGACACCTAAGATGTGCACAATATTTACATTCAAATGCACCGACAGACATTATGACCTTGACACCGTTACTGGCAAACTTAAGAACCTGGGCATGTCATAGTTCATTTTGTAGTTTGTCACTATTCATTTCCCATTTGGTTATAAGAAAAGCTACAAGAGTCAATGACTCGGTGTAGTCGTAATCGTGGTGTAATACATACATAGTAAAAGACTACATGGCTGTTTATCACTATTCACACTATTAGAAATGAGTTCATAAGATTTGTATCTTACATCCAAAGGTGATACTCATGTGTATGTTGTACTGTAACATATACATATATGTTTTAATTGAGTATGGATTAAAACTCTTGAAAAGAGTTCATTATCATTTTGGTTTTGTGGAAAATTGATTGGCGCCACATTTCCCAGCTAGAATTTTCCATATAACAGCATGCAAATATAAATGATAGTATACGCTATATCATGTTTATATGCATTAGATGGAGAATGTAAAAAATGAAAAAGTCTTCTTGAATCTGTTTAAATTTTAATATCATTTCGATTTATGATTTCGCATAAATATTCCGATCAAATTGTTGACAAAGTATGTCAAGACAAATACGATCACCATAAACTGATTCAAGTTTATAATTGATTGTTAGCTTATTCCTCTTGATCTTGTGGAAAAATTGCAAGTGTTTTCTTCCTCTCCCCCCTCTCTGTCTCTTTGATTACTTGCAAATCTGCTACACACAGAGAAATCTAATTGTTGTCTTTGCGACTGATTGATTGGAAACAATTTGTGTTCAGTAAAATATTAAAATTGTTTTCATAGTTTCGTAGTTTCTTAATTCGAAAATCACGTGTATGAAATGTAAATCTAAGTAATAAACTTGTTGTGAAAATTGCGTAGTATTTTTCATATATTTACTTCATAGGTAATACATTGTCTGGCTAATGGATGTATGATGGTCAAAGACGTAGTTCCTGTGGCACAGTATTTTGAAATCCAGTTGGCAAAAAAAGGGAAATTAGTGTAGGAACAAATAAATATGTTAAGTTAAGAAGTGTTTTAAGAAAAAATACTGAAATATTCAAATTGACTAACCGTATTCGCGATGTGCTTTGAAAAGAGACTAACAGGACAAGTAAAAACTTCTGATCTACATTTTTGCAAAAGTCCCACTTTTTTGTCGTTTCTCAAATTAAGGACAAAAGGGACGCGAATACAGTCAAGATTGTGGGTAAAGAAAGAAGATTGTGGTAAAGCTTATAGGCAATTCCACGTAAAACGACCCTTTACAAAAAAAAAATATAATTTCATATTTTTAATTAAAATCAATCAATACAACAAATGGAAAAAATTATTTATTTTGGCAACAGTTTGGAAATAACATATAATAAACACTCTCATTTCGACCTTTATACGCTAGGACTTACATTAACATTTTCTAATATTCCATTTATCTTGAAAAGTAAAACCGGTAATCTCCGGGAAGACAAAACTTTGGCTTTGTATGTTTTTTAATAAAAGTTTTATGAGTAAATATAAATATACGAATTTTGTGTCACACCCGTCCTCATAAATATGACAGACTTTAATAAAATTTTTACTTTTCATGATAAATCATTAATACTTTTAATACATTAACAATGTAAGGGCATTTTATAATATAGCTAATTTTTAAATATGTGAGTATTTAGTTACAGAAAACATTTGGTCACACCTGTTCCTGCATACAAAATGAAGACTGCCATAAGCTATAACATTGTTTGAATATTCTTAAATATGATAGATATAAAATTTGTTGCCACTGGCCATGGTCATAAATAAGTGCATTTTGTATGAGAGCCTCCTTAGGATGTTAAGATAGGGTTTACGTATGTTAGAAAAAAATATTTGGAAGAAAAAACTTGTGGGGGTCGGTCATACATTTTACCCCTCTAGTAGGCACCATGGGAGCGGCTGAAGATAATTTATAAAAAAAAACTATAAAAATAAAAAAATTGTATGAAAACCACCTTAAGGGTTGAATATTTTGAGAAACTGTTGGGGTTGCAAAAAAATTAGGGGTCGGTCATACATTTGATTCCTCTAGGGGCTATCTTAGGGCAGTTAGAGCAATGGGAGAATATTTTATAAAAAATTAATTTTTGTATGGAAGCACGCTTAGGGGTGAAAATGGTTAAAGGTATGTTTGGGAAAAATTTTCTGGGGATCGGTTACTTACACAGTATAACACATGATTTTGGGACTCATTTCTGAGAACTGCACGTGGAAATAGCCCCAAAAAAAGAGGTTCTGCATCATACGTTTTGTCAATTAACATGCCATGATAATTTAATATCGATTTGAAGTTAGTAAGTACCGTATAGGCGAAGTATGATAGTCATACGCCACCATAAACATATAAAACAAAAGAGCCTAAAACGTGACAATTTCCCCTATACGATACTTACTAACTTCAAATCGATATTAAATAATTATGGCATGTAACTTGACAAATCAATATGATGCAGAACTCCTTCTTTTGGGGCTATTTTCATGTGCAGTTCTCACAATTTAGTCCCAAATCAATGAGTTGAAAAATGTTGTACTGTCTTATTTGAATCCTCCAGGGGCGATTACGGAGCAGTTGAGGGGCTTGTTGTGGATTTTTTCCCCAATTCAAAAAGTTTATCGTTAATAACCGGGGGTTCGATTTTGATTTCTTGGGCAAATTTTCTAAGAATTCATAGTAGAATACGTTTATACGATAATAGAGATGACGAATAAATAAATGTCTCATTATTTTCTTATATGTTTACCTAATTTAACTCTATACAAATTTTAATTCCTTCATACTTTTGGAGTTTAATTTATTTGGTCACACCCGTCTTAAAATGGTGTCACACCCGTCATTTTTTTTCCAAAAAGATTTTTTTATTAAGAAATAGTAGTTTTTTGCGAACAGTAAGTACCAAGTACCAAGTACCAAACAATGTAACCAATTACCTACATCACAATAATTGTGGACTTTTTACGGAAAACTTTACAACATTTAACATGAAAATCATATTTTTGTAAACGCTCAAATTCCTAAGGTCACACCCGTCGTTGTCTGTTAATGGGCATTCTGAGCAGAAATCAAGTTTTTTCAGTGTCTACCTGTTACTAAACGTTTTAAAACTTAACATTCTTGGTAATCACTGCTTTTTTTTAATAATAAATTTTCTTTTTATAAATTATAACCAACAATTTAAGTAACATTGTCACACCCGTCCAAATGATATATTTCAAATTTAATTTTCGTTCAAATTGAAAACTTCATTAGGCAATAAAAAAAAGTTTATCCTAACGGGATCTGTCCTCTGAAATTTTGTATATACTCAACTAATGGTTTCATTCTGTAAAGGATATATTCATCCCACGGCTATGAGCTCCATTTTGCTGCACAGTTATTTAGTTATTCATCATATGGATCGGCCTACGATCACATAGACTATGCATTTATTCTATATCTGAAATAATGCCACATACGATTACAACATATAAAAAGCATAAAATCATACTTTTAAGTAATCTGTAGTAGTAATTCTGATTGAAACTAACCCATTTGTTGAACCTAGTAAATATAGTTGGTCATACCTTTAAGGTATTTCAGGTGTTATACCTTAAGGCCTTACATACAATCCATTATTTACAACAATAAAGAATCATACTTATTGATTTTGTTCGATGGAGATCGTACCTAAATCACTGTGCACCGTTAAGAAGAATGTTCGAGTCCATGATCATCTGTGCAATAGCAGATAAAGAAATTTTAAAAAGAAGTACACAATCGTTTATATTTTAGAAGAACTTTTATAGTAGTAACTGTATAACACTTACGACACTCTTGTCTACTTTTCAATGTCTCCATGAGAATGGTATTAAAGTTATATTTTGGTGCAATAATGCAACAGTGATAGTTTACATTGAATATTTCCGTTAGGTAGCGGCACCTGTTGAATAGTATATATGCCTCACCGGTTAAAATTTTTAGTTTGCTAAATTGCTAACAGTTCCCTCATAACATCTCTTTTTCTCTAATACCACTCTATATCAATTTCTTCAAAATAAAAAAATTTTACCATCTACAGTTATTAAATATTTCTCTTACTGACCTAATTGGTGAGTTAACCAATATTCCGTATTTACTTTCACTTTGTGGCAAAACTCATCTTTCAACAAGAACTCTTTATAATACCAACCAACTAACAAAACGAAGTCATCAACCAATTCTCTGTTTACCTAGAAACCAAACATCAACAGTGACCCCACAACGAGGGAGAGGGAAGTGACGAGCTACCACAGTTAGAGAAAATAGATCCCATTTTAATATTTAAAATAACAGTTTCATTGCTGAAGTCACTTTACCAGTACTCGCTCTTTGTGCATTAAACCAATAAAATGTGGGAAGGGTATGCTGGGGGAGGTTGAGAACTTGAAATCATACTAGAATGTTCCCCAGTGCGTTTTCCTTCTTTACACTTTCAAACGGCGCAGGAAGCATTTGTCAGATATCTTGGTTAATGTGCTGAATAAAAAAAACTATTGGAATTGAAAAAAAAAAATTCTCAATTTTTGTTATTATTAGTTTATGTTGTAGGCGGCGGGGGATATTCAAATGACCACCACCTTGTGAAAGACAAAACAAATACACAACTAATAAGAACCTTTAAGTACACGAATAATACGAACAAAAAAACGTAGTTAAATAAAAAAGCAAACGCCGCCACATCGAAAAAAAAATACTCAAGAGCCAATCAACGAAATTACCAGTCGAATGGGAAGACAGACAAATGGTCACAACTGGTGCAAGTGAATGAGGTGGCTATTTGATGCCGTTGACACTCGAGGGAAAATGTTGCATATTGAATTTGCAAGTAACAATATCAAACATTAACATTAAATGATGATTGGATTTTGAATTGATGTTGAGAATCGCCTCTAGCGGAATCGCCTTTTACAGTGTCGTTGATAAATTGTCATGTAATAAAATCAAAATTTACGTATGATATATATGTACCTAAATCTATATCACATAACGTATACGCTTCAAAGCACAGCCACAAAACATTATAACAGTCATAATAATAGTTTGATCGTCCTGAAAATTTCACAGTTTAGCAGAGATATAACCAGGCGAAGTTGGCAAAAAGGGCCAAGGCGCAGCCTATATTTACAAGAAAAAAACACAATTCCTTAAACGAACATTGGCCAAATATAAAAATATATATATTCATGACTTTTTAAGTCGTTTGAGCTATGTCCGTCTGCCTGTCTGGCTGGTAAACACGATAACTTTTGAATGACGCAACCAAATGTTTTGAAATTTTACACGGGTTACTATTTCCCCAAAACTACTTACGGTATGCAAATTGGCTACATGGACACGCCCCTTCTGGTGCGTCCCATACAAATATATCATTCCGATTAGTTTAAAAATTAAGTAGTAATATGGGTACACCAACAGCGATCCTGCCCAAATTTTGTATTTGGTAAAGCTATATCAGCTAGCTACGCCTCTTCTGGTACCTCCCATACAAACGTACCACTCCAACGTGATCGTGCCCAAATTTTGTATTTAGTAAAACTATAGCAGTAAAAAGTTTTAGAAAAAAGAACTTGACGTCTAGCCATGCCCCATCCTATATCCTATATACTTCCTATACCCATCTACTACTAACTACTTAAGAAATCGACTAATATTATTAATACACCGAACGCGATCGTGCACAAATTATGTATTTAGTAAAGCTAAAGCAGTGTAAAGATTTGTGGAAAAAATCTGGAAGTATAGCCACGCCCCCTAAATTACCTCCCATATAAATGCACCTCTCCGCCCACTTTGGGGATGCAGTAATAGTATCAATACACTCGACACGATCTTGCCCAAATTCTGTATTTTGTTAAGCTATAACAGGATAAAGTTTTGGAGAAAAAAATTGAAGTCTAGCGACTCCCCTTATGGCATCTGCAATACAAATGTACCATTCCGCCCACTATAGAGATGGAGTAATAATAACAATATACTCAACGCGATCGTGCCCAAATTCTGCATTTAGTAAAGGTATAACAATACAAAGTTTTGAAGAAAAAATTTAAAGTTTAGACACGCCCCTTCTGGTACCTCAAATATAAATGCACCTCTCCGCCCACTTTGGAGATGGAGTAATAATATCAATACACTCGACACGATCGTGCCCAAATTCTGTATTTTGTTGCCTTTTTGTTGTTGGGCCAAGGCATAGTGGTTAGAACACGCGACTACCATGCGGGAGATCGCAGGTACAAACCTGGCTCCAGTCATCTTAAAAAAAAAAATTGTTCTTCCATTGTCGGCTCCCCTCGAAAGTTGTTGACAGCAACTTCGCAGCATTAAGTGTCGAGTCAATCGGCGTGTCTATTAAGAACTTCTCAAACTGTGATGTTCGCATTCGTCGATAAACAAGTAAGTGCCGTTAGTTGTGAATCTAAAATTAGAAAGCGTGTTAATTCACATCAACGCGAGAAGCTATCCCATACCTCATTCATGGGGTGCAAAGGGAAATTAAGTTGCCTATAGAAAAAAACGGAAAGTCTAGACGCGCCCCTTCTGGTACCTCTCATACAAATATACCGCTCCGCCCACTTTAGAAATCGAGTAATAATATCGATATAATAGAAAATTTGATGTTTTACTGAGGCTGAGGGTATATGTAAGTCGGGTTGCCCGACTGAAACTTTCATACTGGTTTTAACATTTTTTGTAATATTTTTAATATTTATAATATTTTAAATATTTTTTATATTCTTAATATTTTTTTTATTTTTAATATTTTTAACATTTTTAACATTTTCAATTTTTTTTAATATTTTTAATAATTTTTTTATATTTTCAAAAAATATATTGTGTGAAGCTTTTAACACTTAAGGTTGTGATAATGAGTGGAGAAAGCACAGCAAACGGCACTGATGATGATGGTTTGGCAACCATCGAAATAGCTATCTGCCCTGCCAGCTGTCAACATAATCAATTTCACACAACTCTTGTAAAAACAAATTCTATTAGCAATAATAGAATAGATCTTAAACCGAACAATGAAAAACATATTTTTAACATTTTCACTATTTTTAATATTTTTCATAATTTTAATGTTTTTAATATTTTTAACATTTTCAATATTTTTAATATTTTTCATAATTGTAATGTTTTTAATATTATTAATAGTTTCAAGATTTTTAATATTTTCAATACTTTTAAAATTTTAAATATTTTTAAAATTTTTAGCATTTTTAGTATTTTTCATAATATTAATATATTTAATAGTTTTAATAATTTTGATATTTCTAATTTTCTTAATTTTAATGGTTTAATATTTTTAATATTTTTATTATTTTGAAGATTTTTCAATATTTTTAAAATTTTTAATATTTTAAATATTTTAAATATTTTAAATATGTATAATATTTTTAATAGTTTTAATATTTCTAATATTTTAATTTTTTTTTTATATTTTTGATATTATTAATATTTTTTATATTTGTATTATTTTTCATATTTTTAATATTTGTAGTATTTTTAATATGGGACCGGCCGTGGCATAGTGGTTAGAACACGCGACTACCATGCGGGAGATCGCAGGTTCAAACCTGGCTCCAGTCATCTTAAAAGAAAAAAATAAATAAAATGTTCTTTCATTGTCGGCTCCCCTCGAATGTTGTTTGACAGCAACTTCGCAGTACTAAGCGTCGATTCAATCGTCGTGTCTAGTAAGAGCTTCTCAAAACAGTGACGTTCGCATTCGTCGATAAATAAGTAGGTGCCGTTAGTTGTGAATCTAAAAATAGAAAGCGTGTTAATTCACAACAACGCGAGAAGCTATCCCATACCTCATTCATGGGGTGCAAAGGGAAATTAAGTAAGTAAGTATTTTTAATATACTTAATATTTTTAATATTTTTATTTTTTTTTTTAAATTTTTTTACTATTTTTAATATATGTCTTTTATTTATAATTTCGATATTTTAAAATTTAAAATATGTAATGTTTTTTATATAACAATGAGAAACATACTTTTTTGTTGGACCTACCCTACTTTATCACGTCTGGAGGTCTTACCTTCCGGATTTTTTATATAGTTTTTATTCTACTATTCTACTGTGGGGGAGAGAAAATGTGTCATATATATGAATGTATGTAATTTTCCCATGAGAAAGTTTAAATGTGATGCACGACTCTTTATTAACGTTATTAAACAAATTTGATATTTTTTTTTACTTTTAGAAATATGTACATTTTGTATATTTGGTATAATTTTAACATTTTACCGTTGTTATTTCAAAGATATAAGATAAATATGTTTTCATCAATAATTTGGATTGGTTTTAATAAAAGGATTTATTAATAGGTCTCTTATATACTATTTGGCGTATACTTGTGCATATTATTTCAATCTTTTGTGTGTATTTTCATCAGTTTTCCCCTTTGAAGTGCCCGTGCGACGACAACAGTCATTTTCTACCAGGTGTATCTATGTATGAATATCATTCGATGCTTTAGTTCGGTGGTGTTGCGGTAGTGCTGCCCTGGTTTAGGTTGGCCAGTCTCCCTCATATTTAGTTCTTGAGTTTGTAATATTTTGCTTTATGAACAGAATAACCAAGTACGACTAAGTACAACTACGACGTTTACGGTGACGGTAACGGTGACGACGACTACATTCATTCTCGACATCTTTTTGTGCGGCATTGAATTTCAGTTCAATTACGGACTTGAAGCGCGTTAGAAGCAACAACGGTTTTAAAAAATAAATTAAAAATCAGTGTTTAGGAAATTGTAATCATTAAAATTTTAACGTAAATAACACTAAATAAACGGAACGTTATATTCGTATTCAATAATAGTTAAAAAAAAAAACAAAAGGACATACTATAACAAAAATTTTATTATCGATTCGTGTTTCCGGTTTAAATATGGCCGATGGTGTCATTAAAGGATTTATACGGGATATATTAGCGGTCAGTTATTTATAATGGAATTCAAATGTATTCAAATTTTACATTGTGTGCATTGTTTTGTAAATGTGTTTGGGTCTAACATTGAAGATTGTGTATAACATTGAAGGTGTTGAAACGAATGTAATGTTATATTGTGATATCTTGACCATGAATAGTGTTGGGTATGTGCGACTAAAAATAATGAGATTAAATTTCTAATTTTTAAAATTGTACGAAAAGACTTACTTACAAATAGTCTTCATGTCTGCATTCCCGAAGGTTATTAATAAAATTGCACATCTCTCGCTTAAAATCCTTTGAGAACATTGCGGACATTGACATCAATGAATGGACGATTACGAATTCCCTTGATCAAATATATGTCCTCTTCCCGATAACATATGTCCTCCTCCCGGAAAAGGAAATCCGCTCATGAAGAACAGTGGACACGTCGTATGAGACACAAAGTGTACCGGAATGATTACATCAGAGAACTTAAGGAATACAATCAAATTGTAAGTAAGGCAGAACTGAACTAGAGATATTTCTGTGGACAGGCACTTATCGGAAACTGACGTGTCAAGCATAAAGAAATTCTTATCTGAAGCTCACGTCCGGGTCGAATCGGTAATAACAGACAACGTGGGAGAAAACTGGAGACAATGGAGTAGACTGTTAAACTAAGCCACTTATTTCCTTCAAAAATAACAAGTAACACAGAAGAATCGGTACGGGTAGAGGAGCAACAAATCGAAAAGTTCATAACTATGGAAAGTATGTTCAAATATGCGATCGAGAGTTTCGCACTATATAAATCGGCCGATGCGGATGGTATTTTCCCGGCACCTTTGCAGTTGGCAGTGAATTTAGTGAAAGCTAAGTCAGTCTTTATTCTCAAACCTCTACGCATTCGTTCCTTTCCGTTCTCGATTATTTGATCGCAGTAACTGATAAAAATTCAATTTTGTTCTATATTGAGTTAGGCTGTTATGGTTTGGGAGCATCCATTCGTGAAAATTTAATAGTGTATTTAAATAAAATTTAAAAAAAAATGTTACTAGAAAAATTTTTAAACAAATTAACTTATAACGTACCTTCCAGTACGATATAACAGTTTTCAACTGTATCCGATATTCATTATACCATAATACTGTGTTATAATGATCACGTATGAGTTATAAATTCCCCTATAATAAAGCGCATACGCTCTAAGAAACTTTGTTGTGATTGTAACTGCTTAAGATGGGATAGGTAAACATTTTATTGGAGAAAACAATTAAAAATGATTTAAAGTGCTAGATTTTAATGTTAAGTGCAAGAATTACGAATTGATAAAACTGACTTAAGGACACTTTAAAGCTCTGGACCATAATTGCATTTAAAATGACGAGTTCTTACTTTGGTTCAATTTTTAATCGTCAGTAATATATCGTCAGTATATATATAAAGCCTTTAAAACTTAGTCAGCCAGGAATATGTTTACGTATGAGTTATTGACATCGTACTTATCTGGCACTTCTTTGCAATCCTATTAAGTTATATACACGTAGAAATGTATTTTAAGCGCTTCGAACTTCTGTGCTTCTTCTACAGTTAGTCACACCAAGTTCTGCAAGGTTCTCAGTGGCTTTTGTTGAATATCGTGCCACTTGTATTTACTGCAGATTTCATCCTTATCATTTCCATCACTTAGTGGAAGAGGTCACACGATAGGCCATCACCTTGTTATAGACTCCGTCTGGTATAAAATGGCTCTTTAAGGTCATTGCCAATCTTCACTGAAGACTTCGTGTCAGTCAGCATCATTTCTCAAAGGAGTATCAGCTTCGCTGGAATATTAAACTCAGCCATGAAAAAAACTTAATTTCCCTTTGCACCCCATTAATGAGGTTGTTGTGAATTAACACGCTTTTTATTTTTAGATTCACTACTAAGGGCACCTACTTCTTTATCGACGAATGCTAATGTCACTGTTTGAGAAGCTCTTACTAGACACGCCGATTAACTCGACACTTAATACTGCGAAGTTGCTGTCAACAACATTCTAAGGGGAGCCGACAATGAAAAAATTTTTTTTTTTAATATGACTGGAGCCAATTTTGAACCTGCGATCTCCCACATGGTAGTCACGTGTTCTAACAATTATGCCACGGCCGGTCCCAAACTCAGCCATGGCTTCGAGTAATTTCTGCCGTATCGGGCTGTCGAAGGCTGCTTTAAAGTCGACGAAATGGTGACACGTGTCGATCTGTTTCTCTTGGGAATTTTTCAGTATCTGCCGAAGGTTGGATAACATTGGCTTTAGTCTTTCACATAGCACACTGGACAGGACCTTCCTTATATGTGATAAGTAAACGGCTGATCCCGCAGTAGTTGGAGCACAAACATGGATCACCTTTTTCAGCACAGGACATAATACGCTTAGAGTCCAATCATCGGGCTTGCACTCTTAAAGCCAAACCGAGCGTAGCAGCTGGTGCAAGCTCTTTATCAGCTCCTCGCCACCGCACTTGAAGGGCTCTGCCAAAAGTCCGTCGGCACCGGCTGTTTATTATTTTTCCGCTGCGATATTGCTCTTCTTACCTCGGCTTGACTTGATTCTGGGCAATCTAAGCTGTCGTCGACAATTGACGTGAAAACTTCACGTCCGCTGCCTTCTGTAATCAGCAGTTGCTAAAAGTGTTCTCTCCATATATGTAGCACACTCTGCGTATCTGTAACCAGATTTCCATCCTTATCCTTACAGGAGGGGAGCCCATTACTGAAGCAATTTGCTTCTCCCATTCCTTCATCTGACGTTTTTTATGCTTAATTAACTGTCTCGCCTGTTTTACAGTTCCCTAACAGTCCGGGTTACAATTGGATGTAGCGTTGCCCTATAAGCAGCTTTCTGTTCCTTAGACGCTATGCGACATTCTTCATTGTACCAGGATTCGTCTGAGTGTCGTTTTTCATATCCTAGCACGGTTGTTGCGGCGGTTGCCAAGAAATGCGCAATATGATGCCACTGTGTATCGGGAACGTCAGAAGTAGAGGCGTTGTGTCGTAGTAGTTGGGAGAGCTGGTTGGAGTAGGAAGCGCTTTGCAGCTTCGCGATGTCCAGCTTTCTTTGTGTTAAGTTACGTGTGTTTTTCACTCTGCTCAATCTTGTGCGCACCTTGGCTGCAACCAGGTAATGATCCGTGCCAATATTAACACCACGGAGCACACGAACGTCCATGACACTAGATGCATGCATGCCATCAATGACCACATCATCAATTTGATTTTTAGTGTTTTGATCGGGGAATTGCCAAGTTGCCTTGTGGATATCTTTGTGCTGGAATCTGGTTCCACTCACTACCATGTTCCTTCCAGCTGTGAAGCTAACCAGTCTAAACCCGTTGTCTGACGTGTCGGTATGTAAGCTGAATTTACCGATAGATGGACCAAGAACATTTTCCCTTCCTATTTTTGCATAAAAGTCGCCCGGAACAATTTTAATGTCGTGGCCGATCGGATGATTCCTCTAGGCGCTCGTAAAATGCATCTTTAATCTCATCGTCTTTATGTTCCGTCGGTGCATGAGAATAAATTAGCGTGATGTAGTAATATTTCGCCTTGATGCGGATTGTGGCTATTCTATCACTAACAGGATTGAACCGCGAGACAAGATCTCTGAATCTCTCGCCAACTACAAATCCACATCCAAATTCGTGCTTTTCGGCATGGCAGCTGTAATAGATGTCGCAAGTTTTACGTCACGAGCATCCTTGTTCTGTCCATCTCATCTCCTGGATGGCGCTGATGTCAGCCTTATATTTTTTGAGGATATCCACCAGTCGGAAAGTGGCACCTTATCTATTGAGAGTCCGGTCCAGTGCATATCCTTAAATCGGGAAATTTTAAAATTTACATATAAGTAAAACCAGTAAGAAAGTTTCAGTCGGAAAAACCGACTTACCTATACCCTCACCCTCAGTAAAACATATTGATATTATTACTCGATTACTAAAGTGGGCGGAGTGGTATGGAAGGTACCAGAAGGGGCGTGTCTAGACTTCCAGATTCTTAAACTTTATACTGCTAGAGCTTTACAAAATATAGAATTCGGACACGATCACGTTGGGTGTATTGTTATTACTACTCCATCTCTAATGTGGGCGGAATGTTACATTTGTATGGGAGGTACCAGATGGGGCGTGGCTACACTACCAGTGTTTTTCACCAAAACTGCATCCTGCTATAGCTTTACTAAATAAAGAATTTGAGGACGATCGCGTTGGGTGTATTGATATTATTGCTCGATTACTAAAGTGGGTGGAATTGTACATTTGTATGAGTGGTACCAAAACGGGCGTGGCTAGCCTTCCAGTTTTTTTTCTCCAAAACTTTATCCTTGTATAGTTTTACTAAATATAGAATTTGGGAACGATTGAGTTGGATGTATTGATATTATTACTCGATTTCTAGTGTGGACGGAATTGTACATTTGTATGAGAGGTACCAGAAGGGGCGTGGCCATGTAGCCCATTTTCAATGCCGTAAGTAGTTTTTGGGAAATATTAACTTGTACAAAGTTTCAAAACATTTGCTTTCGTCTTTCGACAGTTATCGTGCGCACCAGCCTGACATTCAGGCAGACGGACATGGCTCAAACGACTTAAAAAGTTATGAATCGAATTTGGTTCAAAGATACTAAGGGTCGTAAGTGACTCCTTCTATGTGTTACACTTTTAAGTCGTATCAAATGATATATACCCTCGTGCCCGTAGGGTGAGGGTATAAAAATAATAACAAAACACCGGTCAACAATAACTGCGCTCTAACATACACAACTTGTATATGCACATTAGGGTGACTGCAAAAATTAATGTTGGAGTTTTGGTCGGCCTGACCCCCCAAAAAATGATGTCTTTGCAGTTTTGGGATAGCCAAAGTTTGAGCACGATTGGAGTATGTTAACCCATGCCGCTGATGGCTTGAAAGCTACGTTTGGGAGGCATAACTTATGAACGACTAGTCCTTTAATCTTTTCATAAATTATTTCTCTGCAATACAACATTTTCGCAGTTATAAATTTATGAAAAAAATAAGAATTTGCCTGAAAAAATCAGGCAAAAAATTTTGGTTTAAAATTTATTTATTTTAATTTTTAAATTTTGGATTTTTATTTCAGCAAAATTCGACTTGTCGTTCTTGAGTTATGTCTCTCAAAAATGGCTATAGGAGCTTAGAAACTTTCAAACCCTCAGCGGCACGGGTTAACATACTCGAATTGTGTTCAAACTTTGGCTATCCCAAAATCTGCAAAGACTTATCATTTTTGGAGGATCAACCGACAAAATTCTGCAACTTTTATCCCATATAAATTGCAGTCACCCTAATGCACATAAGTAAATTTACGTACCCATATATACACACAAACACACATACACATGCTCATCTATATTAAGGTTTCAATTTATGTTAATTATTTAGTAAATGTAGTACGACCATAGCATTGAATTTGCCAGTACAACAAAGTTGACCTTCAAAGCTCATTGCTCTGCTCTCGTCGCTCTCTTTTGTACTCACATGCTATATAATTTATAAAGCACGTGGTAAGGTCAGGTATGAGCAGTATATATTGCATTAGCAGTAGCACACATACATATGTGTGTGTGTGTACTCCTTATGTTTGTAATATGTTTTTACGTGACTATCAACAAGGATAGTTTATCAGGTGTGTATTGGTGCCAACAGGTGTAAAAGTCAATTTGGCACTATAATGAATCCTTGCAAAAGGACAGATAATTGCATAGCTGAGTAATAAATGATTTATAAGAAAATTGATTTGAAAAAACGTAGAATGTTATAGCGGTGAAACATAAGAAAATTCGATATTAACAAAATTATCGATTGAATAACTAACACAATACAACATTTTTCAACTTATTGATTTGGGACTCAATTCTGAGAACTGCATGTGAAAGTTGCCCCAAAAGGAAGAAGTTCTGTGGAATATTAAATTAAATTATTATGACATGTAACTTGACAAAATGAATGATGCAGAACTTCTTATTTTTGGGGCTACTTTCACGTGTAGCTCTCAGAATTGAGTCCCAAAATCACGTGTTGTACTGTGTAATTACATTATTGAGTGTTTAATGAATAGTTAGTATAGAAAATTGAGAAATTGAAGACATATAATTCTTGATCCAGTTTGTCTCTTTTTTGCAAATAAAGAAACCCGTAGCTAAGGGCCTAAGATTTATTTGGTATTTTTTATACATGAAGTAAACATCCTGTATGGAAAAATGGGGCCGTGATACTATAATTTTTGGTTATAATTCTGCTCAGAATGGTTATTAAAACACTGTGACGGGTGTGACGTAAAAAAAACTTTAAACAAATTTTGTATGTGAGCCGCCCCGGAAGGAGTTTACAATCGCCTTAAAATTATTTTATTTATGAAAATTTAGGCTCTCTCCCATTTAGTCCCACACCTTCACCGTCACTACCACTCTGTATTATACGCATTTGTTTCCTGAATTTGTTGTTGTTTTCCATTACTATGGATAATATGGATAATACCCTCTTAGCAGAGCTTACTAGAGGTTTATTTTTTATATGTACACATGTACATGTATTGATGCCGTAGTAATCCACGTAAGAATGTCAATGCCAGTAAGCACAAGTGTAAAACAAACCCCCATCGCCCCTTAAAGAAAAACAACGAATACACAAATCTTCGAATGTTTGTTGCGCTGCGCTGTCTAAGAAAACATAAACACAAAGACAAAACAGTAACATTCTAGGGGTGCCAAGAAAAGTACGACGCTGCGCTCCTGTAACTAAATTATGGATTTTTCCATAATTTTGTTTACATTTTGCCTTAGCGTTGTTTGTGTAAAATCGAAATTATTTTATAAGTGTCTTATCAGGATATTAAAGTTAAAAACTATGCATAAGGTTAAATAAATACATATATAGTTGTGTTTTTTGTTATGTTTATAAATAAAAACAAATATTAAATACATGTTTTTTTTGTCATTACCTTAGGTCAAGTACGATCCCAAAAACCATGACCCCGAATCGAGTGTAATCGATGGCTCCGGTCGTTGTTATCCCAATTGTGATTCTAGCGTTTGGTTGAGATCTTGCGAACAAGAAATTATTGAACCCATCGAGGGTCATGTGATGGGGAAAATACCTACATGGCTTAATGGCAGCCTGCTGCGTAATGGTCCGGGCAATTGGAAAGTTGGCGATATGACATTTCAACATTTATTCGATTGTTCAGCGTTATTGCATCGTTTTGCCATCCACAATGGCAGTGTCACGTATCAAAATCGTTTTGTACAAACGGAAACGCTAAAGAAGAACGAAGCAGCACAACGTATAGTGGTGACTGAATTTGGAACAGCTTCAGTGCCGGATCCCTGCCATTCTATATTCGATAAGTATGATGAATATTCTAGTCCATCGATGATTATAAAATAACTTAACCAATTAATTTTGTGTGTTGTTCGCAGAGTCTCTGCGTTATTTCGTCCGGATAGTGGCTCAGACAACAGTATGATTTCTATATATCCATTTGGAGATGAATACTATACATTCACAGAAGCGCCGGTAATACATAGGTAAGTTAATGCAATAAGTAAATGATTGTACATGTTAGTTGTCGTGAACGGGGGGAGTGGACTTTACAGCTTCAGATAATATCCAACGGCCAGAAAAAGATTAAGGCAGATTTTTAAGAGCAGTGGTTTTTTCCTATTGGCAAAATTCGAAATTGTGATAACACCCTGCTACAATTATGATGGACTTGATGAAGACCATATATACGCGAAACTAGAGACCTTATGTAGTAAAACTGCGCTCTCAGTTTATCGCCAGAAAGTCAGGATTTTTTAAAAGGACTTCAAAGGTTCAGAGGATGCAACACTTTCAAAAAATTTAATCAAATATTTCCACGAACCATATGATAACGATATGGGTGTCAAATGAAAGGTAAGAATCTCAGCAATGCAAACAAATAACAAAGTTTAATGGATCTCGACCAAAAATTTCAAAACTGTCCTTTTTATCGCCTCTGAACCACTGTGCCTGCATTACCTTGTTCATAGACTTGTCTACATCTCCTAACGGGATGCTATGCGTGTTCATAAAATTAAGGTAATATACTTTCAGGTGTATTCAATGGACCACAATTAAAAAAATTGTTGAAGGACAAGGAGTTTACAGAATTACTATCTTCTGTTGAAAAAATGCATGGTCTACCTTGGAAGAAATAACAACAAATTTCTTAGGTAACAATAAATCGGATAATTATGCAGATATAGTCCGGAATTTTAAGATTCATTTTCTAGACAACTATCTTGACTTTTTCCCGACAATTTGGGAAATTTCAGTGCATGCCAGAATATTATTGGACAATATGTCGTGACACAGACGATCAGCAGAAGCGGCAAAGTCAACGTTTACATTTGAATTAATTTTTATTCAGTTTTTTTACATACATACAATTTTTTGAAACAGGATTAATAATTTTTTCTTTTTTAATAAGCTAGTGACTTCTTCAAAATATTTTTTTTTCAGAATTATTGAAATGATATAAGCTTTAAAACTTTTAAAGACCATTTTAGTCCAGATACATAAAAATCTGTTATTTGTTTGTATTGCTGAGATTCTTTAGTTTAGTTTAGTTTAGTTTAGTTTAGTTTAGTTTAGTTTAGTTTAGTTTAGTTTAGTTTAGTTTAGTTTAGTTTAGTTTAGTTTAGTTTAGTTTAGTTTAGTTTAGTTTAGTTTAGTTTAGTTTAGTTTAGTTTAGTTTAGTTTAGTTTAGTTTAGTTTAGTTTAGTTTAGTTTAGTTTAGTTTAGTTTAGTTTAGTTTAGTTTAGTTTAGTTTAGTTTAGTTTAGTTTAGTTTAGTTTAGTTTAGTTTAGTTTAGTTTAGTTTAGTTTAGTTTAGTTTAGTTTAGTTTAGTTTAGTTTAGTTTAGTTTAGTTTAGTTTAGTTTAGTTTAGTTTAGTTTAGTTTAGTTTAGTTTAGTTTAGTTTAGTTTAGTTTAGTTTAGTTTAGTTTAGTTTAGTTTAGTTTAGTTTAGTTTAGTTTAGTTTAGTTTAGTTTAGTTTAGTTTAGTTTAGTTTAGTTTAGTTTAGTTTAGTTTAGTTTAGTTTAGTTTAGTTTAGTTTAGTTTAGTTTAGTTTAGTTTAGTTTAGTTTAGTTTAGTTTAGTTTAGTTTAGTTTAGTTTAGTTTAGTTTAGTTTAGTTTAGTTTAGTTTAGTTTAGTTTAGTTTAGTTTAGTTTAGTTTAGTTTAGTTTAGTTTAGTTTAGTTTAGTTTAGTTTAGTTTAGTTTAGTTTAGTTTAGTTTAGTTTAGTTTAGTTTAGTTTAGTTTAGTTTAGTTTAGTTTAGTTTAGTTTAGTTTAGTTTAGTTTAGTTTAGTTTAGTTTAGTTTAGTTTAGTTTAGTTTAGTTTAGTTTAGTTTAGTTTAGTTTAGTTTAGTTTAGTTTAGTTTAGTTTAGTTTAGTTTAGTTTAGTTTAGTTTAGTTTAGTTTAGTTTAGTTTAGTTTAGTTTAGTTTAGTTTAGTTTAGTTTAGTTTAGTTTAGTTTAGTTTAGTTTAGTTTAGTTTAGTTTAGTTTAGTTTAGTTTAGTTTAGTTTAGTTTAGTTTAGTTTAGTTTAGTTTAGTTTAGTTTAGTTTAGTTTAGTTTAGTTTAGTTTAGTTTAGTTTAGTTTAGTTTAGTTTAGTTTAGTTTAGTTTAGTTTAGTTTAGTTTAGTTTAGTTTAGTTTAGTTTAGTTTAGTTTAGTTTAGTTTAGTTTAGTTTAGTTTAGTTTAGTTTAGTTTAGTTTAGTTTAGTTTAGTTTAGTTTAGTTTAGTTTAGTTTAGTTTAGTTTAGTTTAGTTTAGTTTAGTTTAGTTTAGTTTAGTTTAGTTTAGTTTAGTTTAGTTTAGTTTAGTTTAGTTTAGTTTAGTTTAGTTTAGTTTAGTTTAGTTTAGTTTAGTTTAGTTTAGTTTAGTTTAGTTTAGTTTAGTTTAGTTTAGTTTAGTTTAGTTTAGTTTAGTTTAGTTTAGTTTAGTTTAGTTTAGTTTAGTTTAGTTTAGTTTAGTTTAAATGCAGTTTTTTGAGCTATCTGCATGACAAAAGTCTTATACGTAATTATAGTCCAGGGAAATCTGAATCATATTTTTCCAAAAATTTTCTTAGAAATAAGTTCATATATTTCTAAAGTTTCATATTTAAGTTCTTATACCAACTTTATTACCACAAATCTCGTTCATATCCTTAACCTTAGTGATGAGGGTATATATCATTTGATACTAGGAAAAGTGTAACGCTTTTAAGGAAATGTGTTAAACCCCAAGTATCTTAAGACCAAAGGAATTTTTAAGATGATGGACCATGTCCGTCTGCCTGGCTGGTAGGCAGGATAACTCATACAATAATACTCATACATACAATATACATACTATGTTGCTTATTATCCTTAATGTGTTTACGATTGATTCTTCTCTACTGTTTTTCTTCAGAATAAATCCCCGCTCTTTGGCCACAGAACAACGTATTTGCATGACCGATTACACAGGCGTAGTGAATCACACCTCGCACCCACACGTCATGCCCAATGGCACGGTTTACAACTTGGGCATGGCTTCTACAAAATCAGGACCAGCTTACAATATCATTTGTTTCCCCCATGGTGATGCCATGCTCGAGAATGCCTTTGTCAAGGCTCAAATACCCTGCCGATGGAAACTTAATCCCGGCTACATGCATACATTCGGCATAACTGAAAACTATTTCGTTATTGTCGATCAACCCCTGTCTGTTTCTCTGCCCGAATATGTTAAAGCACAAATCTGCAATCAGAATCTGTCGGCCTGTCTCAAATGGTTCGAGGACAAACCGTGTCTGTTTTACTTGGTCGACCGTAAAACGGGACAATTGGTGAACACTTTTCAATCGGATGCCTTTTTCTATTTGCATATTATCAATCAATACGAACAGGATAACCATGTGGTCATCGATATTTGTTGCTATAAAAATCCGGATATGATCAATTGCATGTACTTGGAATCCATTATGAACATGCAATCGAATCCCAACTATGCCAACATGTTTCGTGGTCGACCTCTGCGTTTTATCTTACCTCTGGGAAATGCCAATGAGACCATTGGCAAGGACAGCCAACGTTTGAGTCATCGCCGGCGTCTGATGAAATCGTTAACACTGACTAGCCTAAGTGCACGATTGCAGCCTGCGAAATTGAAACGTTCGCAATCGGAATACGAAGATATAACTTTCATTGCCGCCAATACCAAAGACGCCAATGACAATGGCGGAAAGTCTGATGATTTTAGTTTTAATCTAAAGGATCCAGAATTGTCAGGAGTTAATTTGATAACTCTACCCCATACGCGAGCTCAGGCATACCCGACATCTGATGGTGCGATTTTCGTAAGACCCGAACTGTTGTGTGATCTGGGTTGTGAAACGCCACGTATTAATTATGAAGGTTATTTAGGTAAGTTGTCTTCGGTCAGATTGAGAGGAGAGAAACTGATAAATTGAATGCGATTAATTTGCAGCTAAAAAGTACCAATACTTTTATGCCATCAGTGCGGACGTGGATGCCGACAATCCGGGAACGGTAAGTTGTTGCAGCAAACCGTGAGCTATTTGAAGGCGGCCGAAGAGTTAGTAGTATCCCTATTAATATTACACAGTACAACACATGATTTTGGGACTCAATTCTGAGAATTGCACGAGAAAGTAGCCCCAAAAATAAGAACTTCTGCATCATTTGTTTTGTCAATTTGGCTGCATTAATAATTTAATGACATTACGACTTTTTTTTGCTCAAGGTGGATTCTTAGCTCTTTTTCTAAATTTTAATATATATTTTACTATATTATTTTTCAATATTCGTCATCTATGCAATAGCTCAGCATTGCCGGGTCAACTAGTAGAGCTATATATATTGATTTATAGTTTCCAATATAAATAAAAATTTGTAATACTTACCAATATTTTTTGTCTTCCTATTACTTACACTTTCAGCTAATCAAAGTCGATGTCATCAACAAAACCTCCAAAACATGGTGCGAGGACAATTGTTACCCCAGTGAACCAATTTTTGTGCCCTCCCCAAACTCCTGTGACGAAGATGATGGAGTCATTTTAGCCGCTCTGGTATGGGGCGGCTTCAATGAGAACAAAGTGGGACTCTTAGTGTTGTGTGCCAAAACTTTTAACGAAATCGGACGATGTGTATTCCATACAAATGGACCAGTGCCTAAATGTCTACATGGCTGGTATGCTCACGATGTTGTATAATTGTATATTAAGGAGAGAATCGTGTTTGAAGTTATTGTTTTTGTTTAGTTTAACATTTTACTAAGAAATTTAAGTTCATGTCTTTTTATCTTAAAACGTAATAATAACGGAAAAAAAACTAGAATTTCATATTAATGACATTGTAAATGAATTCCTCCCACTTCTTTTGGAAAATTCGATTAATTTTACGTCGTTCTTCTGAGGTGAGTATAGAGTATCTGTAACGATGCGGAACAATTGTTATAACATATTTTCAATAATCCGTTTTTAATAATACTATATATAACTTACTTTATTGAATTCAAGGCTAGTTGTTTGAGAAATCTCAAGTCAGCTTCGGCCGGCGCAAATGCCATGAAGGCATAGTAGAAATCATAGCTTAAACCTTTGGCATTCCATATACCCGGATCATCGGATGATATAATAATGGGGAAGTTTTCTGCTATTAAAAATGACGCGGGATGGTTTCTCAAGTCCCATATATAGCCCAAAACTTGATTTGATAACGGATTTACTTCGATGGCTATGTTACGTTTCTTAATGGTCGACCACAATTGCGGATGTTTGGGCAATGCGAAACCATGACCAATGCGTTTGGTATTCAGCAACAGGGCGTCCATCATATTCCAATCGGTTTTGCCATACCAATCTGTAAAAGGGGTGAGCAAAAAGAGAGTACTTAAAATAATAATAACAGAAAAGAGAGGAAAATTTAGAGAGCAATATAATATTTGTTAGTGATTATTTAAAAAAAAATAATTAAAAATATACCGTTAAATTAAACATTTCAATAAACAAAAAAAACTTACCTAACTGTTAAAAAGTAGAAACTTAATTTGTTTATACCTTTTAAAGACATATAAAATGTACTTTCGTACAATATAAGCACATTTGGGCACGTTATAAGGAGCTGCCATTCAGAAAGACACGAATTTGGATGTGGTTTCATAGTCGGGAAGAGACTTCGTCACCTGGTCATGCGGTTTAACACTTTGATGGCCGAACAGCCATTAAATATATTTACAAAAGTGTTACTGTAAACGCCCCGACGGAATACAAAGGCGATGACATTAAAGATGCGTTTTATGAGCGCCTGGAGGAGATATATGACTGCTGCCCTGCACATGACATTAAAATTGTTCTGGGAGATGTATATGATAAAATAGGAAAGGGAGATGTTCTTGGTTCAGTAGTCGGAAAATTTAGTCTGCACAACAACACCTCCGATAACGGATTCAGACTCGTCGGCAAGAAACATGGTTGTTGAACCAGATTCCCGC
Organism: Muscina levida; assembly: GCA_964034835.1. Classification (NCBI taxonomy): domain Eukaryota; kingdom Metazoa; phylum Arthropoda; class Insecta; order Diptera; family Muscidae; genus Muscina; species Muscina levida. The sequence goes on from OZ035880.1 coordinate 155,670,535, forward strand.
ATAAAGATATCCACAAGACAACTTGGCTATCACCCGATCAAAACACCAAACCTCAAATTGATCATGCGGTAATTGATGGCTGGCGCAAATATTGACTAGGGCCACCACCTAGTTGCAGTTAAGGTACGCACACGACTAAGCAGTGCTAAAAACGCTCGTAAACAGCAAATGAAGCTAGACATCGCAAAGATAGCCAATGCCTACTCCAACCAGCTCTCCCAACTTCTACGACACAATGCCTCTACTTCTGACGTTTCCGATACACAGTGGCAGCAATCAATGGCAACCGCCGCAACAGCCGTGCTAGGATAAGAAAAACGGCTCTCAAACGAATCCTGGTATAAGGAAGAATGTCGCATAGCGTCTGAGGAGAAAGATGCTGCTTATAGGCCAACGCCACAGCCAATTGTAACCCGGTTCTGTTAGGGAACGGCACAAGGAGACAGTAAATCAAGTATATAGAGAAATTTTACCAAAAAGCTAAAGCAAAAGGCTACGTTAATGGGTTTCACTCCTGTTAGGGCAAGGATGGATATCTGGTAAAAAAAACGCAGAGTGTGCTACATATATGGAAAAAACACTTCCAGTGACTGATGTGTCCAGAAGGCAGCGCACGTAAAGGTTTCATGCTAATTGTGGATGACAACTTAGATTGCCCACCATGAAGTCAAGCCGAGGTAAGAAGACCGATATCGGTACTGAAAAATAATAAAGCAGCCGGTGCCGACGGACTTCTGGCAGAGCTCTTTATGTCAGTTGGCGAGGAGCTGATAACGAGCATGCACCACCTCATACAACGGTTTGGCTTAATGAGTACAAGCCCTACGATTGAGTCTACGCGTATTACGTCCTGTACTGAAAAAACGTGATCCAAGTGTGTGCTCCAACAACCACGGGATCAGCCTTTTGCCCATCGCATATAAGGTCCTGTCGAGTGTGCTATGTAAAAGACTGAAGCCAGTGTTATCCAACCTGATCGGGCCTTATCAGCGTGGCTTTAGACCTGGTAAATTAAAAACTGACCAGATATTCACACTTCGGCAAGTCCTGGAATAGACCCAAGATAAACAGATCGTACCATATTTTCGTCGATTATAAAGCTGACTTCGACAGCCCAATACGGCAGAAATTACTCGAAGCCATGGCTGAGTTTGGTATTCCAGCGAAGCACGAAGTGAGGCTTTAGACAAGGCGACAGTCTTTCTTACGATCTATTTAACATCGTAATGGAAATGATCATGCGGAAGGCAGCAGTAAATAGAAATGGTACCATTTTTAACAAAAGTCACATCGCTCGTTTTCTTCAAGACCGTCATAACTCAAAAACATCGATTCTGAGATAAACGCGTTTAAAGTTTTGAATTTACACCCAACTTGTACGAAATAGAGGAATTTTCGGTAAAAAAATCTTTGGTCGGTACACTAAAAGTACTTTTTGATACAATAAAATCCCATTTGTGTACAATAATAGTATTTTCGTACAATAAAAGTACTTTTTGGTAAATTAAAAATCCTTTTTGAAATAATAAAAGTTCCTGTTTGTAATCTAAAAGTACTTTAAAAACAATAAAAGTACTTTTTTGTATAATGAAGTTGTCTTTTGATACAATAAAAGTGCATTTTGGCATGATAAGAGTACTTTTTGGAAAAGCCAAAGTAAATGAAAATAAAGTAAATGTACATATTAAATTAAAATTCTTTTAGAAACAATAAAAGTACTGTGTGGTATAACACAAGTACATTTTGTTACAACAAATGTACTTAATGATACAATTCAAGTAGTTGTTGGTATACCAAAAGTACAACAAAAGTATCTTATGTATAACTACGCTACCATTTGATAAAATAAATGTACTTTTTGGTAAAATTAAAGTACATTTTTGTACAATAATAGTACTTTATGTTTTAATAAAACACTTTTTGATACAACAAATGTACCTTTTGAAACAATAAAAGTAAGAAGAGTACCTTTGAAACAATAAAAGTACTTATAGTAGCATGAAAATTACCTTTTGATACAATAAAAGTACTTTTTGGTATAATAAGATTATTTTTTGTGCAATAAACGTATTTTTTGGTATAAAAAAGTTCTTCTTGGTACAATAAAAGTACATTTTGATACAATAAAAGTACTTTTTTGTATAATAGAAGTGCGTTTTGGTTTAAGAAGAGTAGCTTTTGAAACAATAAAAGTAAGAAGAGTACCTTTTGAAACAATAAAAGTACTTATAGTAGCATTAAAATTACCTTTTGATACAATAAAAGTACTTTTTGGTATAATAAGATTATTTTTTGTGCAATAAAAGTATTTTTTGGTATAAAAAAGTTCTTCTTGGTGCAAAAAAAGTACATTTTGGTATAATAAGATTATTTTTTGGTACAATGAAAGTACCTTTTGATACATAAAACTACGTTTGGGTATAATAGGAAAATTTTTGTTTCAAAAAAGTATCAAAATTTACCTTTTGTATAGTGCGATAGTATACTGTACTGTTTTGTAAAATACTGTTTGGTACATTGAAGGTACTTTTTGGTGCAAAGAAGTCTTTATTGCTATAATAAATGTACATTTCCTCAATAAAAGTACATTGAGATACAATAAAAGTACATTTTGGTACAATAAAAGTACCAGCTGGAGATATAAAAATACTTTTTCATACAAAAAAAAAAATTAAATTCATTCGGTGACGTGCAATAAAGCCATAGGTAATAAAGCCATATGGCCTTATTTCTTTTTCGATTGGGAAATATGACCATATGGCTTTATTACCACAGAGGGTGTGAAATAAAACCATTATGGCATTATTTCACTTTTAAAATATTTTTGAATAACATGTATTAAGTGTGCTTGTTTTGCGCGCCCTAGTCTAGCTGCAAAACCAGCCTCGCTACTCTCTCGACCTCTGTTTCTGTTCATAAGTTGATAAACAAAGTGGTGTACTAGAGAGGGACCGAGGGACCGGCCGTGGCATAGTGGTTAGAACACGCGACTACAATGCGGGAGATCGCAGGTTCAAACCTGGCTTCAGTCATCTTAAAAGAAAAAAAAAATAAAATTTTCTTTCATTGTCGGCTCCCCTCGAATGTTGTCGACAGCAACTTCGCAGTATTAAGCGTCGATTCAATCGTCGTGTCTCAAACAGTGACGTTCGCATTCGTCGATAAACAAGTAGGTGCCGTTAGTTGTGAATCTTAAAATAGAAAGCGTGTTAATTCACAACAACGCGTGAAGCTATCCCATACCTCATTCATGGGGTGCAAAGGGAAATTAAGTTTTTTAAGTACTAGAGAATACATTGCAACGGGAGACGAATGTGGTGGGGGGCACGCCGTAGTTAGTCTCGTTGGGTACTTAGTCTCGATACTCTCAATCTCCTTGTTGTGGGCGTGCCCCCCACCGCATACACCGTAGTTTATAAGTTACCTAGAAAGTGATTCTTTTTTTATCTTATTTCCCAATCGAATGGGAAATAAGGCCATATGACTTTATTACCTATGGCCTTATTGCACGGCGCCAATTCATTCATCTTACAGCTTAAATGTGAAATCCATGTTGCTTTCAATTTTTCAGATTTATATTTGTGTACGTTATTTGCGAAAATAATTTGTGATTATGAAAATAATTATCAAAGGTTTTGAAAAGGTCCTTCAACTAGTAAAACAGTTCAATTCAAGAAACTTGTTTTTGTTTTTTTTTTTCTATAAATAGTATACAAATAGCTTGCGAGACAATAGAAACTTAAAAATGGAATATCTCTTAATTTTGACCTCTTTTAAAATGGAGTATACCATTGTTTTCTACGGCCCAAAATAAGGTTGGGGTTTATCGACTGTTTTCTGTGTCATTTCGAATGTTAAAATTTTACTTATAGTGTAACTTGAGATTATGAAAAAAAATTATCAAAGATTTTGAAAGGGAACTTGAACTAGCGAACTAGCTTTTTCAATGTCCTTAATAATTCGTCCATAATTTCAAAATATTACTGGGGTAGACATAATCGATGATAAATGTACTCTTTTTTATTTTTTTTAGTTAAAATAATCTTTAGCATGGCAGAGGCAATTTTCTTGCAGTTTCAAGGACATCGTCCTGTTCCTTATTTGCCAAATTTTCTAAAAATTTGGATTACAAATGTGGATAATATAAACAAATACAAAAGTTAGAGGCCTTGTTCAAAGTCCGGGGATTGCATCCCATGAAATGTTTACTCAATCTTTGTAGCTATTCTTTAACTATAACGGAAATAATTCACATTGCGGAATGCTAGGACATCGATCTTAAATAGTTTACTAATTACTATGTCTGTGATGACTGGTTTTCATAGGCACATATAATTCATATAATTTTTATATTCCAACACTTGCACTTACTTGTTTCTCCCGCATGAAAGAAGAAATTTGCCGTTGGTGGTAAATCGGTCAATTCATTGGCAAATTTATGCAAAGGATCTCCAGCATCTTCGTTGCCGATCAGGTCAAAACCAATTATAAAATTAGGTTTTGCATTACTAAAATGTGGATTTTCCAATTGTTAGAATGGTAGTTACGGCTGGTGCATTTAGCACTTGTCAGTTGCAATACTCACTGCAATTGCCGGAATGTGGTCATTCGTTGGGCAATTTCATCTACTGTCGCCTTGTTCCTTTTGGCATAGATAATTTTTAAGCCCATAAAATCTGGATGCTTTACCTTGAAACTTTCGACGATTTTCTCCAATTCTGTTGCAACCTCGAGGGAATTGAATGTCACATTGTTGTCACCATAAAGCTGAAATTGTAAAGAAATTCACAATCATATGTAATAAAAGGAATTTCTTCAAGTTTCAATTAACAATTTGAATTTTTTATTAACTACTAAAAAAACCTTAAAATAAAAAATGAAAAAAAGACAACAACAAAATAAATTTAGGCGCCTCGAAAATTATTTTTAAAAAATTATGTCGTAGTGGAACATTTTTTCCTCATACCAAAAGCTATCGAAAAATCGAAGGCACAATATCGATTGGTAAATCGACCCACCCTACTATATTTATTTAGAATATTTTGGACCATTAATTTAAAATTTGACTGCATTTTTTATCTCCAATCGTCTTTTATTTATTTTAAAATGGGTAATAGTTATAATGCTCTACTTACTAACCGGTGATAGTGATGCCCTTATTTCCGCATATATAATATTGTCCTCACATAATTCCTCCAACAAACGTTTATGATAATTGCAAAAAGCCGGCTGGTATTTATATAATTGATCTGTGGTTTCGAATATATTTTCAAAACGTTTCCATATCTTTCTGGGATCCGTTATCAAGGCTGAAATATGAAACAGATATTCATAACTCCAACGCCATTGCCTGCTACTTCGTTCTACTCACATTCCGGATGCATTGAGTACATATTAATGTGCTTTTCCAAACGTTTCTCATATAAACGCTTATCCTCTGCGTTAACACGTTCCAAGCAAACATTCTGCACTTCACTGTGACATTTACTTTGATCGTATGTAAAAATCAAGAGACCACTCACATCACGGCAGGTATACAAATTATATAAATTGGTTAAATTTCCTATCACCCACTTGGACGTCACGATGCCTTTGTTGTGGCCATGCAGCAGAGCTCCCTTTGGCATTTTCTGTATAATGCGAAAGACTTCACTTTGACGCAGAAATTGTTTGCCCTGAAAGAAATGCATTGCAGGTGGATATTTGGTGGGATCTTTTAAACCTTCAGCAATCTAGAAAGCGAAAATTAGAGATTAAGATATGTAACGTTGGATACAATAATGTTTACAATTGGTACTTAGCCGGGAATAACGTTTCAAAAGACTAATTTTGCAAAATCTGTTTTATATTTGCAGATTACGGTTTACGTGATCCTCACGTATCGCTGAAACATCAAATCAGCCGAATTTATGCACGTTATCGCTCTCAAAATGCACTTTAAAAGTGTCAAAAAAAATTTGCTTATGTAGCTCTTTAATCATAATAAATCAAAAAAATTATTCTAAAATTTAAAACGTTATTCGCGGCTGTTCTTCAATTGTGCACTCAATGAAACCAACCTCTTCCTTTTTGGCATTCATTAATATACTATTGGCCTTTTCTTCGGCGGATGATAACCAGAGATTGCCACCCAGCGATGAAGTACGTTCGGCTTCCATAATTTTGGTACGGAGAGCATCATAAGCTGAAATTAGGTGAAACTGTAGTTATTCTATGGACAAATCATATTTTACTATATTTAAAGTTTAACTAAGACAAATGTGGACATGATAATGAATTATAGAGGTCAAACAAAATCCGTGCCATCGATTATTCGATAACTTTTGGCATGAGGAAAAAAGTTCCACTACGACATATCAAAAAAATCATTTTCCAAATTGTAATTGTTTAATTTTTTCTCAACTTTTATTTTTAAGGTTTTTTTAGTTGGAAAAAAAATTTGTTAAATTGTATGCTTAAAACGATAGCAGGTTATGTTGAAATTCGTTTTTATACCATCACCCTTAGGGATGAGGGTATATATCATTTGATACGAAAAAAAGTGTAACTCATTAAAGGAGACGAGTTAGACCTAGGCTTGTCAGATGGTCGGGATTAGGCGGGATTTTTCGGTGCCTGGCAACCCTAATTAGACCCCAAGTATCTTAAGACAAAATTCGTTTCAGAACTTTTTAAGACGATTGAGCTATGTCCGTCTAGCCGCACTCCTTCTTTTACCTCCGATACAAAATTACCTATTTTTGGAAAATTAATATTTCTTCCATAACTTCCAAACGGACACTTGGAGGATGTTTGAATTTGGTCAGCTTATTTATCTTGCAAAAGTTGACAAACTCTAAGAAAACCGAAACCTTCTGGTACCTCCCATACAAATGACCGAATTAACCCTCATAGTTTTACATACATATCTTCTTTGTTAGTAAACTGAATTCACTCAAATTTTGCGTATGATGTTCGCTTATGAAAAGTTGAATTAGGAATGTATATGGACTATATCGGTTCACGCCTTCTGGTACATCCCATACAAAATTAACTATTTTTGGAAAATTAATATTTCTCCCTTAACTTCCAAATTAACACCTGCCGATTAATTAAATTTGGTCAGTTAATTAATATTGTAATAGGAGGCAAAACTATAAATTAAACTATAAATAAATTTGCAAATTTGTCATGATTTTTAAAAATACAAAATTTTAATTTTTTTTGGGTAGAAACAAAAAAGTGCGAAAAATCAGTTATCACCGAACTTAGCATAACTCATTCAATTTTCAATCGATTATTATGTACAAACATGTTTTAGAAAGCTACTTTAATATGATATTCAAAAAAGCTAATAAAAAAAACAATTTACGCCCAACCGATGTACTTTCAGCGTGAAGAAAATTAAAATGTGTAATTTTTTTTGTAATTTTTTTTTTTTGAATAAAACAGCCGTTACTCTGTCATTTTTTTTTTGTGATATTAAAAAATTTGATTTTTTTCAAAGGTAACAACGATATCTTTAAAAAAAAAAACAAAATTTTAAAATCCGGCGTATGAAAAAAAAAATTATGATTTTTTGAACTATACATTTTTGGAAAAAAGGCTAAAATACGATTAGTATCTGTAACTTAAAAATTCGAGCTGATGGAGAAAAATGGAGATTAGATTTAAAATCAGCGACCTCAAATTAGTAAAAAAAACTGCTATAGAATTCCAAACAACACTCAAAAAGTTCCATTTTGTTCCCTTGTGTAATCATTAAAAAAACTTAAAACTTAATTTCCCTTTGCACCCCATGAATGAGGTATGAGATAGCTTCTCGCGTTGTTGTGAATTAACACGCTTTCTATTTTTAGATTCACAACTAACGGCACCTACTTATTTATCGACGAATGCGAACGTCACTGTTTTGAGAAGCTCTTACTAGACACGACGATTGAATCGACGCTTAATACTGCGAAGTTGCTGTCAAACAACATTCGAGGGGAGCCGACAATGAAAGAAAATTTTATTTATTTTTTTCTTTTTTAAGATGACTGGAGCCAGGTTTGAACCTGCGATCTCCCACATGGTAGTCGCGTGTTCTAACCACTATGCCACGGCCGGTCCCCTTGTGTAATCATTACGATCGACAAAATCTCTTGAACAACACTGTATGAAAAAAAGTCTCAGTTCGGTCAAAAGTGGAATAGTCAAGTTTTGAAAAGTACCTCTTCATATATTCTACTCAAAACTAATATTAATAAAATCAAAACCAATCAAGATATCGTTAAAGAGATTTGAAGGGTCGATGAACGTCAAAAATCTATATATATAAAATAAGATGTACATTTTGATGCCACCACTAACTCCGATAACGGTTGAACCCATTTGTACCAAAATTTCACTGTAAGTTGAGGATGGCTGTAGATAGTTAATGTGAAGTTTGCCCAGAACCTTGCAAGGGGTTCCGGAGATATTGTATTTTAATGATTTTCATTACACCCATACAAATCTGTATATCTATATATGTATTTTTGGATTGTCACAAGTTATATGGGAAAAACAAATTGCAGAACTTCGTCGATCTGACCACGGTCCGTTATAGACCGGAAAACTGAAAAGTTACACACAATTGCATTAAAATTATAAAAAGCTAGAATCATTTTTTGGAACAATATAATGTAGTATCTGTTTATAATCTCTGCACAAATTCAAAAGGCCCCAAAAGGGATACAACTGGTATCAGTACCTAGGCCAAACTGCTAAGGCTTTTATCGCAAAAAACCGTATGGGTTCAAAAAAGAGAAGCCACACCAAACGACTAAAGCTATAATCGCAATATTCCATATTCAAAGAGAGTTTTCAAAATTCGTACATTAAGGGCTAAAAAACGCGCCAAAAGGTATAAAACTGATATTATCACGCAAATCGAAAAAAAACTTAAAACTTAAACTTAATTTCCCTTTACATCCCATGAATCAGTCCAAAAATATGTCTAATACTTATTTTATGGGGTAGTTATTAAGGTTTTTTTTTCGCAATTCCCACTTTTATGAGATGAAATCCTAAAAAGGTATAACATTTGTAGCATCTTACAATGAAGTTAGAAATGCGGATGTTGGGGCGAATATTTATTTATGGAGCAATTGCGCGACATGAAGAGATTTTTCGAACTTTTAAAAACCCGAAAATGGGATAAATTGTATTATGTATTATTATGTAGGGTAGTTGTGCCATATGAAGAGAATTTTCGAATTCGTACTCCTTGGGATGAACAGTTGAAAGGGGTATCATCAGACCAACTACCAAAGGTGCAATGGTTATACTCTCAAATTTATTGACTTGGTACTGCTGATCCATTTTAGCAATCCTTACATATACAGTAGTTTTGACTTAACTACCACACCGTGTTTTGCACGCATTTTGTGGCAAAATTGCAATTAAGTTAAATTTTTTAACTGCCAAAAATTGGCAGTTATCTGATTCGATTACCTGCCAAAGAAGTGGCCCATAAGTGCAAACAAAAGCACCCTTTCGACTGATCTATTGTTTTGATTTATACTAGGAACTCACATACATACACACTGTTTTGTTGTTGTTTTTTACACAGAGAGAGAGAGTTATAAAGAGAATGAGAGAATTATAGAAAGGCTGCGAGCATTCTAACAAAAACAAACAAAAAATTTGTGGCTGTTAAATGAAAAATATTTGTGGCAGCTAACCTAAATTGGCACTTATTGGCAGGTATCTTAAATTGGCAGCTAAAAGAGTGGCAGTTAAGTCAAAACTACTGTAATATTGTCTTTTAGATACATGAAAAAGAGTATTTGTCTCGGAAACCTCGGCCTTTAAATTTAAATATTCTAGAGGCCATAGTAATGAACCAATCGTTATTAGATTGCAACAGCACTCAACATCTTTAACAATAATTTGGAGACAGGACGAAGTCTGCCGTGTCAGCTAGTTTAGTAATGAAAATTATTATATGCTAGTGGGCCCGGAAATCATTTTGATTTCACGGAATTGCCTCCCAGTTATAAGTTCTGACATATGCCACTTTTAAACATACTTTGGATTAAGTTTGATATTTTTTTTTGCTAGATATACCTGTAAATATGTTCAGATTTCAAAATTAGAATGAACCGCGTTGACTCTCTAAATAAGTTAAAATATTGGAAAAACAACTGAAATCCAAAATTTTTGGAGCAGCATGCATAAAGACCGAAGCTCTTGGAATAATTTTCTACTTTTCCGAAGCGCGTGGAATACTTTTCTACGTGCTGCTACTGATATATAAATTTCCGTTGTTTCTGCCATTAAAGAAGGAGAAGAAAAAACACCTTTACAGTGAACCCCAAAATCTACCGGATCAGTTACTTTTAATATAAATCTGAACTTTTAACAGAAAATCTCGGCTCTATGAAAAATGCCCCAAATGCAAAATGTCCCAAAAATAAAACGAAAAAGTACCCAAAAAAATTTCCATACAAAATTGGGGAATTTTTCATATGAAAAATCCCCCATAAATTTTGGGGAACTTTTCATTTATTTTAGGTAAATTTTCGTTTTTTAATTTGCAGGTATGAAAAATACCCCAATTTTTTTCCATGTAATAAAAAATAAAAAAAGGATAGTGCAGATGATAATGAGGGGGGGGCGTCCGCTCTCTTATTTTTCGACTTATGAAAAATGACAGAGAGATAGTTACGATACTGACTTCGACGTATGAGGCGGGGGGCGTGCACCCTACCGCATTCGTCTTTTATTAATTCTAGACAGAGAAAGTAGCGAAACTAATAACGACATATGCGGCCGCATTCGTCTTTTAAAAATGCTAGATTTGTTTAGAAGAATATTTTTTTGGGGTATTTTTCATAAATTTTGTGGGGTATTTTTCATAATTTTTGGAGAAAATTTCGTTCTTGAGTTTTGGGTCATTTTTCATTTTTTTTCTCCCAATTTTATTTTGGGTAATTTTTGGTTTTTTTTTTTGGGCATTTTGCATTTGATGCATTTTTCATAGAGCCGAAAATCTCAATCATTAAAAAAATAGTATTATCATTCAATTAAATCTTACGTATGAAAATATATAATAATACACTAAAAAAAAAACTTAATTTCCCAATGCACCCCATGAATGAGGTATGGGATAGCTTCTCGCGTTGTTGTGAATTAACACGCTTTCTATTTTTAGATTCACAACTAACGGCACCTACTTGTTTATCGACGAATGCGAACGTCACTGTTTGAGAAGCTCTTACTAGACACGACGATTGAATCGACGCTTAATACTGCGAAGTTGCTGTCAACAACATTCGAGGGGAGCCGACAATGAAAGAAATTTTTTTTTTTTTTTAAGAGGACTGGAGCCATGTTTGAACCTGCGATCTTCCGCACGGTAGTCGCGTGTTCTAACCACTATGCCACGGTAATAATACACACACAAGTTAAAAATGAACAATTAAAATTAATATTTAGGATAGGAATGAACAAATAGGATGCACTCGGTTCAGCTGGCACCTACTATATTCTTAAAATGATGGCACCTGAGTAAAAAGTGATTGAATTTTTGCGACTACACGATTTTCCATTGAAATTCAAAGAAAATCAATTGAAATTCAATTATTCCATTTGAAATTCAAAAATATCAATTCAAATTCAAATTTTTCATTTAAAATTCGAAAAATATCAATTGAAATTCAAAACTTGTCCATTAAAATTTAAAAACAATATTTGATATTAAAAAATAATCAACTGAAATTTAAAACTCTTCATATGAAATACAAATTTCATCAATTGAAACTCGTCAATTGAAATTCAAAACTCATGAGGTGACAGATTTTTGAATTTCAATTGACGAATTTAGAATTTCAATTGACGGATTTTTATATTTCAATTTATGATGTTTGAATATCAATTGATGTGTTTTGAATTTCAATTAATTTTTTCCAATTTCAAATCGAAAATTTGGATTTGAAATGATATTTTTTGAATTTCAAATGGAATTTTTGAATATCAATTGACAAGTTTTAAATTTCAAATGGAATGTTTGAAAATCAAATGAAATTATTGAATTTCTATTGATTTTCTTTGAATTTAATTTGGAATGGTGTAGTAGATGGTGTAGATGTGATTATCATACTGAAATATGTTGTATGAACGCTGCGTCGACCAAATTAGATGTGTAATCTTGATTGGTTTGGCAGTTATCAAGATCAGTAAAGTGTAGAATATATGAGAAATGTTCCAAAATAAACAACATTTTCTCTTCTACTGAAAAGTAATTGAAAAACATACGAGTATGACAGTTTTGGTCGGCGCAGCGACGATTTGTTTTTATTAAGCGTTAGTAAGAAATAACTGATTTCTCTTCAAATCATTCCGTTTTTTTTTCTCTTTTCTACCATGGAACCACTATATAAAAACGTATTACATACAAAATATATCCATTTGAGATAATTTCTTTGTAGTACACAAACAGCGTTTGTGATAATTCTTTCCCACTGAGCGACTTTTGTGTTCAAATTAAATACTTACGAATTCGTCCATTACCGTTTTGATTAGAAATGGTTGATGAAACAAATTTTAATATAACGTTTATAGTTTTGCACAAAACACAATTTCATAAAATTTAGTTTTTATTATTCAGTTTCTATATGATTTGTAGATGAAGGTGCCATTTGCATTTAACTACTTTTTAAACAGAATTTTGTTTTTCAACTACGTAACAACTACTCCATGCATGTCATCATCATCATCACCATCACGATGTCGCACCTGTTGGTAAATTATCATAGATCACTTTTATTGTAAAATTGGCTGAGACCACAAGAAAGACAAAGAACAAACAGTCCATAAATGAGACAAGAAAACCACTGATAGATATTTAACACAATTGTCGATTATATAAGACTTTTGAAATTGTTGAATTATTTAGTACAACTTTGTATCTTCTCACTCACATAATTCCATGGAATGGATGCATTTTAGTGATATTGTAATTGCGTAAAGTATTTGAAAGATGACGCTATACTTCATATTTCCGGTTCCTTAAACGTTAGTTAGGGAACTTTGTAGGGAAATTATTTTCAAATTTGCAATTTTTTCTTTATGTTTGCTCGAAATGTTACGGTAACCGAGTTGTTTATTGTTTTATAGATGCACTGCTACTGAATTCATCACATAAAGAGATGAACTCAAATTGCATAGGTTAGTTGGCATACGATTATTGAATTTACACCATTTCCGTGGTGGGCGTGTGGATGGCATAATATTGCTGTCGAAACTTTATAGGAATTTTAAGCAAAATAAAAAAATAAGAGCGGATTATTGAAATTAACGTTTTAATAAAGCAGGACGTTTTTCGTCTACAGGATGTTAAAGAATGTATTCACAAGGAAATGTAGAACATTTCACGAAACACTTGAATATGTACAATACTTTTGGTCCATTGTATACATAAATATTTGGCGAAATTTCAAAACGGCATGTAATTAATATTATAATATATGTTACTGTTATAATAAGTATGGACAAAACCGTACTTAAATATTTCCTTATGAAATTGTTTTCTGGAAAATGTTTTGAAGAGTTCTTTGAAAACTCGTCCTTAATATCTATATTTTGTGCAATGTCAATTGAAATGAAGATGAAATACGGTTGAGAGATCTACTGCGTCTTATTAATGTTAATGTTAATGTTAATGTTAATGTTAATGTTAATGTTAATGTTAATGTTAATGTTAATGTTAATGTTAATGTTAATGTTAATGTTAATGTTAATGTTAATGTTAATGTTAATGTTAATGTTAATGTTAATGTTAATGTTAATGTTAATGTTAATGTTAATGTTAATGTTAATGTTAATGTTAATGTTAATGTTAATGTTAATGTTAATGTTAATGTTAATGTTAATGTTAATGTTAATGTTAATGTTAATGTTAATGTTAATGTTAATGTTAATGTTAATGTTAATGTTAATGTTAATGTTAATGTTAATGTTAATGTTAATGTTAATGTTAATGTTAATGTTAATGTTAATGTTAATGTTAATGTTAATGTTAATGTTAACTGACTGATAAATACCCCCACTCTATATAAAATATGTTTAAGTCTAAAGTTATTGAAATTAACCGGTTTTTAATTGAAATTACTTATGCATTATTATTTGCCTACCTGTGGAGCGTAAACGGTTGGCGGTTGGACTTTCGATCATATGGCCAGACGTTTCTCGACATGTAGTAAAACTGTAAATAAGGTTACAATGTAATAGGTATTAATATCCAGTACATTATTTGATTGGGACTCAATTCTGAGAACAGGACGTGAAAGTTGTCCCAAAAAGAAGAAGTTCTGCATCATTCGTTTTGTCAAGTTACATTCCATAATAATTTTATATCGATTTGAAGTCGGTAAGTATCGTTTAGAGAAATATTTCACGTTTTAGGCTCTTTTGTTTGACATAACTCGAGAAGCATTAGTCCGATTTAGCTTAAACAAAATTAAAAAAAAAATAAAAATTACATTTCCTTTAATCTGTTCATTTAACGTTTCCCTACTTAAGCAACAGTTTCACTTTTACATTCATCAAATGATTTTAAACTGGGTTTATTTGTAGCAGTTACAATAAAACTGTTGTACTCCGTAGCGTATGATTTACGTGGAATATTACTTATGATAATCATACGCTACCATATAACAGAAGAGCCTAAAACGTGAAAAATTGCCCTATGCGACACTTACCAACTTTTAATCGATATTAAATTATTATGGCATTAAACTTGACAAAACGAATGATGCAGAACTTCTTCTATTTGGGGCTACTTTCACGTGCAGTTCTCAGATATGTGTCCCTAAATAAAGTGTTGTACTGTGAAATTCGCTAAAAAATATATAAAAAGTTCAATTCAATATTTCTTGGCACTTGGTCACTATCCAAAATGATACTTTCTCACATTTCCTTAGCTTGGAAATAGTGTAGTTGTCTCCGTTGTTATTATGCAAATATCACCATCATCATCACCGCTACAGCCACAGCCACCCAACCCAACACAAATCATTTGTCCGTCACAATTTCATTAAACAAAATTATATTTATTCTTCTTTACGTGTTTTGCATCGTTATTGTTGTTGTTTTTTTCTGTTTCATACTCGTAGTAACAGTTTTATTATTTATGTTTTTATTATGATTTTTGTTTGGTTCATTGTCATCATCGTCATAAATTTAATGGTGATGGTGATGACGATGACGATCATGATGATGATGTGTTGCAAACTGAACGTTATCATTTACCAGTGAAATCTCTGTGTTGGAATACATCACTATGAAGATCATTACTCAGTTTCATTCTCACAAAGAAAAATATTCGAGTCAATGATACAAAAACTCACACTGGGTGATAGTGATGTGACATGATCATGTTCATATTCGACGATAATGATAACGATGATGATGATGCTGTGGCAATCACAAAGTGTATAGAAAGGCTAATTCGCACTTTCGTTATCATATTCAATTGTCAAGTTCACTGGTGCAATTTGTTCAAATTTACAATGCAATTTGTTTCTAGATTTGTTTATAAACAAATGACATTTGGAAGCACTTACTATGAAACATATAAAACAATATCTGTGTTAGGTTGCAATGTTTAACACATAATTATGTTAACGGGTGCACAGTATTGACAAGTTCAAGTGCTTGATCACTGCAAAATTACAGATAAGGTATAAATGGCATGGAGGCTATAGGGTTTTAGCATCTGTTATTGGTCACAGTCCAAATAATACTTAAGGTTAATGAAAATAAGTGATGTTCTTGATATAACAGTAAACTGAAACTGTTGCTTGGTGGACTGCAATATGTATTTACACGGATAATTGTTTATTACTACCATTACTGCCACAGTCTCGTTGATGCACGTCTGGGATGTAATGGAGTTTTTTTTGTAATTATAATAATGAAATCTATTTACAAATTCATCAGGACTATGTACATTGTTTGGGTGATAGGGGTGAATGATGACTGATATTTACCAAGAATTTTGCGGGGGAGTTTAACAAATAACAGAAATACAAGGGGTTTAAGATTAAGTCTACACAGTTTTGGCTAAAGTTGATATGTCCAGTTTTTAAAATTTTATAAAAGCCTATTCAAAGATTTTAGATGTCATATAGATATAACAACTTATTAGCTTTTTATACTCTCAACCTACGGGTAGGAGGGTATATATCATTTGATACAACAAAGAAGTGAAACACATGGAAAGAGTTTCTTTAGACCCTAGGTTTCATTGAACCAAATTTGATTTATGACTTTTTAAGTAGTTTGAGCCATGTCCGTCTGTCTGGGTGTCCGGCTGGTACGAACGATAACTTTCGTAAGACGCCCACTTTAGAAATCGAGTAATTATATCAATACAAAAACCGCGATCGTGCCCAAATTTTGCATTTAGAAAGCCATGGTACCATGCACTATCTGTAGCGGCTAAAAGTGCAATAAGGTTACGAGAAGCAGGCCTTTAGCGGCTAATGGGGTCGGGTCAGGCATCTATACTGTTATGGTTCAGCAGACATGGATGCAACGAAGGACTCAACAAAGGAATAGTCCTTTCCTTTGGTTTCTTTGTTGGATTTAACATCATGTCCGGAAACAGTGATCCCTGATAGAGAGGATTGGAAAGATTCCTTACCTTTCAGGGGGCTGTTCATATTCAATGATGGTTCAAAAATGGAAATTGTTACAAGATCGGGTATCTTAAACGAGGATCTCAATTTCAGGCAACACTACCGATTGGATGACGAATGTAGTGTGTTCCAGGCGGAGATCTTCGCTATTATGAAATCTGTGGAGGAAATACTAGCAAGGAGAAGGAGATCGTCACAATCTATGAGGACTGTCAAGCGGCCTTAAAGGCTTTGGTATAAAAAGCCTATAAAGTCGAGATTAGTGTATAGATGTAGCACGGCGCTCTCAAAAACTGCCGGAAAATAGTGTTCGACTCTGTTGGGTCCCCGGACACAGTGACATTTCAGAAAACGAAAAGCGGATGAACTGGAGCTAAAAGGCTCAGCACTGGAACACGACATATCGTATGGATCAGTGCGACCACCAATGTGTCATATATACGGAATTGTGACCCGTCACATTAAACGGCTGGCAAATGCATCCTGGGAATAACGCACCGATTGTGCGGTATTACGAGATATTTGGCCAAGACTGGATGGAAGACGAACCAGATCACTATTGGAACTGAATAGGACGTCCGTCAGACTACTAATTGGAGTAATCACGAGACACTGCGACATCAGAGCATTTACATCCAACTGGGAGACGACACAGTAGGATTACTGTAGGCTTTGCGACGATGAGGAGGAAGTTGAGACCATTGAGCAGCTCTTCATAGAATAAGGAAGCAATTCCTCGGAAATTGGTTTTTTGATAGTCTCACTGAACTGTCGTCATGTAACATGGAGAATCTGTTAAAGTTCACTGATGGTTTGAGCTGGCTTAAGGGCAGCGAACCATAGTGTTCCCACGTAATCTCACTACTTGTATGAAGTTGAAGGAGAGAACCCATTGGAATTATCTTTTGAGCACTTATATATCTTTTCCACTATTATTATTCTTCTAAACTCTTTATTTTATTGTAAAGCATTCTTCCCGTTTTATTTTTTCCTCTAAATCAGGACAATCACAATGGACCATAATAGTCTTCGAGTGTTGTAATGACATGGTATTGTGCTATAAGTCTAACCACGCCCCATGTAGTAGCTCCCATACCCATTTGGTACCGTCCACTTTAGAAATCGAAATCTGTAAAAAATCTGTTCGTATGAACTAAGCGGAGGCAAAATACAACTTATGGAATAATGTTGAATTGGCCTCGCAATTTCTGAGCGGCTAAGCGGCGCCATTCTTATGTCTGAACATGTTGCCGCTCAGTATGTGAACTCGGTCTTAGGGGGATGAGGGTACACCAAAAAAAAATAAAGTACTCCGTACTTAAATCGTTCCCAAGCGGTGTCAAAAATACGGTAAGTACGGATTTTCTTAAATCAAGTATAAAATGCTTGATCCAATAACGGGAAAACCTAACCTGGAATTCTTATTTGTAGATGTTATTAAGCCTTGTGGTGCTTGATTTTTAAGTATAAAATTCTTAACAATAGATGACATTAAGCCTGATGGGGCTTGATTTTTAAGTATAGAATTCTTGAATATAGATGACATTAAGCCTGCTGGGGCTTGATTTTTAAGTATAGAATTCTTGAATATAGATGACATTAAGCCTGCTGGGGCTTGATTTTTAAGTATAGAATTCATGGCATTAAGCCTAATGGGACATGATTTTTAAGTGTAAAATTCTTAATTGTAGATGACATTAAGCCTATTGGGGCTTGATTTTTATTTAATAATAGGAGGATAGCTAATTGGCACCCATTTGCTGTGCTTTTTTACTATCATGACAAACCTTAAGGGTTATAATCTCCACGAAATTAATGAGAAGTCAAAATACACTGGTGCGAAAATGGCATCAACGAATATCACACGTCACTTGATTCGCACAAGCCCTTAAAATTTTTTTTTAAGCTTAAATTCAAGTACGATTTTTGCAAAAAATAAGAATTTTAAACTTAAAATTAGAATGTAAAGTAACTGTGGGGAGAAAACATTAAGCTAAGAGAGTAAATGTTATTTCTCTCACAAACATTTTTTTCTCAGAGATTTATGTAAGATTTTTTATTCTTACTTTAAGTCGGAAAAAACTTGATATTAATTCTAAGAATTATTTACTTTAAAATTGAGAAGTTCGTACTTAAAATTCTGCAATTAAGTTCGTACAAACTTGATTAGAGAATTTCATTCTTATTTTAACAATTTATGTGCTTACATTATTGAACTTATCCCGTTTTGTACATGATTTAAGAATAATTACGTACTTAATTTACGTACTTAAATATTTAAGTTATTTTTTCTGCAAAAAATAAGAATTTCAAACTAAAATTTAGAATGCATTTTTTTCTGTGTATATATCATTTGATACAAGAAAAAGTGTAAAGCATTAAAGAAGACGTAGAGACGTGTTAGACCCCAAGAAAACAAAATTCGTTTCAGGACTATTTAAGACGATTGAGCCATGTCCGTCCATCTGACTGTTGGCTGACTGGTGTGCACGATTACTCTATCCTTTTATTTTCAAAAATTAAGTAAAGGATTATAAATGGGCAGTATAGTCTCACCCTTCTTGGCACCTCCCATAGGAAATTACCTTGTAATATTAGACAAACCCTTAGAAAAACGAAACATTTGCCACACCCTTTTCTGATGCCTCGAATACAAATGACGGAATTGACCCTCATATTTTTGCATTCATATCTTTTTTTGAAAGTACACTGAATTCATACATATTTAGCGTAAGATGTACGCCTTAGAGTATCCAAATAATCGGGTTTAGGTTTTGTTCGATTAAAAAATTAATCGATTTTAGGATTTTTAATTTGCTCGATTAATCGATTAAGGTTTTGAAATTGCTCGAATAATTCGATTAATCGAATAAGTCGAATAACTCGAATAATTTCTGTATATCTGTATACCTTACGTGAAAAATAAACAAATTTAATGTAGGCGTTAAATTTTATTAATAAAAAACATAAAAACAAACGTAAAATAATAATTCATGTGAATTCAAAAACGTTTAATAAAAATAATAATTAATTGGGTACATACAAAATGAGATATTTTTAATTTTAAAAGTTTTTAGCCACATCTTCTAAAATAATCTTTAAAAAATAATATGCAATTAAGATGTTTGGCTTTTAGTAAATTTTTTTGTTTCGTTTTAATGAAGCTTTACTTTGAAAACACCCCTTCACTTAAAGTAGATGTTGGTGAAACTGAAAGAATTCCATTGAAAAGTTTTTCTGATTTTTTTTGTTTTATCTAGATACAGAAAATCATCAATTATATTACAGTTTACATTAGATTTTTTTAAATTTTGAATACTTTTTATAGTATCGTTCAATTCCAGTAAAAGATTATTTTCATTGATATCAATTATTTCCTCTTATTCTTCCAACACAATATCATCATCTGATATATTTTGATTAGCTTCAGTGCGAAATAGCCGATCATACATTTTCGAGGCAAAGTCTATTGTTTCCGTTTTGGAGCTATATTTTAAAAAGTTACCATTATAGGGAAAGTTCTTGAGATAAGGTATAAAACAAGTGTGTTAAGTACTTTTATTGTCTATTATTTATTCTAGACTTAAGGTGGACAGTCAAATCCTTTGAAAACGAATTATTTGTCTTGTCTAAATTGTTAATTAAAAATTTTATAATACCTTCCAATTCAATTAATGTTGCAGAATCTTCGCTGAGCCGTTGGCGCTTTTGCGTGCCGCCATCGGCTAGGCCAGGCCGATCCGCCACAGTATTACATTTATATAAAGAAGGAATAATTTAGTTAAATTTAAATCGATTAATCGGTTTAAATTGATCGATTATTCGTTAATCGAAATTTACTATTTTTTCTTAATCGAAAAAATATTCGGAAAAAATTCTTCGATTAATCGAACAACGATTAATCGATTGGATACTCTAGTACGCCTGTCAAAATACGACTCAGGAATAATCACACAGTATAACATTTTTCAGCTCATTGATTTCATGCCATTTAAATTTAATATCGATTTGACTTTAGTAAGTATCGTATAGGGGAATTTGTCACGTTTCAGGCTCTTTTGTTTGACAAAACTCGAGAACCACTAGCCCATCTTGAGTACGCTAACTTGGTTCTAAATCTTTCTCGGAATTAATAAATTAAAATAAGATATTCATTTATTTTACCTTACATAACAATATATTTATATAACATTCTAAGTTTTTTGTGAATTTATAAGAAAACAAAAATATCACTAATCCTTTTGTTAAATTAATTATTTATCGATGAGAGAAAAAAAAACATAGTGTAGTGTCTAATGGGGACCGGCCGTGGCATAGTGGTTAGAACACGCGACTACCATGCGGGAGATCGCAGGTTCAAACCTGGCTCCAGTCATCTTAAAAGAAAAAACATAAATAAATTGTTCTTTCATTGTCGGCTCCCCTCGAATGTTGTTGACAGCAACTTCGCAGTATAAGTGTCGAGTCAATCGGCGTGTCTAGTAAGAGCTTTTCAAACAGTGACGTTCGCATTCGTCGATAAACAAGTAGGTGCCTTTAGTTGTGAATCTAAAAATAGAAAGCGTGTTAATTCTCAACCACGCGAGAAGCTATCCCATACCTCATACATGTGGTGCAATGGGAAATTAAGTTTTT
Source organism: Muscina levida (assembly GCA_964034835.1). Classification (NCBI taxonomy): domain Eukaryota; kingdom Metazoa; phylum Arthropoda; class Insecta; order Diptera; family Muscidae; genus Muscina; species Muscina levida. Next base: position 155,691,816 of record OZ035880.1, read on the forward strand.
TAAGTAGTGTCTAATGACAAAGGCAAAATATTAGGAAAAAAAATATTTTAAAATTTGCAAACAAAAAATAATATGTTTGTTTACATTTCTTAATGCGGATAAATAAAACCAAACAATCTATCAATCTATATTTTTTTTGTATTGTGTATTGTATTACTTACCACGATTATGCTCCAACGAAGACAGCAGGCCTGTTGTCTGATATAGGTTTTCTTAGTTTTGGTTTTTTATATTGATGTTGAAGGTTTCATTTCAAATATTAAATTAGCCAAAAGATGTTTGCAAACATTATCCACAACTTAACTAAATTTAGAATTTTACGTTTTGATATTGAAAATGTTTTTTTTAATTGTTTTTCTAAATTATGATTCTTGTCTCTTGCTATTGACAATCTTGTATTTCTGCATCATATTGATTCTTCTTAATAGCATCTTTTATAAGACTTTGTAAGGGCCAAAAATAAAATTATAGTCGTGCAAGATAGATGATGATGATGTTAATTAGGGCGTATGCAAAATATTTGGAACTCATATTTCCCGTTGAAAATTTACAAACAACACATTTTCCAAATCCTTATACATTATATCCCATGATAATACACTCATACCTCTTTATACGGCCCCTCTTTTTACGGCATTTCGCTAAAACGGCCTTTTTCAATTCTGGAACACCTTCGCTTTACGGCGCACATTACCTCTCTAAACGGCTAAAAGCAAATAGGGGATTCACCGTTTTTCTACGAAAAGTGAGAGACTAACAAAAGCATTTAATCTTGTTTGTGCTGATCGTGAGTAGACGTAGTTTCTTGCAAATTTTTCTGTTCTTGTGACATAATAAGTGAAAAATAAGAATAAGAATTTATTACCTCGCTTTACGGCGTTTCGCTTTACGGCCAACATTTTGGGAACGTATCTAGGCCGTATATCGAGATATGGGTGTATTTGATATTAAAAGGGAGAATTAGCGCATAAATTCCTGCCATAAATCTGGCAAAATAAATACAAATAAACCACTAACCACACATTTTTTTGTAAATAATTACCTACCCAATTCGTAACAGTTGTTATTATATAATAGGTCCAACCAATTTGTGCTCCTCTAAAGATTTCGCTTGGAGATTATTTTTTTTTTTATTTTGCAAATTTTTGATATTCGAAAATAACACTAAAAATTGTTACGACAGAAAAAATTATTCACGTCTTTCGAACTCAAGAGAAAATGTATGAATGAAAATTTTCTGGATTTTTCTTTAATGAAATATTTTAAAAAAAAACAAAAGTTACTCAATAAATTGAAAATTTTTTTGGATATAGTTTTTATTTCTTCAAAGTATTTTATTTTCTTACTAGCGCGATATTACACTATTCTGTCATATTCATGTATTTTACAAAAAGTCTTCATTTGTTGCATAGCGTTCTTATGGCATGTAACTTGACAAAACGAATGATGTAGAACTTCTTCTTTTTGGGGTTATTTTCACTTGCAGTTCTAAGAATTGAGTCCCAAATCAATGAGCTGAAAAATGTTGTATTGTGTAAGATAATGTAAAAAAAATCGTCTTATAATTTTACAAATTTCACTTAGTTTTTTATATTTGATTAAGACGTGTAAATCCATACTTTACAAAATTATCAAAACAATAGATTTTTTGTATAATAAGTAATTTATTTAAGTTAAATAATTTAAAAATATCAGTCACAATCAAAAGTAATGAAGCGAAAATAAAAAATTTTAATATATCCAACTCATGCAACACACCCAATCAATATTAAGAAAATGCAGCGAATAAACAACAAACAGCAGTGACGACAATTCATTGCGTTACACTTTATTCACAGAGATTTAAAAAATTTTAGTTATGTTATTGTAAAAGGCTCTATGAAAAATGCCCCAAATGCAAAATGCCCCAAAAAAAAAACCAAAAATTACCCAAAAAAATTTCCATACAAAATTGAGGAATTTTTCATATGAAAAATCCCCCATAAATTTTGGGGAACTTTTCATTTATTTTAGGTAAAATTTCGTTTTTTAATTTTGGGTGATTTTTCATATGCAAAATGACCCAAATTTGCAGGTATGAAAAATACCCCAATTTTTTTCCATTTAAAAAAATAATAAATAAGCATGGTGCACCGCATTCGTCTCTTAATAAAGCTAAAGAGAGAGTATATAAACTGATAACGACGTATGCGGCGGGGGGCGTGCCCCCCACCGCATTCGTCTTTTAATAATGCTAAAGAGAGAGTATAAAAACTGATAACGACGTATGTGGTCGCCTTTTAATAATGCTAGATTTGTTTAGAAGAATATTTTTTTGGGGTATTTTTCATAAATTTTGTGGGGTATTTTTCATAATTTTTGGGGAAAATTTAGTTTTTGAGTTTTGGGTCATTTTTCATTTTTTTTCGCCCAATTTTATTTTGGGTAATTTTTCGTTTTTTTTTTTTGGGGCATTTTGCATTTGGGGCATTTTTCATAGAGCCATTGTAAAATATACCTCTTATATATAAGACCGAAATTCCCTATAAGCGTTAACATACAGATCTTTTTTTATAAGTACACTGACTTTAGCCAAATTCAGGAAAAGGTAAACGGTATAAGACTCAAGAATGAACATTGGCTATGTCATCCGAACTTTTCTGATACCTTCCATAAAAAATTACCTGTTTTTGAAAAATTATTATGTATATCTTCCACAGCTTTGAAAAGAAAAACTAGAAGATATGTGAATGTGCAATAGTAAGCAGAATCGCAGAATACTGAAAACCCCACACTGTCCGAGCACCTGTAATATCTTCGCTCGCACTGTATTTCACATAATTCGCAACGCATGACTTTTGTTTATTTATAAATCTTCTTCCTTAAATTTCAAATACAATTTGATGACGATTCAAGTACAATATAATTTGTGTCTACAATAATTAAACAAAATTTGAAACAATCTTTCACACCAAAAAATGGCAAAATTATATATTAAACGTCTTCGCTGTCATTGAAATTCTAATAGCGCAGCCAATGACCGTTTACGGTGACGGCACACGCAATTATAACGTCAGCGGTAGTAAAATAAAAACGTCTTCTACTATATTTTTTTTTTAATTTTTTTTCTCTTTTGGTTTAATCGACAAAATAGTTATTTTAATATTCACAGCACTTCACCGGCTGTAGTGCGATGAGTGGGTGTGTGTCTGTACGAAAATATACAATAATTTCTAAAATAACAACAACAACAAAAACGGCACTTGTTTTCGTTGCTATCATTAAGAATATGATTAAAATCACTTTAATAATATGAATACGAATACGAGTACTCATAATCATAATTATGTACAATCAACGAATATAATTGACCTCCTTAATCAACAATTTTAATTTTGTTCTCCTTTTTTTTCCTCAGCTGTTGTGTATTGTTCTGAATTGTCTTTTTCTTGGATTTTATGAGTTTATGCCACCACACACATGTTGTTAGTGGGGGGAGGGGTGTGGGGGTGTGTGAATGTATTGGAGTTAAAATGAGATGTTAACTTTCGTAATTGTTGTTTGTTAAAATAACACAATGACATGTGTAATTGCAAGTTTCAGTAGTCACAGAATTATCGTAAATGTGTCAAAAATAATTTATTTATCTTGCTCAGAGCACTCGACGAAAAATTGAGTTAACATAAAGTGAGCAGCATAGCTATGTATGTTAGATGGGGGTAACATTTGCAACTAAGACACATTAAGACGTCAATTTATATTTGTATTTTGTATACCCTCACCCGACGGGTACATATCATTTGATACCACACAAAAGTAGTCACTTTAGACCCTAGGTTTCTTTGAACCAGATTCGATTCATAACTTTTTAAGTCGTTTGAGCCGTGTCCGTCTGTCTGTCTGGCTGCCCGGCTGGTATGCACAATCACTTACGAAAGACACAATCAAATGTTTTGAAACAAAACTACTTACGGTATTGAAAATGGGCTACATGGCCATGCCCCTTCTGGTACCTCCAATACTAATGTACCATTCCGCCCACTTTAGAAATCGAGTAATAATATCAATACATCCAACGCGATCATTCCCAAATTCTATATTTAGTAAAACTAAAACAGGATAAAGTTTTGGAGAAAAAAACTGGTAGTCTTGCCACGCCCCTTCTGGTACCTCTCATACAAATGTACCACTCCGTCCACTTTAGAAATCGAGTAATAATATCAATACAAGCAACGAGATCGTGCCCAAATTCTGTATTTAGTAAAGCTAAAGCAGGATAACATTTTGAAGAGAAAAACTTGAGGTCTAGCCAACTTACGAACGTAGTTCATAAATTTGAGGCCTGAAGTATTAAAGAATTCTGCACGCTTCGGTCTTCTGCGTGCGTTCTCCAGTTGGTCCTACCAGATGGTGGCACGTCGCCAACCACTTGGTCCTTCTAACGAAGTTTGGGTCTCCCTGCTCTGCACCGTCTTTTAGGTTCGCCTTCAACCACCTTTCTCGCTGGAGCATTTACATCCATCCTGACAACATGTGCCAATCATCGTAGTCGTTTGATTCTGACTCTTTTAGCTACGTCGATGTCGTGGTAAAGCTCATACAGCTCATGGTTCATCCGAAGGCGAAACTCACCGTCGACACAGATAGGTCCATATATTTTTCAGAGTACTTTTCTTTCGAATACTCCCAGGTTTTGTATGTCCCTTGTCGTAAGCACCCACAATTCGGCAGCATACAACAGGACGGGTAAAATTAACACCTGGTTTAGCAGTTTCTTCGTATCTCGAGATAAGGTGGTGTTACTAAAGTCCTGCCGAAGTCCGTAAAAACATCTATTGGCGAACACTATTCGCCGGACGGAACATCCGAGATAGGTAAATTTATCTACTACCTTAAAATAATTGTCAACGTTCACATTGCGTCTCCATCTAGAGGACTCTTTGTTCGTCGAAATCATTTTTTTTTTGTCCTCGTTGACCGCAAAACATCCCGCAGTATCGCCCAAAGATGTCTATATCATCGGCATAGGCTAGTGGCAAGTGGCTCTTGTAGAATATGGTGCCAGATATGCTGCCACCAGCCTTTCTCATCATCTTCTCTATAACTATATTAAAAAATGTACAGGACAAGCTATCGCCCTGTCTGAGACCTCTTTCCGTGTTGAATGGTTCAGAGTGATCCTTATCAATCTTAACCGAGGATTTGGTGTTTTGCAAGGTACATCTGCAAAGTTGAATAAGCTTTGTAGGAATATCAAAATCATACATGGCTTCATATAACTTAATCCTTATCGGAGAGTCGAAGGCAGCTTTGTAGCCGACAAAGAGGTGGCAGGTGTCGATCTGTTTTTCATGAGTTTTCTTTCCAGGATTTGGCGTAAAGTCAATATTTGATCTTTGGTAGATTTAGCAGGTCTAATTAGTTTTTGTACACTTGGTTTGAGACGTTCACACAATTTGAGACGTTCACACAATATGGACCTTGTACGCAGTTGGTAATAGGCTTATTTCACGGTAGTTCTTAAATTCACTACGATTTCCTTTCTTGTATATGGGACATAACAGACTGAGACTTCAATCCCCGAGCATGCTCTCCTCTAGCCAGATGCTCTCCATGAGCTGATGCATCCTTTTAAACTGCTGTTATTATAACAATAAAACAAAAGAGCCCAAAACGTGACAAATTCTCCTATACGATGCTTACTAACTTCAAATCGATATTAAATTATTATGGCATGTAACTTGACAAAACGAATGATGCAGAACTTCTTCTTTTTTGGGGCTACTTTTACGTGCAGTTCTCAGAATTGAGTCCCAAAATCATGTGCTGTACTGTGTAATATTATAATCTACAAAAATATCCGTAACAATATTTTCGCAACACAAATCTTTATTGTACATCTTGAAATAATTTGGTTTAAAATTTAACTTCAATGGTGGAAAAAATCTATAAAAAAAAATCCTTAAACATAGTGTTATTTATTTATTGTTCCCATAAACATCAACTTGTTGCGAATATTTTTATAGAATATTAGCTCTATATATTGTTTCGAATCCACATATATCTTCCTATTTTATTTTTCTTTTGCATACCATGAATGATATATGAGACAGCCATTCCAACTTGAATGAGTGACACACTTCAAACTGCAGATTTACACAAAGGGACCCATAGTTTTACACCCAAATGCTTTTACACAAATGACGATCGACTCTATTACTTAGATAGTCACCTGTTCACGTGATCTCACTACCATGTCACGGTCGGCCCACGGTCAACGTTGAAAATAATTTTTTAGCGGTCAGCTACATCTGCATCCCTTCAACTTAGCTTAGAAGCTAAGACGATCTCTTCTGCCTTCAAACATTTCTCTTTGAGTGTATACTCGACACATTTACACCTTCATTACACTATAAAACAACAACAAAAGCCAGATAGACAACAATAAGCAGCGACAAATATCTCCCTTTCCAGCCATATTTAATAGTACACAAATTGTTAGAATATTTTTGCGGACTCCTCTACTAACAATGCTTTGAATACAAAATTCGTTGATTTTTTTTGTTATTTTTTTTGGCAAATTATGAACAGTTCCTAATCAAATGTGTACAAACTTTTCCCCCAAACACTCCAAAAAAATGTTCGTCAATCAGTTGTAGATGGTCTGTGCCAAAAAGCGGTTGCGTCTCGAACAAAGCGGGAAAATATTCAAAACATTTGATTTAAAAGAGCAACAAAAAAAGCCACAACTTAAACTTTCTATTGAGTTGGCCATTTAAAGACATTCGGAAGCAATTAGCACCTTTAGCTCAAAAGCAATCATAATATCGTTTAATTCCCTCTCTCTCTTTCTCTCCGTTAATAACGGCATAATCTCAAATAATCGAAAACTGAAACTGAGCAACATAACCGAAAGTGTTGAAAGATCTGCAAGAATAACTCGTCGTGTTACATCAAGTGCAACCCCAAGGTGGCGTCCGGTAAAGTGATTCACGTTAAGGCTCTTTCTGTTATTCCGTTTATAATCAGGCATTGTCGGTGTAAACGAGTATATATGGCAATATTTTTGTTGTTGCCAACATTTATTATCACAGGAGTGTTAAGTGGCCATTTTAAATTCATTTGCAATAGAAGTGTAAACTTAACGCCAACGTCAGTGAGTGCGAGAGTGAGTGAAATAATGACGACGATGAACCATCATCGTATCGGTTAAATTTTAACTGCATTTTTTTAAATGAATGTAACTGATTGTGCGGTCTAGTGGCGAATGTTTTACATATACATATGTAGTATGCGGTAATGTGCGAGTGAGGTGAAGAATAAGCCGGTACATTGGATATCAATCTTAAAAATGCTTTGGGAAGGTGGAAACATTATTTTTGTTGAGAAATTTTAAAATAAAACAAATAAATTATAAGAAATGTTGGTGGTTGGCAGGCAATGTTAGAGCTGACATTAAACTGTTTAAAATGTTTCAAATATTCTAATTGTTATACAAATCGCTTTAGAAACATTTCAGTTTTGTATATAACAGTTGTATAGAATATGGTTAAGTACGGAAATAAATATACAAGGGATTCATAGGAACTTTTAAATAATGTTAATGGGTATTTATAATTTCATTTCAGTCTTATGTTTAGTACGAAGATCAGAAAACATCTTGGCTTGAGTATGATGCTACCAATAATAACGGCAGCTTAAAAATTTTTCTATCAACTTTTTGAGGGGTACGAGGAACAGTCAAAACAAGTATCATTTTTAGTACTTTATATTATATTATGATCAGTGGGATAGATAAGGTAAAATACGCACATAAAGTCATAATACATGTAAATATATTTAAAACAAATTTTTTTTACAATTTGAGCAAATTTCAATATTCATAACAAAATTTGATGTATTTTTAGTCCAATTTGGTATGTGGATTTTTAATTGTTAGACAATGTTTTCATTAATTTAGGAGGTAAATGATTACATTCTCCCAAACAATTATAGTTACCTATGGGACTACTATGGGACTTTAATTCAAATATCACGGCTCAACGAAAATAAAAATAAGAAAAAGTGTTACGTACGCACAAAATGTTCCATCAAATATTTCCATCGTAGTCCAATTTGAAGGTCCTTTTATGACTTTTTACGAAGTTAGGATGAAAAGTTAAAATGTTCCAAAAAAAATCATCGTTAAATTTCATTGAAGAAATCTGATACCGAAAATGCACTAACACAATAAGAAACATTGATAGATACCCTGACTATTTGAGGTCGCTAGTCATACAGAGCATCAAAAAGCGACAAAATATTAGTAAAAATTTGAGAGAACGACTTTTGGACTTAGTTCACCCCGAGTAAAATTCTCTAAGAAACATTTTTGTAGAACATTTGAATGTTGCAAGGTTCCATTTTAAAGTCCTTTTCTCGAAATAAAGAGCAAAAGGAAATGTAAGGAGTCGAGATAGAGAGTTTAAGTGTTCCACAAAAAAAATCATCGTTTTAATAAAGACATCTGTTATTGATCAAATTTTCTTATGTGCCGAATTGGGCCGAAATTATGCTGGCTATGTTCTTTCGTCAAATCTACATTTAAAATGTTGTGTTTGGAATTTCGTAAATAATTTACATTTAAGCCTTTTTATTTTGTGATTTTAATGTTTTCAAAAAACCGTCAAAACCGAAAAACCGACCTCATAAAACCAGTTAAACCGGTTGTTCGTAAATCAATATGTTGCACAAAACGGCTGACGGTTTTAAAGAAAAAAAAACCGGTTTGCCGGTTCCGGTTGTATTCTGGCTATGTTCTTCCGTTAAATTTACATTTAAAATGTTGTGTTTGGAATTTCGTAAAGACTTTACATTTAAGCCCTTTTTATTTTGTGATTTTAATGTTTTCATAAAACCGTCAAAACCAAAAAACCGACCTCATAAAACCATTTAAACCGGTTATTCGAAAATCAATATTTTGCACAAACCGGCCGAACGTTTTGTAGAAAAAACCGGCTTGCTGGTTTCCGGTTTCGGTTTTGCATACTCTAACCCTCGCCCTTAGAAATGATGGTTTATATTATTTGATATGAGAAAACGAATACCATATTAAAGGATGGAACTATGTCCACCTGTCTGGCTGGTGGGACGGAAAACTCGAGTAAACCTTCACTTATCCTCAAGAAAATTTACAAGTATTAATATTTTCCAAAATTTAGACGATCGATTCATGTCTGTCTGGCTGATGGGCAGGATAACGCGAGTAAACCTTCACAGATCCTTATGAAAATTTACCAATATTAATATTTTTCAAAATACCCCTTCCAGAACCCATCTGGTACCTTCTATGCAAAATTACTTATTTTTGGCAAATGAATATTGTTTCTATAACCTCCAAACGGAAAATTAGAGAATATTTAGATTTGTTTTGTTTAATTATCTTGTAATAGTAGATAAGACCTCAAAAAACCGCAACATTTGTGACACCCCTTCTGGTACCTTCTATATAAATGACTGGCTTCGTCCTTATAGTTTTACATACGCATATTTTTTGTAAGTAACCTGAAAGACATAATTTTGATAAAGCTCAAATTCCTAAGGTCACACCTGTCATTGTCTTCTAATGGACATTCTAAGCAGAAATCAAGTTCTTTCAGTGTTTACCTGTTACTTAACGTTTTAAAACTTAGCATTCTTGGTAATTACATTTTTTTTAATTATAAATTTTCTATTTATGTATTATAACCAAAAATGTGAGTAACATGGTCACACCCGTCCCAAAGGAATTGCCGACAAATTTAATTTGGGACAAATTTTAAATTTTTGCTTCGTCAGAACCCGCTCCTGGCCTTTTGAACAACAATAAAAAAAAATTCATCAAAATCTGTTAACAACTCTCAGAATTCTGCGAACAAGAAAAAGTCACTTTCAAGTCGTTATATGGGAGCTTCGCTCCAAAAATTGAATTGCTCGTAAAAAACTTAAATGAGCTGATCTAGAAAAACTGGGAGATACGTATATTTTTATTTTAGCTATATTTTCAGAATCTGGTCAGTTTGATCATGGGTGAAAAATCGTGTCGTACAGTGTAATAGTAGGCAAAACCTCATAAATCCAAAACATTTGGGACACACCTTCAATAACCTTTCTACATTCATAATTTTTTTTGTAAGTACACTGATTTTATTAAAATTTTTTACAACGTAAACGTTAATTGAACGTTGACTTATGAATACAAATCGTACACGTAAATGTTAACGACATCTACGTCATTTGTGGTCTATCCGAAAGGTCCAACTTATGATTCATCTTGATTTCTTTCATTAAAAACACCGTGTATGCTTTAAAACCGTTTTGTTGATACCAAAATCGTTAATATTGCGACTTTAATCTTATGCAACAAAAGGTCCGTTATCATTATGCGTTGGCACTCGCCATTAAAGGTTTGATAAATCACTGCAATGTTTAGCAATGTTTAGAGGACAATGCGATGTGATTCTCTACACGACAAATTGTCAAACAATACGGAGTAAATATAAGATAACTGCTTGAACCTAATCATGCGCAATATGCGAAAAGAAAACAATAAAACGAAAACCTCTTAATGAATCACACTTTACTTTTATTTTAAGTCTCTAAACCAAATTAATTTGCTTTTATTTATATTCCAAAATACACAAAACCCATAATACATTTGTATTTTGAAATAATAAATAAATGATAAAGGCTTTGATTTCATATTTGGAATAAAAATGTTCTATTACCTAATATATCCCATTTGTTCGTATTTATTTAAAAAAAAAATACCTTTTATTTATTAACTACCCTGTGGATTGTAAACGTGATAGAAAATCGACTGCATCTCACATCTGCTCCTCAATTAAATACTCATACATATGTGTAATTTTATGTTACAATATTATTTTTTTTAAGTTATGTAATATTGAAGTAAAAATATTAATTTTAAAATAAAAAAAAATCTATTACTTTTATCCAGCTCCAAAGAGCTCTTTGCGCATAGCTGTTATAAATTTAGTTAAAAAAAATTATAGCCCCCCAAATCATTTTTACAACCTAATATCGTCGTGCTAATATTTATTTAATTTTAGTAAATAAATATTTTTTTTGAACAGCAGCAAAGGTGTTGAAAAATGTGTTAATTTCATCGCCTAAACACCTAAAAATCTGTTATGTTTATATGTATCAAATATGTGTATACAAACACCTACAATATTGAAACTAATCAAATAAATACAAATACACCTGATACAGAGCAGTTGCCTTCTGCGCACGACAGTCGCTCACGTCATTACAGGCGTATGATGTTAACGTATCTGAGCATCTTTGGATATATGTCATATATGAAAACGAGGTCACGTAATTCGATCATCTGTCCATTAAACCATTGTAGTATACAGCTTTGGAAGTGTATATGACTTTACTCCCAGGGTTTTAAGTGCGCATTGACATTGGTTAACGGAGTAAGATTATTTTATAATTTGTCCAGACGGCAACACATGTAATTTTGTGTAATTTTTTCCTATTTAACATATATATTCAACTAAAGACTTGTTCCGAGTTAGCAGATAAACTCGACTATTCACAGAAAAACAGATTTTGTTGAAATTCCTTCGGGTCCTTGTTTTTTCAATAAAACTGTCCAGCATTATCAGTCCAACAATTGAATAAGGTTAGAACAATAAATTTAGAAAACCGTAGGCAAAACTTTGTATAGAAACACAAGGCACTTCTACCGACATTTTAATAATGTTAAAACCAGTCTTATAAAAGTTCGTTTTCACGAGCTATGTAGAGCAACATCCATTTGTTTGCTACGAATAGTCTCAGTGCGCTTTGATGTTATGTTGCCTATTTTTTAAATTATTTTTATATATTTTCCTTTGTTCACTGCCAAATTTTGAATACATATCGATTGAAGTAATTGACGTGATCATTATTCCATTTAAAAATAATAATGTTGGTGGGAACATATTCAACTTTTCATCCAAACAACTACAAAGTACTAATTTGTCAACATTATGAATTTTACATATATTTTGCAACAAAAAGTTTTGTATGATATTTGACAACTTTTCGTATCAAATACGGAATCCAATATCTTAAATCAAATATGAGGACTATTGAAACAAACATTTCATTGAATCGTATTTTCTTAGAAATACAACAAATGAATAACTGAAGACAAACTACTCAGTCTTGTTTTTTTTATAAACAAAAAAAAATATTTCTTTGCATTATTTGCTGCCAAAAATGTAATCCAAATTAAATAATACATAATAATTAAGTCAATGAAGGCTACGTATGTATGTGTGGGTGAGTGTATTAACGCACACATCTCACTCAAGTTTTCTGTTGAATTTTGGTACAATTCCATTGAACTATTAAGTGGGAGATGGAGAAATGTTTAAACAAAATAATCGATATTTGATGAAATAAAGTATATTTGGCTAATGCATATTAGGGTGACCATAAATATCGATGGTGAATTTTTTTCAAAGCCAAAAAATTATAAGTCTTTACCATTGGAGGCTTAAAGTTCCAAAGCTCCAGTAGCCACGTTAGGCGTTATTTATAACTGCGAAACTGTTGATTATATAGAAAAATAACATATAACGGCAATTATATTGGGACGGGTGTGACCATGTTACTCACATTTTTGGTTATAATTTATAAATAGAAAATTAATTATTAAAAAAACGGCTGCGGTTAACAAGAATGTTAAGTTTTAAAACGTGTAGTAATAGGTAGACACTGAAATAACTTGATTTCTGCTCAGAATGTCCATTATAAGACTACGACGGATGTAAATTCTGTAAAATTTTCCGTAGAAAGTCCACAATTTTTGGTTATAAATCATAAATAAAAAATTTATTATTTAAAAAAAAAACCTGTGATTACCAAGAATATTAAATTTTAAAATGTTTAGAAACCGGTAGACACTGAAAGAACTTGATTTCTGCTCAGAATGTCCATTGGAAAACTAAGACGGTTGTAAATTATGTGAAATTTTCCATAGAAAGTCCACAATTACTGTGATGTAGGTAATTGTTGATATTGTTTTTGATTGTGTTAAGTACTTACTGCTCCCAAAAAACAATTTTTTCTTAATAAAAAACCTTTTTAGAAAAACGTGACGGGTGTGACTCTAAATAAGTCGCTCTGTATGGCGGAAAAAATATTATGTTTTCTCCCCCTCGTTTTGTAGTTTGTTTGAAGATAATTTGAGGACATACTTTTTTTGAATCCGTGCACCCTAAGACAGCCCTATACAGTATTAATTATGTTGTATTGTCACTTGATAGCCGCTCGAAACGAGGCACAGTGGTTGCCGTTTCATACAAAGAGCGGCCAAAAATAGAAGGAGTTTTCATAGATAAATAATATTTGGCACATCTCACAGTCTCTTTTAATGACACCAATTTCAAAAATTTGGTTAAAATCTGTGAAAGGATTCAAGGTCCTCTCTTAGATCCTGAAAATTTAAATTTCATAGTAGGCACACCAAAGTCGTCATATCCATTGATTCCATTAATCTTTGACTAAATCTAAAATTTGGTCAATATCGGACAAAAGATTCAAGGACCTCTCTTAGATCATGAAAATTTAAGTTTCATAGTAGGCATACCATACTAAGCATATCGATTGATTTTATCAATCTATGACTAAATCTTCAGTTTGGTCAATGTAGGACAAAGGATTCAAGGACCTCTCTTAGATCCTGAAAATTTAAATTTCATAATAGGCATAACAAAGTCGGTATATTGATTTTATCAATCTATGACTAAATCTTCAGTTTGGTCAATGTCGGACAAAGGATTCAAGGACCTCTCTTAGAGTACACGTACACAATCAAAAATTACACCGAAAACGGTGAGGTCGCTTTGTTTTAATGAAGATAACTCAACAATCCGCAAATATCCGCAGCCGAAATTTACATCATATATTATCTGTAAATATTGGTAAACATTTTACAACAAATTTGGTTGTAAACTTCGATTGACTTCGCAACTAAAACTCTAAGTGAAATTTAAGTCTACACACGAGTTAGAACTGAAATAGGCACATATAAAAAAATTATCTAATAAAATAGACACAGCATGCTGATAAGTTTTTAATTCTTTTAAATAATAGTTAATACCTTTCTTTACAATACTTAATTCTTCTATTGTTAAAGTAATCTTTTTTAAAGAAGTTTTTACGTTTTATTTTGGACCTTCACTTGAAAGTTACTCACGCTGCGAAACAAAATTATTTTCAGTCTGCCTTTTGCAGCTATTTTTAAAGAGGACTTATGGAATAAAATTAGAAGTAAATTGGAAGCGCAAAATCTATTGTGAGATAGTATTGTCACAGTATTACCCAGAATTTTGACTTAATTTTTTTATTTTTGGCCAAAAGGGACCGCTGTGCGAGGTCCATATCATTATTCATGGTTAATTAAGAGCTACGTTTAGTTTATTGGACATTTTAACCCCAACCTCAATTTTAGTTTTTGAGTTTTTAGTGTCGTGTAGGGTGAACTATTTATTAATAAAAATATATTCTTCAAAAGCGTTATTTTATTTTTATTGTGATCTTTACGAATTTTATCTGTAGTAGACATAATTAGGGTATAACAAACGAAGTAAACAAATCCAAAACAAAAAATTGACGTTGGAGTCAAAAATGACCAATTGGCAATCGAATATCAAATGACGATACAGCAATATAATTACTATTTCGGGAGATCGTAGGGTGCAAGAATCTGAAAAAAAATTTATGTCCTCAAATTGTCTTCAGATAAACTACAAAACTGGGGGGAGAAAGCATAAACTTTTTTTTCGACCCTATTTAGTGTGACACCATTTTATAACGGGTGTGACCTGGTAAAATAAACTCTAAAAGTATGAAGAAATTAAAGTTTTTATAGAGTTTAAACATAAAGGTAAAGATATAAGAAAATAATAAGGCATATATTTCGTTATCTGTACTATCGTATACATCATCATTAGAGTGGGTCAATTTTTTTCTCCACCAAGCGGTTATCAAAATCGTAATCTACGATGAATTCTAAGAAAATTTGCCCAACCCAGTAGGAAGTTCCATCATATACGACTTTGTCGTCCACGGTGTCCTCAAGACAAAATTTGAAAAATGTATGTACTTGTCGTCAAAACACTCGGTTGACGACGAGCTGACCGACAAAATACTAATTTTGTCGTGCATCAAACACAATCAACAAAATCTAAGGAAAAAAATGTGAAATATTGATGTACTTGACATCAAAACACTCGGTTGACGACAAGCTCACCGACAAAATACTGATGTTGTCGTGCATCAAACACATTCAACAAAATCAAAGGAAAAAAAATGAAATCTGACGTAAGAAAATTTTCAGTTTATTAAACGGACGGAATAAAGGTGAATGCCATAAAAAATTTTATATCCTTCACTTTTCTCTTAGTTTCCCAAAAGTATTAACAATTAGTCATACTAATAAAAAGCTAAAAACAGATAAAAATCTATCTTTTAACATGGCACAATGTCATACTAATATGGCTTGAATGACAATTCAAGACATACATAGGAATCAATGACAATTTGACCGACATTTTCACCCATCAGGTCGTGCATGATTGTTTAGGCGACGTGTCGCTTATATAGTCATCAACGACAATTCAACCGACATTGTCACCCATCAGGTCGTGCATGATTGTGTAAGCGACAGGTCTTTTGTATAGGCATCAACGAAAATTTGACCGACATTGTCACTCATCCGGTCGTGCATGACAAAGCGGACACTTGTATAAAAATTTCGTCGACGATTTGTATGGAAGGTCCTCTAAATATCATCAACGAGTTACTATGGTCATGCACCTATCCTTGAGGATGTCTTGCAGACACTTCCTACTGGGAAGAAACCTTTGATCTAATATCAAAATCGAATCCTCGATTATTAACGAGAAACTTTTCATATTGGCGAAAAAATCCACAACAAGCCCCGCAACTGCCCCGGAATCGACCCTAGAGGGTTCAAATAAGTGACCGACCGCCAGTCATTTTTTCCAAACATCCCCCCTCCTTTTCTTCACCACCTAAGGGTGCTTCCAAAGAAAAATAGAAAAACCTATACCATGGCCAGTAGCAAAAAAAATTGCATGTTAGTCATATCTAAGAAAACTCAAAAACTGTGTTTGTTATGTCTTCATTTTTTATTCAGGGACGGGTGTGACCAAATGTTTTCTGTAACTACCCTACGGGAAAATGAACCGGTGCAGTACCAGTCACTGGACCTGTTCCCTGGGGTGCATGAACCGGTTCTAGTTCAGGAACTTTTGTATGTAGAGAACCGGTACGTTTTGTATGGGGTTGGCCACTAAAGTGTCAATTGACACCTAACTTATACTTTGTGATGTGTCTTGAACCGGTTCAACAGTACAAGTCCTACGACAGGTTCAGTAAAAACCAGACACCTAACTATGATATCTGTATTTTGTTAATATACCCCAAAATAAGACGAAAAAATTAAATGAAACTTTTGATAAATTACTTAGTTGTCTAGGGTTAAATTATATTTTTCTGACATTTCTACTTATTTATAAACAACGCCGCAGAATACTACAGATCAGTCAAATTGTCTTTTCTTTAACACTTTAGAACCAGTTTAGGTACACATCCCGTCCTGAGACAGGTACACTCAGGTAAATTAACACCACTTTTCCCGTGGGGTAAATACTCAAATAGGGACCGGCCGTGGCGTATTGGTTAGAACATGCGACTACCATGCCGAAGATGACAGGTTCAACTCCTGGCTCCAGTCATCTTAAAAAAAGAAAAAAATTGCTTTCATTGTCGGATCCCAGCAACTTCGCAGTATCGTGTCGAGTCAATCGGCATGTCTAGTAAAAGCTTCTCAAACATTGAAGTTCGCTTTCGTCGATAAACAAGTAAGTGCCGTTAGTTGTGAATCTAAAAATATAAAGCGTGTTAATTCACAACAACACGAGAAGCTATCCCATACCTCATTCATGGGGTGTAAAGGGAAATTAAGTTTAAGTTTAAATACTCAAATATTTAAATAAATGTTCACAAAATTTCATACATTGTTATTGCCGAAAAGAATTGAGAGGCTTGCAGCAACATCGAGTTAACTCCATTTTTAGGCCGAACACAGTTAACAACCGTTTATTGGGGGTAATAAATCATTCTTTTATGTACTCCGAGGCGTATGATTTACGTGGAATATTAATTATGATAATCATACGCCACCATGTAACAATGAAATCAAAGAACGTGACAAATTGCCCAATACAATACTTACTAATTTCAAATCGATATTAAATTATTACGGCATGTAACTTAACAAGACGAATGATTCACAACTTCTTCTTTTTGGGGCTACTTTCACGTGGAGTTCTTAGAATTGAGTCCCGAAATCATGTGTTGTACTGTGTAATTAAACTAACCTAATCAAAGTATTATAGGAGAAGGTTACCGCTACTTTAACAAGATAATTAAACTACCCAAATTCAAATATCCTAATAGCTTTCGGTTTGGAAATTAGGGGGAAATTTTTATTTTAATAAAAATAGGTAATTTTCTATGAGACGTGTTCTTATAGAGCAATCCCATAACAACAAGTTAAAGATATCGATTTCTTGTGTTAGAACACCTCAAGTGAAATTTTCTAAGCAACATTTTTGTAGAAAATTTGAATGTTCTAAAGTCTTATTTTAAGGCACTTTTCTAAGTTTTCTCGAAATAGAAATGAAAGGGACACTTTAAATTTCATTGAAGACTTACTTAAAAAACTTAATTTCCCTTTGTACCCCAAGAATGAGGTATGGGATAGCTTCTCGCGTTGTTGTGAATTAACACGCTTTTAATTTTTGGATTCACAACTAACGGCACCTACTTGTTTATCGACGAATGCGAACGTCACTGTTTGAGAAGCTCTTACTAGACACGACGATTGAATCGACGCTTAATACTGCGAAGTTGCTGTCAAAAACATTCGAGGGGAGCCGACAATGAAAGAAAATTTTATTTATTTTTTTGTTTTAAGATGACTGGAGCCAGGTTTGAACCTGCGATATCCCGCATGGTAGTCGCGTGTTCTAACCACTATGCCACGGCCGGTCCCTTTCATTGAAGACATCTGCTATAAAAAACATAGATACCCTGACTGTTTTCGTCACTGTTCACACAGTGCTTTGAAGAGAGACGAAATGTTTAGCAAAAGTAAAAGGTATCGATTTTTAGTTTTAGAGCGAGCACACCAAGTAAAATTTTCTAAGCAACACTTTTTATAAAAAATGTTAATGTTCTAAATCATTTTTCTGACTTCTCTCAAAATAGGAATGAAAAAGACACGTAAGGGAAACAGATAATAAGTTAAAATGATCCACAAAAAATTTCTTCGTTAAATTTCATTGAAGACATCTGATATCGAAAAAGAATGATATCTGATATCAAAATAAGAATAAAAAGGACACATTAGGTGTCCAGAGACAGTTTAATGTTCCACAATAAAAATTTATGTTAAATTTCATTGAAGACATCTAATATCGAAAATGCACTATTGTTTTAGTGAATTAGTAAAACTTACATAGAGATTTCAAACTCTATTTTAGTTTAACCTGGAAACTTTACCGGGCCATAAAAAAAAGTTAGGATCTGTCCTCCTAGAATTTTAACATACTCAGCTAATTCTTTCATTTCATAAAGGAATTATTCCGCCCCCTGACAATAGCGTCCATTTTGTGTCATAGTGAAATTGTATGAAAAGTTACTTGCATTTTTTGTAAATTCCCTTTCCTATGAAATAATTGTCTTATTTTTTCTACGTAACTTTCCTTCTACATAATTTTTTAAATAAGAAATAATTGCAACGTGTGGAAACAGGTTATAAAAAAAATGAAACTGTTTAAATGCAAATTTAATACTAAAAATAACGTTTCTTGCTACTATAAATAAATTGCAATTAAAATGTCGTTTTATTAACTTTTTTTATTTAGTGCTAAAACAAGATCAAAACATTAACGACGCAATAATAAAAATTTGAACCCCTAGCCTTACGAAATTCTTATTTCCATAATTGATAAATCTTAAACTAAATGATTTTGTTTTGCAACTAATTCTAAATGCATTAGTAAAATAATATAGATCTAATTTTATGGCCTTTATAACAACCAGTATTAACCGTAATATATATTTTACATATCACAAATTAGTAATATCACCAAAAAAATCATCTTCATACCTCACGTATTTCTTACCCAATTGATACACACTAATATTATTGTTTCTAAATTATGCATTCATTCCATTCGATTGTTTGCTCAATTTAATCGAGTCAACATTAAGATTTGACGTAATAATATTGTGGTGACTCCTACGAAATTATTATTAAATCTAAAGCTACAACAACATACACACACACCCCAGCCACAACAACACTGTGCGATCAATCTAAACCGTTAGTTAGGTTGTTGTTGCTGGTTGGTTAATCGAGCAAACAAAATGCTAAATACCATCAACGAAAGAAATTCCCCAAGATCAGATGTCGGTCTAAAAAAGAATGTGCCAATCACACTTTGTGGGTAGTTCGAACATCTCTTTGCCGGAGATCAGTCTAGGTTTTTTTTTCTTTTGGTTTCTTGTCGACTTGAGTGTGACGCTTTGAAATAATATATCTAATTAATTGGACGCTCGTGAAAATTTTCAAAAGTGATGCATGTACTAATTGTATTACTCGCAAGTGTTTTAACATTAACCTGCACTGCTGCTACAACAGACAAAAATGAAACGAAAAAAATAAGTGAGTATAGAGATTAATGTGAAGAATAATAGTGACTAAAGAAATAGTTGCAAGTGTAATAGAACTTCAGAATTGTGCAAGTGCATGATTATATTTTAATGAGGAATATTATACATATATTATTATTATCACACGATTTTCAATTTTCCCAGTTTCATCTATGGAGCTTAAATATTAATAATTTTAAAGAGTTTTCAGATATAAGATATCACAGTACGACACATGATTTTGGGACTCAATTCTGAGAACTGCGCGTGAAAGTAACCCCAAAAAGAAGAGGTTTTGAACCATTTGTTTTGTCAAGTTACATGCCATAATAATTTAATATCGATTTGAAATTAGTAAGTATCGTATAGGGGAATTTGTCACGTTTTATGCTTTTTTGTTATATGGTGGCGTATGATTATCATAAGTAATATTCCACATAAATCATACGCCACGGAGTACAACAGTTTTATTGTAACTGCTACAAAATAAGTTCAAAAGTTCAAAATTATTTGATGAATGGAAAAGTAAAACTGTTGCTTTTGTAGCGAAACGTAAGTTCAAAAGTTCAAAATTATTTGATGAATGGAAAAGTAAAACTGTTGCTTTTGTAGCGAAACGTTATATGAACAGATTAAAAGAGTTGTAATTCTTAATTTTTTTAAAATTTGTTTCAGCTAAATCGGACTATTGGTTCTCGAGTTATGTCGAACAAAAGAGCTTTAAACGTGACAAATTCCCCTATACGATACTTACTAACTTCAAATCGATATTAAATTATTATGGCATGTAACTTGACAAAACGAATGATGCAGAATTTCTTCTTTTTGGGTCTACTTTCACGTGCAGTTCTTAGAATTGAGCCCCAAATCAATGAGCGGAAAAATGTTGTACTGTGTATTATAAGAAAAAGAGATAAGTCTCTCTGTGAACGAATTCTGAAAATTTTAAATAGTCCGATTGCAAATTCCAACATCCTTTATGTCTTAATTACTATAGCAGAATTACTGATCCATCAGTACTTTAAATTTTGGTGAATCACCAATCATTGGCATTGCCATAGGAAGGAAGCTAATTACTAAATTTTGCATATCTTTTTCTTAAATTTAAAATAGTGCTAAGCTGTGCTAAAACTTCTATACTAAAATATTATTCTGAATTAATAAAGTATGATAAAGTAGGACGTTGAGTAACCTAATCGGCATGCTACCACCGATGCGTCTTAGGAAGTAGGTAACAAAAGTTACTGAAGCTCAACACAGGCTCTCCTAGTGGCCTTGGCAGCCCCAAGAAACTAGGATCGGGAGCGGTGGCCTAATAAGCCACTCTCCTTAAACAAAATTTATTATGAAAACACGAAGAAAAGAAAAAAACAAGAACCCCCCAAATGTTGACGACCCCCGCAAACGATATAAGGACCATGATTTAAGGATATGCACCTGGAATGTCCGAACTCTATACAGAGATGGTGCCTCTATCCAACTGGCGGATGTCCTCGACAAATACAAGGCTGACATCACCGCCATACAGGAAATGAGATGGACGGGACAGGGATGCACACGACGAAAGAACTGTGACATCTTCTACAGCTGCCATGCAGAAAGACACGAATTTGGATGTGGTTTCATAGTCGGCAAGAGACTTCGACACCTGATCTCGCGGTTTAACCCTGTAAGTGACCGAATAGCCACCATTCGCATCCGGGCGAAATATTTTTACATCACGCTGATTTGTGTACACGCCCCGACGGAAGATAAAGACGATGAGATTAAAGATGCATTTTACGAGCGCCTAGAGGAAACATACGACCGCTGCCCTGGCCACGACATTAAAATTGTTCTAGGAGACTTTAATGCAAAAATAGGAAGGGAAGATGTTCTTGGTCCATCGATCGGCAAATTCAGCCTGCATACCGACACGTCAGACAACGGGTTTAGGCTGGTTAGCTTCGCAGCGGGAAGGAACATGGTAGTGAGTGGAACCAGATTCCAGCACAAAGATATCCACAAGGCAACTTGGCTATCCCCCGATCAAAACACAAAAAATCAAATTGATCATGTAGTAATCGATGGCAGACATGCATCTAGTGTCATGGACGTGCGTGTGATTCGTGGTGCTAATATTGGCTCGGATCATTACCTGGTTGCAGCCAAGGTGCGCACAAGATTGAGCAGAGCGAAAAACGCACGTAACCAAACACAAAGAAAGCTGGACATCGCGAAGCTGCAAACCCCAGAGATAGCTACTGCCTACTCCAACCAGCTCTCCCAACTTTTACGACACAACGCCTCTACTTCTGACGTTCCCGATACACAGTGGCAGCATATTGCGCATTCCATGGCAACCGCCGCAACAACCGTGCTAGGATATGAAAAGCGGAGCTCAGACGAATCCTGGTACGATGAGGAATGTCGCATAGCGTCTGAGGAACTGGATGCTGCTTATAGGGCAACGCTACAGCCAATTGCAACCCGTGCTGTTAGGGAACGGCATAAGGAGAAAGCTAAACGGGCGAGACAGCTATTTAGGCGAAAAAAACGTCAGATGAAGGAACGGGAGAACGAGGATATATAGCGATACAGGGATAGAGGTGAGGCCCGAAAATTTTACCAGAAAATAAGAACAAATGGATACGGTAATGGCCTCCCCACCTGTAAGGACAGTGATGGAAATCTGGTCACGGATACGCAGAGTGTGCTGCACATATGGAGAGAACACTTCCAGCAACTGCTGGTTCCAGAAGGCAGCGCACGTGAAGTTATCACGCCAATTGTCGACGACGGCTTAGATTGCCCACCACCAAGTCAAGCCGAGGTAAGAAGAGCAATATCGCGGCTGAAAAACAACAAAGCAGCCGGTGCCGACGGTCTGCCCGCAGACCTCTTCAAGTCCGGTGGCGAGGAGCTGATAACGAGCATGCACCAGCTCCTGCGCACGGTTTGGCTTAAAGAGTGCATGCCCGACGATTGGAATGTAAGCGTATTATGTCCTGTGCTGAAAAAAGGTGATCCAAGTGTGTGCTCCAACTACCGCGGGATCAGCCTTCTACCCATCGCATATAAGGTCCTGTCGAGTGTGCTATGTGAAAGACTAAAGCCAGTGTTATCCAACCTGATCGGGCCTTATCAGTGTGGCTTTAGACCCGGAAAATCAACAACTGACAAGATTTTCACACTTCGGCAAATCCTGGAAAAGACCCAAGAGAAACAGATCGACACGTACCATCTTTTTGTCGACTATAAAGCTGCCTTCGACAGCCCGATACGGCAGAAATTACTCGATGCCATGGCTGAGTTTGGTATTCCAGCGAAGCTGATACGTCTTTGCGGAATGACGCTGACTGACACGAGGTCTTCAGTGAAGATTGGCAAGGACCTTACGGAGCCATTCTATACCAGACGAGGCCTAAAACAAGGCGACGGCCTATCGTGCGATCTCTTCAACATTGTGATGGAGATGATAATGAGAAAAGCTGCAAGAAACACGAGTGGCACTATATTCAACAAAAGCCACATGCTACTCGCGTACGCTGATGACGTAGACATCATCGGTCGAAAACTGCGGGATGTGACTGCAGCCTTCTCAGGTATACAGAAGGAATCAGCGAAAATGGGCCTAACGGTGAACGAGGACAAAACGAAGTTATTAGTTTCAACGAACAAAGAATCTACTCGTTTGGGAAACTGCGTGAACGTTGACAACTATAATTTCGAGGTGGTAGATAACTTTGTCTACCTAGGATCCGCCATCAATAAAGCAAATAATGTCAGCCTAGAAATCCGGAGAAGAATCCTGCTTGCAAATAAATGCTACTACGGACTAAGCAAGCGATTCAATGACAGAGCCCTCTCTCGACGAACAAAACTCCAGCTATACCAGATACTGGTTCTACCTGTCTTAATGTATGGCTCAGAATCCTGGGTTATGACACAAGCGGATGAATCGGTTCTGGCGGTATTCGAGAGAAAAATACTCCGTAAAATATATGGGCCCATCATCGTTAACGGAGAGTATCGGCGTCGTATGAATCATGAGCTGTACGAGCTGTACACTGACATTGACGTGGTCAAACGCATTAAGGTGCAACGGCTGCGCTGGCTAGGTCATGTTGTACGCATGGATGAAAATGCTCCAGCTCGAAAAGTCTTCGACAATGAACTCGATGGACGGCGCAGAAGAGGGCGACCAAAACTCCGTTGGAAAGACCAGGTTACTGAGAACCTTACAGAACTCGGTGTGACTAACTGGAGAAGAAGCGCAGAAAATCGAGGCGCTTATAGTATTTTTCTACGTGCGGTATATAATCCACTGGGATTGCATAGAAGTACCAGCTAAGTAAGTAAGTAATAAAGTAGGATAATTTTTAAAAATATTAAAATTTTATTTTATAGTGCAATAAAAGTACTTTGTGGTACAATTGAAATACCTTTGAGTACAATAAAAGTATTTTGTTGTATAAAAAAAGGATTTTCTGGTGCAATAAAAGTATTTCTGGTATAATAAAAGTAATTTTTAATAATAAAAGTACTTTTTGGTTCAAAAATTGTATTTTTGGTACAAAAAAGTACCTTCGTAAAATTAAAAGAATTTATTTGGCCACCAAAAGTGCTTTTTGGTACAATAAAACGGACCTTTTCAGTAAAATTTTTTGATGCGAAAAAAAAACATTGTGGTACATTAAAAGTAATTTATGGTCAAAGTACGTATTGGCTCGCTATTTTGGGCTCTCGGCTCGCGAGTTAGGAGCCAGCTCTTTTAAAATTTGTGGCTCCTGGCTCGTGAGCTAAAAAGTACTTGTAATGACCTTTTCGGTACAAAGTACTTTCTTTAGTAAAAAATTATTATTTCCCCGAAAAGTACAATTAAAGTATTTTTGGGTCAATTAAACTACCTCTTTGCCGAAAAGCACATTAAAAGTACTTTTTGACACAAAAAAAGTACTCTGGAACAAAAAGTACTTTGTGCAATAGAAAAGTTATTTTGGGCCAATAAAAGTACTTTTTGGTACAAAAAAGACTTTGGTACAAAAGAAAGTACTTTGTACCAAAAGTTCAAGTACTCTGGTATTAAAAAAAGTACTTTGTGCAACAGAAAAGTGCTTTTAGGCTTTTTAGACAACACTAATATGAATATGCAGACTAAATTTTAATATTCGATGATTGGGCGTATTTAACGTGTCCAATTTGTATTTTAGCCCTAGAGGGACATTTGTTGCTCTTTATTTGGGCTCATCGCTCGCGAGCCGTGAGCACTTTTGAAATTTTGTGGCCCTTGGATCGCGAGCCAGCTCTTCATTTGCAATTTGATGGCTCTTGGCTCGCAAACTTAAAGCCAAAGCTCGCGAGTCCAGTCAATAAATAAAATCCAAATGCAAGAAAGTACCAAAAAGTACCTTTAAGTACTTTTATTGGCCCAAATATGCTTTTCTATTGCACAAAGTACTTTTTTTGTACCAGAGTACTTTTTTGTATCAAAAAGTACTTTTAATGTGCTTTTCGGCTTTTATTGGCCCAAAAACACTTTTCCGTTGCATAAAATAGTTTTTTTGTACCAGAGTACAATAAAGCTACTTTTTGGTACAAAGTACTTTTTTTTGCACTAAAGTACTTTTGGTACCAAAAAGTAATACAAAGTACTTTCTTTTGCACTAAAGTACTTTTGGTACCAAAAAGTAATACAAAGTACTTTCTTTTGCACTAAAGTACTTTTTGTACCAAAAAGTACCTTTATTGTATTCTGGAACAAAAAATCTATTTTGTGCAACGGAAAAGTGTTTTTAGGCCAATAAAAGCCGAAAAGCACATTAAAAGTACTTTTTGATACAAAAAAGTACTCAGGTACAAAAAATACTTTGGCAATAGAAAAGCACATTTGGTACAATAAAATTACTAAAAAGTACTTTTTGGTACTTTCTTGTATTTGTATTTTATTTATTTTAATTTTTGCCTGCGGCGCTATTAAAACCAACATATCCATTTCCACTCTAATTTACAAAAAAAAATAAAATATTTTTTTCGGGATATACAAAAAAAAATTTTTTTTTTAAAAAATCGCGCGATTTTTTTAAAAACAAATAATATTTTAAAGGGATATATCAAAAAAATATATATATAATTACAATACATAGCTTTTTTTAAAATATTTCTTAATTTGTTCGACTTTTATCCTTTTTTTAATCAATTTTCTTCTTTCAAATATTTCTCTTTAGGCTTTTTCTTGAATTTTTTTAAATATTTCTTGAAATTTTCTTTTAAAAACCTTAAAAAATTCTAAAAAATTTTAAATGTTCACACATTTTTGATGACATTTCATTTTTCTATGGAATTTTTCAATTCATTTCCTTAAATTATGCTAATTTTCCATGATTTTCCCAATTTTTTTTAAATTTTTTATGGGGTTTATCAGAAAAAATTATTTTTTTTTTTTTTAAAATCGCGCGGTTTTTATATTTTATATTTTTTTTAAATTTTTCAATTTATTTCCTTAAATTTTTCTAACTTTTTCCAGGATTTTTTTTCAAATTTTTTAAATTTTTTTTTTGGTATATCCCGGAAATTGAAATGGATCTAACTCGGTTCAGGAGACCCGTAGGAACTTAACTTAAATAACATCGTTGGATTCGTCTCGAAAATATCTTTCATTTGAGTACCCACACTTGGGGGGTCAGCATAGAACCCAAAGGAGCCCCTTTTTTGGCCCCCCCCGCCAACTTTGACCTCGATTTTCGTGTTTTGGGGCGTATTTGGGTAGAGGGGGGCACATATTCTTCACTTTTGCCAAAAAGTTTTGCCACGGCCATTATGCCCTTTGGGTCCAATATTAAAATTTCTTCTGCATATACATATTCATGTTGTCGAGTACTATTTCATTAAAATCGGTTCAGCCGTTAAGGCATGAGCCACAAACAAACATTTATAATATTAATAGGGATAATGTGAAGGAATATTATTATTACTCGATTTCTAAAGTGGGCGGAATGGTACGTTTGTGTGGGAGCTACCATTAGGGGCGTGGCAAGACTTTTAATTTTTTCTCTATTGATATTGTTAAAGCTTAAAAACCCGAATTTGGGCACGATCGCGTTATGTGTTTTGGTGGTTAGACTTCCAGTTTTTTTTCTCCAAAATTTTATTTGGTTATACCATTACTTAGTACAGAATTTGTTCACGATCTCATTGGGTGTACTGATATTATTACTTGATTGGAAAATCGCGAAATATGTGGAAATCGATATTTTTATCAATTCGGGTTTTAATTAAATTGTGAATAAAATCGAAACTTATGGACCGAATTGAATGAAATAAAGCACATTTCATTCAAAACTAATTTTTTATTTGTTTGTTGATTGTTGATTGTTTTTCATAACTTCAACGATATCTCTGAAATAATTTTATTGGCGAATTTGGAATTTCTTATTTAATAGAATATGTTGAACCGTTTTTAAGTTATTCAAAAATATATAGTGGAAGTGCCTTCTTTTTGACATAACGGTATATCGCGAAAAGTCGAGCTGATAGAAAGTGCAGATTTAGATTCAGCGACCCAAAAAACCTTAAGAACAACATTCAGTTCTTAATCAAAAATACCTTGTTCCCTTGTGTTATTTATATTTTCGTTATCTTGTGAAAGCAGACAAACCCACAGAAAATCGAAACCTTTGCCACAACCCTTTCTGATACCTAACATACTAACGATCGAAATCACCCCTATAGTTCAACATTCATAACTTTTTTGTAAGAACACTGAATTTAGTTAAATTCTGCACAAAGAAAGCGTTTATTAAACGTTGACTTGTAAACACAAATCTTGCACATTGTGCTGGCCCTACTGGTAGTGAATTTCGCGAAAGTTATATTTTTCAATAATTTCTAAAAGAAACCCCCCAAAGAATCCCGGTCAAGGTAACCAAATGCCCAAAGATATTGCATTGAACTTTTTACATTTGTTGGCGAATTTTCGTAACACATTTACACTGTAACATTTCTGACAGTTTTGCAGACCATACGGCCGAAAGACCTAACCGTTTACGCTCTACAAATAGGCAAATAATAATACATAAGTAATTTCAATTAAAAATAGCTTAATTTCAATAGCTCAAGACTACAATTACATCTTATATAGGGTGATCAGCCAGTTTAACTAAATGAAATTTCTGTACAGGTTTTATATCAAACTAGCTGACCCGGCAAACGTTGTTCTGCCACACAACTTCGGACCCGGCAAACTTCGTCTCGCTTCTAAGGTAACGAATGCATATGAGCTCCAGGGGTATAGTAAAACACAGTTAGTTCAAGTTTTAATGTGATTTATTTGAATTTAATCGAAATTAGTGAAGAGCTGTGAAGAGCGATCTGATTAACAATGAAGACGGTTTGCCAATACGCGACGTACGGCTGATCTTGTGAAAAGCAGGGAAATTCGAGATTGATCCCACAAACTTTCATTGAGGGTTTTTTTATTGTCATCGCAGAAGCCAATAGAATGGGGAGTTGAATTCGCTTGAATTTGGAAGGGAAGATCGATTAGAATAATAGGAATTCGTGGGATAAGGATTTCCTCTCCTTGGATTTTGCCATGATGAACGTCGCTTTAATCACATTGATGATCAGTTTCTTGACCGATAAACGCGTACCGTTGCACAATTTTAAATGATTCAGATTCCGCAATATGCTTATGATCGATCCCACTGTCAGCTGTAAATAATGCGGCGGATTTCCTGACACATGTAAAAAATTCAAAAATTCTGTCGGATAGTTGGTCGCCTTATTCTCGTTGGTCACACTGTCAACGGATTTGTATGAATGCAGTTCTCCATCGATTCGACTTTAAATAATAACATTCAAGCTATCGACATCCTTATTCTTCGCTGCTAGTATGGCCCGTTCACTAATTCAATCTAGATTTTTATAATTTTTGCAATGCCGGGGAAAACTTTGGTGATGAGTTCCTCCTTTGACAATATAAACTCGAAAAAATTTTCCGGGAACGTCATCAATCCAGTTGAAACATCAACAGGAATTTGGCCATTACCAAGTGCCAGTAGCTGTCTCGAAAATTCAGTACTACAAAGATGACGATTTCAGGCATGCGTTAATTTCATAAGCAGCAGTAGATTTTGGGATGACGGGAAGCGTTTGAAGAAAATACCGAAGCTTCACCAAATCATCTCGAATTACCTCGTAAATCCTTAATAGTTTGGTCAACTGCCTTCAAAACTCGTATATGTGCCATCGTGCATTCATCCCAAATGATGATTTTGCATTCTCACAACATTTTCGCTGCACGTTGGCTTGTCAACCGTGAGAAGATTCATCAGCAGCTTCAAGAGGAAAGTGCAGGTCGACCGCGTTTCAATAATGTGGCAGAAAAACCAGCGGATGCAACATCTAACGGAATTTGCGATCTCGACCAAATGATGCCAAAATCAAAGAAATGACGAATGTCTTGCCTGGGGGAGCATCGAGAAAGTAAATGCCTCCCGTTCCATCGTCAACAACCTCCATCAGCAAATCGTACACGAACGTTTGCTCGGCATTCATTGGCGGCACATTTTTTCGGACTCTTTAGTCAGCTCATCTCGATCAATGCTTGATCTCGTTGCAGATAGTGATTGAATGCATCGAAAGATCGAAATTCGAAATTAAATGGAGAATGAAAAAGAAGTGATGACTTGTAAACAAACCTTTTGTTCTATTGACCGTTTAAAATTGAGGTGATAGTCATCCTCTCCACGACAGAACATCAACGGGTTTTGAAGTGCATCATATGACCGATGAGTCATGCCTCAGTTGTCTTCCATCCCAACGCTTGAGAACAATATCGCGTGATTCAAAATTTTTGCCAACAATCACCACTGCGACTACATTTATAGTGGGAGAATCGAATTGTCCTGCATGGCAACCAGATGGTCTTTTGTCTGCTCTGATAATGATTTTGTGGTCGTCGGAATGCATGGTATTCAATGCGGTTTTGAACAATCGGACCAATGCGTTATTCTCATGCAGAAGATTTTGAAATTGTTCGAACATTTCGTGTTTAATCTTTTAACATAATAATCCCAAATTTTCCAAGCATCATAATGAATTTTCCACTTTTACGTCGACAGAAATCAATAAATCAAGCGATACAGTGCATTTTTAAAAAATTTTCGAATTTTTACGGAATATTTCGAGTTTTCCGCTAAGAATTTTTCTATTATCCGAAATATTACAAATTAACATCGTCCAATATTATCAATCATAAGATAAAACTCAAAATTTCGTCTAAAAAAATTAAATTTGTTGGCATTTTTCGACAAAAATTTTCTATTTTTACATACGTAAAGATTCTACGGAACAATTGCACACATAATTTTAAACAAAAATTCAATTATCGATTTTTATCAAATCAAGCGATACAATGCAAAATTTGGAAGAAAAAACCAATTTTTTCCGGAATTTTCCGAGTTTTCCACCAAAAATCAAATTAAAATATTACGATTTAGAAATTTATGGTGAGAATCGTTTGTAGAGGAATCGCGCAAGACAAATAAAAATAATACATATAGCTTTGCCATTCCTTATCACTATTTTTGTGCATAAAAAGTCATGTTACCATAACGTTTATTGCAGAGAAAAATCTTATGCTCTGGTAATAAAAATTAATTTGTTTATTTTTATGTTTATATAGTTTTATAAAGCTTATCACATATTAATAAATTATCATTTAAAGCAATAATAAATATAATGAATATTGTTATATATATATTTACTCGTGCTTTTATAACCTCTAACATGTGATGGGAACATACATAAGCATTTCGTTCTTAAGCGTCAAATATCACACCCACCCTCAAGGGGGCACTCTAAATAAGATAGGGATAGGTAAGAGAGATTAGGTATGTTTAGTCGGTCAAACTTTCGAAGCCTCTAGGGGCGATTCTGGGGCAGTTGCGGGACTTTTTGTGGATTTTTTCTCTAATACGAAAAGTTTTTCGTTAAAAACCGGGAGGGCTCGCAAATTTTCTTAGAATTATATTAAGATTTTGATAACCGCTTGATCAAAAAAAAAATGACCCACTCTAATGCTCATTATTTTGTATGTTGTTGGAAACATTTTTAACTTTTCGTGCGAACAACTTAATACTGCTTCGTCAATATGTTTTCACATTCATTTAGAAACAAAATAATTTGTATGGATATCTTATTTGACATCATTTCGTACGAAACATTGAACCTCAATACCAGTCTTTAATCATGTCACTTAGTTCAAAGAAACATAGTGCCAGCCTTTATGAAAACTAACGTTTAGCAATAATTGTCAATTGCAGATATTGAGATAGCAAACCATAAGAAAATAGTGTGACGTCGCGACTTCTGCAATCTAATCAAAAACTATTAAGGTAGACTATGTATTAGATATCATAAGTTTATATGATGGCAATCCACGTAAATTTATTTTTGGCAATATAATATCATATCTGGTTAAGTGTAGAAAACCTAAAAAAAAATTAAGTTATCAACAAAAAATAAATAAATAAAAATCACATGCGATAAACTCAACAACTCTTCACTGTGAAGCAATAAATAAACGATCAAGTCTTTTTTGTGAAGTAAAAGACTTTCACTGTCAATACTGAGTGGTTCGGTACGAAATACGAGTATTTATAAACATATAAATATTAAATATTAATGTGAAAAAAAAAGGAAAATGAAAACACAAGACGTTGTCTGTTAAAATGCAAACCCAGGAATAATAAAATTCAATTAAAAAACTGCTTTAAATCGAATGCCATTAAGCAGCACAATCTTTTTAAGTGGAAAAAATTAAGAACAGAAAAAAATTACTTTGTCATGGAAATTAAATGCAAATATGGCAGCTAATCCCTTGTAAATCATAACACAGTGCAACACATAAACCTAAAATGTGACAAATTCCCCTATGCGAAACATACTAACTTCAAACCGATATTAAATTATTAAGGCATGTAACTTGACAAAACGAATGATGCAGAACTTCTTCTTTTTGGAGCTACTTTCATGTGCAGTTCTCAGAATTGAGTACTGTGTAATTATTCATCCGGTTAAACATTTAGTTGTACTTCAGTGGCTTTGAATTCTTATGAAAAGAATCGACATAAGGACATTTTGGTGAAATGCATTCATTTACGTCCTATAAAGTAAAACAAAATTCGTAGTAAATGTAAAATTTACATCGTAAAATCGAAATTCTTCAATCTCATCGGTTACACCTGCGGACAACATTTCTTGGTGAAACGGAACAGATAAGAAGATACATCTCATGACTTAACAATAAATTTGTCTTATTTTCAAATATGTTGGTCATGCTCTATGGGTCGGCTATGGGCACGAAACTGTCACGGAGTTTCAAGAGCAAACGAATGTGTATCGCCACCCAAAGAAGTAACCACAAAAAAACCAACGTGTCCTCTTGGTCCTTATTTCGAGAAAAGTCAGAAAGGGACTTTAAAATGGAACTTTACAACATTCAAATGTTTTACAAAAATGTTGCACAGAAAATTTTTCCTAGGGGTGCTCTAAAACCAAAAATCGATAATTCCAACACATTAATTGGTCTGAGCGTTAACTGACTTAGCTGGCACTTCTTTGCGATTCTATGGGTTTATATACCGCACGTAGAAATATATTATAAGCGCTTCGATCTTCTGCAGTTCTTCTCTAGTTCCTCACACCAAGTTCTGTAAGGTTCTCAGTAACCTAGTCTTTCCAACCATGTTTTGCCCTCGCCCTCTTCGGCGCCGTCCATCGAGTTTATTGTCGAAGTCTTTTCGAACTGGAGCATTTTCGTCCATGCGTACAACATGACCCAGCCAACGCAACCGCTGTACCTTAATGAGTCTGACAGTCGATGCCGGTATATAGTTCGTAAAGCTCATGATTAATACGATGACGATACTCTCCGTTATTGAGGATGGGTCCACATATTTTATGAATACCGCCAGAATCGATTTATCCGCTTGTGTCATAACCCAGGATTCTGAACAATACCAGCGCTCTGTCATTCCTCTCCGGATATCAAGGCGCATGATATTAGTATTATTGATGGCAGAGTCCAGGGAGATAGATGATTTTACCACTTCAGAATTATAGTTGTCAACGTTCACGCAGCGCTCCTAGTATAGCTGTATTTTTCTTCGTCGAGAGAGGGCTCTGTCATTAAATCGCTTGCTTAGTCCGTAATAGCATTTATTAGCAAGCAGGATTCTCCTACGGATTTGATTATTGAAAATTATCTACCACCTCGAAATTATGGTTGTCAACGTTCACGCAGCTTCTTTGTTCTATGTTCTTTGTTCGTTGAAACAAATAACTTTGTTTTGTCCTCGTTCACCGATAGGCACATTTTCGCTGATTCCTTCTGTATACCTGAGAAGGCTGCAGTCACATCCCGCAGTTTTCGACCGATGATGTCTACGTCATCAGCGTACGCGAGTAGCATGTGGCTTTTGTTGAATATCGTGCCACTCGAGCAGCTTCCCTCATTATCATCTCCATTACTATGTTGAAGAGGTCACACGATAGGCTTTTGGTTTTAGGCCTCGTCTGGTATAGAATGGCTCCGTAAGGTCCTTGTAAATCTTCACTGAAGACTTCGTGTCAGTCAGGGTCATTCCGCAAAGGAGTATCAGCTTCGCGGGAATAACAAACACAGCCATGGCTTCGAGTAATTTCTCCAGTATCGGACTGCCGACCCAGCTGTTTAGTCGGCGATAAGATGGTACGTGTCGATCTGTTTCTTTTGGGTCTTTTCCAGTATTAGTCGTAGCGTGAATATCTGGTCAGTTGTTGATTTACCAGTTATAAAGCCACGCTGATAAGTCCCCATCAGGTTGGATAACACTGGCTTTAGTCTTTCACATAGCACACTCGACAGGACCTTATATGCGATGGGTAAAAGGCTGATCCCGCGGTAATTGGAGCACTCACTTGGATCACCTTTTTTCAGCACAGATACGCTTAGATTCCAATCATCTGGCATGCACTCGTTAAGCCAAACCATGCATAGCAGCTGGTGCATGCTCGTTATCAGCTCCTCGCCACCGGACTTGAAGAGCTCTGTCGGAAGTCCGTCGGCACCGGCTGCTTTATTATATTTCAGCCGCGATATTGCTCTTCTTACCTCGGCTTGACTAGGTGGTGGGCAATCTAAGCCGTCGTCGACAATTGGCGTGTACAATTTAGCAGTTGCTGGAAATGTTCTGCCCATATATGCAGCACACTCTGCGTATCAGTAACCAGATTTTCATCCTTGTCCTTACAGGAGGGGAGCCCCTTAATGTATCCTTTTGTTTATACTTTTTGGTAAAATTTTCGGGCCTCACCAATATCCCTGTATCGCTCTATATCCTCGTTTTCTCGTTCCTTCATCCGACCTTTTTTCGCTTAAATAGCAATAATAATTGTTATGTTTAAGGAGAGTCGCTTATTAGGCCACCGCGCTCGATCCTAGTTTCTTGGGGCTGCCAAAGCCACTAAGGGAGCGTCCGTGTTCAGCTTCATTAACTTTTGTTACCTACTTCATATGACGCATGACAACAAAAGAGCCTAAAACGTGACAAATTCCCCTATACGATACTTACTTACTTCAAATCGATATTAAATTATTATGGCATGTAACTTGACAAAACGAATGATGCAGAACTTCTACTTTCAGGGGCTACTTTCACGTGCAGTTTTAGAATTGAGTTCCAAAATCAAGTGTTGTACTATGTTATCAAAGCACATTGTGAACAGCGACCTAAAGTAGTCAAAGTAACTATGTTTCTTATTGTTTTAGAGAATTTTCGATATCAGATGTCTTCAATGAAATTTAACGGGGATGTTTTTGTATGTGGAACATTTTAATTCTCTATTTCGACTCATTAAGTGTCCTTATCGTCCTTATTCCGAGCAAAATCGAAAAAAAACTAAAATACCCTAACTAACTAATTTCCTACCGCACATCCGCTTAGAGCTTTCTAAGCTCTCTACTCTTAACTCTCTAACCGCCACAGACACTTACAATCAATTTCATCACAATGAAAACAATTTATTACAGCATTTTAAAATAATAATTGAAAACATTAAAATTATTTTTCAAATGTTTATTCATTATAATCGAAATGTTGCAATAAATTGTAAACTTTAATGCGCTAAACAACAAATATCATTAATGTCATTTATTATTAAAACTACCAATTGCAGTCAGTCGTCAATAGTCATAGTCTTAGAGTTTTATTGACTTATCTGGCGTCAAACTTTTAAATGTATATGCACAATACAAACGGACTATATTAAAATGATTAAATCAATATTTTTACTAATAACAACAATTGCAACGATATTAGAGGCTTCTATTATCAAAGAACAACAAAAACAACAACAACAGCACTATTTGCGTAAGTATAAACCATATCATATTACTGGAACTTATTTTTTACTAAAAAAAAACAATAATTGGTTTTCTTATCGAAATTAAATATGTTTTGTATAAATATTTTCGGTATGAATTGACATTTCTAATCACAATCTTGACATTTGCAATTGCGTTCGTTAAAGAGCAAATTTGATTGCATCTGTCGTTGTCTTTTGTGAAGTGACTGTGATTATCACCTAAAGATTTTTGCAAATTATTTTGTTAAGACTTTTTTTGTTTGTTGGTACAAAACTTGATTTTGGGACTCAATTCTGAGAACTGCACGTGAAAGTAGCCCCAAAAAGAAGAAGTTGTGCATCACAAGTTTTGTCAAGTTACATGCCATAGTAATTTAATATCGATTTGAAGTTAGTACGTATCGTATAGGTGAATTTGTCACGTTTTGGGTTCTTTTGTTTGACATAACTTGAGAACCACTAGTCCGATTTAACTGAAACAAATTAAGAATTACAATTCCATTAATCTGTTCATATAAAGTTTCTCTACATAAGCAACAATTTCACTTTTCCATTTATCAAAAGATTTTGAACTGGATTTATTTTGTAGCAGTTACAATAAACTGTTGTAATCCGTGACGTATGATTTACGTGGAATATTACTTATGATAACACAGTGTAACATCTCTAAGGTCATCGTGTGGTGCCACCTTCGTACCCAGCTATTTTTGAAGTATATACCGAAACTAAAAAAATCGCCAAAGGACTTGGCCCCATCACATTGAAACATTTTCTTATGGATACTCCAATATTTTCACTAGAACACGATTTTTTGATCAATTTTACGGAGTCCATGTTTCATAAACCGTTCGGAATGATGAAAACATCATGAAAAAATAGCCTTTTTTCCATATTTTTGCAATTTTATGCACTGGATGCAATTTTTTTGGGTTGGCCTATTTGAGACTTTTTTTGCTCTGGTTTAGATCTACAACTTTGTCGAAGACGAAAAGAGAAAAAATCCCAACTGTTTTTAAATATGGCCTCCGTAAAAATGGTCAAAATATCGTGTTGGGGTGAAAATATTGGAGTATCCATAAAAAAATATTTCGATGTCATGGTTCCAAGTGCTTTTGGCGATTTTTTTAGTTTCGGTATATACTTCAAAAATAGCTGGGTACGAAGGTGGAACCAATTTATGTGTTGCACTACCATATAACAATATAACAAAAGAGCCTAAAACATGATGAATTCTCCTATACGATACTTACTAACTTCAATTAGATATTAAATTATTATGGCACGTAACTTGACAAAACGAATGATGTAGAGCTTCTTCTTTTTGGGCCTACTTTCACGTGCAGTTCTCAGACTTAAGTCCCGAAATCATTTATTGTACAGTGAAGCTATTAAATGAGTGATGGTCAGCAAGTCATTTCAATTAAATTTTTTTCTTTACTAACCGATTGCCTACCTATAGAATGTAGTAATTGCAGGCTTACACAAACCCATTCTAAATCAAATTGGGTAAAAATAACTAATGCCCTCCCTTGCCCTATCTATTATTTGCAGCTTATGAAGATGCCCGGGAAGCTGTTATCCAAGCCGAAGATCTTATTAGCACCGGCGGACGTTTACATTTAAACAGTCGAGAATCAAAAGCGGACGATATTTTCCTTAAATACAAATATGATGAATTGTCACGTGGTTTTCTTGATCCCGAACAAAATCTAGCGGGAATGCATTTTTTCAAGGCCAAACCGCTAATCGAACGCAGTAAAATCTTTCAATTCCTACAGCAAATGCCCAAGGGAGCTGTACTACACAGTCACACCTCGGCCACAGTGTCCTCGAAATGGATGATTCAGAACATATTCCGTATGCCTGGACTCTTGAGGTGTACCAACAAAGATGGCGTTAGTATTTTGACATTCCGCAAAATGCCTGAGAGGCATAGATGTTCCACGCAATATGTCGTGGTGAGCGAGGAGAGAAGTCGTTCAGTGTCTGCAGCTGAATATGATAAGGCGTTGGAGAAACTTATAAACCTGTATACGCCAAAGCCTGAATGTGAGTTGTTGTTGTTAGCGTTTTTTTTTTTCTTTATAATAAAATATTTTATCAATATTTATCATGGTTTTTTTTTTTGTGATAACTCCAGTAGAATATCCCTCCATAAATCATGTTTGGACTAAATTCCAAAATATGTTCACCACCATGGGCGATGTGTTGCAGTTTCTACCCGCCTATCGTTCATATCACTGGCAGATGCTGGAAGAGCTGTATAATGATAATGTTATGTACGCCGAAGTCAGGCTGAATTTCTATGAGGTT
This sequence comes from Muscina levida, assembly GCA_964034835.1. Classification (NCBI taxonomy): domain Eukaryota; kingdom Metazoa; phylum Arthropoda; class Insecta; order Diptera; family Muscidae; genus Muscina; species Muscina levida. Next base: position 155,729,286 of record OZ035880.1, read on the forward strand.
GTATTGCCGCTTTGATAAATGGGAATTTTCATATTTTATCCAAACATTTTTGTATTTCTTTTAGTTATATGACATTAGTGGTCGCATCTTTCCTGCCGAACGCAGTATTACGGAACTTATAGATCTTACGGAGAGATTTAAACAACGTCATCCTGATTTCGTGGGTATTAAAATGATATATTCTCCTCATCGCAGTGCTGAACCTGTTGATATACGTAAACGTTTTGAGTTGTTTAAGAAATATCAGTAAGTACTTTTATTAAGATTTATAAGATTGCCAAAATTGACTGAACTTTCTATACGGTAAATATCTATGCTGCTTATGAAATTGATGTTGTATGTAACAGATAAACTCAAAAACTGCGACACCGATTTCAATAAATCTTATTTCGCCAGATTACAATTTTATTTGAAGAATAGAATAAGGTATTTTAATTGCCTATTTTACCAATTTATTAACTTTATTTTTTAATATTTTCTATTTAAAAAATATTTTGTTGTTGTTTTTATGAATGAATTTCTAGATAGAATTTGATGCGACAAAGAGTGTAACGCATTCAATAAGACCAGTTAGACCCCAAGTATCTTAAGAAGAATTTCGTGTTATAACTTTTTAAGACGAATTTGCTTTATCTATTTGTCCGTGTAAATGGATGTGCGATAAACTTTCACAAATCTTAATATTTTTTTTTAAATGTATATATGGTATTGAAAATAGTCAAAATAGACACAACTATTCTGGGATCTCCTATACAAAATGTTAGTCAAATTTCTTCGAATGCAGCTGACGAACACAAAATTTGTCGGATCCTATTATTTTGTAACGTGTAATGTAGTCTGTAATGATAGTTTGTGAGATTAAGTGTCGGGCCGGGTATCAGTTTCTCAAAAATACCAAACTAAGCTATGACTTCAAGTGATTTATCTAAAGTATCGAACAAGGGCAGAAGCTTTATAGTCGACAACAAATTATATGTGTTTTTTGTCGTACTCTGAATATCTAGAAAGTTTCGTTCATGTTGGATAGAACAGACCTTAATCTTTCACATAACATACTCGGCAAGTTCTTATATGCGATGTGTACAAAACGTATCCCACTGTACTTGGTGCACACACAAGGATCGCATTTTATTATACGTCATGCACTTATTTAGCCTAACAGGGCGTATGAGATGGTGCATGCTCGTTATTAACTCATCGCCTCCGGTCTTGAAGAGCCCTACCGACAGTGCGTCCATGCAAGCTGCTTTGTTGGACTTTAGGTATGATTTTGCTATTCTTATTTCGTTTGGCTTGGTGACGGGAAATCTAAGACGTCACAGATAGTTGACGTGTACTTTCACGAAAGCTGCCTTTCAGCACTAGCAATTTATGGAAGTGCTCTCTCCATATTAGCAGCTCACTCTGCATTTCGGTAATCAAATGTCCATTCTTACCCTCAGAGAAGGAAAGCCAAGTACCATAACATTTTTACTACATCTTTTGGTAGAATTTTCGGGTTCCATCTCTATCGCTGTACTTTTCTGTGTCCTCACTCCCCAGTTCCTTTCATTAACGTTTTTATAGCCTTCACCACGCGCACGCATGGGGCGAAGAGTATTCATTATACCCTCACCCTACGGGTAGGATATGACTTTGATATATCATTTGATATGACCCCCAAAAGTCTAACACATAGAAGGAGTCACTTTAGACCCTAGGTTTCTTTGAACCAATTTTTATTCTTGGCTTTTTAATTCGTTTGAGCCATGTTCCGTCTGTTTGACTGACCTGCTGGTACGCACGATAACTTTTTAAAGATGCAACCAAATGTTTTAAAACTTGGAACGAAACCACGCCCCTTCTGGTACCTCCCATGCAGATTTATTATTCCGCCCATTTTAGATATCGAGTTATAATGTCAAAACACCCATTGTTATCGTACCCATATTTTGTATTTAGTAAAGCTTTACCAGGATAAAGTTTTGGAGAAAAAAACTGGTAGTCTAGCCACGCCCATTTCGGTACCTCCCATACAAATGTAACACTCCGCCCACTTTAGAAATCGAGTAATAATATTAACAAACCTAACGCGATCGTGCCTAAATTCTATAATTAGTAAAGGTAACGCAGGATAAAGTTTTGGAGAAAAAAACTGGATGTCTAGCCACGCCCCATCTGAAACCTCCCATACCCATCTGGTAGCGCTCACTTTAGAAATCGATTAATATTATAATTAGAGCCTATGCGATCGTGTCTAATGCTGAATTTAGTAAAGCTCAAGTAGAAGCCCCTTCTGGTACTTCCCATACAAATGTACCCCTACGCACACTTTAGAAATCGAGTATTTATATCAATACACCCAACGCGATCATGCCCAAACTCTGTATTTAGTAAATTTCAAGCAGGATAAAGTTTTAGGGAATAAATTGAATGTCTAACCATGGCCTTTCTGGTACCTTCCATACAAATGTACCACTCCCACTTCAGAAATCGAGTAATAATAATAAAACATACAAAATTTTATGTTTTATGTGAGTGTATATCTAAGTCGGTTTTCCCGACTGAAACTTTCTTTCTGGTTAATAAATCTTTTAGTAGAATTTTCGGGATCCATCTCTATCGCTGTGCCTTTCAGTATTCATTTTGTTCTTCCAATTGTAATGCCCATTAGGAGGTGTGGCAGATATAAAAATACTTAATCGATTTTAAGATGTCCGTCTGTCCAAGCGATTACAGCCTCAATTAAGGAGGTAAAGTTCTAAAATGATCAAAATCGGTCTAAACCTACTTCTGCCCCTTTCAGGGGCAGACTGCACTGTTTTGGGTTTGTCCGTCTGCCTGTCCCCGCGATTACAGCTGTAGTTTAAGCGCAATTGATCTGAAATGTGATATACAAGCTTCTATGCACTAAGCGGAGGGTAAGTTCAAAGATAATCAGTATCAGACAAACCGACTCCCACCTCCCATACAAACTGCCCTGTTTTGAGGGTGTCCGTCTGTCTGTCCTTACTATTACAGTTGTAGTTGAAGATTTATCAAGCTGAAATTTGGTATGCAAGCTTCTATCCCTTAAACGAAGGTTAAGTTTTAAGATGAACAATATCAGACAAAAACTTCTCCAACCTACCATACTAACTACCATATTTTGGGGTTGTCCGTCTGTCTGTCACCGTTATTACGGCCCTAGTTTAAGAGTTATTGAACTGAAATTTGATATGCAAGCTTCTTACCTTTAAGCGAAGGTTAAGCTCTAAGATGAACAAGATCGAACAATAACTAATCTCACCTCCCATACAAACTACTCCTTTTTGGGGTTGTCTGTCTGTCTGTCCCCGCGATTATAGCTGTAGGTTAAGAGCTATCAAGCTGAAATTTGGCATATAAACTTCTATCCGCTAAGCGGAGGTTAATTTCAAAGATGATCGGCGTCGGATAAAACTACTCTCACCTCCCAGACTAACTGCCCTGTTTGGGGGTGTCCCTCTGTTTGTCCTTGCTATTACAGTTGTAGTTGAAGAGTTATCAAGCTAAAATTTGGTATGCATGCTTTTATCGTCTAAGCGGATGTTAATTTCTAAAATGAGCAATATCAGACAAAAACTTCTCCCACCTCCCATACAGACTACCCTGTTTTGGGGTTGTTCGTCTGTCTGTCTCCGCGATTACAGCTGTAGTTTAAGAGCTATCGAGTTAAATTTTGGTATGCAAGCTTCAATCCGCTTAGCGTAGGGTAAGTTCTAAGATGATCAGTATCGGACAAAACTACTCCCACCTCCCATACAAACTGCCCTGTTTCGGGGCTGTCCGTCTGTCTGTCCCCGTTATTAATGCCGTAGTTTAAGAGCTATTGTTGTGAAATTGGATATACAAGCTTCTATAGTGTCGGAGAAAAACCTGGAAGTCAAGCCACGCCCTATCTGGTACCTCCCATACCCATCAGTTACAGCCCAATTTAGAAATCGATTAATATTATTAATAGATGTAACGCGATTGTGACCAAATTCTGTATTTAGTAAAGCTAAATCAGGATAAACTTTTGGAGAACAAATTGGAATGCTAGCCACGCCCTTTTGGTACCTCCCACACAAATATACCATTCCGCCCACTTTCGAGATGGAGTAGTAATATCAGTACACCCACCATGATCCTGCCCAAATTATGTATTTAGTAAACCTAAATCAAGATAAGGTTTTGGAGAAAAAAAATGGAAGTCTAGCCACGCCCCATTTGGTACCTCCCATACAAATGTACCACTCTGCGCACTTTAGAAATACAGTAATAATATCAATATAATAGAAAATTTTAAGTTTTACTGAGGGTGAGGGTACATGTAAGTCGATTTTTCGACTGAAACTTTCTTACTCGTCGGGGTGTCTATTGAGCGGAATTTAAGTTTCCATACAAAACTATCTCTTTTTGGTGGTGAACAAATGCATAACAATATTCTCCCTTCGTGCAGCTCTCTAATTCTGTAAGAAGATTGCTGATATACATTTGCACGGTAACAGCTTTAGCAATTTGGCCTGGTACCGGTGGTACCGGTTTTAGCCCCTTTTTGACCTTTTTACCCATAAAAATAAGAATTTCGAAAAATCCCTCAGTGCTACTCTCTTATTCTATAAGAAGTTGCTCATATCCATTTTTACGATGATAGCTTTAGCGGCTCTATGAAAAATGACCCAAATGCCCTCACGACCTCCGCCGCATACGTCGAAGTCAGTATCGTAGCTCTCTCTCTCTCTCTCTCTCTCTCTCTTTGTCATTTTTTGTCGTTAAACAAAGTGCGGTGGTAGAGAGAGAGCGTTTTTGTAGAAAATAATTGGGGTATTTTTCATTCCTGAAAATGTGTGTCATTTTGCATATTAAAAATTACACAAAAACGAAAACGAAATTTTACCTAAAATAAACGAAAAACTCCAAAATTAATGAAAAATTTCATATGATAAATTCCCCAATTTTGTATGGAAATTTTTTGGGGTCATTTGGCCTGATTAATGGTACTAGCTTAATCCCTTGTAGGGTCTTTTTTACCCCTTAATTTCGAATAATCCCTTACTGCTTCTCTCTAATTCTAAAGAAGTTGCTCATACACATTTTACTATGAAAGCTTTAGTCGTTTGACCTGGTTTAAGGTACAAGATTTATCCCTTTTAGGGCCTTTTTTTAAACATAAAAGTACGCATTTCGAAAAATCCCTTCTTAGCTGTTACCTACTCGATCAGAGAAACAACCACTCCAAATTATAGCCATAGCCATCATACAAAATGAATGGAAAAATGAATTTTCTTCATAATTTTTCGGTATTTCGGGAATTTTCTAGGGTATTCTTTTTTCCGCCGGAGACTAGTTCGAATTGGCGGGAATCAACAAAATCGGTACAGGCGTCCTTGAGTTATAAACATAGTAAATAACGCCACTCTCTTTTATATATAACTACTATATATTTGTTTACAAAAATATCCTCTTTATAATGTAATAATTCCTCTTTGCAGCGCTGCCTATCCCAATCAAATTATGGGCTTCGATTTGGTCGGCCAGGAAGATAAAGGCAAACCGCTGCACGAGTTCGTCAATGTTTTGCGTGATTTGCCCAAAACTGCAAAATTCTTTTTTCATGCAGGAGAAACAAGTAAGTCTTACAGTGCGGAACGGGGGTATATCATCAATCAAACTTATAACGTTACACACTCTCAAACACTTACAGATTGGTATGGTGCCTCGACAGACTACAATCTATTGGATGCCATACTCCTGAATACTACCCGCATTGGTCATGGCTATGCTCTTATGAAACATCCCGTCCTGTGGAATGCTGCCAAAAATCGTGATATTGCCATTGAAGTTAGTCCCATATCCAATCAAGTTCTAAAGTTAGTGTGGGATTTGAGAAACCATCCCGCTTCCTTTTTCATATCCGAAAATATACCCATGGTGATATGCAACGATGATCCTGGCTTTTGGGATGCCAAAGGACTCAGTTATGATTTCTACTATGCCATCATGAGTTTGGCACCCAACAACGCTGGACTTAAGACCCTCAAGCAATTGGTATGGAATTCCATTAAGTACTCTGCATTCCAGCCGTGGGAACGACAAAAGGCCTATGCCCTGTTGCAGGTGAAATGGGATCATTTCATAGATGATGTCTTAAGTGGTTTGGTAGTCTAGTAGTAATCCAATAAAAGTGCAATTTCATAATTTCGTCACTATTTATTTGAAAAAAAAAAACAAGATAAGAACAAAATACAACTATAGGTAATAGATATTAACATGAAATTTTTATTATTGTAAGTAAATGGAAAATTATACACACAAGCCCCCCTGGGTCTGTCAATGAACTGCTACAGTTTTATGTAATCTAATGTATATGTAATGCAGTTAGATGGCAACTCTAGAAACTCTGCACGAAAGGTTCATCCATTTCATTGTCATTGTCCGTGCGATGTTGCTTGATAAACATTTGACAACTTTCGTAGATTTGCGAGAATGTAATGCGAAAGGCGTTCATTCCTTTACTCTGTGGGTACAAAGGGTTAACTTTTTAACAGAATTACCTTTAATATTTGTGTCAACTCAGACTTACGAAAAATGGATCCTTAATGATTTCCTGATATTCTTCGCCTAAATATGTACCCAAGAGCTCAATTTTGGCCCGACAATCACTACCGGCCATGTCGGCCATTATTTGTAACTCATTGATATTTCCCTCATCCATGCCAATGATGTAATCGAACGTTTGGAAATCTTGCATGGTTATCTGGTATGGTAAATAAGAAGTAGGATAAAACCAAATTTAAAAAAAAAATATTTTATTTTTATATTAAGAACGTGTGCTCAAAATATACGAACGAACGTTCTTAATTTAAAAAGAAGAGTTCTCAAAATTATAATGGACATTCTTTACTTAAGACCAAACATTCTCAGTATAAGAACCAGCATTATTAATCATAGAACAACAAGGCGTTCGTTCTTGTGTCAAGCATGAGTGGACTTTATTTTAACATTGGCTTGTCGTAGGAAGCGAGTTCATAGTTCATTTTTTTTTACCTTTCATATATATTTTAATAACATTAAATTTGATATTTATAATAAAAGTACTTTTTGGTGTACTTAAAAGTACTTCGTATTAAAATAAAAGTACTTTTCAGCACAACAAAAGAACTTTTTAATATATAAAAGTACTTTTTGTCACAATGAATTTTTTGACACAATTAATAAACTGCAACAAAAGTGCTTCTTGCCACAATAAAAGTACTTTTTGGTTCAAAAAATAAATTTTAGGTACAACAAAATTATTTTTTGGGAACATAAATTCAATTGAGTAATTTTTCGTACACTTTTGGCACAATAATAGGACTTTAAGTAATGTATATGTTGATAAAATAAAACTACTTTCGGTACAATAAAAGTACTTTTTGGCATAAAAAAAGTATTTGGGTCCAAAAACTAACTATTTTGGTAAAAAAAAAAGTATTCTGGTAAAAAAAGTACTTTGTGCAACAGAAATGTGTTTTTGGAGCAATAAAAGTACTTTTTGGCATACAAAAATACTTTGGTACAACAAAAATAGTTTGCGTCGAAAATTACTTTTTGGTTCGAAAAAGTTCTTTGGTACCAAAAAAAAGTACTTTGTGCAACAGAAAAGTGCTTTTGGGTAAATAAAAGTATTTTTTGGCATAAAAAAGTACTTTAGTACTTAGATCGCGAACCAAAAGCCAGATAATTTCAAATGGGCTCTCTAGCTCTTGGCTCTTTTTTCCTATTAAAAAGTACTTTTTGACACAATTAATAAACTTTGTGGTACAATGAAAGTACTTTTTGGTGCAACAAAATAACTTTTAGGTAAAATTAATTTATTTTTTGGTAACATAATTAATTAATTTACAATAAAAGTACTGAGCAGTAGAATGAAAGTACTTTGTGGTATGTTATTTTTCGTACATTTTTGGTAAAGTATATTTTGATAAAAGAAAAGTACAATAAAAGTACTTTTTGATAAAAAAAAAATTATCTGGGAAAAAAAGTACTTTGTGCAACTGAAAAGTGTTTTTGGGTCAATAAAAGTACTTTTTAGCATAAAACAAATACTTTGGTACAAAAAAAAAGTTTGTGCCGAAAATTACTTTTTGGTTCCAAAAAGTTCTTTGGTAAAAAAAAGACTTTATGCAACAGTAATGTACTTTTCGACCAATAAAAGTACTTTTTGCCATAAAAAAGTACTTTGGTATACAAAAAGTACATCAAAATTCTTTTTGGTACAAAAAAGTACTCTGGCACAAAAAAAGTACTTTGTGCAACAGAAAAATGCCTTTGGGTCAATAAAAGTACTTTTTTGTACACTCCAAGTGAACTTAAAAGTACTTCGTGTTAAAATAAAAGTACTTTTCAGTACAACAAAGTACTTTTTGATTTAAAAAATTACTTTTGCCATAATTAACTTTTTGACACAATTAATAAAAGTACTTCCAGAAGGCAGCGCACGTGAAGTTATCACGCCAATTGTCGACGACGGCTTAGATTGCCCACCACCAAGTCAAGCCGAGGTAAGAAGAGCAATATCGCGGCTGAAAAACAACAAAGCAGCCGGTGCCGACGGTCTGCCCGCAGAGCTCTTCAAGTCCGGTGGCGAGGAGTTGATAACGAGCATGCACCAGCTCCTGCGCACGGTTTGGCTTAAAGAGTGCATGCCCGACGATTGGAATGTAAGCGTATTATGTCCTGTGCTGAAAAAAGGTGATCCAAGTGTGTGCGCCAACTACCACGGGATCAGCCTTTTACCCATCGCATATAAGGTCCTGTCGAGTGTGCTATGTGAAAGACTAAAGCCAGTGTTATCCAACCTGATCGGGCCTTATCAGTGTGGCTTTAGACCTGGAAAATCAACAACTGACCAGATTTTCACACTTCGGCAAATCCTGGAAAAGACCCAAGAGAACCATCTTTTTGTCGACTATAAAGCTGCCTTTGACAGCCCGATACGGCAGAAATTACTTGTAGTCATGGCTGAGTTTGGTATTCCAGCGAAGCTGATACGTCTTTGCGGAATGACGCTGACTGACACGAAGTCTTCAGTGAAGATTGACAAGGACCTTACGGAGCCATTCTATACCAGACGAGGCCTAAAACAAGGTGACGGCCTATCGTGCGATCTCTTCAACATTGTGATGGAGATGATAATGAGAAAAGCTGCAGTAAACACGAGTGGCACTATATTCAACAAAAGCCACATGCTACTCGCGTACGCTGATGACGTAGACATCATCGGTCGAAAACTGCGGGATGTGACTGCAGCCTTCTCAGGTATTCAGAAGGAATCAGCGAAAATGGGCCTAACGGTGAACGAGGACAAAACGAAGTTATTAGTTTCAACGAACAAAGAATCTACTCGTTTGGGAAACTGCGTGAACGTTGACAATTATAATTTCGAGCCATCAACAAAGAAAATAATGTCAGCCTAGAAATCCGGAGAAGAATCCTGCTTGCAAATAAATGCTACTACGGACTAAGCAAGCGATTCAATGACAGAGCCCTCTCTCGACGAACAAAACTCCAGCTATACCAGATACTGGTTCTACCTGTCCTAATGTATGGCTCAGAATCCTGGGTTATGACACAAGCGGATGAATCGGTTCTGGCGGTATTCGAGAGAAAAATACTCCGTAAAATATATGGGCCCATCATCGTTAACGGAGAGTATCGGCGTCGTATGAATCATGAGCTGTACGAGCTGTACACTGACATTGACGTGGTCAAACGCATTAGGGTGCAACGGTTGCGTTGGCTAGGTCATGTTGTACGCATGGACGAAAATGCTCCAGCTCGAAAAGTCTTCGATAATGAACTCGATGGACGGCGCAGAAGAGGGCGACCAAAACTCCGTTGGAAAGACCAGGTTACTGAGAACCTTACAGAACTCGGTGTGACTAACTGGAGAAGAAGCGCAGAAGATCGAGGCGCTTATAATATTTTTCTACGTGCGGTATATAATCCACTGGGATTGCATAGAAGTATAAGCTAAGTAAGTAAGTAAGTACTTTTAGGTGCACCAAAGTGTTTTTGGCACAATAAAAGTACGTTTTGGTTAAGAGCCAGAAAATTTCAAATAGACTCTCTAGCTGGCTCTTGGCTCTTTTTGCCCTTTTTCGTATACAAAATGACGCAATTATTATACTTTGTGGTACAGTGAAAGTACTTTTTTGGTACAATTAAAGTAGTTTTCGACACAATAAAAGTTGTTTTTGGTAAAAAAAATATATTATTTAGTTCAATAAAATAAGTTTCTAGTAAAATAAAAGTACTTTCAGAAAAGTATGTTTTGGTAAAACAAAAGTACTTTTTGATACAATTAAATTAATTTTTGGTAACATAAATTAAATATTTGGTACCATAAAAGCACTGAGTAGTAGAAAAAGGTACTTTGTGATAAGTAATTTTTTGTAGATTTTTAATATAATAAAAGAACAAAGTTATATTTTGGTAAGACAAAAGTATTTTTGGTACAATAAAAGTACTTTTGAAAAAATTAAGTACTATTTGTTACAATTAAAGGAAGCATTTTTGCGACCGTAAATTCAAGATTGAAGCGTTTTCAATCTCCATATAACGAATTTATTCACGCACGCACACAGAAAATAAATCGACGTCGCTTTGTTGTGTTATTGGTGTTGTTAGTGTTGCTCAGTGTGTACTTTGTTGCTTTCACAACGCACAAGCAGAGACTAATTCTTTGAATCGTTTATTTACCATAAAATTGAAAGTGTATTTTGGGGAACCACCGAACTATGCAAGTGATAACTGGAATCATTACCATCTCTCACAATTCTTGCAGTCTCTATCGGTTTGCCTTTGCATATCGCGATATGTACTGTGGTTACTACTTTAAAAATGTATTAGAAAATTATATTGAAGAAGAAAAGTGGAAAAATGTGTTTCAACCCAAAATATCTGACTACTACAAATAAAAAAATTTAAAAGGAACAAAATTTGTTTTTCTTTTCTATATAGCGAAGTAAATATTCAGTCCCTTGGAATTCATTATAGAGAGTTTCGACTGTAATAGAAAATTTTTTGTTTTACAGAGGGTGAGGGTATATGTAAGTCGGGTTGCCCGACTGAAACTTTCTTACTGGTTTTAAGTACAATTAAGTCCTTTTGGGTACAAAAGAAGTAGTAGGGGTAATACAAATGTACTTTTGGGTACTATAATAGTAATATGTGTACACTAATAGTACAGTACAACATATTTCAGCTCATTAATTTGGGACTCAGTTCTGAGAACTGCACGTGAAAGTAGGGTAGCCAGATATTAAAATCGGAAAAACAGTACATTAGTGAATAAAAAACAGTAAAACGAAGAAAAAACAGTACATTTTAAATAAAACATAAAAATGTAGCTTCACATATTTTGTGAATTAATTCAATAAGCAACAAAGACAATGTTAAAAAAATAATATTCTATCATAAGCGCATTTGCTGAACGAGCAAAGCTTTAAGAAATGCAGAAATTAAGCACTAAGTCCAATTTATTACATCTTTGTGTAATATCTCTCTTATTCCAATGTTGGCACATCAACTGTTGTTTAACTTTATACTTTTTATAACTTTATATGTACTTTTATAAGGTTATTAATCTGTCGACGTTAAAATACCCAGCAGTTTCTCGTATAAAATTTATAAAAGAAATATAATTTTTTTTTAAAATAGGTGATACCAGAGGGTGGATAGGCGTGGATTATTTACAATCCCATGACTTCGTTTAGAAAACTATTAACATTTTCATAAGGAATAGTGGAGGTTTACTCGAGTTATCGTCCCAGCTAGACGGACGGACATGGCTCAATTGTCTTAAAAAGTCCTTAAACGAATTTTGTATTAACATATTTGATACTTTCGCGTATCATATGATATATACCCTTATCCCTAAGTGTGTGGGTATCTTACAGCGATGTTAAAATGAAATTTTCAAACTTATTTTAAAAATTGTATGCATCCAAAACAATAACAACTATAGTTGTACAGTGTTTTATATTATCTTCGGCTATTTTTGTAGACTATACAAAACAAGTTTTATCAAATATTGAAATCGATTGTTATAAAAAATATCAGTAAAATAAGAAAAACAGTACAAAAACAGTAAAAGGTTTGAAAAACAGTACTTTTGCGTACTGTTTTAGGTGTTGTGCATAAAAAAGTACATTAACAAAAAAACAGTACATGTACTGCTAAAAACAGTTTGTCTGGCTACCCTACGTGAAAGTAACTCCAAAAAAGAGAATTTCTGCATCAATCGTTCTGTCAAATTACATGCCATAATATCGATTTAAAGTTAATAGTTATCGAACAGGGGAATTTTTCACGTTTTGTGTTGCACTGTGATGTACTTTTTCATAAAATAACATAATTTTTGTGGTACAATAAAAGTACTTTTTCAAACTGCTTGACGTGTGTACTTTTTTTAGTTACTTGTTTTACAATATTAAGAACCGCTTTATCGTATAAATGTTCAAAAACAGCACTCTCTAAAAAGCCCTCATCTTACCATTCTTCCGTAATGTTTTAATGTCATTCCATTTTCTTCGAGCACCTGCAAACAACGTTCCGTAGGTTTTCGTCCAACATTCCACGATCGTAATGCGGCGCTGTCACACGTCCAATTCAAATCGTTCTCTCTAGCCAAATAGTTCATAATACATTCGGCCATGGGTGACCGACAGGCATTACCTACATTACAACAAAACAAATGGAAAACGCTCAAAGCATCAAAGAGATGTTGGAAAACACTTCAAGTGAGAAGAATATCATACCAAGGCATATGAATAAGATACGGAGTCGTCCCATTTTGCTTGATTTTTCTTTTCACTTCAAATTTGGAGTTTAAACTAACATAATATAAATATATAAAGACGGAGGAAGAAACCTTTGTGATACTTATGTAGGTACCTCCCTCTAAAGGACAATTTAAATTTTGTAAAATAAAAATCCGAAAAAATTCAAAAACTTTTCGAGTAAATACACGAAGACAATTTGACAAAATTTACTGCCAAGAATTTTGATTGAGCTGAAAGTGGTGATAGTTTGGTTACAAATTTGTATAAATGTCATAAATAGAAATTGAAATATATTACATGGTGGCCGCTTTTTTTTCAGTAAAAAAACCGTTCAGAAATCAAAACTCGGTTAAAATATGAGTCATAAGCCTTCAAATGAAGAATGTATCGGAAAACCTTATTTTCAACCTTTGGACGTATTACGACCAAGTTCCAAAAAATTTTTCTTTTCTGTAGAAAATTTTTTTAATACGTTGTTGTTTTTAGCATACAAAAATTCATAGCGGTATATTATTTTGGGAAAATAATTAGACACTAAGAAAGATTGTTAATAGTATTGCAATTAGTCATCATTAATTCCAAATCGACAAAAAGTGACATAAACTATTGTTTGTGAAAACCACAGATATATCTACATATCTATAGCTAAAACCTTTTGGAAATTTTGGAAAATTTAGAATGTATGTTAGTTTTATGACGTAGGCGCGCACTAAGAAGGGATTTTTGGAAATTCGTGCAAATTTTAAATGGCTGTATTTCATAAAACAGTTAGTATGTCGTTCCCCCCTTTTAAAACAAACCATTAAATAGGCCAAATAAATGGACCGATTGCACTACAATTTTCTATGTCTGGTACTGTCTGTAGGGTCTCTATCATAGGCTACATGAAAATATAGTTATACAACGGGGCATGGCACCGCCCAAACAAAGCGAAATTTGAATCGGTCTTATCTAAAGAGGCATTAGAGGTATGAAGATGAGATTTGATACATATGTTCCTGCTACGGTTGTAGATAGGACTTTCGGTCATAATACCAGTGGTCTGGTGACATGTAACCAGATCGTCAAAATTTTACCAATTTTCTAGGAGGTATCATTAGGGACAGCACAACGTGTCAACGTTTAATAAACGCCTTCCTTGGCAAAATTTGACTAAATTTAGTTAACATACAAAAAAGATATTCATGTAAAAGGAGTAATTTTGGTTATTTAAATTGAGACCGACCGTGGCATAGTGGTTATAACACGCGACTACCATGCGGGAGATCACAGGTTCAAATACTGGCTCCAGTCACATTAAAAAAAAAATTCTTTCAATGTCGGCTCCCATCTTTCATTAATTAGATCCAATGTCTACTACAGCTTTGGAAACTAGTAAGAAAGTTACAGTCGGCCAAAGCGACTTACATATACCCTCATCCATAGTAAAACATCAAATTTTCTATTATATTGATGTTATTACTCGATTTCTAAAGTGGGCGGAATGGTATATTTATATGAGAGGTACCAGAAGGGTCGTGGCTAGACTTCCAGTTTTGTTCTCTAAAACTGTATCCTTCTATAGCTTTACTATATACGGAATTTGGGTAGGATCGCGTTGTATTTATTGATATTATTACTCCATCTAAAAAGTGGCGGAGTGGTACAATTGTATGGGAGGTACCAGAAGGGGCGGGGCATTGTAGCCCATTTGTAATACCGTAAGTAGTTTTGTTAGTTTGGGCAGCCAAGCAGACAGACGGACGGACATGGCTCAAACGGCTTAAAAAGTCATGAATCGAATTTGGTTCAAAGAAACCTAGGGTCTAAAGTGACTCCTTATCCTTCTCCTTGGGTCGTATCAAATGATATATAATATATGAAAATAACGGAATGAAATGCATCAATTACTCAAAAATACTTTTTCTTAAGGATTTTAATAAATATTATACTTTGTTTCAGAACTTAATTGAAGATGACATATTGACATATATCGCTATAGATATTATACTTAGGATACCAAAGATTGGCAATGTATGCAGTAACCAATTTTTTTACAGACACATAGGTATTTAATACAAACATTTGATACACTTATACAGTAGTTTTGACTTAACTGCCACTCTTTTAGCCAAAAACCACAAATTTTCGTTCATTTCGTATGAAATGAAATGTGCTTGTTTAAGTGTCAATTTCATACGTGCAAATTTAAGTTAGCTGCCACAAATATTTGGAATTATTATTCCATATTCATTGATAATTTTTCATTTAACAGCCACAAAATTTTTTTTGCAAATGTTGCTAACGAAAACTATGTACACCGATACTTCGCTTTGCGTCGTTTCGATTTGCGTTTTTTTTTTCAAAGTTGCGTCGTTGCTGAATTAGGACTAATTTTCACTGTGCGTCGTTAAATTTTCGTAGTTGCGTTGTTTTGGGTTCAGACTTATTCATTTTTAATCTGGTTTTTATTAAATAATTTTTATATTTAATTTTGTTTTAATTGAGTTTGTTTTGTTTTTTGTATGTATGTTGTTTTATAAATTAATTGCTTTTTTTATTTTGTTTTAATTGATTTTTTATGTATGAATGTAATAAAAATTTATATTAATTTTTGTTTTTAATGCGTACTTTGTTCAATTTTCTTTTTTAAAAATGTGAGGTTTTCGTAACCCTGGAACCTTTCTTCAATCTTCAATTTGCGTCGTGTTTTTTTGGAACGTAACCACGACGCAAAGTGAGGTATTGGTGTATGTAGTTTGTTTTTGTTAGAATGCTCGCAGCCTTTCTATAATTCTCTCATTCCCTTCAGAACTCTCCCTTGGTTAAAAAAAAACAAAACAAAACAAAAACAGTGTGTATGTATTTGAGTTCCTAATATAAATCAAAACAATAGATCAGACGAATGGGTGTTTTTGTTTTATAATCAGATACTGTCAATTTTTGGCAGTTAAAAAATTTAACTTAAGTGCCGTTTTGACTTACCTGCAGTTAAATCAAAACTATATATATATATATCTTACCTTAGTGTTACAAACTGCTTTTGTTGTAATGATAACAGAGATCTACCGAGTGATGGAAGGAATCGTAATTCCACTGAAAAATCGAACTATCGATGAATTTATTAACCGTAGATCAAACAGACGCACACATAACACAACGCACCGAAGCCAACAAAAACAAACACTTAGCCGCCGGCATAAACACAATTGGTACTACTCCGTTTTCATTCTGCAGGCAGAATCAAAAACAAGGCAAATTTAAAATTACTCCCACCACCATCACTATCAGTGATTGCAACAATTGAACATTTAATAGTCATTTTTTGCCACAAATTTTTATACCGACACTTCCTCTAAACACAGTAATCGTATTCTCGTGGAAAATTTGGTTGGGGCACAGGTCGAACCATCGTTTGGCATCTCCTCTTTAGTATACCGACCAATGGGTGAAATTTTCGACCGAAAAACACTTTTACATTAGAATAATTACACTTTTACGCAATTTTAAATTCACATTACTATTGGTTATTTTTTTGGAAAACCGCATATTTCACAACTACCACGCACCGACTAGAAAACAAAACTAATTAGAAATGTCAACAAAGGCACTGCAATGCACAAAAGAATGCGCCAAAATTATCTTCATAGGTATGTATTGTTTTAGAGTAACGATTATGATAAGAGACCATTATAATATTTCTGGTGAGAGAACAGTTCATGTATTTCCTATTGGCAAAAACACGAATAACGGATGATTAATTTGACAAAAGTTGGCAGTAATCTGTTTGCAGATTCGTACTAAGTAAGGACATACACCTTACTACATTGAGAACACACAAGCACGATTTGTTGTGCCTAGTCCGCACTACTCTTAAGCTAAGCACAGACGGTTGCCAGAAATAGCAATTTTGTCAAATCTGCTAATGTACCGGCAATGTACTGACATGGACAGTGTTGCCATATAATTAATCTCTGCAAATGGTGAAATTTGCAGATGCATAAACTTCGCACATCTGCAAATTAAATGTGTTTGCAATTATCTTACAAAAATTTGAAGGTGGCGACATTTTGCGGTTCAGACGATTATCGGATGTCTAGCAATATTGTTGTTTTACAATGATTTTTCTGCAAACGTTGCCATACAAAATTTAAAGTGCACACGGTTGTTGGACATTTTCTGCAAATTTTTCGGGCAATATTGTAAGATCTGGCAACCGTCTGTGCGTAGCTTTAGCTGTGGCACTATTACAGATCTCACTGCCAATTGTTTATGAAATCAACCGTCATTTAACTGCCTACCAGTTATAATTTTTGACATCAGTCTCTTAGTAGAGTGAGCGCAAGATGTATCAATTACAAGGTGGTGTTGACATGTCAGCTGTTGGAAAACTTTTTTTATTTGTATTTATGACGAGGACTGTCAAATGGTTGTTTTGTTTACATTCTTTTGCATGTTCGGTAACAAATTCTTAATGAAAGATTGTGAAATGTATTGATTTAATAACTGTGTGATAAAAAAATAATCTATCGAATATTTTCAATCAATGCTACTTCAGGAAATTTAGTTTCTTTTTATTTTTTCACATATTGACTCTTCGCGGGCAACAAACATCACAAACAAATCAGCTAAATTTGACTGTCATAGTCATAAAATACAAAAAAATCTCCCTGTTGTTCTTGTTGCTGTGAACTTGTTGTAGCTGATGCCACCACCTTGTAATTAATACATCTTGAGTGAGCGAGACAATTCTCCCTGTTAACTTCAATTTGCATATTTTCTCAGTGCATTCACACTGACACTTGTTCTATATAGTTTGTGTTCTCCATAGGGTCGTGATTGTTGTAAAATAAGTAGTCGTCTCCTGCAAAAGTTAAATGTTCAAACTGGCCTAAGAAAATAATTTAAAATCATGTAAAAGTGTAATAAATGTAAAGGGGAAGTGTTTTTTTTTTTCAACTATTGCACAGTAAAATGAAGAGAAAATTGCAATTAGGTTAGGCGATCGGTCGGTGCTTACTGCTAACATTTTTTCACGGGAATACGATAAATGTGTGTAAGAAGTGTCGCTAGTTAAATAAAGTTAATACTCTTTGTTGTAACAAATGTTATTTTGTTGCAATTAATGATTGCGATGGTGCAGTAATCTTCAATTTGCAAATGTGTTGTTACTGCCCGGCGGCTGCTATGCAGTCTATATGTTTATGTCATTGGCCAAGTGTTTATTATGCTTTCTTGCGGGTTAAAAATTCAAAGATCGTTCGTTGAGTCGGTGAAACAGCTGGATATATGTCACCTATCTCGGTTATGGTGACAACATAAGGAACAACTCAAAGGTAAGATCTAATTGTTTGTACAGTAGTTTTGACTTAACTGCTACACCGTGTTTTGCAGGCATTTTGTGGTAGGTAAGTCAAAATGGCACTTAAATTTAATTTTTTAACTGTCAAATATTGACAGTTATCTGATTCGTTTACCTGCCACAGAAGTGGCCCATAAGAATTCTACAAAGTTCCGAGCACTCTAACAAAAACAAACCTCATAAACAGCTTTCGTTAGCAACAGCTGCAAAAAAATTTTGTGGCTGTTAAATGAAAATTTATCAATGAATATGGGAAAATTATTCCAAATATTTGTGGCAGCTAACTTAAATTGGCACTTAAACAAGTACATTCCATACGAAATTGATAAAATAATAATGATAATAAATGATAATTTTTAGTTTTTTTCAAGGCAAAGACAAAAACCAAATACATACATACATACCTATAAGCCTAATTTAGCTATACTAACTACAGATATTAGGCACGATCGCGTTTGGTGTATTGATATTATTACTCCATCCCTAAAGTGGGCGGAGCGGTATATTTGTATGGGAGGTGTCAGAAGGGACGTGTCTAGACTTCCAGATTTTTTTTCCTAAACTTTTTCCTGCTTTATCTTTACTAAATACAGAATTTGGACACGATCGCACTTGATTTATTAATATTATTACGCGATTTCTGAAGTGGGCAGAATGGTAAATTTGTATGGGAGGTACCAGAAGGGGCGTGGCTAGACTTCCAATTTGTTCTCCAAAACTTTATCCTGCTTGAGCTTTACTAAATACAGAATTTAGTCACGATCGCGTTGGATAATCTAATAATATTAATCGATTTTTAAAGTGGGCAGTATCTGATGGATATGTGAGGTACCAAATGGGACGTGGCTAGACTTCCAGTTTTTTCTCCAAATCTTTATCCTGTTACAGTTTTACCAAATATAGGATTTCAACACAATCGCGTTGGGTGTATTGATATTATTTTTCGATTTCTAAAGTGGGCGAAATGGTAAATTTTTATAAGACATACAAAAAGGGGCGTGATTTGACTTCCAGTTTTTTATCCAAAACTTGTATGGTATGTTTGGGAAAAATTTCAGGTAGGAAAAATGACGGACACCTTTAAATGTTGTATAGGTTCACGAACATATCCATTGTCATCTTTGTAGGCTAAGAACAAATCATCGACATTGGCTAGGTAAGCTTGTAACCAAAAATCTTGTGTCCTTGTTTTGTATACTCGACCATGTTTGTTTAGCCATGACGAAACGTTGTTGGCCCAGCCCTTCAATATCTCCACAAGAAATAGTAATAAATTTATGTGTGGTTATTTATATTGTCACGATATTTTGTAGTAAAAGATACAAAATAGTCTCATTTTTTCTGAATTTCATTTGGGAATATTGAAATACTCAACTGTTTAAATGTAAAATATTTTTAAAAGATTTCGCCTATTCAGAGTACAAATTAAAATAAATACATAAGCTATATAGACAAAGTTTTGTTTACCTAAATAATTTTTAATTAAAAGAAAATTGCCATCTGTCATTTTATCCATTTCAAACAACTCTTGAGAATCAAAACTCTTAACAAAAAATATAGAATACTATCAAATTCAATTTGATGTAGAGTAACATTTTTAAAATATTTTTTTTTTTTTTGATTAGAAAATTGGAAAATGTTGTAATTTTATGTTCAAAATTGGATTTAATTCATTTGTATGTAATTTATTTTTAGATTTCGCATGAAAAATAATTATAAACAAAAAATATTTGTTCTTCAAATTTGTTTTATTGAAATCAGAGTTAGAAAGATGCTCAATTTGGGCAAAAGTGAAAAATTCTAAAAAATATAGAAAAACTAACTACCCCGTAAAAATTAAAAAAAAATGGGAAAAAATCATGAAAAATTAGAAAAATTTAAGGAAATGAATTGAAAAATTCTTTAGAAAAATTAAATATCATCAAAAATGTGTGAAAATTTTAAATTTTTTTTTTTTTGATAAAAAAAAGAAAATTGAAAAAAAATTTAAAAAAATTAAGGAAACAAAAGGACAATTTCAAGAAATATTTTAAAAAATTCAAGAAAAAGTGCAAAAAAATATTTGGAAAAAGAAAATTGATAAAAAAAATGGATAAAAGTGGAGAAGTTGAAAAAAAATTTGAAAAATATCAATAAATTGCTATGTTTTGTAAATTTTTATTTATTTTTGTTGATATATCCCTTTAAATTATTATTTTTTTTTTTAAATTAGAGTGGTAACGGTTGAGGTGGTTGCAGAAGCGGCGCAGGCAAAATTTATTTTTGGTATATTTTATAAATTAGAGTGAAAATGGATATGTTGGGAGTAAAAGCGCCGCAGGCAAATTTATTTTAAATTTTTTAAAAAATATTTTTTTTTTGGTATATCACGGGAAAAATATTTTTTTTGTAAATTAGAGTGAAAATGGATATGTTGGTATTAATAGCGCCGCAGCCAAAAATTATTTTTAAAAAATCGCGCGATTTTTTTTGGTATATCCCGGAAATTTTAATGGCTCTAAATCGGTCCAGGAAACTTAAAAATAAAATCGTTGGATTCGTCTCGAAAATATCTTTCATTTGAGTACCCGCATCATAGAAACGAAAGGGGCCCCTCTTTTTGACTCCAGCGGGCCCCATGGGCCTGAGCGCCAACTTTGACCTCCCATTCCGATGTTTGGGGACCAAGACGAAGACAATGGCATATTTTTTTAATCGGGCTCAAGCCCCATATTCTGCACTTCAGCCCTCAATTTGTTTAGTTTTTTATAAATATATTCACAAATTTGTTTTGTATTAAAAAATACGAAAATTTATAAAAATCCTTACAAATCTAACTGCCTGAATTATCTTTGTCTCTTTTAACTAATTTGAAAGAAAAAATTCTTTTATTGCAAAAAGTTACAGAAACTTTAGAATTATAAAAAATAAAATTAAAAAAAAATAAAATTAATTAAGTTTTTTGAAGATATCTATAAAAACATTTTATGAAAAATTAATTGTTTGTTCTGAATTTTTATATCGTTTTACAATATACGAAATGTTGTGAAGTTAATAAGAAAAAATGGGCATTATTTTTTATAAAAAGAAGGAAAATTTAGAATTATAAAAAAATATGGCTGAAGTAGGAATACGGGGCGGGAGCCCGATTAAAAAAATGACTGAAGTGCAGAAAATGGGGCGGGAGCACCATTAAAAAAAAATAAAATATGCCATTCACTTCGTCTTGGTCCTCAAAGATCGGAAATATACGCCAGTTTTAAAATTTTTTTAAATTTTCTGCAAACTTTTTGATTTTTAAAATTTAAAATTTTTTTTTTCAAATATTTCTTTTTGCACTTTTTCTTGATTTTTTTTTATTAATATTTCTTAAAACTGTTCCAATGAGCTTTATGGAAAAATTTTAAAAATTATAGGAAAAATAGAAAAATAAAATGTGAAAGAAAATTTCAAAAATTAAAATGGCGCGATTTTTTTGATCGGAATAAGGAGCCCAAAAAGTTCATTGGGAAGAAATTAAAAAAAAATATATTGAGAAAAAATTAAAAAAAACTTAAAAAATAGACAATTTCAAGAAATATTTAGAAAAAAAATTAAAAAAAAGTGCAAAAAAAAAATTGAAAAAAAATTAAATTTTAAAAATCATATGCACCCCGTATTCTGCACTTTTGCCAACAATATGTATGGGCGAGAGCACAATTAAAAAAAATAAATTTTGACATTCTCTTCGTCTTGGTCCTCAAACATCGAAATTATACGTCAAAGTTTTAAAATTTTTTTCAAATTTCTTTTTTAACATTTTGTTCAAATTTTTCTTGAATTTGCTAACTTTTTCTTGAAATTTTCTCAATGGAAGCGTACGGACTTTAACTTTAAGACACTTCTGTCCAAATTGATGTTTTCAATACAATTATAGGCTTTAATAAAAAAACTAAACTTTTGAATTTTTAAAAAAAAAAATATTTTTTTTGGCGGTTTTCGGTTTTCGTAATATTGATGGCCT
Source organism: Muscina levida (assembly GCA_964034835.1). Taxonomy (NCBI): domain Eukaryota; kingdom Metazoa; phylum Arthropoda; class Insecta; order Diptera; family Muscidae; genus Muscina; species Muscina levida. Next base: position 155,751,418 of record OZ035880.1, read on the forward strand.
TACCAACGAACAACATTTAATTTTTTATATAAGAAAAGTACCATTTTTACAAATGGTGTAGGGTATCTTAGCTTCGGCGTGGACGAAGAAATTAACAAAAGTAACTTTTCTAAGAATACGCGAAATTGATGGGTATGATTTGTAAAATAAATTGAATTTTTTTAACAAATATTTTCATCTTACAAATACATAATAATGCAATTATTTTCTTATGTATACATAATTTTTTAAAATATAAATTAAATATAAACAATTTCTAAAAATTCACTGGATTTTTTTTTAATAAATTCTTTAAACTTTTGTCTATAAACCGGTTAATAAAAATTCAAAAATTAATTGCTAATTAAATAACAATTTTATTTAAGGAGATATATATTCATACATAATTAATTATATATTTATACATATTCGGCTTTTGTATGGCAATATTGCCGCACTTGCAATATGGTATGACTTTTCAATTTATCACATAATCTGCGAATACACTTAATGTCATCATGTGTGGCATTTGCACAGACTATGCTTCGCACGATCGGCTCTGAGCTCTTAGTCATTTTATTTTCGGGTATTCCCCTCAATAGGCAGTTAGCATAAAAATTTGCCATTAAACACATTTTACAGCGCATTGCTACACGTATAGGTAGTTTTGATTTTAAGTTCCACTTTTAAAATGTCCGACTCAAGGAACCATAACTTTTGTCAAATTACTTTCGCCTACATCAGACAATTGGAACGATCTGTGCATTTGGCTAGACCACGATTAGTGGCCCTTTACGAATGTGACTATGGACAACTTTCATTGTCGAAGAAATTAAAATACATAAGAATACCAGCAATGCATGAGTATCCTATGGATCTCAATGTGGGCCATAGTACATATCGTCAGTTCATAAAGATTGTAAATGAAACGAAAGTTTTACTTGAACTTATTCACGTTATGTCTATGCCGAGAGCAGTCAGATAGGATGACCAAGGATTACGTACATCGGTGTATACGCGCCGTGGCACATTAAGATATATTATGCAGTTTTGTTACAATGGTTATCACGATTCGACTTTGTTCGTGTCACGTCAGAATGGTATCCTTTATATGTTTGCTCATGATGACCGAAATGGAATAGACTACCGGAGGCCAGAGGACACACACCATGGATGTTTAAGCCAATATTTGTTTGTCGGTAAGTAGTTTGCGCACACACAAACACTCGAGAAAATCCCAATGGCGTTAGCTCTTAAAATCTTCTCACTGCATAGATGATCCCAAGGAATTGCCCAAGTTGGATGAACCATATGACGTCAATATAAGGATGTGTGCTGTGCATGAAAGTAGCTTGGGGAAATTTGACATTACCTATGGCGGCGATGTCCAAGGAATTATGTCTGATGAACCAATTGTTAATGTGTAAGTAATCTGTGTTAGTGGAATCTCCAGTTAAGAATACAAAATAAATGGGCAAATGTGCAGAATAAAGGGCGGGAACCCTAAAAAAAATCCGCTCCCCCCAAATACGCCCTAAAACACGAAAAAAAAAAATAAAAAAATAAATAAAAGATATTTTCGAGACGGATCCAACGGTTTAAGTTCCTACGAATCTCCTGGACCGTGTTAGAGCCATTTAAATTTCCGGGATATACCAAAAAAAAAATGAAAAATTTAAAAAAAAAATGTGAAAAAATCAAAGAAAAAATTTGAAAAATTTAAGGAAATAAACTGAAAAATTCTTTAAAAACAACGGAAACTAAAAAATCGCCCTATAATTTAAAAAAAAATTCTCAAACACCCCATAAAAAAATTAGAAAAATTTTAGGAGATAAATTGAAAAATGTTTAAAAAAAAAAATAGAAAAATGAAATATCATCAAAAATGTGTGAAAATTTTAATTTTTTAATTACAAAAAGAAAATTGAGAAAAAATTTAAAAAGTGAAGGAAAAAATTGGACAATTTGAAGAAATATTTAAAAAAAATCAAAAAGAAATATTTCAAAAAATTAAATTGAAAAAAAAAATTAAAAATCATGAACCCCCGGAAAATTTCAGGAAAAAAACAGGCAAATTCAATAAAATTTAAAGAAAATGTTAAAAAAGAAATTTGAAAATTTTTTTTTAAAAAGGATAAAAGTGGAAAATTTGATGAGAAATTTAAAAATTATTAGAAAAAGTGATTTTTTTGTAACTTTTGATGAAAATTGTCATCAAAAATGTGTGAAAATTTTAAATTTTTTTTGAATTTTTTAGGTTTTCTTAATTAAAAAAAGAAATTTGAGAAAAAATTTAAAAAATGGAGGAAACAAATGGACAATTTCAAGAAATATTTAAAAAAAAATTCAAGAAAAAGTGCAAAAAGTAATATTTGAAAAAGGAAAATTAATAAAAAAAAAAGGAAAAGGAAATAGTTGAAGAATATTTAAAAAATTTTAAGAAAATTTTTTTTATTTTTTTGTTGATATGTCCGTTTAAATTACATTTGTTTTTTAAATTAGAGTGGTAACGGTTAAGATGGTTACAGAAGCGCCGTAGGCATAAATTTTTCTTTTTGGTATATTCTGGAAAAAATATTTTTTTTTTGTTAATTAGAGTGAAAATGGAATTAGGGCATTTCACAAAAAAAATGTTGCAACTCTTGAAGCGGAATATTAAAGCTTGTGATCTAAAAGAATTTCTAAAATTATTTGGGATTTTTTGAAGATGGGTATGGGGTCTCTGAAATAAATTTTATCAAAAAAATTTATATTATTTTTTTTCTGGTGCTTTTTGTTCATACAACTAAACAATTCTCTTCGTAAGGATCCGATACCTCGAAAAAAAAATATTGGTGTGAAAAATTATTATATTATGGACCACTTTGATAGTCTTAAAAGTGAAAATAATTTTTCCTAGATTTCAAACCTCAATAACTTGAAAAGTTTTCAACATTTTTTCAAGATGTAAAATGCGTTAGAAAGATAATTTAGATACCTTTATTTTGGTATATATAAGTTTATATCTTACTTGTGAAAAATGTTGAAAAAAATAAAAAATAGACAAAAAAAATTATTTTTTATTTTTAAATTCACACTGTTTGAATTTTAAAATATTTGAAATAGGCCCTTTTTAAAATGTAACAAAATTCATAATGCATAATTTTGTAACCTCAAACAGTAAAAGGGTTTTTGATGAATTAAAATTGCCCACTTCTTTTTTTTCGAAAGATACACATTTATGGGAAAATGATGATGATTTTGTTTCTTCAAAGAAAAAACTAGAAAAACTATGTGTTGTGAATGATTTATCAGAAAGAGGCGTGGCGTCGGCTACAATATATAACAAGAAAATTACAAAGATTGAGGATGATTTTCAAAACTTATTGATTAGAGTTGATAACAATCAAAAAATTATACCGTATGTTAACAAAAATGTCATTGAAAAAGCTCTTAAGAAACCAATTTGAAAATACTTCCACAGTTGTTCCACATTTAATGGTTAATGTATTGTAATTTTAGATACAAATTTACTTTCTAATTTTAATTTGTTAATTAAATATGTTGATTTTGTTTATTTAATATCTTTTGATTTTGTATAGGAATACAAATATATTGATGAATTGATTTTTTGATATTTTTATTAAAGCAATGTATTTTAGAAGTTTTTTTTTACTAAACCAAGAACGAAACATAATGAAATTCTTTTAATTTTCATAAAATTTGATAAATAAAAAAAAATTTCTCAAACTTTAATTGTTTTTCTTACATTTTTCCAACAAGTAAAAATAAATCTATGTACCGAATGAAAGGTAATTTAAAGACCTTTCCAACGCATTTTACATCTTGAAAAAATGTTGAAAACTTTTCAAGTTATCGAGGTTTGAAATCTAGGAAAAATAATTTATCACTTTTAAGACTATCAAAGTGGTCCATAGTATAATAATTTTTCACACCAATAATTTTTTTGTCGTGGGATCGGATCCATAAGATGAGAATTGTTTAGTTGTATCAACAAAAAGCACAAGAAAAAAATAATATAAAATTTTTTTCTCCATAACCTCATTTATTTGATAAAATCTATTTCAGCGACCCCATACACATCTTCAAAAAATCCAAAAAAATTTTCGAAATTCTTTTAGACCACAAGCCTTAATAAAATCAAGAAAAACGCGTTTGGTGAAACGCCCTAATGGATATGTTGGGAGCAGTGATGGTATACAAAATTGGGCAAAAATCGTCAATTTTGGGTTTTGAAATCGTCAAAATCGTCAAAACTTGATTTTAAAATCGTCAAAAAATCTTTACACACAAATTTACTAATTTTATCGTATATGTAACAAACTAACGAAAAAAACAATAAAATACATTTTTTTAAACGTTTTCTTAAAAATAAGTTAAAAATTAATTTAAGTAAAATAATTCATTGTATAAAATAACTTAAAAAACAAACAAAAACTGAAAAAACAATAACCACAAAAAGTGAGAGTTTACATATTAATATATTTTTATACAATTTGTATTACATTGTGCTTTTAGAAAGCTACAACCTTCCTAGTTTTCTCAGTCTTAAAAAATTATTTAAGAAATAATTTTACATTTTAAGCAGATGTACTGTTAATTAAACACATGTCACTATTAAACTTTTTAAGTACGTCTGGCTTTACTTTTAAATCATAACAATTAGCTTTATTTAATTTAAGGAAGTCTTTTGTGAAGAGAATACCTTCCATTGAATCTCTTTCTAATCGTTTTCTATATTTATTTTTAATTAACTTGAGTAAATGCTCTTTCTAAATATGCCGACGAATGTGGTAGTATCAGAAATTTTTTAATAAATTTTGTTACAACTGGAAAAAGTAGTTTAGAGTCCGCACGTCTTATCTCACAGACTTGTTTCTATTAAATATATTTCTAAAATCTAACTGGCATTTTATTGTATTCTATAAAATGTTGATACTCTTTTACAATAATAGAGAAAGACTGTTCTGGATCATTTATTAATACATTCGGATTAATTTAATTTAATAATTTGAATTTATTTTCAAATTTAAATTGTTTCAGAACTGGATCACAAAGTTCGATGTAAAAATTAATGCAGTTCATTTAAACTTCATCTATTTCATGTTGTGGTCATTTTGTTTGCATGTAGTGTGTCAAAAAGTATATTTGCCATGTATTGTAATGAATTCAAAATTTTTTTTGGCATCATATACATTGTGTGCTGATTAAGTTAGGGTTACCAAGCGCAAACTTGGAAAGGAAAGTTGTAATTTGTAAAAATCGTCATTTAAGGGGTAAAAATCGTCAAATCGTCATTTCGGTTTTTTTGGACCAAAAATCGTCAAAATGACGATAAATCGACAAATATACCATCACTGGTTGGGAGTAACATTCGCACGAATTAAAAAAATTTTTTTTTTTTGGTAAGTCCCGGGAAAAATATTTTTTTTTTTTTTTTGGTAAATTAGATTGAAATTGTACATGTGTTTTGTTGTTGGAAAGATATTAGCATATTTTCGCATCCATGAAAGATGCGGATAAATGCACTGAGTTGTACTCTGAAATAGGTGAATTTAAGCGATTTTTTTCAATAATGTTGATCCGGCAACCACTATTTGCATTGTTTGTGAAAAACTGTCTATAGTATTCATTACTCTATTATTTTAGTCTGTGCTTTGGTTTATCTTGATTTTACCGTCAATAGTTTTCACATTTTAAGTGATACTTGAAACATGTCCGATCCGATGGCCAAAGACTTCTTCCAAATTAATTCTGCATATATGCAGAGATTGCAGAAACGATCTGTCCATTTGCAAAGACCACGCTTAATGTGTCTCTACTATTCAGATGGCGTAAAACATTTAGATGCAAAACAAATTAAATACCTACGAATACCAGCACTGTCCGAGTATCCAATTGATCTTAACTTAATTTACGATAACTATCGTCAGTACAGAGATCGAGAAAAAGGAACGAAACTTTCGTTAACCCTCAAACACGTAATTTCGTCGGCGGGGACGGTAGCATCGATCGGTGATTGCGGAACTAATGAGCCAGTCGATCGTACGTCAGTCTACGCCCAGCGGGGAGCATTAAGATATATTATGCAGTTTTGCTATGCTGGTCTCTACGATAGTAATATATTGGTGTCGCGTCAATGTGGCGATCTGTACATGTTCGGTAATCAAGTCCACGGCAAAAATTATAATATGAAGCCGGAGCACACACACCATGATTGTTTAGGCCAACACTTGTTTGTCGGTAATATCGTATAAAATGGGAATCATGGAATAGCTAAGTAGTTATCAAATATGTTTTGCATAGACCACCCGGAGGAGATGCCAAAGTTCGATGAGCCATATGATTCCAATGTAGGATTTTCTGCTGTGCATCAAAATAGAATAGGAAAATTTGATATCACTGTAAGCGGTGAAATGCAAGGAATAATGTCTGAAGGAATTTTCGATAAATTGTAAGTTACTTGTAAGATACCTATCAGATGTAAGCAATGGAAACGAAATGTTGTCGTATAAGACTTAATTGAAGTATAGAATATGTGGTATATACCTAAAGAGCTTAAAGCTGGGTTAAGGTATGGGCCCAAAAAAAAACAACCCATATTATTCATTTATCAATCTCCGATTAGTATTTCCGCTGGACCATTTTTTTTAGGAAGCCAATCCTTTTAGTTCGGCACTACAGAATTTGCAGACGAAAGTATTAATTTTCGATCAGTAAGCGGATGAGCTTTGCGAAAATATTTGTTATCCCCAGAATGATGATATTTAGAACACTGATAGATAGTGTTCGGCACAGCAGATATGAATATGTAGACGAAATATGCCTTATATCCATTTTCGATTCACAGAATTGAGTCCTTAATCAATGAGTTGAAAAATGTTGTACTGTGTATGTTATATTAAGTTAACTAAGAATATTCGTCAACTATGCTATAGCCAAGCATTTTAGTCCAGAATTATCAACTTTTGCCATATGGCAATATGAGTACAATCAGCTTATGTACTCAAAATTAATTTAAACTTCGAAATACTACCACTGTATTCTGTTATAAAAAATTACGAAATAATTTTTTTTCTAGTGATGATATTGATGCTCTGGGCCAACAACGTTTCGTCATGGCTAAACAAATATGGTCGAATGTACAAAACAAGGACACAAAATTTTTAAATTTTTGGTTGCAAGCTTACCTATCCAACGTCGATGATTTGTTCTTAGCCTACAAAGATGACAATGGATATGTTCGTGAACCTATACAACATTTAAAGGTGTCCGATTTGCCTAAGCTAAAAGGAATTGTAGTTATATTTACACGTTTTTGTTTTTGTTCATAATAAAAGTACATTTCTGTTACAGAATCGTTATTGGAAAGTTGATGTTTGCACAGCATTCTTGCATGACTTTTTGGAGCGTGTCGAACTATTAATGAAGAATGTCAACTCTTTTCAAACAGTTTATGAGTTTAACTTTAAAGCCAAACCCAAAAGTATTACCTATCAAATCCATGAGGGAAATCCAGACAAAAAAGTTATTCCAGAGGAATACGAGCAGTTTATTAAAAATCAAACATGTTAATGTAAACAGCAATGAGATATATTATATAATTTAATGAATGCTATCTATTTCATTTAAATTACTTAACATAATAAGTACTTTTTATGTAAAATGAAAAAAATTTGAACGAATTGAATTAATAAACATAAATAATTTCTTATGTTAAATGGATGAAATTCTTTTGCACTTTCTGAAAACAGTAACTGCTTTCTTATGGATTTTTTTTCTAGCAGCCAGTTTTAGTTTAGATCCAAATTATGTAAATGATCAATCGCAATCGGTTTATTGCCTACGATTATTTTTGTCGTTTTTCTGTTGTTCAGTGTCATTATCCATTAATGGCCGGACCTATCATTAACTAACCATTCCGATGTTTAAAAGCCAAGACGAAAAGAATAATACCCTTTTGTTTGGTTGAATTGCACTTCAGCGAGCAAGATCTGGCTGGAAACATTCAATATGCCTTTCTATTTAGTTCTGTCCCAGAAAAACGAAAATTAAGGTCAAAGTTGGCACCGGCAACCATGGCTCCCATTTGGGTTCAAAGATGATCACATATGTGTGGTTATCTTAATTAAAGGTAAGGGGTTGTTAAATTGTAAGGGCCGATGTTGAATGCAAACCACACCTAAACGTCAAGTTCTTTTCTGCATTTCATTTGACATTTCTCAATTTCAGACTAACTCTATTTGAACCATGGAAAGATACACAATCGAGCAACGCATTAAGGAGACGGGAGAACACCAGTGGATGTGCGTACAGCTTGTACTGCAGAAAATATTGCTGCTGTTCGCGATAGTAAAGCTGAAGAGCCGCCTACCCTAACTCGATGTCGTGCCCAACAATTGCACCTCTCACGCTCGTCGTTAATGAACATAAGGCATAATGACTTGCATTTACACGCTTACAATGTGCAATTGACTCAAGAACTAAAGCCTCTTGACCATTCCAAACGTCGTCAATGGTCAGAATAGTGGCAAGAAATGGAGAGTGGAGAGCGATTGTCGAAAAACCAATGCACTCACAAAGCGTGACTGTTTAGTACGGTTAATGGGCTGGCGGCATCATCGGGCCGTATTTGTTTCCACAATGAGGCCGGTCAGTCAGTTACTGTGAATGGTGTTCGCTAACGTGAGATTATAACGAACTTTTTATGGCCCGACTTGGAAAATATGGATGTGGACGATATGTGAGCCTAAAACGTGACAAATTTCCCTATACGATACTTACTAACTTTAAATCGATATTAAATTATTATGGCTTGTAAATTGATAAAACGAATAACGTAAAACTTCTTCTTTTTGGGGCTATTTTCACGTGCAGTTCTCAGAATTGAGTCCCAAAATTATGTGTTTTACTGTATTATATAACAATTATAAAGGTAAACATACAAGAAAATAATAAGACATATATTTATTCGTTATCTGTACCATCGTATACATCATAATCAGAGTGGATACATTTTTTTTTCTCGAGGAAGCGGTTATAAAATTTGCAATCTACGGTGAATTCAAAGAAATCTTGTCCTAAAAGCCATTGGTCTAAAATTAAAATCGAACCCCCGTTTATTAACGTGAAACTTTTCGAATTGGTGAAAAATCCACAACAAGCCCCGAAATTGCCCCGGAATCGTCCCTAGAGGGTTCAGATAAGTGTTCGACCCCAGTCATTTTTCCCACCTGATATTTATTTACTGTTGTAACAAATATTTTATGATAAGCGTGCACTTCCATCATCAGTAAACATGTTATTAAAAATTCAAAGAGGTGACCAGATCATTAGTGCAATTTTTCAGTCCGTTTAATTATAAATAAAAATAAGATAAGCTTTGGTCATTTTAATTTAATAAAATTTAAGTATTGGTTTTTACTAATACAAACCGAAAATATATTTTTGTAAATTTTTAATTTTTCGATCACGGTGAAATGCCCATATCTTTTTTGAATATACACTAAATTCTGTCATATAAGAAAGTTTGACTTTAGTAACTCCCAATCCAAATGACCTATTTTTAAAAAATTATAACTAACTTCGATGTGATAATATCATATCACACAACTCTAGCAAAATAAATTCTATTAGCAATAATAGAGATAGATCTTTAACCGAACGATGAAAACATATTCATTATAAAATAATTCTGGACCAATTAAAACCTATTTTTGTAACTGTATTAAACTCTTACAATACAATTTTTAGACAAATAAAACTGAATCTCTAATTATATTAAATTAGGAGAGATTACAATTTATACTAGGAAATATAGAAGAAAAATCGTATTTTAATAGTAAAAAAATAATTTTTTTTTGTTTTATTAGCTATTCTTATTATAAATATATATTATTATTTAGCCTATGATAAATAATTCTTTAAATAGCTTTATTTTAAAAATAGCATTACAAATATATTGTTTTCTCCATATTGAGATATAGTATTTTTTAAATATGAGAATTTTTTTTTTTGTATTTACATTTTCGTTAAATATATACTCTATAATAAATACTGTGATTTGAAACCATACTAAAAATTCGAATATATTCGAATAACATTTTCAGTATGAAAACTTTTATTGCTAACTAAAATACCCATAGATATTTTTAGAGTAAGAAACCATCAACATTTCTCAAAAATAAAACTTATTCAGTACTTTCATCATCATTAATGCCATTATCCAGTCGATGTTGTTCTATAAACTTTTCACAACATTCGTGTATGTGCGCAAATGTTTTACAGAAAACATTCATGCCCTTGGTCTGAAATACAAACATGTTTGTCAAATTAGAAATGAACTACCAATGTCATATCAGTTTATTTTTACTTACAAAATAAGGATCTTCTATGACTTCTCTTTCTTTGTCTCCCAAATATGAACCTAAAAGCTGAACTTTAGCACGACAATCTTTAGCCACTGTGTCGGCAATCTCCTCTAGTTCCATGATATTTCCCCAATCCATGCCAAGTATATAATCAAAGGTTTTAAAATCTTCCAGAGTTATCTGAAAATGAAGATGGCAATTGATGATAACACAAATGATTTTTAGCTGATGTACAACTTACCGCTCTTCCAATATGATTAGTTTTCATTCCATTTTGTTCTAGCACTTTTATGCAGCGATCCGCTGGCTCACCTCCAACATTCCAAGTTCTTAAGGCGGCGCTATCACAATACCAGTCCAATTGATGTTTTCTCGCCAAATATCTCATAATGCACTCGGCCATGGGTGAACGGCAGGAGTTAGCTATTCAAATTTAGAATTACAATTAGTCATGTGTAAAATCGTTTGGTTTTAATAAAATACCAACCAAGACAGATAAATAATATTCTAATGTGACCCATGATGTGGAAATTTCTGTGTAGTGAATTAGATTCTACAAAAAAAAAAAAAAATTATGTTAAGAAATGTTTTTGTTATTAATAAATATGAAATTGAGCTTAGTTGTCTTAAAAGTTAATTAAGTTTACTGTTATCCTATAATGGACATGAAATTTAGTAGTGACTCTCTATCTCCATACCAACAAAAAATTTGAAATTTCTATATTTTAAAAAAAATCTAAATTAAAATAAAAAGTTTATAAAAAATAAAAAAAATTTAATTACTTTATTTCTTAAACAATTTGGAGAAAATTTATAAAATTTAAATTTATGACAAATATTTTAAAAAATAAAAACACTTTTTTGTAATCATAATATTATTTCAATGTTAAAAACATTAATTTCAATGTTAAAAAAAGTTGTAAACATAAAAATTTTTTTCAGACAATAAAATTTAAAAAAACTATTTTTTTTCAAATTTCTTTTTTTTTTAGAAAATAATGGAGAAATGGTAACAAAAAAATTTATCCAGACGATAAATGATAGGGTACATGGAACAGGTCTTTCCTCTTGTAAAGACAAGGATGGTCATCTCGTTACCGACTCCGAGAATATGGAAAGATCACTTCTGCATCTTATTGATATGTCTGAAAACTCGGTTGATAAAGACTGTGTACCAATCCGAGATGATAACATCGAGTGTCCCCCTCTGAGTCAACCTGAGATAAAAACTACCATATCCTGCCTATATAACAATAAAGCCGCTGGAGCTGATGATCTTCCAGCTGAGTTGTTTAATGTGATTGGAGATGAGCTTGTTTTAAGCAGACAACAGCTCATAGAGAATATTTGGCTTCAGGAGAGCATGCCAGAGGTTTGGAATGTCAGTGTGCTATGTCCTATTTAAAAAAAAAGTGACTGAAGTGAGTTTAAAAACAGCCGTTGAATTAGCCGCTTACCGATTGCATATAAGGTCCTCTCTAGCATACTGTGTGAACGTCTAAAGCCAATTGTGGAAAACCTGATTGGGCTTTATAAGTGCGGCTTTAGACTAGGCAAATCCACGATGCATCATATATTTACAATACGGCAGATTTCATAGAAATCTCATGAGAAGCAAATCGACACTAACCACCTCTTTGTCGGTTACATAGCTGCCTTCGACAGTCCCATCAGGCATCGACTATACGAAGCCATGTCTGAGTTCGGTATCCCTTCAAAGATAACACCGTGCAACAGTGGTTTTCACACTAGATGAACACCATACGTGAAACTAGAGACCTTATGTAGTAAAACTGCGTTCTCAGTTTATTGCCAGAACGTCAGGATTTTTTTAAAAGGACTTCAAAGTTTCAAAGGATGCACCACTTTTAAAAATTTAAATCAAATATTTCCACGAACCATATGATAACGATATGGGTATCAAATGAAAGGTAAGAATCTCAGCAATGCAAAAAAAATAACATATTTTAATAGATCTGGATCAAAAATTTCGCAAGAACTCGTAATTAAAAAAATATGTTTAAAACTATTATTTTTTTTAATACCGTGGAAAAAATATTCAAAAATTAAAAAAATAATTGAGCAAAATCCGGCAAACCGTATTGGACTTTACATGGCGAAGTCTGACAAGTCTTCCTTTTCAATTCAGTCTCAGAAAAATGAATAACAAGATGAAACACGACCATAAGGCCCAAAATAGGGTACCTTTGAACATATTATTACCCCTAATTTTCCTCATTAATTGCAAAATTTTAAATAATCGAGAGATTTTTTTCATGAAATTCATATACAATTAAAAAAATTAATAAATTTTTGCTAAGAAAAACTAAAAGTAAAAATATAATATGAAAAAATATTAATCTAAGTATTTTCATGTATTTTCCATTTGTTGAAAAATAATAAAATAAAAATTTTATAATTTAAAAAAATAATTTTAAAAAAATAATAAAATAATTTTAAAAAAAAATTCATAAAATAAATTTAAAAAAATAATTTTTTAATGTAATTTATTTTTAAAAAAATAATTTAAAAAATTAACAAATAATTTAAAAAATTAACAAATAATTTATGAACATAATCAAAAAATTTAAAAAAATAAAATAATAATAAAATAGTTAAAAGAAAAAACATTATAAAATAATTAAGAAATTATTAAAATAATTTCTAAAAAATTATAAAATAATTAAAAATTTATAAAAATAATAAAGAAAAAAATATTTTAAAGATATAATAAAATAATTTAAAAAAAAATAATAAAATATTTAAAAAAAAAAATAATAAAATATTTTAAAAAATTTAAATGGAAATAATAACAGATAATGAAAGCATCTTTATAAAGAAAAAAATAAAACAAAATTTAAAATTAATAAAAAAAACATAGAAATAAAAAAATAATAAAAAATGTTAAAACTCGATTTTTAAATAAATCTGAAAAGATTTTTCTGAAACAAATTTCCAAAAACAAAGATTTACAATTCCTTTAATCTAAGTATTTTCATGTATTTTTCATTTGTTAAAATAAAATAAAATAAAAATCTATAAAATTATAAAATAATTTAAAATAATAATAAAATAAGTAAATGAAATAAATTATAAAACACGTGATAAAATGTTAAAAAAAATAATAATAAAATAATATTAAAAAAATTAACAAATAATTTATAAAAATAATCAAAAGAAATAAAAAAAATAAAATAATTTAAAAAATAATTAAAAAACAAAAATATTATTTGCAAAGAATTTATAAAATAATTTCTAAAAAATAAAAAAGTGATAAAATATTAAAAAATATATAAAAAAAAATTTAAAAAATAATAAAATAATTTAAAAAAAAAAATATAAAATAACTTAAAATTTATAAAATAAAGAAAAAAATATTTTAAAATTATAATAAAATAATTTAAAAAAGAAAAGAATAATTTATTAAAAAAATGCTTTAAGAAAAAATAATAAAATATTTTAAAAAAAATAATAATAATTAAGAAACACGGAAACACGGAAAAAAACTTAATTAAAGGCAGCGAAAACTTAAAAATGCATTAAAATTTTTACAAAAATCTAACTTTAAAGTGCCATAACTTCGTCATTTATGATTGGATTTTAATCAGCTATCGTTTTTTTAATAAATAATTTTATTATCTTTTATTTTCGTCACAGTTCGGTGACATCGGTGAACAAAAACCAGAGAAAATGGCACTTTAGTAGACCTACCTTTATTCAAAACACTAAAAATGGAAATTTGACTATATCTCAAAAACTGTTCTACTTTCCAAATATCTGAGAGAATTTTACATTAAAATATATTATTAAATGTCCCGGATACAGAAGCTTTTGAAATTTTGTGACATAGTGTTATTATAAGGAAGCCATTTTTTTATTTATTTAAAAATTGCTTTAAACATTTTTATGTAGATATCCTTAGAGATATTTTTATATGTGCAAGAAAACTTATTTTTCCAATATATTCTATATTGAAATTAGCTTAGCTCGCCCATATATCTGTATGATAAGTATTTTTGCAGAAACTTGTGCTAAATGTCTAAAGAAAATAGTTCTCTTAGAACTTTTTTTTTGTAAAATATAACCTATTTTATGTTAAATAATTAAGAATTGTTTTCCTATATCAAAAATACTTTCCGCGCCATTTTGAAAAGGATCCTTCTGATAAACTCCTCATGAACTTTCCTGTATGAAAAGGACAGATAGGACAGATTTTCTTATACAAAAAGTAAAGATTTTTTTTAAATTTTTCAAATTTTTTATAGTTTATCCAAGCAATTTTAAGGACTTAATGATGCAGTTCGATTCCTTATGCCCTAATAAGGGTAAAACCGTCAAGTCCGGCCTTGTCTTCGAAAATTTTTGTCATAAACTATCACAGTGTAATTGCTAATGAATGTTGAAGGTAAACAGATCCGCAGACAAAACTTTTTTTTAAAATCGCACAGATTTTTTTAGAATTAAATGAAAACTAGCATAAACCGAAGGATATTAAAAAATCCACACACAAAGAAGCAATTCACATAATATCCACATAGAGTTCATAAGTAATGATATCATTACTAACACTTTGTTTGAGAGTCGTTCGTATTAGTCACAAAAATTAGTTTTAGGGAATAAAAAAGTCCCCTAAACTAATATCGCTTTGATATAGCTATAAATACGGCAATTTGTATGAAAGCATCACTCATTAGAACTATCATGCTTAGCTGGTTATAACCGGGTTGCACTGTATTGTGAAATATATACTGCGGTTGTTTTGTTTTTGTTGTTGTTCTTATTATAAAATCTAAGTAATATTATTGATTAATATTAAGCGTGTTTAGGAGTCATACATATTTCATATCTTAGTCTGAATAACTTCTTTAATAATTTCACAATATTGGTAACAGAGTAACGATAAAATAAACAATAGCTCACCTATGAAAAATTCGATTATATCGCGCACAAACAGCAAGACAACTACACTGCAACACTACTAAACAATAACTAAAAGAATGACAGAATCAATTTGTTTGGACCTGTTGACGTTTATACAAAACGAACTACATATATAGTACGTAAAAGCGTTTATGAAAAGCACAACAACGGCGAAAAGCTTTAACCCTTAAACTTAAAATGAATATGTCTTAAATGAAAAAAATAACGGCACTTTTGTAACAAGTAACAAGGAAAATTTTCTAGTATTATATATATTTTCTTAAAATAAAAACTATGCAGGTTCATATGTACCCATTTTAAAAACTATTTTGAGTATTTTGAAAATATATATGAAAAATCCGACATATGTCAATGACTTGAAGAGATTTTAAACAATTTTAATTGTAAATAGCAGTTTAAAATATTTTACGTTCGACAAAATATTTTTCAATTATTAGTCAACAATTCTTATCGCTCCCCACCCTGTATTCAATATTAGATTGATATAAAGGGCGTCTGAAATGTTAATAGATTTGCACTGTGCACTTGTAAACAAACAAAAGTGTTAGATTATGTATACTTTTAGCAATTTGATAAAAATCTAATAATTATTTGAAGATAAACTTAGCAGGTTTTCACTCTACATTAGCGACATGTACATTTCGAACCTTTGAAAGGCAAAATCAAAATCATTGGATATCTCGGTGTAATGCCCGGTTACTTTTTGAGCATTACTATTAATTATTACAAAATTTCCGATTTTCTAAAGATTACATTGAATTCGCCAATGAATTTTTAGAATATCCTTAAATTATAGTATAATTATCGTATTTTAAATTATAACCGAACCGAAAAACAACATTTGTCTATTTCACGGTTTTTGGCAAACAAAATTATCTATTTACTTCAACTGAATAAAATTTTAAATTTGAGATTTTTTATAAGAACGCGTGACAACATATTCAAATTGAACATTTAAAACGATTCTAAAACTGTTTTAAGTTATGATTTTTTTTCCTACAAAAACATCTCACATATGGTGCAATGAATTATTAGGTCCTGTTTAACGTTTTGATTTTGAACATTTTTAATTCTTATTTATATTTAACAGTATCCTACAAACAACATCTCACATATGGTGCAGAATGGTTAACAATAAATTTTAATTTCCTGCAAGAGTTTTCATATTTCTGAGCTATGTCACAAAATAATCACATTTTATATTTAAAGACCATATTACAAAATTTCATTTAACGAATGCCTCTAATTGGCCACAATAACGACTGATAGATATCATTTCCATAATATGTATCAGTAAAGATCATCATGTTGCTGCTTAAATTTCATTGGCCAAAGCCTTTTTCAAAAAAGCATCGCAAGCAATCACACATTGTTGGTAGGCCTTTTCAAAGCCAGCATCACCTTGTTGCTATAAATCAGAAAACAAAAATCATTAATTTTCAGCGGGAACTTCCTTATCATTAACACAACTACTTACATAGTAAGGATCCTCAATGATGCGTTCTCCCTTTGCCAAACCATAATCACCCAGCAACAGTAGTTTTGCCTTTGAGCCTTTAGGTGCTCTGCTTGATAAATCATCCATATTTTCATCGTCCATACCGAAAATGTAATCAAATTCTTCAAAATCTTTAGATTTTATTTGACGTGCTTTGTTGTTGTACTCCAGGCCATGTTTTTTCATAGTGCTCAAAGCACGGCCATCGGGAGAGTTACCCACATGCCAGCCGCCAATTGCAGCACTATCCACTTGCCACTGATCGGAGAGACCGGCCTTTTCGATGGTATCGATCATAACAGCCTCGGCAATTGGAGAACGGCAAATGTTGCCTAGGTGGAAAAATCAAAATCTTAATAAAAGAAGAACTGATAATAACAATAGATTTACATACCTAGACATATCATTAAAATCTTTTTTACCATTTTGTTCTACGCTTAGATCTTTTTGTTTATTGCAAAATGTGCGATTTTGTTATTGTGCTTATAGGGCTATAAAAAGAAAACAACAAACAAAATTCATGGATAACCAAATCAGCTGTTAATAAGACGTAATGTCACAACGCAAATGGTATTGCCACTAGGAAACAATGAATGGAGATATTAATGGCAAAGGCCGTAGATTAATACTGGAAGAGGAATTGTATTCCTCTGCACAAAAACAATTTTAGTTAATGTTGACAATTTACACCTATGTGAACTATGTATTTTGTGTTGTGGTCAAAAATATGCCAAATTACGCTCGCAAAGTCGTAAATTTTCAATTCTGTTTCTATAGTTTTGAAACATTATTTTAATGGAAAAAATAAATTTTTAAAAAATTATCAATATTTTTAATATAATTATATTTTTTCTTCTTCTCTATCCATCAGTAGCCGCACGTAGAAAAGTATTCCAAGCGCTTTGGTCTTTTGCGCTCCGTAGATAGTTCGTCACACCAAGCTTAGTTAACAGCTTATCCACCTGGTCTATTCAACGAAGTTTTGGTCGCCCCCTCCTGCCCCACCCCTCGAGTTTATTGCCGAAGACTTTTCGAGCCGGAGCGTTTTCGTCCATTCGTACAACGTGTCCAAGCCAGCGCATTCGGTCTATTTGAACGCTCTTGACTACGTCGAGTTCGTTGTACAGCTCATGATTCATTCGACGACGGTACGCGCCATTAACGATGATGGGTTCAAATATTTTGCGTAGTATTTTTCTCTCGAAGACTGCCAGAATATATTGATCCGATTGTGTCATTACCTAGGATTCTCTACACTGTAGAGCAAAACAGGTAGGACCAGAGTCTGGTAGAGTTGGATCTTTATTCTTTGAGAGAGCGCTTTAACATTAAATCGCTTGCTCAGCGCCATAATATCAGCGGTTTGCGATCAATACTCGTCTCTTGATTTCTAGGCTGACATTATTTTTTTTGTTTATGGCGGAGCCAAGGTGGACAAAATCATCAACCACTTCAAAGTTATAGTTGCCAACGTTTACGCGTTCCAAACGAGTAAACGAGTTGAAACAAATAACTAAGTTTTGTCCACATTATTGACCAGACCCACTTCTGCCGACTGCTGGAAAAGGCCGCAGTAATATCCCGCAGCATGTGGGTTTTGTTAAAGATGGTTCCAGTCGTGTTTACAGCTGCCTTCCATATGATCATCTCCATGATGATATTAAAGAGATCGCATGACAGACTATCGCCTTGTCTGAAGGCTCGCTTGGTAAAAAATGGTTCTGTTAGATTTATGCCTATTTTCACTGACGACTTCGTGCCAGTCAGTGTCCTATCGCATCCCGCGGGGATAGCAAACTCAGTCATAACATCTTATAGTTTTTGTCGTATCGCACTGTCAAATGCAGCTTTGTAGTCGATAAACAGATGATAGGTATCGATCTGCATTTCTTGGGTTTTCTCCAGGATTTGTCGTAGTGTGAATATCTGATCGGTCATGGATTTACCAGATCTAAAGCCACACTGATAAGGTCCAATCAGGTTCGCTAAAATGGGCTTTAGACACAACCTTGTATGCGATGGGTAAAAGGCTGATCCCGCGATAATTGGTACACACACTTGGATCGCCATTTTAAAGCGCAGGACATAATTTCAATCATCGGGCATGCATTCCAAATCGGGTTTATGAGCTGGTGCACGTTGCCAGCTCATCGCCGCCGGCTTTAAAAATCTCTGCCGGTAGTCCATCGGTTCCCGCAGTTTTATTGTTTTAAGCCGTGCCTCCATTGTCAATGATTGGTGTGATTTCGTCATTTATGCTGCCTTCGGGAACTAGTAAAGATCAAATGTATTCCCTCCATATTTGCAGGACACTCTGAATATCAGTGACCAGATTTCCGTCTCCGTCCTTACAGGTGGTGATGCCTGGTCCAGGACCTTTACTTTTACCTTTTGGTAGAACATTCGGGCTGCACCTTTATCCCTAAAATTTTCGATAATTCACTCCTTGGCAGAGGTATGTGACTAAAGAAAAAAATTTAATTTCTATATTAATTAATTGGACTAAACTAAATCAGGTGTCTTACCTTAATTGAATCAATAGTTTATACTGATTATATTCTGGATAGTCAATCTTCACTTCATTCGTGGTATTTTAGTAAAGTCCTGTAAATTAGGACTTGTTTATTAGAATCAAATGTTTTCCTTGGCATTTATGTTGTGTCATACGTAAAGTTTATATACCACAATTTGTTGATTGAGAACGTTACCTAAGAATGTCAATAAAATTAAATTAAAACAAAAATAAAATAAAATTTGGAGCTAACTGATAATTTTTTTACTATTATTATAGCTGTTTTCTATTGTAACAAATTTTTTATGATAAGAGTGGACTTGCTGCATCATCAGTAAATATGTTGTTAAAAATTCATTAAGGTGACCACATCATTAATGTAATTTTACAGTCCATTTTATCATAAGTGAATATTTTAAACATTTTCATTTATTAACATTTAAATTTTTATTGAAAAAAAAACAAGATTTATTTCTTACCTTATTTTACTGTGGGCATCGCTTTAGCCTTTAATCTGTTTTTTTCAATGCAATCCGCCCCGAAATGGTGGCTGCATATTTTCGCACCTTCACAGATTTGGCCCGGATCAATTTTTAGATTGTGGCATCATTCTTTTATCTGCCGTTCGGCAAATTTAAAGGTCTTGGTATGACCGCCATACTTTCCAGGACAATTTTTTACAATTCACTTTATTTTTCAATATTTTTAACAACACACAAACAACCCGTATTGACAATTTTAAATTTTCGAATGAATTTAAAATTGTCTTGTCTCCAAACTTTGAATCGGTTTCCTCTCAAATTCTGAATAGACAAATTGGACAAAGTTGGTTTGGTATAGACATTTTATGCAGCATTTTATTTATTTATTTATTTCAGTAACACTGTGCCTATAAGACCAAGAACTTAGTCTCATAACTCCCACCTACTTTTCAAACGACATAACCACATCCTTCTAAATACCCCTAAATACGCGTTATAGGGTTTGGTGGAATCTCTTCCCTTATACTCGTTGGTAGAAGATATCGTAAATTTATCTTAATAGTAACTTCTTTAGTGAGAAAATGTACCCCCACTTAAGATACATCCATGTAGTAACTTTTAAGTCTCTTTCAGAGGTGTATAAAACGATTATTTTACGCACTGTATGATTCAAATTGTATTAATTCAAAAAGGTGTATTTTGAAAGGGTCGAAAAGGTGTGCTTAATTTTTGTATTTCATTTAATTTTTTTTTATTTGGCCAAACTTTTTTTGCCTTGTAGGGCAATGAATACAAAATAATAAAAAATTTATTACTTTTTTATTTATATTTTTTTAAAAATGTTCCCTGCATATTTCAATCTCTTCTTTAGAAATCCTTTTTAATAGTTTTAAGTAGTTGTAAATTCTGAATAGACAAACAGTCGTTAAAGTAAAAATTTAAGAAATGAAAATATGATGGTAATGCATTTTGTTTTTGTAAATTTGTGAAAATTTTGAGATGACGATGAAAAATAAACAGTAAAATGGTTGCAGAGTTATAACTCATAATGGTATTTTTATTAAGTTGTCACATATACATACACACATATATGTATATATTTTTCAAAAAGTTCCTATACATACATATTTTTTTACCTTAATTACCTATTAGGGGTTTTTCCCCATATGTACATATTTTTTCTATGATCTTTAGCAGAACTAACTAGCAGGTAACCAAAAACATGCATATCCTTAACAATAATTCGCTTTGGAATTACCCTTTGTGTGTGTGTATGCGCGAAGGTTTTATGACTGTAAAAATATGAATACTATGCATAAGCGACAAATCCAAAAAGGTGCCTCGAAAAATGTAGGAAATTCTAAGAAATTATGTCTGCATACAGAAACAACATTATATCCATATGTTTGGTTGTTCTTTTACCTTGTCAATGTCACCATATTTTTGTCAGACAATACAATTTAAAACTTGAAGCGATTTTATCAGATATGTCGCTTATGAGAGATTTTGCAACTAACGACAAAAATTAAAGTAGAGATTTTATCGCATGTGGTTAACAAAAGTCAAACTAAAAGATGGCTATAAATACTTCAGTATACTTTTCCCACAACAGTAAATTTTGTTCAAATTTATTTTTATAATTATTGCTTTGTTAAATCTTTACAAGTGTAATAAACTAATGCGTTTTCAAACATCATTGATGTATTTCATAAAATTCATATGAAATACATATATTTTCAAACTTTATAAAATACACTTATAAGAAGAATGTTATGCGTTAAAAATAAATAAATAAATATTAGTAAAAGCATAAAACAATAACTAATACAAGTAAACAAAAACGTTGCAAGTGATATGAGCGATTTTATAAATTAAGACGGTGTAGACAGGGTTTTACCAGTTTCATTACAATTATTTATTTCAATTTAAATTGTTATGGTTTTCTTCAATACCAATATATATTTTTGGTTTTTCTTCTTAATAAAATTATTTGTCAATATGTGCTTTATTGGCGACAGTGCGCAATAACACATAATCTCGTTGTGTTAACGAGATACAAAATGGTCTAACGATAGTTAATTTTTACTAAAATTTGTATGCTTTTCTTCAATACCAAAATATATTTGCAGATATTTTATATCAACATATTTAATGATAAATTAAAAATATTGGATTTTCTTCTTAACAAAATCTCTGTCAATATGTGATAAATGAAATTTTCTTCAGTAAAAAAAAACAGTGCAAATAGTGCTTCATTCGCGACAGTGCTCAAAAACACATAATCTCGTTGTGTGTTAACAGCATATGTTACAGTTTCATGCCAACATCTGGCAACTCCATAAATCCCTTCTATTCAGGTCTCAATTGACACTGAGTGCAGCTCAAGAAGAAGAATGTTTTGATATTGGCTCTATTGGTGCCATCATTCATCACAAAAAGTTTTCTTTGTTAAGACCTATACGGGCCTCTACTCTACTTATATACATATATATTGAAACGCAATAGAATAAACAAAAACACGCGAAGAGTGACAAGACCCTGCAGTGGATTTTCGTTTGATACTTTTACCAAACACATTCAAACTGTGGACTCAATTACGCACTCGCCCTTCCAACGCTAACACCAACAACAATGTCGTGGTTTAATGTGTGGGATGGACTGAAAAACAAGACGTGTCGATATTTACTACAACGATATTTGGGACAGTTCCTCGATGAGAATCTCAACTTGGAACAGCTTAATATAGAGCTATACAATGGCAAGGCCACAATTAAAAATGTATCGCTGCGAGTGGACACCCTAAATGAATTGCTGGAAGCACAAGGATGGCCCTTGGAGTTCACGGGGGGTCACATTGGTCAGCTTTCTTTGTCTGTGCCATGGAATGCTCTGATGACCAATGACAGTTCAATAGAGGTGGACGATGTTGAGCTGTGTTTACGGCCAGTGCGTCGTGAGCACGATGGTTCGTCGATGATTGAATCGATGTGGTCTTCGGTGAGTAGTTCGCTGCAATTGGCCGAGGAGTACATGAGACAGGAGGAGAGTGATTTTGATGCTAGCGCCACACCCACCACAGCCATAGGCGGTCTAGAGAAATTTGCCGAGACAATAGATAATGTTCTGAATCGCATCAGAGCGAAATTTACAAATATTACCATTAAAATAGAGCACCCTTCGGTGAGCAGTCTTAAGGGAATTGCCCTGAAAGTGCACCTAGACGAGGTGATCTACAAGAATGAGACGGGGAGTGAGAAAAGTGCCACGCAGCCGACAGACAACGTGTATGCCGAAAGTGCCGATGTTCTCAATCGTATACCAACCTACACCAAGCACAATGTTATCCTCCATGGAGCCCACATATACACACAAGAACTCAAGTCGGGTCCTAGTTTGGATCCCAATCAACAGGATATACCCATACTCAAGCTGAGTGGGGAACAGCATATACAAATCAAGGTGAAACAATCGGAAGATGTGACGGGTCCGAAAATTTACTTTTATATTGAGCTCGGCTCGATTTGTGGCATTTGTTCACCGCATCAGATTCATATGATCTTGGAGTTCTTGGAAGCGTTTACGGAAGACAATAGACACAGCAATAGAGCGATGCATTCACATCACTCACAGGAAATGCTGCACGCTACAAATGAAGCAGCGGATAGGTACGAGAGTGCCAGTGGAATGTTAGGCAATATAGGTTCTAACGCGTGGATAAGTGCAGACGATATGCCCAGCAGCAATCTCGCCACCCATTTACCTTCAATTGCCAATCCCTACCGTAATATTCACGAGAAATATTGCGAGTCCTTAGCCTCGTCATCCGTCAGTTCCCGCAGCACTCTGACCAGCGTCTCACGCTCCCAGCGCAAACCTACAAATCTCGACTCCTCCGGGGAGATATCCAATTTTGTCATCAAAATAGCCTCCTTCGTGGGTGTAGTGCTGCAGGAAAACATTGTAGTGGAGTCAGCCTCGAATTACTACGAAAATATCTGGAATGAAAGAAGTCTGACAGAGCAAAGTCACGTGTCCCAGCGATTCTTCGACCACATAAAAGATGTCAACTTTGAACGCGACATCAAGGACTCGGTCTTCTGTGATAAAAATCATATACTCTTGCGAATGTACCCCTTGGTGGCGGAGGGAAAACAGAATCGTAACAAAAACATTATACAATTAAGCACAACAATATGTGTGACCCAGCTGGACTTTTGTGAAATACTGGAGGGCAATGTCACACATCTTTTGTTGTTCAATCAGCGCAAAAGCAGCCCCAAGGAGTATCAGTTTAAACCAGAGCTTAGCATGCACGTGTCCTCCACAAATTCAGTAAAGCTAAAGACAAATGCAACCACAAACATTAACATAGAGTTGGCCCATTGTGCGGTGGAATTTGATGTGTCTATTATCGACAGATTAGGCGCCTTATTTGCACCTTCACCTTATGGCAAACACAAGCAGCAGGACCATAGGCCGACGGAGAATGAAGCGGGGCCATCGCTTAATACAAAGATTAACGTTTCTTCCACTCAACTTGAGGTGAACGTAAGATTTCCCATTGTAGATTTGAAACCTGCACATGATCCCGAACGCGTGCCATGGTGGAAACAAAATATAAGGTCAGATTTTTTGCTGATAGCATTCGATCAGTTGAATGTCAAACATAGCAATTCGCAGGTGCAGTTGTCTGCATCCGAAATTAATGCCTATTACTGCGAGGACAGGGCGAAGAGGACACACATTTTAAATACGCGCTTCAAGAGAACGGACCAGGATGCTAAACAGTCGTCCATCATTGAATATCCTCAGTTGGTGGTCGACATTAACGACAGCCAGAGTATCAGGGAAAAAGTAGGCGGAGAGGCGCCTGGGTTGCCCTTTAGTTCCAAGCGCAATTGTCGCCAATCTAGCACCGCCTCTTCTTCGTATTCCAAAGCCGATAGTGATTTTACGGAAACCATTCTACTGCCAGGAGAAACACACGAAATTAATGACTTTTGCACGAAATCTATGTCAGCATCGTTGATAGGTGTACGCATAAATTTCCCCGAACTTCAACTGTTTCTCGAGTCAAAGCAGTTGTTCGAAACGTTGTACAACCGCATGAATGCAGACTTGTTTATGTGGGAGCCAACATCGCCTTATCTGACTACACCTCCCCAAAAGGACACGCAGATGCTAAGCATGCATAATTTTGGTCTTATGGACTCGGTTTATATATCAGCCGTAGCGCAAAGCGATCCATTCGAGGAGAAGTATGAAGAATCACAACAAACGCAACAAAAAGGCCGAAAAGGATCGTACATTGGTTATGACGATGACAACGACGCGGAGGAGGATGACGAAGACTTCGAAGGGGGACACTATGATCGTAGACCTGGTGGTGATGCCACTACAAAGGGTTCATCAAAATGTGACGACACTAAACTCACTCATCGTTGTTCGGTAGAAATCAAAGTGGGCCATGCTACCGCCTCTGTGTTTGTGCCCGTTAGAGATGCGGAAAATCACATCTTACCCGAAATTTGTGGAAAATTCTTTCTCAACGTGAACGAACTTAAGATATTCCTACTCAATGGCTACTGCGATGACCCATGTCTGGCGTTTTTCTGCTTGCAAGTCAGAGACGTTGAAATGTATCACGGCGGCATGGTGCCCATGAACTACCCCCTGCGTTTCGATTACACCAAGCCAACGGAGGTGGAAGATTTTATGAAATCAACCATATATAAAATTCCCCTGGGTCTTACCAAGGGAATTACCGTGAGCAACGATGACGAGAACATGGTGACTGTGGGCATTGAGATTAAGAAAAACCTCACACAGCACATTAAGAGGCTAAAAATAACTGCCGGTCTAAAAAATACCACACTACGTTACATTATACCCTCGACGCCTTCGCTCTTTTGGCTCAACCAGCTGTTGGACTTCTTAGATGTCATGGACTATCCCATTGAGGGCTATGAGCCCTTTAGTGTCATCTCGGAAATGCAGCTCCATTTGTGGGACTGTGCCATCGACTTCCGCCCTGATAACTTCCTGTATAGGGCGGTCGTAGAACTTTTCTACTTCTCGGTGTGCAGCAATATAATCTCCACCATGCCAGGTTGCAATCTTCGTTTCATACTGGAAGAGTGTGTCTTCTCGGTAGCGCCCCATGATACAGAGGCCGAACTGCCCGGCCACAAAGTAACGTTTATTGACGCCGACAACATGGTGCCTGTGCTGGACTTTGGGCTGCTTGAGATATCTTTGCGATTTAGTGGAAAGACCGAGAAGTGTCCCAGATTCGATCTAAGATGCTCCCTTCAGGACGTTCACCTAAGGACCTGCTTTGACTCGGGCAGCGCCTTTGCTCAACTGATCGGTTACATAGCCAGTAATGTAGCAAAAGATGAGGAATTAAGTGACCGCAACTCCTTGCAGTCCTCACTAAACTCCGAGTCTGACTTTCTGCTGTCGGAAACACAAACTTCGGAAGAAGCAACCAGTAAACACCAGGAGCGTGTCAATATTCTTATGGCTGAAGCGGTGAAAGACGACATGGATGTCTTAGAAGACAGCGATGGCGAACTGACGCCCAAAGATGAACTAAAACTATTCTACTTCCCCGACGAGTCTTCAGCGCACAGGACTTTCAGAGATGTTGCACCCGCCATGGAGATGTCCAGCGGTGATCTTGATGTAACTTATTCAACGAGTACAGGTGCGGTGGGAGAACCCCTGGCGTCGATCAAAGACGAATTTGGCATTGTGGCCGATAAATGTGGCGCAATTGAAAACCAGAGTCACTGTTCGTCCGAGGAAGACTACTGCATAATTGTGGGCGAAGAAAAGGTATACACGGAGTTTGAGGACATCAAAATATCCGATGATCCCCTGAGGATTGTGGATAATCACTTTTGTCTGCCCACATCCCACAATGATATTTTAAATGCGCCGCCTGATTTTCCTACACCCGACTTGCGTTATACTCTCTGCGAAATGACTTTCACGTGGCACTTGTACGGGGGCCACGATTTTACTCAATCTACAATAGGATCAAAAGACGTCAGCGGCACAGCAACGAAGGACCCCGCCACGCCCATGTCGGATGCCTATCGACACGGAGTGGCCTACTCCAACAGCCAAGTGCGACCAGCTCAAGGCAAAAAGCCCAAAGAGAAAGTAACCTGGAAGTCGGCCGGAGGTCACAATCGTAATCATGAGGTTCTCGTACAGATTCAATTGACAAAGGTGCGTTTTTCGTACGAAGTTTATCCCTTGCAAGCACAGTACGCTTCGCGTCAGGTCTTTCTCGTTAACGAAATGGAGATACGAGATCGCTTGCAGTCGTCCGAAATCAACAAGTTTCTTTACAATGCCACCCCGAACAACTTCCCCAATCGTCGCTTGAAGCATATGGTTGTCGTAAAATCAACACACATTCGTCCGAATCCCGAACAAAGTCCCGCACAAGAGTGTGCCCTGCGTATATCATTGTCGCCCCTGCGCCTGCACATAGACCAGGACACACTGGAGTTTCTAAGCGATTTCTTCACCAGCTTTGGCAAAAATTGTGACAACGAGCAGGAGTCTGATAAGCCGAAAGCACCACTACCAGCTCCAACGCTCTGCAACGACATGGATGTACCAGAAGCTGTGCAGGACCTAAGGGCTCGCCGCATAGTTAACGAAAATCTCTCGATACTGATTGATGACAAGGTGGCGGACAATGCCTCGGTGAGAAGTAGTAAAACGCCCTCGGTGACCAGCGAAAATTCTTCGTCGCCCACATATTTCCGTGAAATAGTCTTCAGCCCCGATATATCCATATGCTTCGATTACCACGGTCGACGTGTCGAACTCTCCAAGGGTCCTGTGGCAGGTCTTCTGATGGGGCTGGGCCAATTGCAGTGTTCCGAAATTGTACTGCGTAAAATTGTTTATCGTCGTGGTATCCTGGGTTTCGAAAAAGTCCTTAACTATCTGTGTAAAGAGTGGTTGCGCGATATTAAACGCAACCAACTACCCAAGATTTTGAGTGGCGTAGGACCCACCTATGCCTTTGTTCAACTGTTTCAAGGTATTTATGACCTATTCTGGCTGCCAATAGAACATTACCAAAAGGATGGGCGTATAATACGAGGCCTTCAACTAGGAGCCCAGAGTTTCAGTGCCCGCACAATACTTGCTGCACTAGAGATAACATCGCGTCTCATACAGTTGTTGCAGTTTACCGCGGAGACCGCCTTCGATATGGTGTCACCGGGTCCCTCAGTGCGACAACTGAAAAAATCCAAACGGGGCAACCGAAGGAGACCCCACAGGCCCAAAGATATTCGCGAGGGAGTTGTGAACGCCTACCAGATCGTCAAGGAGGGCATTAATGATTCGGCTAATAATTTGATCGAGACTGCGGTGGCCGAACATGATCAAAAGGGTCTAACCGGTGCTGTCGGAGCGGTTATGCGTCAGGTTCCCCAGCTTGTTGTGTGTCCTGCTGTGTTGGCTACGCAAGCCACGACCAACATCTTGGGAGGCGTCAAAAGCTCTCTAGTACCTGAATCGAAAATCGAAGCGAAAAAGAAGTGGAAGGACGACAACTGTTGAGCAATATGACGTGTGCGCATGGGTGGGTGTGATTATAATAATTTAGAACTATAAGTCTAATAATAAATATAAAAACAAAACAAGCAAAAAAAAAATCACTGCATAAGTAAGAATAATAATAAATAAAGTTGTTAATTTCTTTTTGGTAAAATATTGTTTGTGTTTATTCGAAGGGTTTTAGTTGAATATAATTTAAATTTGATTAAAGGACAATACATTTATAACGAGGTGATGATTGCCACATCTATTGTTATGTAATGATTTTCATTTAATCTATAATTACGTTATATATGATTTCAAACAGCAGCAGCTCTGATGAAAACAAATACTGCTCTATCATCATTTTAGCTGAGGTGAAAGATCGAAATTCAAATGCCAAACGTGGTCAGATCAGATAATAAAAAATTTAAGTATAAATGTAGTTTTATATAAAGTTTTATATTATTATATTCCATTTTATTATCTTGTAACTTAAAGCCTTTCGGTCAATTAAGTGTAATTTACAATATGCAATAAAATTTATATGTTTGTGTTATTATGTTGACATCATCCATTGCTGCATTCAAAGATATGATATTAAGAAATTGAATTAACTCCTCCCAGCACAATTCGTTCAACGAATGCTTCGCAAGCAATTACACATTGTTCATAGACATCTTCAAATGGTTTGTCTCCTAAAAACTAAGAGATAAACGTTGTGTAAATAAATACATGGTGGACAAAATAACTTTATAATTAAGTGATTAATGCAATTTTGGGAAGATTTGCGAATTTTAATTTGACAGCATTTACAATAAGAGTTATGAGTGAAAATTTTAACTAAATAAACCAATGTGGAGGAAGTGTGTTACAGCTATGTGGAATACACCAAAATTCCTATTTTGGTTAAATGAGCCATTGCGATTAACGATGATTTTTTAAATAATTTTTAATTCTTATTTTTAACTTTCATTTCATTTATAATTTACAATCTTGTAATTAAGACCTCTTGGCCAATATTTTAAGAAATACATTATGCATACAATTATTAAAATACTACTTCATATGGTAATTAAATAAAAGAAAATGTATAAAAAATTAACAAATATATAATATAATAAATAATATTGTGATATTGTCATAGTTCGGTTTGAGATCAGTTCTTTTGGCAATTATTTATTATTGCCAATAGGTTTTTAATCAAGAGTTTGTGAAATGTATTATTTTGACAGCGGGTTAGGCGTATGACGTCATTTCGACATTAACCACAATATCTCGTCAGCGCCCTTTGCTGTGCTTTCTCCTCTATCATCACAAAACTTAAGGGAAGAAAGCATCTCAAAGTTAATGAGAACTTTTCCCAACGGTGCGAAGAAAGCATCCTCGAAGCGCACAACATGCCAACATAATACACACACATGCACTTGCCTATGCATGTGTCCATCGGACACAATTGCACAAGAGTTTTGTTGTTGACAAAGTGCCAACCCTGTTCTGTGTACCTTCAGTGTATTCATCGTTTTTTATTTTTTTTATAGTTGATCTGTAAAGAATTATGATATTGTCATAGTATTATAATATAATTAAATTTAAAATCGTTATTTAAAAGTTACCCTTATTTTTGATTTTTACAAATGAAATAAAAAAGTTTTATTTTTAATTTTTATTTTAAGTTACAAATAAGAGTTATTCCGTAACTTTTATTTTAAAAATCAAAATAAAAGTTAAATTACACAGTTCTTTCGAACCAAGTGCAGTATTACAACATTCCTAATATGATATGGAAGGTATAGATCAAAACTATATTTAAAATTTTGGTTTTAGACTAATTGGTTTGAAAGATGTCCAATTCAACTATTATTTTTGATTTTTAAAAATACATTTTAGGGAATGACTTATTTGTAACTTTTAAAATAAAAATTTAAAATAACTCTTTATATTGTATTTCTATTATAAAAATAAAATAAATAAAAATAAGTGTAAATTCGGAACTTTTAAATTTAATTATATTATATTATTATTTATTATATTTGTACTTATAAAAAATAACCGAGATGTTTTTTTTTAAATTTAACAAAAATATTTTTTTATCAAAATTTTAAAGAAAAATATTACGTTATTCTATAACTGATAATGGAACTTGTTAGACTTCTTCCGATACTAAAAACATTATAAAGCATAATTAGTAAAAAAAAACTTTTGAAAAAATTATTTTGTTTAAATTTTTTAAATATATTATTTTTAAGTTTTTTGTAAAGCATACTTAGTAAAAATAAAAACAATTATTTAAAAAACCAGTAAAAAAGTTTCAGTCGGGAAACCCGACTTACATATACCCTCACCCTCAGTTGATATATTATAATTCGATATCTAAAGGGGCGTGGCTAGATTTCCAATTTTTCCCCCAAATTATACTGTTAAAGCTTTACTAAATACAGAATTTGGGTACGATCGCGTTGGTTGTATTGATATTATTACTACATCTCTAAAGTGGGCGGAATGGTTCATTTGTATGGGAGGTACCAGAAGGGGAGTGGCTATACTTCCAATTGTTTCTCTAAACCTTTATCGTGTTATAGTTTAACAAAATACAGAATTTGGGTACGATCGCGTTGGGTTTATTGATATTATTCCTCGATTTCTTAAGTTGGCGGAATGATATATTTGTATGGGAGGTACTAGAAGGGGTGTGGCCATGTAGCCCATTTGCAATACCGTAAGTAGTTTTGAGAAAGTATTAACTCGTGCAAAATTTCAAAACATTTGGTTGCGTCTTTCGAAAGTTATCGTGCGTACCAGCCAGACAGCCACCAATGGCTCAAACGACTTAAAAAAATCAGGAATGGAAATTGGTTCAAAGAAACCTTGGGTCTAAAGTGACTCCTTCTATGTGTTACATTTTGGGGTCGTATCAAATGGTATATACCCTCCCACCCGTAGGGTGAGTGAATAAAAAACTACTTTCGATAAAATTATTTTAGTTAAATTTTAAAAATATATTGTTTTTATTTTATAGTAGTCTCCGCATTCTCTATAATACGGATCTTGTCTTGCCACGGAATGTAAAGAGAACACAAACGCAATATGAGAAAATTACAACTGGCGTTTAATGCTGTAATGAGATATTTGTACTCGCAAAATCGGTACAGTCATATAACTCCTTTTGTGAAAGATTTTCTTGGATGTTCCTTTTTTGATTTTATAACACTTAGATCGCTAGTGTTTTTTTACAAAACTTATAAATTTAATTGTCCAATGTTTCTTTCACAATCTTTTGTCTTTGCTCGGTCTACACGGAGCAAATATTTAATAATACCTAAAATAACATGTCTCATGGACAGATCTTTTCTTGTTAGGGTAGCGAGATCAAACAATTTGTTACCTGTCAGCATAAAAAATTTTAATACGTCTCAGTTAACTTTTCGAGAACACCTTCTACAATATTTTCATCCGTCATCTTAGTATCAGTAACGCATCTTACTTTTTGCTGCAGTTTTTTTTTATATATATATATATATATATCTACCTGATTTTATTGTAATTTATAACTTTTTATATATGTGTTAAAGAATGCACTATGTTTCGGCAATTGAAATTTAATTAAGAAATAAATAAATAATATAACACATACCATACCTATAATGGGAACTTTTTAATTTTTGCGACCCTCATTTTAATTATGTCAATTCAATGTATTTATGAAACCTTTTTAATTGTATTTAGTTTAATTTTTATTACACTTTACATTAAACATTTGTGAGTAGTTTCTGGTATAATAGTTTTATCATGTAAAAATTATGTGTTAAGCTATTTCTGATGTATATTGTAATTATTTATTTAATTGGCCATCAGGCTTCTAATTACAAACCGTAAATAAAATAATAATAATAATAATTTACAAAAAGGATCTTTCTACTAGAAGTTATAATTCTCCAATATAATCACTATTACGTAATTTCAGTGTAATAGTTATACATTTTTCTTTAATTCTTGTCACGAATACCACTTACTAATTTTCCCTTTTCACCCCATGGATGAGGTATGGGGATAGCTTCTCGCGTAGTTGTGAATTAACACGCTTTCTATTTTTAGATTCACAACTAACGGAACCTACTTGTTTAATGACGAATGCGAACGTCACTGTTTAAGAAGCTTTTACTAGACATGCCGATTGACTCGACACTTATGCTGCGACGTTGCTGACGACAATATCGAGAGGACCGGCAATGCAAGAAAAATGTAGGTGCCTGGAGTCGGGAAGCGAACCTGGGATTGCGCGCATGGTAGTCGCTTTACACAAAAAGCATCCTGCCTTGGCAACCAATATTGAAGAGATATTAATTAACAAATCCTAACCTTCTCTAATGATTTGCTTCCCACATCATATTTATATGGAATTTAGTTATTAATATGCTACTTACATAGTATGGATCATGTATAATCTTATTATCTTCCTCTAGACCAAATTCGCCCAATAGCATTATTTTAGCTGTACTGTCGGCCGGTGCCATACGTCGCAATGCAGACACATTCTCAGAGTCCATTCCAAAAATGTAATCACAGGCGGTGAAATCGTCTTTGTTTATAACACGCGCCTCTTTGCTATATAAAATACGATGATTCTTTAGGACAGCCAATGCCCGTTCCTCAGGCTGTGAACCGGAATGATAACCAACAAGAGCACAACTATCAACCGACCATTCGTGGTCTGCTCTCTTACGTTCGAGGGTTCGTCGCATCACTGCTTCAGCTATGGGTGAGCGACAAATGTTGCCTGCAAGATGGAATGTGGAGGCATGTGACAAGAGTCTGTGGAAATTGATATTGATTGACACTTACTTACCCATGCATACCATTAGAATCTTTTTAGTCATTGGCAGCAAGTGGAGGAATACCGTTGTTTATCTGTTGTACGATTTACCGATTTGTTGCATCTCATGATGGCTGTGATTGTTTACTAACAAAACCATCAGCTGTGTGTGTTTTGTTTATACTGTGCTCTTAATTGGCAGTGTTGCTGTTTTAGACATTTCTGCCAAAATGTGAAAACAAAAAATTCATAATTTTTAATATGATGCGACAGGCGGTCCAGTTTAGTTGTATTATCTTCCAGAAAACGTAACATTTGTCACAACCTTTCTGGTACCTCTCATACAAATCGCCGAATTCATCCATATACATTTACATACATATCTTTTTTGTCAGATCAGAAAATTTAGTTAAATTTTAGGCAAGGCAAACGGTTTTTTTTAAATCTGGCTCAAGAATGAATATGGACTATATCGGTAGTCCTATTCTGATACCTCCCATACATATTGACCTATTTTTGGAAAAGCAAAATTTCTTCCATAACTTTCAAACAAAAATCTAGAGGATATTTGATAATTATCTTGCAAAATAGTAGTCTGAACCAACTTGGTAAACCCAGGATGATCCTTGTCAATAACACTTCAAGTCCACTCACAGATCTCTGTATTCGTGGTACTACTGCGGACGGAGTACCTCCACGTGGTGACGACTGGAAACGTGCCTTTGATCCCCGGCTAACTAACGCAGTTAAGGTACGCACAAGGTTAAGCATAGCGGAAAACGTACGTAACCAGGCACAATGAAAGCTGGACATCGGTAAACTGCGGACCACAGAGGTAGCGGACGCCTACTCCCACCATCTAACTCAACTGCTACGGAATGTTCCAACCCCTGATAATATTACATCGCAGTGGCAATATATAGCCGACACCATAGAACCGACTGCGAGAAGCGTACTTGGGTACTCAAAGCCGTCTTAAGATAATGCCTGGTACGACGGTGAATGTCGCAATGGCACTGGGAAAAGAGACGAGAGACAAATCTCTTTAGACTGAAAAATAAAAAGAGCTGTAGAAGAGAAAGGATGAGTCTTCCGACGGTCTTCCGGCTGAATTGTTTAAGACAGGTGAACAACATCTGGTTAGAGGATAGCATGCCCGGGGATTGGAGTCTAAGTCTGTTATGTCCCATATACAAGAAAGGAGAATTTGGTGAGTGCAAGAACTACCGTGGAATAAGCCTATTAATAAATTGCGTACAAGGTTCTTTCGAGCATATTGTGTGAACGTCTAAAGCCAATTGTAGAAAAACTAATTGGATCTTATCAGTGCGGCTTTAGACCTGGTTCAACGGATCAAATATTCACAAATCCTAAAAAAAATTATTAGAAAGCAGATCGACACCAACCACCTCTTTGACGACTACAAAACTGTCTTCGACTCTCCGATAAGGAATAGGATATTTGAGACCATGGCTGAGTTTGGTATTCCTGCAAAACTAATTCGACTTTGCAGATGTACCTTGGAAAACACCAAATCCTCTATTAAGATGGGTAAGGATCACTCTAAACCATTCATCACGAAAAGACGTCTCAGGCAGGGCGATAGCTTGTCCTGTACACTATTTAATATAGTTATGGAGAAGGTGATGGTGTCAACATATCTGGCACTATATTCCACAAGAGCCACATGCCAATGCCGATGATATGGACATCATTGGCCGAAATCTGCGGGATGTTACTGCAGTTTTTTCATCACTGGAAAAGGAGTTACCAAAAATGGGTTTAGCGGTCAAAGAGGACAAAACGAAAATAATGAATTTGACGAACAAAGAGTCCTCTCGATGGGGACGCACCGTGAACTTTGACGTTGACTTGAGGAAGTAGATGAGTTTACCGATATCAGATCTTCCGCGAACAAGAAAAATAGTGGCAGCCAAGAAATCAAGCGGAGAATAGTGCTTGCCAAAAGATGTTTTTTTGCCGACTTCGGCAGCACTTTAGTAACACCACCTTATATCGGTATACTAAGAAACAGCTTACCTGGTGTTAATTTTACCCGTATATGCTGCCGAATCGTGGGTGTTTACGACAACGGACATACAAAACCTGGGAGTATTCAAGAGAATATATACTCCGAATCCAACGATTTCAATGGCTGGGACATGTTGTCAGGATTATATCCATCCAGTGAGGAAGGTGTTCAAAAGCAAACCTGAAGGACGGCGCAGAGCAGGGAGACCTAAACTTCGTTGGAAGGACCAAATGGTAGGCGACGTGCCACCATTTGGTTGAACAAACTGGAGAACGCACGCAGAAGACCAAAGCGTGTGGAATTCTTTAATACTTCAGGCCTCTAATTTATTAACTATGTTAGTAAGTTGTAATGTGCTACTTAGGCAAGTAATTAAGTAGTCTGAACCACAGAAAGCCCAAACATTTGCTACACCCTCTCGGGTACATTTCATACAAATCACCGAATTCATCCATATGTAATTAAATACATAAACGCGTTTAAAGATCTCCGGAATGATTTGGTCGATTCCTCATTGGTGTGATAGTATTATATATCGCCTACCCTTTACTAGGGATCAAAATTTAAGCTCCGTTTGTCGTTCAGACGCTTCGTTTAAGAGAAAAATTAAGAAAGAGATTTCTATACTGAGAATCTTCTCCCCTTTCTTAGCGATTTAGCTACCTTTTCATAGTGATCACAAACTAATCTCCTTTTGTCAATCAGACGCTTAGTTAAGGAGATAAACGCATTTAAAGATTTCCATAATGATTTAGTAGATTTATCCTTAGTTGATAAATAATCGTCTCCCCTTTCCTTATGATTTCAGCTTCTTTCTCATAGTGATCAAGAATTAAGCTTATTTTGTCGATGATCAGACGCTTAGTTAAGGAGATAAACACATATAAAGATTGTCATTGTAATTTGGTAGATTTTTCATCAGTTCCTTTTTTGATCAGACACTTAGTTTAGAAGATAAACGCAGACAAAGATTTCGTCAATGATTTGTTCGATTTTTTAGTAGTTTAATAGTGCATCGCCTTTAGATCTCGTCTATGTAACGATTTAAAAGTAACTCGAGCAACTCAAAAAGTGAATTAAAAAATTAGATCGTGTAAACTCGGTAATGTATTTGGTTGATTAAAAGGCATTCCATTGTCGATAATTTAGCATTTGCAGAAAGCTCTCGTCTTAATTGTAAGATCAGATTTCATTCAATGTTATTTCAATACATTATTTTTTTTTTTTAAATTTAAACCATAACCCTTCTTTAGTTAATATTGTTCCCACCTTATGTACCTCACCTCGTGCGGGCACGCATTACAGTCCGTATACAAAAGGGCAATTATACTTAAATTGTGATCAATTTACCTTCATGATTATGCAAGTCAAATAAATAACCATCGGCTTGCATTTAAATGCAACGAATGAGAAGGCAAAGCAACAATCAAAATACAGCATTTAAAATTTGCTTCCCAAGAAAAGGCCAAAAGGAAAACATCAGCAACAAGGTAGACATTAACATCATCCGCAACCACTGGCCACTGGTACTGGGGGGCAAATGGAAAACCCTTTAAGCCCATCATTTTTGCATTCATTTAACCCAATTGGCAACGGACACTCGGTCTGTGAGAGAGCGGCTGCGTCTGGTCTGTTGTCTGTGTTTTAAATGTCTCGTCTTAGAGTAGATATCAGTGCGTTGCGGCATCTGTCTTCTTTTTTGCATCTAGTGAGAATTTTAACATTTTATTTTACGCGTTTGCCCCATTTGATCCTAAGCGTACAATGGAATTAGTTCTAGCGCGGCAGTGTCGTCAGTAGTTTGTTGTTCATATGCCATGTACGTAGAACGATAAACGTGGTAGTACTTTTGTTAGTTCTTAGTCCAGCTATTGATTACTTTCAATAACAAATTATATGTTTATGAAAGTTGAGTTAAGTAACTATATGCTCCAGTCAACGCTTCTGGTTTTACCCTGTGTCGTTGTAGTAACATATTATTAAGTGTTTTGTGTTTACTACACGGTTAAAAGGTGGCCTCTCCCCGTATTTAGGCCATCAATAACGATCAATTAATATCAGGAGCTTAAAAAGAAGTCTTTATTTAAAATGTCTTTTTAAGTAGTTTTCCGTATTCAAGTATATTTATTTTTATTTTATTTATTTATTTATTGTTATAACCTGCACAAAAGACATAGTCTTATATTAAGTACAGGACATTTATGTTGGACAGATGGTTGGTTATGGTAAATATATAATTTTGCATTGAATAATGGAGAGTAACATGTTATTGCAAAAACAAAATAAACAAGATCGTAACACATAATTAAACTTAAAACTAACATTAATAACATAAAAAGAGGAGAACATAACAGAATATAAAATATTAAACATATGTTTTAGATAAGAATCAAAAATTTAACATTAAAAATTACTTAAAATAAAATTAAAATAAAATATATATCTATAAGTATTAATAACATTATTTAATTATGATTGCTGAAAATGTCTGTACAAATTTGTCTTAAATTGCCTTTCGCTACTTATTGTTTGTATATTATTAGGGATATTATTCCAAAGACGAATTGCATTAACAAAGAAATGATGATCAGATATACGTCTATTGTGTCTTATTTGTATCAATTGGTTGCCTCTATTGGATCGTGAGAAACGTAGAATATCATACAAGTATTTAGGTTTCCGGGTGTAAATGATTTTATGTAAAAATATTAAAGTCCTTATTTGAAGATAGGTTTCGAAAGAAACGCCAAATATTTGATAAGCAAAAACAGAAACATGGTCTCTTCTTCCCAAACCAAATACATACCTTATCCTTATGAGGAAATCCTTTTAAAACACATTTTTTTTTAAGCTGATGGGAAATGATTGTCTTAAATGATCATGAGTTCAAACGCCTTTATCGATTAAAAATACAGAAAAACCAAAAATGAAAAAAAAATTTCACTCCGCCCTAATAACCAGGCTATTTGGAATCATGTTGACAAAAAGGACCGACGCACATTGGGTTAA
Source organism: Muscina levida (assembly GCA_964034835.1). Classification (NCBI taxonomy): domain Eukaryota; kingdom Metazoa; phylum Arthropoda; class Insecta; order Diptera; family Muscidae; genus Muscina; species Muscina levida. The sequence goes on from OZ035880.1 coordinate 155,789,625, forward strand.
ATCAAAGCCAAGTCGCTATTAATTCATATTTTCAAGTTATTATTTTCGAATAAAACTTTGTGTCGAGTAAAGAATACTTACTTTTCCTGCAGTGTGCTGTCAAAGTAAAATTTTATCACATAGTTTATGGTATAGGTTTGGCCGAGTACAACATGAATCTGTAAACCAAAGTTTTCTAACATCGTCAAAATCTTGACTTACGGTTCAAAACCCGGTTTTTCGGGTTTATCCTCAGTTGTGAGCTGATAACTTAATCAGTTCTCAACCAATTTTGGATTTATAAACGGTTTTGGAAAGGAGAATCTTAGAACTTTATATATATTTATAAATATAACCTGTAACCAGAGTTCGTAAATACTTATCATTGAGAAGTATTATTTTGCTCTACTCCTCAAATACAACTCTATTTGCGAGCGACTCAATTTTGTGTTTTCATTTTCGACGTAAAAAGAAATGAGCGCTCGTTTGTTAATGCTCTAGAACGTCATCGCTCGTTGAATACTCTTTCGAAAGCATTCAACAAAAGAGTACTCATTGCTTTCAATGCTTTGATATTTCTCACTCAAAAGTTATTGCGATGATAAACTCTTTACAACAACAAAGCTAAGTTTTGAGTGCTCCTGTTTAATAACATGCTCATAACTGATTTGGTTTACAGGAATAACATACTTGTATCTGCTCTGCTAGCGTCGTTTTTCGAAGTTGTTCTTGATAAACATTTTGCGTACCACTGCATTAGAGTCACATTATTTTGTTTTTTCTCGTAAAAAACCTGTGCAAGAATATATACATATGTCTATATCTGCCACGCCTCCCAACGGCAATATGCTCCACCACTAAACTGTGTGTCGCATAAAAAACAATTTTCATATCAGAGCATTGTTGGATTTGTCAAACAAGCAAATTATCAATCTTAATAATTTAGGTTTATTAAATGTAATTTTTAATATAAAAAAAAAATAAAAATAAATGATTCAATGTGTTAACAGTATTATTATTTCAAAAATAATAATAATTTTCTTACATACTACCTAAATATCAATGCATATTTTCCAAGCAACACAATTCATTTCTGTGTTCAACGAAACGACGGCACTTGAAAAATCAACATTATACATATGTTCACATTTATGATTGATAAGTAAAATTCAATCGATCATTTTCGTGAAATGAGCGCTCCTTGTTTGCTTCAATGAGCGTACAATGAGTTATTCAATTTAAAAATTCTATTCAAACAAGCGGTCGCCATTTAACTTATCAAAGCGATGTATTGAATGAGTGAAACTAATGAGGAGTTTATAGAAGAGAAGATTGCTTGATTGCTTTCGCTCACTTGTTTTGAAAATGATAAACTCATTGTAAAGATAACTCAATAGAGCGAGAGCGTATTTTGATTGCTCTACGCACTCTGCCTGTAACATAGTTTGAAGGAGTTTTTAGACATTGTTTATTATAATATTTAAAAAAGTACAGTTCATCATGTGTAAAATGCATATTTGTCTTTAAACATTGGTGAACAAGTGATTTTATTCATGTTTACCTATCCCATATTAATATCAAGCTGTTGAAGAACCTGTAAGAAAGTTTCAGTCGGACAACTCGACTTACATATACCCTCTCCATCAGTAAAACATAACATTTTCTATTATATTGATATTATTACTCAATTTCTAAAGTGGCCAGAGTGGTACCAGAAGGGGCGTGTCTAGACTTCGAGATTTTTTATCCAAAACTTTTTTCTGCTTTAGCTTAAGTAAATGCAAAATTTCGGCACGATCGCGTTGGGTGTATTCATATTATTACTCAATTTCTAAAGTGTGCGGAGCGGTACATTTGTGTGGGAGGTACCAGAAGTAGCGTGGCCAGACCTCCAGTTTTTTTCTCCAGAACTTTATACTGTTATAAATTAACAAAATACAGAATGTGGACAAGATCGCGTTGGGTATACACAGAAAAAAATACGACAATTGTCATATTAAATACCATTTCGTCAGTACAAGTAAATATTTAATTAAAAAGGCGCCAACAACTGAAATTGTAAAAACAATCAACAGTGTTGTCACATTTACAATTTTTTTATTTTTGTTGAATTTGAACAGTGGTAGAAAATTTGTAAATACGACAACTTACAACCACTTTCAAATGGAAAAATTGGAAAATATTAATCAAAATTGACAATTTTAACAATTTTATATATGTAATTACTTAACAACAATTGCATTTTTTTTCTGTGTAATGACATTATTAATCCATCTCTAAAATGGATGCAATAATGTATTTGTATGGGAGGTACCAGAAGGGCGGGGCCATGTAGCCCATTTGCAATACCGTAAGTAGTTTTGAGGAAATAATAACTCGTGCAAAATTTCAAAACATTTGGTTGCGTCTTGCGAAAGTTATCGTGCGCACCAGCCGGACAGCCAGACAGACGGACATGTCTCAAACGGCTTAAAAAGTCAAGAATCGAATTTAGTTCAAAGAAATCTAGGGTCTAAAGTGACTCCTTCTATGTGTTACACTCTGGGGTCGTATCAAATGATATATACCCTCATCCCTTAGGGTGATGGCTTAAAAATAGCAATAAAACCAAAACAAAATGTTTTATTTTACTGTTTGATTTTAGTATGAAATAAGAAAATTGCGTTCCTCGGAAAACATGAATAACACAGTTCGACATTTTTCAGCACTTTGATATGGGACTCAATTCCCCTATACGATGCTTACTAACTTCAAATCAAAATTAAATTATTATGGCATGTAACTTGCAAAACAAATGATGCAGAACTTCTTCTTTTTGGGGATACTTTCACATGCAGTTCTCAGAATTGTGTCCCAAAATGATGTGTTGTACTGTGCAACTTAACCACTTGTTCGAAAATTTTTGCGCTCAACACATTACAACAAGCAGTTTCTTAATAAGAGAATAAACATTGGAGTATTCTAATAAAATAGTGGTTACAAATTTCTTTAAACAAAAACTAGCATTCTATGGGTTATATTATGAAAAGTTTTCATTTGATCATCATGAAACTTGTGTTTGTGCAAAGTATATTCGAATACCTTTCAAATAAGTTATATAATGTATACATACATATATCGGCAAAGAAATACCATGGCAATTTGTTTGTTAATTTAAAGGAGTTTTTTTTTTCAAATTTTTTGTTTTATAAAAAAATAAATAAAAAAAATTCCAAAATTGTAAAAAATACTTATTTTCTAACCATTAAGGCATATACTTTCCAAAAAAAAATTATAAAAACAATCGTCGACCTTTCCCACAGTTTATAGCACCTTTGGGTATTATTCAACCCAATGTGGAAAGCCGCCCACACATGTCAATATTTGACTATTACATGTATATGCGAGAAAAAAAATATAATTCCTTAAACGAACAATGGTAATAATCTCGCTTTTCTCTTTGGAGAGCAGAAAAATTAGTTATCCGATCTTCCTATAATTTCCGACATTTATTTTTTTACATCTTATGGCAAAATATTCCGATAGAAAAATTTTAAATTTCGGCACAACAAATCGTCCGTACATTTCGCTGCCGCCCTATAGTATACATGTGGGCCTTTTTGATCCACAACCCTAGTATTTTTTGGGGACAGTAGTGTTAATATCTGGTTTATATTCTGTATACATATAGAGGAAATCGGATTCATAAAATATCTAAAATGTGCGATTGCGCGATAGGTATATTGATATAAACGAATACTAAATTTAAAGTTTTCAGAAAAGCCATTTTAAACTGAGTTCTATTTGGCTAAAAATGCTTTGAGTTTAATTTAAATTCTTTGAGTTTATTTAATTTTTTGATTTTCTCCAATCCAAATAGACCTTATCTACCTTCAATATTTATAAGGCCAAAGACACGCAATAAGCGGCAACAAATTAAAACATATGGAATATGCAGTTCAGACTATCAAAAATGCTGCTCATTGTGGCAGTATTTCATATATATATTCATATATGTATTCATATATAATTTGTTTGCCGCTCTGCCGCCATTGCGTGGCTTCAGCGTAAGAAGTTAAAACCTATAATTCTTTGAACTACTCCATAACAAGCTTTTGTCCGAAATACTTCCAATGTAACAAAGAAACACCTTAAATAACTCTCACTTATCCCAAGTTATGACACGAATAGGTTCAACTTCAAATTAAACACAATAACATTTCTCAATTGCATTTATTTCGTCTAATTCACATGTTTGCCTATCATTCAAAATCATGCGGAAACATGCCGACATGCGGATAAAAACAAAACAACGAATCAGCCGATATCTATGATATCCATTTAAATAATATGCTTTACACGACGATTAACCGATTACATTATGATAATCAACCAGTAAACACACTCACGAAGGTTTTACTTTAATGCACATTTCATTTTATTGTTAACACGGATGTATTATTTAATTTATGAATCTGTGGCCAAAAAATTACACGCACCTTATTCCAAATTTCTAAATAAACTAAGAAGAATGTATTAACATAGACATCGATAACAGTGACAGTTAGAAATGAAACATCCAACTATTGACAGATAACAACAGATGCACAAGAAGGAATTGCAGAATATTGGATCCACTCACCTTCTCTTCCTATAGTTTTGTTGTTGTATACAAAATGGTCATTAGATGAATATGTAGTTGTGCAGTTATTTATTAGTGATGTTATTGCACTACTAAATAAATTTATATCCATCTCTGATGCCTCAGAAACTGTCCAATTTGTCAACCAAATAAAAAAAAAATTAGAGGAAGAGAACGAGAGAGAGAGTATCAAATATTCCGCAATTCCTACTCATGCAACTGTTGTTCTCCGTCTATTATCAGTTTCTCTAATGTTCCATACAGAACTAACACAGTTTTCGCTGTATTTGCCTTTTCCCTTTAGTCTAATTATAACTTTGGGGCAAGGTGCGTGTAATTTTTGGACACAGATCCATAATTAATCCGTGTTTAGTGTAAAAAATGATTGATATGTGCAATAAAGTGAATAACTAATAATCGTCGGTTCGCGTAATCGTCATGTACAACACAATCAAATCGATGCTCGTGACTTACATATATCGGTAGAACTTTTGTTTTTTTTTTACCACACCGGCATGTTTTCGCACGATTTACAATGAAAAGCGTGTGAAATAGGTGAAATGAATGCAATTGAAAATGTTAATGTGTGTGATGAAGTTATTTTCGTTGTTCGTCGTCACTTGAGGTAAGTGAGAGTTATTAATTAAGATAGTTATTATTTGTTAGGGTGCAAGTCATTCGATAACATGCTTATGGTGTTATTAAAAGGAATATGGAAAAGAATAAGAAGAGAGACAGAATGGACCTTTTTGTGCCTGTTGACGACCAAATTTTTAGTTCCCCATACATTTTTAACCTTTGACTTATGTGCTTTATTTTTAACTCAAATTATAAAATTGTGATTGCATTGATTAAACAAAGGGAAGTCCGTCATAAGGTGCATTTGTGGAAACTTAAAATTTCGTAGTCGATCATACGAGGGCTGCTATATATATTTCTGGCCTAATAATGAAAATGCGAATATTTATCATCAAAAATTGTTTTATTGTTTTTCAAAGTATTCTCCAGCCTGATTTATACACTTTTGCATGCGCTCAAACCAATTGTCGAAGCACTTTTTCCACTCCGATTGAGACACCTCCAAAACATGGTTTTTGAACGCTTCAACAGCATCTTCTGGGCACGAAAATCGTTGACCACGCATTTTTTTCTTGATGTGCGGGAATAAAAAGAAGTCATTGGGTGCCAAGTCAGGGCTGTACGGCGGATGACCCATCAATTCGACGTTTTGGCCGGTCAAAAAGGCGCTGGTTTGAGCCGATGTGTGAGAGCTCGCGTTGTCATGGTGAAGAATGATTCGTCTTCTCTTGTTTATTTTTCGAATTTCTCCGAAGACTTCAGGCAAACAAATTGTGGTGTACCACTCAGAATTGACCGTCCTTCGTTGCTCAAGCGGAACAGTCGCCACATGACCAGTTTTGCCGAAGAAACAGGCGACCATTTGCTTCGAAGTGCTTCTTCCACGAACAACTTTCGTTGGATTTGGCTCGTCTTCGAAGACCCACACGGTCGATTGTTGTTTTGTTTCGGGCTCATACGCATAGATCCAAGATTCGTCACCTGTGACGATCTTATGAACATCTTTTGAAGCACCGCGATCGTATTTTTTCAACATTTCTTTGCACCAATCGACACGAGCCTTTTTTTGAGCGATTGTCAAATTGTGCGGGATCCAACGACAACAAACCTTTTTTACGGTCAGGTGTTTATGTAATATCGAATGTATGCTGGTGGGAGAAATGCCCAAGGATGCCTCTATCTCCCGGTATGTCACATGACGATCTTGCATTATTAGTTCACGCACGGCATCAATGTTCTCTGGCACAACGGATGTTTTTGGACGACCTTCACGGAATTCGTCGTTGAGCGAACTGCGACCACGATTAAATTCGTTATACCAGTTTTCACGGTGCTATATGATGGTGCTTGATCACCATACAAAGACTTAAGTTCATCGATGCACTCTTGTCTGGATAATCCACGTCGAAAGTTGTGAAAAATGATCGCACGAAAATGCTCACGTGTCAATTCCATTTTTTTAACGGAATTGAATTGTTCAAAGCTCTGTAAGTTTAACAATTCACGATTAAATGACAACACGTTCTGAGTGATGTTATGCTAAAAAATGTCAACCTTTCCAATGGAAATATCAGATTGCACCTGGCAACACTTATTGTTGCCTAGGCCAGAAATATATATAGCAGCCCTCGTATGAAAATATCAAGTACCTATTTGACAAATTTTTCAATATTTTTACCAGATAGGTGTTTGTATGTATTGCACCAAAAATATAAGTATTTCCACTACATTTTTTGTGTCTTATGATCCTAAGTGTACAAATATAGTCAACATTTTTCTAAAATAAATTTTTGGTAAAAATTTACATTTTTGAAAAACTTTTTTTACGAACATGAAACTCAGTCAAAATTTGATAGACTGTGTCAGTAATCATATCAAAATTTTCTACATTTAATTTCTCCAATGTCCAATGTTTTAACTCAGATTAATAGTTTGGGATCGGCCGTGGCATAGTGGTTAGAACACGCGACTACCATGCGGGAGATCACAGGTTCAACTCCTGGCTCCAGTCATCTTAAAAGAAAAAAAAAATTAATTTTTTCTTCATTGTTGACTCCCCTCGAATGTTGTCGACAGCAACTTCGCAGTATTAGTGTCGAGTCAATCGGCGTGTCTAGTAAGAGCTTCTCAAACAGTGACGTTTGCATTCGTCGATAAACAAGTAGATGCCGTTAGTTGTGATTCTAAAAATAGAAAGCGTGTTAATTCACAACAACGCGAGAAGCTATCCCATACCTCATTCATGAGGTGTAAAGGGAAATTAAGTTTTTAATAGTTTGGGATAGTTGTAACGAAAAATTATGTTTTCATACAAAATTTCCAAATACTTTTTAAATTTATTAAGAAATTTAAAACGACAAAAATCTCCAGTTTAGTTCTTTAGTCGTAAAATCAGATCTGTAGTGAAAAACATTAGTTCTTTCCAAAGAAAATCGATGAGAAAATTTTGGTATTATTCGCAATTAAGCGAAGGTATCTAATTTTGACAAGAATTTCGAGTTTTTGCTTAAGACCATAGCAAAGTCGACTCATGTCTTCAAATTTGTTGCGATTTAGTATAGTGGCTATTCATATTAGGACTAAGAAGCATATCATGAGCATATTTTTTATAAAATATAAATACAAAACTCGCCTATTATTTAACTTTAATATTTTTGAATTTCTGTAAAAGTGTTAATTTTGGAAAATTAGAATTCGTTTAGGTAAAAGATATTAAAAGGTTCCTTTGTGTCATTTATTGATAAGATTGTAGAGTTTTAATAAAAACTTAAAAATAATATATTTTTTTTAATATTTAACCATAATATTTTCCATAAAAAATATTATTTTAGAATTTATAGTGTTTTTATTTTTAGAATGTATGTTTTACAAAAGGTCTAATCTATATTATGTACTTCATCTAATAGGTTGAATACAAGTAAACACTCAGTCGTGAGACTTTGAAATTACACCTCTCGAATACCATTACGGTCCATTTTGGTTGTCTTTTTTGAAAAATGAAATTAGAAAGTGTAGAGTACAAAAGAACTATTCAAAAATTAGATAATTCAGAGTGAAACTTAGAAAGGTTCTATTTATTTTTATCAGCCTTCACTCGTGCTACTTATATAGATAAAGTAATGAGATTAGGCGTGACATACATACATGGGGACACTATTGTCTTCTGTCCATAAGCCAGCTCGAAACATTAGTTAATTTGATTAGATTTTACATGTAGCATGACGATAGTACATTCAGACTATCAAAATACCACAATGTCGGAGCAAATGCTCAATAGTGTCAATTTTCTGTCTGCAGTAGTCTTCCTGTGTTGTATTCCAACAGTGTGTCCTGTAAAAATGTCTGTTAGTCGTTTGACAGCCTTCATATACAACTCCATGAGTGATCTGGTTCGTTCAGTCTTGGCCAAATATCCTGTGATACAACGCAGTCGGTGTGGTGTTCCCAGTATACGGATGTGGCGATTCAAAATACCATATATTGGTGGTCACACTGATTCATCCGATTGACCGGCTTCTAGGAATGAGCCCTTCCATGCAGATTTGATAATGGCGAAGATTTCTGCCTGAAAACACTGCAATCGTCATGCAATCGAAAGTGTCGGCTGCAACTGCGATCGTCGCTAGAGATACCTGATCCTGCTTCAATGACAATTTTAGAGCCAACAGTGAAGATAGAGGCTCCACGAAAAGCCCCCAATGAAATAACGCCCAAACGAGAAATGAAATATTCCCCAAATTTTTTTCATACATTTTTGGGTGTTATTTCATATGAAATATCTCCCAAATTTTTTGGGCGGTTTTTTTTTATTTTTGGGAATTATTTCATTCCTCATTTGGGGTTTTCAAATTATGAAATAATCTCCAATGAAATAACACCCAACAAATTTTTTTTTGGATGTTTTTTCATTTTTTATTCGGAGGTTATTTCATTTTTAAAGCCGTTGGTTTTTAGGGGTTATAATTACATAATTATATAAAAATAGGCCTTTTACAAGATAACAATATATACAATATAACAGTATCTTTTGAATGTTTACAGATATTTCCATTTTTCATATTGACGTATAGAAAATCAACAATATGCTACGAGCATTTTTCCATTTTGAGAACGATATCTAAGAATGAAATTTTTACAAATTTGAGTTCTTCAGAAGGAGGAATTCAATAAAAGCAGAGAGTTTGATTTGCTTGTGAACAGTGGAGGTGGTTGTGTAAAGGCCAAACGTAAAAGGCAAATTGTCTTCCGAACTGCAAAAGTAGAGCAGGGCTACAACGATCTACGATCCACACGATTCATTTGAATAATTTTGCGACTTTGCTGTTGGTCTATATTGACTTCTTGAAATCCTTAGTGAAACTGACTCTTATGAATTTTGGCCATAATTTCATTTTTGTTGCTGATGGGGTTTATTTCATTTTCATCATTGGGTGTTATTTCGTATGAAATAACTCCCAAATATTGGGGGTTGTTTCGTTTTCGCTTTGGGGTTTATTTCATTTATTTTTGGATGTTATTTCGTTCACTGTTTTTTGGTGTTATTTCCTATTTTTTGGGGTTTATTTCATTGGGGGTTATTTCCTGGGTGTTATTACATTGGGGGGCTTTTCGTGGAGCCAAGATAGACAGCCCCCCCCCGAAAGGTAGGAAAGCTTTCCAGTCCTCTTTACGAGGGACCACTATCTCTGAGCATGTCGAAAAATCATAGTCTGTTCCGCTGTGCAGTTGCATCCATGTATGCCGACGTCAGTGATTGCTGATAGGGAGGACTAGAAAGCGTTCTACCTACATTATTGATGCCCCACACCGATTACTGTCAGAGTGCAGCTTCTCATATTATTATTGCACTTTTAGCCGCTACGAAAAGTGCATTGTGCCGCGCTCTTAAGTTTCAGTATTATATCCAGTGCCACTTGTAGTGTGCTTTGTCTATCACCTGCTGCACATAGTTATGCTGTTCGACTGTTCAACCATCATTAATTTACTCTCCGAGGCCAATGCCCTCCACTATACAAGGCCACCGTAAGTTACTATGGGATATACTTACCTTATTTCCCCTTACACCCCATGAATTATGTATGGAATGCTTCTCGCGTTGTTGAGAATTAACACGCTTTCTATTTTAGATTCACAACAAACGGCACCTTCTTGTTTACCGGCAAATTCGAACGTCACTGTTTGAGAAGCTTTTACTATACATGCCGATTATCTCGACATTTATACTGCGAAGTTTCTGTCGACAGCATCGAGGGGGCCCGCAATGAAAGAAAAATGTAGATGACTGGAGTCGTGAATCGAACCACGGATCTCCCGCATGGTAGTCGCGTGTTCTAACCACTATGCCACGGTCGGTCCTTACCACAGTGTATAACCAATATACTATTGCAGATTGTAGTTTCAAACTCTTTCCTATAGAGTTCCGGCAGGCGTATAGGGATTTTAATCCTTTTTTCGTCCTTTCCTCCGTGTTCTGTTTCCTGTTTAGTTTTTTATCCAAAATGACGTACAGTGGTCGATTTGGGTCGAAAAGGCGCACATGGGGTATTGGCCCCCAAAAAGCTTTGGCGGCATCTTAACTTATCAAAATCCATGGAAAACCCTTGAAGGATTCTTGACCAAGGTTGGACGTCAATACGGAGACATTATCTTATATTGTATATATCGGTTATTTATATGGAAGGTTTGAGAAGGGGTGTGTCAAATAGAAGGCGTAAACTGATATAGTCCATATTCATTACTGAGTCCAATTTTCATAAGCGGACATCTTGCGCAAAGTTTGACTGAATTCAGTGTACCTATAAAAAATATATGAATGTGAAACTATGAGGGTCAATTCGGTCATTTGTATCGGAGGTAAAAGAAGGGGTATGGCAAAGGTTTCGGTTTTTTTAGGGTTTGTTTACTTTTGCAAGGTAAATAAACTGACCATATTCAAGTATCATCGGGTCGTCCGATTGGAAGTTATAAACGAAATATTTTTTTCCAAAAATATGTAATTTTGTATGGGAGGTACCAGAAGTGGTGGGGCTATTCCGATTAGTTCGTTTTGAAAAATATTAATACTGGTAAGTTTTTATACCGATCCGTAAAGGTTTACTCGAGCTATCCTGCTCACCAGCCAGCCAGCCACCCAGACAGACGGACATAGCTCAATCGTCGTAAAAGTCCTGAAACGAATTTGGTCTTAAGATACTTGGGGTCTAACTCGTCTCCTCTAATGTGTTACACTTTTTTCGTATCAAATGACACATACATACCTTCAACCCTGCGTTCAGCCCGGAAATCTTCGATATCTTCATTAGTTGCAACTTGTTGCAACCAGAAAAAGTGACAAAGTGTAACCAAATGATCTACCTTTAAGGTGAAATTGGTTTCAGAGTGTTCCGAGATGTTCCAAAATAGTGGCACATGTTTGAAAATTGCCAAACGGCATTTTTCAGTCTTCGACGAATACTTTCGGGGATTTTCGGGTTGCAAAATAAAAATCGACCATTCAAACAGTGGAATTATCTTTGAGGAATGTTTAAAGTAGTCGAAAAACAATCTAGAAGCTCGAAAGTGACCCGTGACTTATTGCATTTTACCCTTTTAGGGTTAGTGTGGTTCACCGAATTTACACCGGAAAAAAGCTTCCCTAAAACATTCGACCGCGGATTATGGGTTAATATTTAGCTATGGGGGTGCACAAATTTGGGTTTGGACTACCTTAGACTATTAAGGAAAGGTTGACATAGTTAGAAAAATGTTTTTGGAACTTCCAAAAATTACTCTCATGCTCGCCTTTTTGAAGGAAATCGACCACTGTGTGACGCACAAATACGGCGATCTGAAATTCACAATAAAGTATTTGCGCTTGAATAGTACCAGTTCCTTGGATTGAAATTTTAACCACAGCTTGTGGTAAAACTGTGTGACGCTCAAATACGGCAATCTGAAATTCACAATAAAGTATTTGCGCTTGAATAGTACCAGCTATTTGGATTGAAATTTCAACAACAGCTTGTGGCACATTCCGATAAAGATCGTAGGTCGCCGCGTATAAGGCCACTGAAGTCGGAGCTTATCTCCCAGTAACAAGAATGACCACGTCGTCCGCAAAGGCGACAGTCTTTCTTCATATCTCTTAAATGTCTTGAGAAAGCCGTTTACCACCAGTGTGCCACTCTGTGGTGTGCCCATAGTGACAAGAGTGGAGCATAGGATCAATCCAGTTGCTAAGCATCTAATGTATACAATCCATTTCGCAAATCATTTCCACATATTCAACCATTTTGTGCAGAGCGCTACCAACATATCTCTCAATATGGTATGCGTGCTGCGCTCCACTGATGAACCTAGAGGTCAGGTTCTGTATTAAGTGTAAATCAATTAGCCTCTCCAATGACTTCGATAAAAACCATGGGGTATGAAAACTATCTTCACTTTCCTTTATAAAATGGAAATATAATATGCGTTGACATCCTCAGTTCCGTTACGATCGGTTTAATGACGGATGATATCTGTTGCAATGTAGCCGGATTAATATCGTCCATTACTGGAGACTTATAGGGTTTAAGGGTAACAAAGACCATTTTACCATCGCTTATATCGTCGTTCACTAGGGTTCGCTGAACTAAATCCGCCATCTCAGGCGTCCTCCACTGCAATATTCTTGCTTTCCGGTTAGTGTGCATTTCTCAAAATTTGTCATGAGTCCTCTCCGGATTCAGTCCAATCACCGTTTGTCTTTTGTACAAATCCAAGTCCTTTGAGAGTAATGGCCTAAAAATTGCCGCATGTACGCCCTCAAGGGCGTCACAGTAGATAACCCATCAGGGGACCGATTAAACTATCCATTTAAACTATAACCGATTCTGATCATAAAACATTATTTTCTAATCTAATTATCATCTCAACTGACACTACCATCCTCCGGTGCACTCTCGATTCAGTGGACTGTGAGAAATAACTTGTATCCCATATTTTACAAAGCAAAACGTCTTCGTCAGCACGGTGGTTATCTGATCTCGGTAAACCTGTAAGAAATGACCACAGAGTATTATGGCATCACAACAAAAAACCCATTCAAGCCGGAATGTTCTTAAACTCACATCGCGGAATAATTGTCATTACATAGCGAACTAATTTCCTTTTAATTGTGGCTAACGATACGCATCAGACCGTGATAATGAACAGTTAAAGTAAACATGTGCTAAGCACTTGGGCAACGGCAATGCCAAGTGCCAAAAACCGCAATTAGTTGGACCACTAAGAGAAGGCTGAAACAAGATGATGCAAGATGCTTCTGTTTTGTAGAAGAAGAAAAAAAAAACAAAAAACTAAAAGTCCATCTTCTTTGAAACCAAAGACGCTGCAAACATGTTTGCTCTATGTGCAAACAAACAACAAGAAGAAAGCAATCCCCACTACATGTAACCATGGAACACGTAGCGATGCACCTCATCATTTCCGGTTGTCATATCACAATTATTATCAGTGACATCACAACACTATTGCACATTCAGTCTGACGTAGTTAGTGGTCCACCAAGGAGTGTTTTCTCTCGCAGTCTAAAAATACATCGCAAATGGAAATGCAAATGTGTTATGTAATCACAGTTGGATTGGAGTTTGTTCAAACATCCTAGCGGCCTTAGAACCTTGCTGTTGTGTAACAAGAGTTGGAGCTTGTTCGGAACCAGTTGAAACTAATTAAGAAATCATTGAAAAATATTAGAATGGCAAAAAGCTGAACTAAACTTACATGCATCTAATTAAGATTATATTGTATTACATATGGCATAGTGTCTGAAGGAGAGTGTAGTTTAAGGAGGGTATAATTTGTTGCACGCCATATTTAAGTGTCGTAATATATGGAGGAGTTCCTCATAAACTTTGTGGCTATTAAGACAAGGGTTTTGCTGCAGTAAGAAAAAATGTTGTTTTTCGTAAATAAAAGATGAAATAACTTTTCTATTTTCTTGCTCGAAATACTTTTAAAAGGATAATCAAATGTTCAAACTTAAAATTTCACTGACTTAGTGTGTAGAGGTAAGGTAAATTTTATAGGAGAATGTTATATATAAGGTGCCACTTTATTGGACGTTGGTTCAATTGACCTTCATGTCACTTTAGAATCGTATTGGTCATGTTTGTTTGTACTCTCAATCTGATATGAAAGAGGCATTTCCTCAAGACTTTATCTACGGTTAATTAGGTCCACTGCTCATCACAATACCGCACAACTTGTGTACCCAAAAGGGTACACAAGAAAAACTGCGCGCAATATTTTCGTAACGTTAACTTTGTGCTAAGAACATAAATCGCAACAAAAGTGTCTGTCTCATTAATTACATTTGCAATAGCGGTGTTTTTCTGTGCCCTTCTTAAAGACTCTTTAAGTTTCATTTTATAAATAATTTATCACTTGGCGCCATCTATGGTGGGCCCAGGCAGCGAAACGAAAGCTGTAACCGAACAACTTGACAAATTAAAGCTAAAATTATAAATTAAATAATCAAATACCTGCGTTGAATTTCTAACATATTTTCAATTCTTTGCAGTCTTTGTGTGAATGGTTGGTAAGTTTATGAACATGAATGGAATACCCGCGTGCAATCAGACTTTGTAACTCCATCTTTCTGGTAGGAGTGCAAGTGTAAGCAAGAGTACGAGTATCATTCATTGGTCGCACCGTATAATGCTGCACGCAAACGCGCAAAATGTGTGAAATATTTTGTAGAATTTAAAATACGAATAATAAAAGCTATGACTTCAACATCAAAGGAAGGCGTTTGCGCATGCTCAGTGGTTATGGTAAGCAAACAGGCGCACCACATACAATGGGGTAGTTAAGAAATGATGCGAAATTTGTATTTGTGATGTGATGTGGTATTTCCATTAGGTATTAGGTTATATGCTTCATAGAGAAGTTTGACAAAACTATGCTGCCTACTTTGGAATATACAGGTTATGCATTGCTAATTGCAACCTGCACTCAGAGGACCTCGCGTGGAGCGAGATGAATACAATTGGGAGAATAAAGAAAAGTTAAACTACCTCTTTAATTTCGTTCAATAATGTGTGTGACCGACACATAGATGGCGGCACTAGTACTAAATCAATATTTTTTTCGAAAGTGGCAACCTTTTTAGGCTTACTGTCAAAATCATATGTTAATCCGACCATTTGTTTACAAGTCACAGTGCTTTAAGTGACGCTACTTTTGTGACGCTAAAAAAATGTATTCAAAGCAATCCGTGTGCTGATTTATCATTGTTTTTTTAATGAAAAAAATACTGTTCAATGCCAGGAATGGCTTGAAAAACATAATTCGGACTCTGCTCCATGAAAAAGAAGCATTTGTTATTGGTATGCCGAATTCAAACATGGTCGTACAGACACCGATGACATTCCATCTACTGGAAGGCCATTGACGCTGTTATTCTGGAAAACGTTGAAAAAACACTGAAAATCATTATGTCCGACCGTAAAGTGAAAGTGAGGGAGATAGCTGACATTATAAAGATATCAGCAGGCAGTGTACACACCAGCGTTTGAAAAAAACTCACAAATGTGCACAAAATGTATGCAAAACTCTTTTCATGAGAGTGTTTGAGAGGTAAATGTGACACAAACTCTGTACCGTTGAGCATGTTAACATGCAAACACATCTCGCTAAGTGTCGGAACACGATGTTGCTCTTTTTTCTGACTCCCGTCGTGTGTGCGATAAAGATGACACAACTCATATGTGCACTGAGAAACGAAAATACCCAAACACGGAGTAACACATGAATATTCATATAGAGAAAAAAACACATACATACATATATTTACACATATACAGCTATATTTCTTCTTCTTCTCTACCAATCTTTTAGTGTCGCTCGTTTATGTGTGCACACCATCTTTGAGTGCTCAGAAAAAAATTGTACAAAAGAGTTTTGTTATGTGTTGACTCTGTGTGCGGAGCATCTTCGATCATTAAACTCTTGTGTTTTGAGTTCGCCTGCGCTCATTACCGACGTTTAAAATGTGTTGAGCAGAGTGTTTTGGAGTCTTTTCAATCCCTGGTACACACCATAATACACGAACATTTGGATATGAAAAAGGTGTTTTCCAAATGGGTGCCGCGTTTGCTCACACCGGAGCAAAAACAACAACGAATCGATGAATCAAAGAGCTTTTTGGACATATTTACGCGCAATAAGTCTGAGTTTTTGCGTCGGTACATCACAATGGATGAAACATGGATCCACCATTTCACTCCAGAGTCAAATCGTCAGTCTACAGAGTGGCATGCAGCCGGTGAAAGCCGCCCAAAGCGACCAAAGACGCAGCAGTTGGCTGGCAAGGTTATGGCGTCTGTATTTTGGGATGCGCATGGAATAATATTCATCGACTATCTCCAGAAGGGGCAGACCATCAACAGTGACTACTATATAGCGTTATTGGAGCGTTTGAAAGACGAAAAAAAGAAAAAAGTGTTGTTCCACCAAGACACTGCACCGTGTCACAAATCAGTGAAAACGATGGCGAATTGAACGAATTGGACTTCGAATTGTTTCCCCATCCACCGTATTCTCCAGATTTGGCCCCCAGCGACTACTGGCCCCCAGAGATTTCGCTCAAATGATGAAGTAATCGCCGAAACTAACGCCTATTTTGAAGGCAAAGAAAAATCGTTTTACAAAGGCGGTATCGAAAGATTGGAAAAGCGTTGAAATGATTGTATCTCCCTAAAAAGGGACTATGTTGATGAATTAAAACGAATTTTGGCAAAAAAATGTGTTTTAATTAATTAGTCACACACTTTATTGAACGAAGTATGAAAAACTTGCTTTCCGACTCGCGTTGCTCCATCCTTACTTACAGCCTATATATTGTCGACCGATCATGGTCGGAATACCCTGTTTATAGCGTTAACCAAATCCCACTGCTGGCATTTGTACGCCTGGTTGCGCTGTTGGCAGCTCCAATACCAGAATGGGGTTGTCTTAAACCCAACAATGATTACAGAAACCGAAGCAATAATAAGTACAAATAAACCGAACAAACCGATAACGACTTTTGAAATGAAAACAAGGACAAGAATTGGAACCTGGAATATAAGGTCGGTTTCTTGGTCGGTTTCCCGTGAAGTGAGAAGAGCGAAGTTTTAATGGAAGCCCTACTACGACCGAATCATCACGATAAGACTCCGAACTAGAGCCCGAAATTTGGCATGTATCCAATGTTACGCCCCAACAGAATCTGCTGAAACGGCGACCAAAGCTGAATTCTAAGAGCTTAGAAGAGGGAACAAGCTGGCTTTCGACGAATAAATCTTGCACTAACCATGCCTGAGAATAATAATTGAGTTGAATGGAGATCTCCTCCTATCTGCTTGGCCTTTATAGACGTTGAAAAAACGTTCGACACCTGCAACAATGACGTAACATAGAGTGCTCTTCAATGCAAGTTTTTCTCAAAAATCTGATTCATCTCACTAAAGAACTATACCGAAACGATTCCTGTCGCGTATTTTACAACGACCTATTAAGTGAACTGATACCTAGTAGCGCTGGAGTGAGATAGGGATGTGTGCTATTATTCAATTGTGCGCTCCATCTGGTGATGCAAAAGGCCGCTGCACATATGAGGGGCATAACTTGGAGACTGCAAGGGAGATTGGAGGACCTAGACATGCAAGCAAAGTTGATAGATCTTCAAGAATCAGCAAAATGTGCCGTTCTTAAACAAAAACTAAGTCTATGAGGATAAACGTATCAAACACAGATAACTTTCAAGTCGAAGCGGAAACTATCGATGATGATAATGAAACCTTTTTCTACTTGACAAATCAGGAGCTTTCAAAGAAGATATATGCAACCGCATTTATAAAGCTCGACAAGCATTTGGCTCCTTATGGAAATCGAGCATTATTTCACAGAGGCATAAAACTAAAATTTCCATTCTAACGCTATGTCCACACTTCTTTATGCAAGCGAATTGTGGAATGCAGCAACCCGAGCCACTCAAACAATGCAGTCCTTTGTAAACAGCTGTCTGTGAAAGATATTACGAATATGTTGGCCTCGAACAATAGCCAAAAACCTTCTGAAGAATAAAACCCATCAACAACCAATTAACGTTGGATTGGCAGCACTTTGAGGAAATTCACAGAAGATATTGCAAGACAGTCCCGAGGACAGCAGACGCCGAGGATGCCCATCGGACACATGGAAGCGCACAATTGCGATAGAAATAGCGGCAGTCAATCTGGGGCTAAGCCAACTAAAAATAAGAGCAATGAATAGAAATAAATGGAGATCAATTGTAATGGCCATATGCTCCTCATAGGAGTGAGAGGAATAAATATATATATATATATATATATATATATGTGTTATGACAGACTAACGTCTTATCTAAAGCCACGCTTTGTCGAAAATGACTGTCAGATTTTTGTCTATTCTCACTAAAGACTTCGTGCCAGTCA
The DNA here is from genome assembly GCA_964034835.1 of Muscina levida. NCBI lineage: Eukaryota > Metazoa > Arthropoda > Insecta > Diptera > Muscidae > Muscina > Muscina levida. The sequence goes on from OZ035880.1 coordinate 155,808,264, forward strand.
GTGTCATCCCGCCAAGTCGTATCGCCGGGGTCCCAAACTCAGCCATATCATCTACTAATTTTTGTGGTATCGGATTGTCTAACGCAGCTTTATAATCGATTAAGTGATGGTAGATGCCGATCATCATTTCTTGGGACTTTTCCAGAATTTGTCATAGTGTGAATATCTGGTGGAGAGTGGATTTACCAGATCTAAAGCATCACTAATAAGGTCTGCTCAGGTTCGCTAGGATGGCATTTATTTTTTCACATAGCAGTAGTATATGTCTAGTACATTGTATGCGATGGGTAAAAGGCTGATCTCGCGATAGTTGGTGCAAACATTTGGATAACTCTTATTAATCACAGTACATAGAACACTCAGATTCTCATCACCGGGTATACATTCCTTTTGCCAAATCATGGTAATAAGGTGGTACCTGTTCAGTACCAACTTAAAAGCTCTGCCGGTTGTACATCGACTCTCTGCAAAGCTTTACGTAGACGATGATTAGCGTGATTTCGTCACTTATGCTGCCTCTGAGAATCTCCGAGAAAGTGTTCCCTCCATTTTGTAGTACATTCTGCGAGTCCGTGACCAGATTTCCACCCTTATCCTCTTTACCTTTGGTAGCAAGATTTGTAGATTATCAATTAAACCTGATTTTAAGTTTCTGTTTGTTTATTGTATAATTCTATCTTTATTTATCAAACATTAACTTTCACGTTAATTGCTGATACATCGTGACGACAAGTATCTGATTGTTGCGTCAATACATCCTTGTTAGCCTGTACTTAGTACATCCCAGCAGCGGAAAAAACGAGGCATTGTAAAAATATGCCTGCAAACATGCCTTCAAAGGCAGTTTGTTGACATTCAAGAACGCCTTCCTTTTCCAGGCATGTATACAGGCTATAATAAGTCCTTCACTAAGCCTAACAAAAAATTCCATACCAATGCACATTTCGCTTCTCAAATGAGACCTGCAATGAGGCCTCTTACTAGGATGAGAAAAGATCCTGCAGACATGCCTCTTTCCCTTCTTAAAACTGGCCTGTGAGCATCCCTACTGTGTACCCCACAAAAATACCATAGATGTGCACAAAGGGCATGCAAACTTTCTTGCCTTAAACAGGCCTGTTGACAGTCCTATTAGTAGAAGGCAAAATTGATGTTCATAGCCATGCACTTGTCACTTCTCCGATTAGGCCTGTTGACAGGCCTCTTAAGGGAAGGTAAGACAGATGCTGTTATTTATGAGAACCATATGTGTGCTATTTGTCGTACAGCAACTACATCACATGATAGCCGAGTAGGTAGCATGCCCAACTATGAGTACACAGAGGTCGCGAGTTCGAATCCTCCAGCTGGAGCTTAAAAAAAAGTTATTACAAATTGTAATAAATATTGTATTAAAAATTTTTAAAAAGTAGGAAATCATTTAATATAGAAATAATTCGCATATGTTTTTTTTTTATTTAAGTCCTTCTATAAATGCTCTTTTGCAGGCCTGCAAGCTGGTCTGCAGTAGCAATGCCTCATAGAAGGCCCTTGTTATTAGGACTCCAAGCAGGACATACTAGGCATGCCTACTGAAACGCCTTCAATGAGAAAGGGAATGTGCAGGCCTTGCCTGCCTATGACACCCTATGTTAATTTGAAATGAAGACTGCATTTGAAGGGTAGGGCTTCTGACTGCCTTTGCAGGCCTGTAAGAAGGCATGCAAAGCCCCATTTTTTGCTGCTGGGTACGAATATCTCTTTCTTATGTTGGTGGCTCATTTTCCACAACTCACATAGAATGTCTTTTTTTTTAAAAAAAAGTGAGACAACAATGTACCTGGACAATATGAAATGCGTATATAAATAAGTACATTAATAAACAGGTATATACGAGATGTTATTATTGTTAACATCAAAATATCAGATATTAAAATGTATTGATTCGTTGTGTAATCACATCTAAAAAAAATAATTTTTAGCCGATTTTGACTTCAATTACAAATGTGATCACCTGGAAGTTTTTATACTAATAACAATATATCTTCTATTACTATTTATAAAATTGATTATAAGAATAAGTTTGTAACGGGTGAATTTAGTAAATAATGGACAGATTTTGATAATTCTTTTCTTTTAATCTCATAGTTTGGCTAATGAAATGAATGGGGTACTTTTTTATATTTCTATTAGTTGAATAGCTTAATTTTCGTTGTAAAGTTGTTTAAATTCATAAGCATCTGCATCAAAATGTCATAAAAATTTCATTTTCTATTACACTCCAAGAATGAGGAGATATGGGGTAACTTCTCGCGTTATTGTGAATTAACACGCCATTTGTTCTTAAACTCATATAACGGCGCTTCCTGTTTCTAGACGAATGCGAACGTCAGTAGTTTGAAAAAGTTTTACATTCCTATTGACTCGACACTATACTGCTGTCGACAACATTAAGGAGGCCGCTGATGAAAGAAATGTAGATGACTGTGACATTAATCGGTTCCTGAATCCCGCACATGATAGTCGCATGTTTTAACCATCATCAAAACTATGGCACCCCATCCTTTTTATTTTATTCTTTACACTCTCTTACCTCTCTGGCTGACATCGATTATTCTTTTGTTTTAACACTCTAAAATGCTTGTAAGCCTTCGCGAATATTCTCATTTGTGTGTGAATCCATAGCATAGTCAGTATACTTAACATGTTGTTCACCAGTTTACGTAACATTTGATTTACTGTTGAAATGAATTATATTTTAAAGTCTAGTTATAAATAATTTCCTAGAGCCGCTAAGAATTAATTAAATATTTTATTTATGTCCCACAAAGGGTTTCAGCGATCAGTAATCATCAAATGCAGCACAACTGCAACAGAAATAAATCACAAACTACATAAGATTTAGTAGTATGTACATACAAGCATTGCAATGTGAACTACATACATTGTTAGAACATAAGGGCTATTAATCATCAGCAAGCATAGCAATGTCATCGTGAGTACTAATTGGAAGAACTGCTATGTGGTATAAGACAAATTTCATAAGATTTGATGTGTGATAATGCAAAATTAGTAATCTCGACAAGGCTAGATGTGATGAGGTAAGAAAAGATCGAAGCAGAAGTGTGACAAATTTCCCAATACGATACTTACTAACTTCAAATCGATATTAAATTTATTATGGCATGTAACTTGACAAACCGAATGATGCAGAACTTCTTCTTTTTTGAGATACTTTCACGTGCAGGTCTCAGAATTGAGTCCCAAAATCATGTGTTGTACTGTGTTATTTTGTGGATAACAAAGAGAATATTTCGAATGCCTACATAGGTATACCCCAAAATTTCGTGTTGTTGTATCTTGTATACTGATTGAATGAGTCCCAATTTTAATTTTGTAATTAGCGGGAAAAATACCTGCCAAAATATTTAAACTTATCATCATTAACGACGAGTATTTTTGTCAAATAAGTCATGAGCTGCTTATAGTAGTAGTATAGTAGCTTATAGTACAACGACATCAACGTAGTAAAGCGCGTTCAAATAGACCGCTGGCTTGGACTCGTTGTTCAAATGGATGAAAATGCCAACAAATGCAAATGAAAACTTTGTTGGATGGACCTGTTAAAAGAGCTATTATCTGCGATTAAAGAAATAAAAGAATTGGGGAGTTATTTTTCGTTACCAGCATTAATTCCGCCGGAGCGGTAATCTAACACATAGCCACAGGATAAACAAGATGGACCAAAAGTTCTTATACATTTGAATCGGAAACTGCATCGACCAGCACGGAGGGTTTGGGCGGAGGGGTAACAAAATGAATCAGAAGCCAATGGGAATTCAGAGCCATGTCTTTAGCAAAACTGCAGCCAATGGCAACACATGCGGTGACAGAACGTTATAATGAGAAAAGAAGGCAGATAAAAAGCCTCTTCAGGTGGAAAAGAAAATAGAGAAAGCCAGGATATCTAAAACTACAGGGATACAGGTGAAGCCCAAAAGTTAAACCAAAAGGTAAAAAGCAAAGATTTTGGAACGGGGGCCTTAATGCAATCATCGACGACGGAGTAAATTATCCGCCGCCGAGCCACAACTAGATCAGCACGGATTAAAAATAATAAATCTGCGGGAGCCGATGGACTGCCAGCAGAGCTTTTTAGAGGGCGGTGGCGATGAGCTGGTAACGTGCATTAGCTCATAAATAGCTCGATTTAGCTTAAGGAATGCATGCCCGATGATTGGAATCTGATTTTTTTATGGCCTGTGTTTTATGTACTACCTTTTAAGCAACGCGTACTAGGTCCTGTCTAGTGTGTTATGTGGAAGGCTAAAGCCTATCATAGTGAGCCTGATTGGACCTTATCAGTTGTATCTGTAAACCTGATTAATCCACGACCGACGAGGTATTGACACTACGACAAATTCTGGAGAAGACCCAAGAAATGCAGATCGTCACATACCATCTGTTTATTGATTACAAAGCTGCATTCGACAATCCAATGCGACAGAAACAATAAGATGCTATGGCTGAGTTTGGTATCCACGCGAAACTGATACGACTTGACGGAAGTCTTTAAGACCAAAGAAATGCAGATCGTCACCTACCATCTGTGTATCGATTACAAGGCTGCAATCAACAGTCCGATGCTACACAAATTATTAGATGCTATGACTGAGTTTTGTATCCCGCGAGGACTGAGACGACTTGACGGCATGTCACTGACTTACACAAAGTCAGATCCATTTTATGTCAGCTTTAGACAAGATAGTCTGTCATGTGATCTCTTTCATATAATAGATATCATTGGCCGAGGACTACAGGATGTTACTGCGGCATTTTCGAGCATTGAGAAGCAGTCGGCATTAGTGGATTGGTGATAATTGAGGACAAAACCTAGTTATTGTTTCAACGAACAAAGTGTATACCAGTTTGGGACGATGCGTGAATGGTGGCAACTAAAGGGTTTTCCAATAAGAGGTGTTATTTTGGTATTCAAAGATAAAGCAATTTTTTGAGATAAATGATCGGATGTTTATTTCATAATAAAGAGGAAGGTATGCCGTTAATTATGAAAAACAAAATCAGCCAAATGGCCACCACGAGCACACTCACAGGACCATATCCTTTTCATGAAATTTTCCATAACCATATCGCAAAGTGGCTGCCCTATGTCCTCGATAGCCTCACGAATTTTATCTTTGAGGTTTTGAATCGACACTGGGCTATTGGCGTAGACCTTATCTTTCACGTGACCCCAAAGGAAGAAGTCGCAAGGTGTTGAATCACAAGATTTCGCCGGCCAATTGTGATCACCTCTTCGAGAGATAACACGGTCCGGAAACTTTTCCCGTAAAAGATCAATGGTTTCGTTGCTTGTGTGGCACGTAGCCCCGTCTTGTTGAAAGTAATCGTTGTCCAGATCAATACCATCCAACTCCGACCATAAAAAAATCATTCATCATCTCTCGATAGCGCAATTCATTCACCGTAACTGTTGTTCCAACATCATTTTCGAACAAAGTAAGATCCAATGTCCCCGCCGGCAGAGAAAGAAGCCGACCGAGAATTAGCCGATGCGCCGCCGACTGTTTATTTGTAGCCGCGCCGCCGCCGATATGTACGGCTAGTGTCGGCTTATGTTTAGCCGCCTAAGTATGAAAAATGTGAAAAATCTCGTTGTGTTGGTATCCTTTTTTTTTTGGTCACCAACATTTTTCAGAAAATTCGAAGACCTTTTTTTGGCAGCAGTTCTACCTTACAAAATAATGAGCCGATATTGAGCCGCCGCCCGATAAAAATATCCTGAGCCGCCGCCGCCGACAAATTGCGTCGGCTACGTTCTCTGCCCGCCGGACCATAAACCGCACCAAACAGCAACACGTTGCGGAAGGAGAGGCTTCTCAACAATAACTTTTGGGTTTTCCGAGCCCCAGATGCGACAATTTAGCTTGTTGACGTAGCCACCGAGTTGGAAATGGGTCTCATCAGTCAAGATTATTTTTCGATGGAATTCCGGATAATTTTCATGAATTTCAAGGACTCAATCATCAAAGACGAAGTTGTTGATGATCGCCCGGCTTGAGTTCTTGAGTTAACTGAACTTTATAAGTGTTAAGACCCAAGTCTTTATGCAAAATACGATGAAATAATGGTTGTCCAATTCCAAAGAACGCCGAGGAATGGACAAACCTGGGTTTTCTTCTTTGGGCTACAGCAGCAATATTCTAAGTTCTTCTTCACATCACTAACTTGTCCCAACAGCTCGAATTTTTCCACCAATTTCTGTATTGCGGTCCGACAAGGTGCTTCACGACGACCAAAAATTTTTTAGTTTTGCGAACTGTGACTGCAAGATTTTCACCATTTTTGTGAATGTTAATAATTTCAGTGCGTTGTTGAAGCGTGTATCGTTCCATTTTTAGTAATCAAATGTCCATGAATAAAAGCTTCAAAAGTGACAGCTACCGAAATAGCGGGCCATTCACATTAACACCTCTCATATAATTTGGAGTGTTAGATGATTGTGTCTACCTCGGCTTCGCTGTAAACAACAATAATAAGTTTTTAATATGTATCTAATAAATACTATATACTAGCTGTGTCTTAGATTTCCTTTTGTTGTCTGGCAAATCTGATAACTCCCAGTCCGTTATTTACATCATTTACCGCAAGTTAAAGGTGCGTGTGAAAACATATGTATTATAACATTTAAACATATCCAATTCCCTAGAAACCTATCATTGGGTGCCTGGCAATATGAAATATTTCAATATCACTTAACAAGGTATCACTTAATGTCACATTTGCTGCACACCCCAAGCGTTACCAAGCCACCAAGCAAGAACGACCGATGTCTAGTGGCGGCAACCAACTCGTCGGCCACACTCCTAAGAGTGGCCACACAGTCGGGCAGTGTAAACAAATGTTACGTTGAACTTAAATTTAAATTTATTGTCTTTGTTGGCCCTGGTCATGGTATGGCGTTGTGTGGCGTTGTCGTCTTCTTCTCTACTATTAAATGACCAACAATTAAGAAACCATAAATTCGTATGGTGGCTGCTGAAACTATGTGCGCCTGTTTATCGATGCAATCTGATGATGACTTCTTTAAGACTTATGAGTGACTCTCAGGTAACGCGGCGAACTTAGGACTTTCCGCCACTCTTGAGTGGTTGGTGAAAGGCGATAACAGAACTCGCCATCACACCGGCCAAGTGATATTTCAATAATTTTATCTATGAAAATGTTGAGTCACGTTTTGCTGTTTTCCACAGAGGCCCAATAATGATGTTCGGCCATGTGGTTGCTTCATTGGTTAGAAAAGTTTTGGGTACGAGTAACGCAACAGCTATGTATGTTCGCATGCATGGTAACATCTTACAGCATAAGAATGAGAAGGCGACGGCCAACGTAACAACAGCTACGGTCAAAATGTAAAAGAGTTGTATGACATCGCTGAAGAATGTAATCTTTACACTCAACGGACCGTCTTGGAAGTGAAACCAGCATAACGCCAGCGATCCATCCATCTATCCATCTAACGTTGTGGGCCTAGAAGATATTCTTAGGCAGAATTTCTCAAACGGGGTGCTGTGATTAATTCGAAACAAGTTTGATGAATTAAATATCTGAACGTAAAATATCGGCTGTGCTTTTGTAAGGAATCAATAGACGATTCATGGATAAAAACGAGGGCGGATTGACTTTTTAAATAAAAAATATTAAAAATAAAAATATTAAAAAATAATAAAAAAAAATATAATTTTCAGCTGAAAAAACTTGATTTTTCGGTACAGATTTTCAGAGATTTCCGAAACCGTCACAGCAGGACTCACCAAAAACCCAGGCACGTCGGCTTAGAGTGAGCGGTACCCTGGTCAGCGTCTGACCTAGAATGGGCGGCTGAGAAAACTACGACGTGGTGCGGTGGGCTAGCCAACCGCCACCTACATTTAAACTATTGCAATGAAAAGAAGTAAGGAAAAAATAAAACGTACACCCAAAAATGTTGGCGACCACCGCACACGAATTACGGACCATAATTTGCGAATATGCACCTGGAATATTAGAACACTGTACAGACCAGGTGCATCCATCCAACTGGCGGAAGTCATCGAAGAATACAAGGATGTCATAACCGCTTTACAGGAAATCCGGTGGAGGGGACACGGGTGCTCGCGCATGAAGACGTGCGACATCTACTATAGTGGCCATGCGGACCAGAACGAGTTTGGAGGTGAATTTGTCGTTGGCAAGAAATTTCGACGCCTAGTCTCAATGTTCAACCCGGTCAAGACAAAGTTTTTCCACATAAAACTCATTTGTGCCCACGCTCCGACAGAAGAGAAAAGCGATAAGGACAAAGTCGAGTTCTACGAGAGCATAGAAATTGTATATGACCGTAGCCCGAGCCATGACATCAAAATAGTACTTAAACATAAACTTAATTTCCCTTTACACCCCATGAATGAAGTATGGGATAGATTCTCGCGTTGTTGTGAATTAACACGCTTTCTATTTTAATATTCACAACTAACGGCACCTACAGTGATAGAAATTTTTTCTTTTAAGATGACTGGAGCCAGGAGTTGAACCTGTGATATTCCGCATGGTAGTCGCGTGTTCTAACCACTATGCCACAGCTGATCCCAAAATAGTACAAGGCGTTTTTAATGCTAAAATATTCAAGGAGACCGCATTTGGGCCTACCATCGGAAAATTCAGTCTGCACACCGAAACGTCAAACAATGGCATCAGACTGGTTGATTTCTCTGCGGCAAGAAATATGGTAGTTAGCAGCACTAGATATGACCATGGAAATATTCATAAGGCAACATGGTTATCTCCAGATCAGTTGACGAGGAATCAGATAGATCACGTGGTAGTCGATGGATGGCACGCATTGAGTGTTTTGGACGTACGAGTGATCAGGGGTGCGAACATTGGATCCGATCACTACCTTACCGCAGCTAAGGTACGCACATGGCTTAGCATGGCAAAAACGCTGGACATCGGTAAACTGCGGACCACAGAGGTAGCGGACGTCTACTCCAACCACCTAACTCAACTGCTACGGAATGCTCCAACAGCTGATAATATTACCTCGCAGTGGCAATGTATTGCCGACTCCATAGAACGGTCAGCGAGAAGCGTACTTGGGTACTCAAAGCGGTCTCAAGAAAATGCATGGTACGATGATGAATGTCGCAATGCTACAATATAGACAGATGCTGTATACAGGGCGAAACTGCAGTTCGTAAACGGCACAGGGTGAAGAGATCGGCAACTCGTCTCATTAGACGGAAAAAGGAGCTGAAGAAGAGAGAGGATGAGTGCACAGAGTTGCTCCGAAGTAGAGGGGAAGTCCGAAAATTCTATCAGAGAGTCAAGGTGATAATGCGTGGAACAGGTTTGCCCTCCTGCAAGGACAGCAATGGTCAGCTAGTGACGGACCCGGATAACGTTCTGAAGATATGGAAAGATTATTTCAGAAATTTACTGAATACGCACATCACTCCAGAAGACCCCGCATCAATCCATGACGATAGTATTAACTGTCCACCTCCGAGCCAGAGCGAGATACGTATGGCCATCTCCCGCCTTAAAAACAACAAAGCGGCTGAAGTCGATGGTCTCTCTGCTAAATTGTTTAAGGCAGGCTGGGTGGAGCTGATTAGGATCATGCATCAGCTCATGGAGAACATCTGGCTAGAGGAGAGCATGCCGGGGAAATGGAGTCTCAGTCTGTTATGTTCCATATACAAGAAAGGAGATCGTAGTGAATGTAAGAACTACTGTGGAAAAGGCCTATTAACAATTGCGTACAAGTTCGTTTCAAGCATATTGGGTTAACGTCTATAGCCAAGTGTAGAAAAACTAATTGGATCTTATCAGTAAGGCTTTATACCTGGTAAATCTACGACGGATCAAATATTCACTTTACGACAAATCCTGGGAAAAAACTCAAGAAAAGCAGATTGACACCTATCACCTCTTTGTCGACTACAATGCTGCCTTCGACTCTCCGATAAGGAGTAAGTTATATGAAGCCATGTCTTCGTTTGGTATTCCTGCAAAGCTAATTCGACTTTGCAGAAGTACCTTGGAGAACACCAAATCCTTGGTTAAGATTGGTAAGGATCACTCTGAGCCATTCAACACCGGAAGAGGTATCAGGCAGGGTAATAGCTTGTTCTGTACACAATTTAATATAGTGACGGAAAAGGTGATGAGAAAGGCTGGTGTCAACACTATATTCCACAGGAGCCACATGCCACTAGCCTATGTCGATGATATAGACATCATCATAGACTAGAAAAGGAATCAGCAAAAATGGGTTAAGCGGTCAACGAGGACAAAACAAAAGTAATGATTTCGATGAACAAAGAGTCCTCTCGATGGGGACGAACCGTGAACGTTGGCATTTAGTGTTTTGAGGTAGTAGATGAATTTACCTACCTCGGATCTTCCGTCAACAAGAAAAATAATGTCAGCCAAGAAATTAAACGGAGAATAGTGCTAGCCAATAGATGTTTCTACGGACTTCGGTAGCACTTTAGTAACACCACCTTATCTCGGAATACTAAGAAACAGGTATACCAGGTGCTAATCTTACCTGTTCTGTTGTATGCTGCAGAATCATGGGTGCTTACTACAACGGACATACAAAACCTGGGAGTATTCGAGAGAAAAGTACTCCGAAAAATATATGGACCTATCTGTGTCGACGGCGAGTTTCGCCATCGGATGAACCATGAGCTTTTCCACGACATCGACGTAGCTAAAAGATTCAGAATCCAACGACTACGATGTTGCCAGGATGAATGTTAATGCTCCAGCGAGAAAGGTGTTTGAAGGCGAACCTGAAGGATTTCGCAGAGCAGGGAGATCCAAACTCCGTTGAAAGGACCAAGTGGGAGGCGACGTGCAATCATCTGGTAGGACTAACTGGAAAACACACGCAAAAGACCGAAGCGTGTGGAACTCTTTATTACTTCAGGCCTCAAATTTATGAACCACGTTCGTAAGTTGTAAATTGCCAGTTAAGTAAGTAATTAAGAATACCCAAGACATAAGTCAACTATGGCTACAGCCAGAAATTCCGATATCCGACCAGTATGCATTGTCCTTTGGGAAGTTATAAGAGAGATATTATATATTATCATATTGGACAATAATAATACTGGAAATTTTCCGAAGGATTAGTTAAGGTTTACTCGAGTTATCTTGCCCATCAGCGAGCCAGACGGACGGACATAGCTCAATCGTCTTAAATGGTCCTGAAACGAATTAGGTCTTAAGATACATGAGGTCTAACACGTGCCTTTAAATGTGTTGCACTTTTCTCGTATCACACTATATATGCCCTCATCACTAAGGGTGAGGGTATAAAAATATCAAAATGTCTCCTCGCGCTAGGGAGAAAAGATTGTCTTTGTTCGCATCGGTTCTGACGGGTCACGCTAGGAATATAGACATCGAGTCCAATGACTTCTGTAGATGCGGTGCGGATAAGAAAATGGAGAGTGTTAAGCACTTGCTTTGCTATTGTCCCTCTTCTAGTAAATAACGTCTAGAATCTAGACTGTAGATGTACTGGGGCTGGCATTTCTAGAATGTCCGATAGATCTTACCGCTACCGATAAGGAGCACTTACGCTCGTGGGAATACTAGAGACCTTGATTGGTCTATTTGAGCTTGTTTTAAAGGACATTGCAAAACCCATTTTTTAAAGAAAAACATATTTGGACATAATGGACTAATGTACAACGATTTAATATAAAGCTATTTGCTAAATAATACGTGAACTTTGAACCAAATTCGAATCATGACTTTTTAAGTCGTTTGATAATGGTCCGTCCGTCTGTCCCTCTGTTACGCACGACAACTTTCGAAAAACGCAACCAATGGTTTTGAAATTTTGTATGGGTTATTATTTTCCCAAAACTACTTACAGTATTGCAAATGGTCATGTCGAGAAATATACATGACCCACTTTAGAAATCGAGTAAGAATATTAATACACCCAATGGTTGAGGGTATTTATCAGACAGTTCACCTGACTTAAATTTCTGTACTGCTTGTATCTGCAAAATCCAACGGGATTCAAACGGAAAATTATAAACTATTTATATCATGAACTCAGTTACACACTACAGATTGGGAACCACTGTTCTAATGTGCATAAATGTATGTATGTACAAGTTACCAAAATTGATGATGATAAGCCTAGCGCTTGCGTACCAACAACGATTATCTCCATGTTTGGGGTTTCTTCCCGGTTTATCTGTCTTCGACGTTGCTGCGTTCTTGTTTGCAGTCAGTCATGCGTAAAGAGGTTCATCCGTCGTTGAGCGGCCAACGAAACTAGATAAGAATGTTCTATTCTGTTCTGTTCTGCTTTTTTTGGGTTTGTTAGTTTGTTTTATTTTGTAATAAGATGTTTTGCACGTTTTTTTTTCACAAACTCTTACGGAAACCAGGGTTTGGATGGATGGAAGTTTGTATGTAAGTACGTAGTACATATGTGTATGCATGTAAAAGCACCGTTAATGATGAACGCCTTTGGTATAGAAACAAATAATGTTATGACACCACAACACAGTGTGGCACAAAAGTAATGGGACAATAAGAGAAGCTGTAATTGGTTACAAGCAAAGTTAGCAGCACTTCGGAAATATATAAAATGTTTGTTATACAGTTATATACTTTTACAAACAAATATTAGTTTTACACATAACAGAATGTACCTTCAGAATAAAATAAAAAAGTTAGGGTATCTTAATTAAATAATAGCAAAAAATCCTTCAAACTTAAAAATGGTTAAACAAATCTAAAAAGTTTTGCGATTTCTAGGCAAAAACAGATAGATGAGACAAGATGTCTACAGAAATGTAAACATCTTTTGGAAGTTCTAAGATTCCTATTTCGAAACCTGTATACATCGAAATGTATACATCTTGCGGAAGTTCTTACTTACTTACTTACTTAGCTGGTACGTCTATGCAATCCCAGTGGATTATATACCGCACGTAGAAAAATATTATAAGCGCCTCGATCTTCTGCGCTTCTTCTCCAGTTAGTCACACCGAGTTCTGTAAGGTTCTTAGTAACCTGGTCTTTCCAATGGAGTTTTGTTCGCCCTCTTCTGCCCCGTCCATCGAGTTCATTGTCGAAGACATTTCGAGCTGGAGCATTTTCGTCCATGCGTACAACATGACCTAGCCAACGCAACCGTTGCACCTTAATTCGTTTGACCACGGCAATGTCAGTGTACAGCTCGTACAGCTCATGATTCATACGACGCCGATACTCTCCGTTAACGATGATGGGCCCATATATTTTACGGAGTATTTTTCTCTCGAATACCGCCAGAACCGATTCATCCGTTTGTGTCATAACCCAAGATTCTGAGCCATACATTAAGACAGGTAGAACCAGTATCTGGTATAGCTGGAGTTTTGTTCGCCGAGAGAGGGCTCTGTCATTGAATCGCTTGCTTAGTCCGTAGTAGCATTTATTTGCAAGCAGGATTCTTCTCCGGATTTCTAGGCTGACATTATTTGCTTTGTTGATGGCGGAGCCTAGGTAGACCAAATTATCTACCACCTCGAAATTATAGTTGTCAACGTTCACGCAGTTTCCCAAACGAGTAGATTCTTTGTTCGTTGAAACTAATAACTTCGTTTTGTCCTCGTTCACCGTTAGGCCCATTTTTGCTGATTCCTTCTGAATACCTGAGAAGGCTGCAGTCACATCTCGCAGCACAGGACACGATACGCTTACATTCCAATTGTCGGGCATGCACTCTTTAAGCCAAACCGTGCGCAGGAGCTGGTGCATGGTGGTTATCAGCTCCTCGCCTCCGGACTTGAAGAGCTCTGCGGGCAGACCGTCGGCACCGGTTGCTTTGTTGTTTTTCAGCCGCGATATTGCTCTTCTTAGCTCGGCTTGACTTGGTGGTGGGCAATCTAAGCCATCGTCGACAACTGGCGTGATAAATTCACGTGCGCTGCCTTCTGGAACTAGCAGTTGCTGGAAGTGTTCTCTCCATATGTGCAGCACACTCTGCGTATCCGTGACCAGATTTCCATCGCTGTCCTTACAGGTGGGGAGGCCATTGCCGTACCCATTTGCTCTTACTTTCTGGTAAAATTTTTGGGCCTCACCTCTATCCCTGTATCGCTCTATATCCTCGTTCTCCCGTTCCTTCATCTGACGTTTTTTTCGCCTAAATAGCTGTCTCGCCCGTTTTGCTTTCTCCTTATGCCGTTCCCTAACAGCACGGGTTACAATTGGCTGTAGCGTTGCCCTATAAGCAGCATCCTGTTTCTCAGACGCTATGCGACATTCTTCATCGTACCAGGATTCGTCTGAGCGCCACTTTTCATATCCTGGCACGGTTGTTGCGGCGGTTGCCATGGAATGCGCAATATGCTGCCACTGTGTATCGGGAACGTCAGAAGTGGAGGCGTTGTGTCGTAAAAGTTGGGAGAGCTCTGCTCAATCTTGTGCGCACCTTAGCTGCAACCAGGTAATGATCCGAGCCAATATTAGCACCACTGGTCACACGCACATCCATGACACTATATGCATGCCTGCCATCAATTACCACATGATCAATTTGATTTTTGGTGTTTTGATCGGGGGATAGCCAAGTTGCCTTGTGGATATCTTTGTGCTGGAATCTGGTTCCACTCACTACCATGTTCCTTCCCGCTGCGAAGCTAACCAGCCTAAACCCGTTGTCTGACGTATCGGTATGCAGACTGAATTTACCGATCGATGGACCAAGAACATCTTCCCTTCCTATTTTTGCATTAAAGTCTCCCAGAACAATTTTAATGTCGTGGCCAGGGCAGCGGTCGTATGTTTCCTCTAGGCGCTCGTAAAATACATCTTTAATCTCATCGTCTTTATCTTCCGTCGGGGCGTGTACACAAATCAGCGTTAGGTAAAAATATTTCGCCCGGATGCGAATGGTGGCTATTCGGTCACTTACAGGGTTAAACCGCGAGACCAGGTGTCGAAGTCTCTTGCCGACTATGAAACCACATCCAAATTCGTGTCTTTCTGCATGGCAGCTGTAAAAGATGTCACAGTTCTTTCGTCGTGTGCATCCCTGTCCCGTCCATCTCATTTCCTGTATGGCGGTGATGTCAGCCTTGTATTTGTCGAGGACATCCGCCAGTTGGATAGAGGCACCATCTCTGTAAAGAGTTCGGACATTCCAGGCGCATATCCTTAAATCATGGTCCTTATATCGTTTGCGGGGGTCGTCAACATTTGAGGGGGTTCTTGTTATATTTATTCTCCGTGTTTTCATAATAGATTTTGTTTAAGGAGGGTGGCTTATTAGGCCACCGCTCCCGATCCTAGTTTCTTGGGGCTGCCAAAGCCACTAGGAGAGCCTGTGTTGAGCTTCAGTAACTTCTGTTACCTACTTCCTAAGACGCATCGGTGGTTGCATGCCGATTAGGTTACTCAACGTTTCGCCTTCTAACTCTAGCTAACTTCTAAGCGGTTGCTTTAAACTCATTGCCCAGGGAATACTTGGTCTAAGACCGGAAGTAGTTCGTGAGTGACAATCAGTAACTTTCAGCCTCTGGGCAAAGTCCCATTCTTTCGCAAGTTCTAAGATTCCTATTTCGAAACCTGTTTTAAGAAACGAAAACTCGGTTAAGAATTGACTGAGTTTTCTTTTCCTTTTTAACATAATAACAAGATATAAAATACGAGATAAGAGTATTTAAAAAGGAATTTTTATACAAATTGTAAATATGATACTAAAAATTGTATTCATGTCTTGTGATCTAAATGAAGATATAAAATACCATCTTAATACATGCAAGAGTACAATTAAAATTGTCTGCAAACTTTCATGTCACATTGCCGCTCGCTGCAAATTGCTGAAGTGAATGACTTCCACTGAATAGTTCTACATTACGTACGTCAAGTACACGGTGCTGCTCATGTGACGTCTTTGCAGATTGCATTTGTTGTCAGAACAACAAATCCATGACTTCATAATTATTCATAACTACAATGTGAAGTTCTCATATTTTCTGACTGCGACTGAGTTCAAGTCACATAAAATTAGCTTGACAAAAAGTAACTTGTGCGACAAAAGAGTTGTAGAACGTAGTTTGGATACTGACCTATTATAATTATTTTCGCACAGCTAATGACAACAATTTTAATGCGACTTCTGTCATATGAATTTGTTTGAAGAACCGAATCATTCATAAATTATAAACAATTACAAGTGCCCAGTTCTTAAGGAGGTGTTTGCTTCTATGTAATTTTTAATGATTTTGAAACTAAAGTTTCATATTTTGTTAGAGTTCTTTACGAACGTAATGTGTCCTATTTCCCGTGCTTAATAAGTTTACCTAGATGTAGTACAATTTGAGTAACCTAATCGGCATGCTACCACCGATGCGTCTTAGGAAGTAGGCTTAGTGGCTTTGGCAGCCCCACTAGAAACTAGGATTGGGAGCGGTGGCCTAATAAGCCGCTCTCTTTAAACAAAATTTATTATGAAAACACGAAGAAAAGAAAAAAACAAGAACACCCCAAATGTTGACGACCCCCTCAAACGATATAAGGACCATGATTTAAGGATATGCACCTGGAATGTCCGAACTCTATACAGAGATGGTGCCTCTATCCAACTGGCGGATGTCCTCCACAAATACAAGGCTGACATCACCGCCATACAGGAAATGAGATGGACGGGACAGGGATGCATACGACGGAAGAACTGTGACATCTTTTACAGCGGCCATGCAGAAAGACACGAATTTGGATGGTGGTTTCATATTCGGCAAGAGACTTCGACACCTGGTCTCGCGGTTTAACCCTGTAAGTGACCGTATAGCCACCATTCGCATCCGGGCGACATATTTTTACACTACGCTGATTTGTGTACACGCCCCGACGGAAGACAAGACGATGACATCAAAGATGCATTCTATGAGCGCCTTGAGGATATATATGACCGCTGCCCTGCACATGACATTAAAATTGTTCTGCGAGATTTTAATGCTAAAATAGGAAGGGAAGATGCTCTTGGTTCAGTAGTCGGAAAATTCAGTCTACACAACAACACCTCCGATAACGGATTCAGACTGGTAAGTTTCGCGTCGGCAAGAAACATGGTTGTGAGTGGAACCAGATTCCCGCATAAAGATATCCACAAGGCAACCTGGATATCTCCCGATCAAAATACAAGAAATCAGATTGATCACGTGGTAATTGATGGAAGGCATGTCTCAAGCGTTATGGACGTGCGTGTGATGCGCGGTGCAAATATCGACTCGGATAACCACCTAGTTGCAGCCAAGGTACGCACACGATTAAGTAGTACTAAAAACACTCGTAATCAAACGCAAAGGAAGTTAGACATCACAAAGCTGCATACCACTGAGATAGCCAATGCCTACTCCAACCAACTCTCTCAATTACTCCATACAAATCCACCTAGTTCTGATGTTCCCGACATGCAGTGGCAGCATATTGCGAATTCTATGACCACTGCCGTAACAACCGTACTGGGTTATGAAAAACTACGCTCAGACAAGCCCTGGTACGATGATGAATGTCGCGAAATGTCTGAGGAAATGGATGCTGCACACAAGGCAAAACTGCAGCCAATGAGGGAGATGAAACTCCTGTTTAGTCGGAAAAAGCATCTGTGGAAGAAAAGAGAGAGCCAGGATATCGAAAACTGTAGGGATAGAGGTGAGGCCCGAAAGTTCTACCAAAAGGTAAAAAGTAAAGGTTTTGGAACAGGGATCCCCACCTATAACGACAGAGACGGAAATCTGGTCACGGACACTCAGAGTGTGCTGCAAATATGGAGGGAACACTTTCAATCTCTTCTCGTTCCCGAAGGCAAAATAAGTGACGAAATCGCACCAATCATCGACGATGGAGTAGACTGTCCACCACCGAGAAAAACGAGATCAGCACGGCAATTGCGCGGCTTAAAAATAATAAACCTGCGGGAGCCGATGGACTGCCGGCAGAGCTTTTTAAAGCCGACGGCGATAAAGATGACGGCTGGTAACATGCATGCACCTGCTCATAAACACGATTTGGCTCAGGGAGTGCATGCCCGATGATTGGAATCTGAGTGTCCTATTTCCCGTGCTTAAGAAAGGCGATCCTAGTGTGTGTACCAACTATCGCGGGATTAGCCTTTGACCCTTCGCATACAAGGTCCTGTCTAGTGTGTTATGTGAAAGACTAAAGCCCATTCTGGCGAACCTGATTGGACCTTATCAGTGTGGCTTTAGACCTGGTAAATCCACCACGAAAAATCCTGAAGAAGACCCAAGAAATGCAGATCGATACCTACCATCTGTTCATCGATTACAATGCTGTATTTGACAGTCCGATACGACAGAAATTGTTGGATGCTATGGCTGAGTTTGGTATCCCCGCAAAGCTAATTCGACTCTGAGGGATGACACTGACTGACACGAAGTCTTCAGTGAAAATTGGCAAAAATCTGTCAAGAGCCATTTTCTACCAAACGAGGCTTTAGACAAGGTGATAGTCTGTCCTTCGAAGTGAAAACTAAGTAATTTGTTTCAATGAACAAAGAGTCCACTCGTCTGGGACGCTGCGTGAACTTGAGAACTATAACTTTGAAGTGGTAGATGATTTTGTCCACCTTGGCTCCGCCATAAACAATAATAATAATGTCAACCTGGAAATCAAAACACGAATATATATCGCAAACCGCTTCTATTATGCGGTAAGCAAGTAATTTAAAGACAAAGCCCTCTCTCAAAGAACAAAGATCCAACTCTCTAGTTTTCATCTAATCTTATAACTGCTTAAGAATTATTTATTGTAAAAGCGAGACACGCTCATCGATTTTCATGATCTATGGCTCATTTTGTTCATAGGGTAGGTGAATTTACGAAAAATTAGTAAGAGTTGACACTTTTTTGCGTTTTGCATTTTTTATAATTTTTTATATATAAAAAATTAGTTGACACTTTTTTGCGTTTTGCATTTTTTATATATAAAAAATGGGACCGGCCGTGGCATAGTGGTTAGAACACGCGACTACCATGCGGGAGATCGCAGGTTCAAACCTGGCTGCAGTCATCATTGTTCATTGTCGGCTCCCCTCGAATGTTGTTGACAGCAACTTCGCAGTATTAAGCGTCGATTCAATCGGCGTGTCTAGTAACAGCTTCTCAAAACAGTGACGTTCGCATTCGTCGATAAACAAGTAGGTGCCGTTAGTTGTGAATCTAAAAATAGAAAGCGTGTTAATTCACAACAACGCGAGAAGCTATCCCATACCTCATTCATGGGGTGCAAAGGGAAATTAAGTTTTAAGTTATATATAAAAAATATATTTTTTTATGCAATTTTTTTTATTTTTTTTTTTCAAAAATATATTAATAACCACTAAACCGTTGATTATTTTGGATTTTCATCGAAATTAGATTAGTCATTCTTGAGTTATGCCTCCCAAATGTGGCTGTAGGAGCTTAAAAACTTTTAGCGCAAAGCGGCATGGGTTAAGATACTCCAATCGTGCTCAAACTTTGGCTATCCTAAAATCTGCAAAGACTTATCATTTCTGGGGGGTGGCACCGACAAAAATCCAAAGTCGATTTTTACGAACACCCTAGTGTCCACCTCAACTTTATTTACTTGTATAGGAACTGTCTCATAACTAATTTTTCCTTTTTATCCCATGAATTATATATGACAGAGAGCTTTTTTTACACGCTCACACAACACAACTCAACTCACACAACGAGATCTACAGTTTTACGACGGAATCGAACGCCAGGTTTTTGAAAAACTTGACTCGACTACTTAGAAGTTGAAGTTAACATTATCCATATGGCCGTGACAGGGTTTGAACCCAATCATGTCATGGTCGCCCCATAACTATAACTCAACATTCTAGAATTAAATATGCTAACGACATTTTTTATTATTGATCATCCACAAATTATTAGCCTATACTAAACACTATTCAAAAGAAATGTAGCTGACTGTGAAAGGGTGTGAATCCAGGTCACTCGCACTATAGTTGCACGGCAATAGTGAATTTAAGCGATAAGGAGATAGAATTTTAAAAATAGACAGTATACAAACGGAATATTTGTTGTCGATCAGTGGGTAGAGGACGGATGCTTGAAAAATAGCTAAAAACCTATTTATTACATATCATATCAAAATGTATAAACAGATCTCTGTCGTTATGGCAAAAGTTGAAATTCTTAAATATATGATATCTTATACATAAAAATGAATTGCTGTGCAGTTGTCTCGCTAAAACTCAAAAACGGCCGGACCGATTTTCAAAATTTTTTTTGTTTTGTTCGCTATAGCTTCCGGATGGTTTAAAAGGTTTTTTTTCCCAAAAGCGGGCGGCGCCACGCCCCTTTTTTAAATATCGCTCTGACGGCTTTTCTAATAGACCGATTGATACAAAAATTTTACCATGAGGTACTGTTGACCTGTAGATAATTCCTGACTACATTTGGTTGTAATTGGATAAAGGGGCGTGGCACCGCCCATACAACTTGAAAATTAAAAAGGCTATATTTCATGAACTATCAGAGGTATGAAGATGATATTTGGTATATATGTTGTTTGAGCAGTATTAATAACAGCCAGGATGGAAGTGGGCGGTGCCACGCCCCCTTTTCAAAAATCGCTTTAACGGCTTTTCTAATAGATCGATTGATACAAAAATTGTACCATGAGGTACTGTTGACCTGTATATAGTTCCTGACTACATTTGGTTGTAATTGAATAAAGGGGCGTGACACCGCCCATACAACTTGCAAATTAAAAAGGCTATATTTCATGAACTATCAGAGGTATGAAGATGATATTTGGTATATATGTTGTTTGAGCAGTATTAATAACAGCCAGGATGGAAGTGGGCAGTGCCACGCCCCCTTTTCAAAAATCGCTATAACGGCTTTTCTAATAGATCGATTGATACGAAAATTTTACCAAGTGGTACTGTTGACCTGTTGATAGTCCCAGGCTATATTTGGTTGTGATTGAATAAAGGGGCGTGGCACCACCCATACAACTTGAAAATCGAAAGGGCTATATCTTATGAACTATCAGATGTATGAAGATGAGATTTGGTATATATGTTGTTGGAGCAGTATCAATAAGAGTCAGGGAGGAAGCGGGGTGCCACGCCCCCTTTTCAAAAATTGCTCTGACGGCTTTCCCAAAGACAGGTAGATACGAAACTTTTACCAAGTGGTACTGATGACCTTTTGATAGTCCATGGTTATACTAGATTGTGATTGGATAAAGGGGCGTGGCAGCGCCCATACAACTTGAAAGTTAAAAAGGCTATATCTCATGAACTATCAGGAGTATGAAGATGAGATTTGTTACATATGTTGTTGTTACAGTATGAATTACAGCAAGGGTGGAAGTGGGCTGTGCCAAAATTCCACAGTATATTGCAGTTAGCCTAGAAATATGAACAGTAGGGCGGGCATTTTTTTCCAAAATCGGAATCTACGATGAATTGTTAGAAAATTTCACCAATAAACTTTGTGTCTAAAATCAATTCCTAGCTCGCGCTGGGAAGCATGAAGAATTCAGATAGAGTTTTTTTATGTTTTTAAATGAGCACAAACCGAAAACCTCAGATATATTTTTTCTGTGACCATCTGCGTAAAACTGTCTCCCCAACAAACTAAATGAGGTATTGCAGAAGCAAATCTATGTATTGGTTAAAAAGTCATTACCTCTAAAAGTTGGCGTACAGAAAGTTTTTAAAAATCCTATGGCGGAGGTGCAGAATATTGGGCGGGATCCCAAACAATGTCAAAAATATACCATTCTCTTCGTCTTGGTCTCCCAAACATTACCACGTTTTTTTTTTGACGCGAACAAATTGATCCGCTCTAATGAACAGGCTATTTAGAACTTAATAAGTAAAAAGTGCCGAGACGCTGCCCACGCACTTCAATATTTAACTTTTTAACTGTATCAAATAATGGTCCGCACACCAGGCAGTTGAGGACACAAAGTAGCTGCGCAGACTAAAACAGTGATTTGTTTTTAATTAACTTTACAGGTATGTATTTTTGAATTAGTTTTCAGGAGAGCGAATCGGTAACAAATCCTATAGATAGAAAAATTAAGCAATATTCATTGTAGTTATACTGTTTTTTGTAACATTCAGAGATAACATTAGCAAACATATGTAAATAAACTATGTATTTTTATTTGACATATAGAAGTTCTCATAGGTATAAGTGTAAATCTAGATGTCATACAAATGAAGTGTGATAGACTCTCTTTCAGTATACTTTGGAAAATCACCATGTAAAAACTACACAAGAACAACGTTTACAAATCATGCAAATTTATTTTCAGAATGCACGTTCTGTTCGCCAAACATATGGAGCCCTTTGTGAATTTGAGGGTGCATATAACCATCCATCTGAGCAGCTAATAGAAGCCATCGACGCTGTAGACTTAAGTGTGACAGGGGACTCGAATTTATCGAACCGACGCCGTTCTCAGCAACTCGGTCTCTGCAAATGCTGAGGAAATATCTTGGCCTACATTCATATAAAATCAAACTGGTAGAAGAACTAGAGGCAGTGGACGATCAATTGATTTTTTTATTATGTCATTGCATATTATTTGAAGGAGAAATGGTTCCAACACGTCGGTGTAACATGCCATACAGTGCGTGAGACCATCACTTTGTTAAGATAAACGTTGGTGGCCGAATTATCTCAAAAAATGCTAATATGAGTTCAATACAAAGATAGTATTCGGTAAAATTCTTGATCCGTGTGAGAAGAAGACATGGGAAAAGTGGTTTTTATGGCTAAAGGCATGAAGCTTCAAACGAAATTTTTATTTGCGGTCAATAGGCGGAGAAGGCATGACAAAAGTGTTTTTTACACCCAAAGAGATAGTATACAGACGGTTCCCGCTACAACAGATAAAAATAATTATTTAATTCAGTCTAAAACATTTAATTAAGTCTGTTTCCGATTTGTGAAAGAATTGGTTTTTCGGCAAAACTTAATCTACATGTCGGCACTATAGATATGACTTTGATGATAAACTTTTTACCATAGTCATGGAGCCTGTGATATTTATATAGAGTTTTAAAACAATAAAACTTAATTGGTTAACTTCCATGTTAAGGAGTTACTTGAAATTAGTTACTTAAGTTAATAAACTCAACATATATTTTCGAGCTTAAGTACCGTTTTCAAAGTACTTTGTAGACCTAAATGTGGAATATATAACAAGTTAATATGCAATTGCGAAGCATTGCCGGGCCCACTAGTTATATTATATATTCTCCAACTGAGAAATAGAAAAATATTGGCCTCGCCCACTCGTAGTATAAATAAGATGGATTTGACGACAAATTTTAAATTACACTCCTCTTGTCGAGGTTAGACTTTGTCTAATACTAAGCTTAAGTTCCCTGTAACTGAGCAATCGGTCCCCCAATAACTACATACACGATGATTCGCTCATTCATTACGAGTACTCGTAGATTAAGTAGTTTTTATCATTTCATATGAATTGTTTCGTTTTGTTTTGTATTTTTACTTTCGTTCAATGAACTTGTTGTTTTTTCCCCATTCTTTCGATGTACTTAGGCTGGGTTTTAATGTGTTGCCTGAGAGTTGGTGGTTGGGTTAGTTCTGGGACACAACGATTCACTTGAGTTGAAACCTTAATGACTGTTTCAAATTAATCCGCATGTGTTGGCTACCTAAAGACTCCCCTTCCCCCACCATCGCTCTACCAGCAAGCAGACTGCTATTGTTTATAGTCAGTTGCGAATAAATATTATTTATGACCACGTTTGTTGTTGTTTATTTGCCTTCATTCCCGGTGGACACTTTTTAAGGCGTGCGCTTGTTTTGCTCACTTCACTGATATTTAACAGTCATTTATAAGAAACAAACAACACTTGTGTGTGTGTGTGTTTGTAACTAATAAACTATGTCAAGTATGTAGTAAATTTGTAAAGAATTAAAAATGAATTAATTATTTATTAATCGTTTGAGTGTCCACTTCTAAGCATGTTGAACGATAGCCAATATCGGTCATTTAAGGGCGACCGACTTCTGTAGGTTTTATAACTGAAACGTATACTTAGGAAAGAGGTTGGATATAAACATTTTCCTACATATCGATTAATGTTGTTGTTTTATCAAAATCATGTGGGAGGGCACAAAAAATATGCATTTTGTTAAAAGTTGTATGTGAAGAGTAATACAACTTAAACCGATGTGAGAAGTAATAATAAATTCTGTTAGTAATAATAAATAATTGCAAAAAAATAATGAAATATTTAAACCAAATTATATTACGCTGAAAATCAACAACAATAAAACAAACTTTTCTAATAAAACTAAAATTAAATTGAAATCTTTGAAATATTTAAGTCAAATATTGATTATAACATTTAGAAAAAAGTTTAACATACAGTAAAATAACTTGTTGTACATTAAAACACCTATCGATCATCAGGGTGCCTGACACCAAAGAGCAGACTTTCTACTAAGATTCAGTTATAAAGTAGTTTGACATCACAACATGTTTACGTCAAGAATAGGAAGAAACATTTTAAAAAACCAACGATATTACTCGTATTTTATGTTTCCACCAGCACTTTCGTAGTATTCGAGTCAATCGTCGTATCTAGTAAATGCATCTCAAACAACTGACGTTTGGATTCATCATTAAACTGTAGGATCCTGTAGGGAAAATAATTAAGTAAGGATATGATCCAACAGTTTTTATTGGTTCATTGGATAGGATGAGAAGAAAACTGTCGATAATCTAAATACTTCGTCATCTATTTCTCTCGTCGGGTATGAAATGCACTCGTTAAGAAAAAGATCAGAAAAACTGATGGATGCTCTTTATTAGCTCACCGCCACCGGACTTAATTATAATATCAGCCGCAATATCGCTTGTCTTACCTCGGTATGGCTTGGTGGTTGGCAATCTAAGCGTGAATTAGCAGTTGAAGAAGGTGCTCTCTCCATATATACAGTACACTCTGAGTTCCTGTAACAAGATTTCCATTTTTGTTTTTACAAGAGGGGAGCCCAGTCTCGTAACCTTCAACTTTTACCTTTAACTTGAATATGCGGGCTTCACCTATATCCTTGGATCTCTCTATATTTTCATTCTCTCTTCACCTGATGTAACAACCCAGCAAAATATTTTGTTGCAAAGAAACAATTACAGAATAGCTCTTACTGATAAGTAACAAGTTCCACTTTCGGTTGCACAATATATTATTTTTGTTTGAAATTGTCCCAAAACCAACATGTTCTCCTGGAACCTGTTATGAAATGAATTGCTACATAACTGAATTACATATGCTGTTTTTTGAAATTTCATTGGTTTTCAATTGGGTGCTAGTTCAAAATATATTTTAACTCAGATTTTTGAGTTTTTCTTAATAAATACCATCAAAAAATACTTATTTCGAACACGAATATTCATTTTCTATTCTACGGAATCTGTGGGGCAACATGTTGTACATAATCGGTTATATAGAACCAGAAACAGAATAGAAAGTCGATTAAAAAAGAAACGATTCTAGTATCAATACCATTCGCAACAAGTTCTGAAAAATTTTCCTGGGAATTGGTTGTAGCTTTGCATTTCAGCACTATCCTGTTCCCCAGATGCAATGCGACCTTCTTCATCATACCAGGATCCGTCGGAGCGCCGTTTTTCATATCAATGCACTGTTGTCCTACCAGATGGTGGCAAGTCGACTACCAATTGGTCCTTCCAACAAAGTTTAGGTCTCCCTGCTTTGCGCCGTCCTTCAGGTTCGCCTTCAAACACTTTTCTCGCTGGATCAATTACATCCATCCTGGCAACATGTCCCAGCCATCGAAGTCGTTGGATTCTGACCTTTTAGCTACGTCTTGCGGTAAAGCTCATTAATCCGATAGGCCGGAACCCGCCGTCGACACAGATAGGTCTATATATTTTTCGGAGAACTTTTCTCTCGAATACTCCCAGGTTTTGTATGTCCATTGTCATAAGCACCCACGATTCGTCTGCATACAACAGAACGGGTACAATTAGCACCTAGCATAACTGTTTCTTAGTATCACGAGATAAGGTGGTGTTACTAAAGTGCTGACGAAATCCGTAAAAACATCTATTGTCGAGCACTATTCTCCGCTTGATTACTTGGCTGATATTATTTTTTTTATTAACGCAAAATCCGAGGTAGGCAAATTCATATACTACCTTAAACCAATAATTTGCGTCCCCTTCGCGAGGACTCTTTGTTCATCGAAATCATTATTTTTGTTTTCAACTCGTTGACCGCTAAACCCATTTTTGCTGACTCCTTTTCTAGCGATGAGAAAACTGCAGTAACACCACCCAGATTTCGGGCTATGATGTTTATATCATCGTCATAGGCTAGTGGCATGTTTAACACGGTGCTAGACATGTTGACAGCAGCCTTTCTCATCACCTTCTCTATAACTATATTAAATAGTGTACGGGACAAGCTATCACCCTGCCTGAGACCTCTTTCCGTGTTGAATCTTAATAGAGTATTTGGTGTTTTACAAGGTACATTTGCAAAGTCGAATTAGTTTTGCAGAAATACATATAGCCTATTCCTTATCGGAGAGTCGAAGGCAGATTGCTAGACGACAAACGTGTGGTAGGTGTTGATCTGCTGTTCATGAATTTATTTTACAGGATTTGTCGTAAAGTGAATATTTGATCCGTCGTAGATTTACCAGGTCTAAAGGCGCAATGTTAAGGTCCAATTAGTTTTTCTACAATTGGCTTTAAGACGTTCACACAATATGCTCGAAAGGACCTCGTATGCAATTCGTAATACGCTTATTCCACGGTAGTTCTTACACTCACTAAGATCTCCTTTCTTGTATATGGGACATAACATACTGAGTCTCCTACCTCCGGGCATACACTCCTCTAGCCAGATGTTCTCCATGAGCTAATGATTGCTCCTAATCATCTCCTCTCCGCCTGCTTTAAAAAATTCAGCAGGGAGACCATTGGCTCCAACCGCTTAAGGCGGGATATTGCCACACGTATTCCGTTCTGGCTCGAAGATAGACAGTTATTACCATCGTCGCGAATTAGAGCGAGGCCTTCTGGAGTGGTGTTCGTATTCAGTAGATTTCCGAAATGTTCTTGCAATATCTTCAGAACGTTATCTGGGTCCGTCACTAGCTGGCCATCGCTGTCCTTGCTGGAGAGCAACCCTGTTCCACGCATTCTCCCCTTAACTCTCTGGTAGAATTTTCAAGCTTCTCCTCTACTTCGGAGCAACTTCGTGCACTCATCCTTTCACTTCTTTAGCTCCTTCTTTTTCCGTCTAAAAAGACGATTTGCATCTCGTCTCTTCTCCCTGTGCCGTTGGCTGCTGTTTCGCTTTGTATGCATCATCCGTCTCTCTCGTAGCATTGCGACATTCATCATCGTACCAGGCATCTTCTTGGCACGGCTTTCAGTCCGCAGTTTACCGATGTCCAGCTTTCGTTGTTGTCTGACGTACTTTTTTCTCCATGTAAGCCTTGTACGTACCTTAACTGCGGTAAGATAGTCATCGCAATCAATGTTCGCACCCCTGATTACTCATACGTCCAGAACACTTGATGCGTGCCTTCCATCGATTACCACGCGATCAATCTGATTCCTCATCTATAGATCTGAAGATAACCTTGTTGTCTTATGAATATTTCTATGGTAAAATCTACGGCTGCTAAATACCATATTTCTTGCTGATGCCACTGTTCGACGTTTCGATGTGCAGACTGAATTTTCCGATGGTAGGCTCAAATGCGGTCTCCATACAATTTTCATGTCATGGCTCGGGCTATAGTCATATTCATTTTCCGTAGAACTCGTCTCATCGCTTTTCTCTTCTGTCAGAGCCTGGGGTGGCTATTCGTTCACACACCTGGTTGAACCGCGGGACTAGGTGTCGCAATCTCTTGCCAACCACAAATACACATCCAAACTCGTGCTTGTCCGTATGTCCACTATAGTTGATGTCGCACCCGTGTTCCGTTTACCGGATTTCCTGTAAAGCGGTTATGTGAGCCTTGTATTCTTCGAGGACTTCCGCCAGTTGGATGGAGGCACCTGGTATATACAGTGTTCTAACATTCCAGGTGCATATTCTCAAATCATGGTACCTAATTCGTTTGTGGTGGTCGTCAACATTTAGAGGGGTCCATTTTATTCTTTTCTTACTAGTTCAAACGTCGGTGGCGGGTTGCAAGCCCAGCGTCACAGTTTTCTACTCCTGCTAGGTTTTTTATTACAGCCGCCCATTCTGGGTTAGACGCTGACCAGGGTACCGCTAACTCTGAGGCGACGTTCCTGGGTTTTAGGTTTCGCCCCTCACAGTTAGACATGCTCTGACGGGTGTCAAAGGCACGTTTCCAGGCATCAACACGTGAAGGTACTCTGTCCGCAGTAGTACCACAAATACTGATCTCTGTGCATAGACTTGAAGTGTAATTGACAAATACCACCAATTAAACCGATCAGAAGCTTTACCTTGCATCAAACTCCCGACGCCAATTTATATATCCCACACAAATTAATCCTTTTTAAATTAAACCTTTTTATCCTACGTGCAAAAAAATGACCATTTTTCTGTAAATAACCGTAGCTCCCTTACTTCTTAAACAGATAATTATGGAATATAGTGGGCCCGGCAATGCTTCGCTATTGCATAATAACTTGTAATATATTTCACATTTAGGTCTGCAAAGTACTTTGAAAACGGTACTTAAGCTCGATAATGATATGTTGAGTTTATTAACTTATGTAACTAATTTCAAGCAACTTCTTAACATGAAAGTTAACAAATTAAGTGTTGTTCTTTAAAATTCTAAATATCATAGGCTCTATAACGATAGTAAAAAGTTCATCAGCAAAGTCATATCTTTTACAAATAATGTGCAATGACATGATAAATAAAAAAATCAATTGATCATCCACTGGTTTTAGTTCTTCTACCAGTTGGTTATATGAATATAGGTCAAGATCTTTCCTCAGCATTTGGAGTGACCGATTTGCTGAGAACGGCGTCGGTTCGATAAATTCGAGTCCCCTGTCACACTTACGTCTACAGCGTTGATGGCTTCTATTAGCTGCTCAGATGGATGAATATATGCACCATAAACTTCACAAAGGGCAAACAGAACGCGCATTTAAGGGCAAACAGAACGCGCAATAAATTTGCAAGATTTGTAAACGTTGTTCTTGTGTATTCTTTACATGGTGATTTTTCAAAGAAAGTCTCAATGAAAGTCTATCACACTTCACACACCTCGCCTGAATGACGAATTGGTTGACCTAAAATGGCAACAAAAACGGTAAATGGGGTTTTGTTGGGTGTCAATTGTACATTAAAAATCCACATGAATCAAAATCCTAGCTGATACTTTTTTTAAGATAAAATAATTTTTGTTTTATTTACTCCGTTTTGCGCTTCTTTTGGAAGTGACGTTCGTTGCCCCATGATTATTGAAAGCGTACAGACTTCAGATTTAAGACACTTCTAACAAAATTTAAGTTTTCTGCACTAAATTAAGCTTTCCCAGCGCGAGCTAGGAATTGATATTACACACAAAGTTTATTGGTGACATTTTCTATCAATTCATCGTAGATTTACTTACAATTTTTGCGAATAAAAAAACTGTCCCACCTTACTGTTCATATCTCTAGGCGAACTGCAATATACTGTGGAATTTTGACAGTTACAACTGTTTATTTTAAAATTTATACTGCAACAACAACATATGTAACCAATCTCATCTTCATACCTCTTATAGTTCATGAGATATAGCCCTTTTTATTTACATGTTGTATGGGCGGTGCCACGCCCCTTTATCCAATCACAACCAAATATAGCCAGGGACTATCTACAGGTCATCAGTACCACTTGGTAAAATTTTCGTATCAATCTGTCTATTGGGAAAGCCTGCAGAGCGGTTTTGAAAAGGGGGCGTGGCAGCCCCCACTTCCACGCTGGCTGTAATTAATACTGCTCCAACAACATATATACCAAATCTCATCTTCATACCTCTGATAGTTTATGAGGCCTTTTGATTTTCAAGTTGTATCAGCGGTGCCACGCCCCTTTATCCAATCACAATCTTTTATAGCCAGGGACTATCAACAGGTCAACTGTACCATTTGGTAAAATTTTCGTATCAATCGGTCTATTAGAAAAGCCGTTAGTGCGATTTTTGAAAAGGGGGCGTGGCACCGCCCACTTCCACCTTGGCTGAAATTAATACTGCTCCAACAACATATATACCAAATCTCATCTTCATACCTCTGATAGTTCATGAGATACAGCCCTTTTGATTTTCAAGTTGTATGGGCGGTGCCACGCCCCTTTGTCCAATTGGACCGAATTGTAAATATAAACCACCCGGGGCGCCACCCAAACGCATACAAAAAAATTTATGCAAATCGGTCCAGCCGTTCGTGAGTTATGAAGTCACAACACACTTGCAACAATTTTTTATATATATAGATTAGAAAATTCATTGCATTGCAATGCTGGACAAGCAATGAGTACGCTCAAAGATTAACCCTAGCTTTTCTGAAACCTCCCTTGCAACTAACCGATTCATTCATGCGTATTTGTATTTGAAGTTGTTTTTGTTATTTCCAAGTTTAATACTAGCACCAATCAAACTCTTTGGGCAATTGGTTCCGTAATGTTCGGGCAACCAGTTCAGAAATTGTAATCAGTGGTACTGAATTACCTATACCATTACCTCAAATACTTTCATCGGATTTGGATAGATTGAGCTTTAGATTTTGCGCATTCGCAAATTAATTTGTTCTGAAACATTTTTTTTATTTTTATGTTGCTCTAGTTTTATGAAAAAACATCGTACAAACAAATTATTGAAAGGAGATAACTATATTTTGTCTGCTTTTTTATTATTAAGTATTTTTTTGAATATTAGAACTTTTTTGTTCAATTGTATAGAAAATACCATAACTTAGTGTCATATTCTTCGTAATTTCATTTTCAGTTAGTTGATTATTATGATCAAAAAACATTGTGGTGTACGTGAAATTACCTTTGGTTTCAGTTCCTTTTTCCCATTCAAATAAACCAATCGTAGAACATTGAAATGAAAACTAAATTGATAATTTCATCAAATCCTTTTATTCTAGTCATTGCTAGAATAATTAGGAGTTGCTGCTCATCCGAAACGAATGTATTTCTTCCACCTTCAACCATGTTTCGCAATCTGCAGCTTGTAAAGGAATTAACAGACCTTGTTCCAGCACATACTAAGACGAAGAACATTCATGTTCCATACATAGCTGGAAGCGTTTTGCTTCTTAAACCTTCAGTCTCATTGACGATATTGTTGGCTGTTGTCTTTTGGTTGTTTTGTAACTTGTGAATCACTTGACGATTATAACGAATTTTTTCACTTTCATTTTAAGAAAGAATAAACTAAACCCCAAGCGATAGCGATGGCGACGAATACGACGACGTCTTTGAGGTTTATTCAACCGTAACAGAAAACATTATTTTTAGGAAGAATCTCGACTCGGTGTGACGGACGGACATATCGTTTTGATTTATATACAGACATTGGCACGAAGGAAGTACAGAAAAGCCAATGAACAAAAGTAAACAAAATACAATATAAAATATCGTGGATGGATTGGAGAGACCGACCGACCAATCCGACCACAAAGGAATCCAAATGCTACCTAACACACCAGACACCAGACAACGCAATATCCTGATGCGTTCCGATATGAGACGATACAAACGCAGGCGATGATGACGACGATGATGACATACCTGAAGGTTTATGCACTCGTACATAAATACTCCTAAATACTCTTGGGTGCAATACGTGTTCTTTTTTTCTGTTCTGTTGTTGTTGTCCTGTGTGTGTGTGTGTGCTTCTCAAGTTCTTATGAATAAGTTTATTTTTGGGTTCTGTCTGATGGTGGTCCGCCTGTCGTTTCAGGCTTGTCAATATCATCATTCCCAACATGTTGATCGAGAGATAGAGGACAGGGAATCGCATCGCAGGAGTTAGTAAAAAAAAATGCGAACAAAACATAATGATTCAAAAGTTTGATTCCTTTGTGGACGATGAGTAATGTCAAGGAATTTGTTTTGTTGTTGTGTGTCAAATACACAACATAGGAAGGGATTGTGCACACGAAGGAAAAGGTATACGTTGAGCGTACAACCTCTGTAAATTGAACTATTTTCGTGGGATGTGTTAAGTTGCAGGAAAAGCTTTCCTTTGAGAGACGATTCGTTTTCCTTTTTCATGTCGAATATACAAAGTGTTTTGATGATAGTATAGTTTCAAGTTACAGAAGGTATCAATAATGGGGCAAAAAGGACGCTAAAACTGATGAAGGCATAATAAGAGCGCTTAAAAAATTAAAATTTATGAATATCACATATAAATGAAATATTAGTGCTTCAGTTTGTACTGGTCCTCTAAAGTGATGGTAGGTCCCACAAAGGTTTGTGATATCATCAATCGCTGTAATATTTTCATCCATTAACACTTCATAAAATCGCCAACATAGAATTTTACAAGACTTCCGATTCATATATTCATCGTCAATGATGACCACCCTATGATCTAATTATTAAAATTTCTAGATGTTTTTAATATAAGTCCTTGAAGATATGAAACACATATTATGAAATGTGAGGTGAAACGACCTGAATCTTCGAATGACTTTAATGTTAGCAACGTTTGGGTACCTGGATTCTGTGAGTTCTTAATGCCATTATTGCTTAGTCACATTCCCACTTATAAGAGTAAAGTTACTGGACCTCATTAATTTATATGCACTTGTATTGTATTCGATTTGTTTCTCTAAAGTTTTCACCTTCGTTACCCAGTTTAAGCTCTATTACTTGTTGTTCTTTCTTTTGCTAATGGAAACTTAAATTTGCTTTTTTTGCCACTGAACTTTTGAAATTTCTTAGGAGTTGCTACCATTATTAAACGAACTAGCTTTAGAAGGTTATATCCTTCATTGCCAATCACACCATGTCCCTACCTTCACTGTCTTTACCATACTGTCTTTTAAGGTGATACCATATTTTTAATTTTTTTGTCTAGTATCCAGTTCTACTCAGACTAGGTAAGGTTAGGTTGTACACACGTGTTAACTGATAAAACCAGATCACACTAGGACCATCACATCGGCCCAGTGAGCCATGGAAGGCACTGTATGAAACCTATTAAATTTCGTACTCCGATTGAGGGGAGAGACTCTAAGACCTCATAGAACCATTCCCTAAGTATTTCAGTCGGGAGTGTGATGCAAGCTAAAGCTTCTGATCGGTTTAACGTGGCAAACCCAGAGTGATCATCGCCAATTGCACTACAACCTGGAAAAATGTTTTTGACACCCGTCAGAGCACGGCTAACTGTGAGGGGCGAAACCTAAAACACAGGCAGGTCTGTCCCAGAATGGGCGGCTGTAATAAAATCCTGGCAGGAGGAGAAATCTGCAACGTTGTGCGCAGGGCTTGCAACCCGCCACTGACGTTTAAACTATTGCAATATTTAAAATGTTGACGACCACCGCAAATGAATTAAGGACCATGATTTGAGGATATGCACCTGGAACGTTAGAACACTGTATAGACCGAAGCTGACATAACCGCATTACAGGTAATCCGGTGGACGGGACACGGGTGGTGAAATCTACTATAGTGGTTTGGGTGTGGATTTGTTGCTGGAAAATGATTGCGACACCTAGACTCACTGTTCAACCCGGTATGTGCCACCATAAGAGTAAAAAACAAAGTTTTTCCGCACAACACTTTTATGTGCCCATGCTCCTACAGAAGAAAAAAGCGATGAGGAGACCTCATTGAGGACAAGGACAAATTCTTTGAGAGCATAGTAAATGTATATGAACGTAGCCCCAGCCATGACATCAAAATTGTACTAGACTTTTTAATGCTAAAATAGGTTTAATGCTGATAATATTACGTCGCAGAGGCAATATATAGCCGACTCCATAGAACGGACTGCGAAAGCGTACTTGGGTACTCAAGGCAGTCTCAAGATGATGTCTGGTACGACGATGAATGTCGCAATGTCACGAGAGAGACGGATGTTGCATACAGGGCAAACTGCAGCCAATGGCAACACGAGTTTACAGTGAACGGCACAGGGAGGAGAGACGAGAGACAACATGTTTTTTTAGACACAAAAATGTGGAGGAGAATAAGAATCAGGATGGGTGCACAGAGTTGCTACGAAGAAGAGGGGAAGCCTGAAAATTCTAACAGAAATAAAAGTCGGCAATGCGTGGAATAAGCTTGCCCTCCTGCAAGGACACCAGCTAGTGACGGACAAGAATAACGTTCTGAAGATATGGAGAGAACATTTCAGAAGTCTACTGAATACGGACACCGCACCAATCCATGACGACGGTATTAACTGTCTACCTCCGAGCCAGAGTGAGATACGTGTGACAATATCACGCCTTAAAAATAACAAAGCGATGGAGCCGATGATCACCCTCTTGAATTGTTTTAGGCTTGCGGCGAGGAGCTGATTAGGAGCATGAATCAGATCATGGAGAACATCTGGCTAGAGGAGAGCATGCCCGGGGATGGGAGTCTCAGTCTGTTTTGTCCCATATACAAGAAAGGAGATCGTAGTGGATGTATGAACTACCGTGGAATTAGTCTATTACCAATTGTATACAAGGTCCTTTCGAGCATATTGTGTGAACGTCTAAAGCCAATTGTAGAAAACTAATTGGACTAATTAGACCTGTTAAATCTACGACGGATCAAATATTCAATTTACAATAAATACTGGAAAAACTCATGAAAAGCAGATCGATACTTACCACCTTTACAAAGCCGCCTTCGACTCTCCGATAAGAAGTAAGTTATATAAAGCCATGTCTGAGTTTGGCATGCCTGCCATTCGGCTTTGCAAATGTACCTTGGAGAACACTAAATCCTCGGTTAAGATTGGTAAGGATCAATTTAAACTATTCAAACACGGAAATAGGTCTGAGGCCGGGTGATAGCTTATCATGTACACTATTTAATATAATTATGGCAATGGTGCTGAGAAAGGCTGGTCTCAACATGTCTGGCCTCATATTCCACATGCCGCTAGCCTATGCCGTTGATAAAGACACCATTGGCCGAAATCTGCGGGATGTTACTACAGTTTTTTCATCACTGGAAATGGAGGCTACAAAAAAGGGTTTTTAGCGGTCAACGAGGACAAAACAAAAATAATGATTTCGCCGAACAAAGAGTCCTCTCGATGGGGATGCACTGTGAACGTTGAAAATTATTGTTTTAAGATAGTAGATGAGTTTACCTACCTCGATTCTTCCGTTAACAAGAAAAATAGGGTCGGCCAAATATATGGACCTATCAGTGTCGACGGCAAGTTTCGTCATCTCGGATGAACCATGAGCTGTATGAGCGTTACCACGACATCGACGTCTCTAAAAGAGTCACAATCCAACGACTACCATGACTGGGACATGTTGCCAGGATGGATGCGTATGCTGCTGCGAGCAAGGTGTTTGAAGGCGAACCTGAAGGATGGCGCAGAGCAGGGAGACTCAAACATCGTTGGAAGGACCAAGTGACAGGCGACGTGCCACCATCTGGTAGGACTAACTGGAGAACGCACACTGAAGACCAAAGCTTGTGGAATTCTTTTACACTTGAGGCCTCTGATTAATGAACCACGTTCAAAAATTGTAATGCGACACTTAAGTAAGTAAGTAACCGATATATATTCCATTCAGCTGTGATATATTCAGCCGCAATCACAAGTGGCTGAAAAAATGTGTTCTATCAAAAAGGACCGGCCGTGGCATAGTGGTAAGAACACGCGGCTACCATGCGGGAGATCGCAGGTTCAAACCTGGCTCCAGTCATCTTAAAACAGAAAAAAAAATTAATAAAATTTTCTTTCATTGTCGGCTCCCCTCGAATGTTGTTTACAGCAACTTCGCAGTATTATGCGTCGATTCAATCTTCGTGTCTAGTAAGAGCTTCTCAAACAGTGACGTTCGCATTCGTCGATAAACAAGTAGGTGCCGTTAGTTGTGAATCTAAAAATAGAAAGCGTGTTAATTCACAACAACGCGAGAAGCTATCCCATACCTCATTCATGGGGTGCAAAGGGAAATTAAGTTAAGTTTTTTTTTTTAATCAAAAAGGACCTACAGTTTAACAACGAATTCGAAAGTCAACTGTTTGGTAAACTTTTACTAAACATGTCGATTGACTCGATACCTCTGCGAAGTTGCTGTCGACAACATTAAGGGGGCCACCGATATATGAGGTGTCGAAACCGGTCTCCCGCATAATAGTCACGTGTTCTAAACATTATGCCACGATCGGCCCCGCGTTGTATGCAAAACCCGATTATTATATCGAAACCATCCGCTGACTACATCAAATACATTTAAATGGTTCTCTGTTAATCATCGAGCGTGTTGATGCGTAGAACCTTTGTTTTGTCGATGTTAATGTCCAGTCCAACATTGGATGCTATATGGTGTATTGGCTTATTGGCTTAAATTTCAGAATACTTGTGGGCAAGCAGACATATATCATCGGCATGGTTCAGATCTTTCAGTCGAATCCAGTGCGTTGTTAAATAACAGTAGTGATAAAATACATCCCTGTCGTACTCCGGTGGTTACACCAATTGAGTTGCTCAACAAACGTTCATGCAGCACTAGGCTCGTTAAATTTTGATACGGAGCTCTGATGCGGTCAAATAAAACTGTTATAAAAAAAATATATTTTCCATTTTTCTGGGTGTATGAATTAAGATTCCTATGGTTATTAATATCATGTTTTCAAATATGTTTTCAGATTTTTCTCATCAGGCATAGTTTTTTAGTTATTTGGATTTACATCTTTTCAGCTTCTTTACGTTGCATTAAAATACATTTTGCATAAATGTAATGAAAACTTTATTTAATGCAACAGAATCTTTTCTAAATACAATAACCGATACTAGTAGAGCTTAAAACATGAAAAATGAGAAGAACAAATATGTATTTTCTATTAGTTAACAAAGTTATATTTTTTGCTGAATATCCTTGCAGTCTCCTAAAATGTTCCAGGAGCAGTCAGCGAATATAGTAGGCATATATATTTTCCTTCGTATCGCTTTTCTAAAGTTAGAATGTATTTGTGGAACCTTTCACCATATTCATCGGAAACGTCGCTGCAGCATTTACAAAAGAAATCCAAATAAGAGAGCAAAAATTCACTTTCAAGGACAATTTTACGTAGAATATTAAAAAGAGAATAAGGTGATTATAATATAGAATAGGGCGATAATTGCAGCCGAAAAGGCATGTTGCTGATGTTGCCACTTGTTTCTACTAAATTTTTTAAACAATCGCCTCCATACAAATTTTTCATGGAAAACAAAACTTATTTTCAAAAAACCAAAAAAACTATGTCTGATAGCTAAATTCTGATTACGTATTTGAATTTCCCATGTCAAAAACTCTTAGAAACACATAATTAAACAGTGTAATTCAGATGGAACTCCTTTACATTTGAGAGCGTGCCAGATCGCGTCATTAAGAACAGCATCTAATGCTTTCGCGAAGTCTATGAATATTAGATATACAGCCATGTTGTGGAAAACAGAAAGTATAATACTTTTTAAACCATATTTATCGATTTTGATCTGTTATCAAAACGAATTGTTTTCCAGAACATGGATGATGGTGAGGATCGCCATTTCACAGATTATTCCACTATGTATGATACGTAGACTGTTTACATGATCAGTGCATCGGTGTGATAGTGCGATCTAAAACCGGCTGCAAGCCGTGTTATACCTCTCTAGTTTTTACATTCGTCCATAAACCCAAAGCCTTCCATAATCCCAAAACCCAAAATGAAACATCCATATCTGTATATCTACTGTGGTGTATTTATGTGAAAAATTAATTTCATATTTATTATTTTATTTTATTTCTTATTTTTCTCTCATAGTTTTCTTAGAAAATATTAAAAAAAAAAAATTAACTTGCAATCATCTTCGTAAATCAATAAATTTGCAATCACTTAATGCTCTAAATAAAATTATTATAAGTTTAAATCTAAACGAGTTTCTATAAAATAAAATCGTTTATTTATTACTTATTAAATCTAATTTTTTATTTATTATTGTATCAGTGTTTTATCATCAGTTCCTTGTGTAAAAACCAAAGAGAACAAAACAAAAAAAAATGCATAAAATATAAAACTAGACACATATTGGACAGATATCGTATAAAATTTATATAGATTTATGTCTGGTTTGATATTTTTTTTATCGTAGTCATATATAGCTAACGTATATATGTACGTGTATGATTAGTGATATTTTTTGATGTTATTTTTTTTATAAAAATACAAAACTAGCAATTATCTCATTTAGCTCTACTATATCGGATATGAGTAGTCTTCTATGGAAACTTGTAGTTTCCATGTGTGTGTGTGTGTGTGTGGTTGGTTAGATACTAGAGTAGTTTTCTATCAATCGAAAAAAGATAATGTAGTAGTACTAAAAATTATAATAATAGTTTGATATTATAGTAGTAGGATACGTTTCCAAGATTTTATAAAATTTTATATGTATGGTTGATTTTTGTATAAATTTAAAAGTCTTATTTTGTGTGTGTGTGTTAAGTTGTAATTCATACATATTTCTTGCGATCGTTACACAGACACAGTGTGGTAGTGTTTGGTGTGATGGAAATAGTAAATGATTTATTTATATCGGTTTAAAGGTGGACTTTTGCATAACTTAACCCTAAAGAAGGTTATTTTTTCCATAATTTTTTCCCTTAATAATTTTCCATCACACCAAACACCTGACGCCTATGCATCGTTGCTTTATGGCTTTTTTTGTTTTGCTTTGTTTTTTTTTTCTCGTCAGAATGTATCCAAAGATATTTTAGTATTACCATTTTGTATTCAACCTGTTGGCTTCTGCTAACGCCTTCACATTTGCTCCTTCAACTCCTTTGCTGTTCTGTTTGTTTGTTATTGCGTGTCTTGTCTCGTCTTTTAGGCTTCTTTCGGAGACATCGTCTACTTGACAACGTTGGCTTCACAAAACGATACGAGCGTGAGTTTCATCATACGCTACAATATTTTTATAGTATAATGGTTTCTTTTGATTCTCTTTGATAACATAAAATCCTTTGGGTTTGCCATTGCCCGGAAAGTATTTGTTGAAACTATTTTTATTGACGGTATTAGCCGGAGCATAATACGAGGGCGATTTACGTTTCAGCGATTTTTTATAGCTCATCATCATCATCGAGTCCTGATGGTGATGGTGGTGATGATGATTGTAGGATTTCTCGATGGACTCATTCTCCCATGGCTTGGACCATGTTGGTATGTTTTTGATATCAATCAATTGCTGCACTTTATTGGGTTCCACATTGGCCACACTGGGGAAACGTTGTTGTTTATCTTCGAGCATTTTCTTAATGACCGGCAAATTCCAATGGTAGATGCGTCCCGGTTTGCCATTCGAATTAAAGGGAAAGGAGACCTTGAAAGAGGATAAGAAACAAACGAAAAAGACAAAACATAAAAAAAAACGAAAATACATCAAAGATTTAATACGGTGGTAAGAAAAGCGAATGTTTATGTTGTTAATGTTTTTAAACGAAACCAACCAAAATGAGCCAACAGCAAAAGTGTTGGCTACTCACGGGGACAGGACTTGAAGAATCTTTTGTTGTCAGTTTGGTGTGTGTGTGTGTTTTTTTGCAATATTTATCATATACAAGTTCAAAATGCTAATTAGTGTCATCACAACCCCTAAGTCATGTCTGGCCTTTGCTGTGTTGCATGCCTCTATACACAATGTCTATATAAGCAGAAACTGGAAGCAATCAGCCATCATTATCCGGCTGAGGTTGTGACGGATGAGCCTGTTTGTTTCCAACGTATTGTGTGCCTGGTCTCAGTCCCTAAAATATTATTTTCAATTATATTGACGCAGTGGTGTAACAAATTTTAATTAAAGCTGTTCAACGATAAACATCTATTCTATTATTTTAAAATTTATGTATATATGTAAACGACACTTCTCGGAGAACATTTTACTGAATTACACCGCCTATGTTGAGGGAAAGGAAAATGCATAAGTGCAGCAAAATGTTTTGTATGGCAAATAAAATACTTCCAATAGAATTATGTTGTCCTTTTTAGTGTAATCATGAAAACGAAAAGTTACACATGTGAACGTGCCAGTATTTAAGGACTCCTAAAGGGGACGATGGTGCAACTCATAAAAGGAGACGTGTTCGACCCCAAGTATCTTAAGACCAAATTCGTTTCATGACTTTTTTAGACGATTTAGCCATGTCCGTCTGTCTGGCTGGCAGAATAACTCGTGTAAACCTTGACTGATGATTATGAAAATGTATCAGTGTTAAAATTTTTCAATTTACATCTTTGATTTAATGTAGGTGGGCATGGACCCCTAAAGGGGGTAAGGCATACCACACTTCTTCTTTCTTTAATGGCAGCAACAACAGTAATTTGTTCATCTGTAGCCGCACGAATTAAGGGCCATTTTTTAAGGATATGCACCCGGAATGTTAGAACACTGTATAGACCAGGTGCCTCCAACCAACTGGCGGAAGTCCTCGAAGAATACAAGGCTGACATAATCGCTTTACAGGAAATCCGGTGGACGGGACACGGGTGTTTGCGCATGAAAACGTGCGACATCTACTATAGTGGCCATGCGGATAAGAACGAGTTTGGATGTGGATTTGTGGTTTGAAAGATACTGCGACACCTAGTCTCAAGATTCAACCCGGTGCGTGAACGTATAGCCACTATAAGAGTCAAAACAAAGTATTTCCACATAACACTCATATGTGCTCATGCTCCGACAGAAGAGAAAAGCGATGAGGACAAAGACGCATAGAAAATGTATATAACCGTAGCCCAAGCCATGATATCAAAATTGTACTAGGCGATTTTAATGCTAAAATAGGTAGGGAGACCGCATTTGAGCCTACCAGCGGAAAATGCAGTCTGCACACCGAAACGTCGAACAATGACATCAGACTGATTGATTTCTCTGCGGCAAGAAATGTGGAAGTTAGCAGCACTAGATTTGACCATAAAAATATTCATAAGGCAACAAGGTTATCTTCAGATCAATTGACGAGGAATCAGATTGATCGCGTGGTAGTCGATTTAAGGCAAGCATCGAGTGTTCTGGACGTTTGAGTGATCAGGGGTGCGAACAATGATTTCGATCACTACCTTACCGCAGTTAAGGTACGTACAAGGCTAAGCCTGTCGAAAAACGTACGTAACAAGGCACAGCGAAAGGTGGACATCGGTTAACTGCGGACCGCAGAGCTAGCGGACGCCTACTCCAACCATCAAACTCAATTGCTAGGGAGAGCTCCACCCCTGATAATATTACCTCGCATTTGCAATATATAGCCGACTCCATAGAACGGGCTGCGGGTCGCAAACTTGCGTACTCAAAGCCGTCTCAAGAAGATACCTGGTACGATGATGAATGTCGCAATGCCACGAGAGAAACGGATGCTGCATACATGGCGAAACTTCAGCCAATAGAAAGAGACAACTCGTTTTTTAGACGGAAAGAGAAGGAGCTGAAGAAGCGGCAGGATGAGTGCACAGAGTTGCTCCGAAGTAGAGGGGAAGCCCGAAAATTCTACATGACGATGGTATTAATTGTCCACCTCCGAGCCAGAGCGAGATACGTATGGCCATCTCCCGCCTTAAAAACAACAAAGTTGCTGGAGCCGATGGTCTTCCTTCGGAAGTGTAAGAACTAACGTGGAATAAGCCTATTACCAATTGCGGACAAAGTCCTTTCCAGCATATTGTGTAAACGTCTAAAGCCAATGGTAGAAAAACTAATTGGACCATATCAGTGCGGCTTTATACCTGGTAAATCTACGGCGGATCAAATATTCATCTTACTACAAATCCTGGGAAAAGCTCATGAAAAGCAAACCAACATCTAATACCTCTTGATCGGATACAGAGCTCACTCAACACGGAAAGAGGTCCTAGGCAGGGTGATAGCTATTTAATATTATTTTGGAGAAGGTGATGAGAAAGGCTGGTGTCAACAAGTCTGGCACCACACTCCACAAGAGCCACATGCCACTAGCCTATGCCGATGACATAGACATTATTGTCCGAAATCTGCGTCATGTTACTGCAGTTTTCTCATCACGGAGAAAAGAGTTACCAAAAATGGGTTTAGCGATCAACGAGAACAAAATAAAAAATAATGAATTTGACGAACAAGGAGTCTTATACATTGCAAATTATTGTCTTGAGGTAGTAGATGAATTTACCTACCTTCCGTCAACAAGAAAAATAATGTCAGCCAAGAAATCAAGCGGGGAATAGTACTCGCCAATGTTTTTACGGACTTCGGCAGCACTTTAGTAACACCACCTTATCTCTGGATACAAAGAAACAGCTGTACCCGTTCTGTTGTATGCCACCGAATCGTGGGTGCTTACGGCAACGGATATACAAAACCTGGGAGTATTCGAGAGAAAAGTACTACGAAAAATATATGGACCTATCTGTGTCGACGGTGAGTTTCGCCATCGGATGAATCATGAGCTGTATGAGCTATACCACGACATCGATGTAGCTAAAAGAGTCAGAATTTAACGAATTCGATGGCTGGGACATGTTGCCATGATGGATGTAAGGGCTGCAACGAGAACGGTGTTTGAAGGCGAACTTAAAGGACGACGCAGAGCAGGGAGACCCAAACTCCGTTGGAAGGACCAAGTGGTAGGCGACGTGCCACTATCTGGTAGAACTAACTGGGGAACACACGCAGAAGACCGAAGCGTGTGGAATTCTTTAGTACTTCAGGTCTCAAATTTATGAACTACGTTCGTAAGTTGTAATGGGCCACTTAAGTAAGCAAGTAAATAAGGACCATCATCATCAAAATCGGATAAATCCGAACCAAAACTGTTTCATAAGGGTGAGTCACAGAGGGTTAAAATGTTCCGGAGACATAAACAATCCCAAATTTGATTTTTCATATTCTTTGATTCCACTTTTGACCAAAAATATCATATTTCAAACCACTGTAAAAAAAATATGGCTAAATACTAATCAGAAATTGTAATTTCTTTTGAGATGTTTGTGCGAATAATTTGGAGACTTTTTCTTTGATTCTGTGTTTTTACCATAAAATACTCTTTCGGTACCCCCATAAAAAATTAAGTTGCTGTCGACAACATCGAGGGGGCCGGCGATGAAAGAAAAATATAGATGAATGGAGACAGGAATCGAACCATCATGCCACGGCCGCTTCTTATCTACATTTAAACTATATAAGTGGTCTGGCCAAGCAGTTATAACGCTTCTTTTAAATAGGGCGTGGCACAGCGCACTTCTACCATGACTGTAATTCATATTGTACCAACAACACATACCAAATTTCAGATTTCTACATCTTTTAGTTCATGATAAACAGCCTTTTAAAGTGTCAAGTTTTATAC
Source organism: Muscina levida (assembly GCA_964034835.1). Taxonomy (NCBI): domain Eukaryota; kingdom Metazoa; phylum Arthropoda; class Insecta; order Diptera; family Muscidae; genus Muscina; species Muscina levida. The sequence continues at coordinate 155,851,872 of OZ035880.1, forward strand.
CACTCCCACAGATCCAATCCCGCCCATTTTTTTTTTGTTGGATCGCAAACTTTGCTGCCAAATGCATCCGCAGCTACACAAATTTTCAAGTCACTTGGTGAAACAGTTCTCCAGATATTGCGGTTTTAAAAATAAGGTCCAAAGGGCAGGGCCACTCTCACTTGTCAAAAATTAAAGTATCACCGTTCATCACCGTCCACATACCTGTATAAAGTTTTTTTTGGCTAGTTTAAGGCCAACCAGCTACATTCTGTGAAAATTTCGAAAAGATCTATCAAGCCGTTTTTTAGTTTATACGGAACTAAAAAATGCAAACAAAGACAAAGATTTGACATTTGACCTCTTTGGGGAACGGCTTAAAGTTGTCATATTTCGTTCAAATGTTGATCTATTTTTAACAAGTGACAAGATATACCGCTCGAACATTACCAAAAATCCCAAGTTGAATTGTTGCTGCCACCCTAATATGTATCAATAGCTTTGGAGTAAGGACGAAGTTTGCCGGGACAGCTAGTATTATATACTTCATATCATTCATTATTTGCAGGTTCATGAATAAATCTTTAATATTTCAAAAATAATCAACTAAAAAACATAACCAAGAAAAATGTCCTTTTCAAATTAGGGCAAATTATCAACATATGCTTCGTCGCCACTTTATTAGAGAATTTGTTATAAATAGCATGATATCAGAAAGGCAACTCCATCCAGATTCATCATATTAAGTTTCATTTACTTTCAAAAGACTTCCTAATTAACTTAAAACTGTCTCTGTGTGTTTTGCACAATGTCAAACACAATCACTTCACTTTAATTTACAATATCTGTCATAGGTTTAGTCATTGGTAAATCCTTAATTGACTCATAAGATGATAATTACAAATCCTAATGAAACTATAAACATTTGCAGGCTAATGATAAAGAAGGCAATAAACGTGTTTTATGCACATCATAAAAATGAAATGTCAGTACGTCACAATGGCCACCAACAATTCCAAACCATCATCACCACCGCTCTAGCCCAGTAATTTGTTGCAAATTTAAAGATACTTTATTCAAATGATCATTTAATGATCAGTGGTTCAGTTCAGTTGGCCACATTTGAATGTGATAAAGCAGCAACACATGGTTGCAGCCTCCTAAACGATGGTTACAATGGACAAGCAAATGCCAAAAGATAGCACTGCTCAAGATAAATTCAAAGAAATTAATTGGCGCCTCATAAACTGCTGCACTAAGTCGAAGAAGACCGAGAGAAATAAGAAGAGAAGAGAAGACAGCATAAGAGATACCAAAGCCAATCTAAGAAATAACGCTGCCACTATCATCATTTGCGTTGGGAACGCCACAATCTGGGTTGCGGTGGTACCTAAGATTAAGGCAGCTGGCTGCCCACCAGTAACCAAAGATTAACTGCAACTGCAAAAGCGAGAACAACGCAATTTGACTTTAGTTTTAAAGTTGTAATAAAGTCTCATGATATTTGGTTGTTGTTTAGGTGCTGAAAGGCAATATATCTTTGCAGCCGGGCTAGGTGAAATGAAGGAATAAACTCGCGCCACAGCATTGGAGGAGTCGCCGCCAGTAGTTGGAGAGTGGTCGAGTATTAGCGAACATTAACGCGGTGCCATCTTACAAATTACTATTTTAATTGTCCACTCAAATGAAAGGAAATGAAAACAGACTTAGTCAAGGGTATTCTTAAGAGTGATGCACATGTGTATACAATGTATGTGCGATCGAGTAAAAGTTGTGGCTAGTAAAGACTGCACCCTACACGCGTCAATTCCAAAGTATTAAAATGTGGTGGGGCATTATTAAGTATCTTTTCATATCTGTTAAATGTTAATTTTAAAAGGACATCAACGTTGTGAAGGAGATGCGCCTCTTTAATCAGATTTTCACTTTTATTCTTTAAACATGTGGATCATATTAAAGTTGACATTTTGGAGAAACTTATTAATTTTCTATTTTTAATAAAAATTTCATTCAAAATTTTCATTTTTATTATCATTGAAAATCCACGATATGGAGAACAGAAAAGTTAATAAGAAAAGTTTATAACTTCCACTAGGCGCATTCTCGGAATAAAGGAAATATACAGATTGCTCTTCCGTTTGAAAACATATAGTACTCGACACTTCCAGTTTAAATTTGCAGACGAAAATTTTTTTCGGTCAGAGGGCGGATGGGCGTTTTAAAACTTTATTTGAGCATCTTCTTCTTCTTTAATGGCAGCAACAACAGAAAATGTATCTATCAGTAGCCACACGTAGAAAAGTATTCCAAACGCTTCGGTCTTTTGTGCTCCGTAGATAGTTCGCAATACCAAGCTTATTTAACAGCTCTTTCACCTTATCCAGCCATCGAAGTATTAGTCGCTTCTTTCTGCGCCGCTCATCGAGTTTATTACTTACTTACTTACTTAGCTGGTACTTCTATGCAATCCCAGTGGATTATATACCGCACGTAGAAAAATATTATAAGCGCCTCGATCTTCTGCGCTTCTTCTCCAGTTAGTCACACCGAGTTCTGTAAGGTTCTCAGTAACCTGGTCTTTCCAACGGAGTTTTGGTCGCCCTCTTCTGCGCCGTCCATCGAGTTTATTGCCGAAGACTTTTCGAGCCGAAGCGTTTACATCCATTCGTACAACGTGTCCAAGGTCTATTTGAACGCGCATGACTACGTCGATGTCGTTGTACAGTTCATACGGCTCATGATTCATTCGATAACGGTACTCGCCTTTAACGATGATGGGTCCAAATATTTTGCGTAGTATTTTTCTCTCAAAGACTCCCAGAATAGATTGATCCGCTTGTGTCATTACCCAGTATTCTGCGCTGTAGAGCAAGACAGGTAGGATCAGAGTCTGATAAAGTTTGATCTTTGTTCTTCGAGAGAGCGCTTTGTCATTAAATCGTTTGCTTAGCGCATAGTAGCAGCCGTTTGCGATCAACACTCATCTTTTGATTTCCAGGCTGACATTATTATTTTTGTTTATGGCGGACCCAAGGTAGACAAAATCATCTACCAATTCAAAGTCCCAGACTAGTGGACTCTTTGTTCGTTGAAACAAATTACTTGGTTTTGTCCTCGTTTATAACCAGACCCACTTCAGCCGACTGCTTTTCAATGCTCGAAAAAGCCGCAGTAACATCTCGCAATCCACGTCCTATGATATCTATATTATCGGCATACGCGAGCAACAAGTGATTTATTTTAAGATGGTACCATTCCTGTTTAGCGCAGCCTTCCTCATCTCCATTACGATGTTAAAAAAAATGGCAGGACAGACTATCGCCTTGTCTAAAGCCTCGCTTGGTAGAAAATGGCTCTGTCAGATTTTTTTGAAAGTGTTCCCTCCAAATTTGCAGCACACTCTGAGTGTCCGTGACCAGATTTCCGTCATTGTCCTTACAGGTGGGGATCCCTATTCCAAAACGTTTACTTTTTACATATTGGTAGAACTTTCGGACTTCACCTCTATCCCTGCACTTTTCGATATCCTAGCGCTCTCTTTTCTTCCACAGACGCTTTTTCCGCCTGAACAGGCATATTATCTCCCTCCTCTTCTCATTATAACGCTCCGTCATTGCACGCGTCGCCATTGGCTGCAGTTTTGCCTTGTATGCAGCATCCATTTCCTCAGACATTTCGCGTCATTCATCATCGTACCAGGGCTTGTCTGAGCATGGTTTTTTCATAACCCAGTACGGTCGTTGCGGCAGTGGTCATAGTAATATGCTGCCACTGTGTGTGTCGGGAACATCAGAACTAGTGGGGTTTGGTTGGAGTAATTAAGAGAGTTGGTTGTAGAAGGCATTGGCTATCTCGGTGGTATGCAGCTTTGTGATGTCTAGCTTCCTTTGCGTTTGAGTACCTTGGCTGCAACTAGGTGGTGATCTGAGACAATATTTGCACCGCTCATAGCACGCACGTCCATAACGCTTAAGACTTGCCTTCCATCAATTACCACGTGATCAATCTGATTTCTTGTATTTTAACCAGGGAATATCCTAGTTGCCTTGTGGATATCTTTATGCGGGAATCTGGCTCCACTCACAACCATGTTTCTTGCCGACGCGAAACTAACCAGTCTAAATCCGTTATCGGAGGTGTTGTTGTGTAGACTGAACTTTCCTACTGCTGCTTTAGCTTAGAAATCTCCCAGTACAATTTTAATATCATGTGCAGGGCAGCGGTCATATATCTCCTCCAGGCGCTCATAGAACGCATCTTTAATGTCATCGTCTTTGTCATCCGTTGGGGCGTGTACACAAATCAGCGTAATGTAAAAATATTTCGCACGGATGCGAATAGTGGCTATTCGGCCACTTACAGGGTTAAACCGCGAGACCAGGTGTCGAAGTCTCTAGCCGAATCTGAAACCACATCCAAATTCATGTTTTTCTGTATGGCAGCTGTAAAAGATATCACAGTTCCTTCGTCGTGTACATCCCTGTCCCGTCCATCGCATTTCCTGTATGGCGGTTATGTCAGCCTTGTATTTGTCGGGGACATCCGCCAATTGGATAGAGCTACCATCTTTGTTTAGGGTTCGGACATTCCAGGTGCATATCGTGAAATCATGGCCCTCATAACGTTTGCAGTGGTCGTCAGCATTTGGGGGGGGGGGGGGATCTTGTTTTTTTTTTTCTTCGAAATTGTTTTGTTTAAGGAGAGTGGCTTATTAGGCCACCGCGCCCGATCATAGTTTCTTGGGGCTGCCAAAGCCACTAAGAGAGCCTCTGTGTTGAGCTTCAGTATATTCTGTTACCTACTTCCTAAGACGCATCGGTGGTAGCATTTTCTGACTCTGGAATAAATATGGTCTACATCAACTGGCCCCTTTTGGTACCTCCCATACAAAATGACCTATTTGTGAATATTATTACATTTAAGAATTCGAAACATTTGCCCTTTCATATTTGTCTCTCCGATCCAAATGACGGAATTCACCCTCCTACATTCACTCACTTTTTTGTGTAAATACCTTGAAATAAGTAATTTTTTGAGCAAGATATAACTCAGGAATGAATATGGACTATTTCGACCAACCCCTTTTTATTCGTACGTCCCATACAATATAAACTTTTTTCCGAATATTAATATATCCCCCCATAAATTTTGAACTGCAGTATATTTGTATTTTGTCAGTTAAATTCTCTAAAACCTCTCATGCAGTTGGACCCTTTCGGTACCCCCAAAAAAAAATTACCATATGCCCAGTGATATTGAATTTAATATTTTACATAATTTGGGTGTACAGTTTTACTATATGTCTCGTCTGGCCATACGACCGAAAGTCGTATGGGTGATGGTATTTATCAATCAGTTCACCTGACTGAAATTTCTGTACTGGTTTTTTTCTAATTTGTCTATTTGTTTCCTATAATATATCGCTTAATGCATTTCTTCACCTATTTGCCAGCACCAAATCCTAACGCCTCCTATTTAAAACAACAAAACCTTCTAGGTACCCTTTAACTACTACCCTGCTGGTAGGGTGGCCACAATGAAACTTGGTGCTGTTAATGAAAAAGAATAATGGCAGATCATGAAATGGTAGCCTTGAATATTAATTCTTTTGCTTCTTTCTTGAATTCAATTATCAGTTTTCTCGTAAGTGTGTGTGTGTGTTTGTACATTCGTCGGTAGCTATATCTAGCCTATATGTTGCGAACGGGCGGGCTGGGCTGACTTCTTCTGTGGTGGACTAAAGAAATTGCTTAAATGTACAACGACGGGGCACGCATGCCTAAGCCCAAACATTGAACTGCAAACGCTCTTCATGACGCCGCATCATGACACTTTTTCTTATTGTTGTTGTTGTGTGTGTGTGGTTAGGAGAGGTCTGTGATGATGTATGACCACTGTGGTCGTTGTTGTTGTTTCTGTTGTGTTGTATCCTCTCTGTTAACTGAGCTGAGTAGTAGAGTGGTGAACTTTAAATGAGTTTTTCACAATATTTTATTTATGGTTTATGAAAAGAAAATAATTTATTTCATTTATCTAAAAATAGAATTTATATTCTATATGTGGAGTTGGTGTATTTTTATGAATTTACATTAGGGTGGCACTGCGTTACTTAAAGTTTTTAGATGCCTTCTGTACGTTAAAGGATTCTTAAGAGAGTTTAACTTGTTGGTTGCTGGTTAAATTTGGATTATGTACATCACAGTGATAGAAGGAGCAAAATTATTAAGAAACAGTTGGAATGAAAAAAGATAAAACTATCTTTCATTGAGGGTTATTTCATGCTGCCAAAAAATACTATTGAAAAAAATTGCGCTATTTTTTTTACGATAATGAAATATGATTTTCATAATAACATTCTACGATATACAGTGGTATGCGATGAAATAGAGTCGCCGCTAACCAAAATTGTGGAAGCAAGAAAAATTCACAAAAAAATATATTTTTATGGAACTTTTAGTTATTTTTATTGAATTTCAATACTAATCTAACAAAATGGAATATCAGTGTGGAAGTTCAAAATTAAAAAGGCACAGTCAAATAAAAATATCTCAAATTCCCAGGTTTTGGCTGGGAACAATGAAACAGAAAATCACAAAAATTACAAAATTATTAGCCCAACTTTGTAAAGATAATTAGTATTAGTTCTGCACTTGTTTTTCTTCACCGGCAAATGCTTCCTTCATATTTGACCGTTTGTAAATTTATATTCTCTCTGTAATCTGAATTTTTCGCGACTTGTTCTGGCTGCATTTTAAGTCGCTGTTTCCTTGATGATGCACAGAACTCCCATGTTGTAGCTGACTGACATAAGTTCTTTTGCGTTCGTTGTATGAATACGCTATGCGCCGCCGTCTTCTTACAGAAGACGTGTCTGATGAATGATCATTCATCGTGGGAATGTTCTCGTTGCTGTTGCGTCTCTGAGCGTGACTTGATTCTAATCGTTGAAATGTGTAATTGTTAGACTTAGCGACATGTTATAGTTTTGGCATAGAATATTCTGTGTGGCAACTTGTTTTTTTTTCAAAATTGTTTACTATGCTAACAGTGACGGCTGTGTTAAACAATTTAAGATGTATAATGAATTTTCATAAGTCATGAATTTTTTTAGTATATCTTTAAGAGTTTCTTAGAATACTTATTTATTAGACCTGCATTGTTTTCACTGTAAGGATGAATACACATACAGATGTCACTGTATCCGCTTATGCGGGAAACTCCCTCCATTCCATTAGAGCCTCTCGCTATTCCAAAAGACAATTGTATCATCGTTATGTAAACAATTTTCAAATTTAACACCAATAGCGCCAGACACAGCAAAGCTGCATTACTCTATAATTGTAGTCTAGCAGCTGAGTGAATCTTCGAAGACAAGGATATTGAAGGATGCCAGCGATTTAGCCATAAGCATCAATTGAAATGAACGATCTCAATTTAAGTATTTTGAATGTTATTCAACTGGGAATAACCAGAATCTCTCTTTGGAGGTCCCCAAGCAGCTCACAACATCCGAGAGATCACGTATTAACCGGGCAATGCTAGGGATGCTAAACGGGATTGATTTTGATAAATCCCGGGATTCGGGATTTTATAAATCCCGATCCCGAAATCCCGGGATTTTTCGGGATCCCGGAATATTTTGGGATCCCGGGATTTTTCGGGATTTTCCGGGATTTCGGGATTCTTTTTTAATTTTTTTTAGTAACTGATTTATTAAACATAAATTATTACTGTTTTTTATTGTTTTAAGTAGTTTCATAAAAAGATTAAAGCATCTAACACAGTACAACACATGATTTTGGGACTCAATTCTGAGAACCCCACGCGAAAGTAGCCCTAAAAAGAAGAAGTTCTGCATCTTTCGTTTTGTCAAGTTACATGCCATAATAATTTAATACAGATTTAAAGTTAGTAAGTGTCGTTTAGGGGAATTTGTCACTTTTTAGGTTTTTTTGTAATATTGTTATATGTTGGCGTATGATTATCATGAGTAATATTCCACGCAAATCATACGCCACGGAGTATAACAGTTTTTTTGTAACAGCTACAAAATAAACAGATTTCAAAATCATTTCATGAAGTGTGAAAAAAAAGAGAAACTGTTGGTTATGTAGGGAAACGTTATATGAACAGATAAAATGAATTGTAATTCTTAATTTAGTTTCAGCTAAATCGGACTTGTAGTTCTTGAGTTATGTCAAACAAAAGAGCCTAAAATGTGACAAATTCCCCTATACTAGACTTACTAACTTCAAATCGACAATAAATTAATCTGCCAAAAAACGAATGATGCAGAACTTCTTCTTCTTGGAGCTACTTTCACGCGCAGTTCTCAGAATTGACTCTTAAAACAATAAGCTGAAAAATGTTGTACAGTGTAATGTTTCATCCTATAATCTTGAAGAATTTTATTCCCAACATAAGTAGCACATAAAAGCATAAGAAAAGCATCTTTTTCAATCCACACTTGTGGCTAAAAATGTATCGCCGAAAAATCCCGGGATTTATTTATCAAAACCCCGGGATTCGGGATTCATCAATCCCGAAAAATCCCGGAATTCCGGGATTCGGGATTTCCCGTTTGGCATCCCTAGGCAATGCCAATAAACATCCGCTTAGTGGTAGCAAATGTGAAACGGCACAATGTTGAGTAAACTAATGACATGCTACCACCCATGCGTCTCAGGAACTGGATAACATAAGTTACTGACGCTCAACACAACACCTCGTTTAGTGGCTTTGGCAGTCCGAAGAAACTAGGATCGAAGAAAAAACAAAAAAACCCCTCAAATGTTGAAAATCGCCCAAATGTTATAAGGACCATGATTTAAGGATATGCACCTGGAATGTCCGAAATCCCCTCAGAGAAAGTGCCTGTATCCAACTGGCGGATGTCCTCGACAAATACAAGAATGACATCACCGCCATACAGGAAATGGGATGGACGGGACATGAATGCACACGTCGAAAGAACTGTGACATCTTTTATAGCTGACATGCAGAAAGACACGAACTTGGATGTGGATACATAGTCGGCAAGAGACTTTGACACCTAGTCTCGCGGTCTAACCCTGTAAGTTACCGAATAGCCACTAATCGCATCAAGGCGAAATATTTTTACATTACGCTCGCCCCGACGGAAGACAAAGGTGAGGACATTAAAAATGCATTCTATGAGCGCCTGGAGGAAATATATGATCACTGCCCTGTACATGACATAAAAATTGTTCTGTGAGATTTTAATGTTAAAATAGGAAGGGAAGACATTCTTAGTTCAGCAGTCAGAAAATTTAGTCTGCTCAACAACACTTCCGATAACGGATTCAGACTAGTTAGTATCGCGTCGGGAAGTAGTGAGTGGAACCAACTTCCCGCATAAAGATATCCACAAGGCAACCAGGATATTCCCTGGTTAAAATACAAGAAACCAAATTGATCACGTGGTAATTGATGGAAGGCATGTCTCAAGCTTTATGGACGTGAGTGTGATGCGCAATGCATATATTGACTCGGATCACCACCTTGTGCAGCCAAGGTACACACGCGATTAGGCAGTGCAAAAAATGCACGTAACCAAATGCAAAGAAAACTAGATATTACAAAGCTGCACTGTACCGAGATAGCCAATACCTACTCCAAACAACTCTCTCAATTACTTCTGATGTTCTCGACATCTCGACATTCTCGACATCACCACGCTCAGACAAGCCCTGGTCCTGATACGATCGCGAAATGTCTAAGGAATAGGTTGCTCCATACAGGGCAAAACTGCAGCCATTGGCAACGCCTACAGTGACTGAGCGTTATAATGAGAAGAAGATGGAGATGACACGCCTCTTCAGGCGGAAAAAGCGTCTATGGAAGAAATGAGAGAGCCAGGATATCGAAAATTACAGGAATGTAGGTGAAACCGGAAAGTTCTACCATAAGATAAAAAGCAAAAGTTTTGGACCAGGGATCCCCACCTCTATGGACGGAGACGGAAATCTGGTCACTGACATTTAGAGTGTGCTGTAAATATGAAGGGAACACTTTCGTTATCTGCTCATTCCCAAAGATAGCGTAAGTGACGAAATCACATCAATCATCGATGAGTAAACTGTCCACCACCGAGCCAAAACGAAAATATCACGGCTTAAAAATAACAAAGCTGCGGGAACCTGTGGACTTCCGTCAAAGCTTTTTAAAGCCGGCGGCGATGAGCTGGCAACGTGCATGCACCAGCTCATAAATACGATTTGACTCAAGGAATGCATGCCCAATGATTGAAATCTGAGTTTTCTATGTCCTGTGCTTAAGAAAGGCAATCAAAGTGTGTGTACCAACTATCGCGGGATTGGCCTTTTACCCATCGCATACAAGGTCCTGTCTAGTGTGTTATGTGAAAGACTAAAGAACATTCTGGCGAACCTGATTGGACCTTATTAGTGTGGCTTTAGACCTATCCATGACTGACCAGATATTCACACTACGACAAATCCTGGAGAAGACTCAAGAAATACAGACCGACACCTACCATCAGATTATCGACTACAAAGCAGCATTTGACAGTCCGATATGACAGAAATTGTTGGATGCTATAGCTGAGTTTGGTATCTCCGCGAAGCTGATACGACTTTGCTGAATTACACTGGCTGATAAGAAGTCTTTATTGAAAATAGGCTTCAGACAAGGCGATCTAGATCTGTCTAGAAATCTTTTTAACATGGTAACGGAGATGATCATGCGGAAGGCTGCAGTAAGCAGGAATGGTACCATCATTAACAAAAGTCACATGCTGATCGTGTATTCCGATGGTATAGATATCATTGGCCGAGGACTGCGGGATGTTACTGCACCCTTTTCAAGCATTGGTGATTATGGAGGACAAAACCAAGTTAGTTGTTCCAACGAACAACGAGTTTACTCGTTTGGGACGCTGTGTGAACGTTGACAACAATAACTTTGAAGTAGTAGATGATTATGTCTACCTTGGCTTCGCCATAAACATAAAAAATAATGTGAGCCTGGAAATCAAGAGACAAGTATTGATCGCAAACCGCTGCTTTTACGCGCTGTGCAACCGTTTTAATGATAAAGCCCTGTCTCGACGAACGAAATTTCAACTCTAACAGACACTCATCCTACCTGTCTGGCTCTACAGCTTAGAGTCCTGGGTAATGACGCAGGCGGATCAATCTATTCTGGGAGTATTCGAGAGAAAAATACTTCGCAAAATATATGGACCCATCACTGTTAACGGCGAGTACCGTCGTCGAATGACATCGACGTAGTCAAGCGCGTTCAAATAGCCCGAAGGCGCTGGCCCTCGGCTCGAAAAGTCTTCGGCAATAAACTCGATGGGCAGCGAAGGAGGGGGCGACCAAAACTTCGACGGATGGACCAGGTGAAAGAGCTGTCACCTAAGTTTGGTGTGCGCTTGGAATACTTTACTACGTGCGGCTACTGATAAATAAATTTCTTTTGTTTTTGCTGTCATTAAAGAAGTAAAAAGAGAAGATTGCCTAACAAAGTTTTTAATATTTGTTGTCTATTCTTTTATCTTTATTTCGTCAATTCCGTCATATGTATATTACAAATAGTGTAGTCTGACTGACTATTTGGTTAAGCAGTATGTGGGAAAAAATCAAAAAAAGAATATACTGTCGCAAATCCCGTTAACATATTTTCAGCATTATAGTATCAATGCTTATTGCAATCTTAAACCATATTTGATGATATGTATACCAACAAAGAAATGTCTTTCCCACAAATTAATCTCTCTCGCAAAGCAATGCAAGCGTATACTTCATACATTTCTCATCCAAACAAACCTCAGCAATTTAACACCTCGTTCCAATTAATAGCACATCGCGCATACCGTCTGACATTAAACTAGCGTCAACTATTCGCAATCATCGCCAAATGACATTTGATACACAAGTTGCATTTTCATATTTACAGTAAACATACAAAACATAGATGCAACATTTCACAACCGATTAACATTTTTCTACCCATCGCTATGACTGTCAGAGAAACCATTGCAACGATATTTATTTCACAAATTCACAAGCTCACACTCTGATCCGCCACAATCAGTTACATTTGTACCTACAGACACAGAAATGGGAGGCAAAACTATTTGCCGATCTTCGTCATCATCTATCTTTTACAATGGAATGGAATGGCAAACAGAAATATATGTGTCAGTACCACATCAGATCCATTCAATTCTCACGAGTTTAGGTTAAGAAAAGATAGAGCAAACAAAACAATAACAAAAACAATGATCTTTTTTGTGTAATCTAAGAGCTCGCGCAGTCGCAATATGGTGTTACCTACCGGCCGATCGTCAAAGATAAACTCCACCAAAAACCAGACAATGGCTCAGTGTAAACCGTAGCTCAGCTCAGATGCTCGCTGGATGAAATTGGGATGCTATCATATGAAATGGGATGACTTGGGATGGATGATGGTGTTGTGATCCGCTGCGATACGGTAAACAAAAGCCTAGCGTACATTTGCAACAACATCAGAAACGTGTGTTTGCAATTTGTTCAGGATGTGCGAGTGGCAGCACACTTTACTAGAATTTTCTGTCGCGCGGCTGCCTCAGCAGCTTAGTTGCTTCTTCTTCTTCATGTTTTTCATATCTTGTGTCGTTGACTGGCATTGAACTGTTCGTCGGATGTTTATCTGAAAACTTGATGCGCAGACACTGGCACAAAACTACAAAAAATCAAATGCGTCTTAGTTTTAGGATCTGGTAGATATGTGGAATACCTTAACCCATTGGGGTGTCGTAATGGGAAAATGTAACATATTCGCGAAATTTGTGGTTATTTATATAAAGTTCTAGGAAGTCAATTTATGCAAAGGTACGATTAAAATTGAGGAGAGCTACACTATTTAAAATAACATTTACATTTGCTGCTTTAATTTACATTGGTGATGCAACATGAAACTTTTTAAGAGTAGCGGCTGATAGCTAGCTACAAATCCTAATGGTTGGTCCAGCCACCGTCCCTTTAGGTCATTTACTAGCTATGAAAACACAAAGGAAAAGTAACGAACTTAATCCGAACCATGCAAACATTATAGGATCATCATTAAAGGAACGCACCTGGAATGACCGGACTCTCTACATAGAAGGTGTCACTACCCGATTTGGGAATGTCCTCCACAAATTCAAGTCTAACATCGCCGCTATCCAAGAAATCAAATGAACAGGACGTGGATAAATGCGACATAAAAGTTGCGACGGTCGCCATGCAGAAAAGCGATATAATTCTATCTCAACCGAATACAAATATGATAAGAATGAAATTAAGTTTCTGAGTGCCTAGAGGAAACATACGAGATGGGAACAGAAAGATGTCTTCAGTCCATCGATCGGGAAATTCAGTCTATATACCAACATGTCGACCATCGGACTCAGGCGGGTCCGGAACTAAATTTTCACACAAACCAGGTTTTCCCCCGCAACCAGGTTATCCCCCGATTATTTACTTACTTACATGAGTGGCCCACCAAACCTAACGAACGTGGTTCATAAAATTGAGGCCTGAAGTATTAAAAAATTTCACACGCTTCGTTCTTCGGCGTGCTTTCTTCAGATATTCCTTCCAGATCCTAGATCCTTCCAACGAAGTTTGTGTCCCCCTTTCTCGGTGAAGCATTTATATCCATCCTGGCAAAATGTCCCAGACATCGTAGTCGTTGGATTCTGACTCTCTTAGCTACGTTGATGTCGTAGTAAGCTTATACAACTAATGGTTCATCCGATGGCAAAAATATAGGTCCATTATTTTTCGGAGTACTTTTCTCTCTAATACTCCCAGATTTTGTATATCCGTTGTTGTAAGCACTCACGATTCGGCAGCATACAACAGAACGGGTAAAATTAGCACCTGGTATAGCTGTTTCTTAGTATCCCGAGATAAGGTGGTGTTACTAAAGTGCTGCCAAAGTGAAAACATCTATTGGCGAGCATCATTCTCTGCTTGATATCTTGGCTGATACTATTTTTTTTTATTGACGGAAGATCCGAGGTAGATAATTCATCTATTACCTCAAAACAATAATTGTCAACGTTGACGGTGCGTCTCCATCAAGAGGACTCTTTATTCGTCGAAATCAATAATTTTCTTTTGTCCTCGTGGACCGCTTAACCCATTTTTACTTACTCCTTTTCTAGTGATGAGAAAACTGCAGTAACATCTTGCAGATTTCGGCCAATGATGTCTATATTATCGGCATAGGCCAGGTGCATGTGGCTCTTGTGGAATATGCTGCCAGACATGTTGACACCAGCCTTTCTTATCACCTTCTCCATAACTATATTGAATAGTGTATAAGACAAGCTATCACCCTGCCTGAGACCTCCTTGCGTGTTGAATGGTTCAGAGTGATCCTTACCAATCTTAACCGAGGATTTGTTGTATTCCAAGGTACATCTGCCAAGTCGAAACAGCTTTGCAGGAATACCAAACTAAGACATGGCTTCATATAACTTACTCCTTATCGGTTAGTCGAAGGCAGCCAAGAGATGGGAGGCGTCGATCCGTTTATCTTGAGTTTTTTTTAAGGATTTGTCGTAAAGTGAATATTTGATTCGTAGATTTACTAGGTCTAAAGCCGCACGGATAATGTCTAATTAGTGTTTCAACAATTGGCTTTAGAAGTTCACACAATATGATCGAAAGGACCATGTACGCTATGGGTAATAGGCTTATTCCACTGTAGTTTTTACACTCACTATGATCTCCTTTATTTTATATGAGACATTACAGACCGAGACTCTTATCCTCGGGCATGCTCTCCTCTAGCCAGATGTTCTCAATGAGCTGATGCTTGCTCCTACTCAGGTTTACCTGCCTTAAACTACCAGATGTTCTCCATGAGTTGATGCATGCTCCTAATCAAACAACTCAGCATGGAGACCATCGGCTTTAGCCGCTTTGTTATTTTTAAGGCGGAATATTACCACACGTATCTCGCTGTGGCTCGAAGGTGGACAGTTAATACCATAGTCACGGATTGGAGCGGGGTCTTCTGGAGTGGTGTCCGTATCCAGTAGATTGCTAAAATGTTCGCTCCATATCTTTTGAACGTTATCCGGGTCCGTCACTAGCTGGCCATAGCTGTCTTTGCAGGAGATCAACCCTGTTCCACGCATTCTCGCCTCAACTCTCTGGTAAAATTTTCGGGCTTCCCCTCTACTTCGAAGCAACCCATTATACTCTTCCTGTCTCTTTTTCAGCTCCTCATTGTTTTTAGCGTCTAAAGAGACCTAAGCGTCCGCAATCTCTGTGGTCCGTAGTTTACCGATGTTCAGATTTCGTGGTGCCTGTTTACTTACGTTTTTCGCCATGCTGAGTGTTGTGATTTGTGCGTACCTTAACTGCTGTTAGGTAGTTATCGGTGTCAAAATTAGCACCCCTGTACACTCGTACGTCCAGAACACTCGATTATCTGATTCCTCGTCAATTACTATAGAGATAACAATGTTGTCTTATGAATACCTTTATGGTCAAATCTAGTGCTGCTAACTGCCGTACTTCTTGCAGCGGAGAAATAAATCAGTATAATGCCATTGTTCGACATTTCGATGTGCAGACTGTCTATATTAGCATTAAAATCGCCTAGTACAATTTTTATGTCATTGGTCGGGCTACGTTCATATACATTATCTAGGCTCTCGTAGAACTCGTCTATGTCCTCATCGCTTTTCTCTTCTGCCGGAGCATTGACACATATGAGTGTTATTAGAAAACACTTTGTCTTATGGTGGCTATTAGTTCACACACTGGGTTGAACCGTGAGACTCGCAGTCACTTGCAAACCACAAATCCACATTAAAACTCGTGCTTGTCCGCATGACCACTTTAGTAGATGTTGCACATTTGCATGTTCGAGGACCCATGTCCCGTCCACCGGATTTCCTGTAAAGCCTTTAAGTCAGCCTTGTATTCTTCGAGGACTTCTGCCAGTTGGAGGCACCTGGTCTATACAGTGTTCTAACAGTCCAGGTGCATATCCTCAAATCATGGTCCTTAATTCATAAGTAGTCGTCGTCAACATTTTGGGGGGTCCATTTTATTCTTTTCTTACTTCTTTTCATTGCAATTGTTCAAACGTCGGTGGCGGGGTGCAAGCGCAGCGCACCACCGCATACTCTGAGCCGCCGTGCCTGGGTTTTAGGTTCGCCTATTACGGTTAGCCATGCTCTGACGGGTGTCAAAATCACGTTTCCAGGCGTCACCACGTGAGGAACTCCGTCCGCAGTAGTACGAACGAATACGGAGCTCTGAGTAGACTTGAAGTGTAATTGGCAAGGATCACTCTGGGTTTGACAAGTTAAACCGATCAGAAGCTTTACCTTACATCACACTCCCGAGAGACATCAGACATTCCAATGGCTGTAATCATACGGATATCTGCTGTAAACACGACTTGTAACATCTTTAACGAAGGTTCAGTGTAGTTAGCGTACGCCGATGGTATAGATTTTATTGCCCGATAACTGTGGGATGTCACTGCAGTCTTCTTGGTTATTCATAAGGGCCCTGTCTGTATCGACGTTGTACTGCTAGGAAGGCCAAGCGTTGGATTATCATCAAATTTACACTACATTAAAATGAGAACAAATTTCTGAAAAATTACGTTAAAATTAGCTTTAAGACACAAATGTAGCAAACATTTGTATATGCAACAAAATCCTTGAATCTTAGAACTTTGATATTATAAAAAGTATTATTATTTTCATATACTTAATTCTTAAACTCTCTATGCTTCCAGCACAAGAATTTCACTTTCATGCAACACAACAAATAACTCTCAACCAATAACAACCACTGATCTCCCCGCCCTTTAAGAGTTAATTTTAAAACGTTATTGAAAGTCGAAAAGTCTGCAGAGTAAACAAATTGTTTTAGGCGTTTTTTTGGTTGGTCTCTTTCCTGAATATATGTGGCTAAAAAATTCGTTTCCAAAGAAAGAATTATTATTGAATAGAAACTCGTTTACCTTTTTTCCGTTAGCATCCTTGGTTGTATCATCCTGCGATTGCAACTTAAGAGAACTCTTCATGGCCATAGACGATGACGATGACGATGATGATGACGGTGGCGGAGCTGCTGCAGCTGGGGATGATGTTAGGGCATTAGGAGATCCACTGGCACTGCCAGACGATGATGGCTTTGGATTGGCGTAATAGTACATATTTGGCGGTAATTTTATAATGAACATGTGTGAGTCATCGGGTGAGGCATGACGTCGTGACTCGATGGCCAAACGTTTCCGGTTATGACTGTTGGGTGCTTTGACTTTGGTGAAACCCAATTTGCTAAAAAAGATAAAAACAACAACAACATAGAAAAAGAAAATTGAATAGTTTCCCAGTTTTAAGTTTTGTTTTTGTATTTTTTTTGTGTTTTTCCACCCATGCCAACGAAGTATAGAAACGTGATTAGTTACAAGTAAAATAATGTTTTTCAAAATTGAAAAGGATGATGATGCATACAAAAGAGTTAATTACATTTTCTCTCCTCTGGGCACTGGCCATTGCTTATTGAATTTAATGAGCTGTTGCACAGAGTCCTCGCGAAATGGGCTATGACTATGGATAGATAGAGACTAGCACATCAGCAAAAACTTGCTAAATCGTTAACATGTCTTTGCCTTGAGCATGTAATCTTCATAAATTAGTTTGTTATCTATGGCCTGAGATCTCTTCTTAGCTTCAAATTGATCATGAAAAACGTGTTTCTATCCAATGATCACAAATAAGATTTTATGGGCAATGAGAATCATAAATTTATTGATTCTGCGAGATCCTTTCACTTGGCACTCACATAATATTTAATAAGAATATTTTGGGCCCATTTACTCTTAGTTTTGTGGAGCTGTGACAGAAAGTTCTAATAATGGCGTGGAGTATAAATAAAATTTCCATTTTATTCATATAAGTGAGAGCATAAAGGATTCAGTGAGTTTGTACTTTGTTTAGATGAAAGTTAAGGATTACATTGGATATCGCTTACACAGTACAACATTTGTACAACAGTACAACACATGATTTTGGGACTCAATTCTGAGAACTGCACGTAAAAGTAGCCCCAATAAGAAGAAGTTCTGCATCGTTCGTTTTGTCAAGTTACATGCCATAATAATTTAATATCGATTTGAAGTTAGTAAGTATCGTATAGGGGAATGTATCACGTTTTAGGCTTTTTTGTTAACAAAACTCGAGAACCACTAGTCCGATTAATTTGAAACAAATTTAAAAAAATTAAGAATTACAACTCCTTTAATCTGTTCATATAAAGTTTCCCTACATAGTTTCACTTTTCCATTCATCAAATGTTTTTGAGCTGGGTTTATTTTGTAGCAGTTACAATAAAACTGTTGTACTCCGTGTCGTATGATTTACGTGGAATTGGAGTTGATAATCATACGCCACCATATAACAATATAACTAAAGAGCCTACAAAGGGCTCTTTATACGATACTATACGATACTTACTAACTTCAAATCGATATTAAATTATTATGACATGTAACTTGACAAAACGAATGATGGAGAACTTCTTCTTTTTGGGGCTACTTTCACGTGAGTCCCAAAATCATGTTGTACTGTGTTATATAAAATTTGCGGAACATATATCTTCCATGGGCCAAAAAAATAAATTCATCTGAAATTGGACCATGCTTGCAACCTGTCTTTTATAAATGTGAGTGATAAAGAGCGTGATCCGACCGATCCATACCAATATTTGCCAAATTTATGCCTAAGAAAACCACATTGAGACCTTAGTGCACCATTTCATGTAATAAATGTAAAATACCCTTTCTTCCTTTGATCACCCATCATTCATACTCACTTTAATAACTTCCTGTTCATGCCGTGTGCGCTCTTCGTTAGACTTTTCACTTTCTTTATTTTTGCCTTGTTTGAGGTGCCAACATTTCCTTTGCCCTTTTTCAGGGTCTCCTTTGAATTCGATTGATGCTGATGAATTCCCTCCTCCTCCTTTTGTTCATTGAGTGCCTGTTGATGTTGTTGCACCTCTAGAAGTTGTTGCTGCATCTGTTGTTGTTGTTGCTGCTGTTGTTTACGTAATTTTGGTTTATCCTTTGACATATTCAGTTTTTTAATTCGGTAAATGTTAGATTGTGTCGTTGGTGTTAGCTGGATGTTATCCTTTTTACTTTCTTCCGCCGTTGTCTGTTGTTGCAGCTGTTGTGTCTGCTCGCCCTCGACACAGGCGGTAAAGCTCAAAAGGCAAAATATGCTAAGAGGATGAAAGAAATGAAAGGATAGTAATTAATTTAATGTTGTACTTGGGGGTACCTAATTAGCTAATGATGGTTTCATCTAAATTACTAAGAAGAGTCAATTTGATATCGTTGTGATTGTTGGTATTGACAAGACGCAGAGTTGTTTACACTTTGAGGAAAGTGTGGTGTTAAATGTGGACACAAAAGTGGAAGTAGATGTGGTATTAGAGGGTAATGTTTATAGTTGCTATGCTGTGTACTTGTTGAATTACGTTAATGTAGGATGTGATTTTTGTCTTGGCAAAAGGAATTACTTAGCGTAAAGCAGTATTAAATGGACCACAAACTATTATTAAAGCTGATAGTAGTAGGGTCAAATTCGTTTAAGGTCCCAAATATCTGAGCATAAGAGCTGTTTTTAAAATAAATAAATAATAACAGGTTTTGAATTGCACACTAGGAAAAAGTATTTTAGAGTGTAAAAATTTGTTTCTCGTCCAAGCGGTTATAAATAAAGTAATCTACCATGAATTCGATGAATTCGGGTTCAAATCTATACAAAAATCAAAATTTTATAAAATTTCCCCCGACCGTTTTAACTGCCCTAAAGGTGCCCCTAGATGAGTCAAATGTAGGACCGACCCCCAATACCCTCTATATTCAACCCTTAAGGTAGTACCCATAGTTTTTTTTATTTTTATAATTATTGATTTGGTTGTTTTAAGAGCATTTTGTATTAGGGCCCCTTAGGGGGTGAAGAAGGGGGATGTATGTTTAGGGGGCACGCCGCCCGCCGCATACGCCGTTGGTGTACACGATACTCTGCCTCTCTGCTGCACGAGCGTAATCAGTCTCGCTACTCTCTCTCTCTCTCTCTGAAGCGCGAGACGAATGCGGTGGGGGCACGCCCCCCGACAACCCTAAATCAAATCGTACGCCCTTTTTTGGGATGTGGGCGCTCACCCACCCCCACTTCATCAAATTTATCAAGCTTTTTCATTACTTTTAGTCACATTTTTCATTAGCATGCCATTATTTTCACTTTGATCAGATGGTTGGGCTAGCCACCCGCCTTCAGGTCGTTACTGGCTATGAAACAACGAGAAAGAAAAAGTCAGAAACGGAACCCCCCAAATGTTGACGACCCCCGCAAACGTAATAAGGACCATAATTTAAGGATATGCACCAGGAAGGTGTCACTATCCGACCTCAAAAAATATAAGGCTGACATCACCGCCATCCAGGAGATGAGATGGACAGAACAAGGATGCTCGCGACGTAAAAATTACGACATATAATACAGTTGCCATGCCAAAGGCACGACTTTTGATGTGGATTTGTAGTAGGCTTTTGTAGCTCCTCCAACTTTTACAACACATCGCCTCTACTTCTGACGTTCCCGATATACAGTGGCAGCATATTGCGCATTCCATAACAACCGGCGCAACAACCGTGCGAGGATATGAAAAACGGCGCTCAGACGAATCCTGATACGATGAAAAATGTCGCATAGCGTCTGAGGAACAGGATGCTGCTACAGGGCAACGCTACAGTCAATTGTAACCCTGGCTGTTAGGGAACGGCACAAGGAGACAGTAAACAGACGATACAGCTACAGCTAGAAAAAACGTCAGATGAAGGAACGGGAGAACGAGGATATTGAACCATACAGGGGTAGAGGCGAGGCTCGAAAACTTTACCAAAAAGTAAAAGCAAAAAACAACGGCAATGGGCTTCACTCCTGTAAGGACATGGATGGAAATCTGGTTACAGATACGCAACACAACTGCGCTGGCACGTATCACGCCAATTGTCGGCGACGGCTTAGATTGCCCACCACCAAGTCGAGCCGAGGCAAGAAGAGCAATTTCGCGGCTGAAAAATTAAAAAGCAGCCGGTGCCGACGGCCTTCCGCCAGAGCTCTTCCAGTCCGGTGGCGAGGAGCTGACAACGTGCATGCACCAACTCCAACGCACGGTTTTTCTTAACGAGTGCAGGCCGGTCGATTGGAATCTGAGCGTTCTATATCCTGTGCTTAAGAAAGGGGATCCAACTGTGTGTGTACCAATTACCGCAGGATCGGCCTTTTACCTATCGCATACAGGTGCTGACTAGTGTGTTATGTGAAAGACTAAAGCCCACTTTAGCGAACCTGATTGGAACTTATTAGTATGGCTTTAGACCTGGTAAATTCACGACCGAGCAGACATTGGCACTACGACAAATCCTAGAGAAGACCCTAGAAATGCAGATCGACACCTACCATGTGTTTATCGACTACAAAGTAGCATGACGATGACATAGATATCATTGGCCGAAGCCTGTGGGATGTTACTGCGGCCTTTCCGAGCATTGAGCTGCAGTCGGCAGAAGTGGCTCTGGTGATTAATAGGGACAAAACCAATTTATTTATTTCAACGAACAAAGAGTTTACGCGTTTGGGACGCTGTGTGAACGTTGATAACTATAATTTTGAAGTGGTAGATGATTTTGTCCTCCTCGGTGCCGCCATAAACAGAAAAAATAGTGGTAGCCTGGAAATCAAGATCACTGCTACTATGCACTGAGCAAGCATTTCAATGATAAAGCCCTCTCTCGACAAAAGAAGTTCCAACTCTTTCAGACACTAATCCTACCTGTCTGATGCAGGCGGATCCATCTATTCTGGGAGTTTTTGAGAGAAAAATACTTCGTAAAATATTTGGAATACCTTTTTACGTGCGACTATTTATAGATAACATTTTTGTATGTGTGTGAAGATATAAACGTTTATAACTAGCAAATATACCAACCATTGTGTCTCCACAACTCTTTATAGTGAATGGTTATGTAAATAATTGCCTCAGCACATAAAGAAAATTCCAATTATCTTCCCAGCTCTGAAATCGGTCCTGGAAAAACTGGACATTTTTTTGAATTACACGCCCCCTGGAGCCTCTGTGGTATAATTGTGATTTATGGACTCACCGGTTTTCCAAATGTTTCCGTTCATCCTGAACAGAATTCATTATATGTAAATGTATTTTTTTGGTCAAGAATTTTCCAGCTCAGAATTCGGTCCTGGAAAATCTGGACATATTTTTGAATAGCACGCCCCTGGAGCCTCTGCAGTATAATGAGGATTGATGCACTCTCTCCGGTTTTCTAAATGTGTCCAATCATCCTGAACAGATTTCATTATATGAAAATGTACTTTTTTGGTCAAGGATTTCTCAGATCTGAAATCGGTCCTGGAAAAACTGGACATATTTTTGAATTACACGCCCCCTGGAGCCTCTGTGGTATAATGGTGATTTATGGACTCACCGGTTTTCCAAATATGTTTGAACATTCTGGAACATTCCAGATTTCATAATATATTTCGATATTTTTTGGTAAAGACTTTCTCAGCTCTGAAATCTGTCCTGTAAAAACTGGATATGTTTTTGTATTGCACACCCCCCGGAGCCTCTGTGGGTTGGTGGATATTGATGCACACATTTCGATTTCCCGGATATGGTCAAATTTCCATATAGCTTGTTTCTATCGTAAATTTCATTTCGGGAAAAATAATTTGATGAAATTATAGGATAGTCCTGTAGACTAGATCCTTGACTACGTCTGGGGTAAATTTTGTGTATGTTGCTGCAAATATTTTCAAAGATAATTGGAATTTTCTTTATATGGTGAGAAAATTATTTACATAACCATTCGCAATAGAGAATAGTGGAGAAACAATGATTGATATCTTCGCTAGTTATAAACGTTTATATCTTCACACACATCATTATTGTTGTTCCTGCCATTAAAGAGGGAAAAGAAAAGCCCCACTCCTTATAGTATCTTCCATAAAAAATTACCTATTACCCTACCCTTGCCAATGTACCATTTCGGCTTTTTGGTTACCATATATGTTCCCATGTCCTGGAACCCATGTGAGCGTAACCGTCGAATGTCTCGTTATCTCCTCAAGAGACGACCGGCATTTTCGAACATTTCTCGAAGTGGTGTACACGTTCTGCAGGGTTTTCATAGCTGCCTTACTATCAGGAAGAATATAAATATTGCCGCCCAATATTCCACGATACCGAATTGCGTATGCAATTTGGAACCTACATGATTCACATATACTTTGCGAATCACGGCAAGTATTATGGAGCGTCTCCTAAATGATCCATTGCATACCATCTTTACTTTTCTGGTTTGGTAGTAGTCTTCCTCTTATACATATATCGCTTCTTCCTAGACTATTTTTCAAATCAGTTAAAACTCGAATACTCAAATTGCGATATGTTACATTCTGTTCTCTTCATCTGGCCTCTTTGAATATTTTCTGTTTTTTTTTGTTAAGAGCTATGTTGTTGACTCGAGTGTTACCTGATGTGTGATGTAGGTTTTCAACAAAATACAACCCATTGTTTTGTTTTTACTGATTCAATGATTATTGTTTCTGTTTTTTTCGCTGCAATGTTATGGTCTACTCAAGGTGTTCCAATTTTACGCTCGGTCATATCTTGTTGTACATTCCTACATACCCCTTTGGTCTGCCTGCCAGTACATAATAGAGGCTGTTTATGAATAGTTAAGATGGCCATACATGATATGATTACACGCTTGAAGCAGTTCACTCGTTTACTTGCCACATTCAATTGTGGCCGTTTGTGATTTTTTTGTTTTGTTTCGCTAAGTACGAATAAGTGGGAATGGACAAAAGTCATCGTTTTACAGATCCCTCTCTCTCACTATGTTCTCTGTTTCGATTCCCTCATTTCTTAGAGCTGTAACGGGAAATAGAGCTTAAAGCGAGATTCATTGTATCGACGACGGAGATTGAAGTGTGTGCTTATAAATTGGCACATTGTGGCGTTCTACATAGTTGCAAAGTCTACCGAAGACACCTACGATAGAATGTCTCAATTCTAATGTTAACGTATTGCAATCTTGAGTATCATCCCAAAGAATTGGGTTCCAATTAAACAAAAAATATCTTGTGTCGTATCATTTAACTTGAAAACAAATGACCAATTGTTACAATGATATTTGGGGCGTGCTATTATTAAAGCTAAAAAAAAATAGCCGAAACAAAAAGCATTTCATCTTGTCATAGTTGTGTTAGCCTTAAAGTATTTTCGAAAGTAGAATTCGGCGAAATCACCGATAACAACGAAATTCCCTAAGAGAAAGGATCTTTTAGTAAAATAAATATGAAAATTGTTTAATAAATGAAATCTAGCACAGAAATTTTAATCAGGTTCTACTGACTGATAATTTTTCCTTACTTTATGTGTGATTTTGTTTACGTCTTGAGTTATTGAACCAAACAGGTTTATAATTGAAAATACTTTTATATTATTATTTGTCTGCTTGAGAAGCGTAAACGGTTGGAGATAGAATTTTTGGCCGTAGGACCAGAGGACATATACTAAAACTGTAAAAAGTTACGGTGTAAAAGGTATTAATAGATTCGTCAACAAATGTAAAAAGTTCAATTCAGTTCAATGAAAATTCAAGACTGAAAACTAGTGCTCTTTTGTTATTTCTATATTTGTCGTTGCCAGATTAATAAAAAAAATCCATGAAGATGCTGGAAAATACCAGCGAAACGTCGGATATCAATGAAATAAAACAATCTTTTATTTAGAATTGAAGACAAGGACCTTAAAAGCTCAATTAGGATTATCTTATAAAATTAAATCAATTCACTATTTTTGGGTATTTGGTTATATTGTATGGGGTAACGAAAGAGTCCCACTTAGAACAAAAATCTTAAAATAAACAATAATTTTATTTTAAAATAATGCCTATCATTCAATTGTTCCTTTTGGAGGTTATTGGTGAAAAATTATTTTTTTCAAAAATAGGTACTTTTACCCCGATGAATAATAAAGACGACGAGATTAAAGATGCATTTTACGAGCGCCTAGAAGTAACATAAGACCTCTGCCCTGGCCACGACATTAAAATTGTTCTGGGAGACTTAAATGCAAAAATGGGAAGAAGAGATGTTATTGGTTCATCGATCGGTAAATTCAGCCTTCATACCGACACGTCAGATATCGGGTTAGCTTCGCAGCGGGAAGGAACATGGTAGTAAGTGGAACCAGATTCCAGCACAAAGATATCCACAAGGCAACTTGGCTATCTCCGCATCAAAACACCAAAAATCAAATTGATCATGTGGTAATTGATGGCAGGCATGCATCTAGTGTCATGGACGTGCGTGTGTTCCGTGGTGCAAATATTGATTCGGATCATTACCTGGTTGCAACCTAGGTGCGCACAAGATTGAGCAGAGCGAAAAACGCACGAAACCAAACACAAAGAAAGCTGAACATCGCGAAGCTGCAAACCCCAGAGATAGCCACTGCCAGCTCTCCCAATTACTACGACACAACGCCTCTACTTCCGACGTTCCCCATACACAGTGGCAGCATATTGCGCATTCTGTGGCAGCCGCCGCAACAAACGTGCTAGGATATGAAAAATGGCGCTCAGACGAATCCAGGTACGATGAAGAATGTCGAATAACGTCTGAGGAACAGGATGGTGATTATAGGGCAACGCTACAGTCAATTGTAATCCGGGCTCTTAGGTAATGGCAGTAAGACAGGCGAGCCAGCTATTTAAGCGAAAAAAACGTCAAATGAAGGAACGGGAGAACGAGGATATAGAGCGATACAGGGATAGAGGTGAGGCCTAAAAATTTTACCAGAAAATAAAAGCAAAAGGCTACGGTAAAGGGCTCCCCTCCTGTAAGGACAAGGATGTAATTCTGGTTACAGATACGCAGAGTGTGCTGCATACATGGAGAGAACACTTCCAACAACTGCTGGTTCCAGAAGGCAGCACACGTGAAGGTATCACGCCAATTGTCGACGACGGCTTAGATTGCCCACCACCAAGTCAAGCCGAGGTAAGAAGAGCAATATCGCGGCACCGACAGTTGGCAGGTGCCGACGGTCTTCCGGCAGAGCTCTTCAAGTCCGGGGGCGAGGAGCTGATAACGAGCCTGCACCAGCTGCTGCGCACGGTTTGGCTTAAAGAGTGCATTGGAATTTAAGCGTATTATGTCCTGTGCTGACAAAAAGGTGATGAAAGTGTGTGCTCCAACTACCGCGGGATCAGCCTTTTACCCTTCGCATATAACGTCCTGTCGAGTGTGCTATGTGAAAGACTAAAGCCAGTGTTAGCCAACCTGATCGGAGCTTATCAGTGTGGCTTTAGACCTGGAAAATCAACAACTGACCAGATATTCACACCGGCAAATCCTGGAAAAGACCCAAGAGAAACAGATCGACACGTACCATCTTTTCGTCGACTATAAAGCTGCCTTCGACAGCCCAATACGGCAGAAACTATTCGAAGCCATGGTTGAGTTTGGTATTCCAGCGAAGCTGATACGCTTTTGCGGAATGACGCTGACTAACACGAAGTTTTCAGTGAAGATTGGCAAGGACCTTACGGAGCCATTCTGTACCAGACGAGGCCTAAAAAAAAGCGACGGCCTATCGTGTGATCTCTTCAACATAGTGATAGAGATGATAATGAGATAAGCTGCAGTAAACACGAGTGGCACTTTATTCAACAAAAGCCACATGCTACTCGCATACGCTGATGACGTTGATATCATCGGTCGATAACTATGGGATGTGACTGCAGCCTTCTCAGGTATACAGAAGGAATCAGCGAAAATGGGTCTAACGGTGAACGGGGACAAAACGAAGTTGTTAGTTTCAACGAACAAAGAATCTACTCGTGAACGTTGACAACTATAACTTCGAGGTGGTAGATAATTTTATCTACCTAGGCTCCGCCATCAACAAAGCAAATAATGTCAGCCTAGAAATCCGGAGAAGAATCCTGCTTGCTTATAGATGCTACTACGGACTAAACAAGCGATTCAATGACAGAGCCCTCTGTCGACGAACAAAAATCCAGCTATACCAAATACTGGTTCTAACTGTCTTAATATATGGTTCAGAATCCTGGGTTGAATCGTTTCTAGCGGTTTTCGAGAGAAAAATACTCCGTAAAATATATTGGGCCCATCATCGTTAACGGAGAGTATCGGCATCGTATGAATCATGAGCTTTTCGAGCTATACACTGACATTGACCTGGTCAGACGCATTTAGGTAAAGCGGTTGCATTGGCTAGGTCATGTTGTACGTATGGACGAAAATGGTCCAGCTCGATAAACGGCGCAGAAGAAGGCGACCAAAACTCCATTGGAAAGACTAGGTTACAGTGAACCTTACAGAACTTGGTGTGACTAACTGGGGAAGAAGCGCAGAAGATCGAGGCGCCTATAATATTTTTCTACGTGCGGTATATAATCCACCGAGATTGCAAAGAAGTACCAGCTAAGTAAGTAAGTAAGGTACTTTTTTATTGGTGATACCAGTAGCGGTCTTTCTAGTTCATATTTATTCATGAGCCATATTTGCATACGCGTACATCTTACGCTAAATGTGACTGAATTCAATGTACTTACAAACATGATATGTATATAAAACTATGAGCGTCATTTTTATGGAAGCTACCAGAAGGAGTGTGGCAAAATTTTATGTTTTCAGAGGGTTTCCCTGTTGTTATAAGGTAATTGAACTGGCCAAATTGAAATATCCTCCAGCTCTCCGCTTAAATCCATTACTGGAAGAGTACCACAAATAGTCTTCGTAAAATATAAGCCTAATTTTTATGACAAGTTCATGTTAAATTTATTAGTTTTGCACTAAATCACTGAAGCACTTTTAAATCCTAAGAAGTAAAAAAAAATGCTCAGTTGACTAAGGCCATCCAAAAAAACCTAAATGAAAATTTCCAACAAAAGGGGACATGCTAATGTTTGTCTATTTGTCCTTAATGAATCCTTATTCAATTCTCTGTCACTGAACACTACAATATTGTATTGAATCTTTTATGCAAGTTAAAAAAAAAATGTCACACTCAATTGAGGCCATTACGAATTATTCCCTTTTAACTGCATTTACATTGTTCGTTAATAAAAACTAATGAAAACTTTGTTGCCGCTCAATGAAACAATAACTAGCGGCCGGAAACCAAAGGTTACCGTTTATATATCAAATATATCCCTAATGTAATTTAATATTATAACAAAAGAAATCGCAGTGACTTAGGGTATATTACAGCATAGTTGATATGTTCTTAAATTTGTATGTAAAGCTCTGAACAATTCACAGCAAATTGACCAAATCAATGGTAAATTGCAAACGTTACTAACAACTGCAACTGATGCAAAACAACAGCAGCAACAACAAATCGCCCTGTCAATGAAATGTTACCAGTGCAAAACAAATAGAACATTTTAAATCATTTTTATACTTTAAACGTTTATTGGATGTTTTACTATAGAGTGTAGGCTAGTACCGAAGTACTAAGGCAGTGTTGCCCAAACTGGGTATAGGTGTTCTGGTGTGTCTTACAGATGATGGTATGCATTTTATACCTATTGTCATGTAGGCCTATGCAAGGTCATACCATGCTTTAACGGTCATATTCTTTGCGAAAAAAAGAACTGTAATAATTTGCATTGGACCTTATAAATGTTAATATTTCCGCCAGAAATCACCGATGAAGTCGAATATATAGTGTTGACTGTGCTTAATAAATGCGGGAAAGTTATTTGGTAGGAAACAAGTTTAGCACTTTTGAATGAATCGGTTGAATTGATTAATAAATGTTCAAGAGAACTGTAGTGCTAGTATAGGAGAAAAACTTATATATCATAAGATTAAGACTCGCCGAACAGATACTACTATCCAAGGATAATTTCAAACTTCATTTTGCTTACTTAAAACTTAGAAATTATTCAGTGATAACATTTTATAGATTTGGAAAAGTCAGACCAAAAGATCGCTTTTTTCAGGTTTTAAGCCTATTCTGCAAGTAGTCTGAGCAGAGCATTCTAAAAGATCTGCATTCTTAAAACTATGCCACGGCGGTTGTATTGCACACTCCCTTCCTTTTTTCAGGGCTTAGAAGGCATGAAAAAAAAGGTAACGAGGAATGTGTTTGTGTGAGTTTTTTATTGATCATACCATGATGAATCTCATTCCTACTTCCTTTCTTTCACCAGAGAGTGACGTGGAAGGTGTTCGTGTATTTAAAACCGTCCATCAATACCAGTGGCGAAATTAGCTAGGCCTTCTGAGACATGCCTTCAAGGCCTTGTGTACACATGCCTGAAAACAGGCCTTCTTGTTCTTTTCGGAAATATTACGAGCACATGTTCACTTGGGACCGGCCGTGGCATAGTGGTTAGAACACGCGACTACCATGCGGGAGACGTTCGAATTCATCGATAAACAAGTAGGTGCCGTTAGTTGTGAATCTAAAAATAGATAGCGTGTTAATTCACAACAACGCGAGAAGCTATCCCATACCTCATTCATGGGGTGTAAAGGGAAATAATTTTTTTTTGTTCACTCCATTCTTAAAAGACCACTTCTGCAGGCCTTCTCTGAGAGGGGAGAATCAACGTTTTCGAAATAAATCGCATACAAGAATTGGAATCTATGATGAATACTAAGAAAATTTCACCAAGAAACTACGTGTTTAAAATCAATTCCTAGCATACGTAAAGCTAACATCTCAACAAACAAAATGAGGTATTGCAGAAACAAATCTATTTATTGGTTAAAAAGTTATGGCCTCTGAAAGTTAGCATACAGAAATTAAGTTTTTAAAAGTTCTTGAATTCTTGCCTTTGGTTTCCAAACATCGGAATGTTAGGTCAAAATTGACCTGCCCTAGTGTATATCCATTCCGTCGCCTTTCTCATAGAAGGCATGAAAAGAAAAGGCAACGAGGAAGGTGTTCGTGTGTTATGATTAGTTTCAGTCACACTATTTGAATGCATCTTCATCGGCTAGAAAGTAGCATGGCTGACTAACATTCGCGAGGTAACAGGTTTTAAATTCCTTATTTTTTCATGTGTATGTAGGCCTTCAATCAGGCTTTCTTATGGGAAGCGACGATAGAAGGCCTTGCCTCCCAACGACACCCTATGTTATTTGGAAAGGAAGACAGAATGCGGAGTACAGTCCTACTGACTGCTATTGAAGGCGTTCTATAAGGCCTTTTAGGTCCTTACTTTCGCATGCACACAAATCGAATATATCATCATAGACTAGATAGTGGCATTCCCAGCGACGGCATTCCTTCCCTTTACTAGACCTGCTGAAGCTATATCCTTTGTTTATGTCAGGCCTACGAGAAGGCATGAAAAGTGAAGGCAACAGGTTTTTCTTTAGTTTCAACCACACAATTCGAATGCATCTTCATAGGCTATATAGTGGCTGACTTACAATCGTGGGTTAATTGGTTCAATCTCCTGCAAGGTTTACTGTTGTTGGAAAAAAAAAATAAATGTGAGTATTTGGGCGGCAGCGAAATGTATAGACGCTTCGATCTATTGCGCTTCTTCTCCAGTTAGTCACACCAAGTTCTGTAAGTTTCTCAGTAAACTGGTTTTTTCAACGGAGTTTTGGTCCCCCTCTTCTGCGCCATCCATCGAGTTCATTGCCGAAGACTTTTCGACCTGGAGCATTTTCGTCCATGAGTACAACGTGACCAAGCCTACGCAACCGCTGCACCGTCTGACCACGGCAATATCAGTGTACAGCTCGTACAGCTTATGATTCATACAACGTCAATACTCCCCGTTTACGATGATGGGCCCATATATTTTAGGGAGTATTTTTCTCTCGATTACTGCCAGAACCGATTCATCCACTTGTGCCATAACCTAGGATTCTGAACCATACATCAAGACAGTTAGCACCAGTATCTGGTACAGCTGGATTTTTGTTCGTCAAGAGAGGGCTCCTTCATTGAATCGTGTGCTTAGTCCGTAATAGCATTTATTAGTTAGAGGGGTTCTCCTCCGGATTTCGAGGCTGACATTATTCGTGCTGTTGATGGCGGAGCCTAGGTAGATACAATTATCTACCTCTTCGAAATTATAGTTGTCAATGTTTACTGCAGCTTTCCTCATTATCATCTCCATTTATATGTTGAAGAGGTCACACTATAGGCCTTCGCCTTGTGTTAGGCCTCCTCTGGTATAGTCGATAAAAAGATGTCGATCTGTTAGTCTTGAGTCTTTTCCAGGATTTGCCGCAGTGTGAATATATGGTCAGTTGTTGATTTACCAGGTCTAAAACCACACTGGTAAGGCCCGATCAGGTTGGATAACAATGGCTTTAGTCTTTCACATAGCATCTTATATGCGGTGGGTTTTGGAGCACACACTTGGATCATATTACTTCAGCACAGGACATCATAATACGCTCAGATTCCAAACATCGGGTATGCACTCGTTAAACCAAACCGTGCGTAGGAGCTGGTGCATGCTCATTATCAACTCCTCGACACCGGACTTGAAGAGCTCTGCCGGATGTGTGTCGGCACCGGCTGCTTTATTATTTTTTAGCCGTGATTTTGCTCTTCTTACCTCGGCTTGACTAGGTGGTGGGCAATTTCTGCGTATCTGTAACCAGTTTTTCATCCTTGTCCTTACAGGAGAGGAGCCCATAACCGTAGCCTTTTTCTTTTACTTTCTGGAAAAATTTAAGCGGTAATGATCTTTGTGTACCTACCTATGATCTTTTTCGGCCATTAAGCATGTCTTCCAGGCCCTGTTTTTCCCCGCTGGTAATGGGTACACAAGAGGCATTATTTGAAGTATTTTCAACATTTTTCTTTGAATTTTTTAAACTCTTAGCAGAGAAGACACATGTCCTTGGAAAATATTAAGCTGACATTACCACCATACAGGAAATGTATGGTAGTCATTTTCCGCATATGACCGCTCAACATTGGGAACTCCTGCATTGGAATCATGGGGGAAGAAATAGTAGCAGTGACAAAATAAAAGAGAGAAAAATGTGTTAAATGGAAAACAAAGTCAAGCGTCGTCGTCTTATCTTTGTTTGATGGAAAGGCACGTTCTGTTCGGTGTAATGTTGCACTGGGACTGCATGGGTTATTGAACAACAGGGATACAATGGACAAAGCGTACATCAGTGGTTATAGCAATAGCATACCTAAAAGTTGCAGGCAGCAAATGGGGAAAATATGTTAACTCATCAACAAACGAAGCTCTGAAGTATAACACAAATTTTTGCGACTTCAATCATATCGAAATCGATTGCCAGATAAATGCATTTAAAGTTTTCAATTGGCTCCCAACTTGTATAGTATGAAGAAAATCAAATAGATCTCAAGCGGTGTGTAGAAAGGAATTAAAATAATTTTTTTTAAACAATACGAACTATGATATAACAAAAAATTCTGCATCATTGCCGCTCTTGCACCAAATGAGCGATAAGTCACTGTTTCCTATTAGTGCTTCAAAATTATTGATCGCCACAGGGGAGTAGAAACATTCCGCTCTATCTAAAATGCGATAAAACTAAGAATTTCTAATAACACAAAGAATTTATTCAAACGTAACACTGAAATTTTTTAAAATAATATCTAGCTTATTTGGTCATAAGTTCTTATTCAATCATAAGTCGTTGTTTCCTATCAGTACAGCTAAAAGGAAATTCGTTAAACTTCAAACAGGAGAAGAAAAACTTTACTCTCTATCTAAACTAAGATAACGCTAAGAATTTCTTTTAATTCTACGAATTTATTATTTCGTAAGGCTCCACACCATTGTCTTAAAAAATCTTCAGCATTTGCTCTTTTCTTAACCACACATGTACGTATGTCACATATACAACGCACATACACCATTCATCGACCGTACGAAGTTCGATGAAATATTATGTGAAAAAATACAGAAAATGTATATTTTCTTTTATATTTTTTTTTTTTTCGTTCCAAACTATTGACCGCCTAAGATGATGATTACATTGTGTTTTGTTTTATTTTTCTTAGTAATTTGAGTTCTTTTTTCTATGGTTTATGTAAAATGTTCGTAGCTCTCTCCCTCTCTTTCTTTTTCGCTTTGGTACAACAACAGAATTTCTATTTCATGTTAATATTTTTAACTAGAAACATTTTGCAATTCGAGTAGAAACTTATTCAGCCGTTCGTTGGTTCGTTTTGTAATATGCAACAACCGCACAACAAGCAACATATGAGCCATTCCATAGTAAAAGAGTAAAATGGAAGAATGGTTGTAGATGAAATATCCTAGAGTTTTGGAAGTACTACTAAGTCTCCCTGCTCTGCGTCGTCATCCAGGTTCGCATTTAAACACCTTTATCGCTGGAGCATTTACATCTGTCCTGGCAACATGTCTTAGTCATCGAAGTCATTGAAATCTGACTATTTTAGCTACGTCGATGTCGTGATAAAGTTGTTACAACTCATGGTTTATCCGAAGGCGAAACTCGACGGCGACACAGATAGGTCCATATATTTTTCGGAGTACTTTTCTCTCGAATACTTCCAGGTTTTGTATGGGTAAAATTAGCACCTGGTACAGCTGTTTCTTAGTATCCCGAGATAAGGTGGTGTTACTAAAGTGCTGCTGAAGTCCGTAAAACATAAATTGGCGACCACTTATCTCCGCTTGATTTCATGTCTGACATTATTTTGACGGCAGATCCGAGGTAGGTTAACTACCTCAAAACAGTAATTTTCAACGTTGACGGAGCGTCAAGAGAACTCTTTGTTTGTCGAAATTATTTTTTTTGTTTTGTTTCGTTGACCGCAAAACCCATTTTTCCTTTTTTAGTGATGAGAAAACTGCAGTTACATCCAACAGATTTCGTCCAATGATGTAGTTCTAACACTCAGTACGATCTCCTTTCTTATATATGGGACATAACAGGCAGAGACTTCAATCCCCAGGCATGCTCTCCTCTAGCCAGATGTTCTCTATGAGCTGATGCATGTTTCCTAATCAGCTCCTTTCCACCTGCCTTAAACAATTTAGCCAGGAGACCATCGGCTCCAGTCGAATTGTTATTTTAAAAGCGGGATTTTGGGAAAAGTATCTCGATCTGGCTCGGAGGTGGACAGTTTATACCATAGTCATGGATTGGAGCGGGGTCTTCTGGAGTGGTGTCCGTATTCAGCAAAGTTCTGAAATGTTTTCTCCATGTCTTCAAAACGTTATCCGGGTCCGTCTTTAGCTGGCCTTTGCTGTCCTTGCTGGAGGGCAATCCTGTTCCACGCATTCTCCACTTACTTCTCTGGTAGAATTTTTGGGCTTCCCCTCTACTTCGGAGCAAAACTGTGCACTCATTCTGTCTCTTCTTCAGGTCCTTCTTTTTCCGACGAGTTGCCTTTCGTCTCTTTTCCCTCTGCCGTTCACGAACAGCTGACATTGCCATTGTTGCAGTTTCGTCCTATATGCAGAATCCATCTCTCTCGTGGCATTGCAACCTTTATCATCGTACCAGGCATCGACTTAAGACGTCTTTGAGTACCCATGTACGCAGGTCGCAGTCCGTTCTATGGAGTCGGTTATATTGTCACTGCAAGGTAATATTATCATGGGTTGGAGCATTCCGCAGCGGTTGAGTTAGATGGTTGGAGTAGGCGTCCGCTACCTCTGTGGTCCGCAGTTAACCGATGTCCAGCTTTCGTTATGCCTGTTTACGTACGGTTTTCGCCACGCTTAGCCTTGTGCGTACCTTAACTGCGGTAAGGAAGTGATCGGAGTCAATGTTCCATCGACAACCACGTCATCTATCTGATTCCTCGAGATTACCATGTTGCCTTATGAATATTTTTATGGTCAAATCTAGTGCTGCTAACTACCATATTTCTTGTCGCAAAGAAATCAACCAGTCTGATGCCATTGATGTGCAGACCGAGTTTTCCAATGGTAGGCTCAAATGCGGTCTCCCTGCCTATTTTTGAATTAAAATCGCCTAGTACAATATTGATGTCATGGCTCGGGCTGCGGTCATATGAATTTTTTAGGCTCTCGTAGAACTCGTCTTTGTCCTTATCGCTTTTCTCTTCTGTCGGAGTATGGGCACAGATGAGTGTTATGTGGAAAAACTTTGTCTGGACTCTTATGGTGGCTAATCGTTCACACACCGGGCTGAACCTTAAGACTAGGTGTCGCAATGTCTTGCCAACTACAAATCCACATCTAAACTCGTGCTAGTCCACAGGCCACTATAATAGATGTCACACGTCTTCATGCGCGAACACTCATGTCCGGTCCACAGGATTTCCTGAAAAGCGGTTATTTCAGCCTTGTATTCTTCGAGGACTTCCGCCAGTTGGATGAAGACACCTGGTCTACAAAGTGTTCTAACATTCCAGGTGCATACCCTCAAATTATGGTTCTTAATTCGTTTGCGGTTGTCACCAACATTTTGTGGGGTCCAATTTATTCTTTTCTTACTTATTTTCATTGTAGTAATATCGGTGGCGGGTTGCAAGCAAAGCGCACCATGACGCAGTTTTCGCCTCCTGCCAGAGTGTCCGCTGTCTGTCTTCCCGATTACAGCAGTAGTTTAACAGCTATCGAGCTGAAATTTGCTGAGCATGCTTCTATCCTTTAAGCGGCGGTTAAGCATTTAAACTTCTCATTTTTGGGGTGTTCAAAATTTTTTAACAATATTCCGAGCTCATACAAACAACTCAAGCTAAGTATTGAAATGTCAGTACAAAATTATTGTCAAAAAATAGATGTGTGAAGCTAAAAGTAATATCCTCCTCTCATACAATCTCTAACTTTTGGAGTTTGGAGCTTCTTTGGAGTTTTGTATGTTCGCTAAGAAATGAGGGTCATTTTAAAATGTCTCCTTAACATTAAATTTTCTGGGTGGGATTGCCTTAAGAACAACACTTATAGGAATTAAACTCCACCTCGTCCTTAGTATCTAGAAAATGTTATGAATTATTTTCATATACAAATTTAATGATTCAATTATTATCTTGTTGAGGTTTCTTAAAGCTCTTTCTCACATTGTGGCCCATATCCTTGGCATCATGGAAACCAAGTTGCAATTTAATTCTCAGCAAATATGCCGACTTAACTAAAAATCCTCGCAAGCAGCGTCATTGTGGTTGCAGCACTATGAGTTTTAGTTGGTGCCGCATACAAACTGCCGCATACTGTGGTACGTGTTTAGCATTTCAAAAAAGCTGCTCCTCTCACCAGAATAATTTATAAACTATGACAAGAAGCTTCTTCGGCCATAAAACATGCCGACGACGACGACGGTGGCAATGTGGAGGTGGGGGTTGGGTGGTGAAGTTTAAATAAAATAATATTTATTTATTGATTATTCTGCTAACCAAGAAAGGAAGTTCGTCTCCCTGGTCGCTGGTGGTAAGGGCGTTCTCAGAAAGCAAAATAAAATTAAAAAAAAAAACGAAAAACTGCCCATAAAACCCAAGCTATGGCACAATATATTATCGGGCCGCAAAAGAGCAAAAAAACTATGAATGTTGTAAAATTAAACTCTATAAATTTTGCAACATATGTATGTGGATATAAAGCATTATAGATATAGATGTGCCTCTACACACACTACAGACTACTGCATATATACGCGTACCTATGTATATGCCTCTATACATGGAGAATATGTCTGTCTGAATAGTTTTATGGGATTGTGCCCACCAATCTGCCGCAGAACTGGACAAAGTACAGAGGGAGAGAGAGAGAGAGTGAGACTTCTAATGTTAATAAATGCCAGAATGGCAGACTAAATTACATAGACACTGACTGAATAATTTCAGGATATAGGACATTGGAAATATACGACTACAAGTCCAGTGCTATGTTTTGCATTGTCATTGTTTTGAGAGAGTGTAAATGAAATTCCAGCAATCTCAACTACATACAACTATTTCAGTTGTACCATCGGGGGAGTAACTAACGTTCCGGTTACACTATGACACAAAATCAAACTTTTTGAAAAACACCCGAACGTGACTATATAGGTTCGATAGTACAACCGGAGCTGAGTAAAACCCTAGCTCAGTTTGGCTAGATTGGCTACCAAATTTTTTTTTTGGCCCCCTAAACTTTTTGAAATCTCTTGGACCCCTTGAAAAAAGGTGACATCAATTGTTGGCCAACAGTTTCTACAGTTTTTAATTTAGCTCTTTCTCTTCTTCAGCAAAGTTTTAGCTAATAGTCCGCTTAAGAAACTGATATAAAAAGATTTCCCAAAAAAATTAGACTTCCCTCGTTTATTTTCAAAAAACTTCGATAAAAATTCTAATTTTTTCACTATTTTTTATATAAGTCGTAGGGAATCCAGATTTTTTGCATACTCTATTCAGTGAAATTGTAGTTTAGGTAACACCGAATAACATCTCTGAACAAACCTATGCAATCTGAACAAGTCTAGGGATATTAAATAACTCCCAAAACACACTATCTACTTTAAACAAATCAGTTTTTTAGAAGTTTTGGGCCATTGTACAATGTTTTTACTTGCTATCTTTACCAAAAACGTACTTATTGTATAACTGAATAACTTCTGTAAACAACCAATATGATCGGAATACTCCACCCCCTTAATTGTTCACAAAGAGCATTAGGGTGTTCCTTATATGGCATTTTTTCGAATTTCGTTAAAAATATGTATTAATCGCGATATTGGTCATCTATCTTCACCTTACGTTTCTTTTTGCCAATATTAGGAATATATTGTGAGAAATTTTGTATCGATAGTTG
Source organism: Muscina levida (assembly GCA_964034835.1). Classification (NCBI taxonomy): domain Eukaryota; kingdom Metazoa; phylum Arthropoda; class Insecta; order Diptera; family Muscidae; genus Muscina; species Muscina levida. The sequence continues at coordinate 155,889,729 of OZ035880.1, forward strand.
GACATTAGGGTGTGCCGCAATGAGGTTAAAGTATGAATTTGTTCTCAAATCAGTTTATTGCCGCTGAGTATTTTTCTTTCGTATATAGACTAAGTAGTAACAATAGCTGAAATAAAGACCTAAAATAATATGTGTCTCGAAAATTGATAGAGATAGTGATAATATACACATATACTTTTTAAACATAAAGATTTTAACTTGATTAACCTTTAAAAGTTGAAATATATAATTGCCCATAATAATCTGCATCGAAATTCAATTTCAACATTTTTAATAATTTTTTTAAAAATACCCCAACTTCTATATCAAATATCTCGGCGACTATAAGAGATATCGTAAAAGCAAACACATATTATTTTAGGTCTTTATTTCAGCTATTGAACGGCTTGTTACTACTTAGTCAATATACGAAAGAAAAATACTCAGCGGCAAAAACTGATTTGAGAACAAATTCATACTTTAACCTCATTGCGGCACACCCTAATGTCCAACTATCGATACAAAATTTCTCACAATATATTCCTAATATTGGCAAAAAGAAACGTAAGGTGAAGATAGATGACCAATATCGCGATTAATACATATTTTTAACGAAATTCTAAAAAATTCCATATAAGGAACACCCTAATGCTCTTTGTGAACAATTAAGGGGGTGGAGTATTCCGATCATATTGGTTGTTTACAGAAGTTATTCAGTTATACAATAAGTACGTTTTTGGTAAAGATAGCAAGTAAAAACATTGCACAATGGCCCAAAACTCCTAAAAAAATGATTTGTTTAAAGTAGATAGTGTGTTTTGAGAGCTATTTAATATCCCTAGACTTGTTCAGATGGCATAGGTTTGTTCAGAGAAGTTATTCGGTGTTACCTAAACTAAAATTTCACTGAATAGAGTATGCAAAAAATCTGGATTCCCTACGACTTATATAAAAAATAGTGAAAAAATTAGAATTTTTATCGAAGTTTTTTGAAAATAAACGAGGGAAGTCTAATTTTTTTGGGAAATTTTATAATATCAGTTTCTTAAGCGGACTATTAGCTAAAACTTTGTTGAAGAAGGGAAAGAGCTAGATTAAAAACTGTAGAAACTGTTGGCCAACAATTGATGTCACCTTTTCTAAGGGGTCCAAGGGATTTCAAAAAGTTTAGGGGGCCAAAAAAAAATTTGGTAGCCAATCTAGCCAAACTGAGCTAGGGTTTTATTCAGCTCCGGTTGTACTATCGAACCTATATAGTCTCGTTCGGGTGTTTTTTTCACTGTTGCACTGTGTTATTATAGCCTGAATAATGGTAACATAATGGTTGAAAACGTAGTTCTATCAAGCGTTTAATAAAGTTTCAAATAAGTTTTCTAATGTGATTTAACTAATATTTATTTTAGTAAATTGAGCACATATAGATATATGTTAACGTTATAATTGTTGGCTGTTTTACATTGGGGAGGGTTAACCATTTGTGATATGGGTCCTGTTGTAATGTGTTATTTTTTCCGGACTGTTACTTCTGTACGACTTTGTGTCAGTCTTAATTCCCGCTACTCAGTAATTTGGATATTTTGTAAGGGTTTTTTATTTGAAATGTTCCTGAAATGTAACCTTTCAAATTATAACAAAATAATATATGTATGTAGTATATCGGGAGCATCGTGTTGTGATGCTAGGTAAAGCTTCTGATCGGTTTAACTTGGCAAACCAGAGTGATCCTTGCCAATTACACTTCATGTCTACTCACAGAGCTCCGTATTCGTGGTACTACTGCGGGCGGAGTACCTCCACGTGGTGACGCCTGTGAGAGGCTAAATCTAAAACCCATGAACGTCGGTTCAGAGTCAGCGTCTGGTAGGAGGAGAAAACTGCGACGTGGTGCGCTGGGCTTGCAACCCGACACCGACGTTTGAACAATTGCAATGAAAAGAAGTAAGAAAATAATAAAATGGACTTTATATGTGTCCATGCTCCGACAGAAGAGAGAAGCGATGAGCAAAAAGACGAGTTCTACCAGAGCCTAGAAAATGTATATGACCGTAACCCGAGCCAAGACATTAAAATTGAACTAAGCGATTTAAATGCTAAAATAGGAAGGTAGATTGCATTAAGGCCTAGCATCGGAAATTTCAGTTTGCACATTGAAATGTCGAACAATGGCATCTGACTGATCGATTTCTCTGCGGCAAGAAATATGGTACTTAGCAGCACTAAATTTGACCACAAAAATCTCCAGATCAATTGACGAGGAATCAGATAGATCACGTGGTAGTCGATGGATGGCACGAAACGTAAAGGTTTTCCAATGAGAGGTGTTATTGTAAATTGCCCGCTATTTCGGTAGCTGTCACTTTTGAAGCTTTTATTCTTTGACATTTGACAAGTAGAAACTACGCCATTACTAAAAATGGAACGATACACGCTTCGACAACGCATTGAAATTATTAAAATTCACTACAAAAATTACGAAAATCTTGCAGTCACAGTTCGCAAAACTAAAGCATTTTTTGGTCGTCGTGAAGCACCTTGTCGGACCGCAATACAGAAATTGGTGGAAAAATTCGAGCGGTTGGGACAAGTTAGTGAAGTGAAGAATAAAACCCGTGCACGTCGCTCATTACACCGTATTTTGCCAGGGTCTTAAGATTTATAATCAACAACGTCGTGTCTTTGCTGATTGGGAAAAGTTTCCGGACCGTGTTATCTCTCGAAGAGGTGATCACAATTGGACACCGAGATCTTGCGACTTCTTCCTTTGGGGCCCCGTGATAGGTAAGGTCCACGTCAACAGCCCAGCGTCGATTCAAGAACTCTAAGAAAAAAATGGTGAGACTATCGAGGATATAGGGCAGCCACTTTGCGATTTGGTTATGGAAAATTTCATGAAAAGAATATGGTCCTGTAAGAGTGCTCGTGGTGGCCATTCGGCTGATGTTGTTTTTTATTATTAACGGCATGCCTTCCTCTTTATTATGAAATAAAAATACTTTGAATACTAAAATGATACCTCTTATTGGAACATCCTATATATAACCAGGCTGAAGAAGATACAGGATGAGTGCACAGATTTGCTCAAAAGTAGAGGGGAAGCCCAAAAATTCTACTAAAGAGTTAAGACAAGAATGCGTGGGACAGGGTTGCCCTCCTGCAAGGACAGCAATGGCCAGCTAGTGACGGACCCAGATAACGTTTTAAAGACATGGAGAGAGCATTTCAGCAATCTACTGTATACGGACACTACTCCATGACGACGGTATTAACTGCAATATCACGCCTTAAACACAGCAATGCGGCTGCAGCCGATGTTTACGGCAGGCGGGGAGGAGCTGATTAGGAACATGCATCAGCTTATGGAGAACATCTGGCTAGATGAGAGCATGAGATAGGAGCATCAATCTGTTATGTCCCATATACAAGAAAGGAGATCATAGAGAGTGTAAGAACTACCGTGAATTAAGCCTTTTACCAATTGCGTACAAGGTCCTTTCAAGCATATTGTGTGAACGTCTAAAGCCAATTGTAGAAAAACTAGTTGGACCATATCAGTGCGGCTTTAGACCTGGCAAATCTACGACGGATCAAATGTTCACCTTACGACAAATCCTGAAAAAAACTCATGAAAAGCAGATCGACACCTACCAACTCTTTGTCGACTACAAAGCTGCTTTCGACTCTCCGATAAGGAATAGGCTATATGAGGCCGTGTCTGAGTTTGGTATTCCTGCAAAGCTTATACGACTTTGCAGATGCACCTTGGAAAACTCCAAATCCTCGGTTAAGATTGGTAAGGATCACTCTGAACCATTCAACACGGAAAGAGGTCTCAGGCAGGGTGATAGCTTGCCCTGTACACTATTTAATGTAGTTATGGAGAAGGTTATGAGAAAGGTGGTGTTAACCATATTCCAAAAGAGCTACTAGCCTATGCCGATGATATAGACTTCATTGGCCGAAATCTGCGGCATTTTACTTCAGTTTTCTCATTACTGGAAAAGGAGTCAGCAAAAATGGGTTTAGCGGTCAACGAGGACAAAACAAAAATAATGATTTCTACGAACAAAGAGTCCTCTCGATGGGGACGCACCGTGAACGTTGACAATTTTTGTTTTGAGGTAGTCGACGAATTTACCTACCTCGGATCTTCCGTCAACAAGATGAATAATGTCAGCCAAGAAATTAAACGGAGAATAGTGCTAGCCAATAGATGTTTCTACGGACTTCGGCAGCACTTTAGTAACACCACCTTCTCTCGGAATACTAAGAAACAGCTATACCAGGTGCTTATCTTACCTGTTCTGTTGTATGGTGCCGAATCATGGGTGCTTACTACAACGGACATACAAAACCTGGGAGTATTCGAGAGAAAAGTACTCCGAAAAATATATGGACCTATCTGTGTCGAAGGCCAGTTTCGCCATCGGATGAACCATGAGCTGTATGAGCTTTACCACGACATCGACGTAGCTAAAAGAGTCAGAATCCAACGACTTCGATGGCTGGGACATGTTGCCAGGATGGATGTAAATGCTCCAGCGAGAAAGGTGTTTGAAGGCGAACCTGAAGGACGGCGCAGAGCAGGGAGACCCAAACTCCGTTGGAAGGACCAAGTGGTAGGCGATGTGCCATCATCTGGTAGGACTAACTGGAGAACACACGCAGAAGACCGAAGCCTGTGGAATTCTTTATTACTTCAGGCCTCAAATTTATGAACTACGTTTCGTAAATTGTAATTGGCAACTTAAGTAAGTAAGTAAGTAAGTAATGGGTTAAACTATTGCAATGAATAGAAGTAAGAAAATAATAAAATGGACCCCCCAAAATGTTAACGACCACCGCAAACGAATTAAGGACCAAGATTTAAGGATATGCACCTGGAATGTTAGAACACTGTAAGTCCAGGTGCCTCCATCCAACTGGCGGAAGTCCTCGAAGAATACAAGACTGAAATAACCGCTTTACAGGAAATCTGGTGGGCGGGACAGGGGTACTCGCGCATGTAGACGTGTGACATCTACCATTGTTACCATGCGGACAAGCACGAGTTTGAATGTGAATTTGTAGTAGGCAAGAGATTGCGACACCTAATCGCACGGTTTAACTCGATTTGTGAACGATTACTCAAAACTTAATTTCCCTTTACACCCCATGAATGAGATATGGGATAGCTTCTCGCGTTGTTTTGAATTAACACGCTTTCTATTTTTAGATTCACAACTAACGGCATCTACTTATTTATCGGTGAATGCTAACGTCACTGTTTGAGAAGCTCTTACTTGACTCGACACTAATACTGCGAAATTGCTGTCGACAGCATTCGAGTGGAGCCGACAATGAAAGAAAAATTTATTTTATTTTTGTTTTTCTTTTAAGATGACTGGATCCAGTAGTTGAACCTGTGATCTCCCGCATGGTAGTCGCGTGTTCTAACCACTATGCCACGGCCGGTCCCTGTGTGCACGATTAGCCACCATAAAAGTCAAAGCTAAGTTTTTCCACATAACACTTATTTGTGCCCATGCTCCGACAGAAGAGAAAAGCGATGAGGACAAATGCGAGTTCTACGAGAAATATTCATAAGGCAACATAGTTATCTCCGGATCAATTGATGAGCAATAAGATTGATCACGTGGTAGTCGATAAAAGACACACATCGAGTGTTCTGGACGTACGAGTGATCAGGGGTTCGAACATTGACTCCGACCATTACCTTACCGCAGTTAAGGTGCGTACAAGGCTTAGCATGTCGAAAAACGTACTTAACCAGGGACAACGGAAGCTGGACATCGGTAAACTGCGGACCATAGAGGCAGCGGATGCCTACTTCGACCACCTAACACAATTGCTACGGAATGCTCCAAACTCTGAAAATATTACCTATTAGTGGCAAAATATAGCCGACTCCATAAAACGGACTGCGAGAAGCTTACTTGGATACTCAAAGCCATTTCAAGAAGATGCCTGGTAGGATGATGAATGTCGCAATTCCACGAGAGAGACGGATGCTACATATAGGGCGAAGCTGCAGCCAATGGCAACGCGAGCTGTTCGTGAACGGCACAGGGAGAAAAGACGAGAGGCAAGTTGTCTTTTTAGACGGAAAAAGAAGGAGCTGAAGAAGAGACAAGATGAGTCCACAGCGTTGCGTAGAACAGGGTTTCCCTCCCGCAAGGACAGCGATGGCCAGCTACTGACAGACCCGGATAACTTTCTGAAGATATGGAGGGATCATTTCAGAAATTCATTGAATACGGACACCACTTCAGAAGACCCCACTCCAATTCATGACGATGGTATTAACAGAGCAATATACGTGCGGCCCGCCTTTCAAATAACAAAGCGGCTGGAGCCGATGGTCTCCCTGCTGAATTACACAGTGCAACACACTTTTTCGGGGGTGATCAAAACGAATATCAAACGATAATATTTGACGTCATTAACAAAACCTTAAACTCCAATTTGTTGCACTACGTCACGAATTTTTTTTATAGTGGTTTCAAATTGCATATTTGTAGTCAAAAGTCGAATCAAAGAAAATGAAAAATCGTGTGTAAAACTACATTTGGTATAGTTTATGCCTTCAGAGAACTATATTAAAATTTTTCCGGAAATATTTTAACCCTCTAGCTGCCATCCGTATGGGACCTTTTTTTACGCATGATTTTTCATATTTTTTGGTTCGACTTTTGACCAAAAATATCACATTTCAAACCATTGTAAAAAAATGTTTAGACGTAGTTGAGCAAAATGGAGTTTAAGGGTTTGTTAGTGCGGTCAAAAGCTATCGTTTGAAATTGATTTTATTCAACCCCCAGACAATGACGCTCAAATTGTGTCATAGTGTTACTTAAGGCGGGTGGGGATGAGCTGATTAGAAAACATGCATCAGCTCATGGAGAAAATCTGGCTAGAGGAGAGCATGCCCGGCGATTGGATTCTCAGTCTGTTACGTCCCATATACAGGAAAGAAAATCGTTGTGAGTGTGAGAACTACGGTGAATTAAGCCTTTTACCAATTGCGTACAAGGTCCTTTCGAGTATACTGTGTGAACGTCTGTAGTCAATTGTTAATAAACTAATTGGACCTTTAAAAAAATTCACTTTACGACAACTCCTGGAAAAAAACTGATGAAAACCTGATAGACTCTTACCACCTCTTTGTCCACTACAATGCTGCCTTCGACTCTCCGTTAAGGAATAGGCTATATGAGGCCATGTCTGAGTTGGGTATTTCTGCAAAACTAAATCGACTTCGCAGATGTACCGTGGAAAATATTTAATTCTCGTTTAAGATTGGTAAAGATCACTCTGAACCATTCAACATGGAAAGAGGTCTCAGGCAGGGTGATAGCTTGTCCTGTACACTTTTTAATATAGTTATGGAGAAGGTAATGAGAATGGCTGGTATCAACATGTCTGGCACCATATTTCACATGAGCCACATGCCAATAGCCTATACCGATGATATAGACATCATTGGTCGAAATATGCGGGATGTTACACCAGTTTTCACAACGCCAGAAAAAAGTGTCAGCAAAAATGCGTTTAGCGGTCAACGAGAACGCAACAAAAATAATGATTTCGACGAACAAAGAGTCCTCTCGATAGGGGCGAACGTCAACGTTGAAAATTATTGTTTTGAGGTAGTAGATGAATTTACCTACCTCGGATCATCCGTCAATAAGAAAAATAATGTCAGCCAAGAAATCAAGCGGAGAAAAGTGCTCGCCAATAGATGTTTCTACGGACTTCGGCAGCACTTTAGTAACACAACCTTATCTCGGAATATTAAGGAACAGCTTTACCAGGTGCTAATATTTGTATGCTACCGAATCGTGGGTGCTTACGACAATAGGCATACAAAACCTGGGGTATTCAAGAGAAAAGTACTCCGAAAAATATATGGACCTATCTGTGTTGACGGCGAGTTTTGCCATCGGATGAATCATGAGCTTTACCACGACATCGACGTAGCTAAAAGAGCCAGAATCCAACGACTACGATTGCTGGGACATGTTGCCATAAAGGATGTAAATGCTCCAGCGAGAAACGTGTTTGAAGGCGAACCTGAAGGATGGAACAGAGCAGGGAGACCTAAACTTCGTTGAAAGGACCAAGTGGTAAGCGACGTGCCACCATCTGGTAGGACTAACTGGCGAAGACACGCAGAAGACCGAAGAGTGTGGATTTCTTTATTAATTCAGGCCTCAAATTTATGAACCACGTTCGTAAGTTGTAATAGGCCACTTAAGAAAGTAAGTAAGCTAATTCACAACATCAAGGGAAACTATCCCATATCTCATTCATGGGGTGTTAAGGGAAATATGTTGTTTTTTTTTTTTAATTAAACTGATTAAATTAAATATCCCCCAGTTGTCGCTTTAAAAGATATGGAATAAATATTAATTCTCCTAAAATAGCTATTTTGCCCATTTATAATTCCATTACTTTATTTTTAAAACTTTTAATACTGGTAAATTTGTATAAGGATTAGTTATCGTTCCCATAAGCCATCCATATAGCCAGGGTGTGAAGATAGAGGATAGATAGGTTCGTGAGAAATGTTAGGCCAGCAGAGCGATGGGAGCAAATTTTATATAAATTTACGGCCTTATTCATAAAAACTTATAACAGGTTTATAAACTATTTTTAAGCAATATTCGAGAAAACATTATTCATAAACGATTCACATCTTCAATAAGTTAAAGTAGGGTTGTCTCCACTTTAAGCATGCTATATCTTGACGTGTGTACAATTTATTGCATATTTATGAATTTGTGATCTTTATTTTGAGTTTTTCGGCATTTTTCCTATTGAAAAGAGTTGTTGCATGCATTCATTGTGTAGGAATTTTCTTCTTAATCATTCCGCACATAGAAAAGTATCTAAATAGACACTTTTCATTCATGAATACCATTTTGAAAAATATTTTTCCAAAATTCTTCAAAAATAATTTGTAAATAATGAAATAATATTCGTGATGTATTAACAATTAAAACAAGGAGACAATGTGATCGGTATCCGGTTATAATTTTAACATGAGGAAAAGAAAATCATATTTTTTAATATAATTTTTACTTTAACGTCTTTCTTATCATCATGAGAATCGTAGTCAATGAAAAATTGTGGTACAATAATGTTCATAGTTATTATAAGTGCAAAAACATATTTGGTATCCGATTATAAAGCTTTTGTATCCGATTATAAAGCTGTCATTGTACACCATTAACGACCAATAACAGTCGGCGTTGCCACCTGAACACATAAAGCTAAAGTACTGATAAAAAACGTTTATGAATACACTTTCTTATTAAAGGTTTGTTAGAGCTAAAGCATACTTTAGCTAGAGAACGCTTCATACCTACTTTAGAAATTTTTTATGAATATGGCTTTTGAAGTAAAAGCTTCTCAAACAGTGACGTTCGCATTCGTCGATAAACAAGTAGGTGCCGTAAGTTGTGAATCTAAAAATAGAAAGCGTCTTAATTCACAACAATGCGAGAAGCTATCCCATACCTTATTCATGGGGTGCAAAGGGAAATTAAGTTTTTTTTATGTCCCTTAGGCGGTGGGGATTGGTATAGGTATGTTTGGGAAAAATGTTGGGAGGGAAATATGACTAGGGGTCGGTCATAAATGTTCACCGCCTAGGGCGACTTCGTGGTCAGCAGAACGGTGGTGAGCCCTCTCGAAATCGAATACTCGTGCACTATACCAAACCCATTTCATATTAAAATGTTAAATCTTGCCGGTAAAACCCGGGGGCTCAATTTTGATTTAAGACCCATGGTTTCTTGGGTTATGATTTTAATATCAGCTTGGTTATATATACTTATAAATATAAATTGCCAGGATTGGATCCTTATCCTTATCCTTATGGGAAGAACAAACTAAATGTACCCTTCGGTCCTTGCGTGCCCTTTGTTATGGGTGTACAATTGAACGTATCACCTAACATGCACAAAAAAGCGCACCGTACACCAGCGAATATAAAGTATTGTTTCAAGGACATTTCAAAAGTTTGATATAGCGAATTTTTTTGTCTCAGGGAGGTCAAGTATTTACATTCAGATATTAAAGTATGATGTATCGATGTGTTTGTCTGTGGCAGACCAATGATGTAAAGGTTATATGAGGTCTAAGACTTTTTAATTAAAAAAAAATGGTCTGCCACAGACAAACACTTCGAAATATCATGCTTCAATATCTGAATATAAATGACAATTTTAAAAGGTTGGTAGGAAATCAGATTTGGGGGGTAAGTACTAGAACGGTACACTTGAGGTCAATGGACCTAAAAGCAAAAATATTGGCCTCCCTGAGACAAAAAAAATTCGCTATATCAAACTTTTAGTTCGGAGGACACCTACTTACTTACTTATTTCCCTTTGCACCCCATGAATGAGGTATGGGATAGCTTCTCGCGTTGTTGTGAATTAACACGCTTTCTATTTTTAGGTTCACAACTAACGGCACCTTCTTGTTTATCGACGAATGCGAACGTCACTGTTTGAGAAGCTCTTACTAGACACGCCGATTGACTCGACACTAATACTGCGAAGTTGCTGTCGACAGCATTCGAGGGGAGCCGACAATGAAAGAACAATTTTTTTTTAAGATGACTGGAGCCAGGTTTGAACCTGCGATCTCCCGCATGGTAGTCGCGTGTTCTAACGACTATGCCACGGCGGGTCCCGAAGGACACCTACGTTCGGCAAAAAAAAAAAAAAAAAACAAATTTTTGAAATGTCCTTGGAACAATACTTTATATTCGCTTGTATACGAAGAACTTTTTTTCTAATAACAAATAAAAACATTGCCCTTTTACTTCCCTCACCCACCCTCGTACTGAAATTATCTTTTTTTTAACAAGATACATTTTTATCCCTTTCAACACAAGTTTTGCCAATGAGCTGCGTTGGCCCTTCTTATAGAATACCTTCTCCCCCTGGCCATCCCGCACATATGTACCTAGTTTGTTGTTAACATAGCAACATAGGAGCAAAATATAAAAAAAGTTACCACTACTGACCATCTAGTTACGGATAATCCCTAAATCATTTACTGATTTCTTTGTCGATGTTACCGCTGTTGTTGTTAATGTTGTTATTTGCAATATTTGTCGATAGCAGAGCAGCGTCGTTCCCTGACGATACCTCTGCAAAAAGTTGGACTCGACTATGTCACGTAACAACGGACAGACGGTTGTACTGAAATACTCGTAACCAACCCTAAAGCGATTTACAGTGATTTTTTTTTGCATGGTGGTTGTTGTAGTTGTTGTTGTCGTTGGTTGTTATTGGCTCACAGGACAACAGACGGCGGACGACCGACGACGGACGACTAAATGAAAAATTACAAAATATATAATGATGCACCCTTTTTCTGCTTTAGCTCTTCGACACCATGACTGTTGTTGTTGTCGCCCATACTTTAACAACATCAAGTTGCAAAACAACAACAACAAAATCACAATACACAAACTTAACCATTAAGAATTAATAATAAAACGGAAGACAAAGGATAACAAACATAGCAGCAACAACAACAGCAAATATATCAACAGGAACCACGACAATGAACACGTTTGGTTGCCAACTTTTCAGGAGATGGATTAGAGCGCAGAGTGTGAGAAGGCCACAGCGAGACATTAAAAGTGATGGTGTCACACAGAGGAAGAGGGGGGTACAACGATGGTGCTGATTTAAAAGCTTTGTGCGGATGGTTGGATGGATGGATGGACCACACATATGTGACACTATTGAATTATTAATAAATTGTTATTGTTTTTTTTAGATGTTTTTGTAGTAAAATGTTGCACATTGTTGCGGTTTCAACCGTCAAGAGTTAGTATGATGTTACCCGGGCTTTCATAACAATTCATACCATCCATAGCCAATCCATCAATCTACCGTCTCTCATTCTATTTTGGTTCGAGATTAACATAACGATGAAATGATTGCGTGTCAACTGACATAATCTGCTTGCAACAATAACAAATTTGTGGCAAGGAATCTACGGTGAGAGTGTTGGTTAGATTGCCGCTGTTTAGTTGTTTTTAATTGTTTGTTATATTTGTTTTTTTTTTTTTGCTCTGTTGTCATCCAATATTAGCGTGACTTGCAATTACACTTTCGTGCAATAAATACATATTATTGTATACAAAATATGGTAAAATACAATGTTAGCAAATGGGTGGGGTAAATCTCCCGGTTTCTTAAATTTAACCAACAAATTTGAAACTAAACTGTTTTCAATGTTTTTAAAAGTTTTTTATACCCTCACCCTACGGGAAGGAGGGTATATAGCATTTGATACGACCCAAAAGTGTAACAAATAGAAGGAGTCACTTTAGGTTTCTTTGAACCAAATTCGATTCATGACTTGTTAAGTCGCTTGAGCCATGTCCTTCTGTCTGTCTGGCTACTACGCACGATAGTTTGCGAAAGACGCAACTAAATCATTTGAAACTTTGTACGAGTTAGTATTTCCCCAGAGCAACTTATGTTATACCAACTAGGCTACATGGCCTCGCCCCTTCTGGTACCTTTCAGAAATCAAGTAATAATTCAATACATCCAACGCGATCGTGGACAAATTCTGTATTTAGTAAAGATTCATCAGCATAAAGTTTTGGATTTAAAATCTGGAAGTCTAGCCACGACCCTTCTGGTAAATCCCATACGATATACCAGTCCACCCATTTTAGAAATCGAGTAATAATTTAATACAATTAACGCGATCATGGTCAAATTCTGTATTTAGTAAAGTTATATCAATATAAAGTTTTGGTGAAAAAATCTGGATGTCTAGACACGTCCATTCCGGTACCTCTCATACAATTTGACCACTCCGTCCACTTTAGAGATGGATTAAAATATCAATACATCCAAGACGCGATCGTGGCCAAATTCAGTATTTAGTTAACCAGGATAAAGTTTTGGAGAAAAACTGGTAGTCTGGCCACGCCCCTTTTGGTACTTCCCATACAAATTTAGCACTCGGTCCACTTTAGAAATCGAGTAATAATTTCAATACACCCAACGCCAACGTGCCCAAATTCTGTATTTAGTAAAGTCAGGATAACATTTTGGAGAAAAAAACTGGAAGTCTAACTACGCCTTTTCTGGTAGCTCCCATACAAATGTACCACTCCGCCCACTTTAGAAAAAACTTAATTTCCCTTTACATTCCACGAATGAGTTATGGGATAACTTCTCGCGTTGTTGTGAATTAACACGCTTTCTATTTTCAGATCCACAACAAACGGCACCGAGTTGTTTATCGTCGAATGCGAACGTCACTGTTTGAGAAGCTTTTACTTGACATCCCGATTGACTCGACACTTATACATACTGCGAAGTTGCTATCGACACAACATCGAGGGAACCGCCAATGAAAGAAAATGTTTATACCATCACCCTTAAGGATGAGGGTATATATCATTTGATACGAAAAAAAGTGTAACGCATTAAAGGAGGCGAGTTAGACCCCAAGTATCTTAAGACCAAATTCGTTTTAGAACTTTTTAAGACGATTGAGCTATGTCCGTCTGTCTAGCTGGCTGGATGGCTGATCGGATAGATATGAAAATTTACCAGTATTAATATTTTTCAAAACGAACTTATGGGATTGTAAATGGGCAGAATAGTCCCACCCCATCTGGACCTCTCATACAAAATTACCTATTTTTGCATAATTAATATGTCTTTCATAACTGCCAAACAGATGACCAGCTGATATTTGAATTTGGTCAGTTTATTTATCTTGTAATAGTAGACAAACCCTAAGAAACCCGAAACCTTTGCCACATCCCTTCTGATACCTCTCATACAAATGACCGAATTGACCTTCATAGTTTAACATACCTACATATCTTTTTTGAAGGTAAACTGAATTCACTAAAATTTTGCGTGTGATTTTTATTTATGAAAATTGAACTCACGAATGAATATGGACCATATCAATTAACGCCTTTAGGTACCTCCCATACAAAATGACCTATTTTTGGAAAATTTATATTTCTCCCATAATTTCCAAACGGACTCTTGGTGGGGTAATACAAATTGGTCGATTAATTTACATTGTGAAATCTCAGAAAACGTAACTATTTGACACACCCCTTCTGGTACCTCCCATACAAATGACCGAACTCACCCCCATAGTCTTACATACTTATCTTGTTTGTAAGTACACTGAATACATTCAACTTTTGCGTAAGTTGTACGGTTATGATAATTTGAATCAGGAATGAATATGGATTATATTGGATTACCCCTTCTGATACCTCCCATAGAAAATGACCAATTTTTGAAAAATTAATATTTCTCCCATAACTTCCAAACGGACACTTGGTGGATAATGAAAATTGGTCGATTAATTTACATTGTGGTAGCAGGTGAAATCTCAGAAAACTTAACTATTTGACACACCCCTTCTGGTACCTCCCATACAAATGACCGAACACACCGCCATAGTCTTACATACATACATAACTTTTTTGTAAGTACACTGAATACAGTCAAATTTTGCGTAAGTTATACGATTATGATAATTTGATTACAAAATGACCTTGTTTTGAAAATTTATATTTCTCCTATAACTTCTACCCCGGCACCTGGAGGATAATCAAATTTGGTCAGTTAATTTATCTTGTAATAGAAATTAATATTGGCTGATGGTATTTATCAGTCAGTTTACCTGACTGAAATTTTTGTATTGGTTTTTTTTTTAGATGACTGGAGCCAGTAGTTGAACCTGGGATCTCCCGCATGGTAGTCGCGTGTTCTAACCATCATGCCACGGCCGGTCCGACTTTAGAAATCGAGTAATAATATCAATCGACTAGAAAATTGTATGTATAACTGGATTTATAGTGAGAACTTCCATTTTCGCGATAAAAGCTATAGCTGTTTGGTTTGGGTCATGACATTAGTTTTATCCCGTTTTAGGTCTTTTTTTAGCTCTAAAAGTACGATTTCGAAAAATCACTTCGTGCAGCTCTTTAATTATATATGGCTCATGGTAATTTAGATTTCTACAATGATAGATTTAACCATTTAGTCTGTGTGGTAGTACCAGTTTTACCCCTTCGTAGATGACGTCTACTCAATAAGGGGAACAACCACCCCAAATTTTATCATCCTATGACAGCCATTTGCATAGGGCACTGATGAATCATACAGCCCGTCGGTAACCAAGAAAGTTTTTTTTATATGAAATTGATTAAATCCACACTTTTAAATTTACACAGTACAACATTTTTCAGCTCATCGATTTGGGGCTCAATTCTGAGAACTGCACATGGAAGTAGAAAAAGAAAAAGTTGTGCATCATCCGTTTTGTCAAGTTACATGCCATAATAATTTAATATCGATTTAAAGTTAGGAAGTATTGTATAGGAGAATTTTTCACGTTTTAGGCTGTTTTGTTTGACATAACTCGAGAACCACTAGTCCGATTTAGCTGAAACCAAAATTTAAAAAAATTTAAGAATTTCAATTTCTTTAATCTGTTCATATAACGTTCCCTACATAAGCAACAGTTTCACTTTCCATTCATCAAATGGTTTTCAACTGGATTTATTTTGTAGCAGTTACAATAAAACTGTTGTACTCCGTGGCGTATGATTAACGTGGAATATTACTTATGATAATCGTACGCCACAATATAACAATATAACAAAAGAGCCTTAAACGTGACAAAGTCCCCTATACGATTCTTACTAACTTCTTATCGATATTAAATTATTATGGCATGTTACTTGACATAATGAATGACGCAGAACTTCTTCTTTTTGGAGCTACTTTTACGAGCATTTCTCAGAATTGAGTCCCAACATCATGTGTTGTACTGTGTTATATTTTAAATCTAAATCTAAGGGCAATTCCATATTTTTTCTATTAAAAAAAATTCTAAAATAATAAAAATTAGCGCATCTGAACCGACTTAGTTAAATTTTTTACATCTCTGATGACTTTATAATTTAAGAGGAGTTTCAGAAACAATCTTTGTTTTTTGTTAAATGGAGTTAATTGATTTATCAAGTAAAGCATCCATATTTAGAAAATGTCTTTTAAATTTTCATACTGTCATATTTCTTTACAGAGTAAACATGCCAGCCAGATTTTCCAATTATACATATGAATTTGCATATTAAGCTTTTCGTGCATATCTCTGCTATAAACGAACATATATTATTATATCACATTATAATAAACATGCATTTAAATCATATTAATATCAGTAATATTATTTGTTATCTTATCCATTAATAAAGTTGCACAAATATTGACATAGTATATAGCACATTTCTACATTTAATCAGATTAAGCAGAATATCAAATTAAATGTGCCATTTAAATTGCAATACATATAGACACACATTTATGATGTAGATGAGTTTATACAAGGTAGCAATAAATGCTTATAGGTACTACACAATAACATTACATTGGGTATTTATGTACATCGCAAAGTTTTAATCCTCTATCTTATTTAAAGTTAGTTACGTCAATCCAACTCCAGAATTTCGATGTTAAACATAGCATTCATCTCTTCGAATGAGGATTTTAGCACGATGCAACGATCTAAAGATTACCTCAATTTCAACGCTGCAATGATGCAACACAATACAAACTACAATGATGCAATTACTATTATGGGTTTTCTTGTTGGCATAATTGCAATTCAATTATACCGCCATTAATATTCAATTTATTCCCATTCGATGCTACACTATCATAATAATAATACGCTATGATATCATGGAATTAAAGTCAGCAGACAAACAGAAACACACAAAACTATGGATGAGTAAGTTGCACTAGATACAAAGAGATGGGGGTATGCTGGTCGCTTCGTCGTGTACCTGTAGATACAATTATAAAAACATAAGTTATGGCATTCTTACACGCAATTTTTAGATTCTTTATATAAACGAATGCCACAACTTGAGAGAACAAATAAAGTGGTAAATATTCAAAAAAAAAACAAAAAAAAATTGTTTGCCTTGCCATTTTATTTCATAATTAACTTGCCAATAGGCAATGTACGAGGGTAGAAATGAAAGTGGCTAGACTACACGAATATGTGGGTGATATATGCATTTTGGAAATAACATGTTAAGTTACCAGTTACCGAAGATGTTCGATAGCATAAAGTGTGCCTGTATGTGAGATTCTGTAAAGAAGTAGTCTCTCCATGACGAATTGTCAAACAACAACACAAACAACACTTTTAAGGTACGCAAAAAAAATTACTTTATAGTTAAACAGTAGTTTTTGGTACAATAACCAGTAAGAAAGTTTCAGTCGGGCAATCCGACATACATATACCCTCACCCTCAGCAAAACATAAAATTTTCTATTATATTAATATTATTACTCGAATTCTAAAGTGGGTGGAGTTGTACATTTGTATGGGAGGTACAAGAAGGGGCGCATCTAGACTTCCAGTTTTTTTCTCCAAAACTTTGTCCTGTTATAGATTCGCAAAATATAGAATTTGGGCACGATCGTGTGTTGATATTATTACTCCATCTCCAAAGTGGGCGGAGTGGTACATTTGTATGGGGTGTACCAGAAGAGGCGTGTCTAAACTTCCGGATTTTTTCTCCAAAACTTTATCCTGTTATAGCTTACTAAATACAGAATTTGGGCACAATCGCGTTGTGTGTATTTATATTATAACTCCATCTGTTAAGTGGGCGGAATGGTACATTTGTATCGGAGCTATCATAAGGGGAGTGGCTAGACTTCCAATTTTTTTTTCAAAACTTTACCCTGTTACAGCTTTACTAATTACAGAATTGGGCCACGATCGCATTAGGTCTATTAATAATATTAATTGATTTCTAAAGTGGGCGATACCAGATGGGATAAAGAATTTGGGTACGATCACGTTGGATTTATTGATATTTTTACTCGATTTTAAATGTGGGCGGAATTATGTAATTGTATGGGATGTACCAGATGCGGCGTAGCTAGACTTAACATTTTTTCTCCAAAACTATATCCTGTTATAGCTTATTAAATAAAGAATTTGGGTACGATCACGTTAGATTTATTGATATTATTACTCGATTTTAAAAGTGCGCGGAATGATGTATTTGTATGGGAGGTACCAGAAGGGGCGGGGTCATGTAGCCCATTTGCAATACCGTTAGTAGTTTTGGGTATATATTAACTCATGCAAAATTTCAAAACATTTGGTTGCGTCTTTCGAAAGTTATCGTGCGTACCAGCAGGACAGACGGACATGGCTCAAACGACTTAAAAAGTCATGAATCGAATTTGGTTAAAAGAAACCATGGGTCTAAAGTGACACCTTCTATGTGTTACACTTTTGGGTCCTATCAAATGATATATACCCTCATCCCTAAGGGTGATGGTATAAACATGTACCCATTGGAACTATTATCGCTATTTTAATGTAAAATTTTTTTTATAAAAAAAAACTTTGCACAATGGCCCAAAACTCTTTAAAAACTGATTTGTTTAAAGTAGATAGTATGTTTTGAGAGCCATTTAATATCTCTAGACTTGTTCAGAGTGCATGGGTTTGTGTAGTTACCTAAACTACAAATTCATTGAATAGAGTATGCAAAAAATCTGGATTCCCTACGACTTATATTCAAAATAGTGAAAAAATTATAATTTTTTTCGAAGTTTTTTGAAAATAAAAAACGAGGGAAGTCTAATTTTTTTGGGAAATTTTTTTATATCAATTTCTTAAGC
This sequence comes from Muscina levida, assembly GCA_964034835.1. Lineage (NCBI taxonomy): Eukaryota > Metazoa > Arthropoda > Insecta > Diptera > Muscidae > Muscina > Muscina levida. The sequence continues at coordinate 155,908,448 of OZ035880.1, forward strand.
GGACTGTTAGCTACAACTTTGCTTAAGAAGCGAAGGAGCTAGATAAAAAACTGTACAAACTGTTGGCCAAAATCTGATGTCACGTTTTTTCAAGGGATCCAAGGGATTTCAAAAAGTTACGAGGGCCAATCCAGCCAAACTGAGCTAGGGTTTTACTCAGCTCCAGTTGTACTATCGAACCTATATAGTCACATTCGGATGTTTTTCAAAAAGTTTGATTTTGTGTCATAGTGTAATTGTTATATAGTCCTACAAAACAGTTTTCCCACGTCCACATTCGCCTACCGATCGAAATTTAAATGTTCAATTTCATATGCATAGCTGTAGTCCCAAGTACTAGTTGTATATTAGAATTTAAAAAAAAACACTGTTGTGTTTTTCACTTATCGAAATTACATATTTTGTCTTTATATGCATGTCTATATAACCAAGCATATATGTGTTTCAAACATTACACTGTTCGACAATGGTTTTTTCTTGTGTTTCATTATGTATTTCTAAGAGTTTTTGACATGGAAAATTCAAATACGTAATCAGAATTTTGCTATCAGGCATAGTTTTTTGGCTATTTGCAAATAAGTTTTGTTTTTCATTAAAAATTTGTATGGAGGCGATTGTTTAAAAAATTTTGTGGAAACAGGTGGCAACATCAGCAACATGCCTTTTCGGCTGCAATTATCGCCCTATTCTATTTTATAATGACATTATTCTCTTTTTAATATTCTACGTAAAATTGAGATGCAAAATGTCCTTGAAAGTGCATTTTTGCCCTCTTATTTGGATTTCTTTTATAAAAGTTGCAGTGACGTGTCCGATGAATATGGTGAAAGGTTCCACAAAGACATTCTAACTTTAGAAAAACGTTACGAAGGAAAATATATGCCTACTATATTCACTGACTGCTCCTGGAACATTTTAGGCCACTGCAAGTATATTTGGCATAACATAAATAAAAAACTTTCTTAACTGATAGAAAATACATATTTGTTCTTCTCATTTTTTATGTTTTAGCTCTACTACATAGTATCGGTTATTGTATTTAGAAAAGATTCTGTTGGATCAAATAAAGTTTTCATTACATTTATGCAAAATGTATTTTAATGCAACATAAAGAAAACTGAAAAAATTTAAATCCAAATAACTAAAAAACTGTGTCTGATGAAAAAAATCTGAAAAAAGCATTGTGCCGAATGCTAACTTTTAGAGAGAAACCTAGGGCTAAATATATTATCTAAACCCACTCCGCCCACTGATCGAAAATTTGTATCTTCCACAAATTTCAACCAGTCCTGCCAAATACTATCTTAAATAGTTCTACCACGCCCCCAACGCACATTGAGCATATTGAAAAATTTGGCCTTAATATAAAGGAGACCTACAATTGGCTTAAAACATAGTACTAAAGGGGGTTTTTGAGGTCGGCGATATCGAAACCGGAGTAAATTTTTTTCCAAAAACAGCAAACATTTTTTTCAAAAACTTCTTGCATTTAACTGATGTTGTGCTTAAGGGGGATTTTGGGGTCACTGATTTCGAATCTGGAGTTAAATTTTGAAAAACAGAAATGACGAATACAAAATGGCGGAATTATTTTTTCAAATATTGCTGGAATTTAATTCGGAATCCAATTTCAAAATTTTTAATTATGTTTTTCAAAAATACCCCAATTTCTACATCAAATATCTCGGCGACTATAAGAGATATGGCAAAAGTAAACACATACTATTTTAGGTCTTCACTTCAGCTATTGAACGGCTTAATACTACTTAGTCTGTATGCAAAAGAAAAATACTTAGCGGCAATCGAAAACATGCCATATAAGGAACACCCTAATGCTCTTTGTGAACAATTAAAGGGGTGGAGTATTCCGATCATATAGGTTGTTTACAGAAGTTGTTCAGTTACACAATAAGTAAGTTTTTGGTAAATATAGCAAGTAAAAATTTTGCACAATGGCCCAAAACTCCTAAAAAGCTGATTGGTTTAAAGTAGGTATTGTGTTTTGAGAGCCATTTAATACCCCTAGACTTGTTCAGATTTTATGGGTTTGTTCAAAAAAGTTTTTCGATGTTACCTAAACTACAATTTCACTGAATAGAGTATGCAAAAAATCTGGACTCCCTACGACTTATATTCAAAATAGTGAAAAAATTTGAATTTTTTTCGAAGTTTTTTGAAAAAAAACGAGGCAAGTCTAATTTTTTTGTGAAATTTTATTATATCAATTTCTTAAGCGGACTATTAGCTACAACTTAGCTTAAGAAGAGAAAGAGCTAGATCAAAAACTGTACAAACTGCTGGCCAGAAACTGATGTCACCTTTTTTCAAGGGATCCAAGAGATTTCAAAAAGTTACGAGGGCCAAAAAAATATTTTGGTAGCCAATATAGCCAAACTGAGCTAGGGTTTTACTCAGCTCCAGTTGTACTATCGAACCTATATAGTCACGTTCGGGTTTTTTTTTTCACTGTTGCACTGTGTTATTTACAAATTATTTTTGAAGAATTTCGGAGAAATATTTTTCAAAATGGTATTCATGAATGTCTATTTAGATAGATACTTTAGATACTTTTCTATTCGCGCAATGAATTAAAGAAAAATTTCCTACACAATAAATACATGCAACAACTCTTTCTAATAGGAAAAATGCCGAAAAACTCAAAATAAAGATCTCAAATTTATAAATATACAATAAATTGTACAAACATCAAGTTATAGCATGATTAAAGTAGAGACAATCCTACTTTAACTTATTGAAAATGAGAATCGTTTTTGAATATTATTTTCTCGAAATATGCTTAAAAATGGTTTATAAACCTCATATAGGTTTTTCTGAATAAGACCGTATGGCTATAATAATTTACATATAGTACATTAGACCGGGTCGGTCCCCATACAAATTTTTTTTTTCTCCAAAGTCGAGGGCTAATATTAAAGATAACCTCGAGACAACTTAAAAAAAAACAAAATTTTCCTTCCCCACCCCCCGGAAAAACAGCCAAAATCGTTTTTTTATCACTGCTTTTTTGTTTGTGGCTCAATCGTAACATACAAGACATCGGTGTATAGGTCTCGACTAGTACTAAATTTGTCCAATAGATGGCGCTGACATACGACATCATCTTGTAATGATGGCCTCTTTTAGAGCCATTTCTACCCCTAAAATTTAAAAATATTTTTTCCTAGGATTAAAGCCCTTTAAAAACCATGAACATTTTGCTTTGGAAGTATACAGTTTTATTCAAAAACAAAAAAGTTACGTGTGAAAAGATGTATTTACAGCATCAACACTCATATTTTTCCCTATTGTTTGCATTATTACAGAAAATTATTGCATACTTCTTAGCGATATCGAAAAAAATTAAATACAAGTTATTGCATACTTTTTAGCACAGACAATGTTTTCAAACATGCGGATGAAGATATTCAGCGTCACCAATATTTAAGCAACGAAATTATAAAGATACGTGGTCCACAGTGGAAGTATTAATAATAAAATATAGACAAAATTTTGCACTTGTATTCTTCCCATGCAATTTGCAACACCGAACATTTGTGCGAAATGTAAGTGAATCAGCGCTTGGAATGACTAATCAAAATGAAAATTTTTTGCAAAACTAGAAAGTCGTGAACGAACTTGAGTGGCCCCCATATTTGCTGTAATTACATACATATCATTGCTCTTTTTGGAGTTTTATTTGTAATAAAAATTTTATTTCATCGGTAACTATATTAAATATGAATTATCTCAAGAAAATATTACAATTTTTTTCGACTTATGCAACAATTTGAGCTACAAAGTATGGAACCATTTTTATAAAAATTTTCCGTCAGCGCTATAAAGTATGCAATAATTTTCTGTAATAATGCAAACAAAAAGACAAAATATTAGTGTTGATGCTGTTAATACATCTTTTTATACGTAACTTTTTTGTTTTTGTATAAAACTGTATACTTCCAAAGCAAAATGTTCTTGGTTTTTACTGGGCTTTAATCCTAGGAAAAAATATTTTTAAATTTTAGGGGTAGAAATGGTTCTAACGAGGCCATCATTACAAGATGATGTCGTATGTCAGCGACATCTATTGGACAAATTTAGTACTAGTCGAGACCTATACACCGATGTCTTGTATGTTACGATTGAGCCACAAACAAAAAAGCAGTGATAAAAAAACGATTTTGGCTGTTTTTCCGGGGGGTGGGGGAGGAAAAAAATTTTTTTTTTTAAGTTTTCTCGAGGTGATCTTTAATATTTGCCCTCGACTTTGGACATTTTTTTTCGTGACCCGGTCTATAGTACATTATACAGCGGAATCTATAAAGACATTAAATCGATTTTTGAATATTTTTTATATAGAATGTTTTAGTGTAGCAATTTACGACATATTGAGAAAAGTGAGCGTAAAAAAAGGCGGGTTTCTTTAGCTTAAAAGCTCATTCGGACTATTACGAAAATTTTGAAAATAAAAAAACTTAGTCAAGTCGCTCCACACGTTCTCAAGAGAAACGCTTGCCAACGAACATTATTTAGTTTTTTTTATAGAAGAAGAAACTAATTTTTTGGGGTTCGTAAAGTGCAACAATCGCTATTAATGCAACGGGCCTGATTTCGTATCAGTTGCACAAAACGGTATGTTACTGCAATGACAACACAAAAAACCCAAATCATAACTTTAATCGACATGTCTAGTATATAGTTGACATTTGCAATCGTCACTCAATAGAAGGTCCATTTAATAGCACACTCAAATGCAATTATCATCGGTATCCTGCAAAAAGGTCTCAAATCCACTTTTTTTGTAAAAGGGTTTCAAAAGTCAGGGCATAGACCTGTACAAAGAAAAATCGCATATCTATTTAATATAGTTATTGTATTAAAACATAGACTTGATACATTTATGCAGGATACCGAAAATATGTATCTCATTTATGAAATGCAAAAAGAAAATTTTTTTTTTCATCAATATTGCTTAAGAACCTTTACCATAAATTAACTATTTAACGGATATTTACACTCTTCTATTCGCAATTTTCAAAGCAATTGCAAAACAACTGTAGCCTCTAATAAAGTAACACTGCCAGAAATGCACATTCTTTCCTACAAAAGATATTTCAACTATTTTTTTTTCAATACCACTTCATTGACGATAATTGGATTTAAAAACCGAATCAAAATTGGCATTAACAATGTAACACAGCAACAAGAAGAAGCTCAATCAAGAGATGCAATCGAAAGATTCTTGGCGTAACCGATACACCGATACAACCAACACGTCTGACACAATTTTCCACTAAAGGCCATCATCATCACCATCACGACGATGATGATGATGATGAATCGCGCGTTGGATGCTAATAGTAAACGGCACTAGAAATACTTTACTAGCAAATCGAGTGAATTGAAACCAAAACGAGTCAAATGCCAATTGTTCATTCAAACTTACCTGACTATAATTAATTTTATTAGCAGCATTTTGTACAAATTTGTCGTTGGTTGTTATGTTGATGTTGTTGTTGTTGTTGTTGTTGTTGTTGTTGTTATTGTTCCTCTAATGGCAAATGGTAGCAAAAAAGAATGGTTGGTTGGTTGACTGACTGACCAACTCCTTCAATAATGCGAAGTTTCACACAAGATACGCTAACAATTCCAATTAATTGCTAAACCAGTCGTCGACCACAATGATGCCAATGAATGAGAATTGTCGTTAGGATGGTCTCCCCTTGTTTTGCTGTTGGCTTTGGAAATCCTGCCAGTACCACGTTGAACTATTGCAAACACTTTACTAATGCCAGCTTTGTTATGCCGTAACGTTCTTATATGGCTTTCGAGCAGTTTTCTGGCTGTTGTTCTTGGTCACTAGGAATTCCTTTTTTTATGTTTGTTTTGTTTTGTTCTGCGAAGTTATCTCTGCCGCTTTAGTTGGAGCTCATAACTCCATGGACATGAAGTTTACACACTTTGGTATGTCAGCCAAGGCAACGATGCGTACGATTGCGCACTGCTGCTTTGGAGCGGCAAAATGACAGCTTAAATTGACAGTGGGTGCCAATATCGTGGCGTAGGCTCGCCACACGTTACGTTAGGATTTTTAATAACAGTAAATTGTACACACAGTGCAGCAGTAGTCGCGCCAAACCGCGGCGGATGATTTAACACGCAACACGAGCGAGAATTAATAGCAAGCGTTTGAATAACGCGTTTTTTTTTACACTTTAAGCACAACTTTAACGGTTAGATCTGCCAGCAAAATCTTGAGATAATCTACAAACTTAGTCAGACTTTTCTATCGCCTATGAGCTAAAACACAAAACTCGAGCACGCTTTTAAATCACTTCCCAAACAATTATTGTTCAGAGTTTTCCTAACCGCGTATCTTTTTATGCCGTGCGTTGTTATTGTTTTTGCTATTGTAATGATACTAGTAATAATGTTAAACACGTTGTTAATGTCAATTTTTACAAACGTTTCGTTCGCCTTTACGAATTCCTGCAAAACTAGAACAATTTTCACGACACGACACCCAACTAATGTCAACAACGCCAACCAACAGTCGCTTCGTACATGCAACAGTGCAACAGAGTCCGATGTCAAAAACCGTAAGGAACTAACACGTTGTAATGATGCCGTTAAACTGATGCGGGTTGCACCAGACACCAGACTGAGCTGAGGCTCTTCGTAACACAGAACAAAACACACACGGCCGGTCACACGCCGAAATTGTTACGTTTCCTGCCTTTCGCTGCTGTTGGATGCAACAACTCGTAGTAGTAGCAAGCAGATAGATCTGCGCAAACGCATCTATGCGCTCACAATGGGCCAAACGGTAACTAGACTGGACTCGTCGACTGAACGAAGTATGTGAAGTATTACGCTAATGTACGTACGCACACGATAAAATCTTGTCATAGACTGAAGCGTTTTCATGAATTGTCAGAGCTTATTTAGTGCTGACGCGAACTCGAACTCCTATCGAAAGACCGACCTCGACGTCTTTCAGTGTATGCGGAAAAACTGAAACTGAAGAACTCATTGACTGACTGACTGACTGAATGGTGGATGGGTATAGCTGTTGGTTGGTTGCTGGCTGGATTGACTGAGCAGACAGGCATTGCTGCATGGATGTTGTTGGAGTTTTAAGTTGTCTGCAAACACGGGAGTGTTTTGTTCTTAGTACTGGGTAAATTGTTATTGTTTCCATTTTCATCTTGGTTACCACCACAATGGAGTGAAGTGAAGAATGAAGTAAGTTGTCAGCTTGGTTTGTAAGAGTACAGAAGAGAAATCACACTGTTGAAAATATAAGGAGAGGTAACCCTTAAAGCTTATCAGATGATTAAAATGAACAGAAGTTTATACCAAGTTTATACCGGGGCCATTCGGGTTCTATTCTGACCCCCTATGTGCGGGTTATCAAATGTAAGATATTTTAGTTAAACCAAAACCAGTCCAGAAATAATACTGACTTATAAATACCCTGATAGTATTTAACACTCGAGTTATTGGAATTAACCGATTTTTATGTTAAATCACTTATTACACAGAACAACATTTTGGGACTCAATTCCGAGAATTGCACGTGAAAGTATCCCCAAAAAGAAGAAATTCTGCATCATTCGTTTTGTAAAGTTACATGCTATAATAATTTAATATCGATTTGAAGTTAGTAAGTATCGTATAGTGGGTGCCGTTGGGGATGTAAAGTGAATCTTTCATCTTAAGCCGATTCACAACCTCCTTCGTGGTGGCACCTGGGTAACGGTGTTCGTGATATTTTTTTTTTATCATGAACAGCGGCTGATAGTCAGCGACGAACCCTGACCCGCCTTCAGGTCCTTTACTGGCTATGAAAACACGACAAAGAAAAAGTAACAAACGGAACCCCCCAAATGTTGACGACCGCCGCAAACGAAATAAGAACCATGATTTAAGGATATGCACTTGGAACGTCTGGACTCTCTATAGAGAAGGTGCCACAATCCGACTGGCGGATGTCCTCAAAAAATATAAGGCTGACATCACCGCCATCCAGGAGATGAGGTGGACAGGACAAGGATGCACGCGAAATAAAAATTGCGACATCTATTACAGCTGCCATGCCGAAAAGCACGAATTTAGATGTGGATTTGTAGTTGATGAGAAACTCAGACATTTTGTCTCGCGATTCAATCCTGTTAGTGATCGAATAGCCGCAATCCGCATCAAGGCGAAATATTTCTACATCACACTGATTGGTGCTCATGCTCCGACGGAAGATAAAGACGCTGAGATTAAAGATGCATTTTATGAGCGCCTAGAAGAAACATACGACCGCTGCCCTGGCCACGACATTAAAATTGGGAGACTTTAATGCAAAAATAGGAAGTGAAGATGTTCTTGGTCCATCGATCGGTAAACTCTACCGACACGTCAGACAACGGGTTTAGGTTGGTTAGCTTCGCAGGAACAAGGAAGGAACATGGTAGTGAGTGGAACCAGATTCCAGCACAAAGATATCCACAAGGCAACTTGGCTATCTTCCGATTAAAACGCCAAAAATCAAATTAATCATGTGGTAATTGATGGCAGGCATGCATCTAGTGTTATGGACGTGCGTGTGATCTGTGGTGCAAATATAGGCTCGGATCATTACATGGTTGCAGCCAAAGCACGTAACCAAACACAAAGATAGCCACTGCCTACTCCAACCAGCTCTCACAACTACTACCACACAACGCCTCTACTTCTGACGTTCCCGATACGCAATGGCAGCATATTGCTCATTCCAAGGCAATCGCCGCAACAACCGTGCTAGGATATGAAAAACGGAGCTCAGACGAATCCTGGTACGATGAAGAATGTCGCATAGCGTCTGAGGAACTGGATGCTGTTTACAGGGCAACGCTACAGCCAATTGTAACCCTTGCTATTAGGGAACAGCACAATGAGACAGTAAAACAGGCGAAACAGCTATTTAAGCGAAGAACAATTTCAAATGAAGGAACGGGAGAACAAGGATATAGAGCTATACAAGGAGGTGAGGCCTGAAAATTTTACCAGAAAGGACAAGGATGGAAATCTGGTAAAAAAAAACGCAGAGTTTTCGGAGAGAAGAGAACACTTCCAGCAACTGCTGATTTCAGAATGCAGCGCACGAGAAGGTATAAAAAGCAGTTGGTGCCAACGGACTTCCGGCAGATCTTTTCAAGTCCGGTGGCGAGGAGCAGCACCAGCTACTACACATGGTTTGGCTTCACGACTAAATTCGGGATCAGCCTTTTACCCACCGCATATAAGGTCCCGTCGGGGACCGGCCGTGGCATAGTGGTTAGAACACGCGACTACCATGCGGGAGATTGCAGGTTCCAACCCGGCTCCAGTCATCTTAAAAAAAAAAATTATTTCATTGTCGGCTCCCCTCGAATGTTGTTGACAGCAACTTCGCAGTATAAGTGTCGAGTCAATCGGCGTGTCTAGTAAGAAGCTTCTCAAACAGTGACGTTCGCATTCGTCGATAAACAAGTAGGTGTCGTTAGTTGTGAATCTAAAAATAGAAAGCGTGTTAATTCACAACAACGCGAGAAGCTATCCCATACCTCATTCATGGGGTGCGAAGGGAAATTAGGTTAGGTATATAAGGTCCCGTCGAGTGTGCTATGTGAAAGACAAAAGCCAGTGTTATCCAATCTGACCGGGCCTCATCAGTGTGGCTTTATACCTGGTAAATCAACAACAGACCCAAGAGAAACAGATCGACACGTACCATCTTTTTGTCGACTATAAAGCTGCCCTAGACAGCCCGATACGACAGAAATTACTCGAAGCCATGGCAGAGTTTGGTATTCCAGCGAAGCTCATATGCCTTTGCGAAATGACGCTGACTGACACGAAGTCTTCAGTTAGCAAGGACCTTACGGAGCCATTCTATCTGAGACGAGGCCTAAAACAAGAAAACACCCTACCGTGAGACCTCTTCAACATAGTAATTGAGATGATAATAAGGAAAGCTGCAGTAAACACGATTGGCACCATATTTAACAAAAGCCACATGCTACTCGCGATGTGTACATCATCAAAACTGCGGGATGTGACTGCAGCCTTCTCAAGTATACAGAAGGAATCAGCAAAAATGGGTCTAATGGTGAACGATGACAAAACGAAGTTATTAGTTTCAACGAACAAAGAATCTACTCATTTGGGAAACTGCGTGAACAACTATAATTTAAAGGTGGTAGATATCTTTATCTACATAGGCTCCGCCATCAACAAAACAAATAATGTCAGCCTCGAAATCCGAAGGAGAATCCTGCTTGCTAATAAATGCTACTTCGGATTTAGCAAGCGGTTTAATGACAGAGCCCCCTCTCGACGGACAAAAGTCCAGCTACACCAGATACTGGGGTTGATGCATGGTTCAGAATCCTGGGTTATGACACAAGCGGATGAATCGGTTCCGGCAGTATTCGAGAGAAAAATACTCCTTAAAATGTATGGGCCCATCGTTGTTAACGGAGAATATCGGCGTCGTAAGAATCGTGAGATGTACGAACTGTACACTGACACTGACGTGATCAAACGCATTAAGGTGCAGCGGTTGCGTTGGCTATGTCATGTTGTACGCCTGGACGAAAATATTCCAGCTCAAAAAGTCTTCGACAATGAACTTGATGGATCGGCTTACTGAGAACCTTGCAGAACTTAAGGTGACTAACTGGAGAAGAAGCACAGAAGATCGAAGCACTTATAAAATTTTTTACGTGTGGTAGATAATCCAATAGGATTGCAAAGAAATACCAGCTAATTAAGTAAGTAAGTAACATATGGCAACACTGTAACATAACGGTTGAAAAGCGTTCCTTAAAAAGTGAATATAGTAAAATAGCTGCCGAACAAGAAAAATAACAAGAAAATTTGTTACCACACGCGATTATCATGCGAGAGATCCAGTGATCGATTCCTGTCTCAGTCCTCTACTTTTATTTCATCAGTAGCCCCCTCAATGTTGTCGATAGCAACTTCACAGTATATTCTTGAGTCAATCGGCATGTCTAGTAAAAGTTTTTCAAACAACTGACGTTTACATTCGTCTACAAAGAGGAGGTGCCGTTATGTGATTCTAAGAAAAGAAAGAATGTTAAATCACAATAACGCGAGGAAAATTAAGAGTTTTATAAGTTGGAGTAGCTACTACTCACATATTTTGATATTTGCAGTTGCGGTAAACAGCTTTAAGAGCTCTTACAATTTGTTGTCATTTCCTTGCAAAGTAAGCAGCTAGCATTGCTGTAGCTTAGATCTGATTTGTTAGTCTTATTTGATTATTTTGCTCTCGTTGGTGTGAAAGCACAAATCTATTTTGTAAAAGGTCGCACATTGTGTATATGATTTGGACTTTGGGGCACTCGCCCCCATGCCTCTTAGACTTTTAAACTACATATATTGTAGTCCAAACATAATGACTTACATGCGTCTTTAAAATAAAAGTAGAATTTCGTTAATATCTCACACACAGCTTGTTCTATACCATTACAACATTGGCCCGCCCTTAAATTTTTTCTAGATATGTATTCCAAAGCTTACAGACACATTTTCTTTCAGTGTCTCATTTCTCTTCTTTTCAGAGCCAAAGAGAATTATTTGTGCCCAGAACTTCATGATGGTGAGCAAGAGTTACAATGAATTATTTCACCTGCAACAGCGGCTACTTCTGCACAAAAGTATAAGTAACGTTTCGGTTCTCTTGAATTTCTCCCTGTCTGTTTGGTAAACTTTAGTTTGTATTTGTTTGAAATAATGCCGGCTTTTGTGCGAAGACAACACAAAAGAATAACAATAACAACAACAACAGCGGCAGGAACAACACATAATACCAGTGGAGGCAACAAAAGTCACGCTTGGCAGCAACAGCAACACACTAATCACAGCAGCAACAAGAACGAGCAAACAAGCGGATGGCAAACAAACTCAAATAAATGCTGCATGCAGTCAGTGTTGGCGCTGAATGGAGGTGACGATGTACAAAGTACGACGAAGGGCCCACCAACATCTCGCATGCTAAGTTGCGCTATCAGCAGCCAGCCGTATTGCTGCTCCCGATTGTTGATGTTGCTGCTCTGAGCTGTTGTCAATGTTGTAGTTGCTATTGTTGTTGTTGTTTTAGGGCACCACCACCACTACTGCTGCAGTCTAACATGCATACGTACAACATAATATGGCTTATGACTTATGGCCATATCAAAGTTGTTACTTGGTGTTGTTTCTTTCTTTCTTTTTGGCCTTCGTCGTTATTTTCACGGTTGTGGTCAGAAAAGTAAATAAAGAAAAGCAACAACTTCGACAATGAACGAAACATCGAGGAGTTGCAAAACAAAATCATTAAAGTCCCGAGAAGAACACACATACGAGCGTTTACCCTCTAACAACTACACACGTAAATACCACTGCCATCTGTCCTCTATACTCCACTCACTCTACACCGGGGGGATGTTGCAACAAAACCGAAGAAGAAGACAAAGTCAAGCAATATGATTAGTTGGCCATGAACGCTATAGGACGACGACGCTTTTGCGCCACTCTGAATGTACTACAGATTGCAGCAGCAATCACTACAACGAGCATGTGGCCAGGGTTTTTCGATTAGACTTCCATGTGGGGTCTACGTTGGGCCTGGGAGACCGATTGGGGGGGCGGTGGGCTCTGTGTTAAATTTGTTCTTTTCCTGCACCGAATGTAAGGCAGCCAGAATTCATTGAGTTTAATTCGTGATTTACTTAAAAGGGAATTTAACAGTTTGCCTTTGTTGTTGTGTTTTGTGTGCCAATGTCTGTAATTGTAGTACATATATTTGTGTGCAATACGAGGGAAGGTGGTAAGAGTTGTCGGAAATGCCGACACGTCAGACAACGAGCTTTGGGTTAGTTAGCTTTGCAGCGGGTAGGAACATTGTAGTGAGTGGAACCAGATTCCACAAGTCAACTTGACTATCTCCCGATCAAACACTAAAAATCAAATTGATGATGTGTTAATTGATGGCATACATGCTTTTAGTGTTATGGACGAGCGTGTGATCTGCTGATATTGGCTCGGATCATTACCTGGTTGCAGCCAAGGTGCGTACAAGATTGAGCAGAGCGAAAAACGAACGTAACCAAACACAAAGAATGCTGGTCATCGCGAAGTTGCAAACCCCAGAGATAGCCACTGCCTACTTCAACCAGCTCTCCCAACTACTACGCCTCTACTTCTGACGTTTCCGATACACAGTGGCAGCATATTGCACATTCCATGGCAATCGCCGCAACAACTATGCTAGGATATCAAAAACAGCGCTCAGACGAATCCTGGTACGAAGAAGAATGTCGCATAGCGTCTGAGGAACAGGAAGCTGCTTGCTTGGGCAACGCTACAGTCAATTTTAACCCGGGCTGTTAGGGAACGGCACAAGGAGACAATAAAACAGGTGAGACAGCTATTTAGACGAAAAAACTTCAGATGAAGAAACGGGAGATCGATGATATAGAGCGATACAGGAATAGAGACACAGTGGCAGCATATTGCGAATTCCATAGAAAACGGCGGAACAACCGTGCTAGGATATGAAAAACGGCAGAAGTGGGCTCCTTTCTTGTAGGGACAAGGATGGAAATCTGGTTACAGATACACAGAGGGTGCTGCATTTATGGAGAGAACATTTCCAGCAACTGCAGGTTCCAGAAGGCAACGCATGAGAAGTTATCACGCCAATTGTCGACGACGGCTTAGATTGCACACCATTAAATTAAGCCGAGCTAAGAAGAGCAATATCGTAGCTGAAAAATATAAACCAGTCGGTGCCGACGGACTTCTGGCAGAGCTTTTCCAGTCCGGAGGCGAGGAGCTGATAACGAGCATGCAATAGCTTCTAAGCACGTTTGGCTTAACGAGTGCATGCCCGATGGTTAAAATCTAAGCGTATTATGTCCTGTGCTGACAAAAGGTAATCCAAGTGTGTGCTCCAACTACCGCGAGATCAGCCTTTTACCCATCGCATATAAGGTCCTGTCGAGTGTGCTATGTGAAAGACTAAAGCCAGTGTTATCCAACCTGATCGGGCTTTGTTAGTGTGGCTATAGACCTTGTAAATCAACAATTGACCAGATATTCACAATTCGGCAAATCCTGGAAAAGACCCAATAGACACAGATCGACACGTACCTTCTTTTCGTCGAGTATAAAGCTGCCTTCGACAGCCCGATACGGCAGAAATTACTCGAAGTCATGGCTGAGTTTGGTATTCCACCGAAGCTAAAACACCTTTGCGGAATGACGCCGACTGACACGAAGTCTTTATTGTATATTGGCAAGGACCCTACGGAGCCATTCTATACCAGACGTGGCCTAAAACAAGACAAAGGCCTATCGTGTGACCTCTTCAACATATAGATGGAGATGGTAATGAGGAAGCTGCAGTAAACAAGAGTGACACGATATTCAACAAAAGCCACATGCTACTCGCGTACGCTGATGACGTAGACATCATCGGTCAAAAACTGCGGGATGTGACTACAGCCTTCTCAAGTATACAGAAGGGTCTGGGATGAAAAACGAAGTTAGTTAGTTTCAACGAACAAAGAATCTACTCGTTTGGGAAACTGCGTGAATGTTGACAACTATAGTTTCGTGCTTGCGAATAAATGCTACTACGAACTAAGCAAGCGATTTAATGACAGAGCCCTCTCTCAACGAACAAAAGTTCAGCTATACCAGATACTGGTTCTACCTGTCTTGATGTATGGTTTAGAATCCTGGGTTATGACCGAGCCAACAAATGTATGCAATGCATATTTGCATATGTAAATGCATATTACAGACTTACAGGCATATTTTTGGGGTTTATGTATATAAATGAATATTTTGGGGTTTTCAGTTTTTTTTATTATTTTGTTTTACTTTTCATATATATTTTGGCTCTGGTTATGACACAAGCGGATGAAACGGTTCTGGCAGTGTTCGAGAGAAAAATGATCCGTAAAATATATGGGTCCATCATCGTTAAAGGAGAGTATCCACGTCGTATGAATCAGGAGCTGTACACTGGCTGACTAGTTTATGTTGTACGCCTGAACGAAAATGCTCCAGCTCAAAAAATCTTTGACAATGAACTCAATGGACGGCGCAGAAAAGGGCGACCAAAACTTCGTTGGAAAGACCATGTTACTGAGAACACTGCAGAACTTGGTGTGACTAACTGGAGAAAAAGCTCAGAAGATGGAAGCGCTGATAATATTTTTCTACGTGCGCTATATAATCCAATAGGATTGCAAAAAGAAGTGCCAGCTAAGTAAGTAAGTTCGTTCAACCTTTTTGTTCCACTTACTTAAAAAACCAGTAAGAAAGTTTCAGTCGGAAAACCCGTCTTACATATACCCTCACTTTCAGTATAATATAAAATTTTCTATTATATTGATATTATTACTCGATTTCTAAAGTAGGCGTAGTATTACATTTGTATGGGAGATACCAGAAGGGGCGTGGCTAGACTTACAGTTTTTTCCCATTATTTCATCCTGATCTAGCTTTACTAAATACAGAATTTGAACACGGTCACGTTCTCTAGAGTCTCTCTCTCTCTAGAGTGGGCAGAATGGTACATTTGGGAGGTACCAAAAAGGGCGTGGCTAGACTCAAAGTTTTTTTCTCCAAAACTTTATCCAAGAATTTGGACACGATCACGTTGGGTGTATTGATATTACTACTCCATCTCTAGAGTGGGCGAAATGGTACATTTGCGAGGTACCTGAAGTGGCGTGGCTAGGCTTCCAAATTGGTTCTCCAAAACTTTATCGTGCTTGAGTTTTACTAAATGTAGGATTTAGACACGATCGCATTGGGGGTATTGATATTATAACTCGATTTCTAAAGTGGGCGGAATGGTGCATTTGTATGGGAGGTACCAGAAGGGGTGTAGCCATGTAGCCCATTTTCAATACCGTAAGTAGTTTTGGGGAAATATGAACTTGTGCAAAGTTTCAAAACATTTGCTTTCGTCTTTCGAAAGATATCATGCGCACCAGCCGGACAGACAGACAGACGGATATGGCTATATCGACTTAAAAAGTCATGAATCGATTTTGGTTCAAAGAAACTTAGGGTCTTAAGTGTCTCTTTCTATGTGTAACACTTTTGGGTTGTATCAAATGATAGTTACCCTCCTACCCATAGGGTGAGGGTACAAATATATTAATAACCATAGGACTGGCAGAAAAATTACACCATATTTTGGAATATGAAACATATATGAAACGGATTTGGTGTAAAGATATTCGTTTTCGTTGTACCTACAACAATCAACATCTTAAATTTTCCAAGAATTTCCTAAATATATGTACTATAAGGTAAGCCGACAGATATCTAACTGTGTCCACCCATTACTATGTTTACCTCCACATTTTCATGGCTTCATCACCCACATCCTCTTTTTTCCCAGACTACTTCCGGTACAGGCAAAAATATTGCTAACCACTTACCAACAGTTACCCTTTAGCTTATTGACTATTTACGAATTATGAGCGTTGTCCTCCGCACCAAACTAAGTAAATTATAATAAATTTTAGCCAAAAACATAAACGGTCAACAGACCAACAAAATGCAACAGCAACAATAACAACTTTTATTTATTACATATTTGCCAAATGTTTTGTTAACATCGGCGTCGGCAACATCATCGGCCGCAGGACTTGGAGTTTATTAACAACGATAAAGTTAAATATCCATAATTTAAATAGAACTCGATTCCAGAAGTCTAAATCGCCAACAAACGATAAACTCACTAGAATCCAGTACAGCACAGAAAGAGAGCTCTTAACCAAATTATGGAGTGTTTTATTGTTTGTGGCCATAATGACAATTGCACTGATGTGGTTCATAGCATCAGCAACAATATGGACGGCAATAGCAGCAGCAACAACAACAGTCAAAGCACCACACTAGTGGCAACAACAATGACAATAGCCGAAACCAATTGTTAAAGCCACAAAGATTCTGAAGATATATGGACAGATGCCGAATAAACAATTGGGATAAAATTAAATTTCAATTTGTGTATTTTAAAACATAGCGCAACAATGGCAACAGCGAGTTAGGAACACTGCGATATATGGGGCATTATGTACACTCGAGAAAAAAAAATGAATGGATTATGAAAATTCATAGAATAACTGTAAAAATATAAAATATTTGTAAAAAAATATAAAATAAAAATAAAGTTTAATAATACAAAGTGACTTGTAGCCGAGACCACCGCCACGTTCAGCTTTAAATGGAGGGGGAAAGAGGCGTTAAAATAAATATAATAAAAAAATACAAAAATATTAAAATAATTAAAATAACTAAAAATATGAAAATATTAAAATAATTAAAATTAAAATAAATAAAAATATAAAAACATAAAAATATAAAAATATACAAATATACAAATATAAAATATAAAAATATAAAAATATAAAAATATAAAAATATAAAAATATAAAAATATAAAAATATAAAAATATAAAAATATAAAAATATAAAAATATAAAAATATAAAAATATAAAAATATAAAAATATAAAAATATAAAAATATAAAAATATAAAAATATAAAAATATAAAAATATAAAAATATAAAAATATAAAAATATAAAAATATAAAAATATAAAAATATAAAAATATAAAAATATAAAAATATAAAAATATAAAAATATAAAAATATAAAAATATAAAAATATAAAATTATAAATATATAAAAATATAAAAATATAAAAATTTAAAAATTTAAAAATATAAAAATATAAAAATATAAAAATATAAAAATATAAAAGTATAAAAATTTAAAAATATAAAAATATAAAAATATAAAAATATAAAAATATAAAAGTATAAAAGTATAAAAGTATAAAAATATAAAATTATAAAAATATAAAAATATAAAAATATAAAAATATAAAAATATAAAAATATAAAAATATAAAAATATAAAAATATAAAAATATAAAAATATAAAAATATAAAAATATAAAAATATAAAAATATAAAAATATAAAAATATAAAAATATAAAAATATAAAAATATAAAAATATAAAAATATAAAAATATAAAAATATAAAAATATAAAAATATAAAAATATAAAAATATAAAAATATAAAAATATAAAAATATAAAAATATAAAAATATAAAAATATAAAAATATAAAAATATAAAAATATAAAAATATAAAAATATAAAAATATAAAAATATAAAAATATAAAAATATAAAAATATAAAAATATAAAAATAGAAAAATATAAAAATATAAAAATATAAAAATATAAAAATATAAAAATATAAAAATATAAAAATATAAAAATATAAAAATATAAAAATATAAAAATATAAAAATATAAAAATATAAAAATATAAAAATATAAAAATATAAAAATATAAAAATATAAATATATAAAAATATAAAAATAAAAAAATATAAAAATAAAAAAATATAAAAATAAAAAAATATAAAAATATAAAAATATAAAAATATAAAAAAATATAAAAAAATGAAGGCTCTGGCCCTCATTGCCTGGCCGAGAGTTATTTATATTATAAGCCTGCAGATTTTGGGATATCCAAAATTTGAGCACGATTGGAGTATGTTAACCCATGCCTCTTTGGGCTTAAAGTTTTCAAGCTTCTATAGCCATGTTGGGGAGGTATAACTCAAGAAAGACTACTGAATTACTTACTTAGCTTCTCGCGTTGTTGTGAATTAAGACGCTTTAAATTTTTTGATTCACAACTGACTGCACCTACTTGTTTATCGACGAATGCGAACGTCACTGTTTGAGAAGCTCTTACTAGACATGCCGATTGACTCGACATTGATACTGCGAAGTTGCTGTCGACAACATTCGAGGGGAGCCGACAATGAAATAGATTTTTTTTTCAAGATGACTAGAGCCAATATTTGAATCTGTGATCTCCCGCATGGTAAGCGCGTGTTCTTACCATCATGCCACGGCCGGTACCGTTATCGTCTTTGGCGATTTTGAAATAGCCAAAGTTTGGTTACGATTGCAGTATGTTAACTCATGCCGCTGGGGGCTTGAACGTTTTTAAGCTCCTATAGCCACGTTTGGGAGGCATAACTCAAGAACGACTAGTTAAATTTTACTGAAATAAAAATTCCGAAAATTAAGAATTAGAACACTTTTAATCTCTTCATACACCATTTCTCTGCATAATCAACAGTTTCGCAGTTATAAAAAAATTTATAAAAAAAAAATTAAAAACTTGCCTAAAAAATTCAAAAATAGAATTTGAAAAATCCGAAATTTAAAAATTAAAATATCTGTTTATATACCATTTCTCTGCATAATCAACAGTTTCGCAGTTATAAATAAATTTATAAAAACAAAATTAAAAATTTGCCTAAAATTTTCAAAATTGAATAAATAGATTTTGAACAAATTTTTCATTTTTTTCATAAATTTATTTCTAACTGCGATACTGTTGATTATGCAGAGAAATGACATATGAAGAGATGAAAAGAATTCTAGTTCTTGAATACCTTATTCATGCGGTGGAAAGGGAAATTAAGTTATAGCCACGTTTGGGAGGCATAACTCAAGAACGACAAGTCAAATTTTACTGAAATAAAAATTCCGAAAATTAAGAATTATAATACTTTTAACCTCTTCATACATCATTTCTCTAATCAACAGTTTCGCAGTTATAAAAAAATTTATGAAAAAAAATTAAAAATTTGCCTTAAAAAATTCAAAATTGAAAAATAGAATTTGAAAAATCCGAAATTTAACAATTAAAATATCTGTTCATATACCATTTCTCTGCATAATCAACAGTTTCGCAGTTATAAATAAATTTATGAAAACAAAATTAAAAATTTGCCTAAAATTTTCAAATTGAATAAATTGATTTTGAACAAATTTTTAATTTTTTTCATAAATTTATTTATAACTGCGATACTGTTGATTATGCAGAGAAATGACATATGAAGAGATGAAAAGAATTCTAATTCTTGAATTTAGGATTTCTATTTCAGTAAAATTAGACTAGTAGTTCTTGAGTTATGCCTCCCAAATGTGGCTATAACTTAATGTCCCTTTCCACCCCATGAATGAGGTATGAGATAGCTTCTCGCGTTGTTGTGAATTAACACGCTTTCCATTTTAAGATTCACAACTAACGGCACCTACTTGTTTATCGACGAATGCGAACGTCACTGTTTGAGAAGCTTTTACTATACATGCCGATTGACTCGACACTAATACTGCGAAGTTGCTATCGACAACATTCGAAGGGGAGCCGACAATGAAAGAACAATTTTTTTTTAAGATGACTGGAGCCAGTTTTTGAACCTGCGATCTCCCGCATGGTAGTCGCGTGTTCTAACCACTATGCCACGGCCGGTCCCAAATGTGGCTATATGAGCTTAAAAACTTTTAAGTCCCCCAGTCGGCAGAGACGCCAAATCCGCAAAAATCCAACATCGATTTTGCGGTCACCCAAGTATTCCTAACTTTTCTTGAGTGTAACTTACAAATTGTCTGCCATTCAAACAACCACACAATGGCCTATAAAAACGATTGCAACTTTAAATCTAAAACAACAGCAAAGCAACAACAACAACATTGTGCATCGACGGGCCTAACTCCTTCCCGAGCTAGACCATAAAATACCAAACATTTCATTATCTTTAGAATGGATGAAACAAATACGTGGTCAAGAATGATTGTTGGTCATTGTTTTTTGGTAGTGCCAGCGTCATCTTTGTTTCCTCAACATACGGAGAAGCGTTGCTACCAGGGGCAACAGAAAACCATAGAGAAAAACTAAATCTACACTTAACCGTATGTTTACACCGAATCTATCTATATGTATATGTAGTAACTTGATGTAAGTGTGTTGTATGTTAATATCAAATCAATTTGAAAATAATCATTTTGCAGTTAGATTTGTTAGAAACTTTTTTTTGTTCGAAACTTGAAATTCCCCACGGTTACATTTGTGTTTAAGGGGCATTGCAGCAGTGTCTTCGTCCCTCCAGCCGCCTTTACTTTCCTCTTATCCATAGCAATGGAGCATTTTGGACCTCTTACTTGGATGCATTTATTCAGTCCGTCAGTTATCGGCCACTTACCGCCACTTGAACTTTACAAATGTATAACTGTCATTGCCATTGTGTCTCTTAGTCTGTCTGTTTGTCTGTGTGTCCGCCTGTGTTTTGTGTTGTTTTGTTAAGGTTACGTTTGTCTAACCAATTGTGTTGTCCATTGGGCCACAAAAAAACCACTTTTAGTTGCGACGTAAAACATTTGTACTCGTTCGTATTGTTGTGTTGCTGCTGCTGCTGTTGTTGTTTTTGAATAGACAAATATACAGTTATTGCCTCAAACAACAGAGGATACGACGAACAAATACTCGCTCGCTTGTACTATTTGCTTCGAATTTTTTGATGATTATTCGAAAAGTCTACACTTGTTAAAAGTATTTCATCATTGACTGAGCGGTGAGTGAATGAGTGAGTACTCACACGTACATACGACTGAGGACACGAGATGAGGACAATGGTCTCCAGTCGCATTATGCGTTTGCATTCGAGAATTCATGTATGCACTTAGGGCTGACATCGGCACCCAGATGATACGATGCCCCCTCTTAGTATGCAAATGAAACAGTGGAGAAAAGGACATTTTGTAATTGTTAAATTCTTCCAGCAATCGCAATAAAATTTGACAAACAAACCAGGCTTGGAATATTGATGACTTTTTATGTTGGAAATATATTATAAAATTATTTGGTTTAAAGTTTTTAAATGTTACGTAACGTTGGTATATCTACCGCCAAGGCAACAAACATCCTTCTTCTTTCTTCATATTATTTGGCGGATACAACCAGATTTGTATTCATCAATTGCCACACTTAGAAAAGTATTCCAAGCCCCTCAGTCTTCTGCGTAGATAAATAGCCACACCAAGTTTTGATAATAGCTTCTTAACCTGATCCATCCAAGTTATGGTCGCCATCTCCTGCTCCGTCCATCGAGTCTATTGCCGAAAACTTTTCTTGATTACGCCGTTGTCGTTTTACAGCTGTTTAGTCATACGACAACGGTTCTACTTTCCGTTAACTATAAATATTTTTCTGAGGATATTCTCTTACCTCAAAGTTATCCACCTAAACTTCTAAACCACTGTGTGCAATTTTTGGTTTAATGTTAACTGCCACAAACAATGAACTGACATCCATCCACATTCGCTTAACAATTTTTCGAGTTCATGTCCAACAAAGACACTTGAAATGCTCTAACTTATTATGCCCTCTCCCAACAAACAAAAATTGCCATTGGCCCCAAACCACTTTTGGCCCCGTCCATGAGAGATTATGTCTGTCAGCAAGTAATCCTACTATTATCGAAAACATAACAAAAACTTGGTTAGATGTAGACGAAATCTTGGAATTGGGGGTCTTATTCCTGCCAAATATGCCAATAAATATACACGCGTCATCATCATCATCATCATTGGCGTCATCGTCGTTGTTATATACCCCATCATCATTATCATTGGTCATTTTCTGAGGTAACAGCTAAGTAGTATGACGTTCTAAGTGGCAGGGGTGTGCAACATTTCTGTGGAAAGAACACATCTGCACACTTATGTTGTTTTTTTGTAGGGCCAAAAGGAAATTGTAGTTAAGTATCAATTAAAAATGAGCATGGTGGAATATTTAGCGTGCCGGAATAGTATTAGAACAGTTATGACAATTGCACTTCAAGTCTACTCACAGAGCTCCGTAATAGTGGTACTACTGCAGACGAAGTACCTCCACGCTGTGACACCTGTAAACGTGCCTTTGACACCAGACAGAGCGAAACCTAAAATCCAGGCACGTAGGTTCAGAATAATCGGTACCCTGGTCAGCGTCTGACCCAGAATGGGCGGCTGTAATAAAATCTTGGCAGAAGAAGAAAACTGCGACGTGGTGCGCTGGACTTGTTAAGAAAAAAATAAAATGGACCCTCAAAATGTTGACGACCGCCGCAAACGAATTTAGGACCATGATTTGTGGATATGCACCTGGAATGCTAGAACACTGTATATAGCAGGTGCCTCCATCCAAGTCCTCGAAGAATACAAGTCTGACATAGCCGCTTTCAGGAAATCCGGTGGACGGGACACGGGTACTTGCGCATGAAGACGTGCGGTGCGACATCTATTATAGTGGCCATGCGGACAAGCACGAGTTTAGATGTGGATTTGTGGTTGGCAAGAGATTACGACACCTAGTCTCTTTCCCGGCTGAATTGTTTAAGACAGGTGGGGAGAAGCTGAATGGGAGCATGCATCAGCTCATGGAGAGCATCTGGCTAGAGGATAGCATGACCGGGGATTGGAGTCTCAGCCTGTTATGTCCTATACACAAGAAAGGAGATCGCAGTGAGTCAAAGAACAACCATGAAATAAGCCTATTAGCAATTGCGTACAAGGTCCTTTAGATCATATTGTTTGAACGTCTAAAGCCAATTGTAGAAAAACTAATTGGACGGCAGTACGGCTTTAGATCTGTTAAATCTACGACGGATCAAAAATTCACTTTACAATAAATCCTGGAAAAAACTTATGAAAGGTAGATCGAACCCTACCACTTCTTTGTCGACTACGAAGCCGTCTTCGACTCTCCGATAAGAAAAAGGCTATATGAGGCCATTCCTGCAAAACTAATTCGACTTTGCAGTTGTACCTTGGAAAATACCAATTGGTAAACACCGACCGTGGCATAGTGGTTAGAACACGCGACTACCATGCGGGAGATCGCAGGTTCAAACCTGGCTCCAGTCATCATAAAAAAAAAAATTGTTCTTTCATTGTCGGCTCTCCTCGAATGTTGTTGACAGCAACTTCGCAGTATTAAGTGTCTAGTAAGAGCTTCTCAAACAGTGACGTTCGCATTCGTCGATAAACAAGTAGG
This sequence comes from Muscina levida, assembly GCA_964034835.1. NCBI lineage: Eukaryota > Metazoa > Arthropoda > Insecta > Diptera > Muscidae > Muscina > Muscina levida. Next base: position 155,932,410 of record OZ035880.1, read on the forward strand.
TGCCGTTAGTTGTGAATCTAAAAATTGAAAGCGTGTTAATTCACAACAACGCGAGAAGCTATCCCATACCTCATTTATGGGGTGCAAAGGGAAATTAAGTAAACACCGATTGGTAAAGATCACTCTGAACCATTCAACACGGAAAGAGGTTTCAGGCAGGATGATATCTTGTGCTGCACACTATTTAATATAGTTATGGAGAAGGTGATAAGAAAGGCTGGTATCAACATGTCTAGCATCATATTCCACAAGAGCCACATGCCACTAGCCTATGCCGATGATATAGACATCATTGGTCGAAATCTGCGGTTTTCTCATTACTACAAAAGAATCAGCAAAAGTGAATTTAGCGGTCAACGAAGACAAAACAGACATAATGATTTCTACGAACAAAGAGTCCTCTCGATGGGGACGCACCGTTAACGTTGACAATTATTGTTTTGAGGTAGTAGATGAATTTACCTACCTCGGATCTTCCGTCAATAAGAAAAATAGTGTCAGCCAATCAAGCGGAGAATAGTGCTCGCCTATAAATGTTTTACGGACTTCGGCAGCACTTTAGTATCAGCACCTGGATGTAAATGTTCCAGCAAAAGACCGCGCAGAGCAGGTCGACCCAAACTTCGCTGGAGGGACCAAGTGGTAGGCGACATGCCACCGTCTGGTAGGACTAACTGGAGAACGCACGCAGAAAACCGAAGCGAGTGGAATTCTTTAATACTTCAGGCCTCTAATTTATGAACCACGTTCGTAAGTTGTAATGTGCCACTTAAGTAAGTAAGTAAGTAAGAGATGATTTAGAGTTTATGGTCGCCTATGTTTTGATACTATAACTAAAGGGTGGTATAATTATAAACCATTGAGATACAAAATCGAGCAACGCGTTAAAGTTATTCAGGCTTATTATCACTGTTTGATAGGCTCTTACTAGACATGCCGCTTGACTCGACACTGCGAAGTTGCTGTTGACAACATTCGAGGGGAGCCGACTATGAAAGAAAATTTTTTCTTTTTTTTAATTATCTGTGATCTCCCGCATGGTAGTCGCGTGTTCTAACCACTATGCCACGGCAAACAGCTTATACTGCAGAAAATATTGCTGCTGTTCGCTGAAGAGTCATCCACCTCAACTCGTCGTCGTGCCCAACAATTGCACCTCTCACGCTCTTCGTCAATGAACATTATGCATAAAAACTTGCATTTGCACACTTAAAAGGTGCAACCGACTCAAGAACTGAAGCCTCTTTTTCTATCCATACGTCGTCAATGGTCAATGGTGGCAAGAAATGGCAACAGTGGATGATCAATTTTCGAAGAAAATCATCTACATTGATGAGGCACATTTTCACCTCAGTGGATTCGTCAATAAACAGAATTGTCGCATTTGGGCGAATGATGATCCAAGAGTGATTGTCGAAAAACCAATGCAACCACAAAGAGTGACTGTTTGGTGCGGTTTATGGACTGGCGGCATCATCGGGCCGTATTTTCTCCAAAATTAGACCGGTCAGGAAGTTACTGTGAATGGTTTCCGCTATTGTAAGATGATAACGAACTTTTAATGGCACGAATTGGAATATATGGATGTGGACGATATGTGATTTCAACAGAACGGTGCCACTTGCCACACAGCTAACGAAACAATGGCTCTTTTGCGCGACAAATTCAATGGCCGTGTTATCTCACGTGGTGGCGATGTCAATTGGCCACCAATATCATGTGATTTGACACCGTTGGACTCCTTTCTTTGGGGTGTCTTAAAAGAAAATGTGTACGTCGATAAGCTAGGAACAATTCAAGAGCTAAGGGATGAGATAATTCGGTACATTAACGCCATGGAACCTTAATTATGCCTCAGCGTCATCGAAAATTTGGACCATCGGATGGAGGTGTGCCGCCGAGGTCGCGGCGGCCATTTGGCCGATATTTTGTTCCATACATAATTGAACCATACCAATATTATCCCAATAAAAATGACAATAATTTTCTAAATAATTTGTGTTCTATTCAAAATCAACATCGGGCCTTAAAATTTAACCACCCTTTACAAAACTATTTTATTTAGACATAGGATTTTTATGGAGGGCATAGAATAGCACTTTTGGAGTACTTTAACATCATTAAGTCCGTTTTGCAAAAAAGTGGAGTTGGTCAGTTTACTCGGTATACCAACGATATATAGATTATTGCAATAATCGTGCGATTATCCTCCTGCAAGGACAGCGATGGTCAGCTAGTGACGGACCCGGATAGCGTTCTGAAGATATGAAGAGACCACTTTAGAAATTTACTGGATACTGACACCACTCCAGAAGACCCCGCTCCAATCCATGACGATGGTATTAACTGTCCACCTCCGAGCCAGAGCGAGATACGTATGGCCATCTCCCGCCTTAAAAACAACAAATCTGCTGGAGCCGATGGTCTCCCTGCTGAATTGTTTAAGGCTGGCGGGGAGGAGCTGATTAGGAGCATGCATCAGCTCATGGAGAACATCTGGCAAGAGGAGAGCATGCCCGGGGATTGGAGTCTCAGTCTGTTATGTCCCATATACAAGAAAGGAGATGGTAGTGAATGTAAGAACTATCGTGGAATAAGCCTATTACCAATTGCGTACAAGGTCCTTTTAAGCAAATTGTGTGAACGTCTAAAGCCAATTGTAGAAAAACTAATTGGACCATATCAGTGCGGCTTTAGACCTGGCAAAACTACGATGGATCAAATATTCACCTTACGACAGATCCTGGAAAAACCCCATGAAAAGCAGATCGACACCTACCACCTCTTTGTCGACTACAAAGCTGCCTTCGACTCTCCGATAAGGAATAGGCTTTATGAGACCATGTCTGAGTTTGGTATTCCTGCAAAGCTGATTCGAGTTTGCAGATGTACCTTAGACAACACCAAATCCTCTATTAACATTGGTAAGGATCAGTCTGAACCATTTAACACGGATAGAGTTCTCAGGCAGGGCGATAGCCTGTCCTGTACACCATTTAATATAGTTATGGAGAAGGTGATGAGAAAGGCTGGTGTCAACATGTCTGCCACCATATTCCACAAGAGCCACATGCCACTAGCCTATGCCGATGATATAGACATCATTGGTCGAAATCTGCGGGATGTTACTGCAGTTTTCTCATCACTAGAAAAGGAGTCGGCAAAAATGGGTTTAGCGGTCAACAAGGACAAAACAAAAATAATGATTTCGACGAACAAAGAGTCCTCTCGTTGGGGACGCACCGTGAACGTTGACAATTATTGTTTTGAGGTAGTCGACGAGTTTACCTACCTCGGATCTTCCGTCAACAAGAAAAATAATGTCAGCCAAGAAATTAAACGGAGAATAGTGCTAGCCAATAGATGTTTCTACGGACTTCGGCAGCACTTTAGTAACACCACCTTATCTCGGAATACTAAGAAACAGCTTTACCAGGTGCTTATCTTACCCGTTCTTTTGTATGCTGCCGAATCATGGGTGCTTACGACAACGGACATACAAAACCTGGGAGTATTCGAGAGAAAAGTATTCCGAAAAATTTATAGACCTATCTGTGTCGACGGCTAGTTTCGCCATCGAATGAACCATGAGCTGTATGAGCTTTACCACGACATCGACGTAGCTAAAAGAGTCAGAATGCAACGACTACGATGGCTGGGTCATGTTGCCAGGATGGATGTAAATGCTCCAGCGAGAAAGGTGTTTGAAGGCGAACCTGAAGGACGGCGCAGAGCAGGGAGACCCAAACTCCGTTGGAAGGACCAAGTGGTAGGCGACGTGCCACCATCTGGTAGGACTAACTGGAGAACACACGCACAAGACCGAAGCGTGTGGAATTCTTTAGTACTTCAGGCCTCTTTGGAATGCACTACCAAACAGCCTCCAAACTATCAGTAACGCTAATAAATTTAAAAAACATATCACTGATTTTTATAAAACCCACGATAATAATAACTGAATACTTTTATATGCATAAAATTAACTTGTGTAATAGGTTTCTCTCTCTTTTCTCTCATTTCTCTCCTTATATTGTTTAAACTATTTATATTTATCATTTTTCTTTTCATTTTACTTATTACATTTTACAAAACATATTTTAACCTTTATAATTCCTGTACTGTAATTAAAAGAAATTTTCTTGTTGTACAGGATATCAAATAATAAACAAATACAAATAATAAACAAATACAAACTTATGAACTATGTTCGTAAGTTGTAATGGGCCACTTAAGTAAGTAAGTAATAATCGTGCGATGGCAAGGTTGAGTTTTATATCATATGCCATGTAAATATATTATTAAATCCCTATCAAATATTGTTGTTACTAATTTGAGAGCATTGTTCGCTTTAAAGCCAATAATTTTCTTCGAGTGCATTTGCGGTCAACCCAAACCTCAGTTTGTCCAGAGACAACCGGCCATTATTATAACGTTTGTTTTGTTTCGAATTGTGTGTTGTCTTTGTCGTTGCAACTCCGCTATTGTTGGTTTATTCTATTAACGGGTGTGATTTTTCATTATTACTATTTACTTTTTGTTTTTGTCAGCCAAGTGGTTGGGTCTTCAATATAGTTATGGAAGGATGGACACACGGATGCATTGCACTCACTTACCGGCACACTCAGTTACTCGTTTACTGCATGTCAGTGTCTTCAGTTTAGGAAATTACGGACTTATTCAGCGTTTTTATTTAAGTTTGAGTTAACATGTTTGTTGCCTGTTCCTAGAGTGTCTGTGTGTTTGTGTGTGGCTTGGCTTTTTCTACATAAATAAATCAAGTAATTGTTACGGCCCTAAGGGCAGCGCAAAACTCCATGTACCACACCCCCCACTTTCCCATATTTTTAATGACCCCATGATTTTTCTGGGAAGCAACAAAGAGCTGTAGCTTGCATCAATGTGAGTACATAAATGGAGTGGCGCAGATGGAGTGTGCTTTGGAAAAGTGCCATTTTCGCAAATGTGGTAATTTGAAATATTCAAATTGTGTTCGTTTTTCAGAAAGAATTTGTTCGAACACAAATTGTGGTAATTCCGGCCAAAGTTGGCTATTGTTGTTGATTTCTTCGTTGGCACGGGATGGGTGGATGAATGGGTAGCATGTTATTTGTTGTTTGATTTAATTAAAAATGTATCCTTACAATGAAAATAACTTATAATAGTTTATATGTCGAATAGCTAATAAGTTGGCGAGCACTATAAAAAGCGGCAAGGTGGAAGCCTTTAAAGTTGGCAACATATAATTAAGAGCTGACTTGTAATTGTGTTATAAAAGTGTTTATAAGTATAATATCTTATCTCACGAACAGAAGATTGCGACATACACAGTACAACATATGATTTTGGGACTCAATTCTGAGAACTGCACGTGAACGTAGCCCCAAAAAAATGAAGTTCTGCATCATTCGTTTTGTGAAGTTACATGCCATAATAATTTAATATCAATTTGAAGTTAGTAAGTATTGTATAGGGGAATTTGTCACGTATAAGGCTCTTTTGTTATATTGTTATATGGTGGCGTATAATTATCATTAGTAATATTCCACGTAAATCATGCGCCACGGAGTACAACAGTTTTATTGTAACTGCTACAAAATAAATCCAGTTCAAAATCATTTGATGAATGGAAAAGTGAAACTGTTGCTTATGCAGGGAAACGTTATATGAACAGATTAAAGGAATTGTAATTCTTAAGTTTTTTAAATTTGTTTCAGCTAAATCGGACTAGTGGTTCTCGAGTTATATCAAATAAAAGTGCATAAAACGTGACAAATTTCCCTATACGATACTTACTAACTTCAAATCGATATTAAATTATTATGGCATGTATCTGGACAAAACGAATGATGCAGACCTTCTTCTTTTTTGGGATACTTTCATGTGCAGTTCTCAGAATTGAGTCCCAATTCAATGAGCTGATATGATATCATTCGTGGGGCTATACCATTAAAACATATAACATTAAGATGTTCCGAAACGTCTTCAAACTGCACGTACTCACTGAATAAGAATCTCTTCAATAACTCATTTCACATTTCCATAAAAAATTTTATCCTTTCATACGGTATCCATTGAATTCGGATAAGATTCCCCCAACAATTATCTTTCAATAACTTAAAAACGCAAGGATACCCTTACACACGTCGTTTATCATCGCTCATAGTATACTTACATATATAATTTGTAGTAAAAGTTGTTATTATTGATGTTGCATGTTTTCACAGTTTATACTCTCCATTTTCTCAGTCTAGTTGTTTTTTTTTGTTTTGCGAAAAAGTAAAAGTCCTTACTCCACCACCACTTCAATAAGAGCGTCCGTATAAAGGACAAGTTAACAATAGATTTTTGAAATGTTATCCAGACAGTTATTTATGCATGCACATATACACATACGCAAACATACCTACATATGAAAGTGAGTATGCATGTGAAAGTGGCAGGAAATACGGGTAACAAAGTCGTCTCTCAACAAAAACTACTAGTAGTCAAAAAAAGCATTTCCGTCTGCGAAAAAGTGATTGACAAGCGGTACTCAGTGAGTTTTAATTAGAGAAAAAATACAGCTAAAGTTATTTTAATATAAATTGAATAATTTTTTTTTTAGTCAGTGTTGCGTCAATCTGTTGACAAAAATATTGATGCACGGGCAGATTCGCTAAATCGAAATATTTTAGAGCTTTCAAATAGGCGAGTTCATATTTGAAATAAATCATGGCTGGGATGAGACACAGCTATTAAAAAAAATGAAATATGTTGGCATGTAAAATGATGAAGAATACAAGAAGAGGTGCAATGTAAACTAAATGGATTTTATTACGGAAATAAAGGTCACCAGATTTTCCAGATTCTCCCATAAAGATATCCACAAGGCAACATGGATACGTGGTAATTGATGGAAGGCAAGTCTGAAGCGTTATGGACGTGCGTGTTATGCGCAGTGCAAATATTGACTCGGATCACCACTTAGTTGCAGCCAAGGTACGCACGCGATTAAGCAGTGCTAAAAATGCTCGTAACCAAACGCAAAGGAAGCTAGACATCAGAAAAATGCATTCAACTGATATAGCCAATGTCTACTCCAACCAACTCTCCCGACACCCAATGGCAGCATAATGCGAATTCTATGACCACTGCCGCAACGGACGAACTGGGTTATGAGAAACCGCGCTCAGACAAGCCCAGGTACGATGAGGAATGTTGCGAAATGTTTGAAGAAAAGGATGCTGCATACAGGGCAAAACTGCAGCCAATGGCAACGCGTGCATTGACGGAGCGTTATAATGAGAAGAGGAGGGAGATAACACGCCTCTTCAGGCGGAAAATTGTCTATGAAAGGAAAGAGAGAGCAGGGATATCGAAAATTACAGGAATAAAGTTGAAGCACGCAGAAGTACATGCCCGATGATTGGAAACTGCTTATGATAGGCGATCTAAGTGTGTGTACCAATTATCGCGGGATCAGCCTTTTACCTATCGCCTACAAGGTCCTGTCTAGTGTGTTATGTGAAAGGCTAAAGCCCATTCTGGCGAACTTGATTGGACCTTATTAGTTTGGCTTTAGACCAGATATTCACACTACGACAAATCCTGAAAAGAACCCAAGAAATGCAGAGCGACACCTACCATCTGTTTATCGACTACAAAGCTGCATTCGACAGTCCGATACGACAGAAACTATAAGATGCTATTGCTGAGTTTGTGATCTCTTTATCATCGTCCGAAGATACAGATATCATTGCGGAATGTTACTGCGGTCTTTTCGAGTATTGAGAAGCGATCCGGTCCGGTGATTAATGAGGAAAAAGTTATTTGTTTCAACGAACAAAGACTTTACTCGTTTGAGACGCTGCGTGAACGTTGACAACTATAACTTTGAAGTGGTAGATAATTTTAGCTACGTCGGCTCCGCCATAAAGACGTATGAGCTGTATGAGCTGTACAACGACATCGACGTAGTCATGTGAGTTCAAATAGACCGAAAGCGCTGGCTTGGACACGTTGTTTGAATGGACAATAAACTCGATGTGCACCGCAGGAGAACCCAACCAAAACTTCTATAAATGGATCAGGTGAACGAGCTTTTATCTAAGCTTGGTTTGACGAACCAGCTACAGTGCGCACAAGACCGAAGCGCTTGAAGTACTTTTCTACGTGCGGCTACTGAAAGATAAATTTCTGTTGTTGTTGCCAGTAAAGAAGAAAAATAATTATGATCAAAACTATGGAACTGCGAAACTACTGATCCGTTTTCTAAATATATGAGAATTTAAGCGAGAAGAAACTACGATTTACTTAAAGAAAGGACAAAATCTGGCAACTAAGATAAATACCGAAATAAATAGTTAAAAATGCAACATTCTTAAAAAGAATAAAAAGTCTATTGAAAATGGAACGAAACCTGCGGATAAAGAAGTGAGTATGCAGTCACCACTATCACTTGTATATAATTTACTTTATGGGAAACAATAATTTTTAACGTTAACGGTGCGTCCCCATCGAGAGGACTCTTTGTTTGTCGGAATCATTATTTTTGTTTTGTCCTTGTTGACCGCTAAACCCATTTTTGCTGACTCTTTTTCTAGTAATAGGAAAACTGCAGTAACATCCCGCAGATTTCGGCCAATGATGTCTATATTACGGCATAGCCTAGTGGCATGTAGCTCTTGTGGAATATAGTGCAAAACATGTTGACACCAGCCGTTCGCATCACCTTCTCCATAACTGTATTAAATAGTGTGCAGGTCAAGCTATCGCCCTGCCTGAGACCTCTTTCCGTGTTGAATGGTTCAGAGTGATCTTTACCAATCTTAATAGAGGATTTGATGTTTTCCAAGGTACATCAGCAAAGTCGAATCAGCTTTGCAAAAATACCAAACTCAGACATGGCCTCATATAGCCTATTCCTTATCGGTGAGTCGAAGGCAGCTTTGCAGTCGAAAAATATGCGGTAGGTGTCGATCTGCTTTTCCCGAGTTTTTTTCCAGAATTTGTCGTAAAGTGAATATTTGATCCGTCGTAGATTTACCAGGTCTCAAGCCGCACTGATATGGTCCAATCTGTTTTTCTACAATTAGCTTTAGACGTTCACACAATATGCCCGAAAGGAGACTTATTCCACAGTAGTTCTTACACTCACTACGTTCTCCTTTCTTCTATATGGGACAAAACAGACCAACACCAGTTCCCATCAGCCTTAAAAAATTCAGCAGACCATTGGCTCCATCCGCTTTGTTATTTTTAAGGCGGGATATTGTCACACGTATCTCGCTCTGGCTCGGGGGTAGACAGTTAATACCATCGTCGTGGATTGAAGCGGGGTCTTCTAGGGTGGTGTCCGTATCCAGAAGATTTCTGAAATGATCTCTCCATATCTTTAGAACGTTATCCTGGCCCGTCACAAGCTAACCACTCTCGTCTATTCTCCCTGTGCCGTTCACGAACAGCTCGCGTTGCTATTGGCTGCAGTTTCGCCTGTATGCAGCAACCGTGTCTCTCGTGGCATTGCGACATTCATCATCGTATCAGGCATCTTCTTGAGATGGCTTTGAGTACCCAAATACGCTTTTCGCAGTCCGTTCTGTGGTGTAGGCTATATATTTCCACTTAAAAAAAAAACTTAATTTCCCTTTACACCCCATTAATGAGGTATGGGATAGCTTCTCGCGTTGTTGTGAATTAACACGCTTTCTATTTTTAGATTCACAACTAACGGCACCTACTTGTTTATCGACGAATGCGAACGTCACTGTTTGAGAAGCTCTTACTAGACATGTCGATTGACTCGACACTTATACTGCGAAGTTGCTGTCAACAACATTCGAGGGGAGCCGACAATGAAAGACATTTTTTTTTTTTAGGATGACTGGAGCCAGGTTTTGAACCTGTGATCTCTCGCATGGTAGTCGCGTATTCTAACCACTATCCCACGGCCGGTCCCATATATTTCCACTGCGAGGTAATACTATCAGGGGTTGGAACATTCCGAATCAGTTGAGTTAGGTGGTTGGTGTTGGCGGCCGCTACCTCTGTGGTCCGCAGTTTACCGAATTGATGTCCAGCTTTCATTGTGCCTGGTTACACATTTTTCGCCATACTTAGCCTTGTGCGAACCTTAACTGCGAAAAGGTAGTGATCAGAGTCAATGTTCGCACCCCTGATCATTCGTTCGTCGAGAACACTCGATGTGTGCCTTCCATCGACTACCACGTGATCTATCTGATTCCTCGTCAATAGATCTGGTGATAACTATGTTGCCTTATGAATATTTCTGTGGTCAAATCTAGTGCTGCTAACTAACATTTTTTTTGTCCGCAGAGAAATCATTCAGTCTGATGCCATTGTTGGACGTTTCTGTGTGCAGACTGAATTTTCAGATGGTAGGCTCAAATGCGGTCTCCCTGCCTATTTTAGCATTAAAATCGCCTTGTTCAATTTTGATGTCATGCTATTATCATATACATTTTCTAGGCTCTCGTAGAACTCGTCTTTTTCCTCATCGCTTTTCTCTTCTGTCGGAGCATGGGCACATATAATTGTTATGTGGATAAACTTTGTTTTGACTCTTATGGTGGCTATACGTTCACACACCGGGTTGAACCTTGAAACTAGGTGTCGCAATCTCTTGCCAACCACAAATCCACATCCAAACTCGGGCCTGTCCGCATGGCCACTATAGTAGATGTCGCACGCTTTCATGCGCGAGCACCTGTGTACCGTAAACCGGATTTCCTGTAAAGCGGTTATGTCAGCCTTGCATTCTTCGAGGACTTCCGCCAGTTGGATGGAGGCTCCTGGTCTATACAGTGTTCTAACATTCCAGGTGCATATCCCCAATCTTGGTCCTTTATTCGATTCCGGTGGTTGCCAACATTTTGGGGGGTTCATTTTATTATTTTCTTACTTCATTTCAGTGTAATAGTTCAAACACCGGTAGTGGGTTGCCTCCTGCCAGGATTTTGTTACAGCCGCCCATTCTGGGTCTGACGCTTACCAGGGTACCGCTCACTCTGGCGTCACCACATGGAGGTACTCCGTCCGCAGTAGTACCACGAATACTGAGGTCTGTGAGTAGACTTGAAGTGCAATTGGCAAGGATCACTCTGGGTTTACCAAGTTAAATCGATCAGAAGCTTTACCTTGCGCACTCCCTATGCCCCAAAAATTTAGTCGTATAAATTCTCTAATTGAGTAAGAAAATCTAAAGAGCTTGTTTGGATTATATGACGTTTGGTGATGCTATTTTCGCACCGTTGTGTTTGGGCTTCTCGATTGTTTCTTGAAGTTTTTAACACTTAAAGTTTGTGATGATAGTGGTGAAGACACAGCAAAGGCTGCTGATGAAATAGTTTGGGAACTATTAAAATAGCTGTCCGCACTGTCATAATAATAGAAATGAACATCAATCCTACCTTACGATTAAAACAAGTAGTAAACCCACTTAGATTAGTCCAAGCATTCTACATTAAAGCCCGTTTCGTACTAACTTCGATTGCATTTTCCACATAAATTTATCCAGCGTTTCTTGTAATAAGATTATTTTCGGTTAAAAATTAAGCTTAAGGCTTAAACAAATCTACAATTAAGAGTTCTACGCTAGGAGTTTCCGTTCTTTTATCAATCATTTTGTACTGGATTTAAGAAAATCCGTACTTACTTAAGTATGGAATACTTGATTTTAAGTAAACGTGACCTTATATCGAAGATAGTGAAATGCTTGACAAATTCTCTGGTCTCACAACTAGTTGAATATTGCGTACCCAAGTAAAAATGACTGATGATTACAAATTATATATAATTAATATATAATACGAGCACCAGGAAGGTTTTAGACACCAACGTGGAACGTAAAATTGACTCATCACATAACATTACTTAATTTCTTTTCTCAAGTTTTTGTTTAAACTCCAAACACTCATTATATTTTCTTCTGTCCTTTCTTCGTGGCGCATCAATTGACGTTTAAGAAAACTTTTTAACTTTTCAAAAAAAACACAAACAACAAAGAATACAAGAAACTAACATTTCACCCCTTTAAAGAATCATCTATGCATTGCCGTTACAAGTGCAAACTTCAACTTAAAATAACTGATGATGATACCACAAATTTTCCTTGGCGTTCTTTTGCTGCTTATTTTTCTATTTTTTTTTTTTCTATCTTTTTGGCCAAAATGATTACAATCATGAAAATTGCAATCGTAGTCAACGTTTATGTGAAAAAGCAATCGTTATTAAAGTTTTTAACAAACGGAATTCATGAAAGCAAACAAAATCCCTCCAGTCATTGGATGGAACACAAATCAATAGATGCCTCCAAATGAATGAATGACTGACTGGGTGAACGAATGACTGTGAATTGAACGAATAAGTCGGAGATTGGTCGGTCGGCGGTGCTGAATGTCATGAGAATTTCTTCACTGCAAATGAGGACATCTTTCATGCAGTCATCCAACGGAGTGTTTGGTTGGTTGGTTGGTTGGTCCAACTTGCAATTACAGTATGAAAGTTAAGCACTTGCTCGCTGTGCTTTCTTTCATTTCTTTGCCTCCTTTCACAGCGGAAAGTTCATTGCGAGTCAATCCATAATCATGGTCAAGTGGTGAGTCAACAATTGCTCAGCAATAAAAAACTGAAATCATGGAATGTGTTCCGTAATACGACTGCATGAATGAATGTACTAGTGCATCCATGTCCATATGCATTGGGTTTGGTACTTTTAGCGTTTTGTTTAAGTCATTCTATGGTGGATAACTGATGATTACGTAAAAAATCTTAAATGCTTTTTTTTTGTTCACCAGATGAAGCTGTTGCCATTCTATTTATAGCTTTGGCAAAAAAGTTGGTAATTATAAAATAATTAAATATTAATATTTACTCATTGATCGAAGTAGTATCTACATAGTATTTGTAGGTTTTGCATGTTGACTAGGAAACATAATAGTTTTTTGTCTAGAATTGAAAAGAAAAAATCGATCAGGTGCTTTAATAAATTTGTGAATGCAAGTGGAAAACGCAATTAATGTTGCGCAAGACAATAGCTGCACTTTTATTATGCCTAGTCAGTGGCATAAAATCCGTGGACAAAATTCGTATAAAATGTTTGAACATGAGGGAGATTCTTCGAAGCAGTTTATCCTTATACAATGGATTGGGTGGGAAATTCCAAGTCAGGATGAAGGTTCTTAGTCAATATAGTAAAAACCCCAAAGAATTTGGCCTTCTAAAGTCAAACTTTTTAATGACCTTTTGTATTTTTTGCTTAGCTTGATGTTTGTTCGCTTGGTTTTTATAATAAACACTAGTGGGCCCGGCAATGCTTCGCTATTGCATATTAACTTGTAATATATTTCACATTTCTTACTATCGCTATAAACGCTAATGTATATTTGTAGGTCTACAAAGTACTTTGAAAATGGTACTTAAGCTCGACAATAATATGTTGAGTTTATTAATTTATATAATTCATTTCAAGTAACTCCTTAACATGGAAGTTAACCAAATGAAAATTTCGTTCGAAGATTCATGCCTTAAGCCATAAAAACCTCTATTGCCATGTCTTCTTCTCCCACGGATCAAGAATATCTCCGAATACTATCTTTGTAGTGCACTCTATTATCATTTTTTGAGATAATTCGGTTACCAAACATTTGGCTTAACATTTCTCCTCCCAATGATTTGAAATGACATGAGAAATAACAAAATCAATTGATCTCCACTGGTTTTAATTCTTCCTCCAGTTGGATCTTATATAGATGTAGGCCCAGATCTTTCCTCAGCATTTGCAGAGACCGAGTTGCTGCGAACGGCGTCTGTTCGATAAATTCGAGTCCCCTGTCGCACTTACGTATACAGCGTCGATGACATCTATTAGCTGACATATAATTATGTGCACTGTAAACTTGACAAAGGACTCCAAAAGTATGGCCAACAGAACGCTACTACTATATGTCCTCAACTGCCAGGTATACGGACCTTTATTTGATACAGTTTAAAAGTCAAATATTAAAGTGCATGAGCAGCGACTCGGCACTTTTTACTTATTTAGTTCCAAATAGCCTGTTCATTAGGGCGGATTAATTTATTCGCGTTGAAATAAACGTGGTTATCGTATTCCAGAATCGAAATCTACAATGAATTCTAAGAAAATTTCGCTAAGAAACTTTATGTCTAAAATCAATTCCTATTTCGCGCTGAGAAGCATGAAGATTTCAGGTGACGATATTTTTTTAATGAATGAGCAATTATCGTAAACTTCAGACCTATGGGCCCAGGACTATCAACAGGTCATAAGTGCCACTTTGTAACATTTTCGTATCAATCGGTCTATTAAAAACGCGGTCAGAGCGATCTTTGAAAAGAGGGCTCAGCATCGCCCACTTCTACTTGGCTGCCATTCACACTACACCATCAACATATACAAAAACCTAATTTTCATGCCTTCGAACGTTCATGATATGTTGCGAGTTAAAATTTCGAGTTAAATGGGCGGTGCAACACTTCTTTACCTAATCACAATCATGTATATTCACGGACTATCAACAGGTCATTGGTACCACTTTATACAATTTTCGTATCAATCGGTATATTGGAAAAGCCGTCAGAGAGATTTTTGAAAAAGGTGCGTGACACCGCCCACTTCCGACCTGGATTTAATTAATACTGATCCAACAACATATATACCAAATCTCATCTTCATACCTCTGATAGTTCATGAAATATAGCCTTTTTAATTTTCAAGTTGTATGGGCGGTGCCACGCCCCTTTATCCAATTACAACCAAATGTAGTCAGGAACTATCTACTGGTCAACAGTACCTCGTGGTAAAATTTTTATATCAATCGGACTATTGGAAAAGCCGTCAGAGCGATATTTGAAAAAAGGGGCGTGGCGCCTCCCACTTTTTGAAAAAAAAGCTTTTAAACCATCCGGAAGCTCAAAAGCTAGCGGCCTTGGAGAAAAAGTCCGTTACAGTATTACATGTATATATTAGCTGTTTGATTTGATGTTTGAAATATCGGTTAAGTTAACATATAAGAAAGCTCATTGCTGTGCATAATGTATTTAAATATTTAAGGTTTTAGTGATGTGTTTATATTTAATTTATTTCATAGATCCCCGAAGATGTGATTTACAATAGCTTAGTATATAAATTAAATGAATGGTTTGAGTAATATGGAATATCAACGAATTGCCAATTTCTATTCCCTAAATGTGGAAAACTCCAAACAATGTATTGCCTATGTTATCCGCGGGGTTATTCTGAAGATGCTCTGAAAATTTCATCAAAATCGGCACAGCCGTTTTCGAGTCCATACGTTACAACAATACACACATCCCCACACACACACACACATACATGTTTCGAAATTAACCTCAAATCGATATTAAATTATTATGGCATGTAAGTTTACAAAACGAATAATGCAGAACTTATTTTTTTGGGGCTACTTTCACGTGCAGTTCTCAGAATATAGTCCCAGATGCCAGATGAGCTGAATAATGTTGTGATGTGTAATGTTATTGAATGAAATCATTAAAAAAAATTAAGTTATCGGCTTTTTCATAAATATTCTCCAAGGACTCCAAATTTCTGGCCATATACAGGCTGTCTCCTATCCTATCCTATCCTATCCTATCCTATCCTATCCTATCCTATCCTATCCTATCCTATCCTATCCTATCCTATCCTATCCTATCCTATCCTATCCTATCCTATCCTATCCTATCCTATCCTATCCTATCCTATCCTATCCTATCCTATCCTATCCTATCCTATCCTATCCTATCCTATCCTATCCTATCCTATCCTATCCTATCCTATCCTATCCTATCCTATCCTATCCTATCCTATCCTATCCTATCCTATCCTATCCTATCCTATCCTATCCTATCCTATCCTATCCTATCCTATCCTATCCTATCCTATCCTATCCTATCCTATCCTATCCTATCCTATCCTATCCTATCCTATCCTATCCTATCCTATCCTATCCTATCCTATCCTATCCTATCCTATCCTATCCTATCCTATCCTATCCTATCCTATCCTATCCTATCCTATCCTATCCTATCCTATCCTATCCTATCCTATCCTATCCTATCCTATCCTATCCTATCCTATCCTATCCTATCCTATCCTATCCTATCCTATCCTATCCTATCCTATCCTATCCTATCCTATCCTATCCTATCCTATCCTATCCTATCCTATCCTATCCTATCCTATCCTATCCTATCCTATCCTATCCTATCCTATCCTATCCTATCCTATCCTATCCTATCCTATCCTATCCTATCCTATCCTATCCTATCCTATCCTATCCTATCCTATCCTATCCTATCCTATCCTATCCTATCCTATCCTATCCTATCCTATCCTATCCTATCCTATCCTATCCTATCCTATCCTATCCTATCCTATCCTATCCTATCCTATCCTATCCTATCCTATCCTATCCTATCCTATCCTATCCTATCCTATCCTATCCTATCCTATCCTATCCTATCCTATCCTATCCTATCCTATCCTATCCTATCCTATCCTATCCTATCCTATCCTATCCTATCCTATCCTATCCTATCCTATCCTATCCTATCCTATCCTATCCTATCCTATCCTATCCTATCCTATCCTATCCTATCCTATCCTATCCTATCCTATCCTATCCTATCCTATCCTATCCTATCCTATCCTATCCTATCCTATCCTATCCTATCCTATCCTATCCTATCCTTTCCTATCCTATCCTATCCTATCCTATCCTATCCTATCCTATCCTATCCTATCCTATCCTATCCTATCCTATCCTATCCTATCCTATCCTATCCTATCCTATCCTATCCTATCCTATCCTATCCTATCCTATCCTATCCTATCCTATCCTATCCTATCCTATCCTATCCTATCCTATCCTATCCTATCCTATCCTATCCTATCCTATCCTATCCTATCCTATCCTATCCTATCCTATCCTATCCTATCCTATCCTATCCTATCCTATCCTATCCTATCCTATCCTATCCTATCCTATCCTATCCTATCCTATCCTATCCTATCCTATCCTATCCTATCCTATCCTATCCTATCCTATCCTATCCTATCCTATCCTATCCTATCCTATCCTATCCTATCCTATCCTATCCTATCCTATCCTATCCTATCCTATCCTATCCTATCCTATCCTATCCTATCCTATCCTATCCTATCCTATCCTATCCTATCCTATCCTATCCTATCCTATCCTATCCTATCCTATCCTATCCTATCCTATCCTATCCTATCCTATCCTATCCTATCCTATCCTATCCTATCCTATCCTATCCTATCCTATCCTATCCTATCCTATCCTATCCTATCCTATCCTATCCTATCCTATCCTATCCTATCCTATCCTATCCTATCCTATCCTATCCTATCCTATCCTATCCTATCCTATCCTATCCTATCCTATCCTATCCTATCCTATCCTATCCTATCCTATCCTATCCTATCCTATCCTATCCTATCCTATCCTATCCTATCCTATCCTATCCTATCCTATCCTATCCTATCCTATCCTATCCTATCCTATCCTATCCTATCCTATCCTATCCTATCCTATCCTATCCTATCCTATCCTATCCTATCCTATCCTATCCTATCCTATCCTATCCTATCCTATCCTATCCTATCCTATCCTATCCTATCCTATCCTATCCTATCCTATCCTATCCTATCCTATCCTATCCTATCCTATCCTATCCTATCCTATCCTATCCTATCCTATCCTATCCTATCCTATCCTATCCTTTTTTTATATAGAGGTGAAATCATCGAAAGACAGTGGCGATACTTTAACTCGCTAAAACACCTCAAACTTCATCCCAATCCCGGTGGTACAACCGTGCAGTATTTCTTCACCGGGATGGATAGGTTATCAAACCTCCACTAAGGCCGTTTAGGCTCTATTCAGTTCTAGAAGAACGCGCCTGATGTAATTTGATATGTTACCCCAATATGCTTGTAAGTCCACCTTCCTCTTGTCGTACTACAACCATCTTCTTTGCCAGTTGTCCATGGTTCTCGCTCTGGCTTCCGCTTTCGTTGTGACATTTTTATGTAAATACGCGCATTCTGTTGCTAGCAGGTTCACTGGTATTATTCCTGCCATGACGAACGCTGCTTCATCGGATACGGTTCTGTAAGCGCAGCATACTCTGAGCGCTGTCAGTCTATATACCGAGTTAAGTGTACCGCAGTATGATATATATTTCATGCAGGCAGCCCATATTGGTGAGGCATATAGTATGATGCTCTTAACTACCTCGGCTAGAATCTTCCTTCTCTGGTACTTAGGACCTCTCGTGTTCGGCATCAACCTACAAAGAGCCGCTGCAGACGATGTGGCCTTTGTAATGACCTAGTTTATATGGCTCTTAAATGACAGTTTACTATCTATCATCATGCCCAAATACTTTAATGAATCCTTTGAGGTTATTTCGCAGTCTCCAACGTTTATATTTATTGGTTCTCTAACTCGTAGGCTCGATATGGCGACAACTTCGGTCTTGTGGTCTGCAAGTGAGAGGCTCATTGAAGCAAGCCATGATTTTACCACACTAATACTGGCATTAGTCACTGTTTTCGCTTCATTAAGATCTGATGCTACTACTTATAGTGCAATGTCGTCCGCAAATCCAATAGTCTTAACTCGAACTGGTAAGTTAAGCTGTAGAATTCCATTGTACATGACATTCTATAAGAGTGGACCGAGAACAGATCCTTGTGGTACTCCTCCGGTAACCACATATTTCTTGAGACCATCATCCGTATTGTACAGAACTACTCGGTTTCTAAAGTAGTCCTGTATGATTGATATCAGGTATTGGGGAATACTTATGTAGATTCTGCAATACCTGTATAATTGCCTTCCAATTCGCAGAGTTGAAGGCGTTTTTGACATCTAGGGTTACAACAACACAGTAATCGTTTGAATGCTTTCTCTTATTTATTGCTTCTCTTGCTGTTTCCACAAGAAGTTTAATAGCATCTATGGTTGATTTGGCTTTTCTAAACCCATACTGGTATTCCGAAAATCCATTTGCTCTATCCACGCTCTCCTGCAGTCTCTTACAGATAATGCATTCTAGTAACTTCCCGAAAGTATCAATGAGGCATATTGGTCGGAAAGAAGACGGGTCGTCCAATGGATTTTTACCCTTCGGCAGCAGCACAAGTTTTTGCCTTTTCCATATCGAAGGAAAGGTTGAATATTTAAAGCAGCTATTGAATAGAGCCTCTAAATGCTCTGGGTGTGACACGGCTAGTTCTTTGACTACGATATTTTGTATTCCATCAAGCTCTGGTGCTTTTTTGTCCTACAAGCTACATGCAGAATGTTGCACTTCCATACTAGAAGCGGGGGGAAATTTTCAATTGCCTCCAGCGACGCTCTGTTCCATATAGGGATATCCTGTGGCGGAAAGAGGTGGAAAACCTATCCTATCCTATCTGATATATGAAAATCTTAATTTCAATCGAAATTTCTCAAAATATTAAAAGATTTTAGTTGTAGTGCATTCGTATGTTTACACTGATATATATCTGGATTTTTAACAGGAAACGGTCTAGTGAAACATAATTAACTTATAATCATATATTTAGCCCTAGATGGAATTGACGAAAAAAATGTTAACAATTTTAACAATTGGGATTACTTCTCCCGGTATCCAAATGCAGTTGTTATTTCACACATGCATCTATTGCACTTATCTAGCGCAACAAAATCAACTCGCACACACGCACACAATTAATAGCAATCTGGGTCGTTGCGTCGATGGCAACATATGCGTCAACCTAGATTTCCCCCCAAATGTCATGGAACATTAATGTTTCATGCGAATGTTTAATGTCAGGCTAACGGCACACCGTGGCGGCTTAACAAATTGCTACCAATAAAACCGTTTAAATCCTTTCACATGTCTGCTATCGGGCTATTACAGACAGCCAAATGGCATTTCACCGCCGTTGGACATTTCGAAAAAGTTTTATATTTTATTAAGCCCATATTAATACAGAACAACAGCAGAATCAGTACCAGAACAAACAAAACCGTTTAAAATTTCATGTTTCATAAATTGAAATGGACAAAACGATTAAAGAGAGAGAGAGCAAAACAAATGGCCAAAATGGAAAGGCTACATTTACGGTTGTATCGATTAGAAGTTACCAGTTTTGCTTAAGTTATCCCAACGATTGATATGTACTCCTTTTATTACTGGCAATGGTGAACATTTGATTGACAGCTTCTAATTGAGGTGTTGACATTGTGTCAAATTGAGATGGCCAATTGAACAAGGAGCCTCTCTAAGTGCTCAGAAGGTAACACTTGGTAACATCTGCAATGCGCAACAAAATACTATGCTGCCTAAGTATTTCCAACTACAGTCATTTATGTACAGCGTTTATGGGACGAAATGTGCTAGGAATATTGAAAAATATGGTTAAAATATTGGCACAACACTTTATTTGCTCTCCATTTAGAGTTTATGCAGAAATGCCTGAAGCCAGTCCGGCCACCTGGTCATCAGCAATTGAGCAGTTTGTGCAATAAAAATGTACAATTCCTAAAAAAGATTCAAGTGTTGTCTGGTCGGTCGGTCATCATGCTAGTTGAGAATGTGTCAGTGGCATGATAATGATGAAGATGATGAACACAGTGGAAAGACAATATGTATTTCTCATATGTTTGAGTGTTTAATGGTTATGTCATAAGATGTCGTTATCCTGGTAACAAATGAAACGAATATATTAAAGTTGTATATGTTTAGAAAATTTTGAAGGCTGTAATAGAACCTTCGAATGTGGTTCATAAATTTGAGACCTGAAGAATTAAAGAATTCCACACGCTTCGGTTTTCCACGGTTTCCAGTTAGTCATACCAGATGATTGCACGTCGACAACCACTTGGTCCTTCCAACCAAGTTTGAGTCTTCCTGCTCTTCGCCGTCCTTTAGATTCGCCTTTAAACACCTTTTTCTCGCTGAAGCATTACCAGCCATTCTGGCAACATTCGTTGGATTCTGACTATTGGCGAGCAATTTTCTCCGCTTGATTTCTCGGCTGACACTATTTTTCTTATTGACGGAAGATCAGAGGTAGATAAATTCATCTACTGCCTCAAAACAATAATTGTCAACGTACACGGTGCGATCCCATCGAGAGGACTCTTTGTTTGTCGAAATCATTTCTTTCCTTTTGTCCTCGTTGACCGCTAAACCCATTTTTGCTGACACATTTTCTAGCGATGAGAAAACTGCAGTAACATCTCGCAGATTTCATCCAATGATGTCTATATCATCGGCATAGGCTATTGACATGTGGCTCTTTTGGAATATGGTGCCAGACATGTTGATACCAGTCTTTCTCCATACCAATCTTAACCGAGGATTTGGTGTTGTCCAAGGTACATCTGCAAAGTCGAACTAGCTTTGCAGGAATTCTAAACTCAGACATGGCTTTATATAACTTACTCCTTATCGGAGAGTCGAAGGCAGCTTTGTAGTCGATAAAGAGGTGGTAGATCTCGATCTGCTCTTCATGAGTTTTTTCCAGGATTTGTAGTAAAGTGAATATTTGATTCGTTGTAGATTGACCAGGTCTAAAGCCGCACTGATAAGGTCCAACTAGTTTTTCTACAATTGGCTTTAGAAGTTCACACAATATGCTCGAAAGGACCTTGTACGCAATTGGTAATAGGCTTATTCCGCGGTAGTTCTTACACTCACTACGACCTCTTTTCTTGTATATGGGACATAACAGACTGAGACTCCAACCCCCGGGTATGCTCTTCTCTAGCCAGATGCGCTCCATGAGCTAATGCATGCTTATAATTAACTCTTTCCCACCTGCCTTAAACAATTCAGCAGAGAGACCATCGGCTCCAGCTGCTTTGCTATTTTTAAGGCGGGATATTGCCACACGTATCTTACTCTGGCTCGGAGGTGGGCAGTTAATTTAATCATCATAGATGGGAGCGGGATCTTCTAGAGTGGTTTCCGTAGCCAGTAGATTGTTTCTCTCCCTATCTTTAGCTGGCCATCGCTGTCCTTGCAGGAGGGCAACCCTGTTCCACGCATTCTTGCCTTAACTCTCTAATAGAAGTTTCGGGTTTTCCCTCTACTTCGGAGCAACTCTGTGCACTCATCCTGCCTCTTCTTCAACTCTTTCTTTTTCCGTCTAAAGAGACGAGTTGCCTTTTGTATCTTCACCCTGTGCTGTACACGAACAGCTCGCATTACCATTGGCTACAGTTTCGCCATGTATGCAGCAACCATCCCTCTCGTGGCATTGCTACATTCATTGTCGCACCAGACATCATCTTGAGATGGCTTTGAGTACCCAAGTACGCTTCTCGCAGTCCATTCAATGGAGTCGGTTATATATATTGCCACTGTGAGGTAATATTATCAGTGGTTGAAGCATTCCGTAGCAGCTGCGTTTTGTTGTTGGAATAGGCTCCCGCTACCTCTGTGTCCGCAGTTTACCGAGGTCCAGCTTTCGTTGTGCCTGGTCCCGTGCGTTTTTCGTCATGCTTAACCTTGTGCGTACCTTAACTGCGGTAAGGTAGTGATCAGAGTCAATGTTCGCACCCCTGATCACTCGTACGTCCAGAACACTCGATGCGTACCTTCCATCGACTACGACGTGAACTGTTTGATTCCTCGTCAATTTATCTAGAGATAACCATGTTGCCTTATGAATATTTCTGTGGTCAAACATAGATGCCATCAAACCAGTCTGATGCCATTGTTCGACGTTTCGGTGTGCAGACTGAATTCTAATTCTACTAACTTCAGATCGATATTAAATTATTATGGCATGTAACTTGACAAAACGAATGATGCAGAATTTCTTCTTTTTGGGGCTACTTTCATGTGCAGTTCTCAGAATGAGTTCCAAAACAATGAGCTGAAAAATTTTGTACTGTGTAATACTTTAAATTATTGTCATTCCTTAAATTTATTTAATTCCCAAACACTGTGCAATATAGTAGTTGCTGGCATCAATCATCACCAAATACATGTTGCATATTCAAAACTATGGTAGTGGGATAATACTCTAATAGACATTCAGCAATTTTTCTTGATTCCATAACAAATCATCTCTTTTACTTTATCACATGTTTGTACGATTTTATTATTAGCCCCCCCAAACAAAGATAGAAACAAATTGGCCGCCAGTCTTGTTTGGGACAAGACATAGACGGGGGTTGCCATTGCCTCTAAGCACGTTTCGACATGCAAAACGGAAATGTAACTCAATCACAACTCACTCACAAAAAAAAAATACCCAAATTGGTGCCCATATAGATGGATGCTGATGCCACTACCACTTCGTTGGTTGCACTTCGCGTTCTCCTGGTCGTGCATTTGCAGACCGACCGACCGCATTGCATATGTGTTCTTGGTCTTGGAATATTCTTAGAGGCATTTAGCATTTCCCTGTTAAACAAATATCTTGATTGTCAAATCAATTTACAAGTTGTTGGCTAGATGGTTGGCTGGCTGGTTGGAAGGCTGTAAAACAAAAGGTTCGTGGCCTCACCAAGTGTTTGAGGTAAAGAAGTTTGTGCGTTTTAAGGCTCCTCTTTGGAAATTGAGAATTCGCGTGTCTAAGCAACAATATGAATTTCCCCTCAATTAGCAAAGAAATCTGTGTTGCTGCACTCAACCAATTGATATTGGATGATGCCGACCGACCAATAGATGGATGGATGGACAGATGGCTGGATGACATGAACATCATGTACTCACTTGCGTACGCAAGTAGTCAGTCATTCGTGTGTGTGTGGGTTTTTTTGTTATGACCTCTTGGCATAGATTCCTCTTAATGCCTTAACCACTTTTGACTTCAATAAATGTTGTGTACTTAGAGATTGGTGCAAATTATCACCATCATAAAAGTGCAATAACAAATAAGAAACTTCTTGTTATTAGTTATTGCACTTTTATGATGGTTTATTAGATTTTCTACCCAGGAGAGTAATGTAATGTATATATGAAATGTAGGTTACTATAACGTCTAGTTAGAATGTACATACATATGTGATGAAAGTAGGGTATTCAAATTTTGGTCTAATTGTTCTTTAACGATCAGTGAGTGTGTCACATTGTGTGAGTAGATTTGGGAAAATTCCAGATGCGGTGTCAATTGGGAACTTTGGGTTGTAGACTAGACTTGATGTTACGGATGCACAAAAATTGCTGACCGAAACGATGTTGCGGACGCACATAAATTTTAACATTTTTATACCCTCAGCCTTAGGGATGAGGTTACATATATACCATTTGACACGAGAGCAAATGTAACGCATTAAAGGATACGAGTAAGACCCCAAGTATCTTAAGACCAAATTCGTTTCAGAACTTTTCAAAGACGATTAAACTACGTCCGTCTGGCTGGTGGAAATAATAACTCGAGTAGTCCTTACGTGATTCCTATGAAAATTTACCAGTATTAGTATTTTATGAAATGAAGTAAAGTGATTGCAGAATAGTCCCAATTCCTTTTGGTACCTCCCATAAAAAATTACCTATTTTTCGAAAACTAATATTTCTTCCATAACTTCTAAACGGACAACTGGAGGATAGTTGAATAGTCTTGTTAATTATCTTGTAATAGTAGACAAACCCTTAGAAAATCGGATCCTACACTACACCCCTGCTAGTAACTTCCGTACACATGTCTAATTTGATCCCCATACATGTTGGGCAATGACCAAGGACAAAAGGAAAAGATTTATCAACAACATAAAAAAAAAATCAATAAAACCAGCTGGCGCCTTCTCTTAGAGGAAAATTGTGGTTAAAACTCAAAAACAACAACTAGCAATCCTTGACACCAACCTTGTTATCTACAAAGGAATAAAACAGAGTTGCCAACAATGATCGTATGATAAACGGATTACATGGCCGATCGAGTGCCGATAAATTGAAAATCGGTATAAAGAATTATCACCCCATCTACTTTCTTCAGCTGTTACAATTACAACAACGACGGATATGTACCTGGAATGTCCGAACTCTCTACAGAGAAGGTGCCTCTATACAACTCGCTGATGTCCTCGACAAATACAAGGCTGACATCACCGCCATACAGGAAATGCGATAGACGGGACAGGGTTGCACACGACGAAAAAACTGTGACATCTTTTATAGCTGCCAAGCATAAAAACACAATTTTTGTTGTGAATTCATAGTCGGCAAGATACTTCGACATCTGGTCTCGCGGCTTAACCCTGTAAGTGACAGAATAACCACTATTCGCATCCGGGCGAAATATTTTTACATTACCCTGATTTGTGTACACATCCTGACGGAAGACAAAGATGAGGGCATTAAATATGAGCGCTTGAAAGAGATATATGACCGTTGCTCTGCACATGACATTAAAATTGTTCTGGGAGATTTTAATCCTAAAAAGGAAAGGAAAAATGCTCTTGGTTCAGAAGTCGGAAAATTTAGTCTACACAACAATACCTCCGATAACGTATTCATACTAGTTTGTATCGCGTCGACAAGAAAAAAAGGCAACCTGGATATTCCCTAGTCAAAAGACAAGAATTCAAATTGATCACGTGGTAATCGATGGAAGCGTTACGGAAGTGCGTGTGGTGTGCCATGCAAATATTGACTCGGATCACCACATAATTGCAGTTAAGGTACGCAGGCGATAAGGCAGTGCTAAAAACGCTCGTAACCTAACGGAAATGAAGCTAGACATCACAAAGCTGCATACCACCGAGATAGCCAATGCCCTACTCCAAACAACTCCCTCAATTACTTCGAACCAACCCTCACTAATTCTGATGTTCCCGACACCCAATGCCAGCATATTGCGAGTTCGATGACCACTACCGCAACAACCGTACTAGGTTATGAAAAACCATGCTCAGACAAACCCTTGTACGAAGGGGAAAGTAGCAGCACATTTGTCTAAAGAAAAGATGGACTTGATGGACTTGATAAAGGTTTCAGCGGAGTAGGAGGTGTATTTTTTGACTTAAGCAAAGCTTTCGACCTCGTTGATCACAAAATTTTATTAAAAAAGTTAGAATTTATTGGCATTCAAGAATCAACTCTTAAGCTTTTGGAAGATTATTTAAACAGTAGAAAGCAATATGTGAAATTTGGAGAAAGTAACAGTAATTTTAAACCAGTAAAATGTGGAGTTCCACAAGGAAGTGTGCTTGGGCCGTTGCTTTTTCAAATATATATCAATGATTTAAAAAATATAAACTTTTTTGGAAAAATGTTCATGTTTGCTGATGATATATGCATTTTATATAATTATAAGCATCCGATGGTTCTAAAAACGCAAATTGAATATGATGCTTCAATATTGTTTGAATATGTCCGGCTTAATAAACTAAGCATAAACGCTGATAAAACCAAGTTTGTTCGATTTCGACCATATCTATTACAGAGAGAACCGGAGATGACAGTGTGTATAGATGGTGAATTAGTAACAGAATCACAGTCAGTGAAATATCTTGGTATTAATTTTTCCTACAACCTTTCCTGGAACATACATATTGAAATATTAAAATCAAAAATTTCGTCAGCTACTGGAATTCTAAGAAAATTCAAGTCAAAACTGTCCACTGAAACCAAACTTCGACTCTATTATGCTTTAATTCATTGTCATTTTGTATACATACCAATAGTATATGCATGTAAAGACAGTATCGCTCTGAAATCCTTACAAGCAGCACAAAATAGAGCATTAAAGATTGTTTATAATTTGCCAATGGACTTTCCTACTACAGGACTATTTAAAAATTATGCAAAAGGTGTACTACCAATATAGGAATATATAAACAAAATCTCTTGTTATTTATGTTTAAAGCCACTAGCCAAAACAGTCATGCTTTTGTGACATTTCGTCAACATTTCGAACAATCCCAAACAAACACTCGACATCGTTTAAATTTGATACCTTCAAGATGTAGACTTGAACTAACTAAACAAAGAATTGAGCATGCGGGACCTCACGAGTTCAATGAATTGCCTCATGATCTTAAACAAATTGCCAGAATATCAGTATTCAAATCCAAACTAAAATCTTATTTATTTGGAAAATTAGAAACGCTTTTATGATTGTAAATTCCATTCTTAATGATTTAATTATATTTAATTTGAAATATAAATACTTATAGATTAAATACTTAATTTTATTTTTATATCATTATTGTTACCATTTTATATCATTATTTATTACGTTTCATACAATTGTAAATTTTTGCCAGCTAGTCTCTATAAAAGCCTATAAGGCGCAGAGACAATTATAAATATTGTGAACAAATAATTTTTGAAATAAAGTAATAAAAAAAAAAAAAAAAAAAAAAAAAAAGGTTGGTGCATACTAGGCAAAACTGCAGCCAATGGCAACGCGTGCATTGATGGAGGGTTATAATGAGAAGAGGAGGTAGATGACACCCCTCTGCAGGTGATAAAGGGTCTACCAATATGTAAAAAGCAAAGGTTTTGGACCAGGGATCCCCACCTGTAAGGGCGGAGACGGAAATCTGGTCACTGACAATCAGAACTTAAAAAAAACTTAATTTCCCTTTACACCCCATGAATGAGGTATGGGATAGCTTCTCGCGTTGTTGTGAATTAACACGCTTTCTATTTTTAGATTCACAACTAACGGCACTTACTTGTTTATCGACGAATGCGAATGCCACTGTTTTAGAAGCTTTTACTAGACATGCCGATTGACTCGACACTGATACTGCGAAGTTGCTGTCGACAACATTCGAGGGAAGCCGACAATGAAAGAATTTTTTTTTCTTTTAAGATGACTGGAGCCAGGATTTGAACCTGTGATCACCCGCATGGTAGTCGCGTGTTCTAACTATCATGCCACGGCCGGACTGTGAATATGGAGGGAACACTTTCGATCTCTACTCGTTCTCGACGGCAGCATAAGTGACGAAATCACACCAATCATCGACGATGGAGTGTCCACCACAGAGCCAAAATGAGATAAGCACGGCAAAAGCTGCGGGAGCCGATGGACTGTCGGCAGAGCTTTATAAAGCCGACGGCGATGAGCTGGTAACATTCATGCACCAGCTTATAAACACGATTTGGTTCAGGGAGTGCATGTCCGATGATTGGAATCTGAGTGTCCTATGTCCCGTGCTTAAGCAAGGCGATCCAAATGTATGTACCAACAATCGCAAGACCAGCCTTTTACCTACCGCATAAAATTTCCTGTCTTGTCCTGTGTTTTATGAGAAATACTAAAGCCGAACCTAATTGGACCTTATCAGTGTGGCTTTAAATCGGGTAAATCTACGACCGACCAGATATTTATACTACGACAAATCCTAGAAAAGACCCAAGAAATACAGACCGACATCTACCATCTGTTTATCGACTACAAAGCTGCATTCGACAGTCCGATACGACAGAAACTTTTACGCGCTATGACTGAGTTTGGTATCCCCGCGAAGCTGATACGACTTTGCGGAATGACACTAACTGACAAGAAGTCTTCGGTGGAAATAGGCACAAATCTAACAGAGCCAATTTCTTCAGACAAGATGATAGTATGTCCTGCGATCTCTTTAACATCATAATGGAGATGATCATCTGATCATCCACGTGCTGCTCGCGTATGCTCATAACATAGATATCATTGGCCGTGGACTGCGGGATGTTACTGCAGCCTTTTCAAGCATTGAGAAGCAGTCGGCAGAAGTGGTTCTTCTGGTGATTAATGAGGACAAAACCAAGTTTTTTGTTTCAACGAACAAAGTGTCCACTCGTCTGGGACACTGCGTGAACGTTGACAACTATTACTTTGAAGTGGTAGATGATTTTGTCTACATCGGCTCCGCCATAAATAAAAATAGTAATGTCAGCCTGGAAATCAAGAGACGAGTATTGATCGCAAACCGCTTTTACTAAGCGCTGAGCAAGCGTTTTAATAATAAAGACCTCTCTCGACCAACGAAGATCCAACTCTACCAGACACTGATCCTAACTGACTTGCCCTACAGCGCAGAATCCTGGACAATGACGCCTATTCTTAGAGTTTTCGAGAGAATAATGCTTCGCAAAATATTTGGACCCATGAATTATGAGCTCAACTCAGTTGAGTTGTAATTTCAGTTGAAATTTTACAATGTGGTATTATCGATTACAACTCAAACTGTGTAGAACACCTACTCCTCGAAAAAATTTTGCGTTAAAATGTAATTCGATTTAGTTATACAGTATAAACTCGATAGTCAGTCCAAATTGCATTTCTCTACACATTGCGTATTCTATTTGATTACTGCACTAAAAGAAATCATTGTTGATTTACATAAAAAATAAACAAATTCAGTTTTGTTGTTCTAGTATAATCCGTAATTAAGCTGAAATCACCACTGTGCTTCATTAATACAACGAACCATACCACAATATAAAGTGTTTGTCTTTGCTATACTAATACCGGTATTAATATTGTTTTCCTTCAAGGTTCCCTTCCCAACAAACCAAAACTGTATTTAACTAGTTTGTAACTAGCTTACTACCATAAGCCTAAAGCTTGCAAAACTATAGCGAAAACTGTTATGAAAGGCTTCATAACAATAGTTTAAGAAAGAAAATTGAACCCTTGCGATAATATTACTAGTCTTTAGTATACAAAAAGCTTAGAAATCTAGCTATAGAGTAAGCTTACAGAAAAATAGTTTTCTAATTATGGTTGCAATAAGCTTACTTTTTTAATGTTTTTGTAAGCTTATGGATACTATAAAATAAAAAGTGTTTTTTTTTTTTTGTTTTCAATTCAATTCAGTCTTTATTTATGAAAATTATTACTATGCTAAAAAATTATGTATACAACAAAAAAGTGTTTTTTTTATGTTTTTAAATCAATTTTTCAATTCAGGTTATTTTTTAAAATTAATATGTTAAAACTTATGGATAAAGTTAATTAAAAAGTGTTATTTATGTTTCCAACTCATTTTTTTAATTCAGTTTAAATTTATTTAAATTATTGTAATGTAGTTTTTGGCTTTGCCTTATATTAAAAATAAAATAATGAAATAGTAAGTGTTTTTTTAAAATGCTTTGAATTCAGTCTTCTTTTTTTAAATTATTATTATGTTAAGTTTGTAGTTTTTGGCTTTGCCTTATAATTTTTTCGAGATTGTTGCCTATTTTTGGCAAATTGAAAAAAGGATTTTGTGTTTCGAATATATTCATCCTCGCCTAATCCAATAGATATTGCAGCATCTGATAAATAAAAAAATTAATTAATGTGTCAATAAAACAATATATGAAATATATTACTTCTGATGGATTTTGCTGCACTCAGACTGCGCACACTTTTCTTCTCCTCTGTGCCTTTCCAACAAAGCTTTTCTGCTAGTTCATCGGTTAATAATTTTCGCCAACAATTTTTAGTAAAATTTGGAGCCTTTGCAACTGTTAATAACTCTTTTTCCTTTTAAATAAACATTAAAAAAACGAAAAATTTGGTTATTTGCTCTAGTTACAAGGAGGTTGTGGTTTTTCTAAATACTTACAAACAAATGCAAAAAATCCTTGTCTTCTTGCAATTTTTGTTCTAGATTTAAAAAATCATCCATCAATTTAAATGGATTTTCAGGTATAACTAACTTCAGAACTGATTTCTCCTTATTCAGTTTATTTACTTCATTTCGCAGGCTTTTTACCTCTTGCCGCAATGAAGAAACCTCATTTGTCAACCTTATGAACATGGGTTCAATAGTTTTCGAAAATTTTGCCAGCATCTCTAAAATAACAAGGAAAAATTTCATCAAGTTTCAAAAATTACATCACCTACATATATGATAGATCTGTTCAATTTTACAGCGCATATTTATTTTTTTTTGTTTTTAATAAATTTATACTCATACCTTCCAAATGGAAATGAGTATTTAGTAAAAAATTAAAAATAAAAAATTTTCTTTGTTTAGAAAAAAATCAAAAAGAATTATGCGCTATAAATATATTAGAAAAATGCTGTATATAATTCAATATTTACCTTCAAACGTCACAGGCTGTACATGCACAACATTTTAATAATCGACACTGGTAGAAGCTGTTTGAAGTGTACATACATTTTGGGAGTTTTGAAACAAATTGTTGAAATTTATTTTACTGCCGTCCGTCATAATGGATAACTGGAAAAAATCCGAATTCATTATTTTCGTTTCTTAAGGCACAGATTTTGGTAATATCTTTCCAGCAATGTTCGTAAGTAGCTTCTGAAACTTTTAATTTTGATGTTTCCCAAATGTTAAACAGAGATGATTCTAAAGGGTTTTGAAACATTGGCCTTAAATTTAAAACTTGCTGACCAGTGGCTTTACATACATCAGAAACGCTTATTGATGACACTCTATAAATATTATTTTCGGCTGTATAAAAATTATTTGGGTGGGCTGTTGAGAAAAATACTTTTGGTTTTTTTCCTGTATTATCTTTGTATGATGAGTTGTTACTTTGCTCCACCAGTCGGTTATATAGTTGGGCCGATAAGACAATGAAAATTGTAAGTTGAAGTAGATTCATTATAATTATCAGGCAAGGACATTTGTGGCAACAACTATAGCCAGTATGAGTTTTTATTCCCATAACTAGTGATCTTGCAGGTGCATCACATATGAAAGCTCGGCAGTTAACTTTATACGTTTTTTTATTAAAAGTAAAATGTTCATTTATAATTTCGTTTAATTCTTTTACAAAGGGGTATAAAAATTCGTTAACGTCTTTTGGCTTACTGTTTCCACTATAAATTCCGACCGTATGTACTGTATCGGTACCATTAACATTGATAAGAATAGGCCAGGCCTGTGCTTGGGAACTTTTTGCAACAGGTAATCCATCTATGTTTATATTCAAATCTATAGAACTATTTTCAAACGTTGTGCATGATAAAAAATCAGTAAGACAATCCTTTAGTCCATAATGCACATAATTTCCACCTTGTATTTGAACTACAGGTGCGTCACGAGGTGTTTGTTTTAAAGTCCTTGCATCTTTTGGTAAAAAAGGTAAATATTTTCTTAAAATACTTAGTAAATCATTAACACCGATATTTGAAATTGTATGTTTAACAGCCCAAGCAGCAATTTCACTCTTAATGTCCACATTGTCAATTATATGATCAGACTCCAAATGTTCATCAGAACTTGAATTGTCATTTTCGCTTTCATTTACACTTTCAGCATTGGAACAAGAAAAAACTTGGCTGGAGCTAGATGGAATTTCATGACAATCATTTTTCTTATATTTTTTTGCATTTAAAAGCAATTGAACAATTTCCTTCGACTCCTCACGAACACTGTGTTTTAATTTATATGGCATGGTGAAATTATAACTATTTATACAAATACTTTAATTACTTTTTTTATTTTTTATATTATATTAAAACTTCACTAAACTTCATTCAACCGGACTCATCGAAGCAAACAAAAAGACTTTGGAATTCCACAAATCATGGATAACGACGCGTTAAAATAACGGGACATCAATAACAAAACATTTACAAAACTATAGCTAGCATAAGTCTTTTGTAATCATATTTACAAAACTGTTACCCTACCGAAGTGTATAACTAGTGGTGTTGTAAAAGCTGTTGCTATGTTAAGCGTTTTTAGTACACCATTTAAAAAGGGTTCTTATTTTACAAATAAACAAACCTATCATAATAATGCTTATGAAATGTTGAAGAAATTTTGTTATGATAAGCTTATTCTCCAGCATAGTTACATTTTACTTAGAGAATGGTTTGTTGGGTTACTTGCAAATTTCAACACACACACACCACCCCATGTTAGATGTCCCCACTTAACAATTGCAGTGTGACCCTGTGTTTTGCTGGTAGAATACATCTCTGTCCATATTCATTTCACCACCTTCGGCCAAAAAGTTTTCAACTGCAACCAACTTAACACTGCATTTTATTGTGTTTTAGTTTCGTCTCTCTCAAGTTGAATTTTGCGAAATATAATAAACTAAAAAAAATACAATAATTACAAACTCTGTATGGTTTTATTGTCTACTTACTGCGGAACAAGTGATAGCTCCCTAAACACTACAACTGCAAGATGGCTTCATTGGAACCCGCACAAAACAAAACCTGGGACTTGTCGCTGTACGAGCTGCAACGCAAGCCCCAGGAAATCATTACAGACAGCACAGAGATCGCTGTCTCGCCGCGGAGTTTACACAGCGAACTAATGTGTCCCATTTGTTTGGATATGCTCAAGAAGACAATGACCACCAAGGAGTGCTTGCATCGCTTCTGTCAGGATTGCATTATTACTGCTTTGCGGTCGGGCAACAAAGAATGCCCCACTTGCCGCAAAAAGCTGGTGTCCAAGCGCTCTCTCAGACCAGATCCTAACTTTGATTTGTTGATATCCAAGATATATCCTAGTCGCGAGGAGTACGAGTTAATACAAGAGAAGGTCATGGCCAAATTCAATCAGACCCAGTCCCAGCAGGCTTTGGTAAATTCCATTAACGAAGGCATTAAGCTGCAAAGCCAGAATAGGCCACAAAGATTTAGAACCAAGGGTAGTGGTGGCCGCGGTGGTGCTGCAGGTAATGGCGGCCAGAATCACAATTCCACACATCCCCATAATGTGTCCAACGAGAGTAACACGAATGGCAATGAAAGTGATTCAAACACCACAGAAAGAGCAGCAGGTCCCCCAGCTGTTGTGGCAACACCGGGAAATGTACCCGCTCCCGTTACACATTCCACAACCAGCACACCTCCAGCCGTAGCAGTGGCGGTTGCCGTGACACCGTCATCGTCTCTCAGCCAAGGAGCAAGCACCTCGACCACACGAATGGAAGACGGTGCCTCAAATCCACCATCAGTACGTTCTACCCCCTCCCCTGTACCTTCTAACTCCAGCAGCTCGAAGCCGAAAAGGGCCATGTCAGTTTTAACATCAGAAAGATCCGAAGAGTCTGAATCAGATTCACAAATGGACTGTCGCACCGAGGGCGATTCGAATATTGACACCGAAGGTGAGGGAAACGGAGAGTTGGGCATCAACGATGAAATAGAGTTGGTATTCAAGCCACATCCCACTGAAATGGCCGGGGACAATCAGTTGATGAAGGCTCTCAAAGAGAATTGTATAAGATATATAAAGACGACAGCTAATGCAACGGGTAAGGATAATAATACGTACATTGTGTCAAATTTACATACATATACAAATTTTGGAGGAACTTATTGTGGCCTTGTGATGAATTTTTGTTTTAAATATTAGTTTTTTTTGTCGGATTGTAACAAATAAAAATGTTGACTCTGTTTTGAGTGCAATTCTTTTGCACTTGGATCAACATTTTTAGAAAATAGCAGCAATTTGTCAAAGGTTAAATTTTTAAAGTCAAAACTGACTTTAGGGCAATGGAAAGGCAAACATTTAAAGAAAAGAAAACACTATTAATTTTATTAATAGTTGTCTAAGACATACGAATAAAAAATTTTCTATATAGTGTCATCATCACCTCCTGCAATTTTTCAACTCCTGTGATATATATAATTTATGTCCCACAAATCAAATTTTTATCCCCTAATATTTTTTTTAAAAATAATTTTTATCTCGCCGCTTCTTTATAAAGTTTGTACATGATGTTATCAACACTACAGAAATGCGCTTCTCAAACGCTGCCGTTTAAATTGTAACCCCAACAAAATTTCTTATACTTATCTCTGTATAAAATGAAATCAATTTCCCCTAGACATCCCCACAGTTCCCCGACATTTTCCTTAATAGAAATTATACCCTATAGGAATTTCTATTAAAAACGCTTTCTTTCCTCCATTGCTTATTCTGATATTAAAATTCTCCCTTTTAACTTTCTTTTCAGTCGATCACTTGAGCAAGTACTTGGCCTTACGTTTAACCTTGGATTTGGGTTCCGAATTACCCGAGGCTTATCGTATGCTTAATTTTTGTATCTACATTGCTCCACAGCCATCACAATTGGTTATACTAAACGGCAATCAGACATTGCATCAAGTAAATGAGAAATTCTGGAAAGTTAACAAACCCATGGAAATGTTTTACTCTTGGAAAAAGTCATAAATATTAATAGTAATTGCTCCTTAACATCCTCAAGTGGAATAAAGAAGTGTTCCTTAACATTTGCAAGTGGTATAAGGAGAACAATCGAACAACATTATTTAACACAATAGTGCAGTTGATAATAGATATGTCCTATTTTTATTTCCTTTTGTAGTAGTATAAGTTTTTTGGTTTCAAATTTTTTTAAAGTACTATTTATGCCAAGCTTTTACTTTGTATCGCTTTAAGACTTAATATTTGATTTATCACTATAAACTATAGATTATGGCTTTTAATGTGTATTAATAATGTCACGTAAATTATAATAAATATTGTAGTATTATAAAACAGTTTAGGGAATTTTAATACGAGTATACAGAAAATTCCTGTGTGTGTCATGGACTGCACTGTAGTTGTGCATGCATTTTTCAGAGAATCTATTCACTTTGCGGGAGGTTTTTAAAAATTAATTTCAGCTCATATATATTACTCAAGGAACAGGAAAGATGTCCTTATAGGCAAATAGTGGAGCTAGACAACAGCTGTTTCCATTGCTTCAAGATGACCAAGACAAATGGAAGGCGTTACTGCACCCTTTTCACATACTTGTTTTGATTAACAAACAGTTTGCCAGTTTGGATAAGTATGGATGAAGAAATCTTAAGACTAAATAAGAAATTGTATGGCCAAGCGTCTCTTTTGGCTTAGAGAAATTGATTTCGACCTTTCTTACTCTGCGACACAGAATCCTCAAGCATATAAAACATGTTGAAGTTGTATATTTTCAATAATTTTTATTATTATCAAATAAAGCTACACTTGTTTAATAGTTATATAAATATACAGTATAAAGAAACAATGTACTACATATCGTAGTAAAAATAGAAAATTATGTTCTTTCTTGTCTAAAAAAAAATTTAAATATAAACTAAATAAAACTAGAATCTAAAATTAAGTAACTACAGCTGAAAACAGTAAGGAATATATGGTTGGTATAAATAAAATCAGCATAAATATGTACATAATTACTGTACAAAATATTGTGGAGGGATAAACAAAATAATCACTATAAGAAAATTAAGTAGAACTTGTGGCATACAAATATTATTTATTGTTGGTCGTTGTTCGTTCTCAGTGTTAGCGATGCTTTAAGTTGCGATGTGCTGTAGGGCAGTTATAAATATATTATATATAAGTCATGTATACAAATATGTGTGATGTTAACCATGAAAGCACTTATGGTATCAGTTCCTGAGTGAGTCTTGAGTCTGACACTCCTCGCACACTTTTATTGTTTAAGTTTTTTCAAAATAGCATCTTTATAGCCTCTATACTCCTCACTCAGCTCAATCTCATCCCTAAGCGTACCCTGGATACGCATTAGGCACCGTGTTATGTTATCACTGTCACCGGTTTTGATTTGTTCGTTTAGTTCTTTTTCCAATTCTCTGGGCAAGCCCAAATCGACCAGTTCGTCCAATTCATCCAGTGTCACAACGCTTACGTGGGGCATCATATATTCGCCGCATTTTTCATAGACTGCTAGGTATTGCTTAGCCAGTGATTCGTCACCGCATCCAGATTGTTGTAGATAGCTTTGAAATATCTTTACTGCCTTTCTATCTATGAGAGTAGCTTGAACGCCCATTTGATAAATACTTTGGACTTCGGCGAGGGCAAGCTCTTGACAACCACAAAAGCATTTGAGCAGGCGAACCGCTTTGTTCTGGAAATAAGACAGAAAATAATTATTATAATTAATAGTTTTAGGCCATTTAAATACTAGTATCCTGACGGGATTCTAGCTATCATGAAAAATCTGTAAGACATGCTTTAAATTGTATTTAATTCTACAAAGATAGATGAGGGTTATTTTACCTCGAAATAAGTTAGTTAGTCCAATTGACAATTCCAAATGCATTTGAATTGAATTTATTCAAAAAGAATGTCTCATTTATAGCTTTCATATTAAAAGAGATTTTAATAATGAAGATTTGTGCGCAATAAGAATCTCCCTTTTAGAAGTAAGTGTCACTGGACTTGCGGTGGGGTGGACAGATACCATGTTGAGCGACTGTGTCGTTGCTTCGGAGCTGAATCGATACTATACAAGAAAAAGTACCACTGGGACAATCCTTCTTCGTCTCCACTCTTATGGGAGCTGGTGTTAAACAATATTCACCTGCACTTCAGGAAGGGAGGAATAAAGGCTGTTACATACATTAGCAGATGACATCATCACATTGTGCAATTTTGAGTTAAATGCAAACCGCTCCGGGCTTACTTTACCTCTGGAAAACAGAGCTGTTATCCTATGAACTTTAGACCATCAAAGCTAGACGGCTTTGAACTGAGTTTGCCCTCTGACGCCAAATATCTGGGTATAATTCTTGGCTGTAAACTAAACTCGTATATATACACAGAGGAAAAGCTAAAAAAATGATTGAACAACCAATTGCTGGAGAGGACCTGCTGCAAAAATACACCTTGAATACCCTCAGCTAAATCTATCATACAGATAGGATGACAACTGCAGCGTATTATTGCAAGTAATGGCCTTGACAGTGAAAATGGCAAAGGACTTCATCATCCCTTTTTTACTCAGTGCTGTAACAGACAATCAAAAGGCAGATTGACTGGTTGGTAGATGGTCTAGTTTTGATATGTATGTTATAGCCACTGATATATTATTACAACGAGTTTATCGAATAGAGTAGATCGGGGTTGGCAATCCTTAAACGGGATTGTTCAATTTGAAAATTGAAAAAAGTGGTGATCGTCTAATTTTCCGCATCACTACATAGTTCCGTGAAGGTAGGGCTCTTACATGAAGTTGAGACCGGTCTGTAGTAGATTTCTGTCACATCTTGAGAAAGAAACAAAATCGATAGGTCATTTACAATGTGAAGAATGTCCTGCTCATTTGCGAAAGCAGCGCTAAGAAGGTTTTAACCTGGATGGACTCAGGAATAAGAATAATCAGGAGTAAGAATGATAAAATTGATAATGACGACTTCAAAACGAGTTGTTAAAAGTTCCATCAATGAATTGAGAAATCAAACACTGGTATTGGCATTTTGTGCCAAAAACAACCTCTATGCAATTTTGACCGATAGACAAGAGTAGACAAAACCTTGTGTGGATAATGCTGACGTGAGGTCTTCGTTGATGCTATCTTCGAACAGGTGTGATTGGGCTTCTTAATTTACTGATGGGGCTTTTAACACTTAAGGTTTGCGATGATAGTGGAGGAGTCACAGCAAGGGGTGTTGATGAAATAGTCTGGCAAATATCGAAATAGCTATCCGCCCTGTCACATAATCCATTTCACACAACTTTTGTAAAAACAAATTCTACCGTTAAAAAAAATATTCCCTACCCTTAATGAACTCCATGTGGCAACAACACACGCAAGACATTTGTTCCTTGGCTACGATGGATTTGTTTTCATATAGTTGCACCTAATCGATATAATGCTAAGAAATTATAGCTCAGAGTTACAACAAGAGAACTCCATTGAAATATAGTATAATTTTGGGAATTTCCCCGAATTAACATAGACGATAATACTAAACTATAGCTACAATGTTAGCAAATTCATTAAGAATGTGAACGAAACGCATGCTTTAAATTATTTCCATTTAATAACAACAAAGCAAAACACCGGCTACGGGGAGCCTTATGACATTTAGCGGAAATATTTTGAAAAACCGGATATTGTCAAAAACATAAATGAAATAGTTTATCATGAGGTAATCAACATTGATCAACATAAATATGCATTCGCTGTAACATATAATACAATTGCTTTTAGTGATCGAGAGATACAGCGGAATAATTTTAATAGAAGGTGTTTGTTGCCCTTTCTTACCTTGTGTGATGAACTCATTTTTCGTGGTGCGCCAATATCCAAAGGGCTCACTCAAAAGATTTATAACTGTTACTGGCACAGCTACACTGGCTAGGTTGCGCTCGTACAATTTGCTAATAATAATTCATATATTTTCTATGAGTTATTTCACAAATATTTCTTTGTTTTTTAGCAATCTTATCTCATTAAAATTATACCGAGTGCTCTGTTGATAGACAATCAATAAACCAGATATATTTTATTATTGCTGTCACAATAACTTTAGCATAATGTTTTGCCTTCTTCTTATGTTTTTATTATTTTATCACAATTGGTGGCACCATCGCAGCTGTTTCAAATACGATTTTTATTGAAAACTAATTTTTTCCCATAAAAATTGTTAATAAATCTCACATGCCTTGCAAAAAAAAATACTGTTTGTTTGGATACACGGAAAGTTTACGTCAGCTGTCATATGGCAGTTGTAAACAGGGATGCCGTATTGGCTTAAATTCTGCGGTAATTAACTGTTAACAGATATTATTTTTGGTTCAATTGTGCTACAAGTATTTTTGTTAATATAATATTATTTTTAATTAAATAAAATAATAATAGGACCACATAAATTAATATTTGAGACGGGTTTGGCAATATTGGGAGAGAATTAGCAAACAAAAGTAATAATAGGGTTAACATGCTTATTAAGTATGGTTTACACGCTATCTACCCATATCTTCTCATATCCCCTCAACAACATGAGCGAGATAGCCAAATTAGAAAACATGTAGGAGTAAGCAAAGACAAACACTACAAATTTATAGCAAAGTAATATTGAATTATAGAAAGGTGGATAGAAAATCAAAATTGTACTGATTTGACAGAAGATAGGGGATATGGGTGGATAGCGTGTAAATCAGCCTTTATCGACAATGGAATAAATTGACCACACAGAAAAAAAGCGTTACGAAAAATTTTGTTTTTGTTTTTTTTTTTTCTAAAACCCCAACGACTTTTTGTTTACAAAACAATAAGAAAGTCGAATAAAACACTTAAAAAAACCAATAAATAAATAATAAAAATTAATAAATCTAACGTTACAAGTAAAAACCATAAAGTCCAAAAAAAATCAAAAGTTACAAAAACACAAACAGATAAAAAAAATTGTATGGTATGTCATGGGATTTTTTAAATTTAAAATTTTTAGTATTTCTTTTACACTCGGTTTTTTTTTGTTTAACATAAATATTTAAAAATGTAAATTTTTATTTAATTAAAATTTTTTATATAAATAATTAATATATAAACTTTACACAAAACTTCAAGAAAACGTAAGTAAAAAACTATTAAAATCACCAATGACCTAAAAAAATATAATTACACAAAAAATTAAAAACATTTTTATTAACATAACTTAAAATTCAATATTATTATTAAATTAAAAAAAAGTAACAAAACCAGTAAGAAAGTATCAGTCGGGAAAACCGACTCACACTCAGTAAAACATAAAATTTTCTGTTATATTGATATTATATAAAGTGGGCGGAGTGGCACATTTGTATGGGAGGTACCAGAAGGGGCGCGGATAGACTACAAGTTTTTTCTCCAAAACTTTATTCTGTTATAACTTAATCAAATTTAGAATTTGGACAAGATCGCGTTGATGTATTCATATTGTTACTCAATTTCCAAAATGGGCGGAGCGGTACAATTCTATGGAAGATACCAGAAGGGGCGTGGCCAGACCTCCAGTTTTTTTCTTCAAAACTTTATTTTGTTATAACTTAACCAAATACAGAATTTGGACAAGATCGCGTTGGGTGTATTGACATTATTACTCGATTTTAAAGTGGGCGGAATGGTACATTTGGATGGGAGGAACCAGAAGGGGCGTTGCTAGACTTACAGATTTTTACCTCAAAACTTTATTCTTCTTTAGCTTTAGTAAATACAAAATTTGGGCACGATCGTGTTGGGTGTATTCATATTATTACCTGATTTCTAAAGTGGGCGGAGCTGTACATTTGTATGGGAGGTACCAAATAGGGAGTGGCCAAACCAGTTTATTTCTAAAACTTTTTCCTGTTATAAAATAGTACATGGCTCAAACTACTTAAAAAGTCATTAATCGAATTTGGTTCAAAGAAACCTAGGGTCTAAAGTGACTCCTTCTATGTGTTAAATTTTTGTGTCGTATCAAA
This sequence comes from Muscina levida, assembly GCA_964034835.1. NCBI lineage: Eukaryota > Metazoa > Arthropoda > Insecta > Diptera > Muscidae > Muscina > Muscina levida. The sequence continues at coordinate 155,973,557 of OZ035880.1, forward strand.
TGATATATACCTCCTACCAGTGGGGTGAAGGTATAAAAATAACAACATTTAGTAATAATTTAAATAAAAAATCACGTTAATTTAATTAAGGCCAGCCGTGGCACGATGGTTAGAACATGTGAGATCCCGGGTTCGGTTCCCGCCTCCAGTCATCTACATTTTTTTTTATTGCCAGTCCTCTCGATGTTGTCGACAGCAAATTCGCAGTATGGTGTCGAGTAAATCGGCATGTCTAGTAAAAGCTTTTTATACAGTGGCGTTCGCATTCTTCGATAAACAAGTAGGTGCCGTTAGTTGTGAATTTAAAAGTAGAAAGCGTTTAAATCACCACAACGCAAGAAGCTATCCCATACCTCATTCATTAAGTTTTTTTTTATAAATATTAAAATTACTAAATACATATTCGCAAAAAAATATTAAGGCTGAAGTGCAGAATAAAGGGCGGGAGCCCGATTAAAAAAAATCGCGCAATTTTTTTAAAAATAACTTTAGCCTATACTCCGAACATATCCATTTTCACTCTAATTTACAAAAAAAAAATATTTTTCCCGGAATATACCAAAAGAATATTTTGCCTGCGGCGCTTTTGCTACCATCTTAACCGTTACCACTCTAATTTACGAAAACAATTTAAAGGGATATATAAAAAACAAAAATTAAAAATTCGCTTTTTCTTATATTTTTTAAATTTTTTTTTCAACTTTTCCTCTTTTATCCTTTTTTTTACCAAATTTGTTCCGACGTCCTTTTTAACATTTTCTTCAAATTTTTATTGAACTTGCCTAATTTTTTCTAAAATTTTAAAATTTAATTTCCATAGGGGTTCATACGGGGTATTTCAGAAAAAATTTTTTAAAAAAATCCCGATTTTTAATTTTTTTTTTAGAATTTTTCAATTTATTTCCTTAAATTTTTTTAATTTTTCATGATTTTATCACATTTTTTAAATTTTTTTGGTATATACCGGAAATTTAAATAGCTCTAACTAGGCCCAGGGGGGTTACTATGTAACTCGATTCGAAAGTTAAATATTACGAATTCGGATTTTTCCTACCAACTAACTCGAATTCGCAAATACATTTCCTACTTTCGAGTTGCCATATCCGATTATCGGATACTCGTACTCTACTTTCGGATATGCATTACTATGTATTTCGAATTTAGATGTCAGAGTCGGTCGAAAGTTGACATTTGTACTCGTTTGATGTTTAGTTAACGGATGATACATAAAAAGATCTTTAAAAAATCGAAACAACGATAGCAGACGCTGAAAAATTTAAGTATTTCTTAAATATATATATATTCGTTGATAAATGTTAATTCAAGTCATTTTCAATAGGGAAAATACTACGAAAAATTTAAATACCAAGCAAAGCCAATTTGAGATCATGCTCAACTTTATGACGGAGCATCCACAGTTGGCTAAGGGGTACATAAAAGCTGCGGACGCCAAACAAGCCACCAATGATTTATGGGCACGATTGGTTGTGCTTTGAGCACAACACATTCTCTATAGCATTGCATACTTCCTTGATACAGTTTGACACAGTTTGTTGTGCCAAGCCAGCAAACCGGTCTTGACCGATTTGGTGTTGGTACCACCCTTGCCCAAGAAACTTCAGTGTAGCACCCAATTTGATTGTGGGTGTTACACCAGTCGATCTCATGGTTGTTGGCAGCTCCGAACTAATGCTCTCCAGCACATAGTTAAATGCTTTCTTGTTAAGCCGAAAATTTCGCACAAACCTGCAAATATAAACACGTTAAAATATGTACACACATACAACATATTTAACAAATTGTTACTTACATTGCATCCGTCAACTGCATAAAGTCTACACCATCGCGTAAGATTTTACGTTCCAATTGCTCGTCTTCACTTTCTAACCAAAGGGCAACCGAATCCATTTTTATAAGAAACAAATATTTCTTGTTAACTTTTATTTTTATTGTTTTGTTATTTTTGACATTTTTGCGAAGGAAATGCTGCCAACTTTGAATAATACATTCGAAAGTACTGCCAAAAATAGTTCCAATTAGTGGCAGCACTTTTCACTCGATCCGAAAGTGTTACATAGTAACAGCTCAAATTCGAATCGAATACAACTTTCGAGCTGTTCGAACTTTCGAATCGAGTTACATAGTAACCCCCCAGGAGACCCGTAGGAAAATATCCGTCATTTGAGTACCCACACATAGGGGTGGGCCCCTGGGCCTTAGCGCCAACATTGGGGGGAGTGGCATTTTGTTTAGGGCTCACGCCCCTTGTTCTACGCTGTTGCCGATATTAAATTACAATAAAAAAAATCAAAACAAAAATTAATATACACCGTCCCTATTTTGGACAGCCTAGGGCCCATAGACTCTTGAGCCAGCTTAGACCTTAGATTTTTGTTGTTTTTGTGGAACTCACCTGGAGAGGTTGGCGTCTTCCTGCTTTTCAGCCATACATCACCCGGTGAAATACAATTTAACCCTTAATGGCTGATTTCCTGCTAAGATTTTGGGTAATTTCACATTATCGTTTTTTCTGCTTTGTTGCTATTTTATATGTCAGCAAATATCTGATTCTACCGACATACCAACACTTTTATACCACTTATGAACTGTACTGTTATGGAGAGTTTACATATGGCAACACTCACTCATTTTTGACATTTTCTACCCGCCGCTATTGAGAAATTAGTTTAGAGGATTTTGTGATTATTTTAGTTTGGAATTGCAAATAATCTGCATATTTATAGTTTATTTCGTGTATTTCGGCACTCGTATCAATAAATACAGCGACTGCATACATTTTCCTTCCGTAAAAACTAAAAAATGGCCGCTATACGTTCACGACGTTCCAATGCCGGCAATAGAATTGCTAAAATGCTGGACGATGAGGAAGAGGACGAGTTTTACAAAACCTCCTACGGTGGTTTTCAGGAAGAGGAGGAAGACAAGGAATATGTGTAAGTTGGGCAACCACCTGTTGTAATAGCAATAATCATCTCACGCAAAATATTCCACAGTCAAAAAGATGAGGAAGAGGACGTGGTCGATTCAGATTTTAGCATAGATGAAAATGATGAGCCTGTCTCTGATCATGATGAAGAGGCAGGAAAAAAACGAAAGCGAGTCGGCATCAATACTAAGGCTTACAAGGTGGGTTGGTGTGAATCGGAAAGTTTATTATGTAGTTTCATATATTGTTTTTGTTTTCCTTCCTAGGAACCTGCTAAGAAAGAGGACAAGGCTGTATCTGGCTCTCCAAAGAAAAAAGTTACAAAAGTTGTAAAACGCAAGATACGACCAAAGTTTACTGTTCACGATTCGGCCAGAAAATCTATACGCACCTCGACAGCCATTAAGACGCAGGCCACGAAAATACGACTCAAGGAGATGGATGATGCTCGCAAGAAAAAGAAAAAGGTGGTTAAAATGGAAGAGTATATGCCAACTCAGGAAGAATTGTTAGAAGAGGCTAAAATTACAGAAGAGGAAAATATAAAATCGTTAGGTGAGTTTGACAGAAGCGGATAAAATTATTTGTTAAAGTGTATAAAATGAGGAAACAAAAAACAAAGTGTGATGAGGGGCCGCGGTGAAATGCGTTCGAGCCCTGTCACAGCCAACTACAATTCTTTGACCGTCGAGTCAATCGGTCATAGTTGTTCACATGCTTAATAAATTTTTAACATATTTTTGTTTACAGAAAAATTCCAAAAAATGGAATTGGAAAAAAAGAAAACCCGTCCCACAAAGCGCACCTTTTGCGGTCCTATGATACGCTATCACTCTATGACTATGCCAGTGATGCGTAAGCAGACTCGCGGCTCCTCCGGACCAGCAGATCCCAATGATCCCAAGTCAAAATGTGAACGTACCTTTATATCACTGGAAAGTGATCTAGATGAAAAACTCTTTCATAGCATATTTAAACCGAAACGCATGCAAAAGAATACCGGCTACTTATGTCCAATTACAAAGTAAGTGTAAAACTTTTAATAGCTTATAAAACGAACAAAACATACTTACTTGATTTGTATTCTTTTTAACTTCAGATTGCCGGCTCGCTATTTTGATCCAGTTACCCAACAGCCATACTATAGCATACAAGCGTTTAAAATATTACGCGAGGCTTACTATATGCAATTAGAAGATCGGGGTAATACCGAGAATGTGGAAATGCAAAAATGGCTGGAGTGGCGAAAAACCGTTAAAGAGAATCGTCTAAAGGCCATAGCTAATAAAATTAATCAGTAACCTAATAGTACAAGTTTCAGTTTAATAATAAAAAAAAAACTCATATGTTTAAGTAAGTTTCATTTTCATACTTTTTTTTCGTACTTTATTATGGATTTTCTTCTCATACTATCACTGATTTCCGTTGTAATGGAGATAACATTTAACATTTATATCAACTATATTATAAAATATAACCAAAAAATATACAAAACATAGTAAGATACAATTTGGCTCTAATTTGACACATTTTTTTTGACACAATATCTAAACTCTAATTTACAATAATAATCTGCGTTTAATAAAACATAACAAGATAAACAGCTTCGTTTGGTGTTTGGTAAAAAAGTTTGGAGTATAAAGTTTAGAGTTTTGTTATATATTTTTTTAGGATTTCTTCGAGTTATTTTTCATGGGTGGTAGAGTGGTAGTTTATATAAAAATTTTGGCAATCTGTTAACATTAAGTGGAGATGACAAAATGTGTAGTGTATTGCAACTAGAAGTGTGGAATAGCTATGTGCAGGTAATAGGGCGTAACATTTCGATAATTAATGTATGTAGGGAAGTATCATGGGAAATTGTGATAATTTGATTTATATTTTTTATTATTTGTTTTGCTTTCACAGATGAAGAGAAATCGTTAATCGTTGTAAAAGATTTTGTATGAATATGGTTTTTTGTCATTTAATGTGTTTACGGTTTCTGTTGCATTTTTATCAATAGAGAATAGGGAATATAGTAGACAGACAAAAATATTGTTTTTTTTTTACATAGCCTTTCTATTTTTTTTCTATTCACAAAGAATGATTACAATATTTTTCATAACATAAATAAACCAAATAGTTTACTTTAAGTGCAAACATTTGTTTCTGAGCTTATTGTTGAAATATCTCTAAAAATTAACAAAAGTAACCTGTTGTAGGTCATAACTAAATTTATGATATTAATTACTACACTCACACCTATTATAAATAACTTGTCCTCCATTCATCCAAATAATCATATTTTTACATTTTACCTTAGACACATTTTATGTAACAATATGTTTAAAATGTTTATTTTTTTCTTGTTGTGTCTTTTTGCAGGTAATTAATATTTCTGCATCACCTAACATTAGTTTAATAATAGTGACAAAAAAAAAAAAAACACAGAATTCGTTACTTCGATTCATATAAAAAAAATACTGCATTCAATAGAACCATTTAACATAACACATCAGTCAATTTTTGTTACTCAATAACCACAATCACCACGATCTTGTCTCAACAACATATCTGCTTTCAACACATGCTTGGGGTAAGTCCGCTTCTTTTTTATATTTTCCTTTGGCTTACTGCTTAACTGTCCTCGAACTGTGATTGTTATATAAGTGTATCCTCATCTTGCCCCTCATAAACCATTAAGAGTGAATGTTGTGAGGGCGAACGTCCCAGTGTCATGCCACCCAAGGATCCATCGGGTGATAATAGACCTGTCTGCAAACTATTTGTATCGCGATATCCTGAGGTAGAGGAGGTTTGCGATACTGAGTCCCACGAGATTTCTCCTATAGCCTTGGGATGTTCTTCTTGGGCTAAAACTGTAACCTGTGAAATAAAAATATTACAAAGTGCAAAAATTGCGTAGAAAATTAGAAGATTTTGAAATTTGCTACTTTTGGTTGGTAAATTTCGAAAGACAGTAATCAAAATGAAAATTTTCACTTATATTTAAGTACAAAATTTTAATCTATTTCTGTACTGTAGACTCAGGTGGTATTTTATTAATTTTTATTTAAGTTTTTTTCCCCACCTATCTTCTCGATTCTTCCTTTAGCTAAACTAAACTAACTATTAAACTATTCGAAAAATCCCTGCATATCGCACAACTACCCCATAAAATAAGTATTAACCCCCAATTTCGCGATTCTACCTTTAGCCGTTTGGTATGGGTTATAGTACAAGTTTCATTCCTTTTTTTGGCCTTTCTTCCTAAAAAAAAACGAAATTCTAAAAATCCTTTCATATAGGACAACTTCTTCAAACCCATAGCCATTTTGTCTGGGTAATGGTACCAGTTTTTCTTTTTTTCGGTCTTTTCCTCCCTAAAAGTACCAAATTCGAAAAATCCTTTCATATCGCACAAATACCCCATAAAATAAGTATTTACCATTTACTTCTACAAAAAATAAATATTATTGCCCATTTTTGCGAATCTACCTTTAGCCATTTTGTCTGGGTGATGTTACCAGTTTTATCTCTTTTTCGGTCTTTTTCTTCCTAAAAGTACGAAATTTGAAAAATTCCTTTATATCGCAAAACAAAAATTCCCCCAATTTTGCTATTTACCTTTAGCCTGGGCGATTGTACCAGTTTTATTCCTTTTACGACCTATTCCCCCGTAAAAATACGAAATTCGAAAATTCTCTTCATATCGGACAACTTCTTCAATATATAGACTTTCATCCCCATTTTTTAGCCGTTTGTTCTCGGCGATGGCACCATTTGTACCCCCTTTTAGGTCGTTTCCTCGCTATAAGTAAAAAATTTGAAAAATTCCTTCATATCGCACAACTACCGCATGAAATAAGTATTCAACATAATTCTCGCGATTCTAACTTTAGCCGTTTGGTCTGGCTGATAGTACCAGTTTTATCCCCTTTTCGGACAGTTTCCTCCTAAAAGTACGAATTTCGACAAAAAAGTAGCCGCACGTAGAAAAGAATTTCAAGCACTTAGGTCTTTTGCGCTCCCTGAATAGTTAGTGACACCAGGTCTTTCAACTGGTTCATCCAACGAAGTTTTGGTCGCCCCCTCCTGTGCCGCCAATCGAGTTTATTGACGAAGACATTCAAAGGAACATTTTCATTCATTCGTACAATGTGTCCAAGCCAGCGCATTCGGTCTATTTCAACGCGCTTGACTACGTCGAGAGAACGTTTAGTTATTAAATCGCTTGCTTAGCACATAGTAGCAGCTGTTTGCCACCAATACTCGTCTCTTGATTTCCAGGCTGACATTATTTTTGTTTATGGCGGATCCGAGGTAGACAAAATCATCTACCACTTCAAAGTTATAGTTGTCAACGTTCACGCAGCGTCCCAGACGAGTGGACACTTTGTTCGTTGAAACAAAAAACTTGGTTTTGTCCTCATTTATCACCAGATCCACTTCTGCCGACTGCTTCTCAATGCTCGAACTTCCCGTAGTCCTCGGCCAAAGATATCTATATCATCGGCATACGCGAGCAGCATGTGACTTTTGTTAAAGATGGTACCATTCCTGTTTACTGCAGCCTTCCGCATGATCATCTCCATTACGATGTTAAAGAAATCGCAGGACAGACTATGGCCTTGTCTAAAGCCTCGCTTGGTAGAAAATAGCTCTGACAGATTTTTGCCAATTTTCACTGAAGACTTTGTGTCAGTTAGTGTCATCCTGCAAATTCGTATTAGCTTCGCGGGGATACCAAACTCAGCCATAGCATCTAACAATTTCTGCCATATGTGACTGTCGAATGCAGCTTTGTAGTCGATGAACAGAGGGCAGGTGTCAATCTGCATTTCTTGGGTCTTCTCCAGGATTTGTCGTAGTGTGAATATCTGGTCGGTCAAGGATTAATCAGGTCTAAAGCCACTCTGATAAGGTCAAATCAGTTTCGCCAGAATGGGCTTTAGTCTTTCACTTAACACACTAGACAGGGCCTTGTATGCGATGGGTAAAAGGCTAATCCTGCGATAGTTGGTACACACACTTGGATCGTCTTTCTTAAGCACGGGACACAGGACACTTAGATTCCAGTCATCGGGCATGCACTCTCTGAGCCAAATCGTGTTTACCAAATCCATCATCGATGGTTGGTGTAATTTCTTCCCTTATGCTGTCTTCGGAAACGAGTAGAGACCGAAAGTGTTCCCTCCATATTTGCAGCACACTCTGAGTGTCCGTGACCAGATTTCCGTCTCTGTCCTTACATGTGGGGATCCCTGTTCCAAAACCTTTGCTTTTAACCCTTTGGTAGAACTTTCGGGCTTCACCTCTATCCCTGTAGTTTTCGATATCCTGGCTCTCTCATTTCTTCCACAGACGCCTTTTCCACCTGAACAGGCGTTTTATCTCCCTACTCTTCTCATTAAAACGCTCCGGCACCGCACGCGTCGCCAGTGGCTGCAGTTTTGTCTTGTATACAGCATCCATTTTCTCAGACATTTCGTGACATTCATCATCGTTCCATTGCTGGTCTGAGCGTGGTTTTTCATAACCCAGTACGGTCGTTGCGCAGTCGTTATAGAATTCGCAATATGCTGTCACTGTGTGTCGGGGACTTCAGAACTAGGGGGGTTTATTTGAAGTAATTAAGAAAGTTGGTGGGCTATCTCAGTGGTATGCAGCTTTGTGATATCTAGCTTCCTTTGTGTTTAGTTACGAGTGTTTTAAGCACTGCTTAATCGTGTGCGTATCTTGGCTGCAACTAGGTGGGAATCCGCGTATCACACGCACGGTCATAACGCTTGAGACATACCTTCCATCAATTACCACGTGATCAATTTGATTTCTTGTATTTTGATCGGGAGATATCCAGGTTGCCTTGTGCATATCTATATGCGGAAATGTGGTACCACTCACAACCATGTTTCTTGATGACGCGAAACTAACTAGTCTCAATCCGTTATCGGAGGTGTTGTTGTGTAGTCTGAATTTTCCGACTGCTGAACCAAGAGTATCTTCCATTCCTATTGTAGCATTAAAATCTCCTAGAAGAATTTTAATGTCATGTTTAGGGCAGCGGTCATATATCTCCTCCAGGCGCTCATAGAATGCATCTTTAATGTCATTGTCTTTGTCTTCCGTCGGGACGTGTACACAAATGTAAAAATATTTCGGACTGATGCGAATTGTGGCTATCCGATCACTTACAGCGTTAAACCGCACTACCAGTCTTCTTATATGGTTCATTTACAGCACGCTTTACTATTGGCAGCTGTGTTGCCTAGTACGCAGCAGATGTTTCCTCCGACAATACGCTACATTCTTCATCGTACCAGAACTTGTCTGAGCGTCGTTTCGACAGTGGTCATACAAAACGCAATATGTTGCCTCTATGTGTCAAGAACATCAGAAATAGATCCATTTTTTTATGTAATGGAGTAACTTAGAGAGTTGGTAGGAAATAGACATTGGCTATCTCGGCAGTATGCAGCCTTGCGGTGCTTCCTTTGCATTTGGTTACTAGCATTTTCCGCATTTGATCCGATTCTAAATTTGCACCTCCACCACATGAACGATCCTTACGCTTGAGATATGTTTTCCTCGGCTTACTTTACTTACTTAAGTGGCCCATTACAACTTACGAACGTAGTTCATAAGTTTGAGGCCTGAAGTACTAAAGAATTCCACACGCTTCGGTGTTGTGCGTGTGTTCTCCAGTTAGTCCTACCAGATGGTGGCACGTCGCCTACCACTTGGTCCTTCCAACGGAGTTTGGGTCTCCCTGCTCTGCGCCGTCCTTCAGGTTCGCCTTCAAACACCTTTCGCGCTGGTGCATTTACATCCATCCTGGCAACATGACCCAGCCATCGTAGTCGTTGCATTCTGACTCTTTTACCTACGTCGATGTCGTGGTAAAGCTCATACAGCTCATTGTTCATCCGATGGCGAAACTCGCCGTCGACACAGATTGGTCCATACATTTTTTGGAGTTCTTTTCTCTCGAATACTCCCAGGTTTTATATGTCCGTTGTCGTAAGCATCCATGATTCGGCAGCATACAAAAGTACGGGTAAGATTAGCACCTGGGAAAACTGTTTCTTAGTATTCCGAGATAAGGTGGTATTACTAAAGTGTTGCCGAAGTCCGTAAAAACATCTATTGGCTAGCACTATTCTCCGCTTAATTTCTTGGCTGACATTATTTTTCTTATTGACGGAAGATCCGAGGTAGGTAAACTCATCTACTACCTCAAAACAATAATTTTCAACGTTGACGCTGCGTCCCCATCGAGAGGACTTTTTGTTCGTCGAAATCATTATTTTTGTTTAGTCCTCGTTGACCGCTAAACCCATTTTTGCCGACTCTTTTTCTAGTGAAGGGAAGACTGCAGTAACGTCCCGCAGATTTCGGTCAATGATATCTATATCATCGGCGTAGGATAGTGGCATGTGGCTTTTGTGGAATATGGTGCCAGACATGTTGACACCAGCCTTTCTCATCACCTTCTCCAAAACTATATTAAATAGTGTACAGGACAGGCTATCGCCCTGCCTGAGACCTCTTTCCGTGTTGAATGGTTCAGACTGATCTTTACCAATCTTAATCGAGGATTTGGTGTTTTCTAAGGTACATCTGCAAAGTCGAATTAGCTTTGCAGGAATACCAAACTCATAAAGCCTATTCCTTATCGGAGAGTCGAAGGCAGCTTTGTAGTCGACAAAGAGGTGGTAGGTGTCGATCTGCTTTTCATGGGGTTTTTCCAGGATTTGTCGTAAGGTGAATATTTGATCCGTCGTAGATTTGCCAGGTCTAAAGCCGCACTGATATGGTCCAATTAGTTTTTCTACAATTGGCTTTAGACGTTCACACAATATGCGTGAAAGGACCTTGTACGCAGTTGGTAATAGGCGTGGGATAAGCCTATTTCTATTCCTAGTTCTTACAGCAGGGAGACCATCGGCTCCAGCAGCTTTGTTGTTTTTAAGGCGGGAGATGACCATACGTATCTCGGGTTCGGCTTACAGACTATAATATATTTTGTTCGCCACAAAGTACCTTCATCTTTATTATAGCTTACAGCATACCTATACATTTCTGTCGCCTTCTAAATTATGCACCCAGATATTTATTGTACTTATACTTACACTACTGGGCACTTCCATGGGCTTCAAACGTTTCAAACGGAATGTCCTCCTACTTGCTGCCTTCGATCGTTGCAATCGTGACGGTTTGTGATCACCTAAACTATCCTCGGCTGGACTCTCTGGCGACAAAGGTGTCGTTGAAGTCTCACCCGATGAATGTCGAAATTCTACGGATGAAACAAATCTCAATTTTGGTTGCTGTGCCTTAAACGGACCCTGTTGTAAACTTTGCGAGTGAGAAAGCTGCGAGGTGACGCCTGCAGGCAATGCCGTTGCTATGGTAGCCGAACTTGTGCCTTGGCTGGAACCTATGCCCGTAGCTCCAGAACCGGAAGCTCCACCAGCGCCTATAAGGGTGGGAGCTGATCCTATGGCCTGCTCACCACTATGACTCTCACTGGTTGTGTGATGATCTTTGCCCGTGGAGCTGCTTGAAAGTGATTCCCGCGGTGGATGCAACGTTTGCTGAGACAGAGTGTCACTGGGTGTACAAATGCCACCGGAACCGCTGCGGGAATCAATGGGCACGGCTGATATGTGGGAATGGGTAGCTTGGCCTGTAGTGGTACCAGTGAAAATTGAAATTAAAGAAGGTCGTTGTTGGGATTTATTATGAGCATCAGTACCGCTTGTGGCCGCAGGGGTATCACTCTTCTTAAGATCAGAACTCTCACGATCTAGACAGATGGAAATGAATATAAAAAAATGAGAAATGATGTTACGTATACGATAACAAAAACAAATACCATACCATAACGTTTCTCCTCCAATTCATCTCGCAGATCTTTCAATTCTCTCGCCAATTCCAAAAGTAAGGCACCTTTAGATTTGATGCCACCCTGGGGAGGAGTACCCCTTAAACGCTCGCGTATAATAAACTGCATATGACGTTCATGATCACCAATGGGAGGCTGAGAAATCTACCCACACCGATAGCAACAGAATAAGGTTAATTAATAATATGTAAATGCTTTAACCCTCTCCCCCTCTACTTACCTTGTGCAATATAAAAGGCAATAGTACTATATAGAGCGGTGTACGGTGCGTAACCACAAACTCCAAGAAACTCCATAGATCCGGAGCGGCTTCATTTCTTCTACCCAAATCTCTCATGACTCGCACGATACGTGGCCATTCGGCCGACAGACGATTCTCAAAACATATACACACGATGCGCAGTGCCAAGAATGCCGCCTGGTATAGGGAACCAGCTATGCGAGCTGGCCGTTTGGCATCCCTGCTTCCGGTAAATGTTAGAGAGCCCGTCCTCAGATCGCCACCCACCCGATTGATTTGTGAGACTGCTTGTCCTGTGCGTCCGGCCGGTGGACTCATGGCATTCAGCACAGCCGTCAGCAGATAACTGACATCGGTCATTTTTAATTCACCCACATCGGAGACACCGCGTCCCGAACAAACTTTCAAGCACAAAGGCATTATCAAATGCATTAGATATCCTTCGGCCTTCTCCTGGGTGGAGAATTCCGCACTGCCACCACATATCTGAACCAAGGAGAAGCAATCGACAGGACTTACCACCTGCAAAGCCACCAGGCGCACTACCGTCGAGCAGAAGAAGGCCGGTGGATTCTGAGACATAAGAGCTGCTCCTGCGCTTGATACACCCTCTGGGGCCGTGGAGCCCGGCTCGTTGACAATCAGATTTTGCACTGTGGCTATCAAAGTTTTCATCTGCTGCCAGTGCAGCACATAGGGATGTCGCACTACGGTTTCATGTATGCCCTTGAGCAGACCAGCCGCTGCCTCCCAATCCGTATTGCGGCGAATTGAAGGTTTCTTGGAGATTTTCAAGAAAACTTTGTCGATTCTTCTTAAAATCGTCACCAAAGCATTGCGCAATGTATCATTGGACCATTCAGCCCGGGGTAAAACGGCTTGCATATATCTTTGTAAACCTCTGCAGGCCATGGATTCAGGATCGTACGGTGATACCTTCAGTAAAGAATGAGCAATGTCAGCCAAGCGAATATGACACTTGGCATCTAAAACTTCGGTAGGCTTATTATCATCCTTGGGTAACTTTTTGGAAAGCTCTTGCAAGCGGGTGGTTGATTTACTTAGAAAATCACCCACAACGGAGAGCAGAACATCCCTAGGTCTGCGATATTCGGTTCTAATCATTTCTGAATCTTCACCCGTATCAATAATGTTCTTGGTGCGAGGATCATTAATATACTTGGAATGGGATTCTTCTTCGAAATCTAAGCCCGGTGAACATGGAGGACCACGACTACAGTTGCGTTGCGATGAACCCTTGTGCTCGGGGCTATTACGGTAGGGGCCATTGTAACTCTTTGCCAAGCCCTCACAATTATGCACCATGGTACGTATGGCCACGGCCAATTGGAGAATAATGTCCCGTTCAGATTTTCCTTGAAGCGGAATGTAGCTGGGAGATTGAATTTGTTGAAGATAGCAGGGCAAGATGGCTTCCAAGATTATCTGAAATTATTAAACATAGCATAAGGGAATACGCAATAGAATCCCCCCCCTAAACTGTCAAAACTTACCAACATCTGATAACCTCGGGTGCTTTCGGCCGAATAGGAGACCACCATAACACAAAGTGTTATACAATCCAAAACTGTAACATCGCCATCTTCATCGTGATAGCAAAAATCTATGGCTTTTAAAGGTTTTGGTTCCTTAACTAACTCCGCAATATTCAAGGGATCCGGTGAGGGATCTTCTAAACTTAAGAGCAAATTAAACAGACAGCTGGACTGGACCTAGAATTTAAATAAGCAAAGTTCATGAATTGTCTTTGGAATATTTAGCCACTGGCCAAAATACACACCTTATGAGCATCTCCATACATGCCATCCTCGTCGGTATCCAAGATAGCCGATACTGAACCAAACATTTGTAGTATGAAGGGTTTACGATTCAGCAGATAAAACTGCTTGACGGCATATTCAATGGTAGTGGTAATCAGTTTATTTGTCTGATGCAGCGAATATATTTGCAAGAGTGTTGGCATAATCATAAAATAACCATTGGTCGAGAAAATATTCTTGAAATTGAAGGCGGCATTGATGTAAGTGGCCATTACATAGCGCATGATGCACGAATCTTCCGCATGTAGAAATGCGGCACCCGATAAGACATTTAGGAATAGCTGAATATCTGCTGAATAGGCAAAATTGCCAGCCATTGCCTCAAACATACGCGCAATCAAACGGACCCACATGAATTTGTGCAATACGTCCAGACCCAACAGTACTTTGCCATATTCACCGCCTTGATGCAAATCTAAATCTACCTCTAAGGCTTTCCGGGGGAACGAGGGCAATTTCATGAGTTCCTCGTGCAGAAAGACAACGCGCTGGACGACCATGTCAACGTTTTTCAAAATAGCCCATGTCAAGTGAACTTTGCCAATTTCTACGAACTTTTTGGTTAATTCTTGTTTTTGTAGGGCCAAAAATGATTCATCCGGTTTAAGAAGTACCAAACGTACTTCGGGGTATTGGGATCGTTTGAAGAAGTATAAGTCGCGGATATACCAGTTGGGGTTGAGTATTTTGTCTGAAATGACATTGCAAAGAGAGGGGAGAAAGATTACAAGGAGAAAAAGAATGGGCTGCAAGTTTAGATAAGATTTGTATGTTTGGGTTAGGTTGGTTAGTTATGTTAATTGGACATGGGACTCTTGAGGGACTCTCTGGAAATATGTAGAGCCTATGTGATTGTCTTAATAAATTAAGAACAATGGGTGGTGTAAGAAAAAAGGAAGATGATTACTACAATCAGAATGAAAACAAGTATGTCAACCAATCGTGCGAAGGTGTAGCAGGAACCAAGCAGTCGCTGATCGCAGCGCTGAGCTACTAACAGACATTGATGCAAAGACACAAAAAAGAGATAACATTTCGAATTAGTAACGTCAACATAGATTGAAGCTACCGAAGACGGAATGCATAACAGCAACTCTGCACAAAACATCTTAAGGATATCAGTATAAATTAACCCTCCCAGCCTAAATGAGATATAAGAGACCATTGGAAAATTAAGAAGTAATAAGGCAGCAGGCGAAGATGAAATACCAGCCGAAAATCTACGTGCTGACACAGCTCACCTTCTAAAGCCTCCCATCACATCAGTATGGAAAGAAGAAAGGCTACCTTCAACTTGATATAAGGGGATAATTGTAAAGTTGCCGAAAAGTGGCGATTTGAAATATTGCAACAACTGGAGAAGAATTACTCTAATGAACACCATATACAAAATACTGGCAGTCATAATACAGGGAAGACTTCAATATAAATTAGAGAACAATCTACGAGATGAACAGGCAAGTTTCTGGCCAAATAGAAGCTGCTTAGATAAGGCCAATACTCTAAGCATTATAATAGAGCGATCTATAGAATGGCGTACTCCCCTCTATCTACTGTTCATAGACTTCAAGAAAGCCTTCGACACCTCCAATTGAGTAAGAAAGAAGTATCCCAGAAAATAATTCGAATCATCAGAGATATTTACGAGA
This sequence comes from Muscina levida, assembly GCA_964034835.1. Lineage (NCBI taxonomy): Eukaryota > Metazoa > Arthropoda > Insecta > Diptera > Muscidae > Muscina > Muscina levida. The sequence goes on from OZ035880.1 coordinate 155,989,125, forward strand.
ACGCAGAACTCCCAGTTCTTCACAACGGGTACCATCAACCAAACATTTCATACTAACGCTGGAGTAAAACAAGGATGCCCTCTATCACGTCATCTGTTTACCATCGTGCTGAATGAGATCATGAGCGAAGTCCGTGTAGAGAGAAGAGGAATAACATGGAGTCTCTCACGCCAAGTCGAGGATTTGGATTATGTGGATGATATTTGTCTACAAAATCTCCAACATGCAAACGAAACTTTAAGATCTAGAAAGATTAGCGCGTAATGTTGGACTTGAGATAAATACCCAGAAAACCAAAGCCATGAGAATCAACAATGTTAGTACGGAAAACATCATGCTACAAGGCCAACCAGTCGAATACGTAGGTAGCTTCTACTATCTGGGCAGTATAGTGACAACAATTGGCGGCATAGAAACAGACGCAAGCAGCAGGCTCAAAAAAGCCAGAACGTGCTCCGGACGATTGCAATCAGTGTGGAGAAGATCACAAATATCCAGACGAACTAAGCTCAAAATATTCAACGCATGCGTAAAGTCTCCTCTGTTGTATGGAAGTGAATCCTGGCTAGTTTCGAACACAAACACTTAAATCACTCAATCACGTCAACAAGTGCCTCAGAGTCATAAACAGAATATTCTGGCCAAATACCATCAGCAACACAGATTTCTGGAACTTAAGCAACGAGGAACCCATCCTGAAGCAAATTAAACGTAGTAAATGGAGTTGGATCGGCCATACCATCAGGAAAAAGCCGGAAAGTATCATAAGGATAATCGTAGAGTGGAATGATCATGGCTCAAGAAGCTGTGGTCGACCCAAGACCACCTGGAGATACTCCAAGAGTTGGGACATCCATGGAAAGACGTTTAAATAGCAGCAGCAAATCGAGTAAGATGGTGATGCTTTGTGTAAGCCATATGCTCCCAAAAGGTGTAATGGAAAAAACTATTTTCGCAAACATGGGAATGTTTGGACTAGGAGATGCTCCCCTACCCCAGACGGTGAATTTGGTGTCATTTCAAGGATAATTATGTTTTAGGAAGTATATCGGAAACCGACGATTCTGAGATATTCATCTGTGATTTGAAATAAATTTCTAAAATAAAACTGGTCTTTCAAGTTATTGGTAAAAAGTTACGAAAGATAAAACTCTGCTCTTAGATAAAATATTAGGAGCTGGTTTCAAAACAGTAATGAAACTTTAATAGGAACATTCAGGAAAGAGTTAGTGAAGAGGCATATAGATGTGAAAATTTAATTGAAAAGAGGAGGTAAACTCAAAAGTAAATGGATAGAGGTGTTCTTTGCTATATTGATCCAAGAAGTTATACAAACCGCGAATTATATAGTATTGGGTGCGGCGGATAAACTAGCACAGAATTGCTGATCATTAGGATGAGCAATTTAAGACCCATTTGTAAGGTTGTATGTGACAGATTGCAGGAATTTTTCTAGATAGTGAAATGTTTTAATGTCATGCCTTCATCATCGCTACTGCCTACGGGGGGAGACTTATTAAGTCTTTCAGTCGCCTTTGTTTAGCTTATTCTCTTTCGTTCCTCCTTTAATTGTTTTTTGCTAACCATCTTCACATAACTTTTGAATCACTCACAAATAATGCCTTCAACCACATCGAACAGAGAGGAATCGATCCAAATTTACATCTTTTGGATAGATTTGTATGTCCGTCGTCCTATTTGGTCCATGCCTTATTGGATTTGCCATCTTCTTGTACATTCCTTTTGTTTATTTGCTGTTTGGCTTCAAGGATATTCCCTTTTACTTAGCTGGCACTTCTTTCCTATCCTATGCACGTAGAAAAATTTTATAAGCGCTTCGATTTTCTGCGATTCTTCCCCAGTTAGTCACACCCGCAAGCTCTGCAAGGTTCTCAGTAACCTGGTCTTTCCAACGGAGTTTTGGGCTCCCTCTTCTGCACCGTCCATCGAGTTCATTTTCGAAGACTTCGAGCTGGAGCATTTTCGTCCATGCGTACAACATGACCTAGCCAACGCAAACGGTGCACCTTAATGTGTCCGACCACGTCAAAGTCAGTGTGCGGCTCATACGACGTCAATACTCTCCGTTAACGATGATGGACCCATATAAACGGAGTATTTTTCTCTTGAATACTGCCAGAACCGTTTGAACTGCTTCCGTCAGAACCCAGGATTCTGAACCATAAATTTAGACAGGTATAACCAGTATCTGGAATAGCTGGATTTTTGTTCGTCGAGAAAGGGTTCTGTCATTAAATCGTTTGCTTAGTCCGTAGTAGCATTTATTATTTATTTATTATTTACGTTATTTGTTCCGTTGATGTCGGAACCTCGGTAGACAAAATTATCTAAAACCTCGAAATTATAGTTGTCAACGTTCACGCTGTTTTCCAACCGAGTAGATTTTTTGATCGTTTAAACTAATAAGTTCGTATTGTCCTCGTTCACCATTAGACCCATTTTTGCTGATTCCTTCTGTATACCTGAGAAGGCTGCAGTCACATCCTGAAGTTTTAGACCTATGATGTCTACGTCATCAGCGTACGCGAGTAGCATATGGCTTTTTGTAAATATCGTGCCACTCGTGTTTACTGCATCTCTCATCATTATCATCTCCACCACTATGTTGAAGAGGTCACATGATAGGCCGTCGCCTCGTGTTGGCCCTCGTCTGTTATAGAATGGCTTCGTAAGGTCCTTGCTAAACTTCACTGAAGACTTCGTGTCAGTCAGCGTCATTCCGCAAAGGCGTATCAGCTTCGCTGGAATACAAAACTCAGCCATGACTTCGAGTAATTTCTGCCGTATAGGGCTGTCGGAGGCAGATTTATAGTCGATGAAAAGATGTTAAGTGTCGATCTGTTTCTCTTGGGTCTTTTCCAGGATTTACCGAAGTTAGAATATCTGGTCAGTTGTTGATTTACCAGGTCTAAAGCCACACTGATAAGGCTCCATCGGGTTGGATAACACTGGCTTTAGTCTTTCACATAGTACACTCGACAGGACCTTATATGCGATGTGTAAAAGGCTGATACCACGGTAGTTGGAGCATACACCTTTTTTCAGCGCAGGACATAATACGTTTAGATTCCAATCATCGGGCATGAGCTCATTAAGCCAAACGGCGTGAAGAAAATTCTGTCGGCACCGGCTGCTTTATTATTTTTCAGCCGCGATATTGCTCTTCTTACCTCGCCTTGACTTGGTGGTGGGCAATCTAAGCCGTCGTCGACGATTGGCGTGATAACTTCACGTGCGCTGCCTTCTGGAACCAGTAGTTGATGGGATTGTTCTCTCTATATGTATGCAGCACACTCTGCGTATCTGTAAACAGATTTCCATCCTTGTCCCTTCAGGAGGGTAGCCCATTACCGGTAACCAATCTGGTAAAATTTCGGGTCTCACCTCTATACCTGTGTTGCTCTATATCCTCGTTCTTCCTTTCCTTCGTCTGACGTTTTTTTTCGCTTAAATAGCTGTCCCGCCTGTTTTACTGTCTCCTTGTGCCGTTCCTAACAGCCCGGGTTACAATTAGCTGTAGCGTTGCCTTATAAGCAGCATCCTGTTCCTCAGACGCAATGTGACATTCTTCATCGTAACAGGATACGTCGTTTTTCATTTCCAAGCACGGTTATTGCGGCGGTTGCCATGGAATGCGCAATATGCTGCAACTGTGTATCGGGAACGTCAGAAGTAGAGGTGCTGTGTCGTAGAAGTTGGGAGAGCTGGTTGGAGTAGGCAGTTGCTATCTCTGGGGTTTGCAGCTTCACGATGTCCAGCTTTCTTTGTGTTTAGTTATGTGCGTTTTTCGCTTTGCTCAATCTTGTGCACACCTTGGCTACAACCAGGCATTAATACTATCCAATATTAGCACCACGTATCACGCGCACATCCATGACACTAGATGCATGCCTGCCATCAATTACCTCAGGATAAATTTGATTTTTGGTGTTTTGATCGGAGGATATCCAAGTTGCCTTCTGGATATCTTTGTGCTGGAATCTGGTTCCACTCACTTCCATGTTACTTCCAGCTGCGAAGCTAAACTGCCTAAACCCGTTGTCGGACGTGTCGGTATGCAGGCTGAGTTTGCAGATATAGGCGCTCGTAAAATGCATCTTTAATCTCATCGTCATTATCTTATCTTCCGTTGGGACATGAGCACAAATCAGAGTGATGTAGAAATATTTCGCCTTGATGCGGATTGAGGCTATTCGATAACTCTCACCAACTATAAGCCCCATCCAAATTCGTGCTTTCCGACATGGCAGCTGTAATAGATATCGCAATTTTTACCTCGAGAGCATCTTTGTCCTGTCTATCTCATCTCCTGGATGGCGGTGATGTCAGCCTTCTATTTTTTGAGGAAATCCTCCTGTCGGATAGTGGCACCTTCTCTTAAATCATGGCCCTTATTACGTTAGCGGGGGTTGTCAACTTTTGGACGATTCCGTGTGTTACTTTTTCTTTCTTGTGTTTTCATAGCCAGTAAATGACCTAAATGCGGGTGGCTAGCCCAACCATCAGGGTTCGTCGCTCACTATCTCTGAAGTTCTAGGTCATATAAATACGTATGACCCGAATATTACAACTTACAAATCCATGGAAATATTTAGAGTCCCTCTCTTGTGTACTCTTTCTGTCTCATATTCTCTGTATAACATTCTTATAAGTCCTAGCTAGTTTATTATGAAAATGGAAAATGACAACGAAACAAACTTATTAAACTTACTACTTTTATAATCCACCAGACAATAGTTATTGATATTCTTCTCATCTACCGGATAATAGTCCAATGCTTCTTTCAACAATTGACAGAACAGAGTATCCTCTTGCACCGGAAACTGGGAGGGTATATTGCAGTCATCATCCGTAGGGCCATGGACAACAATCTTCTTAGCAGCTGGTACATTGGCTGTTAAGAGGATTGATGCATCACATTGCTCCTTGCGTAGAATTTGTTTTAAGTCCTTGAACATAATGCCATGGACACTATGTACGACCATCCACAAAACGGATAAAGCTGAACCAACAAGCTGGAAAGGCAAAACAGAAATGGGAAGATAACAAATGAAAATAGGCAGTGGTTAATGTGGCAGAGTAAAGTTTGTTTAATATTGCAAGGACCTTGGCCGCCTTCAAAATTGTTTACACATTTTTTGATAATCTCAGATTATATGAAACTTTTTTTATGATCTATTTAAGTAAGTAAGCTAGGAAGTAGTGAATATTATTTCGTATAGGTTTGGCTGAAAACATATCGGTATTGTCGGAAAACTGTTCTACTTTACTTTATTGCATTTTGATATTACCGAAGGAGAGAAAAGCTGAGTTGGATATACGCCATAAATTCAAGCATTGAAGTTGCTGATACTAATTGAGTACTCAAAGTCGTCTCAAGAAGATGCCTGGTACGATGATGAATGTCGCAATGCCACGAAAGAGACGGATGCTGAATACAGGGCAAAACTGCAGCCAATGGCTACGCGAGCTTCTCGTTAACGGCACATGGAGAAGAGAGAGTCAACCCTTCTTTTTAGACAGAAAAAGAAGGAGCTGAAGAAGAGACAAGATAAGTACACAGAGTTGCTCCAAAATAGAGGCAAAGCCCGAAAATTCTACCAGAGAGTTAAGGCGAGAATGCGTGGAACAGGGTTGTCCTTCTGCAAGGACAGAGCTGGCCAGCTAGTGACAAACCCGGATAACGTTCTTAAGATATGGAGAGAACATTTCAGGATACGGACTCAAGAACACCCCGCTTTACTACGACGTTGACATAGCTAAAAGAGTCAGAATTCAACGACTTCGATGGCTGGGACATGTTGCCAGGATCGATGTAAATGCTCCAGTGAGAAAGGTGTTTGTAGGCGAACCTGAAGGACGATGCAGAGCAGGGAGACCCAAACATCGTTGGAAGGACCAAGTGGTAGGCGACGTGCCACCATCTGGTAGGACTAACTGAAGAACGCATGCAGAAGACCGAAGCGTGGGGAATTCTATAATACTTCATGCCTCTAATTTATGAACCACATTCGTAAGTTGTAATGGGCTACTTATGTAAGTAAGTAAGTAAGTAAGTTAGATACTTCTGAGATTACCACAATTTGTTTTTTTCAACCACCAACCTACCTCCTGTTTCAGTTCATTCGACGAACGGACATAGAACATTATATAGCCAATGATGGAATTATATAGAGCGAACGCAGCCTGTTGCGGCAGACGTGGCACAAAACGTATCAAATGTCTCAACAACTTGAACATCTGATCCTGACGATCACGTGTCAGACGCTCAAAGACATAGCGTAGAAATAGCGCCGACTCTTCGACCAAGCAAACCCATATCACTTGATAGGCCACCTCGTAGACAGCGTTGCCATCCGTACCAATGGCAGCATCATCTAGGCAGCCCACAATTTGCATAACCGAAGAGCATAACACGGAGGGGAAAAGCGAGTGCGAGTGATGCAGGTGCGAGGACATGCGAGTGCCATCGATTTCTTCCTCACCCTCGTGGTCTTCATGTTCCATGCCCGGTTCATGGGAGGCTTGTTGGCTCACCGGTATGGTAGTTATTAGGAAACTGTGACGTTCCGCTCGTTGCCGGTCTCTCTGTTGACGCAGAGCGTTGCGTATAGCCTCGGTCTGTTGCATTTTGCGACTCTTAGTGGCGGTGACTGGAAAACCACAAGAAATTTATATAATTAAAATATGCAACGCAAGCGGAATAGTTGGATGTTGTTCACCTTTACCTTTGTAACCCACATGACGGTCTTGATTCAGGGTCACATCCATATCCTTGGTCTGCTGCACAGGCATCCAGGGTGGATCGACCACAGGTAGACTTTCTATGCCAATTTTGGGCGAGGGCAAGGTGAACTCTATGCCGCCGGGTGGCACTTTAAAAGTAACATCATGAGCATTTTCCTCCATGCGTGGCCATACATGGAAACGATTTTTCCATAAAATCAAATACCTGAAATTTTACAAAAGTTAACAAAACAAAGTTTTTCAACTCAATATATTTCCTTTCTACCTTTGTATAGCTCCGATCCTTATATCGGGATCTTTATTTTTCAATGCTCTTTGCATTATATCAAAAGCATGATTCTGTGCCTTAACCGAGCCCATTAGGAATACCGCCGCACTAGACGAAGCTGTGTCTTGATTCGTCTCCAACAACAGCTCCCAGGCGGCTGGCATTGCTTCGATTACCATTTCTTCGGTTAGGACCACAGCGCCCTTGAGCATGGTGGCAAATGGAAAATGAAAGAGACTTCGTATATGGAAGCGTATGAATTTTAAGATAGGCGGTTCTTCTTGTTCCTTTTTCTCTCGCTCTTGCCGAAAGGCTTTGGCCAATTTTTCAGCCATTTCTAAATCATGATCATCGCTAATGCGATCTTTGCGCGATAGACTATCCTTACGCTTGGATGGTGAAGTTTGGGTTGAACTTTGTTCGGATACCTTACGGGCGGAACGTGGTCGTTGTTGATGGACTTTGCCGGAGGAAATTACGGTGGGTTGCAACGTGGGATGATCGGCATCGAAGGTGAAGCCAAACTCCTCGCCATAGACCTAGAAGAGAGAAGTAAGAGAGAGAGGGAGAAAGATACTTTGAAAATTATTCATAAATATCCCACTTCAGCAATAGGTCTCGTATTAGTAAATTAGCCCTTTTTTATTAATTTCATGTAAATATATCTCTGTATTATATTCACTTCATATTTATGCTATTATCGGCCCAACTGTTAGCACTTTCGAAACGGCCGTCGTATCGTATATGTTCTATTTTTAAATTCTATAGTAACAACAACAATTCTCATATAGCACTGATAAACACTATCGCAAAGTTTTCAGAAATTATACTAGTTCAGATATTCTATGAAAACACTTGACTACCGCCATATGAACCTAATAGTTCTTTACAAATTACCTCTTATTTCGAAAGATACGATAAGAAGTAATACACAAAAAAAAATAAAACATTTAGTTGACAAAAAAAAATACCATAGCTGCCTCCTGTGAGGATTGAACTCACGACCCCTGGTTTACGAGACCAGTGCTCTACCACTGAGCTAAAGAGGCCGGACGTCAAGCTGCCGCTTAGTAGGTTAAACGATAAACCGCTCAGCAGTTGCGCTGCAGCTACAACAAAGTTGTACTTAAACCTTAAACAGACAATTGTTTTGTAGAAATGTTTATTTTCTCTAGAGCTGATCGCTCGCTAACTATCGAGCAGAGCGCTCGGTGCTGATTCGTCATCGATTTTTGTTTGCCGTTATGTGAACAAGTGTAAGTGTGTGTTGATTGAGAGAAGGTGGAAAAGAGTGAGTGGGGGTATTACAAATCATAGTATCTGTGTGTTAACCGAGGTCAGTAACCCTTACAAAGTATCTGGCAGTTGCGTTGCTTATCTATCTAAACTATTCAAATACTCGTTGTTGCACGCTCTCGGACAGACTTACCTTACGTGTCGCTTTCATTAAACGTGTACATGAACGCATGTGTCGCTTGTAACAGTATGGATGACAATAGCCCTTGTGGGTGCAGTAGAAATTATAGCTACCGATCAAATCAATGACGGCCTTAAGCCAAGGCATATTTTTGGCCGTCTCATCAGTCTCATTGGAATCGGTGGGAGACTCTGGTTGTTGATCATCACTCAATATGCCCGGTGAGCCATGGTCATCTTCGCCGCCACTGGCAATGCCCTGCTCTGAGGTATCACTGCGATCGGACAGGGAAGACACTTTGCGCTTAGCTTGTATGGAATCCACACGTTTGACTGGAACTAAGAAGAGAACAGTATAAGGCATATGATCGACTGTTATAAAGAGAGGTGACTGTTAAAATTTACAATCATTTTCCATTTCTTTGCCGTCTTTGGTATTGCGTCTCAATTTCAGGGAGCGGCGCTTGAAGGAACCGCCAGTGGTGGTAGCTGTTCCACGTCGCAACAAGAAAGGTCTGACAGCCGATGCTGTCGGACGGCGAGCTGCAAGGGAATAGTTCAATTGATTGACTAATTGATTAATAGAATAATAAATTAGTGTGAAAATCGAATAAATAAATCTAAGAATCTATAAATCTATGAATCAATGAATCTATGAATCTATAAATCTATGAATCTATGAATCTATGAATCTATGAATCTATAAACCTATGCATTTATGAATCTATGAGTCTATGCGTCTATGAATCTATGAATTTATGAGTCTATGCGTCTATGAATCTATGAATCTATGAACCTATGAATCTATGAATCTATGAATCTATAAACCTATGCATTTATGAATCTATGAGTCTATGAGTCTATGAATCTATGAATCTATGAATCTATTAATCTATGAATCTATGAATCTATGAATCTATGAATCTATGAATCTATGAATCTATTAATCTATGAATCTATGAATCTATGAATCTATGAATCTATGAATCTATGAATCTATGAATCTATGAGTCTATGAATCTATGAATCTATGAATCTATGAATCTATGAATCTATGAATCTATGAACTTATGAATCTATGAATCTATGAACTTATGAATCTATGAATCTATGAATCTATGTATCTATGTATCTATGAATCTATGAATCTATGAATCTATGAATCTATGAATCTATGAATCTATGAATCTATAAACCTACTAATCTACCCTACTGAATCTATAACTTTTTGAATTTACAATTGATTTGCATTCTAACCTTCTTCACCCTCTTTCGTCAGCGTCGTATTGCTGCTATTCTCCGATTCATTGTCCGGCTCGTGCAGTACAAAAGAGATTTTCCTTTCTGTCTGACCACCGGTTACATCATTGCCCGCCGCTATAGACTGTAAACTCTGGGCCGATGTTTGAGAATGACCCATCGAACTTAGGGCCATGGACCAACGTCGATTGGCTTCCCGGTAGACTTTTTCCCACGGGGCGGGTTTATCCTTATGCATTAGTTTGGAAGCCTTTGGCAAAGTGACATAGATGTCTCTTAGGAAAGCCGTAATCTCAAATAGTAAAACGCAAGCGATTAATTTTAGCGCATGCGGACAGTCGTTGCCATGCGGATTGACCGAAGCTTCGTCGAGAAAATCCTCTTCTTCATCTTGTTGCAAAAGTTCACGTTGTTTCTCCGGATCCGTAAGGCTGGCATTGACATTTTCGTACTGAAGTCGTTCCGTAAAAAGGATCTCTTCCAAACGAGCACCCAACATTTCAGCCCACTGGGAACAAGTGAGAGATATGATTGATTAGGTTAGAAAAAGTTTTATTACAGCCCGAAGTCACACCCACCTGATGGAACATTTTCCCTGCTGCTCTCTGCAGAATATGTGTTCGTCTGGAACTGGTTGTGCCCATCTGTTGTTTCAGTTGGCTGGCCGTTATGTTGGCTCCCGACTGTCGATAGCCGGATACATTTTGTTTCATCCAGGTGGGCCATTGGCCCTTGTTGCACAGGTGGACAAAATGGGCACATTCCAACAGAAATGTGGCTCTGGTAACCAGAGGTGCTTGTGGCTATAGAAAATATCTTTGTGTTAGTTTCAAATCTTATTACAAATATTTGCCAACTCACCAGGTCTAAGACTGCCGCCACCAATTGTGGATCGGGAAAAGAACCCGGTGCACAGGTCTCCAGCAGGAAGGATAAGCGCAGCATGCCAACTCTCACCGGCTCCAGGGGAATTAACTTGCGTTCCTTCAGTACGACCACCTCAGATTCTCGCGGACCATCAAACATGTCCGAGGAACTTCGGCGACTGTAGTCTGCGGTTTCCTCTATACCGCCCTGTTTCTTTTTTCCCTTAACAATGCCCCCAAAACGATTGAGACGCCTCTCCACTCGGCGTTTTGCCCTTTGTATGGAGCGGCCAATGCCATCACTGGAGCGACCACGTTGTATTTTTAACGAGGGGTGTCTGACGAATGTCGTCGACATTTCGGGATTCAATGATCCGATTTCCAAATCAATGGATGACGCCTCCTTGGGCGTGCCCTTGAACCAGCGCACCAAACCGCTTAAGCGGCCCAAAGAGTTACGCTCGGAACTTGAGGTGGAATCAGAGAGCAGTTGTCGCTCACTGTGGCGTGGAGTGAGCGTGGGCCTAATGCCAGTGGTACGCCGACGGAAATTACTCAACGGCGATTGACTTGACTTGTAGTGCTCTTCACATGGTTCCGTCTCAAGCAGACTCTGTGAAGGATGAATAGCAGTTAGAGTGAATTGGTTGAAGGTTGATAGTCCTACCACTGCACAGGCCGACGAGGTGCTGCGTTTTTTGAGTAAAAGTCGCCTTTGAGAACGATTATCATCGTTTTGTATGCTCTGAGCCACCTCCGCTTGTGGTATGTGCCTGTAATGAGAGGGGATGGGTAAAATAGCATTAATCATGTTGGCAAATTTATCAAGACTTTGACCATTCTTACCTTATCACTCTTGTTGTCTGCGATGCCGGCCCCTTTTTATGGGGACGCGGTGTCACTGCCAGTATACCACTTAAGGCCACTAAACGGAATGGCCCACCGTGGGCACCCTTCACGTACGTGATCAGCTGACGTATGTCACCGTACAGACCCACATTCTCCACTGTCTTCAGTTCCTTGGAGGCGTCAACGAAACGCGACACCAGCGGCTTGAAGACAGCCGCTATGACTTGAGCCTCGGGCCCACCGCTGAGACCTCCACTGAAATTGGTTGAATAGCCACCTTGGCCGCCTGATGAGGATACACCATTGCCAAGATCGGTGTTAGGATTTTTAAAGGCACTCGTGCGTTTATGAGCTATTCATGTGTGATGTATGTATGTTGTGGTTGTGTGTGTTCATGTTTGAGGTGTTCGATTTAATTTTTACAGATAGTTTGATCGCAACAGATAGACAGAGACAGACACAGCCGAGAGAGACAGAAAGTGAGTGAGAGAGAGAGACAAGAAATAAAGAAAGATAGAAAGACAGAGTGTGTGTAGGTGTAAAGGTAGGGTGTTTTCAAAACAAACAGTTGCGTTAAAGGACAGTGTACACAGATAGAGCGAGACAACGTGGGGAAGGGGGGGATTCAAAACAGTCAAAAGAAATAAATAAATTATCAGGATTTTAAAAGAACGAAATGCAGTTTTTTGTTTTTAACAAAGCGAACAGTGTGTACTTGATGAAAATTGACAAACAACATGCTTATTTTTTTCAGTGTAAAGTTTCTTTTTTTTAGATTTTAATTCTATTTACACTAAATCACAAAAGTTTCAAGCAAAAAAAGTTGTTTAATATAGTTCGAGTAATGAAAATGTTTGTCAAAACTTCTTCATCGAGTTTCTAAGAAATGTAGTTTAGCATGCATAATATAGACATAGTTAGTTATGAGGGTGGTATGATAACTCAAAAAATCGAGTTATGGCGAAAAAAATATGAAAAATTGCACTGACGAACAGTACTATTAATTATCAAAATCTGTCAACAGATCTGTGTGTCTGAACGCCACCATAGGAAGTAGGTAACAAAAGTTACTGAAGCACAACATAAAGGTTCTCTTAGTAGCTTTGCCAGCCCTAAGAAACAAGGAGCGACCTAAGGATATGCGACTAGAATGTCTGAATTCTTTACAAATATGGTGCCCCTACCCAATTTGCGAATGTCCTAGACAAATGTAAGGCTGATATCACAGTTAGTAAATGCGATAAACGGGACATGGATTCACACGACGAAAGAACTATGACATCCTTTGCAGCTGCCATGGAGAATAACATGAATTTGGATATGGATTTATAGTCGGCAAGAGCCTTCGACATCTGGTCCCGCGAGGATATTAAAGATGCATGCTATGAGCGCCTGAAGAAAACATATGATCGCTGCCTTGTTCTGCCTATGACATTAAAATTGTTCTGGGAGACTTTAATGCTGAAATAAGAAGGGAAAATAATACTGGTTCAGCAGTCGGAAAGTTAGTTCTACACAACATCTTTTTGGATAACGGATTCAGACTGGTTGTCTTCGCGTCTGCAAGAAACATTGTAGTGAGTGGAACCTGCATTCCTTACCACAAGGCAACCTGCATATCCCTTGATCAAAAGACAAACAATCATATTGATCACGTGCTAATCGATGGAAGGCATGTCTCGAGCATTATAGACGTGCGAGTGATGCTCGGTGTAGATATTAGCTCGGATCACCAACTAGTTGCAGTCAAGGTGCGCTCGCGATTAAGTAACAAAACCAAATACCACCGACATAGCCAATGCCACTGTAACCAGGACTCTCAAATACTTCAAACAAACTCCCCTAATTCTGATGTTTCCGACACACAGTGGCGAACTCTATGACCACTGCCTCAACGACCGAACTGGGATATGAACATCCAAGCTCTGAGATGAGAAATGTCGCATAATGTCTGATATATTGCATACAATTCAAAACTACAGCCAATGGTAACGTGTGCTGTGACGTGACGATATAATGAGAAGGGGAGGTGATGAAATGCCGCTTGAGGACCAGAATATCGAAAAATACAGGGATACAGGTGAAGCCCGAAGGAGCTGGAATCCGCATTTGTAAGGCCTGATCAAGAACACGCAGAGTGTGCTGCAGATATGGAGGCAACATTTTCATACTCTGCTCGTTCCCGAAGGCAGAATAAGTGAAGAAATCATGCCGGACGTCGGAGTAGATTGTCCACCAGACAGCCAAACGAGATTAGCACGGAAATTGCACGGCTAAAAAACAAAGCTGCGGAAGCCAATGGAATGCCAGTAGAGCTTTTTAAAGCCGGCGATTATGAGCTGCCTACTCCAATTAGACCAACTTCTACGACACAACGCTTCTACTTCTGACGTTCTCAATACATTGGCATATTGCGCATTCCAAGGCAACCGCCGCAACAACTGTGCTAGGATATTAAAAAACGGCTCTCAGACGAATCCTGGTACAATGACGAATGTCGCATAGCGTCTGAGTAACATGATGTTGGTTATAGGGCAACGCTACAACCAATTGTAACCCGGGCTGCTATGAGACAGTAAAACAGTAAAACAGGCGGAGACAGCTATTTAAGCGAAAAAAAAACGTTAGATAAACGAACGGGGGAACAAGGATATAGAGCGACACAGGGATATAGGTAAAGCCCGAAATTTTTACCAGAAAGTAAAAGCAAAAGTCTACGGTAATGGGTTCCCCTCCTGTAAGTACGAGGGTGGAAATCTGGTTACAGATAGGCAGAGTGTGCTGCATATATGGAGAGAACACTTCCAGCGACTGCTGGTTCCAGAAGGCACGTGAAGGTGTCACGCCAATTATCGACGACGGCTTAGATTGCCCACCAACAAGTCAAGCCGAGGTAAGAAGAGCAATATCGTGGCTAAAAAATAAAGACGGACTTCCGGCAGAGCTCTTCAAGTCCGTTGGCGAGGCGCTGATAACGAGCATGCACCAGCTCCTACGCACAATTTGGTTTAACGAGTGCATGCCCGATGATTGGAATCTAAGCATATTATGTCCTGTGCTGAAAAAAGGTGATCCAAGTGTGTTCTCCAACTACCGCGGGATCAGCCTTTTACCCATCGCATATAACGCCCTGGTGAGTGTGCTGTGTGAAAGACTGAAGCCAGTGTTATCCAACCCGATCGAGTCTTATTAGTGTGGCTTTAAACCTGGTTTAACAACAACTGACCAAATATTCACATTACGCCAAGTCCTGGAAAAGACCCAAGAGAAACAGATCGACACGGTACTATTTTTTAATCGACTATTAAGCCGCCTTTGACAGCCCGATACGGCAGAAATTACTTAAAGCCATGGCTGAGTGTAGTTTTCCAGCGAAGCTCATACGCCTTTGCGGAATGACGCTGACTGAAACGAAGTCTTCAGTGAAGATTGGCGAGGACCTTACGGAGCCATTCTATACCAGACGAGGCCTTAAATATGGCGATGATCTATCGTGTAACGTCTTCAACATAGTGATGGAGATGATAATGGGGAAAGCTGCAGTAAACTCGCATATGCTGATGACGTAGACTTCATACTGCGGTATGTGACTGCAGCCTTCTCAAGAATACAGAAGGACTCAGCGAAAATGGGTCTAATGGTGAATGAGGACAAAACGAAGTTATTAGTTTGAACGAACAAAGAATCTACTTGTTTGAGAAACTGCGTGAACGTTGACAACTATAATTTCGAGGTGCTATATAATTTTATCTACCTAGGCTCCGCCATCAAAAGAACGAATAATGTCAGCCTCGAAATCCGGAGGAGAATCTTGCTTGCTAATAAATGCTACTACAGACTAAACAAGCGGTTTAATGACAGAGCCCTCTTTCGACGAACAAAAATTCAACTATACCAGGATTCTGGGTTATGACACCAACCGATGAATCGGTTCTCGCAGTATTCGGGAGAAAAGTACTGCGTAAAATATATGGGTCCTTCATAGTTAAAGGTGAATATCGACGTCGAATGAATCATGAGCTGTACCCTGACATTGACATTGTCAGACGTATTCAAATGCAGCGGTTGCGTTGGCTATGTCATGTTGTACGCATGGACGAAAATGATTGAGCTCGAAAATTTCTTCGACAATGAACTCGACGGAAGGCGCAGAAGAGGGCGACCAAAACTCCGTTGTAAAGACCAGATTACTAAGAACCTTGCAGAACTTGGTTGACTAACTGGAGAAGAAGCGCAGAAGATCGAGGCGCTTATAATATTTTTCTACATGCGGTATATAATCCAATAGGATTGTCAAGAAGGTTATAAACTGGCATCGTGCATGCATCAGCTCATAAATACGTTTTGGCTAAAAGAATGCATGCCCAATGTGTTCTATGTCCTGTGCTTAAGAAAGGCGATCCAAGTGTGTACATCAATTACCGCGAGATCATCCTTTTACCTATCGCATACTAGGTCCTGTCTAGTGTTTTATGTGAAATACTGAAGACTAATTGGACCTTATCAGTGTGGCTTTAAATCCACAACCGACCAGATCACACTACGACATATCGTGGAGAAAACCCAAGAAATACGATCTGCACCTATATGGTTATCGATTATAAAGCTGCATTCGACCGGTCCGTTACGACAGCAAATATGAGATGCTATGGCTGAATTCAGATTTCCCCCCAAAAGCTTATGCGAAATTGTGGGATGACATTTAGTGAAAATAGGCAAAAATCTGACTAAGCCAGGCTTTATATAACGCGATAGTCTGTCATGCGTTCTCTTTCACATTGTAAAGATGAAGATCTTGGGGAAGGCTGCAGTAAACGCAACTGTTATCATCTTTAATAAGTACATGTCACACGCTGCTCGCGTAAGCCGTTGATATGATATCACCGGCTGAGGGCATCGGTATGTTACTGCAGCCATTTCGAACTTTGATAAGCAGACAAAAACAAGTTATTTGTTTCAACGAACAAAGAGTCTACTCGTTTTGGATGCTGCGCTGAACGTTTACAACTATAACTTTGAATTGGTAGATGATTTTGTCTAACTTGGCACCGCCGTGAACAAAAATAATAATGTCAGCCTGGACATCATGGGACAAGTATTAATCAATTTCTCGATAAACAGAGATCCAACATCAAGGGACAAGTAATCACTCTCTCGATAAACTGAGATCCAACATCAAGGGACAAGTATTAATCGCTCTCTCGACACATAAAGATCCAACTCTACCATAAACTGGTCCTAACTGTCTTGCTCTACAGTAAATATTTGGACTCATCATCGTTAACCGTGCCATCGTCGAATAAACCATAAGCTGTATAACGACTTCTAACTATGTAGAACAACTATGTACAAATGGATGAAAATGTTGTAGGTCGAAAAGTAGAAAATAGCTGTTATCTATACTCGATGTGACGAACTATCTACGGAGCGCAAAAGACCGAAGCGATTGGAATTCTTTGCTACGTGCGGCTACTGAAGAATGAATTCCTGTCAATTCATGTTTCATGTCATGTTTTATTCTAACCTTTATAAACTTTAACCCAATTATCATACCTCCCTTCTTATAGTTAATTATTAGGATAGCAATCAAAAAGCCGGTAACTCATTAAATTATGAATTTGTTGCAAAAACAAAACATGCGATTTTTTAAAATGTTTTTCAGATGTGTAAGATGTGTTTTCAACAAACTAAGAACATTTTCTCTAATAAGTGTTTTTTGTGGTTGTTGTCATGGTATCTAAACTCATTATACGTATTTAGCCGTTATATGTAACTGCACTACATAATTGACAGCCCGAATGTTTCTCTAATTTGGATATTACACAGACTCTAGATTTTGTTTAGAATTCTAAAATTCAAGCGATCTCTTCTAAATAGAGGGGAGTTTTTGGACAAGAAAAAAAAAACACAAAACTTACTTAACGGCGACAGCAATGAACTGGGATCCACACAAAAGGCGCAAAAAGCATGGAAGAAATCAACCAATTCTTGTAGTGGTGCAGTTTTTACCATTTCCTGCAGATAACGCTTAGTTCGTTGGCTGGCATGACGTAAAAGACGTGAAAGGATTTTCTGACATTGGCTGCGCAGAAAATCGGCGGGTGGACCACGAACACCTGGAACAGAGAGAGAGATAGAGAGAGAGCATAAGCAATTCTGAAATATTCGTATCTCTAGCACACTTACCATCATTACAGCCATTGGGGCAGCCCAACACTTGCAGAGCCCTTTTAATAATACCCATTGATATTTCATGGGCATGTTCGCCCAGTTTCAATACACCCATTTCCAACAGCAGTTCACATATATTCAAGCCGGCCTCTAAAACTCTCAGTGATACCACTGTCAAGTCACGCTTGAAGACATTTAAAACTGCCAGTAGAACAATCTCATAATCAATGCCACCATCTCGGGTTATGTAAAATGATGATCCCGGTGCTTCGGATTCATCGACGCCAGTGTAATCAATATGTGAGTCTGTGTGCGAACGCAGCATATGACCGCGTAAACGAGAGCCAATGCTACAGCTGCCTGTCACGCCAGCCATACTGCCATTCTGGACTCCATTGGTCGGCATGCCTCCAATGCTGCCACCATTGCTCATGGCATCCAATTGGGAATCAATTGAACCCTATTAAGAGGAGAGGGGATAAAGGGAAACCATGCTCAACATTACACCTTACTTGCGTCACTCAATTCCTCTCTACACTCACCTGTCTCTTCATATAATCTGGCGATGGTGTGGGCGTGTGTTCTGTCACTGTTATTATAGGATTTCTCGGATAGAAAGTAGTCCGTTGGCCCGATGATTGTGAGGATCTCATCGCTTTTGGAGGTTCAACGTATCTGTAAAATCTTCAATATTTCAATATTCCATCGAGGGGAATACAAGAAATGCAAGTTAGTAACAAAAATGACATGATGGTGCACGATGAGCTAAAGTAATTGAGGCAAAACTTGAAATGCTGCAATAAAAGCTTTGGTGTTTTTTTAAAACTTATTTATTTAAACGATATAAAATTATCGTTAGCGTAATAGGAGTTCATACAAGAACCACACGATAACGTCTAAGTTCTCAGAACACAAAAACACATAAAGTCAATTAAATTTGACTTTTTTGTAGAAAATCATAGATTTTTAGAAAATGTGTTCCGAAAACGTAGTCATTGGTTATTTTTATAATAATTTGGGATTAGAAGCATAAACGTAGCAGAGTTGGAGTAGTAAATAGGGAGTAGGTAGGTAGATAGGTAGATGGTGATAGTGCAGATATGAGAAGCGATAACAATGTTTAAATAATTTCGAACAACAAACGAACTTAACTGGATATAAACTAATTGTTAGCATGTGTGTGGTATTGTCGGAGGATTGGCGTAGTGACAAGTGGAAACTGTCTACCCATGCAAAAAGTGGAGATCCAATGAGATTGTATCTCAACAGAATGGTTATATCTATTTAGATCAGAACTTATCTAATTGTATCTTACTTACTTAAGAGGCCCATTACAACTTACGAATATGATTCATAAATAATAGGCCTTAAGTAATAAAGAATTCCACACGATTTGGTCTTCTGCGTGCGTTCTCCAGTTAGGCCTACCAAATGGTGGCACGTTGCCAACCACTTGGTCCTTCCAACGAAGTTTGGGTCTCCCTGTTCTGCGCCGTCCTTCAGGTTCGCCTTCAAACATCTTTCTCGCTAGAGCATTTACATCTATCCTCGCCATCGACACAGATAGGTCCATATATTTGGAGTACTTTTCTCTCGAATATATTTTTTGGCTGACACTATTTTTCTTATTGACGGAAGATCCGAGGTTGGGCAACCTCAACGTGCATCCACGTCGAGATGACTTTGTTTGTCAAATCATTATTTTTGTTTTGTCCTCGTTGACCTTTGCTGACTCCATGTATAGTTTCCAGTGATGAGAAAACTGCAGTAACATCCTGATGATTTCGGCCACTGAAATCTATATCATCGGCATAGGCTAGTGACAAGTGGCTCTTGTGGAATATGGTGCCATACATGTTGACACCAACCAGTCTTTCTCATCACCTTCTTCATAACTATATTAAATAGTGAACAGGACAAGCTATCACCCTGCCTGAGACCTCATTCCGTATTGAATGGTTTAGAGTGATCCTTATCAATCTTAACCGAGGATTTTGTGTTTTCCAAGGTACATCTGCAAAGTCGAATTAGCTTTGCAGGAATACCAAGCTCAGACATGACTTCATTTAACTTACACCTTTTCGGAAAGTCGAAGCAACTTTGTAGTCGACAAAGAGGTGGTAGGATTTGTCGTATAGTGAATATTTGATCCATCGTAGATTTACCAGGTCTAAAACCGCACTGGTATGGTCCAATTAGTTTTTCTACAATTGGCTTTAGACGTTCAAAAAATATGCTCGAAAGGACCTTTTACACAATTGGTAAAAGGCTTATTCCACGGTAGTTCTTACACTTACTACGATCTCCTTTCTTGTATATGGGATATAACAGACTGAGATTCAAATTCCTCTAATCAGATGTTCTCCATGAGCTGATGCCGCTCTTAATCAGTTTCTGCCCACCTGCCTTAAACAATTCAGCAGGGTGATTAACGGCTCCAACCGCTTTGATATTGCCACACGTATCTCACTCTTGCTCGGAGGTGGACTGTTAATACCATCGTCATGGATTAGTGGGGGTTTTCTGGAATGGTGTCTGTATCCAGTAGATTGCTGATATGTTATCACCATATCTTTAGATCGTTATCCGGGTCCGTCACTAGCTGGTCATCGCTGTCCTTGCAGGAGGGCAATCCTGTTCCACGCATTCTCGCCTTAACTCTCTAGTAAAATTTTCGGGCTTCACCTCTACTTCGGATCATCTCTGTGCACTCATCCTGTCTCTTCTTCAGCTCCATCTTTTTCCGTTTTTTTCCGTTCCGAAAAGACGAGTTGCCTCTCGTCTCTTCTCCATATGCCGTTCACGAACAGCTGACATTGCCATTGTTGCAGTTTCGACCTATATGCAGAATCCGTCTCTCTCGTGGCATTGCAACCTTCATCATCGTACCAGGCATCGACTTAAGACGTCTTTGAGTACCCAAGTACGCAGGTCGCAGTCCTATCTATGTAGTCGGCTATATACAGCTCGATTTTCGCAACCGATAGCAGCCCAAGCCGGTTGCAGTTGCCGAGATTGTTGCGTTTACCGAACCTCTATTGAAAATTGTTATTTTACTTTGTGCAAAATGCCTCACGTCACTAAAAAACACTGTACTATAACAGTCATTTGCTCACTCACATTGAACAATGGCGTACCATTGCATGCAAATAAAAAAACATATAATTTCTGCGAATACATTGAAAAGTTGCGCTCATCGAGACTGCTTTTTTGAACGTGTTGCACTTATCAAGACTCATTTGTAAAAAAAAGCGGTTGCGCAAATCGGGGTGTTGCTATAATCGGTAGTTGCGAAAATCGAGCTCGTACTGTATTGCCAGTGTGAGGTATTATTATCACGGGTTGGAGCATTCCGTGGCAGTTGAGTTAGGTGATTGGAGTAGGCATCCGCTACCTGTGTCTTCCGCAGTTTACCGATGTCCAGTTTTCGTTTTGCTTGGTAGTGATCGGAGTCAATGTTCCCACTCCTGATCACTCGTACGTCCAGAACACTCGATGCGTGCCTTCCATCGACTACCACCTGATCTATCTGATTCCTCGTCAATTGATCTGGGGATAACCATGCTGCCTTATGAATATTTTTATGGTCAAATCTAGTGCTGCTAACTACCATATTACTTGCCGTAGAGAAATCAATCAGTCTGATGCCATTGTTAGACGTTTCGGTGTGCAGATATTAAATATATATAAAGTTTCTCATATACGATTGGATTTCATTATATGGTATCTACGCAGATCCAATTGTAACTGGGATTTTTAATTGTATAAAATTGGTTTCGATGAGAGGTTGTACGTCCGGTCATCTTTTGGAATGATTTTGTGAATATAATATTATGTGAATAGAGCATTAAAATTGATTAATTTAATACGATATATGATAAAATCACGGACAAATCTTATATCAGTTTAGATCGACTTAGATACAATTAGACGAGCACTGATCTAACCTGATTCAATCAGGTGATCATAACCATTTTTTCGGATCTGATTAGATCCAATTGGATCTATACTTTTTTACACGGGTATATGGATTAATTTTTAAATTATTAAAGTGAATGTTATATGGAGTAATCTTACATACAATTATAACTGATTTAGAATTAGGAGTAATAGACTTTTTGGACTTGAAATCCGGAGAAGATTCCTGCTTGCAAATAGAACCTTTTACGGACTTAGCGAGTAATTTAATGGCAGAGCCCTTTCTCGACGAACAATAATCAAGCTGTACCAGATACTGATTCATAAGACCAGGTTACTAAGAACCTTGTAGAACTTGGTGTGACGAATTGGAGAAGAATCCCAGAAGATCGAATCGCATGTAAAATTTTTCTACGTGCGGTATATAACCAAAATATATGATTGCCGAGAAGTGCCAGCTAAGTAAGTAAGTGGATATATGCACTTTTAGTAATAATTCGCCCAGTTTTGTTTAAATTGGACTCTTGTCAAATTCGACTCCTAAAAAGTCACGCAACCCCTTTCGAATCTATTGATAAATCTTGTTTTTTTTTAAATGACTCCAATTATTCGATAGTTTTTAATATCCATTTCAAACAGTTTCCACTATTTCTACTTTTTGATTTTTACAACGGGCGGGGGAGTAAATACATTACTCCCGTGTAGGGTGTGTGAGTAGGATATTATAGTGTCGGTGCTGGTGTTAATACAACTTAGCCATTTAACTTTTTGGTTAGTTAGCAACAACAACAACAACTCACCCGCTATCGAGAAGACAGCTGGTATTTTTTGTTTTCAAACAAAAGATATTATAGATAGATGGATATAGTAAAAGAAAATTTGAAAAGTTATAGCTTAGCTTTGGCTTAGAAAACTAGATAGAGTTTTTCATGGAAAGCGGTGCAGTTGTGTTTGAGTGTGTGTGCGTATTGAGTGAGAGTGAGAGAATAAACATTTAGTGTGTTCCTTAAAGCAGTGTTAGTCATCCCATAGGCTCGCGAGGCCGGCATAAATCTGATGACACGATCAATAATTCACACGAACGCGAAACTGTGTTTGATTCAAAGCAGTCAGTCTATGGTCAATCTCTGATTGAGTGCTTCATATTCACATACACAGTTACATAATATGTGTATGTGTTTGTGCGTTCGGTTTTGCCTGACACTGTTTTTTAGCTATGCTTTAGGAAACTTCTTGGATTTTGCACTACTTATGCTTAAGGAAGTAAAAGAAATATTCGAACTAAGATATGAACCCAAAGCCTCCTACAATTTTCTTATGCATTATGGATCGATTAGAATGGATAGGTATTCAAGATTTAGGACTTTACAAGTAAAGACCATTTGTTTTCAAAGACATTTGTAGTTATTGTGACATTTCTGGAGTTAGACATTGATTTCAGCTTGGAGATAAGGTTAGATTAATTTGGCAGCCGCCTACAGCATAGCTCAAGGGCTAGTTTAGGTTCCATATTCTGATATCATTTAAAAATTCCCGCATTAATTTATCTCTCACTATTGGGTCAACGTCGGGAGTGTGATGCAAGGTAAAGCTTCTGATACCAGTGGTCCTTGCCAATTACACTTCATTTCTACTCACAGAGCTCCGTATTCGTGGTACTACTGCGGACGGATTATCTTTACATGGTGACGCCTGGAAACGTGACTTTGACACCCGTAAGAGCTTGTTTACTTTTGATAGGCGAAATCTAAAACTCAAGCACGTCGGCTCAGAGTGTTCGGTACCCTGGTCAGCGTCTGACTCAGAAATGGGCGGCTGTAAAAAAACCCTGCAGGAGGAGAAAACTGCGACGTAGTGCGCTGGGCTTGCAACCGGCCACCGACGTTTGAACTATGGCAATGAAAAGGAGTAAAAAAATAATAAAATGGACCCCTTTAAAAGTTGACGACCACCGCAAACGAATTATGGACCATGATTTGAGGATATGTAACTGGAATTTTAAAACTCTGTATAGACCAGGTACTTCCATCCAACTGGCGGAAGTCCTCGAAAAATACAAGGCTCACATAACCGTTTTACAGGAAATCCGGTGGCCTTGCGGACAAGCACGAGTTTGGATGTGGATTTGTGGTTTGCAAGAGATTGCCACACTGCAGTCTCAAGGTTCAACCCGGTGTGTGAACGTATAGCCACCATAAGAGTAAAAAAAAGTGTTTCCACATAACACTTATATGTGCCCATGCTCCCACAGAAGAGAAGAGCGATGAGGACAAAGACGAGTTCTACGAGAGCCTAGAAAATGTATATGACCGTAGCCCCATCCACGACATCAAAATTGTACTAGGCGATTTTAGTGCTAATATAGGCAGTCAGACCGCATTTGAGCCTACCATCGGAGAATTCAGTCTGCACACCGAAACGTCGAACAATGACATCAGACTGATTGATTTCTCTGCGGCAAGAAATATGGTAGTTAGCAGCACTAGATTTGATCATAGAAATATTCATAAGGCAACATGGTTATCTTCAAATCAATTGACGATAAATCTGATAGATCACGTGGTAGTCGATGGAAGGCTCGCATTGAGTGTTCTGGACATACGAGTGATCAGGGTTGCGAACATTGACTCCAATCACTACCTTAGAGCAGTTAAGGTACGCACAAAGCCAAGCATAGCGAAAAACGTACGTAACCAGGTACAACGAAAGCTGGACATCGGTAAATTACGGATCACAGAGGTAGTGGATGCCAACTCCAACCACCTAACTCAACTGCTACGGAATGCTCCAACCCCTGATAATATTATCTCGCAGTTGCAATATATAGCCGACTCCATGGAACGGACTGCGAGAAGCGTACTTGGGTACTCGAAGCCGTTTCAAAAAGATGCCTGATACGGTAATGAATGTCGAAATGCCACAAGAGAGACGGATGCTACATACAGGGCGAAACTGCAGCCAGTCGTAAACAGCACAGGGAGAAGAGACAGAACAAGAAGGAGCTGAAGAAGAGGCAGGATGAGTGCTCTGAGTTGTTCCGAAGTAGAGGGGAAGCCCGAAGATTCTACAAGAGAGTAAAGGCGAGAATACGTGGAACAGGGTTGCCCTCCTGCAAGAACAGCGATGGTCAGTTAGTGACGGACCCGGAAAACGTTCTGCGAGATAGAGAATATTTTAAAAATTTACTGCATACAGATACCACTCCAGAAGACCCCGCTCCGATCCATTACGACGGTATAAACTGTCCACCTTCGAGCCAGAGCGAGATACAAGTGGCAATATTTCGCCTTTAAAATAACAAAGCGACTGGAGCCGATTATTGTCTCCCAGCTGAAATGTTTAAGGCAGGTGGAGAGGAGCTGATAAGGAGCATGCATCAGGTCATGAAGAACATATGGCTATAGGAGAGCATGCCCGGTGATTGGAGTCTCAGTCTGTTATGTCCGATATACAAGAAAGGAGATCGTAGTGAGTGTAAGAACTACCGTGGAATAATCTTATTACCGATTGCGTACAAGGTCCTTTCGCAGATATTGTGTGAACGGCTAAAGCCAATTGTAGAAAAACTAATTGGACCTTATCGGTACGGCTTTGAACCTGGTAAATCTACGACGGATTAAACATTCACTTTACGACAAATCCTGTAAAAAACTTATGAAAAGCAGGTCGACACCTACAACCTCTTTGTCGACTACAGAGCTGGCTTCGACTCGCCGATACGGAGTAAGTTATATGAAGCCATGTCTGAGTTTGGTATCCCTATAAAACCTATTCGACTTTGAAGATGTACCTTGTATCTTTCAACACGGAAAGATGTGTTAGGCAGGGCGATAGCTTGTCCTGTACACTATTTAATATAGATATGGCGTAGGTGATGAGAAAGGCTGGCACCATATTTCACAAGAGCCACATCCCACTAGCATATCCCGATGACATAGACATCATTGGCCGAAATCTGCGGGATGTTACTGCAGTTTTTTCATCACTAGAAAAGGAGTCAGCAAAAATGGATTAAGCGGTCAACGAGGACAAAACTAAAATAGTGATTTCGACGATCAAAGAGTCCTCTCGATGGGGACGCACCGTTAACATTGAAAATTATTTTGCTGAGGTAGTAGATGAGTTTATCTACCACAAATCTTCCGTCGACAAGAAAAAAAACAGCCAACAAATCAAGCGGAGAATAGTGCTCGCCAAAAGATTTTTTACGGACTTCGACAGCACTTCAGTAACAGACATTAAAAACCTAGTAGTATTCAAGAGAAAAATTCTCCGAAAAGTATATGGACCTATCTGTGTCGACGGCGAGTTTCGCTATCGAATGAAGCATGAGCTGTATGAGCTTTACCACGACATCGACGTAGCTAAAAGAGGCAGAATCCAACGGCTTCAATGGCTGGGACATGTTGTCAGGATAGAAGTAAATGCTTCAGCGAGAAAGGTATTTGAAGGCGAACCTGAATCACCCCCAAAAAAGTGTGCTGCACTGTGCAATGCATAAGAAAATTGTAGTGATAGAGAATTGTACAGAATTTATTTATTATTTATTTTGAAAAGAATCATAAAAATTGTTGCCCATTAGTTTACTACATGAAAAATAAGTTAGGTAGTCTGATAATTGTGCCGGGAATATATTATGCTAAATCTAAACTCGCATCTCAATTGGGTTGCTAATACCACGAGCTAAGTATACCTTCACTTCTAGAAAAATTCCTAACTCAATGTTTATTTGTGTCATGTCAGGTATCTTGTCAAGAGTGTTTATGTCAAACAATGCAATTTTGTTAGATTCTGAAAGGGTCTTCAAGCTTAGCAGTGTCTCATGTGTTGGTTCAGTGAGTTATAACATATTCTGAATTTCATTTAACAGTTGTTTACAACAATTTGTAGCTTACCTCAGACTAGGCATAGATTTGCCCTTAATCAAATTACTGGCCGGCTCTCGGGTTATCATTGAGGCAGATCGTGATAATTTCTTTTCACCAGTATCTAAGCTGCGATGTAATTCCTGGGCACGTCACAAAAAAACAAAGACAAAAGATAAATTAAAGTAAATACCGCCATAAATATAAACACATAAAACATTTACACAAATTTAACATGAACAAGAAACATATGCAACATTTATGGGTAAAATGACATACATGATTTAAGGAAATTCAAACGAGCGAGGAGTTGCGGGTTGGATTTTTGTATATGATAATTTGCGAATGGTTTAACAAATTTTCTCTCTGAGTGATTTGAATAACACACAGAGAGAGAGAGATGCAACTTAAAAACTGATATATAGATACGATGGCTATATATTAGAATACTATGTTAGGGCGGGGACTAAGATTATTGCATAGACATTCATTCAGTCATTCCTTAACATTATTTAGGGGGCAACGTGTTAAGCTTCTAAGACATTAAAAATAGAAACAGTTTAAGTGCTCTTGGTTTGTTCTGATTGGGTAATCATTTAATATCTTACTGCATGTTGCAGTGGTCTCTTGCCATTTGCTGAACTTGTTTCTAGGCCTACTTTTTCCAAATTTTTTTCCGATTTCGAAAACATTTTCGTCTCCACAAAAGCCCTCAAGTCGGACATTTTAACGCGTTTCTTTTTTTCGCTGCCACGTCTTTCGGCTGTAGGTGAAGCCTCTTCTACGGGAAGGAGAATATCGAAATCAGGGAGAGAGTTAAAACATAATCTAGTGTTGTAGAAATGTCTCGTGCCACTTTACTTACCTACTAAACATGCCGTTATAGAAGGCTCTGGTATTTCTATGTAGTCTTTGGTGACAGAACTTCCTGGACTATCGCGATTGTTGCTGTTGGGTCCTTGATACACAGAAATTTCAATTTGTGGTATTGGCAAAGAATTTGAGCGTTTGCGTGGCTGATTTATGGAAATGGCCGCTTCTTCGCCAATGTCACTTAATCTGAAGGGAAAAAAGAGGAAAACAATCAGTCGAAATTGTTTACAATGTAGAAAAAATCATTATTAAATGATAAATAACACACTCCTACAAATTAGAAGAAATTTAAGGAACTTGGGGAGACGCTACCAAATAACCCCCTGATTAAATAAGCCCTAAACCAAGAAATTAAATAATCCCTAAAGCGGTTCAAAAACCAGGATTTGGGTCTTTCCTCACCTAAGAGCTGATAACTCAGTAAGTTCTGAACCAGTTTAGGATTTCTAGAATCTTAGACCTTCCAAGCGCCTTGGATAAATAAAAACGCAACTGGACCAGGTGCGACCAGTGCATGTATTATGGTCAAGAACACCCTTAAAGCTTTTATTCTAAGTGATTTTAGAGATAAGGACAATTGTATGGCATCAATCGAGAGTAATGGTCAAATAATTTGGATTATGAGTTGTTACATCTCACACGATCATGCAGATGATCCACCTCAAACAGTAGGTACATTCCTCTAATCGTATGTGCGGATGCCAATTCTCAGACATCAACCTTAGGGGTTAGTCGCTATTAAACCTTATAATTGCGAACAAACTAACAGTAGATAATAGAGGTAACGAACCAACTTTTATTGTTGCTAACAGAAGAGAAGTTTTAGATGTTACACTTATTAACGATAAATATTCGAACATGGTCAGTAATTGGAGAGTATTGACGGATTGCTTGTGTTCTGACCATCTATATATCGACTTTGACCTTTCGTTCAAAGTGGAGTTATATTAATAAAAGAAAAACAAACTGGCTCATCTTTAAGAGGGTTCCAGAGAGAAAGTTACCCAGGTGTCCGGCCCCTATCGATGATAAGTATACACTGAACTCTACAGTTGAAGTATTAACTAACGTCTTAGCTGGGGCAAGGGATAAGTCCTGCAGTAGAACTGACAGAAAGGACAAAGCTAAGCAGGTGGAATGCAGAGATTGCGGAAAAACGCAAGTATTGCAGGAATCTATTCAATAAGGCGAAAAGAAATGCCGACTGGAGCGCACATAAGTCTTCAGTTAACAGTTTCAAGAACCTGATCAGGAAGGCCAAATGGCAGTTATGGAGAAAATTCTGCAGTAATGCAGAAAGCTCTTCCGAAACTAATCGGAGATTATCCTCGAATCCAACAATACCATCGTACATACAAAGACCAAATGGTACATGGACCACAAACAGCCTCGAAACTCTGGAGTTGCTGTTAGAAGGACACTTCCCGGGTTGTTAAGAAAGTGATCACCAGTTTATGGAAAACTCGGTTAGCTATAATTTTGATATTTCCGATATACCGATTACTGGGCATCGATTTCAATGGGCTATCAAAAGTCTCCACTCTTTTAAATCTTTGGGACCCGATGGAATTATTCCCGCCGACCTACAAAAGAACACCGAAGTTTTAACGCCCTGGCATCTGACAATCTTCAAAGCCTGTCTGAAGCTGTCGCACTTTTA
This sequence comes from Muscina levida, assembly GCA_964034835.1. Lineage (NCBI taxonomy): Eukaryota > Metazoa > Arthropoda > Insecta > Diptera > Muscidae > Muscina > Muscina levida. The sequence goes on from OZ035880.1 coordinate 156,018,039, forward strand.
AACGAGGTGGATAACCTGCACAATTGTATTTGTCCCTTAAGGGGCAAGGCATCCCACACTAAAGCCAAGGATTTTAGACCAATTGGCCTATCTTCCTTCTTACTTAAGACCATGGAGAGAATAATTGATGTATATTTTAGATCATCTCTTAAGCCAGAAGTCCTATCCAAGGCTTAGGCATGTTGCACAAAGCTCATTGAAAGATCCCTGTTCTACAAAGAATGCGCTCTCGCCGCCTTCCTTAGGCGTATTGGATCTAGTCTAGGCGTGTCAAATATTTCCAAGGTGGCGGTTCGCGGTACTCCACAAGGAGGAGTACTCTCTCCACTACTATGAAATTTGAACATCAAGACTCTGCCGAGGACGATGAGCAAATAAAAAGTGCTCCACAACCGTTACATATGCGGATGACGTGGCACTAATAGTAACCATCAAGCATCCTAAATTACTCTCTGAGCTTCTTTTAGACGCCACAAAAGCTTGGATGCACAGGAACTATGGCCATTCCATAATTCTGGACCTAATCAATGTGAGCTGTCACACGAATTACACCATAACAGAACCTGTCTTCGATCCGGTTTTTTAAGGAACATACCGGATAGGTCCTACCGTGAAGATAACGGACGGTTCGAAATTAAAGGAAAGCAGGATGTGGAATCTTTGCGGAGGAGTTGAATTTGCAACTATCAATCAGACAACCAGACCACTGTAGCATAGTTCAGGCCGAAATAGCGGCCATTAGAATAGCCATAAAGAAAATTCAGTAGCGTGGGATATTGAGCGGCAATATTCATATTCTTACTGATAGTAAAGCGGTTATCAGATCCCCGGAGAACGTGTACACCACTTCGAGAAATGTTCGAGAATGCCGGTCGTCTCTTGAGGAGATACCTGAACAATTAACGAATACCCTCACCGTTACATGGGTTTAAGGGCATGCGTACATTTTGGTAACGAAAGAGTCGACACATTGTCAAGGGCCGCCACAACCGTGAACTCGGGCGAAGGGGATCCCTCTAACAGCTAATTGCGGGGAAACTAAACCTCATTCATAAGGAGTGAGAGAACCCACTTGCACGGCGACCAAATAAATTTGGCCTACAATGGATATGCAGAGGATACGATTTGTGCTGAAGCTGTCCAGAGTCCACCTGAGGAACATCATAACTGTAAGAGCCGGTCACTGGCCGGTTGGTAAACACGCTGAAGAGGTTGAAACTACCCTACAACGATTATTGTAGAAGTTGCAATGATGAGAAAGAAGAGGAGACCAGGGAGCATCTTCTATGTCACTGCCCTACATTTGGTGACCTGTGATATGAAAAGCTTGGTCATCGGACACTTTTGGAAAATACCTGTCTATCAGTAGGTGATTTGCGCAACATGCAAGCCTTCATCAGAGCAACGAAATGGCTTGATAGCGACGTTGACCGAACAGAATAGAAATATTTGGTGCGAAAATTTGAAAATGGTAACACAACGGGACTCATACTAGAATTTTGAGTTGTGTTGATCGTGGATGCCGAATCAACATAATCTAACATTCAAGAAGAGACTGACTGCTTTCAATCAAACATGTTAAAAAACGATTATTGACGAATCTTGGATACTTCTTTTAGCGTTGTTTTAAACAAGTTAACAGTTTATTAAACTCAATTAAATTTTAATGAGAATAAAGTTTTCTAAAGCCATGAACAAACAGATGAAGTCAGCTTAAAATACATTTGAACCCTGCGCTTTTACACTTACCTATTATACATGTACTGCAGACTCCAAAATATGCCCTCCTCTTGCCAGTGCGATATAAACAAGCAACGCATTACTGCCACATCGAGAAAAGTGGCCGCCGAAACGTCAGCTTTAACGCTTTCCGATTTGTCCGAGTCTGTTTCACGTTCCACCGAGGCGCTGCGTTTCTCCTTCATTGAGGCGCCGCGCATCAATTCCTGCTGATCAAATTCAAACTTTGTCGAGGGTTTATCCTTATCCCGTGAATGTATAGACTGACGACTGCCACGGCGACTTTGCGGCTGCTGTTGGGTCAAAAGACTAGCATCAGCCTATATATGTAGCCATCGTTAAGGATGGTTGGGGGAAGGGGCGAGAGGAAAAGGGGAAGAATTTAGTAAAGTTTCTTTGGCGTTGAGAGGCGAAAGCGTTCAACAATTACAGTAAAAAATGAATTGTCCATTAAATGGGAAGCAGAAGGTAAACGAAAAATAACAACACGTTCATCTTCAACACTGGATGCTTCTTCGGGTATAGTTTCGGGGAAAAATTCCTTGGGCGACGACACCCAAGAGCTCTAAAACATTTAGGTTAGGATTTGTGAAAAGAAACAAAAAAAAAACAACAAATAAATAAATAAATAAAGGAAAATACAACATTCATGTAAAAAAGACACATAACAAAGTTTCAAAACGCTGGTGGATTTCATAAAACGAAACTACGGAACGTACCTCCTCATCCTGGCGGTTGGTGAGATCCGAGCCACCACTTTGGGGAGAGTCGGCCTTGGGTGACATGGCATCAACGCTAAGGGATTGTTTGCCTATAAAGGAGATTTTTTAACAAAAAGTTTATAAAGAGACCAAAAATTTTATGTGATTGTCTAACTTACGTCCTGAAAACACATCCGTTGATCCCTTGGGTGTGGGAGCACACAGTAAATTACGGGCTTTGGGTTTTACAGGCGCTGTAAAGCAAGGAGCTCCTGGGGCCCGGTTATCCCACATGCCTTGCCATAGTTTAATGCCATTTTCCAGTCGGCAATTTTGAAAATCTGATTCTTTCAGATGATGTATAATGGGGGCAAATAAATAGACAAACAGCTGCGAAGGCAAAAAAGTTACAGAATGTTATACAAAATTGTTAGTCATATAGATATTAGTTACCGTTATTGTTGGCACTGAAAACAAATAGTGGTCCATTGATTTGCCCTTGTGCTCTTGGTCGATGACCAAGCCATCTCGTCCCTCATCGCCGGCACATTCATCGGCGGCATAGAGCAATATCCATTGCATTGCATACAGTAGAGTTGTTTCGATTTGACCAATCGCTTGCATATCCTTGACGCGATTGTGTAGCAAAGCGGCTACACAGTGCATGACATGTGGCAAGGCTGCCTGCAGCAAGCGCCATCTTGGTATGGCGGCCAAGCCATCGGTCAAAGATGGCGAGAGACCAAATTGTATATTCAGTACGACGACTTTTTCGAAGGACTAAGAAGAGATGAGAGAATGAAATTTATGATTAATTTGGCGTTTATAACAAGAGTTAAAATATGTAAACAAAATTGTTTGCAGCGTGAAAGAATCACAGACTTTCTAACCAAACACGAAAGAAACTATATATCGCAAGAGGCTGCATAACCCCGTGGTAGCCAATGCCTAGTCTAACAAACTCTCTTCTCTTATTTGAATTTTCCTGACACATATACTGCGCATTAAGCCGGGTCGAAAAAAAAGTTGTCAATGTACTTCGAGTTCAATGGGCTATCACAAAGTTGCGACTCTTAAATCTTCGGGACCCGATGGAATTTTGCCTACACGAAGGGCAAATCCACAGAAACTGCTTTACATTTGACAACCAGCCTCATTGAAAGATCCCTGAACTACAAGGAATACGCACTCGCCTATTTCCTGGATATTGAGGGTGCTTTTAATAATGTCAAACCTGAATCTGTATTTGACTCAATGGAACAACTGGTTTGTTGATAAACTACTAAAATTTCGGCCTGTCTGGACGTGTCAGATATTTTCAAGGTGGCGGTTCGCGGTTCTCCATAAGGAGGATTACTGTCTCCACTACTATGGAAGCTCAATATCAACACTCTCCTGAGAACGATGAAAAAAAACATGCTGCACAACCGTCGCATATGCAGATGATGTGGCACTAATTGTTACCGGCAAGGATCCTAAACTACTCTCTGAGCTTCTGAAATCTGCGCTGAAACTCCTATTACAATGGTGTCATAATTGTGGACTGAGTGTAAACCCGAGTAAAACGGAACTGGTGCTAATCACACAAATGGAATCGCACTTACACTCTCTGATAGTGCCAAATACCTCGGGCTAATATTAGACAGAAAACTGAATTGTAATTTGAAAACTCTGGCCAGGACTTGCAAAGCGGCAACGGTCCTATACTGTTGCAAAAGGGCAATCGACCTCTATTGGGGAATAAGGTGAACTGGTTATATGATTCTGTTTTCAAAACCCATATTATTCTACGGATCGGCAGTCTGGTGGCCGGCGTTAGATAGAGCGTCCTTGAGACTGGTGGCAATCATGATAACAGGGGCACTTACGATCCTAAACTTGTTACCCCCGGACATTGAGGCGAGGAAAATTGCAGCGAACACCGCAATGCGTTTAGACGCCACAAAAGCAGGGATGCACAGGAACAATGGCCATGCCAAAATTCTATATCCGATCAATGTGAGTTGTTACATGGATTACACCATACCAGAATCTTTCTTCAGTTCGGGTTTTATAAGGAACTTCCCGGATAGGTCCTACTATGATGATAATGATAATGCCCTATACATTGGGGAGGATTTCATCCTAATTTTCATGGACGGTTCGAAATTAAAGGAAAGAGCAGAATCTTTTCGGAGGAGTTAAATTTTCAACTATCAATCAGACTACCGGATCATTGTTGCATAGTCCAGGCCAAAATAGCGGCCATTATAATAGCCGTATAGAAAATTCAGTATCTTACTGATAGTCACGGGGCTATCAAATCTCTGGAGAACGTGTAAATGTTCGAGATTGCCGGTCGTCTCTTGAGAAGATATCGACATTCGTCGGTTACCCAAAGAGCAGATACATTGGTAAGGGCCGCCACAACCGTGAACTCGCGCAAATTTTACGGTCTCATTGGTGTCCCTCTCACAAGGGAGAAACAGCTATTTGTTTGGAAACTGAACCTCATTGCTAAGAGCAATTGTCTTAGAATACCTACTTGCACGGCGACCAAACGAATTTGGCCTACAATGGATGTACAGAGGGTACGAATTGTGCTGAACCTGTCCAGAATCCACCTGAGGAACATCATAGCTGCAATAACCGGTCACTGGCCGTTTGGTAAACATGTTAAGAAGTTGAAAATACCCTACAACGATTTTTTGTAGAAGCTGCAATGATGAGGAAGGAAGGTAGACCACGGAGCATCTTCTATGTTACTACCCTGCTTTTGGTGACCTGGATATGAAAAGCTTTACCATCGAACACTTCTGAACAATGCCTGTCTATCAGTAGGCGGAGCATCCATGCCTTCATCAGACTAACGGAATGGCTTGATAGCGACGTTGACTTCATCAGACTCACGAAATGGCTTGATAGCGACGTTGACCGAACAAAATAGGAATATTTGGTGCGAAAATTTGGAAATTGTATCACAACGAGACTCATAGCTGTGTTGAACGTTGCTGCCGAATTGACCTAACGGTAGGTTGCATAAAAACTTTTAGAGGCTTTAGCAACAACGTCGGATTTGGTTTTTTTTTCATAACATTGTCATTTGTGGACCGTTTATCAAGATCCATACAACTGCTTTGTTAATACACGCTCTACTCATGTTATGTGAAAGACATACCTCCGTCTTCACGAAACTTATCAATGTGTAACCTAGTTTGCCGTTAAAAATAAATTAATATTATCTTATTACATTAATAACTTACCTTGCATGCTCCTTTCGATTCCTGGTCATAGTTTTTTGAATTTTTTAAAAATGGAAAAAATAATTATTGGAAATATTCTTCAATTAGAAAAATTTTATATTTAGGATATTACAAAATTTTCGGAGGGATTTCACTAACTACTCAACACAAATATTGATGAAGAAAACACTGAACATCGAACATAAAATTTATAGAAAGAATATTTTACATGACAACATAGAGGAAATCAAATTGAGTAAAATTATATACAAAATGTCTGTATAAAAAAGAAAAATTAACCTTAGAAATACTTAAAAAAAAATACCCAATTTTAAGGAAAGTTTACCACCAAATCGATTGCTACTATATGTAACTTTCAACTCAATCGGAACATGTTTTGTACCAAATTTAAAAATCCTAAGTTAAGTGTATGTGGAACTATATAACTACACCATAGAACGGACTGCGAGAAGCTTACTTGGGTACTCAAAGCCGTCTCAAGAAGATGCCTGGTACGATGATGAATGTCGCAATGCCACGAGAGAGACGGCTGCTGCAGACAGGGCGAAACTGCAGCCAATGGTAACGCGAGCTGTTCGTGAACGGCACAGGGAGAAGAGACGAGAGGCTACTCGTCTTTTTAGACGGAAAAAGAAGGAGTTTAAGAAGAGACAGGATAAGTGCACAGAGTTGCACTAGCTTTTCATGTACACTATTAAATATAGATATGGAGAAAGTGATGAGAAAGGCTGGTGTCAACATGTCTGGCACCATATTCCACAAGAGCCACATGCCACTAGCCTATGCCGATGTTACTGCAGTTCTTTCATTACTGGAAAAGGAGTCAGTAAAAATGGGTTTAGCGGCCAATGAGGACAAAACTAAAATAATGATTTCGACAAACAAAGAGTCCTCTCGATGAAAACGCACGGTAAACGTTGAGGTATGTTATGAGGTATGCCGCCGAATCGTGGGTGCTTGAGCCAACGGACATACCAAACCTGGGAGTATTCGAGAGAAAAGCACTCCGAAAAATATATAGACCTATCTGCGTCGACGGCGAGTTTCGCCATCGGATGAACCATGAGCTGTATAAGCTTTACTACGACATCGACGTAGCTAAAAGAGTCAGAATCCAACGATTCCGATGGCTGGAACATGTTACCAGGATGGATGTAAATGCTCCAGCGAGAAATGTGTTTGAAGGCGAACCTGAAAGACGGGAGCAGAGCAGGGAGCCCAAACCACATGGTTGCAGACGTGCCACCATCTGGTAGGACTAACTGGAGAACGGACGCAGAAGAGCGAATTGTATGGAATTCTTTAATACTTCAGACCTCTAATTTATGAACCACGTTCGTAAGTTGTTATGGGCCACTTAAGTAAGTAAGTAAGCGGCAGATAGTGAGTGACGAACTGTGATGGTTGGGCCAGCCATCTGCCTTCAGTTCCAATACTGCAAAAAACGGAACCCCCTAAATAACCCCTGCAAGGACCATCATTAAGGATACGCATCTGGATCCACCGGTTTTTTTTTATATAGAAGGTGCCACTATCCGACTGACGGATGTCCTCAAAAAATACAAGACGGACATCACTGCCATCAAGAAGATGAGATGGACAGGACAGCGATGCTCGCGACGTAAAAATTGCAACATCTATTACAGCTGCCATGAGGAAAGGCACGAATTTGGGTGTGGATTTGTAGTTGGCGGGAGACTCAGACATCTTGTTTTTACATTCCGCTGATTTGTGCTGAAGCCCCGACGGGAGATAAAGACGATGAGATTAAAGATGCATTTTACGAGAGCCTAGGGGAAACATACGAGCGCTGCCTTGGTCACGACATTAACATTGTTCTGGGAGACTTTAATGCAAAAATAGGAAGGGAAGATGTTCTTAGTCCATTGTTCGGTAAATTCAGCCTGCATACCGACACGTCGAGGGGTTTAGGCTGGCTAGGTTCGCAGCGCAAAGAAACATGGTATTGAGTGGAACCAAATTTCAGTATAAAGATATCTACAAGGCAACTTTACTATCACCCATTCAAAACACCAAAAATCAAATTGCTCATGTGGTAATCTATGGAATCATGGGCGTGAGTGTGATCCGTGGTGTTTATATTTTTTCGGATGTTAACCTGGTTGCAACTAAGGTGCGCACAAGATTGAGCAAAGCGAAAAACGCACGTAAACAAACACAAAGAAAGCTGGACATCGCAAAGCTGGAAACCCCAGTGATAGCCACTGCCTATTCCAACCAGCTATCCCAACTTCAACGACACAATGCCGATACACAGTGGCTGCACATAGCGCAATCCATGGCAACTGGTACAACAACCGTGGTTTGTTATATAAAAAAAACAGTGCTCAGACGAATCCTGGTACGGTGATGAATGACACATAGCGTCTGAGGAACAGGACGATGTTTATAGGGTAACGCTACAGCCAATTGTAACCTGTGCTGTTAGGAAACGGCACAAGGAGGCAGTAAAACAGGCGAGACAGCTATTTAAGATGAAGGTACGGTAGAATAAGGATATAGAGAGATACAGGGATAGAGGTGAAGCCCGAAAATTTTTACAGAAAGTAAAAGCAAAAGGTTACGGTGCTTGTATCCTCTCCTCTAAGGACAATGATGTTAATCTGGTTACAGATATGCAGAGTGTGCTGCATATATGGAGAGAACACTTCCAGCAACTGCTGGCTGCAAAAGGCAGCGCACGTGTAGGTATCACGGCAATTGTCGACGGCGGCTTAGATTGCCCGCCCACCGAGCTGAATAATGATAAAGCAGCCGGTAACGATGGATTTCCGACAGGGGTCTTCAGGCCGGCGGACGTAAGCTGATAATAAGCACGCATGCATCCTATACACGTTTTTTCTTAACGAGTTCGTGCCCGATGATTGGAGTCTAAGCTTTTTATGCCCTGTGTTGACAAAAAGGTGATACAAGTGTGTGCTCCAACTACCGCGGGATCAGTCTTTTACTACCCATCGCATATAAGGTCCTGTCGGGTGTGCTATGTGAAAGAGTAAAGCCAGTGTTATGCAAACTGATCGGGCCTTATCAGTGAGGCTTTAGACATGGTAAATCAACAACTGACCAGATATTTACACTTCGGCAAATCCTGGGAAAGACCCAAGAGAAACAGATTGACACGTACCATCTTTTCGTCGGCTATAAAGGTGACTTCGACATCTCGATACGGCAGAAATTACTTGAAGCCATGGCTGCGTTTGGTATTCCAGCGAAGCTGATACGCCTTTGCGTTGACTGACACGGAGTCTTCAGTGAAAATTGGCAACGACTTTACAGAGCTATTCTATACCAGACGAGGCCTTAAACAATGCGACGGCCTATCGTGTGACCTCTTCAACATAGTGATGGAGATGATTATGAGGAAAGATGCAGTAAACACAAGTGGCACGATCTTCAACAAAAGCCACATACTACTTGCGTAGGCTAATGACTTAGACATCATCGGTCGAAAACTGCGGGATGTGACTGCCGCCTTCTCAGATATACAGAAGGTATCAGCGAAAATGGGTATAACGGTGAACGAGGACAAAACGAAGATATAAGTTTCAACGAACAAAGAATCAAAGATAGATAATTTTATCTACCTAGGCTCCACCATCAATAAAACAAATAATGTCAGCCTCGAAATCCGGAGAAGAATTCTGCTTGCTAATAAATGCTACTACAGACTAAGCAAGCGATTTAATGACAGAGTCCTCTCTCGACGAACAAAAATCCAGCTATACCAGATACTCGTTCTACCTGTCTTGATATATGGTTCAGAATCCTGGGTTATGACACAAGTGGATGAATCGGTCCTGGTAAACTTACAGAATTTGGTGAGACTAACTGGAGAAGAAGCGCAGAAGATCAAGGCGCTTATAATATTAAGTATTAAGTAAGTAAGTATCTATATATCGATGTAAATGTCGAAAGTTATACATCATATGGATGTCCACTTCTACTCTATAGAACCCAAAAAGTATTAATAACAAAATAAATTTTTAATATTTTACTAAAGAAAATAAAATTAATTGACTACAATTTAATAAAACAAAAATTAAAGCAAACGCAGTAACTCTGTTTGTTGATTGGTTGGTGGCGGATTAGGGTAGTAGGGTTAAATGATGGTGAGATGGTGTCATTGTTAAACTAGGAACTCATTCAAATCGGGTAATTAAATTCTAATTTGTTTTGTTTTTTGAATTTGTTTAACCGCTTAAGAGGCAACTTACATGGTGTCCCGGTGCATGTTGACAAAACTACATCAAATGTTAAGACAGACGACACAAGAAATGTTAAATCGTTTTGTTATTGTTGTAGGTGTGAAAGTGATGTTTTTGTTTTAGGTTGTTATTGATTAAACGTGTAATCGATTCAAATTTCGTAGGTTATTATTAAAAATATTGTTGAACGTTTTATTTTTGCAGTTTTGTTGTTGGTGATTAAGATTAAAAGCCAAAAATAAAACAAAAGGAGAAATGAAAAGGACAAAGACAAAGTGAATGCAGACAAAATAGAGTAGACATATAATACAATTGTTGCGCGCAGTAGAAGAAGAGAAAGGGGAAAGAAATACATAAAAATAGAATTTAAAGGCAGTTTTACATAAATATAAATATGACAATGGACTGATCAAAGTATTCATATTTAGAGGGCGCTAGTTGTAAACTAAATACTATATGGTGGCGTATGATTATCATAAGCAATATTCCACTTAAATTATACGCCACGGAGTACAACAGTTTTATTGTAACTGCTACAAAATAAACCCAGTTCAAAATCATTTGATGAATGGAAAAGTGAAACTGTTGCTTACGTTATATGAACGGATTAAAGGAATTGTAATTCGTAATTTTTTTTAAATTTGTTTCAGCTTAATCGGACTAGTAGTTTTCGAGTTATATCAAACAAAAGAGCCTAAAACGTGACCAATACCCCTAAACGATACTAACTTACTTCAAATCGATATTAAATTATAATGGCATGTAACTTGACTAAACGAATGATGCAGAACTTCTGCTTGTTGGGGCTACTTTCACGTGCAGTTCTTAGAATTGAGTCCCAAATCAATGAGCTGAAAAATGTTATACTGTGTAATTTATATATTACTCCGTACAATGATATACCTCCATATATTTTAGACATATTGTTAAAACTTATGTAAAACTGCCTTTTTTTAAATTTCAAATGAATTTTGAAAAAGTTTTGAAATGTGAAAGAATTAGCTGTTCTTAATTAATAAGTACCGATTAACATTTATAGCTTTATATACAGCACAAAAAAGTTTAATGGTTTTTTTTTTTGTTATTATCACAATGTACACAGTTACTTTACTTTCTTCATAGATACTACACAATAGTACACTTGTGGTTTTAGCACTTTTTTTATGACACATACAAATTGTTGGCATCTTTTTTATACATTGCACACTTTCCATTTATAATTTTCTCTTTTTTTTAAACCAATACGATCACTTTAAAAACAAAGCTGTATTCCTTTCAAACTTACCATACAACTCGCTTCATGTAATTTACCCAATTTGGGCCGGATAAAGGGTGCAATCTGTTGCCATAGAAATGTCTGCACCGACACAGGTAATCCCAGATCCTGTAGGCCATCGTCCTGGTCGATATCAAACTCATCGTTATTATTAGGGTGATTATTATTATTCGTTGTCGTTGCAACCATTTTGTCGGTTGATGATTACGTCGTTACGAATTTTGTTAATGTGTCAATTGTATGCTGGAGTATTCTGGCATGATTTCAAAATGTGATATCTAGAAAATATGAGATGTGGATTGTATCATATTTAGCTGGAGGAGCAATATTTGTGGTAAGGTTTGTTTTTTTTTTGTCGCTATATTAATGGCAAAACGTATATTTATCATGACAACTGTTCTAGTTGGTTGGAGGGAGGATAAAGTACCAATAGTAAGAGGAGTCGATGTCTTTTTAGATAGTCAGCGTGATACTCGTTTTAAATGTCTAAAATCATTATTACACAATTAAACTTTTGCGGAAGATTTCTGCAGATCTATTAACGCGATGACTCAGTAGTATGATATTCACCTTGTGTGGGTGCCAAGGCACTGGGACATTTAAATAAACTATAGGGCGCATGAGCTTGTAAGATTAAGGACTACCTTACAAGTTCTAACTTACTTACTTAAGTGGCCCATTACATATTACGAACGTGTTTCATAAATTAGAGGCCTGAAGTATTAAAGAATTTAACACGGTTCGGTCTTCTTCCTGCGTTCTCCAGCTAGTCCTACCAGATGGTGGCACGTCGCCAACCACTTGGTCCTTCCAACAAAGTTAGGGTCTTCCTGCTCTGTGCCGTCCTTCAGGTTCGGCTTCAAACACCTTTCTCGCTGGAGCAACATGTCTGAGCCATAGTAGTCGATGGATTCTGACTATTAGTTACGTCGATGTCGTGGTAAAGCTCGTGTTTCATCCCATGGCGAAAATCGCCGTCTACACAGTTAGGTCCATATATATTTCGGTATGTCCGTTGTCTCAAATACCCACGATTCGACGGCATACAACAAAACGGGAAAAATTAACACCTGGTATAGCTGTTTCTTAGTATTTCGAGATAAGGTGGTGTTACTAAAGTGCTGCCGAAGTCCGTAGAAACATCTACTGGCTAGCACTGTACTCCGTTTAATTTCTTGGTTGACAATATTTTTCTTGTTGACGGAAGATCCGAGGTAGGTAAACTCATCGACTACCTCAAAACAATAATTTTCAACGTTGACGCTGCGTCCCCATCGAGAGTACACTTTGTTCGTCGAAATCAATATTTTTGTATTGTCCTCGTTGACCGCTAAACCTATTTTTGCTGACTCCTTTTCTAGTGATGAGTAAACCGCAGTAACATCCCGCAGATTTGGACCAATGATCGGCATAGGGTATTGTCATGTGGTTCTTGTGGAATATGGTGTCAGACATGTTGACACCAGTCTTTCTCATCACCTTCTCCATAACTATATGTTGAATGGTTCAGACTGATCTTTACCAATCTTAATCGAGGATTTGGTGTTGTCCAAGGTACATCTGTAGAGTCGAATTATTTTTTTGGGAATACCTCACTAACTCAGACATGGCTTCAAATAACATTTGTCTTATCGGACAGTCGAAGGCAGCCTTGTAGTTGACAATGAGGTGGTGGGTGTCGATCTGCTTTTTATGAGTTTTTTTTCCAAGATTTGTCATAAATTGGATATTTGATCCGTCGTAGATTTATCAGGTCTAAAGCCGCTTTGATAAAGTCCAATTAGTTTTTTTATAAATGGTTTTAGACGTTCACACAACATGCTTGAAAGGACCTTACACGAAATTGGTAATAGGCTTATTCCACGGTAGTTCTTACGATCCCCGGGCATGCTCTCCTCTAGCCAGATATTCTTCATAAACTGATGCATGCTCCTAATCGGCTCCTCCCCACCTGTCTTGAACAATCCAGCCGGGAGAGCATCGGCTCCAGCCGCTTTGTTATTGTTAAGGCGGGATATTGCCAGACGTATCTCATTTTGGTTCGGAGATGGACAATTAATACCATCGTTATGGATTGGAGCAGTGTCTTCTGGAGTGGTGTCCCTATAAAGTAGATTGCTGAAATGTACTCTCTATAACTATAACATTAGAACGCCATCCGGGTTCGTCCCTAGCTGGCCATCGCTGACCTTGCAGGAGGGCAACCCTGTTTTACGCATTCTCGCCTTAACTCTCTGGTATGAATTTCGGGCTTCCCCTCTATTTCGGAGCAAATCTGTGTGCTCATCCTGCCTCTTCTTCAGCTCTTTCTGTTTTCGTCGAAAGAGACGAGTTGCGTCTCGTCTCTTCTCCCTGTGCCGCTCACGAACAGCTCGCGTTGGGCCATTGGCTGCGGTTTCGCCCTATACGCAGCATCCGTCTCTCCCGTGGAATTGCAACATTCATTATCGCACCAGGTATCTTCTTGAGACGGCTTTGAGTAACTATGTACGCTTTCAGCGGTCCGTTCTGTGGAGTCGGTTATATATTGCCACTGCGAGGTTATATCATCAGGGTTTGGATCATTTTCCGCAGCATTTGAGTTAGTTGGTTGGAGTAGGCGTCCGCTACCTCTGTGGTCCGCAGTTTACCGATGTGATGTCCAGCTTTCATTGTGCCTGGTTACACATTTTTCGCCATACTTAGCCTTGTGCGAACCTTATTTGCGCTAAGGAAATGTTCGGAGTCAATGTTCGCACCCCTGAACATTCGTACGTCGAGAACACTCGATGTGTGCCTTTTATCGACTACAACGTGATCTATCTGATTCCTTGTCAATAGGTCTGGAGATAACTATGTTGCCTTATGAATATTTCTGTGGTCAAATCTAGTGCTGCTAACTACCATATTTCTTGCCGCAGAGATATCATTCAGTCTGATGCCATTGTTCGACGTTTCTGTGTGCAGACTGAATTTTCCTATGGTAAGCTCAATTGCGGTTTCCCTGCCTCTTTTAGCATTAAAATCATCTAGTACAATTTTGATGTCATGGCTCGGGCTATGATCATATAAATTTTCTAGGCTCTAGTAGAACTTGTCTTTGTCCTCATCGCTTTTCTCATCTGTCGGAGCATGGTGTAAGTGTTCCGTGGAAAAACTCTGTTTTGACTCTTATGGTAGTTATTTATTCATACACCAGGTTGATTCGAGAGACAAGGTGTCGCATGGCTTCTATAGTAGATGTCGCACGCTTTCATGTGCGTGCACCCGTGTCCCTTCCACCGGATTTCCTGTAAAGCGGTTATGTCAGCCTTGCATTCTTCAAGGACTTCTGACAGTTGGATGGAGGCACCTAGTCTATACAGTGTTCTAACATTCCAGGTGCATACCCTCAAATCTTGGTCCTTAATTCGATTGCGGTGGTCAACAACATTTTGGGGGGTCCATTTTATTCTTTTTTTACTTCTTTTCATTGCAATAGTTCAAACGTCGGTGGCGGGTTGCAAGCCAAGCACACCACGTTGCAGTTTTCTCCACCTATCAGGATTTTATTACAGCCGCCCATTCTGGGTCAGTCGCTGACCGGGGTACTGCTCACTCTGAGCCGACATGTCTTTAAGGTTTTGCTCCTCACAGTTAGCCGTGCTCTGACGGGTGTCAAAGACTCGTTTCCAGCACGTGGAGGTACTCCGTCCGCAGTAGTACCACTAATACGGAGATATAAAACTTACTACCACCTCAAAATTATAGTTGTCAACGTTCACGGAGTTTCCCAAACGAGTAGATTCTTTGTTCGTTGTAACTAATATCTTAGTTTTGTCCTCGTTCATTCATTAGACCCATTTTCGCTAATTCCTTCTGTATACCTGAGAAGGCTTTTTTGAATATCGTGCCACTCGTGTTTACTGCAGCTTTCCTCATCATCATCTCCATCACTATGTTGAAGAGGCCACAAGACAGGCTATCGCCTTGTTTAAGGCCTCGTAAGGTCTTTGCCAATCACTGAAGATTTCGTGTCAGTCAACGTCATACAGCAAAGATGTATCTTACTTACTTACTTAATTTCCCTTTGCATCCCATGAATGAGGTATGGGATAGCTTCTCGCGTTGTTGTGAATTAACACGCTTTCTATTTTTAGATTTAGGAGCTGGTGTATGCTCGTTATCAGCTCATTGCATGCCGGACTTGAAGAGCTCTGCCGGTAGTTCGTTGGCACCGGCCGCTTTATTATTTTTCAGCCACGATATTGCTCTTCTTACCTCGGATTGACTTGGTGGTGGGCAATCTAAGCCGTCGTCGAGAATTAGCGTGATACCTTCACATGCGCTGCCTTTTGGAACCAACAGTTGCTGGAAGTGTTCTCTCCATATCGCTCGTTTTGTGCAAGACCGTCATAACTCAAAAAACGTGATTTTTGAGTTAATGATGTAGAATCGTTCATTTCATCATACTCCATGTTGTGTAAAAAATGCATGTTAATATCTGTTTAATTGAATTCGTGCTTTAGGTACAAAACCAAAAGCCTTGTTGAATCGGTACAGGGTACTTGAACCGTGTATCCGTGAAGCAAATGAAAAACCTTCGATCTGGCTTCCTTGATTAACAATTTATTAATGTTCTTAATAATTACAAATTGTCTGCTTATAAACTAAATTAACTATAGGATCATACATACATACATACTAGCAAACTGTGTAGAAATGTCTAGGTAAGCATTTCCTGTTTGCAGCTAGATTGCTGTCCCGACTATCGCGGCATTGTCACATAATACTTTACTTGGCCTTGAATTGCCTGGTACCATTTCACGGTGAGATGGTAACATGAGTCTCAGTCTATCGTCGTGGGACTGGCTGAGTCAAATTAATTCATGTGCCCCTGTGTGCCTGTATGTATGTATGTATATTCCATATTTTTGAATATTGAGGTAAGTTGGTCATATGAACTAGCTACAATGCAACGTATGAATATGATGAGAACATTCGTGTGAAACAAATTCTTTATTTATGTGTGCTCCTCATAGACATAGTTGCTTACAAATCATATTTTAACAAAATGAATGACCATATTATACTAAACATTAAAATTAACTTAATTATCGTGTTGTCTCTGAACATCCTCCCCGGCGTTGAAGTAGTTGGCTTCAAGGTTCTTGCAATTCGATCACGTACTTAGAAGGTGGGTTCTGCCGAGATGTTGGGGTAGGTCTTGGGTTGTTCTTGTCTCGTTTGGTGTTGCATATTCGCTTTCGGAATCTCCAAATAAGATACATGATGGGCAAAGTGATTGATAAGATGATAGCCGTGTAACTTATTGCCTGATGATGGTAGTTATTATGCCGTACGATTGCATGCAGGTGGGTGATATTGGCCTCATGTAGCTGGTTCTGGAAGTTGTTAAGTTGGTCGGTGTGAGTTTGTAGAATTTGCCTAGTTGAGTTGAATGTGTATGCAGGCTCACTGATGTTCGTAAGCTTGTTGAAACTCCAAAAACGTAGATATGATGTTTGGATATAACTGGATTTGTCATAGTGGCCTAGGATCGTAATCTCAGACGTTTTGAAGCTGCAATTTGGCTCAACTTGAATAATTCCGGAACCGTTCAAAGTGATTTGTATTATTTCATTTCCACAAACTGCGGATACCTCAATGGTTTTTGTCGTGGCATAAATCCATTGATTTTTGTGATGCATTTGCAACCAAATTGTGTGTTCTCTGTATGCCATGAATCGGCAACTATCGGTTGATCTGTGGCTGAACAGGTTTACCTCACATGAATTGGTTATAGATCCCTTTGCAAATGTAGCTTGCTTATTATCACAAATAAATATGTTGTTGTCGAGTTTGTTGCAATTACGTATGTCCTCATCTGATAGTGGTACGTATTCATCCCTGTGGAAGTTGATGGCTAAGTATGGCGTTTCGGGGGATATAGCCCAAAGTGTGCCGTTCTTGTTAACAGGCACCCCGAATATTTTCACTAACTCCAATGGTTGTTGGTCAATTAGCGGTAACTTAATCTCAAATATGACCTTGTCATTGGTGACTGCTGCTTTAGTCTGCATGACTTTATAAAATTGTATTAGATCTCCTTCGTCTATAGGTAGAACTCGTGATGCTGGTAGGTGAGCCTTGATTAAGCTTAATTCCCTCTGCAGTTGATCCGGTGCTAGTAGCGAAGGGCTGATCCGACCATGATGCGAATCAGTCAAAACATTGACTATTTCAGCCTCCATTTGGCGTAGTCGAGTTGCTGCTAAGATCAGTTCACTGGAGAGTAGTGCCACCAAATGTGCGCCTTTGAGTTGGTTTTGATTCTCTACTATGCCGTTGTGTAGGGTTTCGATATCGTTTTGAATTTCATTGAGTCTTGACTTTAATGACAGTTCGTTCTCCTTAATAATATTGATGGTTGAGTCAATTATGGAAGTTTGGTTTCGTAACAATGATGATAGATGTTCTCTGTCATTTTCCGCCTCACGTATCGTGGTTTCCATTTCTGCTGCATAGTCAGAGTCCAAGACACCGAACAAGGATCTTGCGACGTTACCGATAATGTTAAAGGCACCTCTACGGGAGCGACCTGACATTATGACATCCCTTTCCTGGATTAAGTCCATTTGAATTCGTCTTAGGTTGGCCACGAACTCGACGCACATAATCATTTGCGGAGACGCCTTGCACAAACTATGGAGCGTGTTTACCCCAGATGAAAATGTTTCAATTTCCGACCGAAATGGTATGAGGTTGTAATATACCATTAACTTCCATTCCGCTGTTATTATCCTGGCACTGCCAATTCCCTCAAAGTACAATCCAGGATCATTGCCAAATACTTGTGGTTGTATGGTGTCGCAAAAAACAGCTGGTATGAGTAGAAGAGAGAGAATTGTTGCGCATAGAAGGTTAAAATTTACGAGTCTTGGTCGTTTTGTTGAGTGAGGTTCAGGTTCGGGTGGACGCTTTAGTAGCTTACTGGTAGTTTCCTTATCTGCGTCGTCATCGAGTAACGGTGCCAAACGGTGAATGGGTCTTTTGATAATGCCGGACGACGTTTTAACATCAACCACACGTATCAGATCATCTGGTCCCTTGTAAGTCCTTATGATTCGCCCAAGAGGCCATTGCATGACTGGCATGTTGTCCTCCTTGATGATGACAAGTTGGTCCGGTTTGATGTTTGCAGACGTTGTCTTCCATTTGTGTCTTTGCTGTAGCTCTGACAGATATTCCCTTGACCATCGGTTCCAAAAGTTGTGCTTTAGCTCCGATACTAGTTTCCATCTTGTGGCCATGGATGTGGATGGTTGTTGTGCCGTTGCGTCAATTTGCGCAGTTAACGGTTCCCCTATTAAGAAATGACCTGGAGTAAGAGCCATTAAATCGTTGGGGTTTGAGGATGTTGGAGTCAGAGGTCTTGAGTTGAGAATGGCTTCTACCTCTATTACCACTGTTTCCAATTCTTCATGAGTGAGTGATGCTGTGGAAACTGTGCGAAGAAGCAAATGCTTTGCTGATTTGACAGCTGCTTCCCACAGGCCTCCGAAATGAGGAGCCCTTGGTGGAATGAATTTGAATTCTATTCCCTTCTTGGTGCATTCCCTGCTAATCCTTTCTTGTGCTTCTTTAGCGAATATGGTCTTTTCGAGTTCTTGTAGTTGGTTTCTAGCGCCGACGAAGTTCGTTGCATTGTCGGAATACATGGTTTGGCATCTTCCGCGGCGAGATATAAATCTTTTCAAAGCTCCGATGAACGCATCTGTGGTCAGATCAGTCACAACTTCCATGTGAACTGCCTTGGTGGCAAAACAGCAGAAGACGGCGATATAGACCTTGTGAGGGCGTTTTCCTCTGAGTTTGTAATGTACCCAGAATGGACCACAATAATCAACACCAGCCTTTATGAAAGGTCTGGTTGGTGTTATCCTGTTTTCAGGTAAATTTCCCATGATTTGTTGGAACGTTT
This sequence comes from Muscina levida, assembly GCA_964034835.1. NCBI lineage: Eukaryota > Metazoa > Arthropoda > Insecta > Diptera > Muscidae > Muscina > Muscina levida. Next base: position 156,037,166 of record OZ035880.1, read on the forward strand.
GTGGTTTGGCCTTTGTACAGCGAATACAGTTGTGCACTGCATTCCTAGCCATTGTTTTCCCCTTAATGATCCAGAACCTTTGCCGTGATGTAGCTAGCAGCTGTTGCGGACCGCAGTGGTGATTTTCCTTGTGAAGCATCACGAGTATCAGTTTAACGATGGGGTCATTATATGGCAATACTATGGGGTGTTTTGCATCGTATGGGAGATTTGAAGCCTCTAATCTTCCGCCAACTCGAAGTATATCCTTTTCATCAAGGAATGGAGATAGGCTGCTAATGGAGCTAGAGTTACTGAGTTCCTTGCCTGCTCTAAGCTTAGAAATGTCATCCTTGAAGTCAGCTGCTTGTATGGTTCTGACAATTAGATGCAAGGCTGAAGTTAATTCAGTTGGGCTTAGTAACTCGGTTGCCAACCTCTCAGTCTTTGATATCTTGACGTTCTGAATAAAGCGCTGCACGTATGCCACTACTCTCTGAAGGAACTCAAAAGAATTACGGTGATTGATTTTGTAGATGGTTTCCTCTAATCCAGTTTGAGCAACTGATGCGACAGTTATAGATTTCCGCTTGAATTCTAAGTCACTTGTAGGATGCAGTTCTTTAGAAAATTCCTTTGGCCAGTGTTCTTCATTACCATGTAAGAAAATTGGTCCATAAAACCACATGTTGCACTCTGGTAATTTTTCGGGGTTCAATCCTCTGGAGATTAAGTCGGCGGGATTAGCCTTGGAGTTGACATGTCGCCATTGACTATTGATGGTAAGATCTTGTATTTTGCTGATTCGGTTAGCCACGAAAGTCCTGAGCGACGATGACGCCGAATTTATCCAATGCAAGACAATTTCGGAGTCGGACCAGTAGAAGATTTGTTTGTCTTCGTACCGTAGTTCCCTTTTGGCCTTGTTGGCCAGTTCTGCTCCTAGAAGTGCGGCGCAGAGTTCCAGTCTTGGTAGCGATATCTTTTGGAGAGGCGCGATTCTGGACTTGGCGCATAAAAGTCGGACAATTGTTTTTTCATTTTGTAGTTTTGATCGGATGTAGACTGCTGCTCCGTAAGCCTTCTCTGATGCGTCTACAAACACGTGCATTTGGACGTGTAAGGCATTTTGACCACCAAAAACATGTCGCGGGAGGCGTGTGTTGTTTAACATGTTCAGTGCCTTACGGAAATCATGCCATTTTGTGGTGAGAAGTTCAGGGAGTTCATCATCCCAAGATATCTGACTTTCCCAAAGCTGTTGAATGAAGATTTTAGCTGTAACTACGACTGGGCCTGCAATACCCAAAGGATCGTAGATTCGTGCCACATCTGATATGACGGATCGTTTCGTTATAACTGAGGCTGGCTGAAGATTTGCCTTGAGGCAGAATTGATCCGACGCTGGGCTCCATGTTAGTCCTAATGCCTTGATCGAAGCATTTTCAAAATCAAGATTAACTTCTTGATCTTCTGGAGGTATGTCTTGGAGTAGCTGGCGATGGTTTGCACACCATTTACGTAATTTGAAACCAGCTTCGTGGAGCAAATGTGTGAGTTGGGATTGCATTTCCTTGGCTGTTGCCAAACTGTTTGAACCGCTCATTCCGTCATCAACGTAGAAGTCTTGATCCAGAATCGTTGCACCCAGCGGATATTTGTCCTTACGAGTAGCCGCTAGCCTTTGCAAACATTTCGTCGCCAGATACGGAGCTGATGACGTGCCATATGTGACTGTGTTCAACTGGAAATGGCGTATAGGCTGGCCAGGATCATTTCTCCATAGAATCATTTGAAGGTTTCTGTCCCGTTCGTCTACGAGTATTTGACGATACATCTTTTCAATATCGGTGGTAAACACAAATCTGGGTAGACGAAAACGTAGAAGTATTCCAAACAGGTCCCCTTGCACTGTTGGCCCTGTTAGTAAAATGTCGTTTAATGATCGACCTGATGAGGTTTTTGCTGATGCGTCAAAGACAACCCGAAGTTTCGTCGTGCTACTTTCCGGGCGTAAGACGCAATGATGAGGAATGTAGTAGTGATGGCCATTGATTTTCGCAGGGTCAACTTGAGTCATATGGCCCAGATCTTCATACAACTTCATGAAGTCCTGATATTGCCTTTGAAGATTGTTGTCCCTTTGCAGACGTCGTTCCAATCCGAGGAACCTAGCATGGGTTGTTGATTTTGATTCGCCAAGTGTTGCAGCATCGTCCGATAGTGGCAGACGGACTACAAAACGTCCGGTGGAGTCTCTAGTAGTGTTTTGTGCAAAGTGAGTCTCACAGACTTGTTCTGCTCTGGTGAGACTGGTTTCTGAATAAATGTCCTCGATTTTCCAGAATTTTTCCACCAATTCTCCCGTCGATAAGTCGTCTTCGCTGAAAACTGCACATACTGTGTCATGCGCTCTGTCTTCCCACAGCCTTCCACTGGCGATCCATCCTAGTTTTGTATTTCGTAGGATGGGCAAGTTGGCTGCCAATTTGATTTCCTCTGATAACATTAGTTGGAAATAAAATTCTGCTCCGAGTAAGACGTCGATTTTCGCAGAACTGTTGAACTGTGGGTCTGCTAATGGCAATTTATCTGGGATTGACCAGACTGAAATGTCAAATGACCTGCTGGGTTGTGGCGGTATGATTTCCGGGAGCACATATGCTTCTAATCTGGATGAGAATTTGCATGTGATGGACTCAAAATTTACGTTCACTCGCTGTGTTGTCCGTTTTGATTTTCCGCCAATACCTTCAATAGATAATGCGGTCTGCTTTGGTTGAATTGAAAGCCTTTGGATTAGTCTTTCCGTAACGATGTTGATCTGGGAGCCTGAATCCAAGAGTGCTCGGAATTCCCCAGAACGTCCGTTGTTTGCCGTTATTCTGATCATTGCCGTACCGAGTAGAACACTTCCCCGGCTGGCGTTTGCCGAGGCTACTGTAGATTGAATCGTAGGAGTTGGTTCCCTGTGTTCTGATGTCCCTTTATCTTGTTGTTGGCGTTGACTGTCCTTGGAATTGTGTTGCCTTCCAAGGTGTAGCAATGAGTTGTGTTTTGAGGAGCACTTGGTGCATGATCTGGATGTGCACTCCTTTGACTTGTGATGGGCCTTCAGACAGTTCACACATAATTTGTTCTTCTGAACCCATTTCAGTCGATCCGCAGCCTGCATTGCGAGAAATTGTTTGCAGTAGAAAAGTGGATGATTGTCCTGGCATAATAGACAACCACCCGATTTCGACGTTACGACTGTCGAGACCTGTTTCCCCTTTTCCTTGCCACCAACAGCTTCAAGTGCTTGAAAGCGATTTTGAAGGACCTTCAGGAAGTGGCTCATTGTCTGTAGTTCTCTGGGCTTGTCCAATGATTGTTCATATGATATGTGTGTCTGGCGATCCAATTTTCTTATCAATATGTGCAGAAGAATAGGATCCCAGTTTTCTGTGTTGATCCCAATGTTTCTTAGCGCGGATAAACTTTCATTGAGGACGTCATGGAAGTCCCTAATTGACTTGGCCTCCGCTGATAAGTTTCCCCAACTGAATAGTTTTTGCAATACCGTTGACATTAGGACCCTTTTGTTGTCAAATCGGTCTCTCAAGGTATTCCAAGCTGTGGTATAGTTTTTCTCTGTCAATTCCAAATGACAAATTAACCTTTCGGCTTCGCCACTCACATTGGCCTTTAAATACCACATTTTCTGTATTGCCGGTATGTTTTGCTCGTGAATCATCTTTGAAAATATATCCGCAAATGGCTGCCATTTTAAATAATCCCCATCGAACTGTGGAATGGTTATCTTCGGCAATTGGAGGTTTGCTGGCGTATTCAGTTGATTCGATGTCGACGTCCCTGAAGTTACCGCCTGGCTGGGTTGATTTCTGGATATTAACGCCATTTGTTTAATAACGTTGTCTTCCAGAGACAAATAATCCTCGTTGTCATATCCTTCGGCCTCCGGGTTATCGCATTTCTCCCAGATATTTAAATGTAATTCTTCTATGGTTTGCCATAGCCTTTCCATGACTGCCAGAGACTGTACTGGTGCCTCTTCCATGGATCTGCCATTAAGAAGACGTTTCAACGATGTCTTGAGGGCGCCTTGACGCCTGATAAAGCCTTGAACAGAGTCCTTCTGGGCGCTCGCGCTGGGAACAGGAGTTGAAGCGGAAGCTGGAGTGTTGCCTTGCGATGTTGCAACGGGAGCTGAAGTGGGATCAGGTTGCTTGCCTTGCGATGCTTGGCCATCCTTTAGTAATGCTTCACGCCCCTTTCTTAGAGTGTCTTTGACTTTGTCGTACAATTGCCTTACTCCATCATAGTAACCGGACGTGAAGTAGTCATCATCCATGTTTAGCTCGGGGATTGTGCGGATTTCAGAGTCCGTTTCGTCGAAACGCCTCCACAATGCCTCGAGATTCTCCTCTCTTGTGATGAAATATTCTTCCGTTGTCTTGCGAGCGGCCGAATCCTTTTTGAGATTTGTGATTAATTTCTGGATATCTGCCCCCAATTGGCTTTGCCTTGCTGTCAATTTTTCCATCGTTGAGCCGTGGATTTAGACTGTTTTCTGTTTTCCGTTGCGACTCGATACCCCAATTAATCCAGGAGGAGTTGTATAGAGCGGTGCCGTTGCTGGGAATTCGCCCGAATGTTGGAATCGTGGATTGTCCAATGAGTGTCTCAAGTGGTGTTTTGTCCACCTGATGATGAGAAGGATGGTTTCCTTCAACGTTTGCCGATTCGTGATCGAATCGCTAATGATGATTACCAAAGAGTGTTCCAAGTTCCTTACCGCTGGTGGGGGGAAACTTGAAATTCAATGGTAAGTCGGTTTGACTGTTGAGACTGTCCTTACTTGGAAGGATCACGTCGGGGTCACCAATTGTTTAATTGAATTCGTGCTTTAGGTACAAAACCAAAAGCCTTGTTGAATCGGTACAGGGTACTTGAACCGTGTATCCGTGAAGCAAATGAAAAACCTTCGATCTGGCTTCCTTGATTAACAATTTATTAATGTTCTTAATAATTACAAATTGTCTGCTTATAAACTAAATTAACTATAGGATCATACATACATACATACTAGCAAACTGTGTAGAAATGTCTAGGTAAGCATTTCCTGTTTGCAGCTAGATTGCTGTCCCGACTATCGCGGCATTGTCACATAATACTTTACTTGGCCTTGAATTGCCTGGTACCATTTCACGGTGAGATGGTAACATGAGTCTCAGTCTATCGTCGTGGGACTGGCTGAGTCAAATTAATTCATGTGCCCCTGTGTGCCTGTATGTATGTATGTATATTCCATATTTTTGAATATTGAGGTAAGTTGGTCATATGAACTAGCTACAATGCAACGTATGAATATGATGAGAACATTCGTGTGAAACAAATTCTTTATTTATGTGTGCTCCTCATAGACATAGTTGCTTACAAATCATATTTTAACAAAATGAATGACCATATTATACTAAACATTAAAATTAACTTAATTATCGTGTTGTCTCTGAACAATATCTTTTATACACTCCGCATGAGAGCTATTTGAATTCCTCCATTTCGTACAAGTTGGGTGTAAATTAAAAACATTAAACGCGTTTATCTCGGAATCGATTTTTTTTTGAGTTATGACGGTCTTGCACAAAACGAGCGATATATGCAGCACACTCTGCGTATCTGTAACCAGATTTCCATCCTTATCCTTACAGGAGGGGAGCCCATTACCGTACCCTTTTGCTTTTACTTTCTTGTAAAATTCACGGGCCTAACCTCTATCCCTGTATTGCTCTATATCCTCCGTCTCTTTCGCTTAAATAGCAGTCTCGCCTGTTTTACTATCTTCTTGTGCCGTTCCCTAACAGCTCGGGTTACAATTGGCTGTAGCGTTGCCCTAGAAGCAGCATCCTGTTCCTCAGAAGCTCTGCGATATTCTTCATCGTACCAGAATTCGTCTGAGCGCCGTGTTTCATATCATAGCACGGTTGTTGCGGCGGTTGCCATGGAATGCGCAATATGCTGTCACTGTGTATCGGGAACGTCAGAAGTAGAGGCGGTGTATCGTAATAGTTGGGTGAGCTGGTTGGAGTAGGCTCAGTGGCTATCTTTGTGGTTTGCAGCTTCTCGATGCCCTGCTTTCTTTGTGTTAGGTTACGTGCGTTTTTCGCTCTGCTCAATCTTGTGCACACCTTGGCTACAACCAGGCATTAATACGATCCAATATTAGCACCACGGATCACGCGCACATACATGACACTAGATGCATGCCTGCCTTCAATTACCTTAGGATAAATTTGATTTTTGGTGTTTTGATCGGGGGATAGTCAAGGTGTGTTGTGGATATCTTTGTGCTGGAATCTGGTTTCACTCACTACCATGATACTTCCAGCTGCGAAGCTAACCTGCCTACACCCGTTGTCTGACGTGTCGGTATGCAGGCTGAGTTTACCGATCGATGGACCAAGAACATCTTCCCTTCCTATTTTTGCATTAATGTCTCCCAGAACAGGGCAGCGGTCGTATGTTTCCTCTAGGCGTTCGTAAAATGCATCTTTAATTTTATCGTCTTTATCTTCCGTCGGGACATTGGAACTAATCAGCGCGATGTAGAAATATAATGCTTTCGATCACTAACAGAATTGAACTGCTAGACAAGATGACTGAGCCTCTCGCCAACTATAAATCCACATCCAAATTCGTGCTTTTCGGCATGGCAGCTGTAATAGATTTTGCAATTTTTACGTCGCGAGCATCGCTGGCCTGTCCATCTTATCTCCTAGATGGCGGTCATGTCAGCCTTATATTTTTCAAGGACATCCGCCACTCGGATAGTGGCGCCTTCTCTATAGAGAGTCCGGCCGTTCCAGGTGCATATCCTTAAATAATGGTCCTTATTTTGTTTGCGCCAACATTTGGGGGTTTTGTTTGTTACTTTTTCTTATTCGTGTTTTCATTGCCAGTAAAGGACCTGAAGGCGAGTGGCTAGCCCAACTATCAGGGTTCGTCGCTCACTATCAGCCACTATAGATGATACAAAAAAAATATCACGAATAACGTTGCGCAGGTGCCACCACGAAGGATGTTGTGTGTCGGCTGGAGATACAAGATTCACTTTACATCCCCACCGCACCAGGTTTACATCCCTAACATATCAATTATTTTTCAACAAGAAATTTACAAATATCTCTTAATCGGTGGTCCGTTATTCCGATCGTATTGATACTTCATCGTTGTAGTTTAAAAAACTCCTCATATCGCGAAAATAAATTCTAAAAATCTAATACATATTTTGAATTCATGAACGCCGCATGCGGCCCTACTATGTTCTCTTGTCCTGTTTGTTATTTGGTGTCCTATCGAAACAAAACATATTGCGTTGAATGTTTTGTATCAATAGCTCCATTTTTCCTTTTGACAACTTTTTGACTCCAAAGTCAATTTTATACATTTACGTACAAAACTTTTAAAAGCTATATGATTTTATTCACATTTATAATTGAAGCCTATTTTCGGTCGATCTACTTTCTAGTAATCACACCTTTTTTTGTCACATTCCACTTTAGTACAAATGCCCTTTGTGCACATTAACCTTTATCTCCTTGACAAATTAAAGCAATAAGTTAGATTTGTAGCTAGAGTCTAATTGGAATGAGGAAATTTGTTATTTCCATGTTAATTGGCCATTAAACCAACAACGATTTGTTTCAATTTAAACGCGAACATAAAGCAACCTCTTGCCGACACGCTTTCTACGCAAAAGCCTACCCCAACAATTGACCCCCACCCTCATTGGGTGCATGACCCCACCTTGACTAGGACTAACATGCTGTAAATGCTAATTGGAGACTCAACAAGTGTTTGCGTGCGCATCGAAGGATGGTCTCGGTCATGTGTCGCAAAGGAAACTTGAGCCACGTTTACGTTAGTGCATGAATGAATGAATGTTAGTGAGTTAGTAAATGAAGTACGAGCAGCCATATGATTTACACTTGCGGCTGTCGTGTCACAGTAACCGGCATTTAACATCTGGGTCATTTATCCAGATGTTTGAGATGAAAACATAAACATCCCTCTCTCTCATTCTCTCGCAGTTTCTCTGCTCTTGTTGTGCCTCTCGTCAAAGAGCATCGCCATCGCCACCGCCATCATCATCATCTGTTGTAATGTTTTGTAAACATTCCGTGTGCTTACATCCCCTTGAGATTTGGTGGCCCCATTAACAAGTGTTTTCTGGCTTGTGGGTTTTTTTCGTCGTCGTCGCCGTTGCACATGATAAACGCAGACTCCAAATCTTCGGTTTGCAGGTATAGAGACTTGAAATTTTTTCACTAACTGTGTAGAGGTCGCCTGTGTTTTGTGGAAAAATTTTCACCCACTTACATAATCAGCAAAATTTTATCACTTGCTATGATTTTCTTTATTAATTTTCTTCAATTATTTCTTAAGGATTTTTATTCATTTCACTGCATTTCAAGTCACCAATTGAGTGAGATAGCAATTGTGTTAATTGTTTTAACCGTAACCGCACCCACGTTTATTATTTATTCTATTGAAATGCTTAACACATCATTGTGTTGGCCAAAACTGGGTTTGGCCTTTATTCTTTGAAAATTCCTACTGGTTTTTTCTTTTATTTAATCTATTTTCTATTTGTTTGGCAATTTCAATTGTTAAACGATTTGCAGCAAGTAATTTCTGGTTGATTTTATTGGTAATTTTTGTTGAGATTTTATAAGGTTTTCACCATTTTAGCCATTTAGCCAGATAGACACAATTTGGTTGACTTACAAAGAGATTATTAACGGTTTTGTTGCGTAGTGCTGCTGCCAACACTTTTAAACGGTTAGAGGGTTCGGATGTAACTGAACTGAACTGTATGGCAAAAACTGTATCTGCCAGGAGTAAAACGACAAATGACGAGTATCATTTTGGTCAATACACAGATACACACACACACGCACACATGGAGACGAACGCAATATTCACAGAGCTATCAGTGCGTATGATGGGGGATGACCTCCCATTTCCTTATACAGGGTGTTCGAGTCAAAGTAATAGGATGAGCGAGAAAAATAACTAGACATCTTTGGTAGAATAAATATTTATGGGCTTCAAACTTTACTGACACAATTCTGATGACCGTCAGTATTTTGACAACAAGTTGGTAAATAAAATGTAAAGCTATCAACAATTTAAGTGAAAATCATTGTCGTTCTAGCTTTTTACTTCAACAATAGAGCTATTTGATAAATCTCTTCGTATCGCACAACTGCTCAACAATATTCATGCCGATTTTTGCGGTTGTATCTTTTGCCGTTTAGTCTGGGTGATGGGCAACTATTTTCTTACTTTATTTACGTATTTCGGAAATTCTCCTCATGTTGCAAAACTATCCCATGATCCAATAAAATAAAATCTGCGGCGTCCATCGAGTTCATTGTCGAAGACTTTTCGAGCTGGAGCATATTCGTTCATGCGTACAACATGATCTAGCCAACGCAACCGCTGCACATTAATACGTCTGACCACGTCAATGTCAGTGTACAGCTCGTACAGTTCATGATTCATACGACGCCGATACTCTTCGTTAACGATGATGGGCCTATTTTACGGAGTATTTTTCTCTCGAATACCACCAGAACCGATTCATGTGCTTGTGTCATAACCCAGGATTCTGAACCATACATTAAGACAGGTAGAACCAGTATCTGGTATAGCTGGAGTTTTCTTCGTCGAGAGAAGTATCTATCATTGAATTTCTTGCTTAGTCCGTAGAAGAATTTATTAGCAAGCAGGATTCTTTTCCGGATTTCGAGTCTGACATTATTTGTTTTGTTGATGGCGAAGTCTAGGTAGAAAAAATTATATACCACCTCGAAATTATTATCACTATGTTGAAGAGGTCGTACGATAGGCCTTTGCCTTGTTTTAGGCCTCGTCTGGTATAGAAGGGCTCCGTAAGGTCCTTGTCAATCTTCACTAAAGGCTTCGTGTCAGTCAGCGTCATGCCGTAAAGGCATACCAGCTTCGCCGGAGCACCAAACTCAGCCATAGCTTCGAGTAATTTCTTGCGTATCGGGCTGTCGAAGGAAGTTTTATAGTCGACGAAAATATGGTACGTGTCGATCTATTTCTCTTGAGTCTTTTCCAGGATTTGCCGAAGTGTGAATATCTGGTCAGTTGTTTATTTACCAGGTCTAAGGCCACACTGATAAGGTCCGAACAGGTTGGATAACACTGGCCTTAGTCTTTCACATAGCACACTCGACAGGACGTTATATGCGATGGGTAAAAGGCTGATCCCGCGGTAGTTGGAGCACACACTTTTTTCAGCACAGGACATAGTACGCTTACATTCCAATCGTCGGGCATGCACTCTTTAAGCCAAACCGTGCGTAGGAGCTGGTGCATGCTCGCTATCAGCTCCTCACGACCGGACTTGATGAGCTCTGCCGGAAGTCCTTCGGCACCGGCTGCTTTATTATTTTTCAGCCACGATATTGCACTGCTTACCTCGGCTTGACTTTGTGGTGGGCAATCTAAGCCGTCGTCGACAATTGACGTGATACCTTCACGTGCGCTGCCTACTGGAACGAGCAGAAGTGTTCTCTCCATATATGCAACACACTCTGCGTATCTGTAACCAGATTTCCATCATTGTCCTTATAGGAGGGGAGCCCATTACCGTAGCCTTTTGCTTTTACGTTCTGGTAAAATTTTCGAGCCACACCTCTATTCCTGTATCGCTCTATATCCTCGTTCTATAGGCAGTGGCTATGTCTGGAGTTTGCAGGTTCGAGACATCCAGCTTTCTTTGTGTTTGGTTACGTGAGTTTTTCGCTCTGCTTATTCTTGTGCGCACCTTGGCTGCAACCAGGTAATGATCCAAGCCATTATTCACACCACGGATCACATGCACGTCCATGCATGCCTACCATCAATTACCTCATGATCAATTTGATTTTTGGTGTTTTGATCGGGGGATAGCCAAGTAGCCTTGGTGATATCTTTATGCTGGAATCTGGTTCCCCTCACTACCATGTTCCTCCACGCTGCGAAGCTAACCAGCCTTAACCCGTTGTCTGACGTGTCGGCATGCAGGCTGAATTTACCGATCGACGGACCAAATTCATCTTTCTTCATATGTTTCCATTAAAGTCTCGTAGAACAATTAATATGTCGTGCCCAGGGCAGCGGTCGTATGCCTTCTCTATGCGCTCGTAAAATGCCTCATCGCCTGTATCTTCCGTCGCGGCATGAGCACAAATCAGCGTGATGCGGATTGCGGTTATTCGATCACTAACGGAATTGAATCGGGAGACAAGATGTCTAAGTCTCTCGCCAACTACAAAGCCCCATCCAAATACGTGCTTTTCGGCATGGCAGCTGTAATATATGTCACTATTTTTACGTCGCGAGCATCCTTGTCCTGTCCATCTCATCTCCTGGATGGCGTTGATGTCAGCCTTATATTATATGAGGACATCCGCCAGTTGGATAGTGGCACCTTCTCTACAAAGAGTCTGGACATTGCGGTTGCATATCCTTACTTAATTTCCCTTTACACCCCATGAATGAGGTATGGATAGCTTCTCGCGTTGTTGTGAATTAACATGCTTTCGATTTTTAGATTCACAACTAACGACACCTACTTGTTTATCGACCAATGCGATTGTCACTGTTTGAGAAGTTCTTACTAGACATGCCAATTGACTCGACACTAATACTGCGAAGTTGCTGTCGACAACATTCGAGGGGAGCCGACAATGAAAGAAATTGTTTTGTTTTTTAAGATGACTGGAGCCAGGATTTGAACCTGTGGTCTCCCGCATGGTTGTCGCGTGTTCTAACCACTATGCCACAGCAGGTCCTGATGCACATTCATGGTCCTTATTGCGTTTGCGGGGGTCGTCAACATTTTGAGATGTTTCGTTTGTTACTTTTTCTTTGTCGTGTTTTCATAGTCTGTAAAGGACCTGAAGTGGCTAGCCCAACTATCAAGGTTCGTCGCTCACTATATGCAAGATTCACTTTACATGTATCAGTTTCATAAATAAAAAAAAAATACTCACCCCTATTTTCGAGATTCTTATTTTAGCTTGGGTGGTAGTACCAGTTTCACCCTCTTTTTCCCCGTAAAAGTACGAAACTCTACAAATCCCTTCAAATCGCACAACTACTCTAAAAAATAGATATTCACCTCAATTTTTGCGTTTCTACGTTGAAAATTTGAAAAATCCTTTGACATTGCAAAACTACTCCAATAAATAAATATTTAACCCCAATTTCGCAATTCTACCTTTAGCCGTTTGGTCCCTATTTTTAACGTAAAATAACAAAATTCTAAAAATCTGTCCAAATCAAACAACTACTAAAAAAGTAGCCGTTTGTGAGAATTGCGAAAAATCATTTCGTACACTTCATTAATTAGATTGGGACAATCCCTTTAAGATTTTAAAGATATAACTTTAGTTATTAGTTCTTGGTGTTTTATCCCTCTTGAAGCCTTTTTTACCCGTATAAGTACGAATGTCTAAAAATTACTACTTGTAGCTTTCTTATTATATAGGATGCATGCTCGTATTGATTTTCGCGATTATAGCATTATCCGTTTGGTCTGAGTGATGGTACCAGTTTCATTCCTTTTTGGGCCTTTTTCCCCCCTAAAAGTACGAATATTGAAAAACCACTTCGTGCAGTTCCCTAATTCTATAGGACCCATGCCTTAGATAGGCATAGTTATGATGAACATTGATTAACTTTATCAGAACGTTCAAGTAGGCATAATCTAATCTAAAACTTAAACAAAGTATGTATTTTTAAGAAATCAATGAAACAAAATAGTTTTTAGCTGTTAAAGAAAACAAATGTATGCATTCATCTACAACGACTTTTGCACCCTGTATTTTAACTGTTTTTTTCCTATCAAAGATAACAAATTGAGACATTTGCGCTCACTGTACTATTTGGTATTCCCCACAAACCGGATCTTGGCAAGTGTGAGTGTTTGTGTGTTAGTTAGTAGTTACCCAGCAAACCATTTTCCCCGAATTCGGTCAGATGTCTGACAGAAAGTCTGCACAAGTTGCCGATTCTGATGCCGAATTCTGTCAGCATTCTGTCCGAAAGTTGTATGGGTGGTTGACAAGAATTCGGACCGAAATGTCTAGGGAAATTCGGAAACTTGTGCAGACTTTTCGGTCAGAATTCGGTCAGATATCTGAGGGAAATTACAAAAAATTTCGAAAGGACTTTTGGATTTTTCTGAAGTAACTCTGGCAAATAATCCGAAAATTGCCAGAAATATCTGACAGTATACGGAATTTTTTTACGAGATTTCGTGAGAATTTCGGACAGAATTCTGAATAAATGTACGAAAATCGTCAGAGATTTCTGTTTTTTTTTTATTTGCACAAAAATTCCAAAAATTATTTTTTCTTAGTTTTTACTAATTTCATTACTAAATTTACTAATTTCATCGTCTTCTTCTGGCAATAATTTTTTTAACAGTACTTCAGCGTCTTTTTTCACTTTTATCTAATTGCCTGACGACAAAACATTTCTTTACTTATTTTCTGATATATGCTATATTAGCCTTTAAATATTTGACACATATTTTGCGACGTGACGTCTTGATATATTGATTGCACAATCATAACTGATAATGGGGATGAAAAACACACATTGAAATGCGCAACACACTTGAAAAACAACAAACAACAACAACAATAACCCGTTTTAGGAATTGCTAAACAGGTTTTCTTTTGTTGTTGTTGTTTGTGAGAGAAAACAAAACAAAAAATGCCCTAGCTACAGGTTTCTCTTGTGGGAAGAAGAAGAACAAAAAACACCCTTTAGAGAATGTGCAGACAAAATCGTTTAAAGTGAAAAAAAAATCAGAGAACGAACAGACTTTTCGGTCAAAATTCGGAAGAGTGTGCAGAAAAATTCGGTCTTATTTCTGAAGGCATTTATGACGATATCGTTTATTTTCGGCAAATTTTCTGATGAAATGTAAGAGAAACATCTGATGTCCGACACGTCGGAAGTTTTGGTTTGCTGGGTATACACACACATTCGGTGTAATACAAACAAAACTCTCACTTACCTCACATACCTTCATAATGCTCTGGCATTTGGCGTACAATTTATTCGCACGAGGGTTGCAAGCTGATAAGCTGACATTTTACAAATAGTACAAAACTGGGAGACAGAGACGTCATCATGTAGGACATGTATATATGGGGAGTGAGACACTCATCTGGGATAGTTATTAGGTTAATACCATGTAATATTAGATAAATGGTCAGATTGTGAATACATCAAACTAGATATAATTTGGAATTGTTTAATACCACTCAATATTGTAGTCATGTAAGATCTTCCAAAACCCGGTAGGCTTAAAGCAACTTTAGGTTGCATGGAAATGACGATAAAAAGTGTAAACGCCACTGTGTTCTGGGTTAAACATACATACAAAAATGCTTTAAATGAAATCATAGCTGATCCTTTATATATCGATATTTTTTGTAATTTTTGCAGATTGGACTTTTTAAACGATGACAATAAAAAATCTGGACAACGAGGTAAATACTTTTTATTTCTTGTACAATAGTAGAAACAGGGATTTAATATTTTAAAATTTTGCATTCTTGACTGATCTTAGATTATTTTGACATTGCTGTAACTTGCAAAATTTGATTCCATATTCAAAATCAGCTACCCCAAAAACCCCTTTAGGCACAATATCACTTAAATTCAATCATATTTTGAAAACAAAAAAAAAAACATTTACCAACGGACTCACTTCTGCCGGCTGCTTCTTAATGTTAAAAAAGGCCGCAGTAACATTCCGCAGTCCTAGGCCTTCTATAGCTCAGTGGAAGCTACGTAGATTAGCAATAAGATGGTGCCGGGTTCGATTCCCGGCAGGGTCAGTGGCCAAATCAACATCTATGAAAAATTACTTTTCAAATACTTTCGATTTCTCCAGCCAACAAAACTCATCCTAGATGCTTGCACTACAAAACTCCAGATTGCGCAAGGACTAAGAAAAAAAGGAAATGATTTATCAACATATCAAAATAAAATCAAAAGTCTTTGTTGTTGTGTAGTGGCCATCTTTGGACAAATTTGGCGGTTTAAACTCGCAACAACACCTAACAATCCCTTGACACATGCCTTGTTATCTACAAATCAACGAAACAGAGTTGATCGTATGAAAATCCCGATGGAGTGCCGATCAATTCAATTTCAATGCCCTTGACTAGGCCAATATCATTGAACAGCTCATACAGCTCGTGGTTCAATCGACGACGATACTCGCCGTTAACGATGATGGGTCCAAATATTTTGCGAAGTATTTTTCTCTCGAAGACTCCCAGAATAGATTGATTCGCTTGTATCATTTCCCAGGATTCTGCACTGTAGAGCAAGACAGGTAGGATCAGAGTCTGGTAGAGTTGGATCGTTGTTCTTCGAGAGAGCGCTTTGTCATTGAATTGCTTGCTTACGCCTAGAAGCAGCGGTCTACGTTCAATACTCGTTTTTTGATGTTCATCAGACCTTATTATTTTTGTTTATGGCGAGGACAAGATAGACAAAATCATTTACCAGTTCAAAGTTACAGTTGTCAACGTTCACGCAGCGTCCCTTACGAGTGGACTCTTTGTTCGTTGAAACAAATAACTTGGTTTTGTCCTCGTTTATCACCAGACCCACTTTTGCCAACTACTTTTCAATGCTCGCGAAAGCCGATGTAACATCTCGCAATCCACGGCCAATGATATCTATATCATCAGCATACGCGAGCAACATGTGACATTTGTTGAAGATGGTACCATTTCTGTTTACTGCAGCCATCCGCATGATCATCTCCATTACGATGTTAAAGAGATCGCATCTAAAGCCTTGCTTGGTAGAAAATGGCTCTGGCAGATTTTTGCCAATTTTTATTGAAGACTTCGTGTCAGTCGGTGTCATCCCGCAAAGTCGTATTATCTTTGATGGGATACCAAACTCAGCCATAGCATCTAACAATTTCTGTCGTATCGGACTGTCGAATGCAGCTTTGTAATCGATGAACAGATGGTAGGTGTCGATGTGCATTTCTTGGTTCTTCTCCAGTATTTGTCGTAGTGTGAATATCTGGTCGGTCGTGGATTCACCAGGTTTAAAGCCACATTGATAAGATACAATCTTGTTCAGAATGAGCTTTAGTCTTTTACATAACACACTAGACAGGACCTTGTATCCGATGGGTAAAAGGCTAATGCCGCTATAGGTGGTACATACATTTGGATCGCCTTGCTTAAACACAGGACATGTTTATGAGCAGGTGGCTGCACGTTGGCACTCCTTCGACTTCAGTGTTAAAAACCTCTGATCTCAGTCGAGCCGCACCCGCAGCTATATTGTTTGTAGGCCGCACATTTGCCGTGCTGCGATCTATCGTTTTGGCTCGGTCGTGGACAATCCACTTCGTCGTTGATTTTGTCACCTTTGTTAGAGAACAGAGTAAGATAGTGTTCTTTTCATATTTGCAGTATACGCATTTATGTCCTTACAGATGCGGATCCTTGTTCCAAAACTTTTGCGTTTTACCTTTTGGTAGGACTTTTGGGCTTCACCTCTAATCCGTGGCTCTCCCTCTTTTCTTCCATAGACGCTTTTCCAGGGCCTGTCGGAGCGTGGTTTTTCATAAACCAATACGTTCGTAGCAGCAATCGTCATAGAATTAAAAGAGTTGGCTGGAGTAGGAATTGGCTACCTCGGTAGTATGTAGTGTAGTGATGACTTTCTTCTTTTGAGATTGGTTACGAGCGTTTTTAGCATCACATGGGATATGAATGGCCGACTGGAAGATCTGGACTATGCCGACGATATATGTCTGCTGTCCTATAACTACTCTGATATATCAGACAAATTGGATCAAGTTCAAAGGTTCTACGCATCAACACGAATAATCCTTCCAAGTTCACTGTCAACAATGTGGAACTCGAAGATGTTCAGTCTTTTTGCTATCTGGGGAGCATTATATCCACCACTGGGTGGCTCACTGAGGACATTGCAAATCGTATAAAAAGGCAAATCAGTCCTTTGGAGCACTGACACAAGTATGAAAATCTTCCCAATCCACCCTTAAACTAAACTCCGCCTTTTCTCCTCGAATGTTAAATCTACAGCAGTGAGTCATGGAATTGCACAGGTGACATACAATCACTGCAAGCTTTTTGTAATCGTTGCCTGCGAAAGATATTGAAATTTGTTTGGCCAAATGTAATTTCTAATCCTAAGACCTCTGGCAAAGAACTGGCGAAACGCCAATCCGCAACGAAATTACGAAGAGAAAATGAAGCTGGATTGGTCATGATATGAGATGACCCCAGAACTATATTTCATAGAAGACAATCGATGGGAACTCTCAAGGCAGCAGAAGACGAGGCAGACCAGCCAACACATGGAGAGGGTTACTAGAATCCGAAATCAATGAAACTGGAATGACTTGGTCCGAAATAAATCTGATGGCGCAAGATGGATCCCGATGGCATAATTTTGTTACGGCCCTTTGCTCCATCCTGTAGCCGTAGAAATCAAATATATAATGTACGCACAACTAAAATGGACTCGCACCCCCTATAATTATATGCCTATATACGATTATAGCTTTAGCTGTTTGGTCTAGGCGATGGTACCAGTTTTATCCCCTTTCAGCCTTTTTAACCCCCAAATGTTCGAATTTCTAAAAACCCCATTTGGCGGCTCTCTTATTCTATGGGAGCAATGCGCTAAATACAATTTCGTAGCTTTACCTTTAGGCATGTAGGCTGGACAAGATAGTACCAGTTTTATCCCATTTTCTGTATTTATGCACCTAAAGAAGGAATTTCAAACAAAATAACTTCATATCGCACAACTAAAATATTCACTTCAATTTTTCCGAATACACCTGTAACTGTTTAGTACCAGGGGAACAACCACCCCAAATTTCACCATCCTATCTACAGCCATTTCACCCAATCAGTTAGTCAAGCAATTTTTTATATATCGTCGGCTAGCCTGCAAGTAGTGTCATGTGTAATTTTGGAAATTTTTTTTTATTGTACCATTGTGAAGCTCTACTGGTCATACATAAGCCTACCAAGACGTTTTGCGATATCTTAATGGGTTTAGAAGATAGCAAAAAGTGCTATGTGTAACCCATATACGAAATATTCCTGCAATAGGTGTTATGTGTTTTTTTATATGATAATTATTATTTTTTTATATAGTAAAGGTTATGCTAATGTACCTACCAAAATAAAAATAAGGTACTGTGTAGCGCTTTAGCAAACCTTTCTGTAGCTACTGGACAAGAGTTGGAGCAAATTATATTAGAAAGAGGCCATACAATGATGGAAGTCGACAGTGTCCATTCAACGTTAGAAAATTTGTTTACAGCTCCAATATATTCGCCATTAGATTAGTCGCATGAGACAGGCAAGACCAACACATCCATACACAGTAAACTACTTAGAGTAAACTTCTTTTAAAGATTACGAACACGTTCCTGGCAACTTTACCTCAATCAGACCTGGTGAACGTGCAGGTGATGCAAAAGTAAACAACATCCGTGGATTGCTTTTTAAAGACAATGAACTTTATTTCAAGCTGCGCCACACCGATAATTGGGAATTGATGAGCCAAAAAATGCGAACAAGGGTACTTAAAATAAATAAACCAAGAAACTTATATGAATCTCCATTAAAAATTGATGAATCCAAATATAAGAGCCTCCAGTGATTAAAGCAATATATGCACAAAGATTACCACTCCTTTTATGATAACCTTCAACATTAAAAATGTATTTGTTTAAGTTTTCTTTGTTTAATTATCTAAGTTTCTAAATTTTTTTTTTTTTTAATAAAATGTTAATGAATTTTATCTTACATATAGTACCACCAATTTTGCTAGCGTTAGGCGTCTTTTAATGGCAAAAATACTTAAATATAATAAAATAAAAAATCTAAACAAAAAGTGTTATGTGTACGAATTCATATGATATATTTTAAAAAAAGTTCCTACAAAAAGTGTTATGTGTAGTTTTTCTTAAAAAACCTATAGCACTCCGTAACAGAGATCAATATCGGATATCTTTTAATGCAGTACTCTGGTATTTGTGGTAGACATTCAGTTAATCCTTTGGTTAAAAAAAATATCTTTAATGGACAAAATAAATCAGTTTTTTGCCTCTCCTGAAAACCTGTTCAAAAACACATAACACTACTTGCAGGCTAGCCGACGATATGTGTTATGAAAATGATATTACAATCGTTTTATTAATATGACCGACATATTAATTTTCCAAAAGGGGCCCATTTTCCAGCGAGACGTAATCCACCATTTACCATTTACATATGTAGCAAATTTCATCTTCTTGCCTTTAATGGCTCTTGAGGTATAACCGATTGATATTTTCGTTTGTGTGGGCGGTGCCACGCCCCTTTGTCTAATTATATTTTCATGTAGCCTATGATAGAGACCCTATGGATAGTGCTACACAGTAAAAATTTCATTGTAATCGGTCAATTTATTTGCCCGATATAACGATTTTTTCAAAAGGGGCGTGACACCGCCCACTTCCCTGAGAGACTTAATCCTCCCTTTACCAGTAACATATGTAGCATATATCATTTTCATACCTCTAATGGCTCCAGAGATATGACCCATTGAAATTTCGGTTTATGTGGGCGGTGCCACGCCCCATTGTCTAACTAAGTTTTCATGTATCCTATGACAGAGGCCCTATGAACCGAATCAAACAAAGAAATTATAATTGCAATCGGTCCATTTATTTGGCCAATAAAACTATTTTTATAAATGGGCGTGGCACAGCCCTTTTTTCACAAAAAAGTTATTTTTCTTGTACGACTAACAGATGTACCAAATCTCGACTTCGAACCTATACTGATTTATGAGATACAGCCATTTTAGATTTCAAGCTGTATGGGGCGGTGCCACGCCTATTTTCCCCCCTTGCAGTCCGAATTTCCAAAAATCCCGTCTTAGTGCGCGCCTACGTCATAAAAGAATCTTATACTCCAAATTTCACGGTTCTAGCTTTAGCCGTTTGGGCTGGGGAGTGATCAGTCAGTCACCCAAGCCTTTTATATATATAGATAATCGCGTGCGTACCTTGGCTACAATTGATCTTGATCCGAGTCAACATTTGCACCGCGTTACACACACACGTTCATAACGTTTGAGACATGCCTTCCATCGATTACCATGTGATCAGTCTGGTATATCGTCTTTTGATCAAGAGGTATCCATATCTATTTGTGGGAATCTGGTACCACTCACCTCCATGTTTTTTGCCGACGCGAATCTAACTAGTCTGAATCCGTTATCGAAGGTGCTGTTGTGTAGACTGAATTTTTTTTGACTGTTGAACCAAGGGCATCTTCCCTTCCTATTTTAGCATTAAAATCTCCAAGAACTATTTTAATGTCATGTTGTGGACAGTGGTCATATGTTTGCTCCAGTTGCCCATAGAATGCATTTTACGTGTCTCCGTGTTTGTCGTCCGTCTGGGCATGTACACAAATCATCGTGGTTCGGTCATCTAAAGAGTTTAATTGAGATATCGGATCCAAATTCGTGTCTTTCTGCATGACAGCTATAAAAGATGTCACAGTTCTTTCGCTGTGATCATACCCGGAGCGGACCATCGCATTTCCTGTATGGCGGTGACTTCAGCATTGTATTTGTCGAGGACATCCGCCAATTGGATAGTGGCACCATCTTCGTAGAGAGTTCGGAAATTTCAGGTGTTTATTCTTAAATCGTGGTCCTTATAACGTTTGCAGGGGTCGTCAACTTCTGGTTTTTTTTGGTGTTGCATAGTGTTATTAATAACAACTGCTCTTAAACCGAAAACTTTTATGAGTGTTCTATAAATATATTGTTAACCTCTAAAGAGCTTGTCGGCAAAGAAGAAAATTCGATGAACGTTTTGTTACCCCCCTCAACTCATCACTACTGCCACAACTCTGCCACTGTTGACATATATAAACAAACTACTTGAAAATATAGCACAACTGTTGTGTATACATGGGGATGGGTATTAGAATGTTAAGCGATGAGAGGAGCAAGCGTATCGCTTACCTTTGTAATCGTAAATGTGCTTAGTGGAGTGGGGGTTTGGTTAGCAGCATGTTTGGTAAACATTCAATCAATTACGATAAATGGGGTGAAATCCTTTGGAATAAAAACGTAACGAATTGGATCATAAAATAAAATTGCTATCACTGATACACTACGAATACAATAAATAATGAACGATATTTAACAGCAATTGTAATAAAAACATTACATTGTGATTTAGATAAAATTATAACTATAAATCACATAGGTACGTAATATTTGTATGTATGGCATAAAAAATGCCAAGTATTTGTAAACAAAATCTCAATATAACACGAATGACCCTGCATCTGAGTAGTAAAATCGTGAGTAACATTACTTATTACTCATCTCAACTGCGCAATTGTGGGTCATCATCGTGTAAGAATTAGAGAGGAAGATGATAACGGTGCCTTAACAGCTGTTTGATTTTACGTTTGCCTGATGTAAACAAAGTTAAAAGTAAAACATGTTTTGACTGTAAAGGACCAAAACAAAGATGCAGTAAAAGTTGGAGGCTGCGTATTGCCATGGAATGAATCCAACAGGTTGGTTATTCATAAAAAGTGAGAGCAAACACCTGTTTTCATTGATGCATCATGAATGAGCAAACTTTCAAGGTCTTCAAGGTGAATTGTGTAATCATATGTTCCATTTGTTTTTCTTTACCTTAGGGGGTATGAGTATTTCCAGCCTGAAATTAGTTAAGCGGAAATTAGTTTGAAGGTATATGCTGGACGGTATTTTCGAGTAGCCGCTTCTTTTGTCTCTTCTTCGAATTTTTTTAAATGTGTCGCTATATGGGGTTCCAATCTAAGCAAAGGTAAATTAGCATCTTGTACCATTTATTGTTGTGAAATTTGTTTCCAACTTAGTTTTTACTACAATATTAATTATGATTAGACGATTAGTTTACAAGATAAATGTATTTAAAGATTGCCATATGAAAATCCATCATTGCCCTCCTATTTCATGGTGATATCCATCCACCTTTAGAAATGATTCTTTGTAATTTAATAGTGATCACAAATTAAGATAATTTTTTCGATTAGACGCTTAGTTTACGAGATAAACGCATTTAAAGATTGCCATGTGAAAATCCACCATTGGCCACCCATTTCATGGTGATATCCCCGCCCATTACTAGTGATTTTTCAAGTATTTTATAGTGATCACAAATTAAGCCCCTTTTTTCGATTAGACGCTTAGTTTACGCGATAAACGCATTTAAAGATTGCCATGTGAAAATCCACCATTGGCCACCCATTTCATGGTGGTATCCCCGCCCATTACTGGTGATTTTTCAAGTATTTTATAATGATCACAAATTAAGCTCCTTTTTTCGATTAGACGCTTAGTTTACGAGATAAACGCATTTAAAGATTGCCATGTGAAAATCCACCATTGGCCACCCATTTCATGGTGATATCCATGCCCATTACTAGTGATTTTTCAAGTATTTTATAATGATCACAAATTAAGCTCCTTTTTCGTTTAAACGCTTAGTTTACGAGATAAACGCATTTAAAGATTTCCATGTGAAAATCCAGCATTGGCCACCCATTTCATGGTGAAATCCCCACCTTATACTAGTGATTTTTCAAGTATTTTATAGTGATCACAAATTAAGCTCCTTTTTTCGATTAGACGCTTAGTTTACGAGATAAACGCATTTAAAGATTGCCATGTGAAAATCCACCATTGGCCACCTAATTCATGGTGACATCCCCACCTTATACTAGTGATTTTTCAAGTATTTTATAGTGATCACAAATTAAGCTCCTTTTTTCGATTAGACGCTTAGTTTACGAGATAAACGCATTTAAATATTTCCATGTGAAAATCCACCATTGGCCACCCATTTCATGGTGGTATCCATGCCCATTACTAGTGATTTTCCAAGTATTTTATAGTGATCACAAATTAAGCTCCTTTTTTCGATTAGACGCTTAGTTTACGAGATAAACGTATTTAAAGATTTCCATGTGAAAATCCACCATTGGCCACCCATTTCATGGTGATATCCCCGCCCATTACTAGTGATTTTTCAAGTATTTTGTAGTGATCACAAATTAAGCTCCTTTTTTCGATTAGACGCTTAGTTTACGAGATAAACGCATTTAAAGATTTCCATGTGAAAATCCACCATTGGCCACCCATTTCACAGTGGTATCCATGCCCATTACTAGTGATTTTCCAAGTATTTCATAGTGATCACAAATTAAGCTCCTTTTTTCGGTTAGACGCTTAGTTTACGAGATAAACGCATTTAAAGATTTCCATGTGAAAATCCACCATTGGCCACCCATTTCATGGTGGTATCCATGCCCATTACTAGTGATTTTTCAAGTATTTTATAGTGATCACAAATTAAGCTCCTTTTTTCGATTAGACGCTTAGTTTACGAGATAAGCGCATTTAGAGATTTCCATGTGAAAATCCACCATTGGCCACCCATTTCATAGTGGTATCCATGCCCATTACTAGTGATTTTCCAAGTATTTCATAGTGATCACAAATTAAGCTCCTTTTTTCGATTAGACGCTTAGTTTACGAGATAAACGCATTTAAAGATTTCCATGTGAAAATCCACCATTGGCCACCCATTTCATGGTGGTATCCATGCCCATTACTAGTGATTTTTCAAGTATTTTATAGTGATCACAAATTAAGCCCCTTTTTCCGATTAGACGCTTAGTTTACGAGAAACGCATTAGTTTACGAAACGCATTTAAAGATTTCCATGTGAAAATCCACCATTGGCCACCCATTTCATGGTGATATCCCCGCCCATTACTAGTGATTTTCCAAGTATTTCATAGTGATCACAAATTAAGCTCCTTTTTTCGATTAGACGCTTAGTTTACGAGATAAACGCATTTAAAGATTTCCATGTGAAAATCCACCATTGGCCACCCATTTCATAGTGGTATCCATGCCCATTACTAGTGAATTTCCATAGTGATCACAAATTAAGCTCCTTTTTTCGATTAGACGCTTAGTTTACGAGATAAACGCATTTAAAGATTTCCATGTGAAAATCCACCCATTTCATGGTGGTATCCATGCCCATTACTAGTGATTTTTCAAGTATTTTATAGTGATCACAAATTAAGCTCCTTTTTTCGATAAGACGCTTAGTTTACGAGATAAACGCATTTAAAGATTTCCATGTGAAAATCCACCATTGGCCACCCATTTCATGGTGGAATCCATGCCCATTACTAGTGAATTTCCAAGTATTTCATAGTGATCACAAATTAAGCTCCTTTTTTCGATTAGACGCTTAGTTTACGAGATAAACGCATTTAAAGATTTCCATGTGAAAATCCACCATTGGCCACCCATTTCACAGTGGTATCCATGCCCATTACTAGTGATTTTCCAAGTATTTCATAGTGATCACAAATTAAGCTCCTTTTTTCGATTAGACGCTTAGTTTACGAGATAAGCGCATTTAAAGATTTCCATGTGAAAATCCACCATTGGCCACCCATTTCATGGTGGTATCCGCCCATTACTAGTGATTTTCCAAGTATTTCATAGTGATCACAAATTAAGCTCCTTTTTTCGATTAGACGCTTAGTTTACGAGATAAACGCATTTAAAGATTTCCATGTGAAAATCCACCATTGGCCACCCATTTCATAGTGGTATCCATGCCCATTACTAGTGAATTTCCAAGTATTTCATAGTGATCACAAATTAAGCTCCTTTTTTCGATTAGACGCTTAGTTTACGAGATAAACGCATTTAAAGATTTCCATGTGAAAATCCACCATTGGCCACCCATTTCATGGTGGTATCCATGCCCATTACTAGTGAATTTCCATAGTGATCACAAATTAAGCTCCTTTTTTCGATTAGACGCTTAGTTTACGAGATAAACGCATTTAAAGATTTCCATGTGAAAATCCACCCATTTCATGGTGGTATCCATGCCCATTACTAGTGATTTTCCAAGTATTTCATAGTGATCACAAATTAAGCTCCTTTTTTCGATTAGACGCTTAGTTTACGAGATAAACGCATTTAAAGATTTCCATGTGAAAATCCACCCATTTCATGGTGGTATCCATGCCCATTACTAGTGATTTTCCAAGTATTTCATAGTGATCACAAATTAAGCTCCTTTTTTCGATTAGACGCTTAGTTTACGAGATAAACGCATTTAAAGATTTCCATATGAACATCCACCATTGGCCACCCATTTCATGGTGGAATCCATGCCCATTACTAGTGATTTTCCAAGTATTTCATAGTGATCACAAATTAAGCTCCTTTTTTCGATTAGACGCTTAGTTTACGAGATAAACGCATTTAAAGATTTCCATGTGAAAATCCACCCATTTCATGGTGGTATCCATGCCCATTACTAGTGATTTTCCAAGTATTTCATAGTGATCACAAATTAAGCTCCTTTTTTCGATTAGACGCTTAGTTTACGAGATAAACGCATTTAAAGATTTCCATATGAACATCCACCATTGGCCACCCATTTCATGGTGGAATCCATGCCCATTACTAGTGAATTTCCAAGTATTTCATAGTGATCACAAATTAAGCTCCTTTTTTCGATTAGACGCTTAGTTTACGAGATAAACGCATTTAAAGATTTCCATGTGAAAATCCACCATTGGCCACCCATTTCATGGTGGTATCCATGCCCATTACTAGTGAATTTCCAAGTATTTCATAGTGATCACAAATTAAGCTCCTTTTTTCGATTAGACGCTTAGTTTACGAGAAACGCATTAGTTTACGAAACGCATTTAAAGATTTCCATATGAACATCCACCATTGGCCACCCATTTCATGGTGGAATCCATGCCCATTACTAGTGAATTTCCAAGTATTTCATAGTGATCACAAATTAAGCTCCTTTTTTCGATTAGACGCTTAGTTTACGAGAAACGCATTAGTTTACGAAACGCATTTAAAGATTTCCATATGAACATCCACCATTGGCCACCCATTTCATGGTGGAATCCATGCCCATTACTAGTGAATTTCCAAGTATTTCATAGTGATCACAAATTAAGCTCCTTTTTTCGATTAGACGCTTAGTTTACGAGAAACGCATTAGTTTACGAAACGCATTTAAAGATTTCCATGTGAAAATCCAC
This sequence comes from Muscina levida, assembly GCA_964034835.1. Taxonomy (NCBI): domain Eukaryota; kingdom Metazoa; phylum Arthropoda; class Insecta; order Diptera; family Muscidae; genus Muscina; species Muscina levida. The sequence continues at coordinate 156,063,436 of OZ035880.1, forward strand.
CATTGGCCACCCATTTCACAGTGGTATCCATGCCCATTACTAGTGATTTTCCAAGTATTTCATAGTGATCACAAATTAAGCTCCTTTTTTCGATTAGACGCTTAGTTTACGAGATAAACGCATTTAAAGATTTCCATGTGAAAATCCACCATTGGCCACCCATTTCATGGTGGTATCCGCCCATTACTAGTGATTTTCCAAGTATTTCATAGTGATCACAAATTAAGCTCCTTTTTTCGATTAGACGCTTAGTTTACGAGATAAGCGCATTTAAAGATTTCCATGTGAAAATCCACCATTGGCCACCCATTTCATAGTGGTATCCATGCCCATTACTAGTGATTTTCCAAGTATTTCATAGTGATCACAAATTAAGCTCCTTTTTTCGATTAGACGATCATGGTGGAATCCATGCCCATTACTAGTGAATTTCCAAGTATTTCATAGTGATCACAAATTAAGCTCCTTTTTTCGATTAGACGCTTAGTTTACGAGATAAACGCATTTAAAGATTTCCATGTGAAAATCCACCATTGGCCACCCATTTCATGGTGGTATCCATGCCCATTACTAGTGAATTTCCAAGTATTTCATAGTGATCACAAATTAAGCTCCTTTTTTCGATTAGACGCTTAGTTTACGAGAAACGCATTAGTTTACGAAACGCATTTAAAGATTTCCATGTGAAAATCCACCATTGGCCACCCATTTCATGGTGATATCCCCGCCCATTACTAGTGATTTTCCAAGTATTTCATAGTGATCACAAATTAAGCTCCTTTTTTCGATTAGACGCTTAGTTTACGAGATAAACGCATTTAAAGATTTCCATGTGAAAATCCACCATTGGCCACCCATTTCATGGTGGTATCTATGCCCATTACTAGTGATTTTCCAAGTATTTCATAGTGATCACAAATTAAGCTCCTTTTTTCGATTAGACGCTTAGTTTACGAGATAAACGCATTTAAAGATTTCCATGTGAAAATCCACCCATTTCATGGTGGTATCCATGCCCATTACTAGTGATTTTCCAAGTATTTCATAGTGATCACAAATTAAGCTCCTTTTTTCGATTAGACGCTTAGTTTACGAGATAAACGCATTTAAAGATTTCCATATGAACATCCACCATTGGCCACCCATTTCATGGTGGAATCCATGCCCATTACTAGTGAATTTCCAAGTATTTCATAGTGATCACAAATTAAGCTCCTTTTTTCGATTAGACGCTTAGTTTACGAGATAAACGCATTTAAAGATTTCCATGTGAAAATCCACCATTGGCCACCCATTTCACAGTGGTATCCATGCCCATTACTAGTGATTTTCCAAGTATTTCATAGTGATCACAAATTAAGCTCCTTTTTTCGATTAGACGCTTAGTTTACGAGATAAACGCATTTAAAGATTTCCATGTGAAAATCCACCATTGGCCACCCATTTCATGGTGATATCCCCGCCCATTACTAGTGATTTTTCAAGTATTTTATAGTGATCACAAATTAAGCTCCTTTTTTCGATTAGACGCTTAGTTTACGAGATAAACGCATTTAAAGATTTCCATGTGAAAATCCACCATTGGCCACCCATTTCATGGTGATATCCCCGCCCATTACTAGTGATTTTCCAAGTATTTCATAGTGATCACAAATTAAGCTCCTTTTTTCGATTAGACGCTTAGTTTACGAGATAAACGCATTTAAAGATTTCCATGTAAAAATCCACCATTGGCCACCCATTTCATGGAGATATCCCCGCCCATTACTAGTGATTTTCCAAGTATTTTATAGTGATCACAAATTAAGCTCCTTTTTTCGATTAGACGCTTAGTTTACGAGATAAACGCATTTAAAGATTTCCATGTGAAAATCCACCATTGGCCACCCATTTCATGGTGATATCCCCGCCCATTACTAGTGAGCTCCTTTTTTCGATTAGACGCTTAGTTTACGAGATAAACGCATTTAAAGATTTCCATGTGAAAATCCACCATTGGCCACCCATTTCATGGTGATATCCATGCCCATTACTAGTGATTTTCCAAGTATTTCATAGTGATCACAAATTAAGCTCCTTTTTTCGATTAGACGCTTAGTTTACGAGATAAACGCATTTAAAGATTTCCATGTGAAAATCCTCCATTGGCCACCCATTTCATGGTGATATCCCCGCCCATTACTAGTGATTTTCCAAGTATTTCATAGTGATCACAAATTAAGCTCCTTTTTTCGATTAGACGCTTAGTTTACGAGATAAACGCATTTAAAGATTTCCATGTGAAAATCCACCATTGGCCACCCATTTCATGGTGATATCCATGCCCATTACTAGTGATTTTCCAAGTATTTCATAGTGATCACAAATTAAGCTCCTTTTTTCGATTAGACGCTTAGTTTACGAGATAAACGCATTTAAAGATTTCTATGTGAAAATCCACCATTGGCCACCCATTTCATGGTGATATCCCCGCCCATTACTAGTGAGCTCCTTTTTTCGATTAGACGCTTAGTTTACGAGATAAACGCATTTAAAGATTTCCATGTGAAAATCCACCATTGGCCACCCATTTCATGGTGATATCCATGCCCATTACTAGTGATTTTCCAAGTATTTCATAGTGATCACAAATTAAGCTCCTTTTTTCGATTAGACGCTTAGTTTACGAGATAAACGCATTTAAAGATTTCCATGTGAAAATCCACCATTGGCCACCCATTTCATGGTGATATCCCCGCCCATTACTAGTGAGCTCCTTTTTTCGATTAGACGCTTAGTTTACGAGATAAACGCATTTAAAGATTTCCATGTGAAAATCCACCATTGGCCACCCATTTCATGGAGATATCCCCGCCCATTACTAGTGATTTTCCAAGTATTTCATAGTGATCACAAATTAAGCTCCTTTTTTCGATTAGACGCTTAGTTTACGAGATAAACGCATTTAAAGATTTCCATGTGAAAATCCACCATTGGCCACCCATTTCATGGTGATATCCCCGCCCATTACTAGTGATTTTTCAAGTATTTTATAGTGATCACAAATTAAGCTCCTTTTTTCGATTAGACGCTTAGTTTACGAGATAAACGCATTTAAAGATTTCCATGTGAAAATCCACCATTGGCCACCCATTTCATGGTGATATCCCCGCCCATTACTAGTGATTTTCCAAGTATTTCATAGTGATCACAAATTAAGCTCCTTTTTTCGATTAGACGCTTAGTTTACGAGATAAACGCATTTAAAGATTTCCATGTGAAAATCCACCATTGGCCACCCATTTCATGGAGATATCCCCGCCCATTACTAGTGATTTTCCAAGTATTTCATAGTGATCACAAATTAAGCTCCTTGTTTCGATTAGACGCTTAGTTTACGAGATAAACGCATTTAAAGATTTCCATGTGAAAATCCACCATGATCCACCCATTTCATGGTGGTATCCATGCCCAATACCACTGATTTTCCAAGTATTTCATAGTGATCACAAATTAAGCTCCTTTTTTCGATTAGACGCTTAGTTTACGAGATAAACGCATTTAAAGATTTCCATGTGAAAATCCACCATGATCCACCCATTTCATGGTGGTATCCATGCCCATTACTAGTGATTTTCCAAGTATTTCATAGTGATCACAAATTAAGCTCCTTTTTTCGATTAGACGCTTAGTTTACGAGATAAGCGCATTTAAAGATTTCCATGTGAAAATCCACCATTGGCCACCCATTTCATGGAGATATCCCCGCCCATTACTAGTGATTTTCCAAGTATTTCATAGTGATCACAAATTAAGCTCCTTGTTTCGATTAGACGCTTAGTTTACGAGATAAACGCATTTAAAGATTTCCATGTGAAAATCCACCATGATCCACCCATTTCATGGTGGTATCCATGCCCAATACCACTGATTTTCCAAGTATTTCATAGTGATCACAAATTAAGCTCCTTTTTTCGATTAGACGCTTAGTTTACGAGATAAACGCATTTAAAGATTTCCATGTGAAAATCCACCATTGGCCACCCATTTCATGGAGATATCCCCGCCCATTACTAGTGATTTTCCAAGTATTTCATAGTGATCACAAATTAAGCTCCTTGTTTCGATTAGACGCTTAGTTTACGAGATAAACGCATTTAAAGATTTCCATGTGAAAATCCACCATGATCCACCCATTTCATGGTGGTATCCATGCCCAATACCACTGATTTTCCAAGTATTTCATAGTGATCACAAATTAAGCTCCTTTTTTCGATTAGACGCTTAGTTTACGAGATAAACGCATTTAAAGATTTCCATGTGAAAATCCACCATGATCAACCCATTTCATGGTGGTATCCATGCCCATTACTAGTGATTTTCCAAGTATTTCATAGTGATCACAAATTAAGCTCCTTTTTTCGATTAGACGCTTAGTTTACGAGATAAGCGCATTTAAAGATTTCCATGTGAAAATCCACCATTGGCCACCCATTTCATGGAGATATCCCCGCCCATTACTAGTGAGCCCTTTTTTTCGATTAGACGCTTAGTTTACGAGATAAACGCATTTAAAGATTTCCATGTGAAAATCCACCATTGGCCACCCATTTCATGGAGATATCCCCGCCCATTACTAGTGATTTTCCAAGTATTTCATAGTGATCACAAATTAAGCTCCTTGTTTCGATTAGACGCTTAGTTTACGAGATAAACGCATTTAAAGATTTCCATGTGAAAATCCACCATGATCCACCCATTTCATGGTGGTATCCATGCCCAATACCACTGATTTTCCAAGTATTTCATAGTGATCACAAATTAAGCTCCTTTTTTCGATTAGACGCTTAGTTTACGAGATAAACGCATTTAAAGATTTCCATGTGAAAATCCACCATGATCCACCCATTTCATGGTGGTATCCATGCCCATTACTAGTGATTTTCCAAGTATTTCATAGTGATCACAAATTAAGCTCCTTTTTTCGATTAGACGCTTAGTTTACGAGATAAGCGCATTTAAAGATTTCCATGTGAAAATCCACCATGATCCACCCATTTCATGGTGGTATCCCCGCCCATTACTAGTGATTTTCCAAGTATTTCATAGTGATCACAAAGTAAGCTCCTTTTTTCGATTAGACGCTTAGTTTACGAGATAAACGCATTTAAAGATTTCCATGTGAAAATCCACCATGATCCACCCATTTCATGGTGGTATCCCCGCCCATTACTAGTGATTTTCCAAGTATTTCATAGTGATCACAAAGTAAGCTCCTTTTTTCGATTAGACGCTTAGTTTACGAGATAAACGCATTTAAAGATTTCCATGTGAAAATCCACCATGATCCACCCATTTCATGGTGGTATCCATGCCCATTACTAGTGATTTTCCAAGTATTTCATAGTGATCACAAATTAAGCTCCTTTTTTCGATTAGACGCTTAGTTTACGAGATAAACGCATTTAAAGATTTCCATGTGAAAATCCACCATTGGCCACCCATTTCATGGAGATATCCCCGCCCATTACTAGTGAGCCCTTTTTTTCGATTAGACGCTTAGTTTACGAGATAAACGCATTTAAAGATTTCCATGTGAAAATCCACCATTGGCCACCCATTTCATGGAGATATCCCCGCCCATTACTAGTGATTTTCCAAGTATTTCATAGTGATCACAAATTAAGCTCCTTTTTTCGATTAGACGCTTAGTTTACGAGATAAACGCATTTAAAGATTTCCATGTGAAAATCCACCATTGGCCACCCATTTCATGGTGATATCCCCGCCCATTACTAGTGAGCCCTTTTTTTCGATTAGACGCTTAGTTTACGAGATAAACGCATTTAAAGATTTCCATGTGAAAATCCACCATTGGCCACCCATTTCATGGAGATATCCCCGCCCATTACTAGTGATTTTCCAAGTATTTCATAGTGATCACAAATTAAGCTCCTTTTTTCGATTAGACGCTTAGTTTACGAGATAAACGCATTTAAAGATTTCCATGTGAAAATCCACCATTGGCCACCCATTTCATGGTGGTATCCATGCCCATTACTAGTGATTTTCCAAGTATTTCATAGTGATCACAAATTAAGCTCCTTTTTTCGATTAGACGCTTAGTTTACGAGATAAGCGCATTTAAAGATTTCCATGTGCAAATCCAACATGATCCACCCATTTCATGGTGGTATCCATGCCCATTACTAGTGATTTTCCAAGTATTTCATAGTGATCACAAATTAAGCTCCTTTTTTCGATTAGACGCTTAGTTTACGAGTTAAACGCATTTAAAGATTTCCATGTGAAAATCCACCATTGGCCACCCATTTCATGGTGATATCCCCGCCCATTACTAGTGATTTTCCAAGTATTTCATAGTGATCACAAATTAAGCTGCTTTTTTCGATAAGACGCTTAGTTTACGAGATAATCGCATTTAAAGATTTCCATGTGAAAATCCACCATTGGCCACCCATTTCATGGTTATATTCCCGCCCATTACTAGTGATTTTTCAAGTATTTTATAATGATCACAAATTAAGCTCCTTTTTTCGATTAGACGATTAGTTTACGAGATAAGCGCATTTAAAGATTTCCATGTGCAAATCCACCATGATCCACCCATTTCATGGTGGTATCCATGCCCATTACTAGTGATTTTCCAAGTATTTCATAGTGATCACAAATTAAGCTCCTTTTTTCGATTAGACGCTTAGTTTACGAGTTAAACGCATTTAAAGATTTCCATGTGAAAATCCACCATTGGCCACCCATTTCATGGTGATATCCATGCCCATTACTAGTGATTTTCCAAGTATTTCATAGTGATCACAAATTAAGCTTCTTTTTTCGATTAGACGCTTAGTTTACGAGATAAACGCATTTAAAGACTTCCATGTGAAAATTCGCCATTGGCCACCCATTTCATGGAGATATCCCCGCCCGTTACTAGTGATTTTCCAAGTATTTCATAGTGATCACAAATTAAGCTCCTTTTTTCGATTAGACGCTTAGTTTACGAGATAAACGCATTTAAAGATTTCCATGTGAAAATCCACCCATTTCATGGTGGTATCCATGCCCATTACTAGTGATTTTCCAAGTATTTCATAGTGATCACAAATTAAGCTCTTTTTTCGATTAGACGCTTAGTTTACGAGATAAACGCATTTAAAGATTTCCATGTGAAAATCCACCATTGGCCACCCATTTCATGGTGGTATCCATGCCAATTACTAGTGATTTTCCAAGTATTTCATAGTGATCACAAATTAAGCTCCTTTTTTCGATTAGACGCTTAGTTTACGAGTTAAACGCATTTAAAGATTTCCATGTGAAAATCCACCATTGGCCACCCATTTCATGGTGATATCCCCGCCCATTACTAGTGATTTTCCAAGTATTTCATAGTGATCACAAATTAAGCTGCTTTTTCCGATTAGACGCTTAGTTTACGAGATAAACGCATTTAAAGATTTCCATGTGAAAATCCACCATTGGCCACCCATTTCATGGTGATATCCCCGCCCATTACTAGTGATTTTCCAAGTAGTTCATAGTGATCACAAATTAAGCTCCTTTTTTCGATTAGACGCTTAGTTTACGAGATAAACGCATTTAAAGATTTCCATGTGAAAATCCACCATTGGCCACCCATTTCATGGTGATATCCCCGCCCATTACTAGTGATTTTCCAAGTATTTCATAGTGATCACAAGTTAAGCTCCTTTTTTCGATTAGACGCTTAGTTTACGAGATAAACGCATTTAAAGATTTCCATGTGAAAATCCACCATTGGCCACCCATTTCATGATAATATCCCCGCCCATTACTAGTGATTTTCCAAGTATTTCATAGTGATCACAAGTTAAGCTCCTTTTTTCGATTAGACGCTTAGTTTACGAGATAAACGCATTTAAAGATTTCCATGTGAAAATCCACCATTGGCCACCCATTTCATGGTGATATCCCCGCCCATTACTAGTGATTTTCCAAGTATTTCATAGTGATCACAAATTAAGCTCCTTTTTTCGATTAGACGCTTAGTTTACGAGATAAACGCATTTAAAGATTTCCATGTGAAAATCGACCATTGGCCACCCATTTCATGGTGATATCCCCGCCCATTACTAGTGATTTTCCAAGTATTTCATAGTGATCACAAATTAAGCTCCTTTTTTCGATTAGACGCTTAGTTTACGAGATAAACGCATTTAAAGATTTCCATGTGAAAATCCACCATTGGCCACCCATTTCATGGTGATATCCCCGCCCATTACTAGTGATTTTCCAAGTATTTCATAGTGATCACAAATTAAGCTCCTTTTTTCGATTAGACGCTTAGTTTACGAGATAAGCGCATTTAAAGATTTCCATGTGAAAATCCACCATTGGCCACCCATTTCATGGTGATATCCCCGCCCATTACTAGTGATTTTCCAAGTATTTCATAGTGATCACAAATTAAGCTCCTTTTTTCGATTAGACGCTTAGTTTACGAGATAAACGCATTTAAAGATTTCCATGTGAAAATCCACCATGATCCACCCATTTCATGGTGGTATCCATGCCCATTACTAGTGATTTTCCAAGTATTTCATAGTGATCACAAATTAAGCTCCTTTTTTCGATTAGACGCTTAGTTTACGAGATAAGCGCATTTAAAGATTTCCATGTGAAAATCCACCATGATCCACCCATTTCATGGTGGTATCCATGCCCATTGCTACCACCGATGCGTCTTAGGAAGTAGGTAACAAAAGTTACTGAAGCTCAACACAGGCTCTCCTAGTGGCCTTGGCAGCCCCAAGAAACTAGGATCGGGAGCGGTGGCCTAATAAGCCACTCTCCTTAAACAAAATTTATTATGAAAACACGAAGAAAAGAAAAAACAAGAACCCCCCCAAATGTTGACGACCCCCGCAAACGATATAAGGACCATGATTTAAGGATATGCACCTGGAATGTCCGAACTCTATACAGAGATGGTGCCTCTATCCAACTGGCGGATGTCCTCGACAAATACAAGGCTGACATCACCGCCATACAGGAAATGAGATGGACGGGACAGGGATGCACACGACGAAAGAACTGTGACATCTTCTACAGCTGCCATGCAGAAAGACACGAATTTGGATGTGGTTTCATAGTCGGCAAGAGACTTCGACACCTGGTCTCGCGGTTTAACCCTGTAAGTGACCGAATAGCCACCATTCGCATCCGGGCGAAATATTTTTACATCACGCTGATTTGTGTACACGCCCCGACGGAAGATAAAGACGATGAGATTAAAGATGCATTTTACGAGCGCCTAGAGGAAACATACGACCGCTGCCCTGGCCACGACATTAAAATTGTTCTAGGAGACTTTAATGCAAAAATAGGAAGGGAAGATGTTCTTGGTCCATCGATCGGCAAATTCAGCCTGCATACCGACACGTCAGACAACGGGTTTAGGCTGGTTAGCTTCGCAGCGGGAAGGAACATGGTAGTGAGTGGAACCAGATTTCAGCACAAAGATATCCACAAGGCAACTTGGCTATCCCCCGATCAAAACACCAAAAATCAAATTGATCATGTAGTAATCGATGGCAGACATGCATCTAGTGTCATGGACGTGCGTGTGATTCGTGGTGCTAATATTGGCTCGGATCATTACCTGGTTGCAGCCAAGGTGCGCACAAGATTGAGCAGAGCGAAAAACGCACGTAACCAAACACAAAGAAAGCTGGACATCGCGAAGCTGCAAACCCCAGAGATAGCTACTGCCTACTCCAACCAGCTCTCCCAACTTTTACGACACAACGCCTCTACTTCTGACGTTCCCGATACACAGTGGCAGCATATTGCGCATTCCATGGCAACCGCCGCAACAACCGTGCTAGGATATGAAAAGCGGAGCTCAGACGAATCCTGGTACGATGAAGAATGTCGCATAGCGTCTGAGGAACTGGATGCTGCTTATAGGGCAACGCTACAGCCAATTGCAACCCGTGCTGTTAGGGAACGGCATAAGGAGAAAGCTAAACGGGCGAGACAGCTATTTAGGCGAAAAAAACGTCAGATGAAGGAACGGGAGAACGAGGATATAGAGCGATACAGGGATAGAGGTGAGGCCCGAAAATTTTACCAGAAAATAAGAACAAATGGATACGGTAATGGCCTCCCCACCTGTAAGGACAGTGATGGAAATCTGGTCACGGATACGCAGAGTGTGCTGCACATATGGAGAGAACACTTCCAGCAACTGCTGGTTCCAGAAGGCAGCGCACGTGAAGTTATCACGCCAATTGTCGACGACGGCTTAGATTGCCCACCACCAAGTCAAGCCGAGGTAAGAAGAGCAATATCGCGGCTGAAAAACAACAAAGCAGCCGGTGCCGACGGTCTGCCAGCAGAGCTCTTCAAGTCCGGTGGCGAGGAGCTGATAACGAGCATGCACCAGCTCCTGCGCACGGTTTGGCTTAAAGAGTGCATGCCCGACGATTGGAATGTAAGCGTATTATGTCCTGTGCTGAAAAAAGGTGATCCAAGTGTGTGCTCCAACTACCGCGGGATCAGCCTTCTACCCATCGCATATAAGGTCCTGTCGAGTGTGCTATGTGAAAGACTAAAGCCAGTGTTATCCAACCTGATCGGGCCTTATCAGTGTGGCTTTAGACCCGGAAAATCAACAACTGACCAGATTTTCACACTTCGGCAAATCCTGGAAAAGACCCAAGAGAAACAGATCGACACGTACCATCTTTTTGTCGACTATAAAGCTGCCTTCGACAGCCCGATACGGCAGAAATTACTCGATGCCATGGCTGAGTTTGGTATTCCAGCGAAGCTGATACGTCTTTGCGGAATGACGCTGACTGACACGAAGTCTTCAGTGAAGATTGGCAAGGACCTTACGGAGCCATTCTATACCAGACGAGGCCTAAAACAAGGCGACGGCCTATCGTGCGATCTCTTCAACATTGTGATGGAGATGATAATGAGAAAAGCTGCAGTAAACACGAGTGGCACTATATTCAACAAAAGCCACATGCTACTCGCGTACGCTGATGACGTAGACATCATCGGTCGAAAACTGCGGGATGTGACTGCAGCCTTCTCAGGTATACAGAAGGAATCAGCGAAAATGGGCCTAACGGTGAACGAGGACAAAACGAAGTTATTAGTTTCAACGAACAAAGAATCTACTCGTTTGGGAAACTGCGTGAACGTTGACAACTATAATTTCGAGGTGGTAGATAACTTTGTCTACCTAGGATCCGCCATCAATAAAGCAAATAATGTCAGCCTAGAAATCCGGAGAAGAATCCTGCTTGCAAATAAATGCTACTACGGACTAAGCAAGCGATTCAATGACAGAGCCCTCTCTCGACGAACAAAACTCCAGCTATACCAGATACTGGTTCTACCTGTCTTAATGTATGGCTCAGAATCCTGGGTTATGACACAAGCGGATGAATCAATTCTGGCGGTATTCGAGAGAAAAATACTCCGTAAAATATATGGGCCCATCATCGTTAACGGAGAGTATCGGCGTCGTATGAATCATGAGCTGTACGAGCTGTACACTGACATTGACGTGGTCAAACGCATTAAGGTGCAACGGCTGCGCTGGCTAGGTCATGTTGTACGCATGGATGAAAATGCTCCAGCTCGAAAAGTCTTCGACAATGAACTCGATGGACGGCGCAGAAGAGGGCGACCAAAACTCCGTTGGAAAGACCAGGTTACTGAGAACCTTACAGAACTCGGTGTGACTAACTGGAGAAGAAGCGCAGAAGATCGAGGCGCTTATAATATTTTTCTACGTGCGGTATATAATCCACTGGGATTGCATAGAAGTACCAGCTAAGTAAGTAAGTAAGTAAGTATCCATGCCCATTACTAGTGATTTTCCAAGTATTTCATAGTGATCACAAATTAAGCTCCTTTTTTCGATTAGACGCTTAGTTTACGAGATAAGCGCATTTAAAGATTTCCATGTGAAAATCCTCCATTGGCCACCCATTTCATGGTGGTATCCATGCCAATTACTAGTGATTTTCCAAGTATTTCATAGTGATCACAAATTAAGCTCCTTTTTCGATTAGACGCTTAGTTTACGAGATAAACGCATTTAAAGATTTCCATGTGAAAATCCACCATTGGCCACCCATTTCATGGTGATATCCCCGCCCATTACTAGTGATTTTCCAAGTATTTCATAGTGATCACAAATTAAGCTCCTTTTTTCGATTAGACGCTTAGTTTACGAGATAAGCGCATTTAAAGATTTCCATGTGAAAATCCACCATTGGCCACCCATTTCATGGTGATATCCCCGCCCATTACTAGTGATTTTCCAAGTATTTCATAGTGATCACAAATTAAGCTCCTTTTTTCGATTAGACCATGTGAAAATCCACCATTGGCCACCCATTTCATGGTGGTATCCATGCCCATTACTAGTGATTTTCCAAGTATTTCATAGTGATCACAAATTAAGCTCCTTTTTCGATTAGACGCTTAGTTTACGAGATAAACGCATTTAAAGATTTCCATGTGAAAATCCACCATTGGCCACCCATTTCATGGTGATATCCCCGCCCATTACTAGTGGTTTTTCAAGTATTTTATAGTGATCACAAATTAAGCTCCTTTTTTCGATTAGACGCTTAGTTTACGAGATAAGCGCATTTAAAGATTTCCATGTGAAAATCCACCATTGGCCACCCATTTCATGGTGATATCCCCGCCCATTACTAGTGATTTTCCAAGTATTTCATAGTGATCACAAATTAAGCTCCTTTTTTCGATTAGACGCTTAGTTTACGAGATAAACGCATTTAAAGATTTCCATGTGAAAATCCACCATTGGCCACCCATTTCATGGTGATATCCCCGCCCATTACTAGTGATTTTCCAAGTATTTCATAGTGATCACAAATTAAGCTCCTTTTTCGATTAGACGCTTAGTTTACGAGATAAACGCATTTAAAGATTTCCATGTGAAAATCCACCATTGGCCACCCATTTCATGGTGATATCCCCGCCCATTACTAGTGATTTTCCAAGTATTTCATAGTGATCACAAATTAAGCTCCTTTTTTCGATTAGACGCTTAGTTTACGAGATAAACGCATTTAAAGATTTCCATGTGAAAATCCACCATTGGCCACCCATTTCATGGTGATATCCCCGCCCATTACTAGTGGTTTTTCAAGTATTTTATAGTGATCACAAATTAAGCTCCTTTTTTCGATTAGACGCTTAGTTTACGAGATAAGCGCATTTAAAGATTTCCATGTGAAAATCCACCATTGGCCACCCATTTCATGGTGATATCCCCGCCCATTACTAGTGATTTTCCAAGTATTTCATAGTGATCACAAATTAAGCTCCTTTTTTCGATTAGACGCTTAGTTTACGAGATAAACGCATTTAAAGATTTCCATGTGAAAATCCACCATTGGCCACCCATTTCATGGTGATATCCCCGCCCATTACTAGTGATTTTCCAAGTATTTCATAGTGATCACAAATTAAGCTCCTTTTTTCGATTAGACGCTTAGTTTACGAGATAAACGCATTTAAAGATTTCCATGTGAAAATCCACCATTGGCCACCCATTTCATGGTGATATCCCCGCCCATTACTAGTGATTTTCCAAGTATTTCATAGTGATCACAAATTAAGCTCCTTTTTTCGATTAGACCATGTGAAAATCCACCATTGGCCACCCATTTCATGGTGATATCCCCGCCCATTACTAGTGATTTTCCAAGTATTTCATAGTGATCACAAATTAAGCTCCTTTTTTCGATTAGACGCTTAGTTTACGAGATAAACGCATTTAAAGATTTCCATGTGAAAATCCACCATTGGCCACCCATTTTATGGTGATATCCCCGCCCATTACTAGTGATTTTCCAAGTATTTCATAGTGATCACAAATTAAGCTCCTTTTTTCGATTAGACGCTTAGTTTACGAGATAAGCGCATTTAAAGATTTCCATGTGAAAATCCACCATTGGCCACCCATTTCATAGTGATATCCCCGCCCATTACTAGTGATTTTCCAAGTATTTCATAGTGATCACAAATTAAGCTTCTTTTTTCGATTAGACGCTTAGTTTACGAGATAAACGCATTTAAAGACTTCCATGTGAAAATCCGCCATTGGCCACCCATTTCATGGAGATATCCCCGCCCGTTACTAGTGATTTTCCAAGTATTTCATAGTGATCACAAATTAAGCTCCTTTTATCGATTAGACGCTTAGTTTACGAGATAAACGCATTTAAAGATTTCCATGTGAAAATCCACCATTGGCCACCCATTTCATGGTGGTATCCATGCCCATTACTAGTGATTTTCCAAGTATTTCATAGTGATCACAAATTAAGCTCCTTTTTTCGATTAGACGCTTAGTTTACGAGATAAGCGCATTTAAAGATTTCCATGTGAAAATCCACTATGATCCACCCATTTCATGGTGGTATCCATGCCCATTACTAGTGATTTTCCAAGTATTTCATAGTGATCACAAATTAAGCTCCTTTTTTCGATTAGACGCTTAGTTTACGAGATAAGCGCATTTAAAGATTTCCATGTGAAAATCCTCCATTGGCCACCCATTTCATGGTGGTATCCATGCCAATTACTAGTGATTTTCCAAGTATTTCATAGTGATCACAAATTAAGCTCCTTTTTTCGATTAGACGCTTAGTTTACGAGATAAACGCATTTAAAGATTTCCATGTGAAAATCCACCATTGGCCACCCATTTCATGGTGATATCCATGCCAATTACTAGTGATTTTCCAAGTATTTCATAGTGATCACAAGTTAAGCTCCTTTTTTCGATTAGACGCTTAGTTTACGAGATAAACGCATTTAAAGATTTCCATGTGAAAATCCACCATTGGCCACCCATTTCATGGTGATATCCCCGCCCATTACTAGTGATTTTCCAAGTATTTCATAGTGATCACAAATTAAGCTCCTTTTTTCGATTAGACGCTTAGTTTACGAGATAAACGCATTTAAAGATTTCCATGTGAAAATCCACCATTGGCCACCCATTTCATGGTGATATCCCCGCCCATTACTAGTGATTTTCCAAGTATTTCATAGTGATCACAAATTAAGCTCCTTTTTTCGATTAGACGCTTAGTTTACGAGATAAACGTATTTAAAGATTTCCATGTGAAAATCCACCATTGGCCACCCATTTCATGGTGATATCCATGCCCATTACTAGTGATTTTCCAAGTATTTCATAGTGATCACAACTTAAGCTCCTTTTTTCTATTAGACGCTTAGTTTATGAGATAAATGCATTTAAAGATTTCCATGTGAAAATCCACCATTGGCCACCCATTTCATGGTGGTATCCATGCCCATTACTAGTGATTTTCCAAGTATTTCATAGTGATCACAAATTAAGCTCCTTTTTTCGATTAGACGCTTAGTTTACGAGATAAACGCATTTAAAGATTTCCATGTGAAAATCCACCATTGGCCACCCATTTCATGGTGGTATCCATGCCCATTACTAGTGATTTTCCAAGTATTTCATAGTGATCACAAATTAAGCTCCTTTTTTCGATTAGACGCTTAGTTTATGAGATAAATGCATTTAAAGATTTCCATGTGAAAATCCACCATTGGCCACCCATTTCATGGTTATATTCCCGCCCATTACTAGTGATTTTTCAAGTATTTTATAATGATCACAAATTAAGCTCATTTTTTCGATTAGACGCTTAGTTTACGAGATAAGCGCATTTAAAGATTTCCATGTGAAAATCCACCATTGGCCACCCATTTCATGGTGGTATCCATGCCCATTACTAGTGATTTTCCAAGTATTTCATAGTGATCACAAATTAAGCTCCTTTTTTCGATTAGACGCTTAGTTTATGAGATAAATGCATTTAAAGATTTCCATGTGAAAATCCACCATTGGCCACCCATTTCATGGTTATATTCCCGCCCATTACTAGTGATTTTTCAAGTATTTTATAATGATCACAAATTAAGCTCATTTTTTCGATTAGACGCTTAGTTTACGAGATAAGCGCATTTAAAGATTTCCATGTGAAAATCCACCATTGGCCACCCATTTCATGGTGATATCCCCGCCCATTACTAGTGATTTTCCAAGTATTTCATAGTGATCACAAATTAAGCTCCTTTTTTCGATTAGACGCTTAGTTTACGAGATAAACGCATTTAAAGATTTCCATGTGAAAATCCACCATGGAAATCCACCGCCCATTACTAGTGATTTTCCAAGTATTTCATAGTGATCACAAATTAAGCTCCTTTTTTCGATTAGACGCTTAGTTTACGAGATAAACGCATTTAAAGATTTCCATGTGAAAATCCACCATTGGCCACCCATTTCATGGTGGTATCCATGCCCATTACTAGTGATTTTCCAAGTATTTCATAGTGATCACAAATTAAGCTCCTTTTTTCGATTAGACGCTTAGTTTATGAGATAAATGCATTTAAAGATTTCCATGTGAAAATCCACCATTGGCCACCCATTTCATGGTTATATTCCCGCCCATTACTAGTGATTTTTCAAGTATTTTATAATGATCACAAATTAAGCTCATTTTTTCGATTAGACGCTTAGTTTACGAGATAAGCGCATTTAAAGATTTCCATGTGAAAATCCACCATTGGCCACCCATTTCATGGTGATATCCCCGCCCATTACTAGTGATTTTCCAAGTATTTCATAGTGATCACAAATTAAGCTCCTTTTTTCGATTAGACGCTTAGTTTACGAGATAAACGCATTTAAAGATTTCCATGTGAAAATCCACCATGGAAATCCACCGCCCATTACTAGTGATTTTCCAAGTATTTCATAGTGATCACAAATTAAGCTCCTTTTTTCGATTAGACGCTTAGTTTACGAGATAAACGCATTTAAAGATTTCCATGTGAAAATCCACCATTGGCCACCCATTTCATGGTGGTATCCATGCCCATTACTAGTGATTTTCCAAGTATTTCATAGTGATCACAAATTAAGCTCCTTTTTTCGATTAGACGCTTAGTTTATGAGATAAATGCATTTAAAGATTTCCATGTGAAAATCCACCATTGGCCACCCATTTCATGGTTATATTCCCGCCCATTACTAGTGATTTTTCAAGTATTTTATAATGATCACAAATTAAGCTCATTTTTTCGATTAGACGCTTAGTTTACGAGATAAGCGCATTTAAAGATTTCCATGTGAAAATCCACCATTGGCCACCCATTTCATGGTAATATCCCCGCCCATTACTAGTGATTTTCCAAGTATTTCATAGTGATCACAAATTAAGCTCCTTTTTTCGATTAGACGCTTAGTTTACGAGATAAACGCATTTAAAGATTTCCATGTGAAAATCCACCATGGAAATCCACCGCCCATTACTAGTGATTTTCCAAGTATTTCATAGAGATCACAAATTAAGCTCCTTTTTTCGATTAGACGCTTAGTTTACGAGATAAACGCATTTAAAGATTTCCATGTGAAAATCCACCATTGGCCACCCATTTCATGGTGATATCCCCGCCCATTACTAGTGATTTTCCAAGTATTTCATAGTGATCACAAATTAAGCTCCTTTTTTCGATTAGACGCTTAGTTTACGAGATAAACGCATTTAAAGATTTCCATGTGAAAATCCACCATGGAAATCCACCGCCCATTACTAGTGATTTTCCAAGTATTTCATAGTGATCACAAATTAAGCTCCTTTTTTCGATTAGACGCTTAGTTTACGAGATAAACGCATTTAAAGATTTCCATGTGAAAATCCACCATTGGCCACCCATTTCATGGTGGTATCCATGCCCATTACTAGTGATTTTCCAAGTATTTCATAGTGATCACAAATTAAGCTCCTTTTTTCGATTAGACGCTTAGTTTACGAGATAAACGCATTTAAAGATTTCCATGTGAAAATCCACCATTGGCCACCCATTTCATGGTGGTATCCATGCCCATTACTAGTGATTTTCCAAGTATTTCATAGTGATCACAAATTAAGCTCCTTTTTTCGATTAGACGCTTAGTTTACGAGATAAGCGCATTTAAAGATTTCCATGTGAAAATCCACCATTGGCCACCCATTTCATGGTGGTATCCATGCCCATTACTAGTGATTTTCCAAGTATTTCATAGTGATCACAAATTAAGCTCCTTTTTTCGATTAGACGCTTAGTTTACGAGATAAACGTATTTAAAGATTTCCATGTGAAAATCCACCATTGGCCACCCATTTCATGGTGATATCCATGCCCATTACTAGTGATTTTCCAAGTATTTCATAGTGATCACAACTTAAGCTCCTTTTTTCTATTAGACGCTTAGTTTACGAGATAAACGTATTTAAAGATTTCCATGTGAAAATCCACCATTGGCCACCCATTTCATAGTGGTATCCATGCCCATTACTAGTGATTTTCCAAGTATTTCATAGTGATCACAAATTAAGCTCCTTTTTTCGATTAGACGCTTAGTTTACGAGATAAGCGCATTTAAAGATTTCCATGTGATAATCCACCATTGGCCACCCATTTCATGGTGGTATCCATGCCCATTACTAGTGATTTTCCAAGTATTTCTTAGTGATCACAAATTAAGCTGCTTTTTTCGATTAGACGCTTAGTTTACGAGATAAACGCATTTAAAGATTTCCATGTGAAAATCCACCATTGGCCACCCATTTCATGGTTATATTCCCGCCCATTACTAGTGATTTTTCAAGTATTTTATAGTGATCACAAATTAAGCTCCTTTTTTCGATTAGACGCTTAGTTTACGAGATAAACGCATTTAAAGATTTCCATGTGAAAATCCACCATTGGCCACCCATTTCATGGTGATATCCCCGCCCATTACTAGTGATTTTTCAAGTATTTTATAGTGATCACAAATTAAGCTCCTTTTTTCGATTAGACGCTTAGTTTACGAGATAAACGCATTTAAAGATTTCCATGTGAAAATCCACCATTGGCCACCCATTTCATGGTGATATCCCCGCCCATTACTAGTGATTTTCCAAGTATTTCATAGTGATCACAAATTAAGCTCCTTTTTTCGATTAGACTCTTAGTTTACGAGATAAACGCATTTAAAGATTTCCATGTGAAAATCCACCATTGGCCACCCATTTCATGGAGATATCCCCTCCCATTACTAGTGATTTTCCAAGTATTTCATAGTGATCACAAATTAAGCTCCTTTTTTCGATTAGACGCTTAGTTTACGAGATAAACGCATTTAAAGATTTCCATGTGATAATCCACCATTGGCCACCCATTTCATGGTGGTATCCATGCCCATTACTAGTGATTTTCCAAGTATTTCTTAGTGATCACAAATTAAGCTGCTTTTTTCGATTAGACGCTTAGTTTACGAGATAAACGCATTTAAAGATTTCCATGTGAAAATCCACCATTGGCCACCCATTTCATGGTGATATCCCCGCCCATTACTAGTGATTTTTCAAGTATTTTATAGTGATCACAAATTAAGCTCCTTTTTTCGATTAGACGCTTAGTTTACGAGATAAACGCATTTAAAGATTTCCATGTGAAAATCCACCATTGGCCACCCATTTCATGGTGATATCCCCGCCCATTACTAGTGATTTTCCAAGCATTTCATAGTGATCACAAATTAAGCTCCTTTTTTCGATTAGACTCTTAGTTTACGAGATAAACGCATTTAAAGATTTCCATGTGAAAATCCACCATTGGCCACCCATTTCATGGTGATATCCCCGCCCATTACTAGTGATTTTCCAAGTATTTCATAGTGATCACAAATTAAGCTCCTTTTTTCGATTAGACTCTTAGTTTACGAGATAAACGCATTTAAAGATTTCCATGTGAAAATCCACCATTGGCCACCCATTTCATGGTGATATCCCCGCCCATTACTAGTGATTTTCCAAGTATTTCATAGTGATCACAAGTTAAGCTCCTTTTTTCGATTAGACGCTTAGTTTACGAGATAAACGCATTTAAAGATTTCCATGTGAAAATCCACCATTGGCCACCCATTTCATGGTGATATCCCCGCCCATTACTAGTGATTTTCCAAGTATTTCATAGTGATCACAAATTAAGCTCCTTTTTTCGATTAGACGCTTAGTTTACGAGATAAACGCATTTAAAGATTTCCATGTGAAAATCCACCATTGGCCACCCATTTCATGGTGATATCCCCGCCCATTACTAGTGATTTTCCAAGTATTTCATAGTGATCACAAATTAAGCTCCTTTTTTCGATTAGACGCTTAGTTTACGAGATAAGCGCATTTAAAGATTTCCATGTGAAAATCCACCATTGGCCACCCATTTCATGGTGGTATCCATGCCCAATACTAGTGATTTTCCAAGTATTTCATAGTGATCACAAATTAAGCTCCTTTTTTCGATTAGACGCTTAGTTTACGAGATAAGCGCATTTAAAGATTTCCATGTGATAATCCACCATTGGCCACCCATTTCATGGTGGTATCCATGCCCATTACTAGTGATTTTCCAAGTATTTCTTAGTGATCACAAATTAAGCTGCTTTTTTCGATTAGACGCTTAGTTTACGAGATAAACGCATTTAAAGATTTCCATGTGAAAATCCACCATTGGCCACCCATTTCATGGTGATATCCCCGCCCATTACTAGTGATTTTTCAAGTATTTTATAGTGATCACAAATTAAGCTCCTTTTTTCGATTAGACGCTTAGTTTACGAGATAAACGCATTTAAAGATTTCCATGTGAAAATCCACCATTGGCCACCCATTTCATGGTGATATCCCCGCCCATTACTAGTGATTTTCCAAGTATTTCATAGTGATCACAAATTAAGCTCCTTTTTTCGATTAGACGCTTAGTTTACGAGATAAACGCATTTAAAGATTTCCATGTGAAAATCCACCCATTTCATGGTGGTATCCATGCCCATTACTAGTGATTTTCCAAGTATTTCATAGTGATCACAAATTAAGCTCCTTTTTTCGATTAGACGCTTAGTTTACGAGATAAACGTATTTAAAGATTTCCATGTGAAAATCCACCATTGGCCACCCATTTCATGGTGATATCCCCGCCCATTACTAGTGATTTTTCAAGTATTTTATAGTGATCACAAATTAAGCTCCTTTTTTCGATTAGACGCTTAGTTTACGAGATAAACGCATTTAAAGATTTCCATGTGAAAATCCACCATTGGCCACCCATTTCATGGAGATATCCCCTCCCATTACTAGTGATTTTTCAAGTATTTTATAGTGATCACAAATTAAGCTCCTTTTTTCGATTAGACGCTTAGTTTACGAGATAAACGCATTTAAAGATTTCCATGTGAAAATCCACCATTGGCCACCCATTTCATGGAGATATCCCCTCCCATTACTAGTGATTTTCCAAGTATTTCATAGTGATCACAAATTAAGCTCCTTTTTTCGATTAGACGCTTAGTTTACGAGATAAACGCATTTAAAGATTTCCATGTGAAAATCCACCATTGGCCACCCATTTCATGGTGATATCCCCGCCCATTACTAGTGATTTTTCAAGTATTTCATAGTGATCACAAATTAAGCTCCTTTTTTCGATTAGACGCTTAGTTTACGAGATAAACGCATTTAAAGATTTCCATGTGAAAATCCACCATTGGCCACCCATTTCATGGTGGTATCCATGCCCATTACTAGTGATTTTCCAAGTATTTCTTAGTGATCACAAATTAAGCTGCTTTTTTCGATTAGACGCTTAGTTTACGAGATAAACGCATTTAAAGATTTCCATGTGAAAATCCACCATTGGCCACCCATTTCATGGTGATATCCCCGCCCATTACTAGTGATTTTTCAAGTATTTTATAGTGATCACAAATTAAGCTCCTTTTTTCGATTAGACGCTTAGTTTACGAGATAAACGCATTTAAAGATTTCCATGTGAAAATCCACCCATTTCATGGTGGTATCCATGCCCATTACTAGTGATTTTCCAAGTATTTCATAGTGATCACAAATTAAGCTCCTTTTTTCGATTAGACGCTTAGTTTACGAGATAAACGCATTTAAAGATTTCCATGTGAAAATCCACCATTGGCCACCCATTTCATGGTGATATCCTTACCTTATACTAGTGATTTTTCAAGTATTTTATAGTGATCACAAATTAAGCTCCTTTTTTCGATTAGACGCTTAGTTTACGAGATAAACGTATTTAAAGATTTCCATGTGAAAATCCACCCATTTCATGGTGATATCCCCGCCCATTACTAGTGATTTTCCAAGTATTTCATAGTGATCACAAATTAAGCTCCTTTTTTCGATTAGACGCTTAGTTTACGAGATAAACGCATTTAAAGATTTCCATGTGAAAATCCACCATTTTCCACCCATTTCATGGTGATATCCCCGCCCATTACTAGTGATTTTTCAAGTATTTCATAGTGATCACAAATTAAGCTCCTTTTTTCGATTAGACGCTTAGTTTACGAGATAAACGCATTTAAAGATTTCCATGTGAAAATCCACCCATTTCATGGTGGTATCCATGCCCATTACTAGTGATTTTCCAAGTATTTCATAGTGATCACAAATTAAGCTCCTTTTTTCGATTAGACGCTTAGTTTACGAGATAAACGTATTTAAAGATTTCCATGTGAAAATCCACCATTGGCCACCCATTTCATGGTGATATCCCCGCCCATTACTAGTGATTTTTCAACTATTTCATAGTGATCACAAATTAAGCTCCTTTTTTCGATTAGACGCTTAGTTTTCGAGATAGACGCATTTAAAGATTTCCATGTGAAAATCCACCATTGGCCACCCATTTCATGGTGATATCCCCGCCCATTACTAGTGATTTTTCAACTATTTCATAGTGATCACAAATTAAGCTCCTTTTTTCGATTAGACGCTTAGTTTTCGAGATAGACGCATTTAAAGATTTCCATGTGAAAATCCACCATTGGCCACCCATTTCATGGTGGTATCCCCGCCCATTACTAGTGATTTTCCAAGTATTTCATAGTGATCACAAATTAAGCTCCTTTTTTCGATTAGACGCTTAGTTTACGAGATAAACGCATTTAAAGATTTCCATGTGAAAATCCACCATTGGCCACCCATTTCATGGTGATATCCCCGCCCATTACTAGTGATTTTCCAAGTATTTCATAGTGATCACAAATTAAGCTCCTTTTTTCGATTAGACGCTTAGTTTACGAGATAAACGCATTTAAAGATTTCCATGTGAAAATCCACCATTGGCCACCCATTTCATGGTGATATCCCCGCCCATTACTAGTGATTTTCCAAGTATTTCATAGTGATCACAAATTAAGCTCCTTCTTTCGATTAGACGCTTAGTTTACGAGATAAACGCATTTAAAGATTTCCATGTGAAAATCCACCATTGGCCACCCATTTCATGGTGATGTCCCCACCTT
This sequence comes from Muscina levida, assembly GCA_964034835.1. Lineage (NCBI taxonomy): Eukaryota > Metazoa > Arthropoda > Insecta > Diptera > Muscidae > Muscina > Muscina levida. The sequence continues at coordinate 156,086,894 of OZ035880.1, forward strand.
ATTACTAGTGATTTTCCAAGTATTTCATAGCGATCACAAATTAAGCTCCTTTTTTCGATTAGACGCTTAGTTTACGAGATAAACGCATTTAAAGATTTCTATGTGAAAATGCCCATTTCATGGTGATATCCCCGCCCATTACTAGTGATTTTTCAAGTATTTTATGTGATCACAAATTAAGCTCCTTTTTTCGATTAGACGCTTAGTTTACGAGATAAACGCATTTAAAGATAATGATATCCCCGCCCATTACTAGTGATTTTCCAAGTATTTTATAGTGATCACAAATTAAGCTCCTTTTTTCGATTAGACGCTTAGTTTACGAGATAAACGCATTTAAAGATTGCCATGTGAAAATCCGCCATTGTCCACCCATTTCATGGTGATGTCCCCACCTTATGACTAGTGATTTTCCAAGTATTTCATAGTGATCATTAAGCTCCTTTTTTCGATTAGACGCTTAGTTTACGAGATAAACGCATTTAAAGATTTACATGTGAAAATCCGCCATTTGCCACCCATTTCATGGTGATATCCCCGCCCATTACTAGTGATTTTTCAAGTATTTTATGTGATCACAAATTAAGCTCCTTTTTTCGATTAGACGCTTAGTTTACGAGATAAACGCATTTAAAGATTTCCATGTGAAAATCCACCATTGGCCACCCATTTCATGGTGATGTCCCCACCTTATTACTAGTGATTTTCCAAGTATTTCATAGCGATCACAAATTAAGCTCCTTTTTTCGATTAGACGCTTAGTTTACGAGATAAACGCATTTAAAGATTTCGCATTTAAAGTTTACGAGATAAACGCATTTAAAGATTTACATGTGAAAATCCACCATTGGCCACCCATTTCATGGTGATATCCCCGCCCATTACTAGTGATTTTCCAAGTATTTCATAGTGATCACAAATTAAGCTCCTTTTTTCGATTAGACGCTTAGTTTACGAGATAAACGCATTTAAAGATTTCCATGTGAAAATCCACCATTGGCCACCCATTTCATGGTGATATCCCCGCCCATTACTAGTGATTTTCCAAGTATTTCATAGTGATCACAAATTAAGCTCCTTTTTTCGATTAGACGCTTAGTTTACGAGATAAACGCATTTAAAGATTTACATGTGAAAATCCGCCATTTGCCACCCATTTCATGGTGATATCCCCACCTTATACTAGTGATTTTCCACGTATTTCATAGTGATCACAAATTAAGCTCCTTTTTTCGATTAGACGCTTTGTTTACGAGTTAAACGCATTTAAAGATTTCCATGTGAAAATCCACCATTGGCCACCTTATTCATGGTGATGTCCCAACCTTATGCTAGTGATTTTTCAAGTATTTTATAGTGATCACAAATTAAGCTCCTTTTTTCGATTAGACGCTTAGTTTACGAGATAAACGCAGTTAAAGATTGCCATGTGAAAATCCACCATTGGCCATCCATTTCATGGTGATATCCCCGCCCATTACTAGTGATTTTTTAAGTATTTTATAGTGATCACAAATTAAGCTCCTTTTTTCGATTAGACGCTTAGTTTACGAGATAAACGCATTTAAAGATTGCCATGTGAAAATCCACCATTGGCCACCTTATTCATGGTGATGTCCCAACCTTATGCTAGTGATTTTTCAAGTATTTTATAGTGATCACAAATTAAGCTCCTTTTTTCGATTAGACGCTTAGTTTACGAGATAAACGCATTTAAAGATTGCCATGTGAAAATCCACCATTGGCCGCCTTATTCATGGTGATGTCCCAACCTTATGCTAGTGATTTTTCAAGTATTTTATAGTGATCACAAATTAAGCTCCTTTTTTCGATTAGACGCTTAGTTTACGAGATAAACGCATTTAAAGATTGCCATGTGAAAATCCACCATTGGCCATCTTATTCATGGTGATGTCCCAACCTTATGCTAGTGATTTTTTAAGTATTTTATAGTGATCACAAATTAAGCTCCTTTTTTCGATTAGACGCTTAGTTTACGAGATAAACGCATTTAAAGATTGCCATGTGAAAATCCACCATTGGCCACCTTATTCATGGTGATGTCCCAACCTTATGCTAGTGATTTTTCAAGTATTTTATAGTGATCACAAATTAAGCTCCTTTTTTCGATTAGACGCTTAGTTTACGAGATAAGCGCATTTAAAGATTGCCATGTGAAAATCCACCATTGGCCACCTTATTCATGGTGATGTCCCAACCTTATGCTAGTGATTTTTCAAGTATTTTATAGTGATCACAAATTAAGCTCCTTTTTTCGATTAGACGCTTAGTTTACGAGATAAACGCATTTAAAGATTGCCATGTGAAAATCCACCATTGGCCACCCATTTCATGGTGATATCCCCGGCCATTACTAGTGATTTTTCAAGTATTTTATAGTGATCACAAATTAAGCTTCTTTTTTCGATTAGACGCTTAGTTTACGAGATAAACGCATTTAAAGATTGCCATGTGAAAATCCACCATTGGCCATCCATTTCATGGTGATATCCCCGCCCATTACTAGTAATTTTTCAAGAATTTTATAGTGATCACAAATTAAGCTCCTTTTTTCGATTAGACGCTTAGTTTACGAGATAAACGCATTTAAAGATTGCCATGTGAAAATCCACCATTGGCCACCCATTTCATAGTGATGTCCCCGGCCATTACTAGTGATTTTTCAAGTATTTTATAGTGATCAAAAATTAAGCTCCTTTTTTCGATTAGACGCTTAGTTTACGAGATAAACGCATTTAAATATTGCCATGTGAAAATCCACCATTGGCCACCTTATTCATGGTGATGTCCCAACCTTATGCTAGTGATTTTTCAAGTATTTTATAGTGATCACAAATTAAGCTCCTTTTTTCGATTAGACGCTTAGTTTACGAGATAAACGCATTTAAAGATTTCTATGTGAAAATCCACCATTGGTCACACATTTCATGGTGATGGGAAGTGTCGTCACTGTTACTTTTGAACTTGAAAATTGACATAACTCATACTTTTTTACAAATAAAATCTTGTATAAGTCAGTTTAGTATGGGAAAGTTTTAAAATGAGTTTTTATTAGAAATGTGTTTGGCGTCAGAATTCATTGCCTGTTACCTAATATTTTTACTTTATAGATAAGCTAAATACGAGATCATAATACTATATTATAGATTTCCATTCCATGCTGTACATTCTGTTTTTCTTTCTCTACTTCCACAGCATCCACACATTGACACGTAGTTCCTATCAAATGTGTCTATTTTTGGTCTAAACATTATTTTCCTCAATCACTCTGAGGTGTGTTCAGTTACGAGGCAAAATATCAAAGGCATTCATTCGTACAACGAACTAACGAACGAACACTCTGTTGAACACTCCCAATCATCTAAATTTGTACGGGGGCTATATCTTTATTGCTGCTCTGCTTGCTTTCGTCTCGATTCGATTCTCTGTGTCATACATTTTACTTTTTAAAAATAGTTTCGAATATCGGAAACAACAACTACACACATATAATAAACAACAATTAGGCGAAAAGAAGGAACACTGTGTACAAAAAAAGCAAAACAAATCAAATATTTTTCCACAACGTTGAAATCACCTTTAGATCTGCATTCGAAATGATTTGTTGTTATGAGGTAGTCCACCTACCTCCCCATTCTCTTGATGCTGACACTAAACTTATGTAAGATGGTGGAGGAACAGACGGTATTTTTGTTGTTTATTAAAATTATTGCATATGGTTGCTGGCTCTTCTAATCGTGAAAATGTTTTGCGTGTATGATTATTTCATACAATGTATTTTTGGAAATTTTGTATTAAAACATAGATGAGGAGCAGTTTTATGAGAGTTTCATTGTAGTATCCTCTCATTAACCGAGTTAATTTGTTTAAAGGCGATTGTTGGTTCTGAATGGCCGATGTTGTGCATGTCAATGCATTTTCTAGATTTCCTGGCGTAAATGGAAAAAATATATTTGTGGTGGACATCGTCGTTCACATTAGCCATAGCTTATGCCATAAATCTCATAACATTAGTTTCAGCTGAGACTTGTGAGTTTCTACCCCCAAGTTTCTTAAGACCTCGAGTGTTCTGGACATACGAGTGAACAGGGGTGCGAATATTGACTCCGATCACTTCCTTACCGCAGTTAAGGTTCGCACAAGGCTAAGCATGGCGAAAAACGAACGTAACCAGGCGCAACGAAAGCTGGACATCGGTAAACTGCGGACAACAGAGGTAGCGGACACATACTCCAACCACCTAACTCAACTGCTGCGAGATTCTCCAACCCCTCGCTGTGGCAAAATATAGCCGATTCCATAGAATGGCCTGCGAGAAGCGTACTTGGGTACTCAAAGCCGTCTGAAGAAGATGCCTGGTACGATGATGAATGCGCAATGTCACGGGAGAGACGGATGATGCATACAGGGCGAAACTGCAGCCAATGGCAACGCGAGCTGTTCGTGAACGGCACAGGGAGAAGAGACGAGAGGCAATTCGTCTTTTTAGGACAGCGATGGTCAGCTAGTGACGGACCCGGATAACGTTCTGAAGATATGGAGAGATCATTTCAGAAATTTACTGGATGCGGACACCACTTCAGAAGACCCCGCTCCAATCTATGACGATGGTATTAACTGTCCACCTCCGAACCAGAGCGAGATACGTGTGGCAATCTCCCGCCTTAAAAACAACAAAGCCGCTGGAGCCGATGGCCTCCCTGCTGAATTGTTTAAGGAGCATGATTAGGAGCATGCATCACCTCATGGAGAACATCTGGTTAGAGGAGAGCATGCCCGGGGTTGGAGTCTCAGTCTGTTATGTCCCATATACAAGAAAGGAGATCGTAGTGAATGTAAGAAATACCGTGGAATAAGCCTATTACCAATTGCGCACAAGGTCCTTTCAAGCATATTGTGTGAACGTCTAAAGCCAATTGTAGAAACACTTATTGGACCATATCAGTGCGGCTTTAGACCTGGAAAATCTACGACGGATCAAATATTCAGCTTACGACAAATCCTGGAAAAAAAACTCATGAAAAGCAGATCGACACCTACCACCTCTTTGTCGACTACAAAGCTGGCTTCGACTCTCCGATAAGGAATAGGCCATGCCTGAGTTTGGTATTCCTGCAAAGCTAATTCGACTTTGCAGATGTACCTTGGACAATACCAAATCCTCGGTTAAGATTGGTAAAGATCAGTCTGAACCTTTCAACACGGAAAGAGGTCTCAGGCAAGGCGATAGCCTGTCCTGTACACTATTTAATATAGTTATGGTGAAGGTGATGAGAAAGGCTGGTGTCAACATGTCTGGCACCATATTCCACAAGAGCCACATGCCACTAGCCTATGTCGATGATATAGACATCATTGGGCGAAATCTGCGGGATGTTACTGCTGGTTTTTCATCACTAGAAAAGGAGTCGGCAAAAATGGGTCAAAAATAATAATTTTGACAAACAAAGAGTCCTCTCGATGGGGACGCACCGTGAACGTTGACAATTATTGTTTTGAGGTAGTCGATGAGTTTACCTACCTCGGATCTTCCGTCAACAAGAAAAATAATGTCAGCAGGGAAATTAAGTGGAGGATAGTGCTAGCCAATAGATGTTTCTACGGACTTCGGCAGCACTTTAGTAACACCACCTTATCTCGGAATTCTAAGAAACAGCTATACCAGGTGCAAATGGGACATGATATAGGATGGATGTAAATGCTCCAGCGAGAAAGGTGTTTGAAGGCGAACCTGAAGGACGGCGCTTAGTAGGGAGACCCAAAGTCCGTTGGAAGCATCAAGTGGTAGGGGACGTGCCACCATCTGGTAGGACTAACTGGAGAAGACACGCAGAAGACCGAAGCGTGTGAAATTCTTCGATACTTCAGGCTTCAAATATATGAACCCCGTTCGTAAGTTGTAAGTGGCCACTTAAGTAAGTAATAGCATTGTAATAGTAGACAAATGGCCAGAAATCTGATAATTTTCCACACCCCTTTCTAGTACCTCCCATACAAATGACCGAAATCAACAACAGATTTTTGCATGCTTATCTTTTACTTAAGAACACTGAAATCATGAAATTATAAAAATCTAACCAAGGAACCGGCCGTGGCATAGTGGTTAGAACGCGCGACTACCATGTGGGAGATCACAGGTTCAACTCCTGGCTCCAGTCATCTTAAAAAAAAAATAAAAATTCTTTCATTGTCGGCTCCCCTCGAATGTTGTTGACAGCAACTTCGCAGTATAAGTGTCGAGTCAATCGGCATGTCTAGTATGAGCTTCTCAAACAGTGACGTTCGCATTCGTCGATAAACAAGTAGGTGCCGTTAGATGTTAATCTAAAAATAGAAAGCGTGTTAATTCACAACAACGCGAGAAGCTATCCCATACCTCATTCATGGGGTGCAAAGGGAAAATTAGTATATTAGCGACAACTAAACGGATGTTCAGTTGCATGTCTCGGGAATACATGATCGCTTGGCCGTTGTGAGCTGCTTGGGAACCTCCAAAGGGAGCTTCTGCTTATTCCCAAGTGAATAACAATCAGAAAGACGCTAGAAAGTCATAGCTTAACCATTTACATTCCACAAGCCCGCAAAATATAATGCATAACTCTGAGTTAAATATTATCCAGCAGTATTTTGATAAAAGAACATATCAGTCAGTGCACCTGACTGTTTCGATAGTACTACTAATGTGTATAACTGTAAATATTTTCAATGACAAATGCTTATCGCATGCGATCCTCCTAAGCACTCTAATTTTTTTTTTATTTCTTTTAATATTTGCCTATCTGTATTTAGTCGGTACGCACATGCATCTATGTTTGTATAAATGTATGTAGATATGATTTCTATATATGCATGTTTGTATTAATATCTAGTGAATACTTTTGTTTTACTACACATTTTCTTTAGGTCCTCACACAAATCACAACGCAATACATGATATTCATAGAATTGTGTATATTTTTTTTCTTGATCTATACAATTTTTTAGATCTTGTTCGTTGTTCATACAAGATTATGGCTGACCAAAAATAAATATATTTTCATACACGAATGTGGTGTTCTCGCATGCCTACATACATACATATCTATAGATATTTCAGATAGATAATATTATGAAATGAAATGACTCGTTGAATTAATGTGATGCAGCAAATATTTGAAAGAAGAATACAATTTAATTCACAACACAACACATTATCGCATACCAAACCCACCCCCCCGCATATGTCACCAAAGTGAAAATGGATATGAATGTCCTTGGGAGAAGCATTTGAAATTGTATTTATCAGTGTCAGCTAAGAATATTATCAGTAATCATCATATTTATGATGTACTGTAAGAAGTGAAGCATCGCAATTGTCGTGGTGAATGTTATAGAAAATTGATGGAATGCATGTTTTTTTGTGTATCTTGGCACCAGATTCAGAATGTTCCATCGATGATCAACATAAAGGGTTTTAAATACCATTCCGAAAATAAATGTAGAAAAGTCATAATAACAAAAAAAACATAATTTTTTTCCAGTACCTACAATGACGGTGAATTGACGTTTCTACGATCTTGTATCACCTTTACAAACGACACAATTAAGTTTGTGTGTAGAGAATTTTAACAAGGAGAGAACAAAGATAATAGTCAAATTGTCAGTTCTTCTACAATAGGCAAAGATTTTCTCCACCCAACTTTTTGAAATTTCTTCGGCCTTTAAATTGTTCTTGCTTAAGTAGACATCTAGTACTTATATATATTACTTACAAAGCCAATTATAAGGTCACCAAGGTTCACTAACAGACCATGTGGAACAGACGACTTAATCCACTCTGTCCTTAAAGAGGACTGAATACCAAAAAATAAAAGTGTAGTGATTTAATTAACAGATTTTATCCTTAATAAGATCCCGGATGGACCCCCCAGATGGACGTACCTAAATCTAAAGGTACATTTCTTCCTTGCCTGCGCAGCCATACAAAAAATGTTTTGAGAAAAAATAAACACCACTCATAAAAACTACACATATATTTACACTGATGGCTTAGTTTGTAACGAAAAGGTTGCTTTTGCTGTACTCTGAGATAACTAGGGTGTTCAAAACCGAAAAACCGTAAACCGATTTTTTTATTTAAAACCGTATGCCGGTTTTTGCAAAAATGCCATTTTCGAATAACCGGTTTAACCGAGTTTTTTCCTTCGGGTACTCAGTTTTTAAACCATCACCATTAGGGATGAGGGTATATATCATTTGATACGAAAAAAAGTGTAAAACATTAAAGGAGACGAGTTAGACCCCAAGTATCTTAAGACCAAATTCGTTTCAGGACTTTTTAAGACGATTGAGCTATGTCCGTCTGTCTGGTTGGCTGGCTGGATGACTGGTGGGCAGGATAATTTGAGGAAACCTTAACGGATCGGTATGAAAATTTACCAGTACTAATATTTTTAGAAACGAACTTATGGGATTGTAAATGAGCAGATTAGCCCCACTCCTTCTGGTACCTCCCATACAAAATTACCTATTTTTGGATAGTTAATATTTCTTTTATAACTTCCAAACAGATGACCCGGGGATATTTGAATTTGGTCAGTTTATTTATCTTGCAAAAGTGGACAAACCCTAGGAAAACCGAAACCTTTGCCACACCCCTTCTGGTACCTCCCATGCAAATGACCAAATTGAACCTCATAGTTTTACATACATATCTTTTTTTTAAGTAAACTGAATTCACTCAAATTTTGTGTATGATGTTTAGTTATGAAAATTGGATTCAGGAATGAATATGGACTATATCGGCTTTTGCCTTCTGGTACCTCCCATACAAAATGACCTATTTTTAGAAAATTAATATTTCTCCTATAACTTCTAAACGGACACTTGGGGGGTAATGAAAATTGGTCGATAAATTTATATTGTGATATGAGGCAAAACCTCAGAAAACCTAACCATTTGACACACCCGTTCTGGTACCTCCCATTCAAATGACCGAACTCACCCCATAGTTTTACATACATATCTTTTTTCTAAGCACTGAATTTAGTCAAATTTTGCGCAAGTTGTACGGGTATACAAATTTTAATCAGGAATGAATATTGACTTTATCGGATCACCCCTTCTGGTACTTACCATACAAAATGAACTTGTTTGGAAAATTAATATTTCTCCCATAACTTCTAAACCGACACCTGCTGTCCCTAATTGTACCTCCTACTAAAATAATTAAATTTTTTACGGTTTTGCTCCACAAGCAGACAAAAAACAATACATAAGTAATTTTATTTTAATTAAAAATCTATTAATTTTGGGTGATGGTATTTATCATTCAGATTAACTGACTGAAATTTCTGTACTGGTTTTTTAAATACCTTGTAACAACTCTAAAAGGAGTTATTGAAAAAGTATAAACTTTAAAATTGAATTAGAAATTAATTTAGAAAACACTTTTGACATTTTGTAAACGAGAATATTTAAGAAGCTTTTTAAAGTTTTTAAATTCAACTTCAAATTAATTTAGAAAAATCTTTTTACATTTTATAAACGAGAATGCTTTTAGAAGCTCTGTAAAATTTTAAAATTCAATTTCAAATTAATTTAGAAAAATCATTTTACGACGATGATAGTGACGACGATGAATGCGGTGAAATAGCGGAAGTCTAAAAATCAGGCGTCGTGCAATAAAGCCATATGGCTTAATTACCAGCATGGTTGTGCAATAACACTATATTAAATTTCCGATCAAAGTGGAAATAATGCCTTTACAATGAAAAATGCGAATAAAAGTAATAAAAAGCGTTATGAAGTAGATGAAGTGGGGGAGGCGTGCCCCCCACCGCATTCGTCTCTCGCTGCAATGTGTTCTTTAGTACACCACTATGTTTACTGACTTATTAACATAAACAAAGATAGAGAGAGTAGTGAGGCTGGTTATGCAGCTAGACTAGGGCGCGCAAAACAAAAATACTAGATGCATTTTAGTCAAAATATTGTCAAAGGTGAAATAATGCCATTATGGTTTATTTCACACCTTCTGTGGGAAATAAGGCAATGTAGAGCAATACAGGTAGGATCAGTATGTAGTAAAGTTGGATCATTGTTCGTCGAGAGAAGGCTTTGGCATCAAATCGCTTGCTAAGCACATAGTATAGCATAGCAGTGGTTTGCGATTAATATTCGTCTCTTGATTTAAAGGTTGACATTATTATATTTGTTTGCGGCAGAGCCAAGGCAGACAAAATCTTCTACCACTTCAAATTATAGTTGTCAACGTTCACGCAGATATCCTAGACGAGAGGACTCTTTGTTCGTTGAAACAAATAACTTGGTATTGTCATCATTTATCACCAGACCTACTTCTGCCGACTGCTTTTTAATGCTCGAAAAAACCGCCGAAACATTCCGCATACCTCGGCCAATGGTATCTATATAATCGGCATACACGAGCAGCATATGACTTCTGTTGAAGTTGGTACCAATCGTGTTGACTGCAGCCTTCCGCACGCATGATCATCTTCATTATGATGTTAAAGAGATCGCAGGACAGACAATCGCCATGTCTAAAGACTCGCTTGGTAGAAAATGGCTCTGTCAGATTTTTGCCAATTTTCACTGAAGACTTCGTGTCAGTCAGTGTCATATCGCAAAGTCGTATTAGCTTCGCGCGGATGCCAAACTCATCCATAGCATCTAACAATTTCTATCGTATGGGACTGTCGAATGCAGCTTCTGTAGTCGATGAACAGATGGTAGGTGGTATCGACCTGCATTTCTTCGGTCTTTTCCAGGATTTGTAGTTTTGTTAAAATCTGGTTGGTCGTGGATTTACCAGGTCTAAAGCCACACTGATAAGATCCAATCACATTCGCAGTAATGGGCTTTAGTTTTCACATAACACACCAGACAGTACCTTGTATCATAGAACAAAGAACAGTCCAATTCCAGTCATCGGGCATGCATTCCTTCTACCAAATCTTGTTTATGAGCTAGTACATACATGTTGCGAGCTCATCGCCACCGGCTTAAAAAAGATCTGCAGGTAGTCCATCGGCTTCTGCAGCTTTATTATTTTTCAGCCTTGCGATCGCTTTGCTAATCTCGTTTTGGCTCGGTTGTGGACAATCTACTCCAGTGTCACAGATGTACGTGAATTCGTTATGCTGCCTTCTGGAACGAGCAGAGTACAAAAGGGTTCCCTACATATTTGCTGCGTACTCTGCGTGTACGTGACCAAATTGTCATCCTTAATTCCTACAGTCTCAGATACAGGGATCCCTATTCCAAAATCTTAGCTTTTAACCTGTTCGTATAACTTTCGTGCTTCACCTCTATCCCAGTAATTGTCGATATCCTGGATCTCTCTTTTCAGCTATAGACGCTTTTCCCGCCTGAAGAGGAGTTTATTCTCCCTCCTTTTCCCATTATACGTTCCATCACCGCAAACGTTACTTTTGGCTACAGTTTTGCCGTTTATGTAGCATTCATTTGCTCAGACATTACGTGACATTCCACGTCGTACTTGGGCTTGTCTAAGCGTAGTATGTGTATCATAACCCAGTACCGTCGTTGCGGCAGTGGTCATAGAATTCACTATATGCTGCCAATATGTATCGGATACATCAGAATTTGTTTGAAGTTTTTGATTGGGTTGGTTAAAGTAGACATTGGCTATCTGTTATGCACCTCTTTTGCGTATGGTTAGGAACGTTTTTCAGGAGATATCCCAGGTTGCCTCGTGGATATATTTATGCGGAAATCTGATTCCACTTACTATTATGTTTCTTGGCGACGCGAAGCTAACCAGTCTGAATCCGTTATCGGAGTTGTTTCTAGGTAGACTGAAGTTTCCTACTGCTAAACCAGGAGTATTTACCCTTTCTATTTCAGAATTAAAAACTTCCAGATGTCATGGTGATGTCATGGCCAGGACAGCGGTCTTAATTTCCTCCAGTCGCTCATAGGAGGCATATTTTATGTATGGTACACAAATGATGTAAAATATTTCGCTTTGATGCGGGTAGTGGCTATTCGGTCACTTACAGGGTTAAACCATGAGACCAGATGTGGAACTCTTGCCGACTATGAATTCACATTCAAATTCGTGCATTTCTGCATGGCTGCTGTAAAAGATGTCCCTGTCCCGTCCATCTGTATGGCGGTGATGTCATAAAATTCGCTGGGTGTTTTAACATCTTGCAACTTAACAATATGTTTAAGAAGTGGACATTTTTATAACTTCAGCACTTAATTGAGACTATCAGTGACAAAGTGGTGTAACTCCCAACTATTTAATTGGAAGAGAAAGGGAATTTCTCATCATTGCTGGATAACCAGTTTTTCAGCTCCACATTTGTATTAAATAAATTATAGTTACACCTCTTTTGCACTGATGACCTCAATTCACGTTGGCATAAGGAATTTGTTCCATTCGCGATGCAAAATATCTGCTCTTTTATGCCACTAGGTTATAACAAAGAACATATAAGTTATACGGCGGTTATCTATCAGAATCGGGATAATTGTTCAATCAAAACGTTGAACTATGATTACTCATAAATCGTTTTACGGTGATCATATAATCTCTGTGCAATTGACTAAATTTTCCGTCACCGCCTTAACATAATTCCATTGTGCACAAAAAACACAAACATTAAACTTTCTTTTAAAATTTAACTAATTACGAAAAATTGCTACAGCATTAATGTAACAAACGTTCACTTTTCCACCAAAACAACAACACCTTTGCATAATGCCTTTTCTCTAGCAATTAACCTGAAGCCGTATATTTTGTTTATAATTTCAAAATGTTGTTGTTGGCAATTTGAATATATGAAACGTCAAAACGATTTCCCAAGAAATATGTTTCCTGATCTGTAACTGTCTACAGGTTATTATTTATTTTCGTTTTGTTTTTTTATGCTCTTCGCATGAATAAGAAGCCCAATATCTTGGTCTAAATATGTATAGGATGGTCAAGTACAACAAAGATATAAATTTAATAGAAAAGAAAATACATAATTAAAATATATTGAAAATAGAAATGTTGCAATTATGTAGCGGTGTGAGTGCATATACACAAGTAAGCTGTTTAGTATACTTGTGAAAACATATTTACATATACATATGCATGACAGAGAATATGCGCGTATACATACATACATTCATTTAAAAAAAATATATGGTGATATGTATAGAATATTTACGTATTTTGACCGAAATACCAGAGAGATGAGTACATAGATTATCAAATTGTGAGGAGCCCATGCGTTAAAAGTACAGCGAGTGTTGCCACATTGAAAACGGACGAAGCGTCAGGTGGTAACTTTAAACGCACTTTACTTGAAATGAATATGTCTTTATATGCATTATAGTTTGCGTGTTCATATATGGGTCATTCCAAATTTATATCAAACAACATAAACTTGAAGATAGAAAAAAGGCAGTTTACAAGCATAAAACAACAAATACGGTGCCCGAACAAGACCCCCGAATTCTGTTTGTGTTTATGTCACGGCACCATATAATGCTACAAATTGTTAGGATGGAAGTCATTACATTCCATTTAGCAAAATTCAGTCTTACTTTTTACATTACCCGATATGTTTTTGCTTTAAGTATACACTATCTTCTTTATATATAAAATTCTAACGTACGTGTGTTGTGACTGAACTCCTCCTAAACGGCTGGACCGATTTGCATAATTTTTTTTGTATGCGTTTGGGTGGCGCCCCGGATGGTTTAGATTTGCAATTCGGCCCAATTGGACAAAGGGGCGTGGCACCGCCCATACAACTTGAAAATAAAAAGGACTATATCTCATGAACTATCAGAGGTATGAAGATGAAATATAGGTATGAAGATGGTATATATGTTGTTGAAGCAGTATTAATTTCAGCCAAGGGGGAAGTGGGCGGTGCCACGCCCCCTTTTCAAAAATCGTTCTAACGGGTTTTCTAACAGACATATTGATACGAAAATTTTACCAAGTGGTACTGTTGACCAGTTGATAGTCCCTGGCTATAATAGGCTGTGATTGGATAAAGGGGCGTGGCACCGCCCATACAACTTGAAAATCAAAAGGGTATAGATCTCATGAACTATCAGAGGTATAAAGATGAGATTTGGTATATATATTGTTGGAGCCGTATTAATTTCAACCAGGGTGGAAGTGGGGGGTGCCACGCCCCCTTTTCAAAACCGCTCTGCAGGCTTTCCCAATAGACATATTGATACGAAAATTTTACCAAGTGGTACTGATGACCTGTAGATAGTCCCTGGCTATATTTAGTTGTGATTGGATAAAGGGGCGTGGCACCGCCCATACAACATGAAAATAAAAAGGGCTATATCTCATGAACTATAAGAGGTATGAAGATGAGATTTGTTACATATGTTGTTGTTGCAGTATAAATTACAGTAAGAGCGGAAGTGGGCTGTTCCACACCCCTTTTAAAAAAAACAGTTATAACTGTCAAAATTCCACAGTATATTGCAGTTCGCCTAGAGATATGAACAGTAAGGTGGGCCACGAACAGTAAGGTGGGCTACAATGAATTGTTAGAAAATGTCACCAATAAACTTTGTGTGTTATATCAATTTCTAGCTCGCGCTGGGAAAGTTTAATTTAGTGCAGAAAACTTAATCTTTCTTTTAAAAGCAGCGCAAAACGGAGTAAAAAAACGAAAAATCCTTTTATCTTAAAAAAAGTATCAGCTAGGATTTTGATTCATGTGGGTTTTTAATGTACAATTGACTCCCAACCCATTTACCGTTTTTGTTGCCATTTTAGGTCGACCAATTCGTCATTCAGGCGAGGTGTGTGAAGTGTGATAGACTTTCATTGAGACTTTCTTTGAAAAATCACCATGTAAAGACTACACAAGAACAACGTTTACAAATCTTGCAAATTTATTTTCAAAATGCGCGTTCTGTTTGCCCTATGTGAAGTTTATGGTGCATATACTCATCCATCTGAACATCTATTAGCTGCATCGACGCTGTACACGTAAGGGGATACTCGAATTTATCGAACCGACGCCGTTCTCAGCAACTCGGTCTCTGCAAATGCTTAGAAAAGATCTTGGCCTATATTCATATATCCAACTGGTAGAAGAACTAAAACCAGTGGACGATCAATTGATTTTTTTTATTTATCATGTCATTGCACATTATTTGAAGGAGAAATGGTTCCAACACGACGGCGTAAAATGCCATACAGCGCGTGAGATCATCACTTTGTAAAGCCAAACTTTGTTGACCGAATTATCCCATAGAATGGTAATATGAGTTCAATACAAAGATAGTATTCGGACATATTCTTGATCCATGTGAGAAGAAGACATGACAAAAGAGGTTTTTATGGCTAAAGGCATGAAGCTTCAGACGAAATTTTCATTTTCGATCAATAGGCGGAGAAGGCATGTCAAAAGTGTTTTTTACGCCCAAAGAGATAGTTAGTATACACACGGTTACCGCTACTACATTGAATTTTGATCTTTAACGGAATGTCTGCTTCCGATTTGTAAAAGATATGACTTGCTGATGAACTTTTTACTATCGTCATAGAGCCTAAGATATTTAGAATTTAAAACAACAACACTTAATTTGTTAATTTTCAAGTTAAGGAGTTGCTTGAAATTAGTTACATACGTTAATAAACTCAACATAACATTATCGAGCTTATGTACCGTTTTCGAAGTATTTTGTAGACCTAAATATGAAATATAATACAAATTAAAATGCAATAGCGAAGCATTGCCGAGCCCACTAGTTTCATATAAAATAAAACTCCCAAATATTGGGAGTTGTTTCGTTTTCGCCTTGGGGTTTATTTCTATTATTTTTCGATGTTATTTCATTCACTGTTTTTGGGTGTTATTTCCAATTTTTTGGGGTTTATTTCAATGGGGGTTATTTCCTGGATGTTATTTCATTGGGGGGCTTTTCGTGGAGGAGCCTAAAAGAGTCGGTTTTACCAAAGATTTAATGAAGTCAATATGGACCAACAGTAAATTCACAAAATTATTAAAATGAACCGTGTGGATCGTAGATCGTTGTAGCCCTGCTCTATTTTTGCAGTTCGGAAGACAATTTGCCTTTTACGTTTGGCCTTTACACAACCACCTCCAATGTTCACAAGGAAATCAAACTGTCGGCTTTTATCGAATTCTTTCTTTGGAAGAACTCTTACAAATTTAAAAAAAATTTCCATTCTTAGATATCATTCTCAAAATGAAAAACTGTTCTGTGCATTTTGTTGATTTTCTATCCGTCAATATGAAAAATGGAAATATCTGTAAACATTCAAAAGATATTGTAATGTATACACAGGCTAAAAGTTTTCTTGTAAAAGGCCTATTTTTATATAATTATAACCTCCAAAAACCAACAGCTTTAAAAATGAAATAACCCCCGAATAAAAATTAAATATGACCCAAATTATAAACGATATGAAACAAGCCCCGAAATTAAAAAAATTGGTTGGGTGTTATTTCATTGGAGATTATTTCATAATTTGAAAACCCCAAATGTGGAATGAAATAATTCCCAAAGAAAAATGAAAAACGGCCCAAAAAAATTCGGAGTTATTTAACACCCAAAAATGTCTGGAAAAAATTTGTGGAATATTTCATTTTCGATTGGGCGTTATTTCATTGGGGGGCTTGCTTTTCGTGGATGATTAATATTTCTTAAGGTCTTATTACTCATACGCGTACTAAAACATATATGCTAGGGTGAGTCTTAAAAAATGTTTTTGGAATTTTTCATGGGCCAAGTTAAAATTTTATTAAGACGTACAAAAAAACTCTATGTGATTTTTTTTAATTTTTTTCTTAAAGGTTTAGGTGTCGCTACCGGGGTTTGAAATTCAAAATTTTACCGTCATCTTGAGGGATAAGCAGAATAACTCGAGTAAACCTTAACTGATCCTTATGAAAATTTTTCAGTATTAATATGTGGGGGTGAATTCGGTCATTTGTATGGAAGGTACCAGAAGGAGTGTGACAAAGGTTTTGATTTTCTGTGGGTTTATCTCTTATTACAAGGTTATTAAACTGACCAAGTTTAAATGCCATCAAGCTGTCCGTTTGGAAATTATTGGTAAAAAAATAATTTGTCTAAAAATTGGTATTTTTGTATGGGAGGTACCAGAAGGGGTTGGTCGATATAGTCCATGTTTACTCACGAGTCAAATTTTTGCATGTGTTCATCTCACACAAAATTTTATTGAATTCAGTATTTTTGCTAAAAAGATATGTAGGTAAAAATATGGGGATTAATTCGGTCATTTGTATGGGAGGTACCAGAAGGGGTGTGCCAAAGGTTTTGATTTTATGGGAGTTTATCTGTTATTAAAAGGTAATTAAACTGACCAAGTTTAAATGCCATCCATCTGCCCGTTTGAAAGTTATGGGAGAAATAATAATTATCAAAAAATAGGTAATTTTGTATGGGAGGTACCAGAAGGGGTGGGGCAATTCTGCCCATTTACAATTCCATTACTTCGTTATGGAAATTATTAATACTGAAAAATTTTCATAAGGATCAGTTAAGGTTTACTCGAGTTATTCTTCTTATCCCTCAGGATGACGGTAAAATTTTGAATTTCAAACCCCGGTAGCGACCCCTAAACCTTTAAGAAAAAAATTAAAAAAATTCACATAGAGTTTTTTTGTACGTCTTAATAAAATTTTAACTTGGCCCATGAAAAATTCTAAAAACATTTTTTTTTTTGCCAAATAAGAATCAACCTAATATATGCAGTCGAGTACGTTTATAACGAACACCGTTTATAACGAACTTTCAGTTATAACGAACACTTTTTCTGGTCCCAACGGTTTTGCTTCATTTTTTTATATAAATCTTTACTGTTATAGCGAACATCGTTTACAGCGAACTTTACGTATAACGAACAATATTTGTTGTCCCATTTTCCAGAGCAACCAGAAATATGCTGCAGCATATTTTTTTACAACGATATATTAACAAATGGGTAATGTATTTACATGTTTCATGGTCCTACATGTTTTTTGAGACCTCTTTGTTAGAGCATATTTTGGCATCTTTTACCCATAAAGTCAAATTTTGGCAACTTTTGGTTTTAGGAGTATAATTTTAAAAAACATCCTATTTTAAAGCATAATTTATATTTTAAGGCCATATTATTTAAAAAATATCCCTTTTTAGGCATATTTTATGTTTTTTATATTATTTTTTGTTCGTAAAAACAAGTGTCTTTGCAACTTTGGCTTATTTAAATGTAACAGCAAAATTTACTACATGTTTTACACAACTGTAAAATGTTAAACGTTTATTAATCGTGTTTTTCGTGCTTTCTTATTCAATAAGTAAACAAAACAATAAAAAGAGGTGCTTTTCAACCATCACCGATTTCGACCGTGGACATAATGCCTAAAAACTAATCCGACAAAAGCAGCAAAACTAAAGGCGGTTGTAGAAGAGTTTCCTGATTTACGAGCTGATGGTGGATTCCTCTATTCTAAAATCTGCAACAAAGTTATTGCAGCAGATCGCAGATTTCAAGTGAAGCAATATGTAGAAAGCGGCAAACATATTCAACAAAGTCATAGAAGTGAAAATAAGCAGACCAAACAATTATTTTTGCCAGAATGTTCCGGTAGACTCTCAAAAGAACATGATTTTCAAGAAAAACTGTGCCGAGCTTTTGTGTCTGCTGACATTCCACTTTACAAAATGAGAAATTAAAATATTAGAACACTATTTGAGAAATACACGGACTACCAAGTGCCATCCGAAGCAGTTCTTCGAACTAAACATTTAATTAAATGTATACAACGACTTCGTGGACATACGAGCAAAACTAAAAAATCAATTTATATGGATCTCAATCAATGAAACTATAGATGCAACAGACAAAAATGTGGCAACAATTGTAGCAGGAGTATTAAGGAAATTGCAAGTGAGAAATTTTTACTACATACAGCAGCCTTGAAAAGGTCTAATAACTCAACAATTGGTCGACTGTGGGACGACGCCATCAAAAATCTGACGTCAACTTCAATAAGAATAATGTTGTGCTTTTTGTGACGGATACAGCTCCATACATAGTAAAGGCTGCAAAAGCTATAGTGGCATTTTATCCGAAAGTGACGCATGTGACATGTATTGCTCATGGTGTCCATCGATTGTGTGAATGTATTAGGAATTTATTTGAAAACGTAAATAAAACTATTGCTAATGTGATGAAGGTATTTTTAAAAGCTCCATGTAGAGAGGAACTTTTTAAGCAAATGTTTCCAGACCTTCCATTTCCTCCAGAAGCTATAACAACACGATGGGTAACATGGCTTGTAGCAGTTAACTACTATGCCATTAATTCTGAAGACATTTTAGAGGTCCTATGTGCATTAAACGATGAGGATGCACAATCCATTAAAACTGTAAAGGATGTATTGACCACCAATTACGGTTTTATTGCAAAACATATTAAAAATTTGCTAACATCAGGTCTTACGCTTATTGAACAAGTTCAGGTCAATGAAGACACTTTTAAATTGACAGATAATTTATCGGATTTCGAAATAAATTTAATAGTAAAAAAAAAAATGAATTAACGTTTGCTTGGAAGAAGTGAAATGTATTTGTATAGAATTGTGTGGATCTGCGCCAACATTAACATCAAAATTCGAAGTAAAAGAAATACTGTCCCTTAAATTCGCTCCTATAACATCTGTGGATGTCGAAAGATCATTCTCAATGTACAAAAAACATTTTACGTTGTAATAGATAACATTTTTTGTTCGATTATTTATCTCAATATTTTTTAGTTTATTGCAACAACAATCTTAAATAAGATGCTCAACATACAAAAACACCGTGATACTTAGGAAACATGGTTTAAGATTTTTGTTACTTTAATGTTAAATAAATTCATGTGATATTTTTTTAATTGTTCCTTAATAATAATACTTAAATATTTATTTCTATTTCATTTTACTTACTCAACATTTGTGTATGTTTATTTACCAAAAATACTTACAAAGTCTGAATCTATCTATATATATAAAAGTGAACATTTGTTTCTACGTATGTCCACTATAGACTTCAAAACCACCCAACCGATGTGCAACAAACCGGCATCAATAGAAAGACAATCTTTCGAGGATCGTTACAGGTTACTTAGACATTGCATTTGAATCATGTGGTCCATTTATTGAGTCGATTTTCGATTTTCCCATACAAAAAATGTTCAAATGTTTTAAATTGTGAAGATTTAAATATTGAAATATTTAATAGGCTCTGACAAATACTTCATTTATGTTTGTATATTAGAGCGACTCATTTTGTATGGGGCCAAAAAAAGTATATTCTGTCCACCCCCAAAATTTACCTTGGTTTGTTTTATGATGAATCTCAAAAAATTTCGTGCCTAGGTTTAAGATCCAGTGAGCTGGACCGTTTTTAAAAAAAAACTTTTTTTTTAGTTTTTCAGAGATTTTTGATATTTATCTAAAGACAATATGTGCAACATTAGTATCATAGGAAAGAGTTTTTAAAGACGCATCAAATGGTATGAAAAACTTGGCCACAAATGTACTGACAAGACCTTTTTCAACGATATTCTGCAAAAAAATACGGATTTTTAAGTTTTTAGTAGCGACATTTTTCTGAACTAAATGCTATTTAATTCGCGAGAAACGAAACACTTAAATAGACAAGGCATATTTTTTGTTAATTACACCATGTCACAAGAAAACCAATTGTATTTACTTGAAGAATTATTTAGCTGACGATATAGGTTTTGCGGTGAAGATCAGAAGTCTGTATTAAAGATGTACAGTATACACTAAAATAAAGATGTTAGAGAAAAAATCTGAAACACGTGTTTACTTAAATCGAATAAGGATAAATACATGTCAATCTGACGTTTAATTCGGAAAAATGTCGCTACTAAAAACTTAAAACTCCATATTTGTGCATCATTTTCCTGAAAAAAGGACTTGCTAAGGACATTTGTGGGCATGTTTTTCATACCATTGGATGCGTCTTTAAAAACTCTTTCCTATGATACTAATATTGCGCATACAGTCTTTAACGAAATATCAAAAATCTTTGAAAAACTCAAAAAAAGACAATTTTTAAAAACCGTCCAGCTTACTGGACCTTAATCCTAGCCACGAAATTTATAGGCGTTCATCATAAATCAAGCCAAGGTACATTTTTAGGGGTGGAACAAAGATACTTTATTTGGTGAGTCGGTCTAATGTACATAAATTTTGAAACTTATAGGGTGGTACAGCATTCAACCGATGTTCTTCAGGTGTGGTCCACCCTTTCCACACCATTGCCAGAAATGGTAATACAATAAGTGACTTTAAATTAGGAGTGGATGCAATATGATTAGGTCAAAAACAGTCGTGCTTTGATTATTAGGCGTGGCCCCGCCCATGGGAGATACTTTGTTAAAGTGCGGTATCCGAAGAACAGGATCGTTAGGCGTGACCCTGCCCGTTAAACGTAATTTGTTATAATGTGATGTCTGAAGAACTATTTTGCGAATGACCATGAAATTTGGTGTGGATTCAATTAAGATACATAAGTATACGTATTTTAAAGGAAAAAAAGAGGCGTTTAAAATAGGGTGTGCAATAAACACGAATATGCGTGATCAAGCTCAAAATGGGTTGCACTGCCCAATTCTGTCATACAAACGCAAAGATGGAGGACTATAGCACCATTCGACTTGATATTTGATATGGCTTTATTAGAGACCTGTATTGTATGTAAAATCAAATACAGGTAGAGCATCGGATTCTATCGGTTTTGATATAGTTGATTTTGTCAAATGTTTGATCGCAAAACGTGTTGCGTTGAATACTGCATCCTCCTGTAGTGCGCAACTATTTTGGACGTCGCAGAGTAAAGCAATAAATTGCATTTATCTGAAAACCCCACATATAAAAAATCGTTGGAACCCATTGATCGCGCATTACAGGATTTAAGAAGCAATACATGATTGAGATATCCTTCTTAAATTAAATTTAACCAGAAAATATAAGGGAATCGATGTATTGCTACTATGTATTCCAATAATACCGACACCGTTTGCCGTTTGATTTCAAAAGATTACAGTTTCCATTTCAGTTCAGCTGAAGGGCATGTTTACGTGTAGAAAGTCCCACTGATTAACATATGTACACTAGGGATATAACTTTTTGCAATTTTTTGCAAATATCCAAATGGCCCTAGCATAGTCGAATAGGCCATTGAAAATTATATAAAAAAATGGTATTACTTTTTCGCAGTTATTAAAAAAGTTCACCCACCAAACGCGGTAAAGTTTTTAAATGATTTTTTTTATTTACTTAGCTAAAAAGCGCAAAAAACTTTTTTTTTTATCAATATATCAAGCTGCATTTAACATTTGTGTAAATATTTTGGAAGCTGAATGTTTGTTATTGATAATTACGTCATGTACTTTAATTGTTTTTATTATTCAAAGAAAATTATATTCAGAGTTTGTGTTTAATACTTAAAAACAATGGATTTTAAAAGAAGCCCTTAAAGCGTTTTAAAAAATGCAAAAATTTGGACAAAGGCTTTGACCAAATTTAAAGATAATGTGGAGAAACATTCCAGATATCGTCATTCCATTACATCAAACAAAATTTTTCAGTTTAATATTTTACTTTATTAATGAAGTATTTAAAATTTTTTATTTAAAATGAAGGTTTTTTTTGGGAGATTTTAGAAAATCGTTTTCGTGGGTGAGGTTTTTTATCCGAAATGACCCCAAAATTATTTTTTCGTAAATAACACAACCTTCGCCATCGCGTGGTGCTAGGGCCAAAATTTGGTTATACCCCTAATGTACACTCCTTTGGTTCTCCTACAGACGTTTTATTAAAAGCTTTGTAATAAATTTCTGTCGTTACAAAAATATTATCCTTTATCATCATATTATCCTTCATTATCTAAAGTTGTTGTTTAACTTCGATGTGAATATCATTCCACCCAAAAAAATAACATTGAAGTCAATACTTCTTTAAGCAGGACGAAGTCTGCCCGGTCAGCTAGTTTGAAATAACATTGTTTTTTTTTTTTAATTCTTAAGCTGTTTTTTTTGTACTTTAAATAAAAATATTTCTAATTCATATAAAAAATTGCATGTTTTTGTTGATTTTAAGGTCATATTTTGCTATTTTCAGGCCATATTTTATGCGCATAAAACACGGTTTTTAGGACATATTTCCGGTAGCCCTGGTTATAACGAACTCCATACAATATGTCTAAATACGTCAACAACGGTAACGTAGTTTCTTTCAAACAAATACTGAAATGTTTTTCCGTTGTTTTTATACCTGAAGATTTTTTGTATGATTTATTTTAAAGTTGATTGATCTCATTTTTTTAATGTAATAAACAGAGCCAGCACAAATATGCCCGGAAAAACTAAAAATATGCGCTTTAGATAAGCACGAAAAACACTAAAAAAATGCCTTAAAAACTGATAAAAAAAATGCACAATAGATTTTGATTCGTTAATTAGGTATTAAAGTAATTCGTCATTATTTGGAATTTTACATTTTTTAGCTAGGCAAGTATCTATAAGTTTTAAACCCTTCTGAAATGTTGATAGAAGTTATGTGTTACTTTGTTTAAAGGATATTTTTCAAAATACTTTAAATGAATTTGGTTTTGTTCATCTGTGATTAAAATAAAACACTTATACGTAAAAATGTTGTTATATAGAGAAATGAAAATTTGTGTACTTTTTACTATTGCAGTACTAAGAACTACCTTTAGGAATCCCTGTGTCATATTCATAACTATGACTACTAATATACAATTTCTATAAAATCACATAATTCATTCTGATCATCGTTTTGTTAAACTGATCTATTTGTGCAGTAACCCATATGTAAACAAACAATGAAGAGTACTTTTTACAACAACTTTTTGTCAAACGCAACATATGCCAAGAAAAAAAACGAAACCTATGATTCAAATACGGCAGGGTCATGTAAACGAATTGAAAAATGTTCAAAATTATTTTGAAATCACAAAAATTTCACAAATAAACAATGAGACACAAAAAACAAGAGATGCCTGCGTGTGTGGGATATTTTTTTTTTAGAAATAATTAAAAAAAATATTTCTCTTATCTTCTTTACATAGAAATGATAGCTATGAATTTTGAAATGATATTCAACACTGTCCGGAGCTGCAAACAAATTTTGTGGGTAAAAAATGCCACAAATTATTGTTATTTTCTTTTTCAGAAGAGTTAAACAACAACAGAATCATGAAGAAATACACTATATAAAAATAGAATAATACAAGGCAAGACACTTTGAGGCACAAAATAGAAAAGAGCAAAAGAGATTTTGTGGCAACTGATTTCTCATACTACAAGGTGGAGGTGGAATGATGTGGCCCAAAATGTATATAGATATATAGGAACACTTATATATATATATTGGTGTATATGTGCATACATACACTTGCGCCTTTGTTTTGGTAATAGTAAGCTAGTCAATAGAAATGGCCAGCGGTGCTGGCTAACTGAACAACAGGCGGTCGCCGCCGATTTCTAGTTTGTGTACTATTCTATACAGCTCTTGGCTTCTTAGAATAGAATGAAAGACAAACAAATCCAAATATTCTCTGTATATACAGAGAAAGCAAAAAAAAATACGTTTATGCTACTGAAGTATTTTCGGATACGCGGCAATGAGTGAGTGTGTATGCGTGTGTGTGTGAGTACTCAGCACACACAGTAAATCGCCAAGATCTTAAAGCAGATCCTAATACTGCGCTGATTTACGCTGAGGTCTTAACCAATACCACTGTGAAATTTCGTCACAGCATTAACTATATACTTTTACGCAGCCCAATGTGAGAGTGTGTGCAGGGGCCGAGTGCCGAGACAGCCACCTCAGAATTACCTTTACAAATCGTTGTCGACAAAAAGTGTTCAGTCGAGACCGAGCTCATTCGCGAGTTAGTTGCTTTTTCTCAATCCAACAGTCAAAATGGTGAGTGTGTTGAGTGTTCTGCAAAAAAAAAAAGAAATCAAATGGAAAAAATATTAAAAAATTTTCTAACAGAAAATGTTGAAAAATTCCAAAGCAAAAAGCAAAGTGAATAAATGGACTTAAGAAAAAAAAAGAAGAAAATTAATGAAAAAAAAATATTTCCAAGAAAAAAAATGTTAACTAAAATTTTCGTATTTTTCCTTCCCCTCCTCCATGTAATGACTCCAGGCCGATGTACCAAAACGTGAACAAGAAAGTAAGTTAACTTGTAAAAAAAATAATACAAAAAAAAATAATTATACAAAAACCAACAAACCAATGGATTACGTTGTTGAAATACTCGGCGGACTACATAAGCAATTCTAACCTCAAAGTTATGGAATGAAATTAATGAAAATACACAAAACTATTCAAAAAAAAGCAGTAAATTCAAAAAGTGCTTAAGTGACAGTTTGCTACAAAATTATAACAATTTAAAAATATTAATTGAAAAACAAAAACGATAAGCAAGACAAGTAAGACTGTCATGGAATACTTTACGAAAAGTTATATAAGATTGAAAGAAGAAGAAGAAGAACAACTCTTTTTTAATTTAAAGTGCTTGTGGCTTTAAGATTTCAAAACCATAAAACTTATATAAATTAACAAAAAAATAATAAACCCAAATAAAAATTACAAAAATAATTTAAAGACATATTAACCCTTCCATGCATGATTTTTTTTATTTAAAGATAAACACATTTTTTGTGTGTAAATCGAGTACTGGATTATCGGAAAATTTTTATTTTTAATTTTAGAAGCCGAATTTTCCTGGAAAATGGATTTTTCTGGTTGTATCATATATGAGACATCATGCACTTGTGTATCAAATTAAACACATATTTTCCGAAAATTCTAGTATTGATATTTATTTGATTTTGAAAAAAATTCATGGCGTTTCTTTACATTTAATATAAAAAATAACATAAATAAAATAAATTTCATGAAGTATTTATAAAATAAGGAAAAAATAACATAAAAACAATTAATTTTGATTATACATACATAAAGACTTTATAGAAAGTATTTGTACTTTTCTTTATAATTTATTTAGGTCATGTCTTGTTAATGGCCATGGAATACGGATCCTTGCGATCCTTGTTTAGGCATAAATGTACGTAACATTTTTCACAATGAATATAAGATAAGTTTTAACACCCTGCCAGGTTACAGCGCTGCCGATCTTTCATCCATACTGGAAAATGAGATACATTATCCCCGCGAACATCTTTTGATGGAATAAGGGATGCGTTCGGCTTTTTCTTCTTAGCTTCTATTTCCTGCGATACGCGGCTCGATTGACGTTCAAGAGGTTTCAATGTTCGGCCGACTCTACACAAATTAACCCCAAACAAAGACACAACTTAAAACGAAGAGCTTTTATCCCCACTTATGGGGTTTTATTGGCATGTATTGCTTCAAGTAACTTCTAGCTTTTGTTGAACATAATTGTTCGTCTACAGAAAGATTTTGTTCCATTGCGACTGTTGCAAATCCTTTCAGTATACTGTCAACAACAGGACGCAATTTAAAAATTCGATCATGGTTCCTGTCATCACGTGGTACATTTTTAGAATTTCGATTGAAATGAAGAATTCTTCTAAACTTCTCGAATTTAGATAGAAACATAGTTTCTTTTATAATTCGATTACCAACCTCATATGACCAGTATCTACGAACATTTTTTACTTGGTGCATTGATACAAATTCCAATGTATGCTTCCAAATCTTTTTCGTCTATCGTTGTTGGATTATCAATATTGAGTTCAGCAGAATAGTAATTCGATTCTTTAACAATTTTCGAAATAAGCTCATTGTTAAAGAAATATTTAAAGATTTGTAAAGGAGTACTTAGCGACTTTATTTCTGGAGAGAGTGCTTTACTACCCTTGAACAGTACAGTTTCCGGTGATGGCAGAAGATTTTGATTTTTCAACATAATTTTACAATATTTACATTTCAAATATTGTTTTTCTTTTTTAGAGTTTACAACGAATTGGTCAATGCTTTCATTTTCGATTGGTAAATCATTTATCTCGAAATCGTCTATATCATCGTCAGATTCTGTATCATCCCCGGATAACTCGGTTGGTAATCAGCATATTGTATTGATGTTGTTAAAGTTTTCTGAAAATTCTTCCTCGTCACTACCATTATTATCTAAATCGTCTTCGCTCTCGGAAAAGTGATTAACTAAATAAGTTATCATTTCGTCATTTACAAATTTAGATTTAGATGACATGATTTATAGCTAAACAATTAAAAACTATTTTTAAATACTAACTTATTTGACAGTAAAATTGCATATACATAAGTGGATGCATCATATATGATACAACCATTTTTCTGTTACTGAACGCATAATGTATCATATATGGTACAACCGAAATAAACTATTTGTTGACTATTAAATTATAAAATTTCACAAATACTCAAACTAAATTATGAAATACACTAAATAATAAATAAAATACCTAAATAAAAACTATGATTTCATTAGTTATTACCGTAAAACGTACGATTTATGTCAGCTTCCAAATAACACGTGCACTTTGAGCGATTATCACAAAACAACTGTTATTTTTGAATAAATGTGATCGCATATGCATCGAATTCTTGTTTGATCGTACACGTCTGTATGTCTTCTCACTTACTATTCCGAATTTTATCATTACTTTGCAGATTATATATGTAATAAATGGAAAAATTGTGGTTGTCTCATATATGATACAAAATGCATAGTAGGGTTAACAAACTAAAAAACTACAAATGAAAAAAAAAATTATATATCTTAAATTTAGCTAAAAATGCTAAAGGTTATACCAACACATGTTAAAATGCCAAAAATAAAAAAAAAACAAAATCATAAATTCATTA
Source organism: Muscina levida (assembly GCA_964034835.1). Lineage (NCBI taxonomy): Eukaryota > Metazoa > Arthropoda > Insecta > Diptera > Muscidae > Muscina > Muscina levida. The sequence continues at coordinate 156,114,832 of OZ035880.1, forward strand.
AACATTAAAATTTGTATATCATTAAACAAAAAAACATTATAAATATCATATTACTTTAAAGAAAAGCAATCTGAAAAATATGATCAACGGAAGTAAGAATAGTCTCAAATTAGTTTTAGGAAGTTTTCCAATGTTTTTTTTTCGTTTGAGTTATAAATCGAACTTTAGATGGAAAAAGGCTTTAAAAGGCGAAATAATTAATAAGGCACTTTTTTGAGTATTTGTCTTTATTTTTACCGTCAATTGCAAAAATTTTCCAAAATGGACTTATACTACAGTGAAAGAGTAATGGCTCAACTTGTTATATTACTACCCATCACAAATACATACATGACCAAGAAATCTATAATTAGTTTTCAAAAACATTTTTGTTTAAAACAAACAATTTGATCTTTGGTCAGTCATAAGGAATTCAAAATATAAGGCGTAGTTTTACTTAACCTTAAATGCAGAGAAAATTTGAACCAATAGGGTCAGATTTATATACATACTCTTATATACTCATAAGAGAAGTCTATTTAGAAAATGCCTATAAATTTACAAATATTTTTCGTTTCTTTTTTTAAAATGTTCAAATATCTAATCATTAATCCACTATAATATCTAAAACGAAAATACATACAACAAATGCCTTTGCAGCCTAACCAAATTTCACAGTCGTTTTCCCTTCTATACAGTTCTATTTTTAAAATGCTCTCAATAACATTTAGGAAAATTTCAAAATATTTTATACTCAACTGCCAAAAAATCAACAAAAAAAAATCGAATTCGAATTCATTCAACCAAGTATCGATGCCTCTCTACTAACAAGATGTAGTTTGTTCAATTTTCAAAATTAACGTACACAAATGTTTGACCGAATTGTCTGTCAACAACAACAACATTAGCAGCAGCAGCAGCATCCAATGCCAAAGAGTAACGAATGCATAGTATATAGAACACGAACCAATATATACAGTATCGTCGCATTTCAGCGTCGCTACACTACTCGATCGTGCATACTGTGTGTGTGTGTGTTAGCAACGCATATCTAATTTTGGCCTACACTCATACACACTTGTGCGTGCGAATGCCGTTGTTTGTAGCCCCAACGTTGTGATCGTCATTCTTTCCACTTATGTTCGGGGTATATAACCGAAGCTATGGCTGTGTTAACACACATCAAGTGTAGAGATATATTATAATTGCTCTCTCCTTAGGGTGTCAGATTTCGCACAGTGGTGTGTGTGTGTGTGTTATGACATAATATGTACATATGTTGTATATATGTATATAAAGTGTGTAGGTATTAGCAGCATTGCAACCTAAATTCCTTAAATGGGGGCGTCGATACACCCACAAGTATTTGGAAATTTGTAGGGTTGGATGAGTCAATGAACAATTTATAGCTTTTAGATTTGGGCCATATAGACCAAAATATATTCCTGCAAATAACCTTAGAAATAGAAGAAATGTTTAAAAAAAATTGTTATGTTGATATTTAGTTATAATTATTCTTTTTCTTTTTTGATTACAACTATAACAATTGTATAGCTGAGATATTGTCTAGGTCATACAAGTATAAACATCTAAATTTTACATAAACCCGCTATATACGAACATTATTTATGTAACATAAACAAAAGATTTTAAATTTGTTGAAAGTTTAAAAAACTTTTAAATGTCTAATAACTAAAGGATATATCCAGATTTGTTCGTAAGAGTCACGATGATGAGGTAACCTTTGCCAACATTCGTTTCGAAATCTAGAGCAAATTTTTCGAAGTCTGGAGATTTTGACTGACTGACTGAATTCAGTCATTGCAGTTTTTGGGATAGCCAAAGTTTAAGCACGATTGTAGTATGTTAACCCGCGCCGCTTTGGGCTCAAAAAGTTTTTAAGCTCCCATAGCCATGTTGGGGAGGCATAACTTAAGAACGATAACTCCAATTTTTCTGAATTAAAAATCCGAAATTTAATAATAAATTTTAATGCATAACCAACAATTGTTCAGTAATAAATAATTTTATGAAAAAAATTACAAATTTGCAAAAAAAAATTGAAAATTGAATTTGAAATTTTTTATTTTATTTTTCATAAATTTATTTATAACTGCGAAACTGTTGATAATGCAGGGAAATGATATATGAAAAGATACAAGGAATTTGAATTCTTAAATTTCGGATTTTCATTTCAATTCGACTAGTCGTTCTTAAGTTATGCCTCCCAAATTGTGCTATAGGAGCTTAAAAACTTGAAAGCTCAAACTTTGGGGGTCAGACCGATCAAAAATTCAACATTGAATTTTCCGGTCAACCTAGTGTATTTACTGCCCCACACGATTTTTATACCCTCATCCTACTGGTAGGAGGGTATAAGTCGTTTGAGCCATGTCCGTCTGCCTGTCTGTCTGGTTGTCCGACTGGTAAACACGATAACTTTTGGAAGACGCAACCAAATGTTTTGAAATTGCACGAGTTAATATATCCCCAAAACTACTCACTATATTGAAAATGGGCTACATGGCCCCTCCCCTTCTGGTACCTCGAATACAAATACATCATTCCGCCCACTTGTGAATTCGAGTAATAATATCAAATACCCAAATGTACCCAAATTCTGTATTTAGTAAAGCTATAACAGGAGAAAGTTTTGGAAAAAAAAATTGGAAGTCTTGTCACGCTCCTTCTGGTACCTCCCATATTAATGTACCTTTCCGCCCACTTCAGAGATGGAGTAATAATATCAAGACACCCATATATTTAGTAAAACTTCCGCCGGATAAAGTTTTGGAGAAAAAACTGGACACGCCCTATCTGGTACCTCCTATACCCATCAGCTACCGCCTACGTTAGAACCTTTAATATTATTAATAGATCCAACGCAATCGTGACCAAATTCTGTATTTAGTATAGCTCAAGCAGGATAAAGTTTTGGAGAACAAATTGGAAGTCCAGCCACGCCCCACGTCTGGCACCTCCCATACAAATGTCCCATTGCGCTCACTTTAGAGATTGATTAGTAATATCAATACACCTAAAGTGATTGTGCCCAAATTCTGTATTTAGTAAAGCTAAAATAGGATAACATTTTTTGTGGCAAAACTGTAAGTCTATCCACGCCCCTTCTGGTACCTACCAAACAAATGTACTACTCCGCCCACTTTAGAATTTTTTGTTTTACTGAGGGTAAGGGTATATGTATGTCGGTTTTCCCGATTGAAACTTACTTACTGGTTTTCGTTAGCTCTAGACAACAAACCCTATTGTTGACAGTTGACCATGGAAATTCATTGTCTAGCAATATACATATTAAAGTGGGTCAATTTGTATGGAGTAAAAAAAATCACTTTGGGTCTAAAATCAAAACCAAATCCTCAGCTTTTAACGAGAAGATTTAAAGATTTCAAACTTAAAATCTTGATACATCTCGCCCAATAATTTTGTGTGAATAATGAGCCACAAAACGGGGGGTGGGTGCAAATGACTCCGCGTTCTGGTCGAAGGTAGTAGGGGAGGTAGTCCACAACAAGTCTCTCAGCTGCCCCGAAAACGCCACTAGAGGGGTAAAATGTATGACCGACCCTTAGTAATTTTTCGCTCCTAAAATTTTTCCCAAACATACCTACGCCCCATCTTCAACCCATAAGGGGGTTCCAATATAAAAATCAAATTTTTGTATTCGCTCTAATTGCCCTAAAGTAGCCCATAGCGGAAACATATGTATGACAGGTCCCCAATATTTTCGCAACCTCAACAGTTTCTCAGATCATATCTACCCTTAATCTTCAACCCTAAAGGCGGTCCCCATATTTTTTTTTAATTAACATGAAAAAATTACTATTTTCTAATTTAAGTTGTTCCGCCATCACCATCTTTAAGATTATTAATTGTTATTATTATCCTGATATTTGTCATTAAAATGATAGAAAGTCCAGTTTTTAGTACAAATTATACGTTTATACATAATCTTCCGTATTAGAAAATAACAACTTACTGTAGTAATTTTCTGCATATTTGATTCAGATGTATCTAATATCTTGTAGCCTAAAAAAGTATTAAAATTGATTGAATTGACAATTAAACTTACCATACAACATCAAGAAGAGTATAAATTACCTTACGTGCAGCGACATAATCAGCTATTTTTCTTTGAACACAAACTGTAATATTACACCAACTTTTATTTAAATGTGTGATTTGTGTGAATTTTGTATAAAAACAACACTTTAATATCTAACAAAACCGAAACCCCTCAACGCAACGCAAAGTATTTCACAACGTAAACTCCAGGTTACATGGCTCTTTTTTTATTTCTATAACATCTTAATAACAAAATTTTTCGAAATTTTTACCCTTCAGACATCGAATTCGTTTTCGAAGTTATGGGCTCTGGAGCTGAAGGCATTGATGCCTATGACCTAGGCGATGCCCTCCGTTCCCTTAACTTGAACCCCACTTTGGCTTTGATCGAAAAGATGGGTGGCACCAAGAAGCGCAAGGAGAAGACCATCAAGTTCGACGAATTCCTTCCCATCTACTCTCAAGTCAAGAAAGAGAAGGAACAAGGTTGCTACGAAGATTTCATTGAGTGCTTGAAATTGTACGACAAGCAAGAAGATGGTACCATGCTCTTGGCTGAATTGCAACATGCCCTCCTTTCTTTGGGTAGGTTAAAACAAAGTTAAAGAAAGAAAAACAAAACAAAAACTAATGACGTAATATAAATTATAGGTGAAAACTTGGATGATGAACAAGTTGAGACTCTCTTCGCTGACTGTATGGATCCCGAGGATGATGAAGGCATGATCCCTTACTCCCGTAAGTTTTATGACATTAACCAATGGGTTTCCTATTCTCTCTCTATGTGATATAAATGTTAATGTATGTTTTCTCGATTTATGTTTTTATTACATGTGATTATTCTATATATACGTGTAATTGTAATGTTACCTGAACCTGTATTTGTACCTGGCACACCTGGCACAACTCCATACTATTGATCACTTGTGTGTTTTTGTGTGATCTCTACGTGCACCTATTTGTTGTAATTCAATACACCACTACGCACCTAAACATCAAAAAATATGCACTTAATCCTATGAAATCCCTATCACCATCCTGTAACTGTACCACCACACACGCACCCCACCAAATGTTTCAACATCCTTGTGTCACCACCACCACCTTGTATATCACAGAGTTCATCCAGAGATTGATGAGCGATCCCGTCGTCTTCGATTAAACGGTAAGTTATTATATTGTAGCGTATACGCCATTAGTTAGAAGAGGTTCTGATTTTAAACTAAACCGAGGTATGATCGGAGTATAGAATGAGTGATGTCACAAAGTATGTGTTAGATTCCTTGTGTTTGTTACATATGTCGTAAAATGAGTTTCAGATGTTGTTATTGTAGTTTAAGTAAAATATTTTTTTAAGGAGCATAGATTTGCTAAGGAAATATTTTTGGCAAAGATTATAAATTACAATTTTTGAATTAAAGTGAGGTGTGATCTGAGTGTAGAGCGAGTGTAATGCCACAAAATCTGTGTTTGTGTTTGTTACATGTGTCGCGAAATGAATTTCCGATGTCGTAATTGAAGTTTAAGTAAAATATTTGTTTAAGGAGCACATATTTGCATAGGACATGTTTTAGAAAAAGGATATAAAGTGCGTTGCAAATATATTTTTAATAAAAAAGCATAAATTACTTTTAATTCAATGGGATTTTGTTGAAATCCATTGTTTTGGTGATATCAAATTTTATATAACATATTAGTATTACTATAATTTAAGTTCGTTTATCTACATCATTGTTAGGCATTCCATAGACTCGCGAGGCCGGTAATAATCGTCTTATTGACACATACATGTTCGGTACACGTACGCGTAGCTGTGTTTGATTTAAAGCAGTCAGTCAGTCTATGGTCCTTATCAGCTTGAGTGATGTAAAAGCAACCACATCCATGTTTCCTTTACATGCACATAATATTTATGGGTCTGTGCGTTCAGGTCTGCCAGACACTGATCTACAGCAAAGAGAATATGGATACAAGGCGATGTGTCTACTATAGACTGTTTTTAGGAGAGCATATCGCGTTGACTGTGGGGTCTACCAAAACATAACAGTCTAACTAGTCTCATTATAAAAAATATAACAAAAAAGTTTTTAGATTAGTATTGCACGTTAGGATAGCTCTATAGTTGCCACTTCTCTCTATCACCTGACGTTTTCCTGAAAAACAAAAATTATAAAAAAAAAACGAAAATTACCTAAAACAATTAGACTCTCAATGCAATAAAGTTTATGAAAGTTTTTTTTTTATAAAATATATCTCTGGTCATCGTGGATAAGAGCACCTTCTCTTCTAATTCTGCCACATACAAACATTCTACCATCCCCCGAAAATCGATATTCGAAAATGTCATTCTCTTTTCAATGGAACTCTTTAACAGAGTGAAAAAACTATCAAATGAATTTGATAAGAGAGTAGAGCATATGCAGCATATCTCAACCACAAACTTATAAATAGTGAAGAATTTAGAGTTGTTGGGTGGATGAACTCTGACGTAGAGTTTGTAGTTTGTTGACGAAGAGTGTTCTACGAAATTTTTTATACTTCTTTTCACGTCTCTTTGCGATATTTTTTTAGCAAGCTCTAGTGGACCTTTAGCCTTAGAGCGACAATTGAGTAATATGAGACCGGTCTCTTACAAAACTGAGTGAGTGAGATGATCAATCTACTCACATAAACATTCTTCTATCCCCCGAAAATCGATATTCGACAATGTCATTCTCTTTTTAATGGAACTTTACTATAGAGTGAAAAAAACTATCAAATGAATTAAATAGAGAGTAGAGCACATGCAGATCTCAACCACAAATTCAAAAATAGTGTAGAGTTAGGAGTTGTTGGGTGAAAGAATGCTTACGTAGTGTTTATAGTTAGCTGATGAAGAGTGCACTACTAGGTGTCTACACTTCTTTACGCGTCTCTGTGCGATTTTTTTTAAGCTCTAGATAATAAACTCTATAGTGGACAATTGGGCTTAGAGCGACAATTGAGTGATATGAGACAGCTCTCTTGCTAAACTAAGTGAGTAGAGATGATCTATCTACTCACTATGATAAGGCAAAGTAGAGATTACTTAACGAAAGCAAGGCTGGAAGAAGTAGATCTCGTCTATGACTTTTTCTTTGACAAATGAGTTTAAAACAAAATTAAATCAACTAAAATTTAAAGATGTGAAATAGTCTTCAATTTAGTTTTAAGTAATTTTTGGGATTTTGGGGATTATTTGGTAGCGCCATAGGAATAATATTAATAAACTTCAACAAAGTTTAGTGGAAAAAGCTCTTAGGTAATGTTCTCAAAAATCGTTGATATTGATTTATGACAAAATTATAAAAAAAAAAATATTGAAAATCAGTAATTTTCTGGAGAATTTGAAATTTCTACAACATTTCCAATTGAAATTCAAAGAAAATCAATTGATATTCAAATATTTCATTTAAATTCAAAACTCGTTAATTAATGTTCAAAAATTTCCGTTTGAAATTCAAAACACTTCAATTGAATTCATATTTTTTATTTGATTTCTGGAGACTTTGAAATTTCTACAACATTTCCAATTGATATTCAAAGAAAATCAATTGAAATCTAAATATTTCATTTGAATTCTAAACTCGTTAATTGATATTCAAAAATTCCGTTTGAAATTCAAAACACGTCGATTGATTTCAAATTTCTATTTGAAATTCGAAAAAAATAGCAATTGATAATCAAAAGTCGTCAATTGAATTGCTAAACACATTATTTGATATTCAAAACTCATCAAATGAATACTGAAATTCATTTTCGTCAATAGAAATTCAAAAATCTTGAAAACTCTATCAACTGAGAGTTTTGAATTTGAATTGACGAATTTTCAATTTTTAATGACGAGTTTTTAATTTCAATTTTTGAGTTTTCAATTTCAATTGCTGTGTTTTGAATTTTTCGATTTTTTAATGAAAAATTTGAATTTAATTTAATGTGTTTTGAATTTCAAATGGAATTTTTGAATATCAATTGACGAGATTTGAATTTCTAATGGAATATTTGAATTTCAATTGATTTTCTTTGAATTTCAATTGGAACTGTTGTAGAAATTTCAAATTCTTTTGCACCAAAATCAATTGAAATTCAAATATACCATTTGAATACAAAACTAAACAATTAAAATTCAAAAATTTCATTTCAAATTCAAAAAATATTAATTTCAATTTTCTATTTGAAATTCGAAAAATATCAATTAATATTCAAAAGTTGTCAATTCAATTTCTAAACACATCAATTGACATTCAAAACTAATTAATTGAAATTTAGAAGTCAAAAAATGTTGAATTTCAATTGACGAGTTTTGATTTTCACTTGAAATTTTTCACTTTTCAAAACTTTAATATCAATTGACAAGATCTGAATTTCAAATGGAATATTAAAATTTAAATAGATTTACTTTGAATTTAATTTTGAAATGGTGTCAAAGAATTTGAAATTTCTTTGAAATATCTACAACAGTTTCAATTGAAATTCAAAGAAAATCAATTGAAATTCAATTGAAATTCAAATATTCCATTTAAATTCAAAATAGAAAAATTGATATCCGTTTGAAATTTAAAAATATCAATTCAAATTTTTCAGTTGAAATTCGAAAAATATCAACTAAAATTCAAAACTCATTAATTGATATTCAAAACTCGTCAATTGTAATTCAAAACACATCAATAGATATTCAAAACTCATCAATTAATGTTCAAAACTCGTCATTTGAAATTCAAAATTCGTCAATTAAAATTCAAAATTTACAAATTAAAAGATTTTCAAAGAGTTTTGAATTTCAATTGACGAAAATTGAATTTCAATTGACGAGGTTTGAATTTCATTTGCTGAGTTTTGAATTTCATTTGACGAGGTTTGAATTCCATTTGTGAGTTTTGTATTTCAATTGGCGAGTTTTGACTTTCAGTTATTGAGTTTAGAATTTAAATTAATATTATTCGAATTTTAAATGAAAACTTTGTATTTTAGATGATATGTTTTGAACTTCAAATGGAGTTTTTGAACATCAATAGACGAGTTTTGTATTTCAAATAAAAAGTTCGGAAATTAAATATAATTTTTAAATTTCCTTGTTTTGTAATTTCAATTAGAAATGGTGTAGTTGTTATACCAATTTTTCCAATCTAGTCAGGTGGACAGACAATCTAGTAACAGTTTAATATATTGAGTGTTTGTAACTTTACGTTTAGGCTAGACAAGTTAGTTATACTCTTCTTAGTTGATAAACAACCATTTTTATAACTTTTTTAAATGTATACTAATTGTTTTTCTTTCTCTTCTCCCATTTTCTCATTACAGCATTTCTTGCCAGAATGTGTGACAGACCCGATATGCTATAAATTTTTATTGAACATCTTTTTAAAAATTGTGTAGCTACCAACCATTCTCCATAGATGTTATTCTTAAAACAAATAATAATCATCACACTCTCTCTCGTAATAATTAAATATAAATTTAATTAAATTAATTAATATCAAAAAACAAAAAAATCTAAAAGAAAACAACTTCAAAAAAAAAAAATAGAAATTATTTGCAACAACACCGGCAAATCATGGAACATTTTCATTTAAAGCAAACAAGGAAGATTATAGTTTTTTTTTTAACCAAAAACCGAAAAAAAAATAATAAAACCATTTTAAGAAAACAATAATTTATTATAATTTTAACAAAAACTTATATGAAAGAAAAAAAATCTCAAAAAAAAGAAGAAAAATTTAAAAAATTATTCTGTTGTTCATTTTTTTTTAAAGAGAAAAATTAAATTAAAATACTATTAATAAAAACTGATATAGTAAACAAAAAAAAAAAACAAAAGCGTAGGCAAAAGGATATGATATGAAATATATATATATATATAAATATATAAAACAAAACACAGTAACTGTGTGTTAAACGCTTCCCAAACATCAATGACTTTATACCAACCGCATTAAAACAGTGCGTTCTGTACACTCTAAATTGCTCTAAACACACATACTTCACATGAACACATACCAAAACATATATCCCACCAAGCACCGTCCACCCAACCCGCCAGCCCTTTAACATGCCGACAAATTTGCGTTTGTCATTTCTCAACAACAACAAAAAAAGAAAGAATCTAGCCTGAACTACTCGGAATGTTGGATAGATATTACAAAAATACATCATTTAAAGGCCATTTTGTGGAAAAAAGATCTTCGAGAAAAATCTGCAAAATTTTGTTAACTAATTGGGATATTTTAATCTTTATTTGCAAGGAAGCAAAAAATGTTATCAATAGATATTCAATTAGTTTGGCAAAATTTTGTCATTACAATGAGAAAAAGTCCAGGCTGGATTTTTTTTGCAAATGAAATAGCTTTTATTTGGATTTAAGTTGAAATTTTCTAATTTAATAAATTTCTGGATAAAAACAAGAAAATTTTGAGTTCATCACTCTAAGCGGATGACATATTATACCCTAAATTGTGGCAGTGATTTGTGGTGGAGGCTAGAATTTGGTAACTGTAACTGATCTGGTAAAATGTAGACTGTGGCATCCGTTTAAGGTTGATGAGGTATTGATTTGGAAACGCGTTGGTGCTGGATGGGGCGTTGGGTGCTAAATACTTTAATGGTTTAAACACGTATTGGATTATAGATACTTTTATAATATGATTGAAAAAATTAGTAGTTATTTCTGGTTATATTAAGATATTAATTTTTATACCCTTCACCATGCGCATGAACGGAGTGAAGGGTATATTCATTTTGTTCTTCCATTTGTAACGCCCATAAGGAGGCGTGGTAGGTATGACAATGACAATCTGAGTCGATTTAAAGGTGACCGTCTGTCCGTCTGTCCCCGCGATTACAGCCGCAGTCTAAGAGATATCGAGCTGAAATTTGGAACACAAGCTTTTATCCTTAAAGCGGAGGTTAAGTTCTAAGATGAGCCCGATCGGTCAAACACTACTCCCACCTCCCATACAAATTCCCCTTTTTTGGGGTCTGTCCCTGCGATTACAGCCGTAGTTTAAGGGCAATAAAGACGAAATTTTGTTTGTGAGCTTCCCTACACTAAGCGGAGGTTGAGTGGTAAGATGAGACCGATCGGTAAAAAACTACTCCCACCTCCCATACAAAATCTCTCTTTTTGGGGGTGTCCGTATGTCAGTCCCCGCGATTAGAGTAGTAATTTAAGAGCAATCAAGCTGAAACAATGTATGCAAGCTTCCCTACTCTAAGCGGAGGTTAAGTATTAAAATGAGACTGATCGGTCAAAAACTACTCCCACCTCCCATACAAACTACCCTTTTTTGGGGTCTGTCCCTGCGATTACAACAGTAGTTTAAGGGCAATCAAGCTGAAATTTTGTATGTGAGCTTCCCTACACTAAGCGGAGGTTGAGTGGTAAGATGAGACCGATCGGTCAAAAACTACTTTCAACTCCCATACAAAATCCCTCTTTTTGGGGGTGTCCGTATGTCAGTCCCCGCGATTACAGCAACAATTTAAAAGCAATCAAGCTGAAATATTGTACGCAAGTTTTGCTGTCCTAAATGGAGGTTGAGTTCTAAGATGAGCCCGATCGGTCGAAAACTACTCCCACCTCCCATACAAACTCCCCCTTTTTGAGGTCTATCCCTACGATTACAGCTTTAGTTTAAGAGCAATCAAGCTAAAATTTTGTACGCAAGCTTTCCTACACTAAGCGAAGGTTGAGTAGTAAGATGAAACCGATCGGTCAAAAATTACTCCCACCTCCCATACACAATCCCTCTTTTTGGGGGTGTCCGTATGTCAGTCCCGCGATTAGAGTAGTAATTTAAGAGCAATCAAGCTGAAATAATGTATGCAAGCTTCCCTACTCTAAGCGGAGGTTCAGTATTAAAATGAGACTGATCGGGCAAAAACTACTCTCACCTCCCATACAAAATCCCTCTTTTTGGGGGTGTCCGTATGTCAGTCCTCGCGATTACAGTAGTAATTTAAGAGAAATCAAGCTGAAATATTGTATGAAAGCTTTTCTGCTCTAAGCGGAGGTTGAGTATTAAAATGAAAACGATCGGTCAAAAACTACTCTCACCTCCCATACAAACTCTTGAGCTGAAATTGTATATGTAAGCTTTAATCCTATAATAGGAGCTTACGATGTAAGATGACCAATATCGGACGAATACTTCTCCCACCTTCCATACAAATTCCCCGTTTTTGAGGGTGTCCGTCTGTATATCCCTATAGTTTATAAGCTTTTGGTTTGAAATTTGGTATGTAAGCTTGTGTCCAGAAGCAGAAGTTAAGTTCTAAGATAGGCATGATCGGATTTAAACTACTCTCACATCCCACACAACTTCCCATTTTTGGGGAGTTACAAAATTCATAAAATCGAATAAAATCAATACAAAATTACTGAAAAAATGGATGTGTGAAGCTAAAAGTAACGTCCACTTCTCACCAACTCCCCTGTTTTGTGGTACAAAGTTTAATAAAATATAGTTGTAGTGCAAATAACCAGTTCTACCACAATTTTTACAAATGGTGAAGGGTATCTGAGCTTCGGCATAGCCGAAGATAACCGCCTTACTAGTTGTAATATGAAACCAATACAGTCAAGGTTTGAGCTGCATTTGCATCAACATTTTTCATGGTTGACTACCTGTTTTTGGATTATATAGCTAACTGGTAAACCAAATTGTTGTTCCTTATAAGTACACAAGTATTTATTTATTTAGTTTGGACCAAGGATGAATCTAGTTCAAACAGAAATGATATGCTAATTGGTTGAGGACCGGACGTGTCAGTGGTTAGAACACACGTGGTTCCATTCCCGGCTCCAGTCATCTACATTTTTCCTTCATTGCCGGCCCCCTCGACGTTGTCATCAGCAACTTCACAGTATAGTGACGAGTCAATCGGCATGTCTAGTAAAAACTTCGCAAAGAGTGGCGTTCGCATTCGTCGATAAACAAGTAGGTGCCATTTGTTGTGAATCTAAAATAGAAAGCGAGTTAATTTGCAACAACGCGAGAAGCTATCCCATACCTCATTCATGGGGTGTAAAGGGGAATTAAGTTAATTTATTTTAAGGTTAGGGAAATATATCTATGTTTATAAAAATGAATCGTGGTTTGTTCGGATGCTTAAAACTTGAAAATGGCAGTACTAGAGTGTTCAAAACCAAAACCGAAAACGGTCCAACCGGTTTTTTTCTCCGAAACCGTATGCCGGTTTTTTCAAAAATGCCAATTTCGAATACCCAGTTTAACCGATTTTTTTATGTCGGTTAACCGGTTTTCTAAAAATCAGTATTTCACAGAACATTGTTAGGTCAATTGTAGGTAAATCGGCAAAGAATGTTGTTTTGCTTTATCCGATATTCTTCAGGCAAATCTCAAAAGATACTTTCATTTAAATTTCCTTATACGAAAATTTGTTTGGAAAATGTTGTTAGATGACTTTTTCCTCTCATCTTTAAATGGGTGGAATGACTTTCGTATTCATATAAAAATAAACTTTGAATTGTCGCTATCTCCTTAACTTACGTCCAATCGCGGAAAAGGACTATGTCACCAAGATATAGTTGGGAACTCATCTTGTAATGGCTAGGAAGCCGTCCATATTTAGATGAACAAATTTAAATAAAGTTAACTCCTAAACTAAATGTCCGATCGCAAAAAATATCTTAAGTTATGATTACCATACAATATTTGGGGTATCACCTCGAAATGAGTGTGAAGACATCGATATTCATATGAAAAACTTTGTGCCTTTATTTCCTATGCTAAGCGCCCAATGGTAGAAAGGAGGTTAATTTGTGGTCAAATGCATACCTTAACTCTAAACCATGCTAATTGTAAAATGTAAGGAAACGTATTCAAAGTTTGTGAGTAATATCCCAGTAGGAAGTGTCTGCAAGACATCCTCAAGGATTGGTTCATGACCATAGTAAATCGTTGGTAACACGTAGGGGACCGTCCGTACAAATCGTCTACGAAATTTTCATACAAGTGTCCGCTTTGTCATACACGACCTGATGAGCGACAATGTCGGTCAAATTGTCGTTGATGCCTATATAAGCGACATGTCGCCCACACAATCATGCACGACCTTATGACCGACAATGTCGGCCAAATTGTCGTTACCAATGCATAATAATTTAAAATAACAAATTTAAATAGTTTTATTGAAAACGTGCGCTACATGAACCGTCACGCACTGCTGTTTCCAACAAACTGAAATTTTTTTACTTCTACTTTCCTCTCTTCAGTTTTGTATTGAATTTTTTGTTTGATGCAGGACAACATTCTTATTTTGTCGGTCAGCTTGTCGTCAACCGAGCTTTTTGACGACAAGCTCAATTTATTACATTTTGTCTTGAGGACAGTGTTGACGACAAAGTCCTGTATGACGATACTTCCTACTGGGATAAATTCCACTTATACAACCATGTTCTGGAAAATAATTCGGTTTTAAAACAAAGCAAAATTGGTAGAAATGTATTAACTTTTTACCGATTTTGCTCTGTTTTTAAACCGAATTGTTTTCCAGAACATGGCTGATATACTAAGTTCAAATTTCCTGATAACTTCTGTTTGGACGAACAGGTTATAAATTGAATGTATTAAAGTATCAATATTCATATCTTTTCATATTTAATTGCATATTTGGTTCTATTTTACAATTTCCGAAAAACCGAACGAAACCGGTTAACCCGGTTTTTTAGTAAATCATGTATTCGAAAACCGAATTGTTGGAAAAAGGCATTTTTCGAATAAGCCGGAAACCGGTTTTCTGAAAATTGCAAGTATTTGAACACTCTGCGGGTTTGTTGGTAGGTTCTACCCGAAGATTTAGGATAAAACGAAAGTTAGAAAGCTATCAGCTGGTGTTGCTGTAGGTGGTAATAATAAATGTTTAAATTTTATATATTCTTTTAATTTTTGTTTATTCTAATAATACGAGAAGCCTATAAAACCAATAATAACACTGTGCAACAACCAAAATCAGAATGGCATGAAACTAAAAGCAAGTGAAAGTTGACACTTTGTATATAAAAAACCTCAAGGGTTTATTGAGATTAGTGCGAGGTTATCCCTGCTAACACAGCTAAAGATTAAGAGCTATCGAGCTGAAATTTGGTTTGTAAGATTTTATCCTCTTAGCAGAGTATATGTTCTATGATGGACCTGATCGGATTAAAATTACTACCACCTCCCATACAAACTCCTCCTTTTTGAGGATGTATGTATATCTGTTTGTCCTCCCGAATATAGCTGTAGATTAAGAGCTACCGAGCTGGAATTTGGTATGCGAACTTCTGTCCTCTAAGTGGATGTTTAATTCTAAGAAGAGCATGATCACCCAAATTCTCCTCCCACCTGACATGCAAACTCCAATTTTTTGGGGAAGTAAGTAATTTTTGTCCGGTTTTATTCATCTTAGATCATAACCTCCGCATAGTTAATTGAAGCTTGCGTACCAAATTTCAGCGCGATAGCTCTAAATCTGAGGCTGTATTCGCGAGGACAAACATACATACAACCTCAAAAATGGGGAGTTTGTACGAAAGCGCCCTCTGGCGGCGCTCAAAAATACAAATAAATGTCAAAAATGGATTTCTCGACCCCAAAAAACAGTAAGATACCACAACTTTCCGGAATAATAAAAATAAATAAGCATCATTTTAAGGATTTTTTCATGTAAGCCAGCGTTCGAAAATCACCAACTTCAAATGCGTCTAATAAAAAATCTCGGACTTTACTAAAAAATCCCTTGAGGTTTTTGTCATTCTAAATGTCTACTTTAATTTATTTTTGGTTTCATCCCATTCCCAAAGTTTAATTTGTGTAACAGTGTAATAATAGTAAACGTATGAGTAATATAATTAATATAGGCAACATAAATATTAATCATTCGTAAAGGACAACTCTCAAATCTATTTATAATGTATTAATATTAGGGCGGCAGTGAAGTGAATGGACGATTTTTTGTTGCGGAAATTTAAAAATGTTCGATCGGAATATTGTGCCATTTAATGTGAGGAGTACATTATGGAAATTTGAGTACTACCGGACAACTATTTTCCTTGCCCCAAAGAGGTCAAAGGTCTGGTTTTTAGTAAATCCTATATTACACACTGCAACACATAAATTGGTGCCACCTTCGTACCTTCGTACCCAACTATACCGAAACTAAAAAAATCCCCAAAGGACTTGGCCCCATCACATCGAAAGATTTTTTTATGGATACTCCAATATTATCACACCAAAACGAAAAAAGGACAATTTTTACGGAGCCCATATTTCATTAACCGTGCAGAATTATTTCTTTTTGTCTTCGCCAAAGTTGTAGATATAAACCAGAGCAAAAAAAGCCTTAAATAGACCGACCCAAAAAAAAAAATTGCATCCAGTGCATGAAAATTTCAAAAATATGGGAAAAGCGGATATTTTTTCATGATGTTTTCACCATAAAATTTAATTCGTTGTACTCCGTGACGTATGATTTACGTGGAATATTACTTATGATAATATGAAGCAATTGATTTTTTTTTTCATAAATTTATTTATAACTACGAAAGTATTGATTTTGCAAAGAAATGATATGTATGAACAGAATAAAATAAATATACCTCAATTTCGGATTTTCGTTTCATTATAATTATTAATGTTATAACCATAATGTAGAACTATTAGGGTGAATGGCAAAGGTTTCGGTTTTCAAAGGGTTTGTCTGTTATTACAGGGAAATCTATATTCATTCCTGAGTCAAATTTTCATAAGCTTACATTTTACGTAAAATATGACTGTATTTTGTATACCCACAGAAAAATATGTATATAAAACTATGAAGTCAATTTGGTCATTTGAATGGGAGGTACCCGAACGGGTGCGGCAAATGTTTCTATTTTCTGAGGATTTGTCAATTTGGTTCAAGGTAATTAAAATGATCAATTTCAAATATCCTCCAGATGTCAGTTCGGAAGTGATAGGAGAAATATCAATTTTCCAAAAATAGGTCATTTTTTATGGATGGTACCAGGAGGGGTCGGCCAATATAATCCATATTCAGTCCCGAGTCAAATTTTAATAAGAGTACATCTTACGAAAAATATAATTCAATTCAATGTACTTACAAAAAAGATATGTATGTAGAATTCTTCTTCTTCTTTACTGGCAGCAACAACAGAAATTCATGTATCAGTAGCCGCACGAAGAAAAGCATTCCAAGCGCTTCGGTCTTTTGCGCTCCGTAGATAGTTCGCCATACCAAGCTTACTTAACAGTTCCGTCACCTGGTCCATCCAATGGAGTTTTGGTCGTCCCCTCCTGCGCCGCCCATCGTGTTTATTGCCGAAGACTTTTCGAGCCGGAGCGTTTTCGCCCATTCGTACAACGTGTCCAAGCCAGGGTCCAAATATTTTACGGAGTATTTTTCTCTCGAAGACTCCCAGAATAGATTGATCCGCTTGTGTCATTACCCAGGATTCTGCGATGTAGAGCAAGACAGGTTGGATCTGAGTCTGGTAGAGCTGGATCTTTGTTCTTCGAGAGAGCGCTTTGTCGTTAAACGCTTGCTGAGCGCATAGTAGCAGCGGTTTGCGATCAATACTCGTCTTTTGATTTCGAGGCTGACATTATTATTTTTGTTTATGGCGGAGCCAAGGTAGACAAAATCATCTATCATTCAAAATTATAGTTGTCAACGTTCACGCAGCGTCCCAGACGAGTGAACTCTTTGTTCGTTGAAACATATAAATTGGTTTTGTCCTTGTTTATCACCAGACCAATTTCAATGCTCGAAAAACTCGCAGCAACATCTCGCAATCCACGTCCCTATATCATCTGCATACGCGAGCAACATGTGGCTTTTGTTAAATATGGTACCATTCCTGTTTACTGCTGCTTTCCACATGATCATCTCCATTACGATGTTAAAGGGATCGCAGGACAGACTACCGCCTTGTCTAAAGGCTCGCTTGGTAGAAAATGGCTCTGACAGATTTTTTGCCAATTTTCACTGAAGACCTCGTGTCAGTGAGTGTCATCCCGCAGAGTCGAATTAGCTTTGCGGGAATACCAAACTCAACCATAGCATCCAACAATTTCTGTCGTATCGGACTGTCAAATGCAGCTTTGTAATCGATGAACAGATGGTAGGTATTGATCTGCATTTCTTGGGTCTTCTCCAGGATTTGTCGTAGCGTGAATATCTGGTCGGTTGTGGATTTACCAGGTCTAAAGCCACACTGATATGGTCCAATTAGGTTCGCCAGAATGGGCTTTAACGCTCTAGACAGGACCTTGTTTGCGATGGGTAAAAAGCTAATCCCGCGATAGTTGGTACTTAATGTCCTTTGCACCCCATGAATGAGGTATGGGATAGCTTCTCGCGTTGTTGTGAATTAACTCGCTTTCTATTTTAGATACACAACTAACGGCACCTACTTGTTTATTGACGAATGCGAACATCACTGACTCGATTGACTCGACACATACTCGACTCGACACATACTGCGAAGTTGCTGTCAACAACATTCGAGGGGAGCCGACAATGAAAGAACAATTTTTTTTTAAATATGACTGGAGCCAGGTTTGAACCTGCGATCTCCCGCATGGTAGTCGCGTGTTCTAACCACTATGCCACGGCCGGTTGGTACACACACTTGGAACGCCTTTCTTAAGCACGGGACATAGGACACTCAGATTCCAATCATCGGGCATGCACTCCTTGAGCCAAATCGTGTTTAGGAGCTGGCGCAAGCATGTTACCAGGTCATCGCCGCCGGCTTTAAAAAGCTCTGCTGGCAGTTCATCGGCTCCCGCAGCTTTATTATTTTTAAGCCGCGCAATTGATCTCGTTTTGGCTCGCTGGTGGACAGTTTACTCCATCGTCGATGATTGGTGCGATTTCGTCACTTATGCTGCCTTCGGAAACGAGAAGAGATTGAAAGTGTTCCCTCCATATTTGCAGCACACTCTGAGTGTCCGTGACCAGATTTCCGTCTCTGTCCTTACAGGTGGGGATCCCTGTTCCAAAACCGTTACTTTTTACCTTTTGGTAGAACTTTCGGGCCTCACCTCTATCCCTGCAGTTTTCGATATCCGGGCTCTCTCTTTTCTTCCACGGATGCTTTTTCCGTCTGAACAGGTGTTTCATCTTCCTCCTTTTCTGTTTATAACGCTCAGTCACCGCACGCGTCACAAAACATAAGACGTATCACTATTTTATATATACCAATATAAGAGACTATTTTATAGTTTTAAAGAGAGTCTAATGTCAATTGTAGACCAAACTTTGTAGCTAAAAATTAAATTGCTTGTTTGGAAATCAAACACCACTCCACCACTCTTGGATCTTTATGTGCTCTGAGCCGTTACTTAAATGTATGAAAAGTACCAAAGTATTAAATGTTTCATCTCTTTGCTAGCGTTGTCTACAGATGGCGCCTCTAAACATGAGAGAGCTTTAATGCTAGACCTTTGTACTAAATAAAAGTTTATCAGCGTAGCTTATTATGCACACCATTACAACAAAACTTTCAGGGGAACAGAGCTTTTTCACTTCAGCCGTAACAGCACAGGAAGGGGAAGTGGTGCTCGCTGCTGTGATAAAGCTTTTGGGTATTTCGGACATTAATTAACAATACGGAGCTGCATACGAAAATCTAAAATCAGTTGAATACGAGATAACAAACCTTAAAGATATTACGGTACAATTGACAAAACAAAATAAAATACCAAACTGCGATTACTACAACAATACAAAAAAAAAAACAAAATTCAATATATATTTCATTTTCTAGGAAAAACACAACAATAATAAAAGAAAAGGTGCCAAAAAGAAAAACAACTTATCTGTATACATACCTATATATAAATAAATGAATTAGCAAAAAAAAAAAAAAAGAATTGAATTTACCTTAAAAACCGGTTCAAAATAAAAGTGCTGATTAAAAAAGAAAAACAAAAACCTAAAAAAATACTAGGAAATAATTGATAAGATTAAAAAAATAAGGAAATTAGTGACTGAGAAAAAAATTCCTCAAGACTCAAGATTTTTTTTGCGTCTTTCATATCTGTTTTTTTACCTTTTCTTGCTTTCCCTTCGTTTGAACGGCAAATTTTCACCGCAGAAAACGAAGAAGAACAAGAACAGCATCAACAAATTGTGATTATTTTCTCTTTTTTTTATGGGAAGGGGTTATTAATTACAACGTTTTTATTTTACCTAAAAAAGCCACCGAAGAAAAAAATTGGGCAATATTCCATTCCATTTACTTGCAACAACTACAACAAATTATTGTGTAATTACAATAAAAAAAATATAAATATAAAATAAATAAATAAAAACGCAAAGAAAATTCTTCACTTATACACAAAAGTTAACAGCGGCAAATTTTAAAGGATTCTCTACATACCGTTATACTCTTAACATCCCCTACTACGAACGGAACTCTCTTTCCAAGAAAAGTGAGACAGAGAGAGCAACAAGAGTAGCATCATTTGCCATAACCTATTTATTTGAAAGTACGTGTGTGCGTGTGTGTGTGCATAACATCTGTGTTACATCTGATTACAATGGCGGAAGTTTTGGATAACAGCTCTGTTATAATGGATGCTGGTGTGCCACCACCGGCTATCAACGCACCAGCGCTGTTGATTAATGATGAATCACAACATGTGCAGAAGGAACAACAGCAACAACAACAACAACAGCTACCCAGTCAAACACAGGATATATTGCAGCAACAACATGAACAACAGCAGCCACAACAGCAGCAACAACAATATCAGGAACCGCTTCAGCAACATAAGGAGCAACAACAGCAACAACCGTTGTTGCAGCAACATCAAACTACGCAACAACAGATTTTGGATTCTAAGCAGCAACAACAACAACAACAGCTGCCAACACAACAAAATCAACCACAACAACTAGAATTGAAAGGTAAGGATTACCTACTGAAATCCTTCTTGAAAGGCCACAGTGTTCTTTGAGTGTAATCGAAATATACTAAAAGTATAATAATAATAATGATAATGGGATAGCACAGAGATACTGAATTATAGAGAGAGAAAGATGTGGCACAAGGTATGCCTTTGAGAAACTCAACAACAGTGTTGACTTCTTTAAGGTTTTTCACTCCAATCTAGCGCTTCTGTTGTGTCGTTCATTTGGTTGTCCATAAAATTAAATAAATTTGCACAAATGTTTTTAATGAAATAAACAAATAGTAAAGAGGAATTTGTATACGCAATTACATGCAGATTAGGTAAGAACGTTGAGATAACCTTATGATCTACAAAATACTTGTAATTATATTTCGTATAAAAGGTACCATAATAGCAATGTTTACCTCGCCCATAATAAATTTGTATACCATCACCCAATTAGGGATGATGATAGTGATAACTTCAAAACCAATTAAGATATCGCAAAACGGATTTTAGGGTCGACGGACGACCATGCAAGCTTTAAAAAATTCCAATCATAAAACCCGAAAAATTAGACGTATATCAATTGATACGAGAAAAAGTATAACACATTAAAAGAGTCGTATCAGACCATAATTATCTTAAGACCAAATTCATTCTATGACTTTTTAAGAGGATTTAGTCATGTCCATCTGTCTGGCTGATTGATCAGCAGGATAACTAGAGTAAATCTTAACTGATCCTTATGAAAATTTACCAGTATTATTATTTTTCAAAATTAAGTAATGGGATTGAAAATGGGCAGAATAGCCCAATCTCTTCTGGTACCTCCCTACTATTACAGGATATTTAAACTGACCAAATTTAAAAATATCCTGCGGTTTTCCGATCGGAAGTTTTGAAGGAAGTACTATAAAAAAAAATATGTACACATTCTACCAATAAACTAAAAAAAATAATTTACACTTGTGCCCTTATGACTTTGGGTCACACATACACTCAGTATCCTAATTTTTGGTACTTTCACATATTGTCGTACATGTCAACAGATTGATCTTATCTAAGAGATAACCTTATATGTGAATATTATTGTGTAGACCAATTTGTCAAAGATTTTGTTGTCGATAACAATAAAAGTCTGCACGGTAATCTCCCGGAAGTGTTATCTTATATACTGTAGTTTTACTGGTAAAACACCGCAATCAATTTGACATATCTTTAGATGACTAACTTTATTTATTGGTTTATTGAATATGACGATAAGGTCATTGATGGTAGCCTGAACTTTAAATATTATCAATTGTTGCATTAACAATTGTAACACATAAATCTGAATCAAACTTTGAGCACGACTAGAGTATGTTAACCCGTGCCGCTTTGGGCTTAAAGTTGTTAAGTTCCTACAGCGATGTTTCGGGGGGCATAACTCAAGAACGGCTAGTCTAATTTTGATGAAAAATATAAAATGCTTTCATTTCAGGATATATTGGAGGTGAGCGTGTCCTTAGAGATAATTTCATATAATTCAACACAGTTGTCAGTAGTATATCAGAGACAAATTGAGGCAAATTTGGTCAATACCAACAACAATTTTAAAAAATTTAAGCTTTTTTCTATTTCAGGAAATATGGGAGGTGAGCGTGTCCTTAGAGATAATTTCATATAATTCAACACAGTTGTCAGTAATAGATCACAGACAAATCGAGTCAAATTTGGTTCAATACCAATTAAAAATTTTTTTTGAAAAATTTAATTATTTTCCAATTTGTGTTAGTGTATCATTCGATACTTTGGCTAAACTATCAGAAAAGATTTTTATACCCTTCACCATGAGCATGAACAGAGTGAAGGGTATATTAAATATATATTATAAATGATCAGCATCGAAATCTGAGTCGATTTAAGGGTGACCGTCTGTCCGTCCGTCTGTCCCCGCGATTACAGCTGCAGCTTAAGATATATCGGGCTGAAATTTTGAATGCAAGCTTTTATCCTTAAAGCGGAGGTTAAGTTCTAAGATGAGCCCGTTCGGTCAAAAACTACTCCCACCTCCCATACAAACTCCCCCTTTTTCGGGTCTGTCCCTGCGATTACAGCCGTAGTTTAAGGGCAATCAAGCTGAAATTTTGTATGTGAGCTTCCCTACACTAAGCGGAGGTTGAGTAGTAAGATGAGACCGATCGGTAAAAAACTGCTCCCACCTCCCATACAAAATTCCTCTTTTTGGGGGTGTCCGTATGTCAGTCCCCGTGATTACAGCAGTAATTTAAGAACAATCAAGCTGAAGTTTTGTATGCAAGCTTCCCTACACCAAGTGGAGGTTGAGCAGTAAGATGAGACCGATCGGTCAAAAACTACTCGCACCTCCCATACAAAATCCCTCTTTTTGGGGGTGTCCGTACGTCAGTCCCTGCGATTACAGTAATTTAAGGAAATCAAGCTGAAATATTGTATGAAAACTTTTCTGCTCTAAGTGGAGGTTGAGTATTAAAATGAGACCTATCGGTCAAAAACTACTCTCACCTTCCATACAAACTCTCCCTTTTTTGGGTTTGTCCCTGCGATTGCAGCCGTATTTTAAAAGGTATATAGCTGACATTTTGAACGCAAGATTCAATATCTAAGCGGAGGCTACTTTCTATGATAAGCAATGTCGGTCAAAAACTACTCCCACCTTCCATTCAAACTTAACTTAACTTTCTTTTTGGGGTGTCCGCTTAACTGCCCCGCGATTATAGTCGTAGGGTAGGAAATATTGTGCTGAAATTGTATATGCAAGCTTTAATCCTATAATAGGAGCTTACGTTGTAAGATGAGCAATGTCGGACGAATACTTCTCCCACCTTCCATACAAACTCTCCCTTTTTGGGGTGTCCGTCTGTATGTCCCTATAGTATATGAGCTTTCGGACTGAAATTTGGTATGTAAGCTTTCTGTCCAGAAGCAGAAGTTAAGTTCTAAGATAAGCATGATCGGATTTTAACTACTCCCACATCGCACACAACTTCCCATTTTTGGGGAGTTACAAAATTCATAAAAATAAGCTCCAACTCACCAACTTATAAACTTATCGGTAAATCGAATAAAATCGATACAAAATTACTGACAAAATGGATGTGTGAAGCTAAAAGTAACGTCCACTTCTCACCAACTCCCCTGTTTTGTGGTACAAAGTTTAATAAAATATAGTTGTAGTGCACATAACCAGTTTTACCACCATTTTTACAAATGGTGAAGGGTATCTGAGCTTCGGCATAGCGGAAGATAACCGCCTTACTAGTTTTTAACAAAGTTTTATTATGGAATTGTATTTATCTCCTAAATATGTAATAGTAAAATATGTGGTGTGGGCGGCACCTTGATCGTTTTTGCCAACTTGGTTCCCAATAGCTTGGTCATATCTCTACTGTACTGTGAAATTTTTAGGACGATCAAACTATTAATATGGCTGTTATAATGGTTTCTTTTAAGTGGAGAGTGGCACAGACCAATTCCACCCTGGATGTAATTTATACTCTACTAACAAAACATACCATATATAATTATATAGTTCTTATAGTTCATGAGATATAGCCGTTTAAAGTTTTAAGTTTTATACCACGCCAATTGATTTGATCCCGCCCATTTTTTGTTGGGTCAAGAACTTTGCTGACAAAAGCATTAAAGCGATTGGAGAAACAGTCCTGCAGTTATTGCGGTTTCAAAAATAGGGTCAATAGGCGGGGCTATGCCAACTTGACATATCAAAAATGATCGTAGCCTGTTTTCACCACTGACCTCACAGCTACATTCTGTGAATATTTAAAAAATATTGGTCAGGCCGACTAAAAAATAAGAAACCAATAAAAACTCACTCATTTTTAAATAATTAAACTTGACTTTTAATCTCTTTAGGGCACGGCTTATAGTTGTCCGATTTTGCTCAAATTTTGACCATAAAAACTTAATTTTCATTAACACCCCATGAATGAGGTATAGGATAGCTTCTCGCGTTGTTGTTACTTAACACGCTTTCTATATTTAGATTCACAACAAACGGCACCTACTTGTTAATCGATAAATGCAAACGTCACTGTTTGAAAAGACTACTTGACATACCGATTGGCTCGACTCTATACTGCAAAGTTGCTGTCGGTAACATTGAGGGGCCGGCAATGGATGAAAATGTAGATAACTGAAACCGAAAATCGAACCACAGATCTCCCGCATGGTGGTCGCGTGTTCTAACCACTTACGGGATTGCATATGGGCTACATGGCCCACTCCCATTCTGGTAACTCTCATACGAGAATTACCTTCTACATTCCATACAAAGGCGTTTCATGCCGCTCCTTTTATAATTCGTGTAATTTTGAGTAATATCACTACGCCTAAAGCAATCTCACCCAATGCTTTAACTATATACAGTATAAGAGAACTATTTAAACCCTAGCCAACCCCTTTTCGGTTACCTTAGGCTACTGAGGTCAGTTTACACGACTATAACTTTCTTATTTGTTTTGAGTGTAAGTGGTAACTTCCGATATCTATTTTTGTTATTACTTAGTCCAGTTTGACTTTATATTAATGTCGAAAAAGAGTAACAACAACATTATTGTTTGTTCTTATTAGTTCGGATGTTCAGTATTTTTGTGAAATAATTGTTTAATTCAATACAAAATTTTATTGAAACCATTAAGGTCTAGCAAGGTGGCAAATATAGTATACAACTACTGATTATCTTTTTTGCACAACAAATATTAAATTTTCATTAATTCATACTCCATTAACTGTCTTCCAAAACCCCTCTGAGATTGACTAGTGTCTGACATATGTTTAAGTGTTCAATTTTTGCTAATGTCAACCATATTCACCTTTTTTCCGATGTCAAATGGTGGTGGTGAAATGATAACGACAATGATGATGATGATTGTGACACTGACAACAAAGAAGCATTAAAATGGGAAATGGAATAGAAACAAGTGTAAAAGTATAAAACTTAACATGAAGTCATGAAGTCCTTTTTACCGTTGTTATTCTGTCTGAATGTCTTAGACATGTTTTTGTCGCTGACTTTGCATATGTTCAATTGCTTGTAATCGTGTGTACATTTACTTACTACAACTGGCTGGATGTTCAAATGTACAAAAATTGTGGGAGGTGGGGGACACATTCGTACTTATTGTTTAGAACTTGTACAATGTACATACGAGTACTTATGACTATGGTACAAAACGTAGGTCGTTACTGAAGTAATGATGAACGTCTATGATGTTAATATGTTATACAGACTTCGCTAACGATGATGATTAACACAATGTATGTGATTATTTTGATATGTTCCTAACTTTACTTCAAATTTGTTACATAACATACAACTAAAATTAAAATTCATATATTGGTTCAAATACAAAAGTAGTAAGGGTTGGTTGGTAAAGGTGTTTATCCAACGAAATGTGTTTAAACCTACGAAGTGTTGGTTTAAATATATTTAGGAAACTACAATTCGATCCAATCAAGACCAAACATCTTTGTGAAGTAAAATGATACCCCTAACCTAACTTCCAATTGAAATTCAAAACATATCAATTGAAATTTTAACTTTCCTTTAGAAATTCAGAAATTATCAATTGAAATTCAAAACTCGTCAATTGAAATTAGAAACACGTCAATTTAAATTCAAACTCATCAATTGAAATTCGAAACTCGTAAATTGAATTTCAATTGTTTCGATTTCATTTGACGAATTTTTGATTTGTATTGATTTTTTTTCGAATTTTATATGGCAAGTTTGAGTTTAAATTGATGTTTTTTGAATTTCAAATGGAACATTTGAATTTCAATTGATATTTTTTAAATTTAAGTTCTAAGATGAGCAATATCGGAAAAAACTACTATAACTTCCCATACAAACTCCCTTTTTTGGGGCTATCCGTCTACCTGTCGCCTCTATTGAAGCCTTCCTTTAGGAGCTATCGGGCTGAAAAATGGGTATGCAAGGTTATGTTCTAAGATCAGCAAAATTGATGTGGAACATTTTCAGGGTCATTGTCTGAGGGGTGAGAAATTCGAAGTCAGGATGGAGGTACTAGGAGAGTATAGTTCAACTCCCAAACGGTTTGGTGTTCTCAGGCCAAACTTTAATATATTTTGCTTATCTTAATATTCGCTTAGTTTTTCAGCTTTAACTCAAGAACCATTGTTGATTTCCCAATCGAATGGGAAAAAAGGCCAAATGGCTTTATTACCATACATACATATGTATCGAATTCCATATCGTCGCTGCCCCGACCAAATCAGTCATGTGTTTTTCAATTACTTTTCAGAAGAGCCAAATACTTGTTTATTTTGGAACATTTCCATACATTCTACCCTTCTTTGATCTTGATAACTTAAAATCACAAAAGGTATTTTAGAGTCGACAGACGACCACATGAGCTTTGAAAAATTGAAAAAAAAAAATTCGAAAAATTAAACATAATTGATTTGGTCGGCGTAGCGACCCTACGACAACTCGAATGACCGGATCCGAAAAAATTTAATGTACTCAAGTTGTTTTCAGACAAACTACATAACAGCGGGAGAAAATATAAACTTTATTTTTTGGCCCTATCTAACAAACACCCACTTTTTGGGGGTGTCCGTATGTCTGTCCCACCAATTACAGCAGTAGTTTAAGAACCTGATATTTGATATGCAAGCTTGTATCCCTCATGTGAAAGTTAAATTTTCAGATGAGCAAAATCGAACAAAAAATATTACACCACATTTTTTTATAAAAAATATTAATATGCGAGGATTGCGTAATTTCGGTTTGTGTGAAGTTTGTGGTTCCGGAGATATGATCTTTTAAAGATTTCCTCATATACTTCCATACAAATCTATATGTCTAATATGGTGGCTACAAATATTCTACTTTGAATTTTTGGACTGTTCGAGCAGAATATTATGTCAGTTGTTATAAAATAGCTATGGTCAAAATTTTAGTAAAATCAGACAATATTAAGCCGATTAAATATTAATTATTAATATGAAAATCAGTTTGACTTTGTTTGCATTTCTTTGTACTTGGCTGATATTTTTGAAATTTTGAAAAAATGTAGCTGTGTGGTGAAAATAGGGTATTTTCATTTTTGGTATATCATGTGAGCGTCGCCCCTCCCATTGGACCCTATTTTTGAAACCGCAATATCGTTAGGATTGTTTCTCCAATCGCTTTATAAAATGGATGGATGCATTTGGTAGCAAAGATCGTGGTCCAACAAAAAATGGGCGGAAACTTTAAACGGCTGTATCTCATGAACTATGAGAGGTATGTATTTGGTATTTGGTCTGTTTTGTTAGTACAGTATGAATAATAGCCAGGGTGGAAGTGGTCTGTTCTACGCCCCATTTAAAAGAAACCGTTATAAAAGCCATAATAATAATTTGACCTCCCTGAAAATTTGACAGTATAGTATAGATATAACCAGTCTATTTGGAACCAAGTTGGCAAAAAAGGACGAGGCGCCACCCACACACGTCAATATTTATATATATATATACATATGTTCCTTTTACTCCTCTGGAGAGCATAGGGCCGCTCACGTCAATATTTGACTATTACATATTTACGAAAAAAAAAAAAAAAAAATTACCAATGTTCGATTAAGGAATTGTTTTTTTTTCTTGTTGACTATTACATATTTACGAGAAAAAAAACAATTCCTTAATCGAACATTGGTAAAAATATAGGATTTACTATAAACCTGACCTGTGACCTCCATGGGGTACGGAAAATAGTTATCCGATCTTACTTACATTTCCGTCATCTATTTTTTACATCAAGTGGCACAATATTACGGTCGAACATATTTAAATTTCCGCAAAAAATCGTCCATACATTTCGCTGCAGCCCTAGCCTATATATATATATACTAGGGTGGTCAGCAGTTATATGGGGAAAAAGAATTTCAAAATTTTGTCGTTGCCGCCCCCCAAAAATGATAAGTCTCTGCAGATTTTAGAATAACCAAAGTTTGAGCACGATTGGAGTATGTTAACCAGTGCCGCTTTGGACTTAAAGCTTTTATGTTTCTACAGACAAGTTTGTGTGACATAACTAAAGAACAATTGGTACAATTTTTATGAAAGTCCGAAATTTTAGATTTAAAATTCCTTTAAGATGTTTGTGTCTGATTTCTCTGCATAATCAACAGTTTTGCAGTTATAAATAAATTTATGGAAAAAAAAATAATTTAAAATTATATTTTAAAATCAATAAAAAATCCAAAACGAAAAAAAATTCAAGTCTTACCACTTTCTTAATCCCACATAACCTATGAACAAAATGAGACATAAAACATGAAAATCAATTTTTGCGTTTTGCTTTAAATCACAATTAAGTTAATGTATCTCATTTTGGAAAATATAAATTTTTTCCATTTAGGATATATGGGAGGTGGGCGTGTCCTTCGATATAATTGGCTATAATTTAACACAGTTGTCAGTACTATATTAGAGAGAAATTGAGGCAAACTTAGTTCAATACCAACAACAATTTTGGATGAAATAAGTTTTTTCCATTTCAAGATATATGGGAGGTGGGCGTGTCACAGACAAATTTTGGTGAATTTGGTGCAATACCAACAACAATTTTCGATGATATTAGTTTTTTCCATTTCAGGATATATTTGAGATGGGCGTATCCTTAGGCCGATTTGTACAAAACATGGTTTTTTCTTTCCTATTTCCTAGCAATGTAAACTATTTCCGATTTCCTAGTAATTTATACTAATTTTCCTTCTTTTTACATAACTCCTTTTATTTTTGGCCTCCGTTTGTATTAAAACACGACACTGTGCGGAGTACCTGCCGCAATCATAAAAATGAAATAACCTTTTAATTATTACTTACTTTAATTAATTCTAAGAATTATAAAATGTTATCAGCGTTTCTTCAAAAGAATTTTGTACATATTTAAAAAAATAAAATTCATTCAGTACGATTATCCATATTCTTAAAAAAAAAACTTAATTTCCCTTTACACCCTATGAATGAGGTATGGGATAGCTTCTCTCGTTGTTGTGAATTAACAGGCTTTCTATTTTTAGATTCACAACTAACGGCACCTACTTGTTTATCGACGAATGCGAACGTTTGAGAAGCTCTTACTAGACATGTAAATTGACTCGACACTGATACTGCGACATACGAGGGGAGCCGACAATGAAAGAAAATGTTTTCTTTTAAGATGACTAGAGCCAGGAGTAGAACCTGTGATCTCCCGCATGGTAGTCACGTGTTCTAGCCATCATGCCACGACTGGTCCATATCCATATTCATATTTGTGAATTAAAGCGAGACACATTTATCGATTTTCATGAATCAAGTGACGTGTGATCTTCGTTGATGCTATTTTCGCACCAGTGTGTTTTGACTTCTCATTAATTTCGTGGAGATTATAACACCTCAGGCTCGTAATGAGAGTAAAAAAGCTAAGCAAAATAGTACTGATTAGATAGTTTGGCAACTATCTAATTAGCTATCCGCATAATAAAAATCAAGCCCCATCTAGCTTAAGGCCATCTACAATTAAGATTTTAACCTTAAAAATCATGCCCCATTAGGCTTAATGTCATCTATAATTAAGAGGTCTATACTTAAAAATCATGCCCCATTAGGCTTAATTCCATCTATAATTAAGAAGTCTATACTTAAAATTCAAGCCCCATCAGGCTTAATGTCATCTATTATTAACAATTTTTTACTTAAAAATCAAGCGCCACAAGGCTTAATAACATCTACAAATAAGCATTCCAGACTAGGTTTTTTCGTTCTTGGATCAAGAATTTTCTACTGGATTGAAGAAAATCCGTACTTACCGTACTTTTGACACCGCTTGGGAACGATTTAAGTACGGAATACTTGATTTTTGTTTTGAGTGTAGAGTATGTTATATTATGAAAAATTAGTAAGATTGAACACTTTATTGCGTTTTGGATTATTTATTATTAATTTTTAATTGGATTATTATTTTTTAAATATAAAAAAATTAATTTATTAGGGAATTTTTTTTATTTTTTTTCCTAAATTTATTTTTAACTACGAAACTGTTGATTATATAGAGTAATGGTAAATGAACTAGGGTGTTCAAAACCGAAACCGAAAAAGCGTAAACCGGTTTTTGCAAAAATGCCATTTTCGAATAACCGGTTTAACGGAGTTGTTTTCTTCGGGTACTCGGTTCTTTAAATTGCTTTGTTACAACACTAAAAGGAGTTATTGAATAAGAAAAACTTTAAAATTGAATTTGAAATTAATTTAGAAAAAAAAAACTTTTACATTTTGTAAACGAGAATATTTTTAGATGCTTTTTAAAGTTTTACAATTCAATTTCAAATTAGTTTAGAAAATACTTTTTCATTTTTTAAACGCTAATGTTTTTAGAAGCTTTGTAAAATATTCAAATTCAATTTCAAATTAATTTAGAAAAATCATTTTACGACGATGATAGTGACGATGATGAATGCGGCGAAATAGTGGAAATCAAAAAATCATACGATCTCATTAAAAATGTGTCTCAAATTATCGCAAAATAGCGGAAGCATGTTAATTCATTTAACAAGTCGAGCGAAAAACAAAGAAATTTGCGGAGCTATGTTTTTCAGGAGCACAATAAGGAACTAAGGGCCATTATCGATGTGAAACACCAGTGAAGCTCATTATCTGCAATGATTGTACAGTAGAGTGGCCATAGTGGAAATTTTTTTGAAAAGTTAAATTTTTCGCACTGAAAAATATGAGGTTGGGGATAAAAATAATTATGCATATTTTTTTTTTTTTTTTTTTTTGATTCCGAGTACCTCCGGGTTGAGCCCAAACTTTTATTATATTACCCATTTAGGCTGAAGTGCAGAATATGGGGCGGGAGCCCGATTAAAAACCAAAAATATGCCATTGTCTTCATCTTGGCCCCCAAACATCGGAATGGTAGGTCAAAGTTGGCGCTCAGGCCCATGGGGCCCGGGGGGTCAAAAAAGGGGCCCCTTTCGGTATTATGATGACCCCCCAGATGCGGGTACTCAAGTGAAAGATATTTTCGAGACGAATCCAACGATGTTATTTTTAGGTTCCTACGGGTCTCCTGGACCGAGTTAGAGCCATTTCCGGGATATACCAAGAAAAAAAATTATTTTTAACTAAATTTAAAAAATTTAAAAAAAATTTTTCCGTGCGGCACTACTATACCCAACATAGGTGTACCGTCATTTCGCCCAAAAACAACCATGACATATCGCCCAAAACATGTCATTTCGACCAAAAACCTAACTACAACATGACATATCGCCCAAATGCTATGACAGAAGACCCAACTCAATTTTTTTGGGCGATTTGTCAGACTCATGACGACGGCACGCCCTGCTGCATACGTCGCAGTCAGTCTTGTACTCTCTCTCTCGGTGGGGGGCACGCCCTCGCCGCATACGTCGTAGTCAGACTCGCTACTCTCTCTCTTTCTCTGGCATTATTAAAACACGAATTCGGTGGGGGGCACGCCCCCCTAAGGCGGGGGCAAGAGTACAAGACTGACTGCGACGTATGCAGCAGCGCGTGCCGTCGTCATGAGTCTGACATTTCGCCCAAAAAAATTGAGTTGGGTCTTCTGTCATAGCATTTGGGCGATATGTCATGTTGTAGTTAGGTTTTTGGTCGAAATGACATGTTTTGGGCGATATGTCATGGTTGTTTTTGGGCGAAATGACATTGGGCGAAATGACGGTACACCTATGTTGGGTATAGTAGTGCCGCACGCAAAAATTTTTTTAAAATTTTTTAAATTTAGTTAAAAATAATTTTTTTTCTTGGTATATCCCGGAAATGGCTCTAACTCGGTCCAGGAGACCCGTAGGAACCTAAAAATAACATCGTTGGATTCGTCTCGAAAATATCTTTCACTTGAGTACCCGCACCTGGGGGGTCATCATAGAACCGAAAGGGGCCCCTTTTTTGACCCCCGGGCCCCATGGGCCTGAGCGCCAACTTTGACCTACCATTCCGATGTTTGGGGGCCAAGATGAAGACAATGGCATATGTTTGGTTTTTAATCGGGCTCCCGCCCCATATTCTGCACTTCAGCCTAAATGGGTAATATAATAAAAGTTTGGGCTCAACCCGGAGGTACTCGGAATCAAAAAAAAAAAAAAAATATATGCATAATTATTTTTATCCCCAACCTCATATTTTTCAGTGCGAAAACTTTTGGATTTCACATTTTTAATTTTTTCTATATAACGCTATGGCCAGTCTATTGTACAGTTTCTAAGAATTAAGAATTTGTGTACACCATGCACTTTTGTTTTTAGGGGAACTCCAATTAGCTCAAAAGAAATATCAATTTTGAGAGATTTAAAAAGATTATCAAATGATTCTAATCGACGCCGAAGGAGTATATGCGTTTATATTGAAACAGCTAAAAAATATCTAAGATTTATGGAAAGAAGAATACAAACATCAATTACCCTAATTATATATTTTAGCTCTGGAAAATATCCTACAAGCTCATCATGTGTAAAGTATTCTAAAAGGAAATATTCGAACGAAGTTTTTAAAAGACTTTATCCTACAATTTTCCTAACAACGACAGAGGCTAGTAACAGTTCAGATTGTCAGATAGAGGAATCCCCTAATGGTAATCTTTACAACGATTTAAACAACATAAATAACATCCAAAATCCACATGTAAAAACAAATTGCAATGACACAAGCCTATATGACGATTTCAACTATTTCGATAAATTTAAAAAAAGGACAGAAAAGCTAAACATCCTTTTAAACGCTCTTTTGTCAATAAACCCTACTTCCACAATTAGTGAGCGCGTGTTTTCTATATCAAGCTTTATAATAACGAAACAAGTGAATAGACACAAAATAAAACATTTAAATTGCATAATATTAATTAAATATTATTTTAAAAAACATAATTAAAAATATTCCAAAAATGTATTCCTTTCCAAAAATACTACTTTAAAAAACAAAATGAAAGAGATTCCAAAAATCTATTAAAAAGTAAAAACACAAAAAAATTAAACCAAATTATTTTTTTTTTATTTTTATTTTTAACTTTTAAGAAAAAAAACGAAAAAACCGGTTGAACCGGTTTTCTTTCAAATGCTGTATTCGAAATCCGATTTTTCTAAATAATAAATTTTTCGAATAACTCAGAAACCGGGTTTTTAAAAAAAGGAGGTATTTGAACACTCTAATATGAACAGATTAAAGGAATATTAATTCCTTAGTTTCGGATTTTTGTTGCATCGAAATTAGACTAGTCATTCTTGCCTCTCAAAACATGGCTGTAGGAGCTTAAAAACTTTAAGCCCACTGACAAAATCCAACATCGATTTTTACGACCACTCTTATATATATACGACTTATTCTACCAATAGTGGACCAATCGTTCTTAGGATGGTAGGATGAAGTTTGCCGGGTCATCTAGTAATATATAGTTGTAGAGAAAATACACAGTTTTGTCAACATTATTACACATGGTAAAAGGTATCAGAGCCTTGGCATAGCCGTAAAATACCTTACTATTTTTTATAGGGAACTCTTTATTTATTTCGAATATTTACTTAATGAAATTTTTTCGAGATATCAAATACGGTAATAAGACCATAATAATTAATTAAACTCGTTACTATTTAAAGTGGTCTATCTAAATTTGTGTCGTAAAAGTCAAACTTTCAAGACAATTATAAACACGTAGATTTTTTCAAAAAGTTAGATTTTTTATTGTGACAAAAATACACAATAAAAATATTCAGTTATGGTTAAGACTTTATGACAAATAAGATTTAATGACTTTTTATGCCATAAACTTAATTTTTATGCAAATTTAAATAAAAATATTATAAATTGTTATTACTCTATATACGAACTGAAAATTTCCTAAGGTTTAAATGATATAAAAATCTCCAATGTCAGCTATTAAAACTGTCATATTAAACAAACAATTATAAACTTTTTGTTAGCTTTTATTAATTCCATAACCGGTTTTTAAGAGAAATTAAAAACTATGTGTAGTTACCTTAATTGCAATCTTTTCTATAGTTTTAAGTTCTACATTATCGCCAGGCACGCTAGTAGTTAGAACATAGTGGATAGAACACGCGAATACCATGCGGGAGATCCCGGGTTCGATTCCCGCCTCCAGTCATCTACATTTTGCTTTCATTGCTGGCCCCCTCGATGTTGTCGACAGCAACACGGCAGTATAAGTGTCGAGGCAATCGCATTCGTCGATAAACAGTAGGTGCCGTTTGTTGTGAATCCATACCTCATTCATGGGGTGTAAAGGGAAATTAAGTAAGTTACGCTACTTCATCTATCACAACATTGCTTTAAATAGTATGAAAACTTACGAGACACCCTACGCTACTATATTAAATTATACAAAGCTACAAATGTCGGCTTAAGTACTTTGACTGGCGTTACTGTTGCGTGTTTTTTGTTGTTGTTGTTTACTACACAAGTCATATTAAATTTCGACACGTATTATACATGTATTCTTCTTCTGATGTTTTCTTTCTATTTATATCTATTAAGTCTATACTTCATTTTTTTATTGTGTTTTTTTTTGTCTCTCTCCACTTTCGTCTGCGTGCATACGAATATTCATTAGACGACGACGACGACGACGTAGGTGTGTCCACTTCTAAGAATTTCGTTGAAAGCGTAAAAGTCAGTCCTTCATCACTAAGGAGTGTCTATCTCGCGCCGGCTTCTGCTGTCATATCTAACTTGTTTGTTGGCGTTACTTCTAATGAAGTTGGCTGCTGACATGAAACGGAACTCCTTTCTTTGACTGCTAACTTCCCAACCAACCCCATCAAGGTCATTAAAGCTTTTTAGTTAATTAATACATTACCGTTTTTAATTGTATGATTTAAGCGAAGATTTTGTAATTGTTTAATTATATTTCTTATTTCAGTGCTTTAGTCTTCATTTAAATGTTTATTATTTTTATACATGTGTCCCAAACACAAACACTTTAAATGAATGATTGACTGCGATGCGAATCGCAATCCAAAAGTGATATTTTGGCATTTGCCAACAGAAGAGTGACTCATTTCTATGGCGGACAGACGGAAATTTGTAGTGTGAGCTAAAACGAGACTAAAATTTTTATTTTTATATGAAATAGTTGTTGTGGTTGGCTATCGGTTTATTTTGTTTTCTAGTTTATCGCCAGTTTGACATACACCTGATCTAATTTAACCAAAAATAAACTGTATGAAGTGTAGTGAGATTACCAAAAAAAAAAAAAAAAGTACAAAAACAATAAGTAGCACAACAAATCATACGTAGACGTTGACATTAATTGCATTTGAATTATTTAGTTGATTGGAAATATGTCACGCTATTTAGTAGAGACATATTTTTAAAAGCATTTTTAGTTAAAAATACTGTAATTAGACGTTTAATTAAAATATCGGAAACGCACACATTTTATAGTCTAGTTTGGATGTCGTCAAATTAGGTATAATGACATTTTTAAACGATTTACTTTGTCCTTAGACAGGAATAATATATTTGCTTTGAATTTAAATTTAACATTGTGAGCTAGATAAATGTGAATGTTTTTCAGGGTAAAGCACTATCAACACCGTTGGGTGAAATTTTGTCATAGGAAAAGTTTTTCTTGTGTTTACGAAGTTCGAAGATTTTTGTTAACGTATATTATATTATACAACTCTCCATACTAAAAAGGAAAAAAAGTATATATATTTATGATAATGTTTTTACATTTTACTACAGATTTTTCTAACATACTGTAGATGTAGTTTTTCATGTGAAACATTGGTGATTAAGTATATGACCCAAAAATAATATTATTAATTTGATTAAAAAATAAACTAGTCTTTTTTGTAGCCAAATAGAGATGTTTTTCAAATAATAATTTTTTAAATTCGTTCGCCAGTTTTTGGCTTTACACGTTACAAACCTTATGTATATAATAGTAACTGAAACATATAGAAACAAATACAATCAGTTAGAGATTGCTGGCATAAAGTTTTAACGTAAAAAATTGGACGGTGCCGTAGCCTATATGTAACACACAGACAAATATTTTTTAATATATGCGTTTAGAAAACAAAAATATCAAGAATTAAACGCAGAACAATACTTTTAATAGAATAAACAAAACATTATCAGGTAAATCAAGGCTGTACACTATAACGGGGGGTTTTATCTTAGGCTGAGGTAGCTCAGCCGCCTCTATGGTCTTCACAAGCACCCTCAAAACCTTGCGAAATGAAAGAGTGGATTT
The DNA here is from genome assembly GCA_964034835.1 of Muscina levida. Lineage (NCBI taxonomy): Eukaryota > Metazoa > Arthropoda > Insecta > Diptera > Muscidae > Muscina > Muscina levida. The sequence continues at coordinate 156,152,107 of OZ035880.1, forward strand.
TCCCTGACAAGGGTAAGATATTATATATTTTAGTTGTGTTTGTTTTTATTGGGTCTGTTTGTATGAACATTGACTTTAGAATTTATCTCAAGCTCAAGACCAAGGGTTTTGAAAGAAGTTAAAAGCAGAATGATATTCTCATAATGCCAATCAAAACAAGAAACAAGTTAAGCAAATGGTTTCTCATAGTGAATGGTTGTGAAGTTTTTAACTTCTTTCAAAACCCCTGGTCTTGAGCTTGAGATAAATTCTAAAGTCAATATTATATATTTATTTACATATTTTATAATCCATAAAATTTAAATATAACAAAAACACTCCGGATGCTTAAGCTAAGTGCAATCACTGGTCTGATATTCTTAAGATGTTGGATGGCGGGTAATGATGTCTGGGGATTATGCTTGGTCGGTGACCTCGTATCGTTGATGGTGTCTGGTCTAATGTATTGCGTTGCCTTGGGTTGTTGTCCTTAGTACGGAGAAGGGGTCCTTAGACGAGCGGCGGTAATTCGGTGACAGGGAACAAGACGGGTTTGACGCGGTAGTAATTCGGTTATAGGAAACAGGAACGGTTGCGTCGTCGGACGTCGAGGACTCACAGGTAAACTAGATAGGACCGTCTGGTGAGATTTGCAACAGAAAAAGAACTACTATTAATAGGCTCTAACCTTACAACTACGAGGACACGTTGTACAGACTAAGTATACGTTGTACGTATCAAGGTCCAACAGAATAGACCTATTTCCCGATTGTATAGACTCGTAGGTCCGGTTGTACAGACTCAAGGTCCGATTGTACAGGCCTATTGCCCAGTTGTACAGACTTGTAGGTCCGATTGTACATGCTTATAGTCCGATTGTACAGACTCGTATGTCCGATTGTACAAACTCAAGGTCCGATTGTACAGGCCGATTGCCTGATTGTACAGACTTATTGTCCGATTGTACAGACTCAAGGTCCGATTGTACAGGCCGATTGCCTGACTGTACAGACTTATTGTCCGATTGTACAGACTCAAGGTCCGATTGTACAGGCGTATAGCCCGATTGTACGGTCTCGTAGGTCAGATTGTACAGAATTAAGGTCTGATTGTACGGTTCATTGCCCGATTGTACAGACTTATTGTCCGATTGTACAGACTCAAGATCTGATTGTACAGACTCAAGGTCCGATTGTACAGGCCTATTGCCCGATTGTACAGACTTATTGTCCGATTGTACAGACTCAAGATCCGTTTGTACAGGTCTATTCCACGATTGTACAGACTTATTTTCCGATTGTACAGACTCAAGGTCCGATTGTACAGGCTTATAGCCCGATTGTACAGACTCGTATGTCCGATTGTACAGGCCGATTGCCTGATTGTACAGACTTATTGTGCGATTGTACAGACTCAAGGTCCGATTGTGCAGGCCTATAGCCCGATTGTACGGTCTCGTAGGTCAGATTGTACAGAATTAAGGTCTGATTGTACAGTTCATTGCCCGATTGTACAGACTTATTGTCCGATTGTACAGACTCAAGATCCGTTTGTACAGACTCAAGGTAAGATTGTACAGGCCTATTGCCCGATTGTACAGACTTTTTGTCCGATTGTACATACTCAAGGTCCGATTGTACAGGCCTACTGCTCGATTGTACAGACTTATTGTCCGATTGTACCGACTCAAGATCCGATTGTACAGGTCTATTCCACGATTGTACAGACTTATTGCCCCATTGTACAGACTCGTAGGTCCGATTGTACAGACTTTTTGTCCGATTGTACATACTCAAGGTCCGATTGTACAGGCCTATTGCCCGATTGTACAGACTTATTGTCCGATTGTACAGACTCAAGATCCGATTGTACAGGTCTATTCCACGATTGTACATACTTATTGCCCCATTGTACAGACTCGTAGGTCCGATTGTACAGGCCTATTTCCCAAATGTACAGACTTTTTGTTTGTTTAACATACATAGATAACATTCCTTGACTTGGTAATAACCTTCATCTTAAAGATTCTGTGCTGTAGAGAAAGACAATTAGGATCAGTGTTGTTGAAATAGTTGGATCTTTGTTCGTTGAGAGAGGGCTTTGTTAGTAAGTCGTTTGCTTAGCGCATAGTAGCAGCAGTTTGCGATCAATACTCGTCTCTTGATTCACGGCTGGTTATTTTATTTTTGTTTACGACAGAATCATTGAAGACAAAATCGTCTCCAACTTCAAAGTTAAAGGTCAACGTGCACGCCGTTACAAACAAGTAGACTCTTTGTTCTTTAAAACAAATTTTTGGTTTTGTCCTCATTTATAACCATACCCACTTATGCCGACTGTTTTCTCAATGTCTGAAAAGGTCGCAGTAACATCCGCCAGTTCCCGGCAATGATATCTACATCACCGGCATACGCGAGCAGCATTTGACTTTTGTTGAAGATTGTTCCATTCCTGTTTACTGCAGCATTCCGTATGAGCATCTCCATTATGATGGTAAAGATATTCCATGACAGACTATCGCCTTGTCTGAAGACTCGATTGGTTAAAAATGGCTCTGTTAGGTTTGTGCCTACTTCCCCTGAAGACTTCGTGTCAGTCAGTGTCTTACCGTAAAGTCGCATCAGCTTCGCGTGTATACCAAACTCAGCCATAGCATCTAATAGTTTTTGACGTATCGGACTGTCGAATGCAGCTTTGTAGTTGATAAACAGATGGTTGGTGTCGATTTACATTTCTTAGGTGTTCTCCAGGATTTGTCGTAGTGTGAATATCTTGTCGGTCGTCGATTTACCAGGTCTTTTCCTACTCTGATAAGGTCTAGTCAGGTTCGCCAGGATAAGCTTTTGTCTTTCACATAAAACACTAGACAGGACCTTGTAAGCGATAGGTAAAGGCTGATCCCGCGATAGTTGGTACACACACTTGGATCGCCTTTCTTATGCATAGGACATAGAACACTCAGATTCCAGTTATCGGGCATGCTTTATATTAGCCAGATCGTGTTTATGATCTGGTAAATGCACGTTGCCACCTCCTCGCCGCCGGCCTTAAAAAGCTGTGCTGGCAGTCTATCGGCTCCCGCGGCTTTATTGTCTTTAAGCCGTGCAATTGCCGGTAGTGGACAGTCTACTCCGTCATCGATGATTGGCTTGATTTCGTCACTTACGCTGCCTTCGTAAACGAGCAGAGAACGAAAGTGTTCCCTTCAAATTTTCAGTACACTTTGATTGTCCGTGAACAGATTTCCATCTCTGTTCTCACAGGTGGGGATGCCTGTTCCAAAACCTTTGCTTTTTACCTTTTTGTTTGTATCGGGATTCAGCTCTATTCCAGTAATTTTCGATAACCTGACTCTTTTTGAAGAGGTGTTTCACATCCCTCCTATTCTCATTTTATCGTTTCGTCACCACATGCGTTGTCATTAGCTGCAGTTTTGCCATGTATGCAGCATCCTTTCCTTAAACATTTCGCTACATCTGTCATTGTACCAGGGCTTGTTTGAGCGTGGTTTTTCATAACACAGTACGATCGTTGCGGCAGTGGTCATAGAATTCGCTATATGCTACCAATGTGTATTGGGCAAGTCAGAATTAAGTGGGTTTGTTTGAAGTAATTGAGAGACTTGGTCGAAGTAGGCATTGGCTATCTCGGTGGTATGTAGCTTTGTGATGTTAAGCTTCCTTTACGTTTGGTTAGGAGCATTTTTAGCACTACTTAATCGCGTGCGTACCTTTGCTGCAACTAGGTAATGCATGCACAGCACATCACACGCATCTCCATAACACTTAAGACGACATGCCTTCCATTGATTACAATGTAATCAATCTGGTTTGTTATCATTTGAATAGGGGATATCTAGCTTGCCTAGTGGAAATCTTTATGCGGGAATCTGGTTCCACTCACTAGACTAACCAGTCTGAATCCGTTATTTAATTATTTGCCACATTATAATTTATAAAATGAGAGAGATAGTGTGTTTGTAACAGATATTGCTATCAGTCAAACTAACTATACGCCCTCTAAGTGTTGTCATATATCCAAATAACTACTTTATAAATTTTCGCTTCATAACACCTAAGCTGCAATTAATACAAATATGAACAATACAACCATGCATCAATGTCCTTTTCTCTTCTTTTAACTGTGTGTCATAAAATATTTCGAAACTCTTACATGTTCCGACATCAATGATTAGTTATGCACATAGATTATCAACCCTCTACCACTTATAAAACATTGTCTTCCTTGTGTTTTTTTTTAATATGACATGCATTTCATTTACTTGATTGCTTGCAGATGCATTGTCTCATTTGTAGATTAACGGACTACCACTACCATTACCAACACCCCCCACATCTTATCGATTTGTATGTCAGCCTTTGACATCATCAGATAAATCGAATTAAAGCAAGTGAACCCAACGACCACCAACATTCAATATCCTCTTACTATGCCCCCTTCTACCACACTCACTGACTTACTAGCTACATTGTCCTCTTTGTGTGGGTCGTGACGTCATTGGCGGCTGGCTTCATTTGCATGCAATAAACGACATTTCCCAACTGACATTCACATCTAATACGGTGGCATACAAATCAAATGCAGACGATGAGGCCTGACGCATAGGCCAGACTATGATGCCATCGCCAGCATTGCAGGGGGGTGGGGGTAATGGGAACGGCGAGAGAGAGAGGGAGAAAACTTGTAAAAGTGAACCAGCGAGTGGGATCAACAAACTCTTAGTGTGACAATTGCACACTTCTTCTGCAAAGTCGTCGTTATTTTGTGTCCCAAAACAATACGATTGTGAAATGCAATAAGTGCGCGCAGATAAATAACAATAGATGAGAATGTATTTAGGATGCAATTTAAATTTTGAGCAGTACTATAGTGCACAGTGGTTTGATAGCATAAGTATTTACGTGGATTATAACAACATGATATCAAAACTCTCATTTTCAGTACTAAAATGATAAAAAGTTACAGTTGAATTTTTTTTAATATTGAAAAATAGTTTTTATTATAAAATATATAATTATATAGGTAGTAGAGTTGCGACTAAAATTTCTGTTCTGCAGGAACAAAGTGGGAAAATGTTATACTTTTCATTTGGTAGGAATGAATAGCTCATGATTCAATCGAAGAGGGCACTCTCCGTTTGGACGATGATAAGTCCAAATTTTTTTCGAAGTAGTCTTTTCGAAGATTTCCGTCCGTTTTGCACCCCTACTGTTATTATGTGGTACTTGTAAGTTCATAAGCGACATAACAGTCTTAAAATAGAAACGGTAAACTACTTAAAGGTCAGAAACTCTTTCATATCTCACAACATATTGTCTGCTAGTGTCGCATTTACATTGCCCATAACGTACCACTACCACTAAACCACTGTGCCTTGTTGTTGTACTCAAGCCACCGCCAACTTATTTTGTTATGGGAAAAACAGTGAACATTAAGTTAACAAAACGAGTATTTTGTGCAAACAACAAAACACAACAAATAATAACAAGCAATTACATTATAAACAATTTGAGAATTTTATCGCTGTCATAACTAAACAATAATTTTGTTTAACCGCTCACTGCCCGCCATATGCGATGCGAATGCGTTGATAGAGTGCAACAAACAACTCGGGCAGATTGCGAATTATCAGGCAGGGGGCACTTTGATAACGCAAATGCGATAGTACCGTAAAGAGTCTTTGCTTGACTAAATTGTTAAAAATTATTTGTAGCGACTCAAATTGTTTAATAACGCAGTAGCACATTTTCCAACTTCAAAATCTTGAACCAACTGAGGCCCCCAAAATCTGAAAGCTCATGATTCTAGATGAAAACCCGTAGCTGGGTTTTGAATTATTAGCTAAGGTTTTTTTAAATTAATTTTTGAAGTTTAGATATAAAATTGCATAGCAATTACACAGTGCAGCTCTAAGATCTTGAACCAATTGAGACCCCCAAATATATAAATTTATATGAATTTTTGTTATTTAAAATTTTAACTGATTAAATTTTTTTATATTTTTAAAACTATTAAGATTACTAAAACCAAATATGTTTATTTTATTTCAGGTACGTCTTTGTTGATATTGTGAACTGTAATATGCGTGGTAAGAAATATCAAGAATAAATTATTATTGTTATAAAAATATTAAATTAAAAACAACACTGCTCTTATGCTGATGGGAAAATAAAATTTAAAAATATTGTCATGTGAAAAATTTAGCTACTAAAATATGCAAGTCTTTTTAACAACCAATAGCTAATATTTCCTCACACTTCCTTGAAATTTTTTACCAATAACCCTATGCAACTCAAAAAAAAAAAACATCAGTAGTAATATTGTTGTTAAGTTGTTATAATCTGATATTAATAAAATGAGTCCTTTCCTAAGAACATCGATGGAGAAATTTTGATATAATTCGTTATAAAGTAAAGACATCTTAATTTGACAAAAATGTTAGCGGTTATATTTATGAAAAGAATAACTTCTTCTTCTTATTTGCCAGCAGCAACAGAAATTCATACATGAGTAGCAACAGGTACAAAAGAATTCCAAGGCTTTGGTATTATGCGCACCGTAGATAGTTCGTCACACCAAGTTTAGATAACAGCTCTTTGATCCATTCTACGAAGTTTTGGTCGCACCCTCCTGTGCAGCCCATCGATTTTATTGCCGAAGAGTTCGAGTTCGAGCATTTTGCATCCATTCGACGTGCTTGACTATGTCTACTTCGGCATACAGCTCATACAGCTTATGGTTCATAGCACAAGGGAACAAGGTATCTGAATGTTGTTTTTGATATTATTTAGGACGCTGAGACCGTAACTGCGCATGGGTTTTTTTTCTATCAGCTCGACTTTTCGAAGTTTCGGTCAATCCCTTTAGCGCAGCCCATCGAGTTTATTTCCGAAGACTTTTCAAGTTGGAACATTTTGTATCCATTCATATAACGTGTCTAAGCTAAATCATTCGGTCTATTTGAACACGCTTGACTATATCGATGTCGTTATACAGCCTATACAGCTCATTGTTCATATTGGAGTCTGTCGTATCGGACGGTCGAATGCAGCTTTGTAATCGATGGCAGATCGACACATCTACATCTCTTGGGACTTCTTGGCCGTTAACGATGATGGGTCCCAATAAAAGCTTTTCAAATGAGAGATACTATTGTGAATGACCCGCTATTTCAGTAGCTGTCACTTTTGAAGCTTTTATTCATTGACATTTGACAAGTAGAAACGCATTGAAATTATTAAAATTCACTACAAAAATGGTAAAAATCTTGCAGTAACAGTTCGCATTCTAGCTGTTGGGACAAGTTAGTGATGTGAAGAATAAAACCCGCACACGTAGCTCAAGAACAACTGAGAATATTGCTGCTGTAGCCCAAAGTGTTGAATAAAACCCAGGTTTGTTCATACCACGTCGTTCTTTGGAATTGGGCATTCTACAAACGCCATTACACTGTATTTTGCATAAAGACTTGGGTCTTAAGGATTATAAAGTTCAGTTAACACAAGAACTCAAGCCGGCCAATCATCAACAACGTCGTGTCTTTGCTGATTAGGTCCTTGAAAATGCATGAAAATGATCCGGAATTCCATCGAAAAATCATGTTGTCTTATGAGGCCCATTTTCACCTCGGTGGCTATGTCAACAAGCAAAATTGTCGCATCTGGGGCTCGGAAAACCCAAGAGTTATGTTGAGAAGCCTATTCATCCTTACGGTGTGACTGTTTGGTGCGGTTTATGGTCCGGCGGAGTCATTGGAACTTACTTTTTCGAAAATGAGGTTAGACCAACAGTTACGGTGAATGGATTGCGCTATCGAGAGATGATTAATGATTTTTAATGGTCGGAGTTGGATGGTATTGATCTGGACAACGTTTACTTTCAACAAGACGGCGCGAAACCATCGATATTTACAGGAAAGGTTTTCGAGACGTGTTATCTCTCGAAGAGGTGATCACAATTGGCCACAGAGATCTTGGGATTTAACACCTTGCGACTTATTCCTTTTGGGGCCACGATTCAAGACCTCAAAGATAAAATTCGTGAGGCTATCGAGGACATAGGGCAGCTACTTTGCGATTTAGTTATGGATAATTTTATGAAAAGAATATGGTCCTGCAAGCGTGCTCGTGGTGGCCATTTGGCAGATGTTGTTTTTCATTATTAACGGCATACCTTCCTCTTTATTTTGAAATAAACATCCGATCATTTATCTCAAAAATTACGTTTTTCTTTAAATACAGAAATAACACCTCTTATTGGAAAATTGATCCGCTGTTGTTAGTCTGCGTCGAGAGAAGGCTTTGCTATTAAATCGCTGGCTAAGCACATAGTATAGCATAGTAGTGGTTTGCGATCAATACTCGTCTCTTGATTTGATTTAATTTTAGGTCGATTAATATTATTAATAGAACTAACGCGATTGTGTCCAAATTCTGTATTTAGTAAAGTTCAAGCAGGATAATGTTTCGGAGGAAAAATCCCGCCCTTTCTGATACCTCCCATACAAATGTACCTTTCCGCCCATTTTAGAGATGGAGTAATAATATCAATATAATCGAAAATATTTGTTTTAATGAGGATGATGGTATATGTAAGTCGGGTTGCCCGACTAAAACTTTCTTACTGGTTGATTGGGTTGGTTGGCGTAGGCATTGGCTATCTCGGTGTTATGCAGCGTTTGATTAGGAGCGTTTTGCAGGAGATATCCCAGGTTGCCTCGTGGATATATTTATGCGGCAATCTGATTCCACTTACTATCATGTTTCTTGACGACGCGAAGCTTTAATGCGTATAGTGGATATTCGGCCACTTACAGGGTTTAACCGTGGAACCAGGTGTCGAAATCTCTCTTATTTTAGTAACTTGTGTTATCTACTCCCTAAGACGCATCGGTGGTAGCATACCGTTGAGAATGCTCAATTCCTCTGTAGTGGTAAATTTGTATCTATGCGGCAATTCTGGTCTTTAAATTTCCGCAGACAGAACTAGTTCGCTAGTTTGATCCAATAAATGAGCTGACACCTTATTACTTATTACATGCAAATGTCTTGTGTTCTACATTCAAATTACCTATTTTTGTTACATAGAACCATAGCTTTTCAATTGTGCTTCGAAAAAAAACCTCACTCGTGCTTCTTATTGTTATTATTAATGGTAGATTTCTATTATGATTTATTAAAGTTTTCTTGTACTAATGCGTAACTGCGCCTTCAATTGCGTACAAATACATGAGATCATACTTATAATTTAAAATTTCACTTAACTTGCATTATTCACTATTCTGGCATTGTGTGTTTGTTATACAACAATCAACTACAATCAGCCGGTTAGATTTATTTTAAAATATATTTAAATTTTCTATAAAAAAAAAGAACACCCAAATGTACAAATGACTTGACTACAACAGCAACATCGTTATCGTTATCATCGTCATCATCATCATCATCATCATCATCATCATCATCAGCGCCACATATGAAGTCATCAAATAGATTACTAGTGGACGTCTGTCACTGGAGATAGGTGGTAGAGCTTTTGACATCAATTTTGTTAAGCTTACAGTGGACAAGAAGTGGAAACGGGACAGTTTATACGATGCCGGTTCGTTTATTTGCATAATAACGCATTAACATATACAATTAAAGATTCCCTCCTACCGTGTGGGCTCATAATGATGACGCTGATGATTGATGTTAGTTGGGGAATGTTTAATCACGAAATAGCAACATTTATGTATTCAAAAATGTCAGATCAACTGTTGTAGCTTAAATAGTCGTCCGCTGTTTGTTTATAATATTATACCCTCGCATATGAGTATTAATATTTTTTGTTTATACTATATACGCACATCATAGTACACAGTATGTATTTCTTTGTGATAACAGGTGCTATACAATCATCTATTGCTATTTATACCTATTAACTAAGTGGGCCATACAAATAGAAAAGTCCACTTTGACTTTATATTCCAATTATTTGCAATTGCAATAATATGACTACAAACTGGTAATCTCACCAATGATAAGAAATTATTTCTATTGTGAATAGAAGTCAAGTCAATTGATATAAACGAAACGGTATACAGATTTCTTTGAGGGTCAAGAAACGACATTAGTTGCTAATTGAAGATTTTTCTATAATTAATATAAATTGAATTTGCGTGAGAATCAAATGTATTGACAGGCAGCTAAATTACTTAATTATATATTTACTTACAGCGTATCTGGAATAATAAACTTTAATGGATTGTGGTTATAAAGCGTTGTGTAGGGTTGGAACATTTAAGTTCGTATTAAACAAAGTAATTTATATGCAAGTTAATGAATATAAAATATATACAAAATATACACTATGCAACAAAATGAAAAATGTCGACGTTAGTATTTTCACCATATAATTCTAATGGATTATGGTCGTCCGATTACAAAAATATCCGGTTATATTTTCTTTGGTAAAGTTATTTTATCCGATTGGGGCTTTGGCGGCTCCAAGAAACTAGGACCGGGCGCGGTGGTCTTATAAGCCAGGCTCCTAAAACAAACCCAAATATTATAAAAAAACAAAAAAAAACAATTTTTTATACCATCACCCTTAGGGATGAGGGTATATATCATTTGATACGACCCAAAAGTGTAACACATAGAAGGAACCACTTTAGACCCTAGGTTTCTTTGAACCAAATTCGATTCATGACTTTTTAAGTCGTTTGAGCCATGTCCGTCTGTCTGGATGGTTCGCACGATAAATTTCGAAAGACGCAACCAAATGTTTTGAAATTTTGCACGAGTTAATATTTCCCTAAAACTACTTACGGTATAAAAAATGGGCTACATGGCCCATCTTCTTCTGATACAAATACATCATTCCGTCCACTTTAGAAATCGAGTTATAATATCAATACACCCAAAGGGATCGTACCCAAATTCTGTACTTAGTAATGCTATTAGAGGATAAAGTTTTGGAAACAAAATTGGAAGTCTAGCCACGCCCCTTCTGGTACCCCCCATACAAATGTACCTTTCCGCCCACTTAAGAGATGGAGTAATAATATAAATAAATCCAACGCGAACCAACCCAAATTCTTTATTTAGTAAAGCTATAGCAAGATACAGTTTTTGAAGAAAAAAGAACTGGAAGTCTAGCCACACCCCATCTGGTATCTCCCATACATATCTGGTACCGCCCACTTTAGAAATCGATTAATATTATTAATAGACCTATCGCGATCGGGCCTAAACTCTGTATTTAGTAAAGCTATAACAGGATAAAATTTTTGAAGAAAAAAGGACTGGAAGTCTAGACACGCCCCTTCTGGTATCTCCCATACAAATGTACAACTTCGCCCACTTTAGAGATAGAGTAATACTATCAATACACCCAACGCGATCGTGGCTAAATTCTGTATTAAGTAAAGCTATAGCAGGATAAAGATTTGGAGAAAAAATCTGCAAGTCTAGCCACGTCCCTTCTGGTACCTTCCATACAAATGTACAGCTCCGCTCATTTTAGAAATCGAGTAATAATATCAATATAATAGAAATTTTTATACCCTTCACCATGCGCATGAACGGAGTGAAGGATATATTCATTTTGTTCTTCCATTTGTAACGCCCATAACGAGGCGTGGTAGGTATGACAATATATATATATAAATGATCAGCATCGAAATCTGAGTCGATTTAAAGGTGACCGTCTGTCCGTCTGTCTCCGCGATTACAGCCGCAGTTTAAGAAATATCGAGCTGAAATTTGGAATGCAAGCTTTTATCCTCAAAGCGGAGGTTAAGTTCTAAGATGAGCCCGATCGGTCAAAAACTACTCCCACCTCCCATACAAATTCTCCTTTTTTTTTTGGGTCTGTCCCTGCGATTACAGCCGTAGTTTAAGGGCAATAAAGCTGACATTTGGTATGTGAGCTTCCCTACACTAAGCGGAGGTTGAGTGGTAAGATGAGACCGATCAGTAAAAAACTACTCCCACCTCACATACAAAATCCCTCTTTTTGGGGGTGTCCGTATGTCAGTCCCCGCGATTACAGCAGCAATTTAAGAGCAATCAAGCTGAAATATTGTTCGCAAGTTTTGCTGCCCTAAATGGAGTTTGAGTTCTAAGATGAGCCCGATCGGACAAAAAATACTCCCACCTCCCATACAAACTCCCCTTTTTTGGGGTCTGTCCCTGCGATTACAGTCGTAGTTTAAGGGCAATAAAGCTGGCATTTTGTATGTAAGCTTCCCTACACTAAGCGGAGGTTGAGTGGTAAGATGAGACCGATCAGTAAAAAACTTCTCCCACCTCCCATACAAAATCCCTCTTTTTGGGGGTGTCCGTATGTCAGTCCCCGCGATTACAGCAGCAATTTAAGAGCAATCAAGCTGAAGGTTGAGCTAAGCGAAGGTTGAGTAGTAAGATGAAACCGATCGGTCAAAAATTACTCCCACCTCTCATACACAATCCCTCTTTTTGGGGGTGTCTGTATGTCAGTCCCGCGATTAGAGTAGTAATTTAAGAGCAATCAAGCTGAAATAATGTATGCTAGCTTCCCTACTCTAAGCGGAGGTTAAGTATTAAAATGAGACTGATCGGGCAAAAACTACTCTCACCTCCCATACACAATCCCTCTTTTTGGGGGTGTCCGTATGTCAGTCCCGCGATTAGAGTAGTAATTTAAGAGCAATCAAGCTGAAATATTGTATGAAAGCTTTTCTGCTCTAAGCGGAGGTTGAGTATTAAAATGAGAACGATCGGTCAAAAACTACTCTCACCTCCCATACAAACTCTTGAGCTGAAATTGTATATGTAAGCTTTAATCCTATAATAGGAGCTTACGTTGTAAGATGATCAATATCGGACGAATACTTACTTCTTCCACCTTCCATACAAATTCCCCTTTTTGGGGGGTGTCCGTCTGTATATACCTATAGTTTATGAGCTTTCGGTTTGAAATTTGATATGTAAGCTTGTCCAGAAGCAAAGGTTAAGTTCTATGATAGGCATGATCGGATTTAAACTACTCCCACATCCCACACAACTTCCCATTTATGGGGAGTTACAAAATTCATAAAATCTATACAAAATTACTGACAAAATGGATGTTTTATGGTACAAAGTTTAATAAAATATAGTTGTAGTGCAAATAACCAGTTTTACCACCATTTTTAGAAATGGTGAAGGGTATCTGAGCTTCGGCATAGCCGAAGATAACCGCCTTACTAGTTTTGTTTTACTGACGGTGAGAGTATATGTAAGTCGAATTCTCGACTGAAACTTTCTTACTGTTTTTTTTTTGTAATTACACTAAATTAAGGCATATTTTGCGTAAGATGTACGGCTAACCCCGTCTGGTACTTTCCATACAAAATTACCGATTTTTATAATATGTATATACCTCCCATAACTTCCAAAGCGGCAACTGGAGAAAATTTAAATATAATTTACTTGTAAAACCTCAGAAAACCGAACCATTTAACACACCCCTACTGTTATCTCACAGACAAATGCCCGAAATTGTCACCATAGTTATACATGCATATCTTCCTTATCCTGGAAAAAGGACACTCTACCCAAGTTTACATAGATCATAGCTATTTTGTTAGAAATGTTAGTGAAAGTAGTGTAAGGTAGGCAATGTAAGGTTTAGACAACAAATAATTTGTTGATCACATTGAAGACAATTTGAAATTGTCAATTCATTGCTTTAATCATAAGATAATTACGTCACACATGCGACAACAACACAAGAAATTAAATTTCCCCCTTTGTGTTTTTTTACGCAATGATTAAATTACTCAAAAAAAAACATAAGAACAAACACAAACTCAAAAGGAAATTGACAGGAAATTAAATAATTCCCCAAATATTTAGTTATCCATTAGACAACATTTGGCCGTCATTAGCTAACATCTGTTAGAGAGCCTAAAGCGAACATCATATTAATGATTTTTCAAATAGGGTGAAGCCCAAGCCAACAAGTAGGAGTGAGCTAATCAAGCGAAAACAGTTAATTAGCTTCTACGAGTTCTGTTTAGAAAACTAAATATACAAATGCTGCGACTGACATTATTCTAATGCGGGAGGAAACAATTTGAAACGGAAGTGTCTTTAAAACACCAACGCTAAGTAAAATAGAAATTTTATTATTTTCAAAGTAAATGATTTGGAAATTTATACGTAAATTACCTAACCTATTACATGTCTAGTTGTCTTACTTTTATTACGCCAACGCCACAATTTTTTCCCTTTGGAAAAATTTAAATATCTCTTTGCTATGGCTGAATTGCAAATCATAACATTTTATACAGTTCATTGAACTTAAGCAGTTAGTAGGTACATAGGTAGGCACATAACATGACTATATGTTGATTTTAGACCATAAAACAAAAAAAAAAAACAACAAACACACACATTTCACACCGCCACAACAAAAAGTCAAACCATCGTCAACCACCCAATTCTTCGCCAAATTAAGTAAACATCTAATGCGATTTATGTTCATGTTCAGCACTACTGGCTGGTGATGGTGGTGTTGTTAGTTAGACGTGAATCCACTCCTACCTATGCTGTGAGTTTTTGTAGTTTTATGGCTGTGGACGCTTAACGCTTTTGCTGCTGCTGCTGTTGCTGTTGTCATAACCATCCGTGAAAATTTCGAGGTGCCATAAGAAGTAACAAACAATCAAATCACATTCAAAGTATGGAAAATTCAACTCAATTCCCAACATACATTTCGCACATTGTAATTTATGACGCTATTTGGTTTCAGTTTCTATAGCTAGCTGGCATTATAATGGCCATAATGAAAACATTCCCGCATAATTTGCAAAGGAAACTTACTCTGCCGGCTCCTTACTCCGTCTCGACGGCCTAAACGAACGGTTGGTCTATAATTCTTAATTTGGTGTTAGACAACAATTTGCGACCTGGTCTGATTGTAACCACTAAAAGAAATCGAAGGCGAACTTATAGTTTTAGGCCTAAAAAATCAAAATTCAAGTTGGTTTTAGTTTTGCCAACAAAACAAACGGGAAATTATGCACTTTCGCCAACATCGCCGCCGCCACCGCCAACTGTTACTAGTCTATGTCATCCGTTACCTAATGCAAAAAGGGTACATGGAGCACAGCACAGCACAGTAGGTGAAATATGAAAAGAAGACAATTGAAAATTAAATGCTATGATGAATAGTTTGCGAAGCTCATGAATAAGCTCATAAAATTATCAATTAAATTTTGGTATTTTATGAAAATATCTTCATAGTTCTTTTTCTTCTTTTTAATGCCAGCAACAACAGAAATTTAACTATAAGTAGCCGCATGTAGAAAAGAATTCCAAGCGCTTCGCTCTTTTGCGCTCCGTAGATAGTTCGTCACACCAAACTTATATAAAAGCTCTTTTACCTGGTCCATCCATCGAAGTTTTGATCGCCCCTTCCTGCCCCGCCCATCAATTTTATTGCCGAAGACTTTCCAAGCCGGAGCGTTTTCATTCATTCGTATAACGTGTCCAAGCCAGCGCATTCGGATTATTTGAACGCGCTTGACTACGTCGATGTCGTTGTACTGCTCATACAGCTTATGATTCATTCGACGACGGTACTCGCCGTTAACGATAATGGGTCCAAATATATTGCAAAGTATTTTTTTTTTTCTTGAAAACTCCCAGATTGGATTGATCCGCCTGCGTCATTACCCAGGATTCTGCATTGTAGAGCACGACATGTAGGACCAGTGTCTGGTTGAGGTGGGTCTTTGTTCGTCGAGAAAGGGCTTTATCATTAAAACGCGTGCTCTGCGCATAGTAGCAGCGGTTTGCGATCAACACTCGTCTCTTGATTTCCAGGCTGATATTATTATTATTATTGTTTATGGCGGAGTCGAGGTAGACAAAATCCATCTACCACTTCAAAGTTATAGTTGTCAACGTTCACGCAGCGTCCCAAACGAGTTAACTCTTTGTTCGTTGAAACAAATAACTTGGTTTTGTCCTTGTTTATCACCAGACCCACTTCATCCGACTGCTTTTTAATGCTCGAAAAAGCCGCAGTAACATCTCGCAATCCACGTCCAATAATATCAACGCGAGCAACATGTGACTTTTGTTGAAGATGATACCATTTCTGTTTACTGCAGCCTTCTGCATGATCATCTCCATTACGATGTTAAAGAGATTGCAGGACAGACTATCGCCTTGTCTAAAGCCTCGCTTAAAATGGCTCTGACAGATTTGTGTCAATTTTCACTGAAGACTTCGTGTCAGTCAGTGTAGTCCCGGAAAGTTGTATCAGCTTCGCGGGGATACCAAACTCAACCATAGCATCCAACAATTTCTGTCGTATCGGGCTGTCGAATGCAGCTTTGTAATCGATAAACAGATGGTAGGTATCGATCTGCATTTATTAAGTCTTCTCCAGGATTTGTCGTAGTGTGAATATCTGGTCGGTGGTGGATCTACCAGATCTAAATCCACACTGATAAGGTCTAATCTGGTTCGCCAGAATGGGCTTTAGTCTTTCACATAACACACTAGACAGGACCTTGTATGCGATGGGTAATAGGCTAATCCCGCGATAGGTTGTACACACTCTTGGATCGCCTTACTTAAGCACGGGACATAGGACACTCAGATTCCAATCTTCGGGAATGCACTCCCTGAGCCAAATCATGTTAATGAGCTGGTGCATGCATGTTACCAGCTCATCGCCGCCGGCTTTAAAAAGCTCTGCCCGCAGTCCATCCGGTAGCTTTATTGATTTTAACCCATGCAATTGCCTTTGCGATCTCGTTTTGGCTCGGTGGTGGAAAGTCCACTCCTTCGTCGATGATTGGTTGTGATTTCGTCACTTATGACGAAAATATTCGCTCCCATTTGCAGCACACTCTGAATGTCAGTGACCAGATTTCCGTGATCGTCCTTACATGTAGGGATCCCTGGTTCAAAACCTTTGGTTCGGAATTTTTTTTATAATTTTCGGGCTTTACCTCTATCCCTTTAATTTTTCATATCTTGACTCTCGCTTTTCTTCCATAAACGCTTTTTCCGCCTGAACAGGCGTTTCATCTCCCTCCTCTTCTCATTATAAAGCTCCGTCACCGCACGCGTCGCCATTGGCGGCAGTTATTCCTTGTATGCAGCATCAATTTCCTCAGACATTTCGCGACATTCATTATCGTGCCAGGGCTTTCCTGACTGTGGTTTTTCATAGCCCAGTATGGTCTTTGCGACAGTGATCATATAATTCGCAATATCCTGCCATTGGGTGTTGGGAACATCAGAATTTGGGGGTTGTTTCGAAGTAATTGAGAGACAGTTGGTTGGAGTAGGCATTGGCTATCTCGGTGGTATGCAGCTTTGTGATGTCTAGCTTCCTTCCTAACGCTTGAGACATGCCTTCCATCAATTACCACGTGATCAATCTGATTTCTTGTATTTTGATCGGGAGATATCCAGGTTGCCTTGTGGATATCTTTATGCGAGAATCTGGTTCCACTCACAACCATGTTTCTTGCCGACGCGAAACTTACCAGTCTGAATCCGTTATCAGATGTGTTGTTGTGCAGACTGAATTTCCTATTGAAGAGCGTCTTCCCATCCTATTTTAGCACTAAAATCTTACAGAACATTTCTAATGTCATGTTCAGGGCAGATGGCAGATATTTCCTCCAGGCGCTCATAGAATGCATCTTTAATGTCCTCATATTTGTCTTCCGTCGGGACGTGTATACAAATCAGCGTAATGTTAAAATATTTCGCCTTGATGCGAATAGTGGCTATTCGGCCACTTATAAGGTTAAACCGCGAGACCAGATGTCGAAGTCTATTACCGACTTTGAAACCACACTCAAATTCGCGTCTTTCTGCATGATAGCTATAAAATATGTCAAAGTTATTTCGACTTTTGGAATCTCTGTCACGTCCTGTATGGCGGTGATGTCAGCCTTGAATTTGTTGATGACATCCGCCAGTTGGATAGAGGTACCTTCTCTGTAGAGAGTTCGGACATTCAAGGTGCATATCCGTACATCATGGTCCTTAAAACGTTTGCGGTGGTCGTCGACATTTGTCGCGTCGAATACTATATTGTTCATACGCCACAAATACTTCCACCCACTGTGCCTGTGTGTTAGCAACTGCCAGTTAGCTGTTGTTAACTATATCTCTACATTGTACTAGTTAGCAATTCGCATATAATGTCTTCAAATGTCTTCTTTTGGACATGTTACAAATTGTTTTGTAATAAAATGTTACTCCAGCGCTCAACTTGTTGCTGTCTGCCACCGATGTCACTTGAAGTCATAAATTTTAAAATAATTTTATTTTCATTTTCATCTTTTAACTTCCAATTGTGACCAACTAATTGTGTGCCACACGAAGCATAAACGACGACGACGACGACGACGACGACGACATCATATGCCATTTTGGTGCTGCGCTATGACCATAAGAAAATGCCACAAATCGCAGACAAATGGTAGTTGCAACATTATGGTGGCTGGTGTGGCTAAATGATAGGCTGGGGGCGTTTAGGAGGGAAGGAAGATGTCATTGTATGTTTATACATTAATGGCTATGTTGCTCAAATAAATAATTATAATCAATAATGCCGTTATGGGTATTCCATATTAAAATGCAATGTGCCCGTGGAGTGTTGGTCATAAATGTGCAGCTACTAGAAGGCAATTATCCTAATATGTCTCGTTGAAATGGTCACCTTTTAATTTATTCAATTACCTGTTTATTTAATTCAATGAAAAATATAAATAATTATTTCATTTATTAAAGTATTCACAATTATTTCAGTTATCTTTCTCAATTTAATTCATATGACATTTTTTCCGTGTTTAGTAGTAAAGTTATGCAAATATTGCAACATAGTGCATCTCTATGTCCTTTTGAAAAGCACTGCCAAGGTATAACAACGATCGATTACACAGTGTAACACACTTTTGAACTAAACCAAATATCAAACGATACCATCAGCAACGAAATTTAAACTCTATTTTGCATCACATTTTTATACCATCACCCTTAGGGATGAGGGTATATATCATTTGATACAACCCAAAAGTGTAACACATAGAAGGAGTTACTTCAGACCCTAGGTTTCTTTGAACCAAATTCGATTCATGACTTTTTAAGTCGTTTGAGCCATGTCCGTCTGTCTGTCTGTCTGTCTGGTGGCTGTCCGGCTGGTTCGCACGATAACTTTCGAAAGACGCAACCAAACCTTTTGAAATTTTGCACGAGTTATTATTTTCTCAAAACTACTTACGGTATTGCAAATGGGCTACATGGCCCCGCCCCTTCTGATACCTCCCATACAAATACATCATTCCGCCACTTTAGAAATCGAGTAATAATATCAATACACCCTACGGGATCGTCCCCAAATTCTGTATTTAGTAAAGCTATAACAGGATAAAGTTTTGGAAAAAATTTTGAAAGCCTAGCCACGCCCCTTCTGGTACCTCCCATACAAACCTACCTTTCCGCCCACTATGGAGATGAAGAAATAATATCAATAAATCAAACGTGATCGTACCCAAATTCTATTTTTAGTAAAGCAATAACGGGATAAAGTTTTGGAGAAAAAATTGGAAGTCTATCCACGCCCCATCTGGTACCGCCCATTTTGGAAATCGATTAATATTATTAAAATACCTAACGCGATCGTGCCCAAATTCTGTATTTGGTAAAGTTCAAGCAGGAAAAAGTTTTGGAGAAAAAATCTGGAAGTCTAGACACGCCCCTTCTGGTACCTCCCATACAAATGTACCACTCCGCCCACTTTAGAAATAGGGTAATAATATCAATACACTAGACACGATCGTGCCCAAATTCTGTATTTTGTTATATTATAACAGGAGAAAGTTTTGGAGAAAAAATTGGAAGTCTAGACACGCCCCTTATGGTACCTCCCATACAAATGTACCTTTCCGCCCACTTTAGGGATGTAGTAATCATATCAGTACACCCAACGCAATCGTGCCCAAATTCTGTATTTAGTAAAGCTATAACAGGATGTAGCTTTTCGTACCTCTCATACAAATGTACCACTCTGTCCACTTTCGAAATCGAGTAATAATATCAATATGATAGAAAATTATTTGTTTTACTGAGGGTAAGTGTAAATGTAAGTCGGGTTGCCCGACTGAAACTTTCTAACTGGTTTTAATTACAAATCGATTAATTTCAATAACTCAAGACTTAAACAGTATCTTATATAGGGTGATGGTATTTATCAGTCAGTTTAACTGACTGAAATTTCTGTACTGGTTTTACAATGGTTTAAAATTTGATACTTTTGTTAAAAGTCGAATCAAAGAAAATGAAAAATCGTGTTTAAAAATACATTTCGATAGTTCATGACTTTGGAGACCTACATCCAAATTTTCAGAGAAATATCCTCGGAACATATTAACCCTCTAGCTCCCACCCGTATCGGACATTTTTGGTTCGGAAATTTTAGATTTTTATGGTGATATTGATTATAATATGATCTTTATATAAATATATATATTTTTTATTATTTACTTACGTAAGCTGCTGTTAAAATGTCAATGCTTCACGGTATCATCAATCGTAATATCACATGAAGTTTAATGCCAAAGTTTATTGCCAAATTGCTTTGTACCCTTCTCAGGGCAATAATTTATCGAAAGAAATATTCTCTTGTTTAATCGGACTTTGTTCTGTTGTACCAACTTTTGTTGGTTTAACCCAAATTCCATTGGTTTAACTCGACTACGGACGGTTGAATCGGACTTCGGTCTGTTGAATAAGATTTCGGTCTGTTAAATCGGTCTATTGTGTCGCACTTTGGTCTGTAGAATCAAACTTCGCTCTGTTGAATTGGACTTGGGTCTGTTGAATCAAACTTCGCTCTGTTGAATTGGACTTGGGTCTGTTGAATCGGACTTCGGTCTGTAGAATCAAACTTCGGTCTGTTAAATCAGAATCGGACTCTGGTTGGTTATACCGACTCATCGGTTGCACAGATTTCGGTCTGGTACACGAAGATATTCTTCGTTCCTGTAGCATTGTATTAAAAATTAGCACAGTATTATATTAACACACCGTAGGGTACGCTTATAAGTTCGGTCGCGAAATCTGAATCGATACAACTACGAGTTGCATATTTTTATCTTCAGAAAAACATGAGCCATCCACACAATCCTGAGTTGCGGATACCAAAGTGATGCACTTATTGAAACAACATTGTGGTATAATTAATTGTTCTTTTCGTGTACAATAAAAGTACATATTAGTTCAATAAATTTTACTTTTTAATACCAATGAAGTTTTTTTGCTACAATAAATGTACTTTTTGGTACACTTAATGTAATTTTTGGTAAAATAAATGAACTTTTTTTTTCAATAATAGTAAACTTTTGTTCAATAATAGTACATTTTTGTACAATATATTGTACTTTTGAGTACAATATATTGTACTTTTGAGTACAATAAATTTACTTTTAATTACAAAAAAAAATAGTTTTTAATACAGTGAATGTACTTTTTGTCGAGTATTATCTGTGTATCAAATGTTATCGCTCTATAGCTAAACTACAGTTTTGCCACGCCCCCTTCGCCACTGATTAAGAATAACAATTTCGCCTGCAAATTTGAACCTGAAGTGTCGAGTACTATCTGTGTACTAAATTTTGTTTCTCTGGGGCTAAAATACAGTATAGCCACGCCCTCCCCGCCCATTGATTCAAAATTAAAATGTTGTGTGTATTTTATTATTCGTATTGCCGTATACAATCTTGGTATTTATTTTTATATTTGTAGCTTCAAAAAATTTTTGCCACACCCACTTGGGCCATTGGGCCCAACACTAAAATTGCATCTGCTTATTCATATTTGCGTTGTTGGTTACATCTGGGTATCAAATCATATATATCTACATCTTAAAAAAAGTTTGCCACGCCCATTCTGCCTATTGGGTCCAAAATTAAATTTCTTCTGCATATTCATATTTCCGTTGTTGAGTACTATCTGGGTATCAAGTTTTATCCCTCTAGCTCAAAAAAAAGTTTTGCCACACCCACTACGCCAATTGGGTCAACAATCAAAATTTCATCTGCATATTCATATTCGTGTTGTAGAGGTCTATCAGGGTGTTAAATTTTCAAATCGTATCGCTCTACCTTCTAAAAAAAAAGTTTTCCACGCCCATTCCACCTATTGAGTCCAAAATTAAAATTTCGTCTGCATATTCATATTTCCGTTGTCGAGTACTACCTGCGTATCGAAATTTATCCCTCTAGCTCTAAAAAAAAATTTGCCACGCCCACTCCGCCCATTGAGTCCAAAATTAAAATTTCTTCTGCTTATTTATATTTGTGTTGTCGAGTACTATCTTGGTATTTTTTTTTATATCTATAGCTCAAAACAAGTTTTGCCATATCCGTTGGGTGTAAAATGAAAATTTCGTTTCTATACTCATATTCATGTTGTCGAGCACTACCTGGGTATCAAATTTTTTAAGTTAATATTTTATTTTTCATTTTGATTTTATTTCGTAACCTTTAACTCGTAGAGATAGTTTTTGTGTGCGGTGACTCTGGTTGACATTTTCTGGAAAATATTTCTATTAAAGATTCTAACTCTTGATCTCCCTCCAAAGTTGACTTTTTAGCAGTTTTTCAAAAATGGGCCAAAAATATTCCTTACGGGTGGAAGCTAGAGGTTTAAAATGTTGCGAGGAGATATTCCCCGGAAAATTTTAATATAGGTCTCCTAAGACATGAACTATCCCAAATGTATTTGCACACATGATAACTCATATTCTTCTTCCTCTTAATATGCAGCAGCAACAGAAATTCATCTATTAGTAGCCGCACGTAGAAAAGAATTCCAAGCGCTTCGGTCTTCTGCCCTTCGTAGATAGGTAGTCACATCAAGTGGTGATAACACCTCTTTCATCTGGTCCATCCAACAAAGTTTTGGTCGCCCTCTCCTTCGCCGCTTATCGAGTATATTGACGAAAACCCTTCGAGCTGGAACATTTTCATCCATTCGTACAACGCGTCCCAGTCAGCGCATTCGGTCTATTTCAACGCGCTTCACTACGTCGATATCGTTGTGAAGGTCATACAGATCGTGGTTCATTCGACGACAATACTAGCCATTAACAATGATGGGTCCAAATATTTTGCGAAGTATTAACTACATAATTCATATTCTGTGACCAAAAATATCAAATTTCAAACCACTTCAAAAAATAAAAATGTGACGTAGTGGAGCAAAAAGCTTGAAAAGCTTGTATCAAAAATTGTAACATAACTTAAGAACCATTTATCCTTTTGCATGAGTAAATATAACAAATATATTTCATTCAGACAACAAAACCTATCAATAGCAAAAATCCTATAAATATTAAAAATATTACTTTTTTTCAAATGTATTTTTATTTAACTTCAGTATCAGTTGTTGTACAATATTCTAAATCATTCTTCTACTCTACTTTATCATTCACAAAAATTAACGTTTGTACCATTTTGACATGTTTTCAAACCACCTTAGAACTTTTCATATCGTTTTGCCAATAATGATGTTTAATTGGTCTCTCTAAATGTTTAAATGCGCTAAGTCATCTCTTGTCATTTTATTCCGTTCCCCTACAATTCAGTATCACCATGCAAAACCTGTAGATTTTGCATGTTAAGTTTAATTTCGTTGTTGTTTCTTTTTTTAAGTCAAAGTCTTTTAAATCCAGTTGTCCATTACATACAATACAATACGATAAGACACGCAATCTATTAATTATTAAAATTAAGCTAACTACATGTATTGATCAAACTTTTTGAAGAAAAACTTAAATTCTTGAAAACTTTAAAATGACAACAGAAAATTGCATAGTTTTAAACAACAATGTAAATTGAGGTTTTGCAGCAAATCGTCAGTGAAATGGAAGGAGCCCACTTGCGTGAATAGGAGGAGGAGAGGGTAATCATTTGGAAAGCGTTTAAGTTTACATCGGTTTCAGTTGTATGCCGCTGCTTTTGCTTTGCACAGTCAACCGATTACTGCAGGGCATATATTGCATAGAAAGCACCGAGCCTAAGGTACGTTAATTGAGCAGTCGTATCATTTCTTTAAGATGTTCCGAAAATGACCATCAAAAGTGTACAAAATTCATGTTTTCCACACGGCTGTTTGCTGTTGTTTATGCAAAACACATTCGTCCACGCTCCACTTCCAGTGCGGCGGCGTCTATGGTGGTGGTGGAGATGGAGGAGGCGGCATCCATGGCCAGTGGCATGTGCGATGGCGTTGCGTTGCGTTTATTGCTTTACTGTGTTCAACATGTTGCTTGTTATGCTTTCTATCTATCTCCGGCGTTTACAATGTTTTTCCTTTACATTACATTTTCACTGGTCATTCATTCATTTAGTTAGTATCCATTATGCAAATTTTTCACGGTTCGTTTTAAACTTAAACTTTATGCTACATTGGGGGAAATAAAGTTAAGCTACATAAAGCGTTTGTAATTTGTGCCACTTAAGGAGACTATAGTGTTGACCTTCATACTTAACCCTGATTCATAAAAGATAAGATATTTTGTGAATATCGAAACTAAATTGTTTAGAACATAAACTATGACAGACAATTTATGGGATTAAGATTAACAAGATCTCCTTGTTATTCAAAACTAAGATGTCATTTGAATGTTAAGAAAATCCGATTAATTCAACTACAACCACTAATTCAGGTGAGCATTGAGACTGATATAATGCCCTCCTAAGAAAGAAAGCCACATCTTCATTTTAGTAGTTTTGAGATATGTAACTTCTAAGTTTTATGTCTTTCGCTCCTAAAATTAATATTTTTGAAAAATTTAAAAAATTATTTAAAAATATATAAGAATCATTTGTAAAAATTTTCGAAAATATCCTATTAATATTATAAATGTGAACGTCTGTCTGTTTGTTTGTTTGTATGTTTGTATGTTTGTTGCTCAATCACGCCTAAACGGCTGAACCGATTTCAATAAAATTTGTAAGACAGTTAGCCGTAAGCTATAATTTTTTTAATTTTTGACTCTATGGACGGAGTGGGCGTGGCAAAACATTTTTTAGAGCAAAAGAGATAAAATTTGATACCCAGATAGTGCTCGACAACGCGAATATGAAAATGCAAACGAAATTTTAATTTTTGACCCAATGGGCGGAGTGGGCGTGACAACATTTTTTTTTAGAGCTAGAAAGATAAAATTTGATACCCAGATAGTACTCAACAACACGAATATGAATATGCAGACGAAATTTTAATTTTTGACCCAATGGGCGGAGTGGGTGTGGCAAAACATTTTTTAGACCAGAAGAGATAAAATTTGATACCCAGATAGTACTCGACAACGCGAATATGAAAATACAGACGAAATTTTAATTTTTGTCCCAAAGGGCGCAGTGGGCGTGGCAAAACTTTTTTTAGAGCTAGGGAGATAAAATTTGATACACTGATAGTACACGACAACGCGAATATGAATATGCAGACGAAATTTTATTTTTGGATACAATGGGCATAGTGGGCGTGCTAAAACTTTTTTTAGAGCTAGGGAGATATAATTTGATACCCAGATAGTACTCGATAACACGAATATGAATATGCAGACGAAATTTTAATTTTTGACTCTATGGGCGGAGTGGGCGTGGCAAAACTTTCTTTTTCGAGCTAGGGAGATAAAA
Organism: Muscina levida; assembly: GCA_964034835.1. Lineage (NCBI taxonomy): Eukaryota > Metazoa > Arthropoda > Insecta > Diptera > Muscidae > Muscina > Muscina levida. The sequence goes on from OZ035880.1 coordinate 156,177,797, forward strand.
TTTGATACCCAGATAGTACTCGATAACGCGAATATGAATATGCAGACGAAATTTTAGTTTTGGACCCTTTAGGCATATTGGTTATGGAAAATTTTTATGATAAATACATAGGGCTCGTATCTGTACTGTTTTTCGCAGTACAGTACTGTTTTTCGACATCAAAAACTACAGAATAGAAATATAAACGGCGAACAGCGAATTCAAGCAATAATATTGTTTACTTCAAAAATAAGTTCGAAGAAACACTAAAAATGCGTCAAGAGGATGATTTTGTATCCCCATCTGTAGTAGCAGAAAAGCAAAAACTTATTGACAATGGATACAATTCGATTGGGATGGCTGCTTTACGCACTGATTTTTTCGGTAATTTTGCCTGCTTTGATTTGAATGCTTTTATAGTAATGGAATGAAGTCGAAGCCGTTATGAACAAGTTAAGGGAATACAATTTGTACAATGCCAATGAAAATGCTGTATATTTGCACACCCAATTTAGATATATCAAAAACGAGCGACAAAATTATGCAATGGAGAGAATGCAATGTTTCGAATAGGGATCGTTTTATGTTTGCCAGGAACTTCAGCAGCATGGGAGCGAATCTTCTCTGCAGTGAACAAAACTTGGACGTCAGACTAAACCCGATTAGATGTGAAAACATTGAAGGCGATTCTGACCGTCTTATGTAATATGAAGTACAAATGAGTTGATTTCTACAATTAACCCAAAACGAAGCCGGCATCGCTTATTCAAATTGCTTCACACGACAAATACAAAACAACCACAAAAGTTGATTCTGGAAATAATTGTTAATTTTTTTTATATATTTAAGAAAATATATATGCTATGTAAATATGTACTGCAAAAAGTACTGTTTTTCCAAATCGATGTAGTGCTTTTTTAAAAAAATTTCAGTGAAACGTACTGTTTTTGTCCAAAAAAATATATGAGCGTTATATATACAAGATGATACTTACATACAATATGATATGATATGACAACACAAATATGAATATGCAAACAAAATTTAAATTTCCGATCAATGGGCGGATTTAACGTAGCCAATTTGTATTTAGGGACATTTTCTTACCAAATTTTTATTTTTAATCAGTGGGTAAAGGGCGTGGCAAAACTGTGTTTTAGCCCTAAAAACATAATATTTGATACACATATAGTACTTGGCACTACTATTACAAATTTGCGGAGGAAATTTTATTTGTATTTCAGCTCCGAGAGATGCAACACAATAAATAGTTAATACTATGTGCAACAATTTCAGTGGGCGATCACTAGATAAATAAAATTTGGTACACAGATAGTATTCGGCACTACAATTACAATATTTCAGACGACGATTTTAATATTTTTATCCTAGAGACATGAAATTTGGTGTACAGATAGTACTCGATCAGCGGGCGGATGGTCATAGTGAGATATAACTTTCGACACAATAAAACGTTGTTGATTGAAATGGTTTGGGAGTTACTTGGGGTAACGAAATGTTTACCGAAGGCATAAGATCAACGCTTAAAATTATCCCATTAAGAAAGCAAGCCAAACATATTATTATCGAGTTGAGAAAACGTTGCCAAAGTATGTTTTAAAGTGGCATAACTGTTAGCCAATTTTAATTGATATTTGTGTATTATATTAAGTTAATTTTTTTATAATAGTCAATTATGCAATAGCGAAGCATTGCCGGGTCCACTAGTATAATATAAATAAAATATAACGATTTGTATTTGGCACCAAGTCTATATCTTTGTTTATATAGGGTGTAACTGATGTCACATTACCTTCTTTAATAACAACGCATGAAATATAACTTAATTTTAATTCAAATGCCGCCACCATTAATTTTATGCTTTTCTACACCAGCCAAAACAGTAATAATAATTATCCAGAGCATAAACAGCAATGTTACCATTAGAAGTTTAATATGTATCTTTACCCAGAATGAAGTTAATAATGAATGATGGTGGGGTTGGTGTTTAGGAACAACATTACTTTTTCAACCATTAATCATTTCAATTAAATAAAAATGTTAACATTGCAGTCGTTGTGCTCTTTGCTGTGTTTTGTGTTTAGTTAATTGGATTAACAGTGAAATGTTAAGGCATGAAAAGGCATTTGCAGAGCGGGGACTGAGAGAGAGAGGGAGAGGTAGTGGATGTCTAGATAATAAGGAAATGGAAAAAGATTTGAATGTTAACGAAACTGCCTTTAATGGGCAGTTGCAGTGTGTGTTCTAAATGTACATAAAACACGATATGTTACGTCGACAAAGGCAACGAAACTGGAAGGCATACAATTAAAAAATAACCATAATTTCATATCTATATATATATAGTAGACCGGGTCGGTCCCCATACAAAATTTTTTTTTCTCCAAAGTCGAGGGCAAATATTAAAGATCACCCCGAGACAACTTAAAAAAAAAATTTTCTCCCCCCTTACCCCCCGGAAAAACTATCAAATTCGTTTTTTTATCACTGCTTTTTTGTTTGTGACTCAATCGTAACATACAAGGCATCGGTGCATACGTTTCGACGAGTATTAAATTTGGACATCGGACATTTATTAAGAAATTGCAAGCCGTCCAGAAATACAACATGGGGGGAGACCTGTAACCAACTTAGAAGCATCGCTGAGGAAAATATAGGATACGATCGCGAATCAGATAGGAAAATATGGATATCCGACAGCACATGGGATCTTATAAAGGAAAGAAATAGTCTCAAACAAAAGAAAAATGAAAATCCTAGTCTCAACCAAGAATATCAGCGCATAGCAAAAAATGTCAAAAAGGCTGCACGAAAAGACAATAGGAAATACTTTGAGAATATGGCAACAGAAGCAGAGGACGCGGCGGGCGCCAACAATATGCGACAACTTCACCGGATAATTGGCCGATTAACAGGGCAGAACGCAAACCGAAATCACGCTGTAAAGGATACAAATGGTAATCTTCTGACCAATCCTACGGACCAAATCAGGAGGTGGAAAGAACATTTCTCAGAAATAAGCAACGTGAACACCGTAGCACAGAACGAGTCCTTGGACACACTTCCCCACATTTTGTCCACCACCTATATATCATCGGAAACACCCACCATAGAAGAAATCGCATTTGCTATTGCAAAGCTTAAGCGCAATAAAGCACCAGGTGAGGATGGAATACCCCCAGAGTTGCTCCAAACAGACCCAAAACACTCAGCAGACATTATCCACCCCTATGTATGCGAAGCCTGGACAAATGAACGGTTCGAGAACACATGGACCAAAGGAACGATAATAAAGCTACCGAAAAAGAACGACCTAACAGACTGCAACAACTGGAGAGTTATCACCCTTCTCAACACGACCTACAAAGTTGTAGCCACTATAATTAACAATAGGTTGGTGCCACTAGAGAAAACACTCCGAGACGAACAAGCAGGTTTCCGCCTACATCGTAGCTGTGTAGACCAGGTCAATACACTACGAATAATAATAGAGCAATCGATAGAATGGAGAACACCCCTATATATGGTCTATGGTCTCACTATGTAGGGCAGCGATATGGACCTCATTAGGAGCGAAAGGTGTACCAACAAAATTAATAAACTTAATAAAAGCGATGTACACAAACACGAAACTACATGTTCGTCACAAAGGTATGGCCAGTGAGGAATTTGAAACTAACACCGGCGTTAAACAAGGTTGCCCTTTATCGCCTATCCTGTTCGCCGTTGTACTAGACGAGATTATGAAAAAAACTAAGTCAGAAAAAAAGAGGAATAGTGTGGATTTTCATCGCCACCTTGAAGACTTGGACTTCGCTGACGATATTTGCCTCTTGTCTCATAAACAATCTGACATGCAGGACAAATTGAACGAGTTAGTACAACTGGTAAAGGAAGTGGGACTGGAATTAAATGTAGGAAAAACATATGCAATGCGCGTTAACAATACGACCCCAAGCGAAATTAAACTTGACGATCAACCCATCCAATATGTCGACTCATTTTGCTACCTTGGTTGCATAATGTCAGCAGATGGAGGAATAGATAAAGATGTTTCGAATAGACTTAACAAAGCTAGTTCAGCATTTGGTCGCTTGAACAAAATATGGAGATCTTCCCAAATAACACAAAATACCAAAATTAGAATATTCAACGCATGCGTGAAATCTACTTTACTATATGGCAGCGAAACATGGCAAATGACAACCGCAATGGTCCAAAAAATACAACCATTTATAAACAAATGCCTTCGCATAATATGCCGAGTGTTCTGGCCAAAAACAATTTCAAATGCGGACCTATGGAGTACGACCAACGAGGAAAGCATAAGATACCAAATAACAAGAAGGAAGTGGAGATGGATAGGCCATACTCTACGAAAACCAGAGGACAGCATCATCAGAACGGCACTGGAATGGAACCCTCAAGGAAGCCGACGCCCTGGGCGGCCAAAAAACACTTGGCGCAGGACTTTATTATATGAATTAAGACAACAAGACCTCACTTTCGATGAAATTAAAACTATGTGCAACAATAGAAGTATTTGGAATAACCTTGTAGAAGCCCTATGTTCCCAAGCGGAATAAATAAAGGAAAAAAAAGGCATCACTTGAGAACATATGGACCGATTTGACTGATTTTTTACTATACAGATCGTAATAGCCCGAGAATGGTTTTATCAGTCACGGGACCGGTTCCCTGGGGTGCATGAACCGGTTCTAGTTCCTGAACTTTTGTATGTAGTGAACCGGTACGTATTGAATGGGGTTGGCCGCTAAAGTGTCAATTGACACCTAACTGATACTTTTTGATGTGTCTTGAACCGGTTAAACAATACTAGCCCTATGACAGGTTCAGTAAAACCAATTACTTAACTGATACATTGTGATATGTCTTGAACCGGTTAACAATACTAGCCCTATGACAAGTTCAGTAAAAACTAGTCGCAGATGACTCTGAAATGAACCGGTTTAAGATGACATCCCCATGAGAATCCCAAAGCAAATAGTATAATTAATTTTCATTCTATTGTGCCAAAAATGAGATCCATATATATTTTTTGATTTTTAGTTTTTATAAATTTTTCAAAGAACATAAATTATATTACATTCAACTTTAACGACTACCAAGTAGCGAGATTAACTACAAATAGTACCTGATATTTCCCCGACATCAGTTATTGTGTTTATCCTGTTATAGCTTTACTAAAAACAGAATCGCGTTAGTTCGATTAATAATATTAATCGTTTTCTGAAGTGGGCGGTACCAAACGGGTATGGGAGGTACCAGATGGGGCCTAGGTAGACTTCCAGATTTTTTCTCCAAAACTTTATCCTGTTATAGCTTAACTAAATAAAGAATTTGGGTACGATCACGTTGGATTTATTGATATTATTACTCCATCTCTATAGTGGGCGGAAAGGTACAATTGTATCCCGTTGGGTGTATTGATATTTTAACTCGATTCCTAAAGTTGACGGAATGATACATTTTTATGGGAGGTACCTGAAGGGGCGTGGTCACGTAGTCCATTTGCAATGCCGTAAGAAGTTTTAGGCATATATTAACCCATGCGAACTTTTAAAATAATTAGTACCGTCTTTCGAAAGTTATCGTGCGTACGAGCCGGACAGACACACAGACGGACATGGTACAATCGTCTAAAAAAGTCCTGAAACTAACTTTTTCTTAAAATACTTGGGACCTATCTCGTCTCATTTAATGCTATACTGTTTTTCTCGTATCAAATGATATACATTAGACCGACTCATCAAATAAAGTATCTTCGTTAAAGAACTATATACGCATAGGAAATAGTTTTTAAAGACGCATCCATCGAAATGAAAATATTCAAAGTGTGCAATAATATTGTCTTTAGATAAATGTCAAAAATCTCTGAAAAACTCAAAAAAATTCTTTTTTTAAAAACGGTCCAGTTCACTGGATCTTAATCCTAGGCACGAAATTTTTTGGGATTCATCATAAAACAAACCAAGGTAAATTTTGGGGGGTGGACCGAAGATACTTTTTTTGGCCCCATACAAAATGAGTTGCTCTAATATACATACATATACCCTAATCTCTAAGGTATAGAAGGAATTTTTAAGGTTTTCAATATGTTTTTCATAAATTGATATTTTAATATTTTAATTTGTTAATATTAAATTATTTAAATTTTCAATATTCAACATTCTTCAACATTATACTCATCAATATCTATGCTACTCATGTAGTTCGTCTTTTATAAAAGACTTTTTTTTCACATCGCAACACATCATAATGCACCTACTGTATGCATTAGCATTCCAACAACAACACAAACAACATTTGTCATTCGTAATAAATGCTCTATTACAATATGACGAGTGGGAGCTGTCAATTGAGATACAATCATTTTGGTTTAACATTAATATAAATATTAGCCATATCATTCAATAAGTGTATGAAATATGATTCTCTATCGGCTACGATCGATTTCATCGCGCAAACGTAGCACCACTTATCAGGCGTGTCAGTAATGAAAGCCTAAACTATCGCAAACATCTTTATGACAACTGTGACACATGTCAATTATCAAATCAAACCACATATCTTCTCGATTTCTTAAAAGTCTCCAGATGTCTGTTTGTCTGGGACAGTTATACAACTTAATAATGGATTGTGAAATTCTCCCTCCTGTGGCGGCGCAATATTAGAAAATTAAGAGATATTACGACTACAACAACTTAATTGAATATTTAAATAACCAAAGAGATTCTTCTAAAAATTACTCTTTAATCAGTGGAACAATTTTTCTACAGTGAATTATTCATTGTCATTGTTTATGAACTAATTTAAATTATAGCATAGACAACTACTGTGTGACATAATAATTAGTTGTGTAGAGAAAACTACTTGTAGCGAGAGATTTAGCGAATTTAACGTGAAAACTACACTGGTGGGAAAATGTGTGTTCAAATTGTGATTTTACAGTTGTGTATTTAACTAAATAATGTTTTTCTTTCTTTTGCAGGTATGTACAACAATGCGAAATATGTGAATGGCAATGGTAAGAAATGGCTTGTAATATTTTTCTATATACAAATATTGTTATAAAAATTGTCTGTTTAGCAACGTTATTAATTGATATATTAAAAACTGTGATTGCTGTCATCAATCCTTTTAAATTAGTAAACAAAAAGCGTATTGAAATAGAAAATACTAAGAAAATGTATGTCGCACAGTGGAGAATTTAAAAAAAAAATTATTGATATTACTAAACGACCTATCCGATATGAAAGAGATATATAAACCAGTACATCTCAAATAAAATCATCATTTCTAATGGGTATGGAAATCGGGAGGTTTATACTAGGTTTCACAAAAACAAATACAACGTTTTGTTTTATATTATTAATATTCGAGTAATATGATAATTTCTTGTGTCTAATGATATATACCCTTATCTTCCTTAGGGATGAGGGTATATATAATATTTCTCGAAACTTGTAGTAAAAGTGTTCCACTTTTCATACGAAATCATGCTTAAAGAGGTGCATGTCCACACAATCTAGTTTGGTCAGATTACACAGTACAACACATGATTTTGAGACTCAATTCTGAGAACTGCACGTGAAAGTAGTCCCACAAAGGAGAAGTTCTACATCAATCGTTTTGTAAAGTTACATGCCATAATAATTTAATATCGATTTGAAGTTAGTAGAATTTCTCACGTTTTAGGCTCTTTTGTTATATTGTTATATGGTGGCGTATGATTAACATAAGTAATATTCCACGTAAATCATACGCCACGGAGTACAACAGTTTTGTTGTAACTGCAACAAAATAAACACAGTTCAAAATCATTTGAAAAATGGAAAAGTGAAACTGTTGCTTATATAGGGATACGTTATATGAACAGATTAAAGAAATTGTAATTCTTATTTTTATACCCTTCACCATGAAAATTTTTAAACAAAAACTGACAATAATTATATAGGAAATCAAAAGCAAACTAAGAACTGTTTATAACTATTTTACAAAGTATACAAAAGTGTAAAAGGTAACCTACACATGAACGGAGTGAAGGGTATAATCATTTTGTTCTTCCATTTGTAACGCCCATAAGGAGGCGTGGTAGATATGACAATATATATTTAAATGATCAGCATCTTAGTCGATTTAAAGGTGACCGTCTGCCCGTCTGTCTGTCCCCGCGATTACAGCCGCAGTTTAAGAGATATCGAGCTGAAATTTGAAATGCAAGCTTCTATCCTCAAGGCGGAGGTTAAGTTCTTAGATGAGCCCGATCGGTCAAAAACTACTCCCACCTCTCATACAAACTCCCCCTTTTTGGGGTCTATTCCTGCGATTACAGCCGTAGTTTAAGGGCAATCAAGCTGAAATTTTGTATGTGAGCTTCCCTTTACTAAGCGGAGGTTGAGTAGTAAAATAAGACCGATCGGTAAAAAACTACTCCCACCTCCCATACAAAATTCCTCTTTTTAGGGGTGTCCGTATGTCAGTCCCCGCGATTACAGCAGTAATTAAAGAGCAATCAAGCTGAAATATTGTACGCGAGCTTTGCTGCCTTAAATAGAGGTTAAGTTCTAAGATGAGCCCGATCAGTCAAAAACTACTCCCACCTCTCATACAAACTCCCCCTTTTTGGGGTCTATCCCTGCGATTACAGCCGTAGTTTAAGGGCAATCAAGCTGAAATTTTGTATGTGAGCTTCCCTTCACTAAGCGGAGGTTGAGTAGTAAGATGAGACCGATCGGTAAAAAAGTACTCCCACCTCCCATACAAAATCCCTCTTTTTAGGGGTGTCCGTATGTCAGTCCCCGCGATAACAGCAGTAATTAAAGAGCAATCAAGCTGAAATATTTTACGCAAGCTTTGTTGCCATAAATGGAGGTTGAGTACTAAGATGAGCCCGATCGGTCAAAAACTACTCCCACCTCCTATACAAACTCCCCCTTTTTGGGGTATCCCTACGATTACATTTGTAGTTTAAGTTGTATGAAAGCTTCCCTACACCAAGTGGAGGTTCAGTAGTAAGATGAGACCGATCGGTCAAAAACTACTCTCACCTTCCATACAAAATCCCTCTTTTTGGGGGTGTCCGTACGTCAGTCCCCGCGATTACAGTAGTAATTTAAGAGAAATCAAGCTGAAATATTGTATGAAAACTTTTCTGCTCTAAGGGGAGGTTGAGTATTAAAATGAGACCGATCGGTCGAAAACTACTCTCACCTCCCATACAAACTCTCCCTATTTTGGGTTTGTCCCTGCGATTGCAGCCGTATTTTAAGAGCTATATAGCTGACATTTTGAACGCAAGATTCAATATCTAAGCGGAGGCTACTTTCTATGATAAGCAATGTCGGTCAAAAACTACTCCAACCTCCTATAATAGGAGCTTACGTTGTAAGATGAGCAATATCGGACGAATACTTCTCCCACCATCCATACAAACTCACTCCCCCTTTTTTGGGTGTGTCCGTCTGTATGTCCCTATAGTTTATGAGCTTTCGGCCTGAAATTTGGTATGTAAGATTCTGTCCAAAAGCAGAAGTTAAGTTCTAAAATAAGCATGATCGGATTTAAACTACTCCCACATCCCACACAACTTCCCATTTTTGGGGAGTTACAAAATTCATAAAAATAAGCTCCAACTCACCAACTTATAAACTTATCGGTAAATCGAATAAAATCGATACAAAATTACTGACAAAATGGATGTGTGAAGCTAAAAATAACGTCCACTTCTTACCAACTCCCCTGTTTAGTGGTACAAAGTTTATTAAAATATAGTTGTAGTGCAAATAACCAGTTTTAGCACCATTTTTACAAATGGTGAAGGGTATCTGAGCTTCGGCATAGCCGAAGATAACCGCCTTACTAGTTTTTTTTTTAAATTTGTTTCAGCTAAAAGAGCCTAAAACGTGACAAATTTCCCTATACGATACTTACTAACTTCAAATGGATGTATGTCCACAAAATCTAGTTTGGTCAGATTACACAGTACAACACATGTGTTAAGCATATGGTGGATTCGCTACTCTCGGCAATAAAGTCGCTTTACGTATGAGCTATAAACAACAATTTCGCATTAAGTATACGCACCAAACATTGTTAATACTAAGGATGTAGTCAGAAGCTTGGCAGCTATTAAAAAAAAACAAATGTATATTATAATCTTGTGCCAAATTTAAATAGATCGATATTTGCATAATTGTCAGTACTCTCTGGCTATTGATCTCTTGGAAATAACAAAAACGGGTAATCTGCGGAATTTCCATAGCACCTCACAGCTTCAGACCTAAAGTCATATAATTTTAAGTTCATTGGACTGAGTAATTTTTTTTAAATTTTACATTTAAGTTGATATATTTGTTAACCCAAAGCTTCGTTGAAATGATAGCACTTAATAATGAGCAACTGTAATTTTGATGGAACATACCTCACGGCATGAATCTATTGACCTATTATATATGACCACACATTTTCCCCCAAGTGTATTTTCGATTTAAGTGCTACTGTAACCATGGCGGGTGACAGCGACAAGATGTCTGCGTATTGGTATTTGTGTGTGTGTTATTGTGTGTGTGATTGTGTGTCTGCCTCTGACCGAATTAAGTGCAACTTGTGCAACCAAAAACAAATGCAATTACATACAAACATCCGCATGTACAAAAATATACTACACTTGTAAATACAAATATCCATTTTTGTGTAATTTATTTGTAATATTCATAAACAGAGACAGAAAGATAGAGAAAAAAAACAACGAAACGTGCAACTATACATATGTGACAAAATATAACAACACATAGAATAAAAATAACACAGCTACAACATCAACAGAAAGAAGAGTAAACAAATAAAATGCAAAACAAGTCACTCGCAGATACGTGAGTGATTTACACATAAGTGTAATCTTTTCATATAAGCATCAATATGTGTGTGTGTGTGTTTGTGTGTGTGTGTGCATACAATAGGTAAGCTTCATATGCACAAACAAAAATTATTATCCTTGGGCTTAATGAAAATTTATGAATAAGTCCTGCGGTTAATTTTTTTAATTCAGAAAGAAAGGGGCAATAAATATTTGTGTTTATTTTATTAAAAATATTAAATATATAATTATGATTATTAAAAATATTAAATATATAATTATAATTATTAAAAATAATATAGTTATTAACAATATTAAAAATATAATACTAATATTAAAAATATTAAAACAAATTAAAACTATTAAAAATTATAAAAATATTAGAAATATTAAAAATATTAAAAATATTAAAAATATAAAAAATATTAAAAATTTAAAAATATTAAAAATATTAATAATATTAAAAATATTAAAAATAATAAAAATATTAAAAATTTACAAACATTTAAAATAGTAACAATATTAAGAATATTAAAGAAATTTATAATATTGGAAATATTTAAAACATTGAAAATATTTAAAATATTAAAAATATTAAAAATATTAAAAATATTAAATATATTAAAAATATTAAAAATATTAAAAATATTGAAAATATAAAAAATATTAAAAATATTAATAGTATTAAAAATATTAATTATATTAAAAATATTAAAAACATTAAAAATAATACAAATACTAACAATATTAAAAATGTTATAATATTAAAAATATTAAAAATAGTAAGAATATTAAAGAAATTTATAATATTAGAAATATTTAAAACATTGAAAATATTAAACATATTTAATATATTAAAAATATTAATAATATTAAAAATATTAACAATATTAAAAATATTAAAAAAATTAAAAATATTAATAATATTAAAAATATTAACAATATTAAAAATATTAATAATAGTAACAATATTAAAAATATTAATAATATTAAAAATATTAAAAATATTAAAACTATTAAAAAAATTAAAAATATTAAAAACATTAAAAATATTAAAATTTTTAAAATATTAAAAACATTAAAAATAGTAACAATATTAAAAATTTAAGAATATTAAATTAAAAAATTTTAAAAACATTAAAAGTATTAAATATAATATAATAAACATATTAAAAATATTACCAAATATTAAAATTATTACAAATATTAAAAATATTAATGATAATAAAAATATTAAACAATATAGAATTATTACAATTCTGTTTGGTTGCGTGGCAAGTTCCTTTCCTTTCTGCCACTGTGCAAGAAAGCTAGGTCTTCAGGGCCACTTGAAAAGGGTTTTCCACCCCATTATTGAGGTACAGGATAGACGAGTGCATACTTCAGCTGTTTTGAGAAGATTTTACTAGAATTTTACTGCGAAATTGCAGTCGATTACATCGAGGGTTCCGTCGATGAAAGAAATGTAGCTGATTGAAACATTATTCCAACTCTGGATCTCTCGCATGATCGTCGCGAGTGTTAACCATAATGCCAAGGCTGATGTCCCAATTATTATACATATAAAGGGTGTCCCAACAAGAACGCAATTTTTAAATCTGGCAACATTCGAACTGTCATTGTTTGACATTTGAACAATTGTTATTGTTTGCTAGTAGAAGGTACGAGGTTAGTAAAAATGGAGCGCTACACGAATGAACAACGCATTCTCATTGTGAAATTGTTTTACCAAAATGGTGAAAGTTTTGCGGCTACAGTTCGCAAATTGCGATCAATTTGGGGTCACAATAATGTCAACTGTAAAGAGATTAATGGATAAATTTTTCGAAACTGGGTCTGTTAGTGATGTAAAGACAACAACGCGCCATCGACCAGGTAGATCGACCGAAAATGTCGCAGCTGTACGTGATGATGTCGCTCAAGCTCCATCCACCTCAATTCGACACCGAGCTTAGCAAATCCTCTCCAAATCCACTATGCAGCGAATTTTGACGAAAGATTTGCGTCTTCATGCATACAAAGCTCAATTGACTCAGGAACTGAAGCCAGCTGACCATGGACAGCAAAGGGAGTTCGTTAATTGGGTATTGGAGAGACAACAAGAAAATGCTGATTTTGCCGCTAGAATCATCTTCAGTGACGAGGCCCATTTCCATCTTGATGGCTTCGTCAATAGGCAGAATTGTCGCATTTGGGGTGAGGAAAATCCTCGAGTGATTCACGAGAAGCAAATGCATCCTCAACGTGTCACTGTGTGGTGTGGTATTTGGGCTGGAGGAATCATTGGACCTTGTTTTATGAAAATGAGGCAGGTCAAGCGCAAACAATCAATGGTGTTCGGTATCGTGAAATAATAACCAGTTTTTTCTTGCCTCGAATTGAAGAAATGAATGTGGAGGGCATGTGGTTCCAACAAGACGGTGCCTTATGTCATACAGCCAGAGAAACAATTCAATTGCTGCATCAGTCATTTGCCGGTCGTGTTATTTCGCGTTTTGGAGATCAGAATTGGCCGCCTAGATCGTGCGATTTAACACCATTAGATATTGTTCTTTGGAGTTTTTTGAAGTCGATGGTTTACGCGAATAAGCCGACGACGACTCAAGCCTTAAAAGAGGAAATTGGACGCTGCATAAATGAAATACCGCAGCATTTATGCGAAACGGTCATTGAAAATTTCATTAAAAGATCGCGTGCATGCCAGCAAAGCCGCGGCGGCCATCTGCACGATATATTGTTCCATACATAACCTCATTCTGTCTACTTTGCAATATAATAAAGTTTCACGATTTTTTTTAAAATATCTGTGTTTTATTTAAAATTTAAATATTGCGCTCTTGTTGGGACACCCTTTATATATAATAGCGTGGAAAAATGCCTGAGCCGAAATTAGGTGGGTGGGGTGGGGTTAAAATGACAGCGCATCATGGTCAAAGTGAGGGAAAGGGAAAACAGCCACCTCCACCACGTGCCCCTAGAGGAGTCAAATATATGACCGACTCCCAATATTTTTGCAACCCCAACAGTTTCTCAGCACATATCTACTCTCTATCTACTCTCTGCAACTCTTAAGGTGGTCGACAAACATTTTTTTTATTTTTTTATAATTTTTTTTAAGACATCAGCTCCTTCCCCTCCCATTGTGCCTCCAAGAGAGGTAAAATGTATGACCGATCCGCAGTCATTTTTCCTTTCTAACATTTTTTTCAATCATACCTACCCCTTATCTTCACCACATAAGCTCCAACTACCCCAAAAGTGCCCCTAGAGGAGTCAAATTTACGACCGAATCCCAATATTGTTGTAAAATAATATTTCCGTTAAAATTTTTCGGTTTTATTGAGGATAAATAATTCTAGTTTTTATTAAACGTAACAAAGGTACTAATAAAAGCCTATCACTCTCTACACACACATAACTTACGCACAAAACAACCGTAGTTCTTATGCAAATTGTGTTAATAGGCGTAGATAGCCGGTGAATACCCGATTAGTATAAGTTCACCCAATACTACATGTGAAAAAAATGTTAATGCAGTGGACAATTTGTAGTGAATAAATAAATTATAATGACATCACATGTTTAGGTATCTTCCCCACCTCCCCCTGCAAAACGTCTGAAGATGATCGTCGAAACAAGTATAAATGCTTTCGTCTTTGGATATTTAATATTTTAAACACACCCCGTCCGTGCAACATTCCGCCACGAAACACAACCACCACCGGTACTCAGACACTTAACCACCCATTCAGACACCCTCCCCTATGGGCGAGAGAGATGTCAGTGACAACGAGAATAAATTAACCCCACTTCGACATGTAAATTCCTCAAGTGGCAGTGGAGGACATGTGGTCTACTGCGATGGTAATGGCCATGGTGGTGGCATAGCTCGTTATGTTGTTCACTCTGCTTTCCGCTCCTAAAACAATAAACGTAACAAAAACAACAACTGGAAATCCCTTTAAATCCGTCGTGGTGTAGCTTTAACATAAAATTGTCATTTACTGTTTTTTTTTTGTTTACCACAACTTAAAATAATCAATGCATTTTCTATTTGAAATAATTGTGTGTTTCTGGTACTAAAAATGGTACTGTTTCGTGAAGGAGGGTAATTTTTAAAGTTGCTTTCTTAAGTAAACCTTAACATATAATTACAAAGTAAAATAATTTTTCTACAAAATACAAAATAAAAACATGGGAAAACGTGCAGAGTGCAACATTTCGGAAGATGATGGTTTATCCAGCGGGATTTCTTTGTAATTGTTATTTTTGTCGAATTGACTAATCAAACTAAGGATTTTTCGTGTAATTTTCCAAGTTTCTATAAAATTGACACCAACGGCGCACAGTGGGGTAAAATCACGATCTGGGCGGCCAAAATTATTTGAAGCAAATTTATGAAGCAGAATGTTAACAAATTACTTGGTGATGCATAAAAACTAATAATATGTTGACATTCGGGGGGTAGAGGTTACGACCGTTTTAACACAAAAAATGGCTTTTATAAAAAATTTAAGATTCCAAGTATTTCTCATATATATCCACAAGGTTGCATTTTGGAGCCCTACCTCCCTATAACTTTTTATTCGTCTGGATACCCTCTAACTATAAATGCATAGCGATATAGTACATCCAGTATGTTAACTAAAGTGGTTCAGTTAAACCGCAGAAATTATGGTCTATTCTTCCGCAGTAGGTAAATGGCTCTAAAACACAAAACCGCAAAAACCCGCAAAATTTTTTTTATCCATATGAACAATACGATGTTAAAGATTATATATAATCACAGATTGAAGGGGTGAAAAGGGGTGATGCATAACTTTTTGTCCATAGATCGATTTTGTTACCCATTGAAATAACCAAAAAAATCATATTTTTCAATGTTGCTTTACTAGTAGGAATTTGAATTACAATTTTATTAAGCTAAGTGGATTAAATAATATTAACATGCTTTATAATTTTCCATTTTACCTAAATGTTTAAACTTAACACACGCCTTACCATAGCCTGCTAAAATTGTTGCTTTACCTTAACGCACCAACATAGAAAATGCACAATTAGCAACAAGTAACTTTGAGAGCGTGTAAAAAAGGAAGGTAAGCAAAATGAAATGAAAAAATAACGGAATCTAGTGAAGCATTTTGTTCTCTTTACCCTACAATCGGAAATTATTAAAAACATTGGTTTTTGAGAAATCGAATTTTGGCCGCCCAGATCGTGAATTTACCCCACCGTGCGGCGTTGCGAACGTACGTATTTTTTTAATTTTGTACTTTTCTTAAAAATTCATATTAACACTACAGTCAAAAATCTATATATATAAAAATGAAATGGTCCACGTATGTCATACCATCACTAGAGAACGGCTGGAGCGATTTGGCTGATTTTTTTTTTATTCGATTCGAAATTTTCCGTAGATTGTTTGTGTTAAAAAAAAATCAAATCCAGGTGGCGCTAGGGTGGATTTATATCAAAAATTTGAATGCATGTTCCAATTCAACTGAAATTTAGAATGGATAATTGTATGATCATGAGAAAACATTTTATGTACAAATGGACCCGGTAGGTGGCGCTGGGGTCGGTTTACAATCAAAATTTTAACGAATGGGTCAATTTAACTGAAATTCAGAATCTGTATTTGTCTGATCATTACAAAAAATTGTATGTACAAATGGACCCGGTAGATGGCGCTAGGGTGGATTTATATCGAAAATTTGAATGCATGTACCAATTTAACTGAAATTTAGTATTTATGTTTGTGGAACCTTGAATAAATTGACCCGGTAGGTGTGGCTATGGTGGAATTATAATGAAAATTTTAACAAATTAAACAATTTGACTGAAATTTGGAATGCATATTTGTTTTATTATGAGAATTTTTTTTGTATATATGGACCCGCAGTTGATTTGGCTGGGGTTGAATTATTTCGAGAATTTATATCGATTGTGCGATTTTACTTAAACTTAAAATATATGATTTTTTGGCATGAGAAAATTTTGAATGGTTGTTTGGAACCAGTTGGCTTAATTTTGGAATGTCATTTAGTCACTTTTTTAACATCATAGTTATATAAAAAAGATGTATATTTTAATGTCACCACTAATTGTAAAAACGGTTGACCCCATTGGTCCCAAAATTTCAGTGAAAGTTGGGAATTGGATGTAGATGGTCACCCAGACCGCAAAAAGGCTTAAAGAAGAATGACTAACTTTTATAATGGCGCACTTCCTACAGAATTAGAGAGCTTAAAAAAAGGGTTTTCCCTATTTCGAAATTTTAGGAGACAATAACGAAAATAGGAATAACTGTTGATATCACCCAGACCATACGGTTAATAGGGTTGCTGAGCCTAATGAATGCATTTTTTGAAATTTATACTCTTTAGGATAAAAAGGTACAATCACCCAGTACACCAATGCAGAAAGTTATATGTCAGTCAATCGGCTTAAAAATGTGGTTTTAGAATATATGTCTATCAATAAGTAAGTTGTCATCATATCATGGACGACACTGCTGATCCGTTTTAGCACTTCTTATAATAATCTTTAAGATATATGAATAAGAGAATTTGTCCGGGAAAACCTCGCCCTTTAAATTTAAATATTTTAAAGGTTAAAAAAAATAAACCAATCGTTATTACATTTCAACTACACTCAACGTATTTTACAAAAATTTGGAGGCAGTACGAAGTCTGCCGGGCCAGCTAGTTTAATAATAAATTAAAGCTGCAATTTTATCATCCCTAGTCGGTATATCATACATATGTGTGCTAGTGACATAGGAAACAAATGAGTGACAAACACACACACACACATACTTCAACACTCATCATTAGAAGCCAACAAAATAGTGTTGTAAATTCTATTCTTTTGCTTTCATTTGTTTGTTGTTTTTTTTAGTTTATTTTTGCTTTTGCCTTTTTTCATTCATTTTTTTGTATCTGCTTTAATGTCCAAGTAAAAGCACCCTCTCTGTTATAGGTAACGGAAGAGGAAGACGTATACGTGTTCTCCCACATAAATACATACATACATACATACACACAATTGCACCCAGAGGACGGGGGCAACAACAAAAAACCAACGGTATTAATAATACAACAAACAAAACCAAGTGATAGAATATCGCCCTGCAGGGGGTGTCCGTGTGTGTGAGTGGAACACCAAAGTGCCATCATCATCCGTCCATTCACCACCAATGAATGTTATGTTATTCTACTGTACACTGTTAGGCCACCCTTCTTAACATTGACTGCGGCAGAGGCTGCAGCGGAAGCATTTGCAGCTACTTCAAACTTGAGTAGCTTTTTGATGGTATGCATATGAATGAAAGTTTTCTCTTGTAAGGCTTTGAACACATCTCTCAGTTTGATTTATTCCGAATGCCCCTCATAGTAAGGGGAAAATGGGTTGTTATGGTGGTAGTATACTTTTCTAGTACACATAAAGCTTTTAGTAAACTTGTTGAGAGGTTGATGTCGTCGCTGTTAGAGTATAGCTATACACAATACATCGACTGGCGCTAAATTTGGATTTAGCGCTAAATGACATGTTATCAATTCCAAGATTAGAGGCTCATTTACACTGCTGACATCTTTGTCAGTAGATATTTCTTTTCAAAATGTGTCAGTATCCTGTTTACTGACAAGCTTCATTATGACGAATTTTTGTCAAAATTGTTAAAGACTGCGTGTAAACAGTCTTTGAACTTTAACGACCACCGTCAATACTTCTGACAATATATCGTCAGAAAAAGTATAGTATTTAATAAAATAAAAGTACTTTTTGATACAATAAAAATAATTATACCCCCACCCTATAGGTAGGAGAGTATATATCATTTGATACGATTCAAAAATGTAACGCATAGAAGAAGTCACTTTAGATCCTAGGTTTCTTTGGACTAAACTCGATTTATGAATTTTTAAGTCGTTTGAGCCATGTCTGGCTGCTTGTCTGTATGTCTGTCCGTCTGGCTTTCCGGCTGGTACGCACTAGAACTTTAGAAAGACGCAACCAAATGTTTTGATATTTTGCACGAAATAATTTTCCCCAAAACTACTTACTGTATTGCAAATGCGCTACATGGCCCCGCCCCTTCTGATACCACACATACAAATACATCATTCCTCCCACTTTAGAAATTTGGGAATAATATCAATACACCCAACGGGATCGTACCCAAATTGTGTATTTAGTTAAGCTATATCAGGATAAAGTTTTGGAGAAAAAACTGGAAGTCTAGCCACGCCCCTTCTGGTACCTCCCATTCAAATGTACCTTTCCGCCCACTTTAGAGATGGAGTAATAATGTCAATAATTCCAACGCGATCGTGTCCAAATTCTGTATTTAGTAAATTAGTAAAGCTCAAGCAGGATAAAGTTTTTGAGAAAAAGTCTGGAAATCTAGCCACACCCCTTCTGGTACCTCCGATACAAATGTACCACTCCGCCCACTGTAAAAAACGAGTAATAATATCAATATTAGTCGGGTAAGGGTTGCCCGAGTGAAACTCTCTTACTGGTTTTTGTACCATAAAGATAATTTGTTGGTACAGTGAAACTTCGATATTACGAACTTCGTTATAACGAAAAACTCAATATAACGAATTTTTAGCTGAGACCCTTGAAAAAACCTTTTTATTGCAAAGTTTTTCATACAAAAATGCTCTATAGCTATAACGAAAAAATTCTGATCTATAAAGCCTCTATATAGCGAAGTATTTTTTCAAAAGCCTCTATACAACGAAATTATAATTGAGTAATACATACATATAACATTTTAAGTGTGTAAGTCATTATCAAAAGCCTCTACATAACGAAGTCTTGTCTCCATACAACGAAGTCAGAATAAAGCATAAAGCAAAATTAAATTTTAAGCAAAACGGGGAATTCCCTTTTAAAACCAACGAAAGGTAAATGTCTTTGCAGGTTAATATGTAAAGCGCCACAAATTACATAGTCAGTTCTGTTTTGGTTCTTTGTCAAAATGAGTGTATTAAAGCGTAAAGCAATTTCTATACGAGAAAAAACAAACAAAAATTACACAATATTTTACTAAAATGTAATAAAATAAAAAAATAATAAAAACTTAATTTTTTATTTACCTCTTAAATAGTTAATTTTTATTATTATACTAGTATTTTCGTGTAAAATAGAATTCGGACAAAAAAAAAACTATAGTTATAACGAATTTCTTTCGTATTTCTTTAAATTTCGTTATACCAAGGTTTCACAATGCATATGTATAACGAATCAATAGCTATAACGAAGTATTTTTCAGTCCCCTCTAGATTTGTTATATCGAAGTTTCACTGTACAATAAAATCACTTTTTGGTTGAAAAGAATATATTATTTGGTACATTGAAAGTACTTTTGGTAACAATAAATTGTACTCCTTGTTACAATATAATTTGTCAACGACATAGTTTACCGACATACGCCAAATCGGTTCACAACTGCAGATTTGGCGAACATTTAAGAACTTAAAACAACTGTGTTGAACAACATTGAAGGAGCGCCCAGCAGCCTTCACACTCACTCAGCGGCATTTACTTGAAATTCATCAGGATATTACACCATGTAGCGACATAAAGGTCATAGTGTGGGAGGAAAATAATTTATTTTGTAGAATAAAATACCAGGAGGTCAGCTCCCCACTACTTCGTCACTTTTTTTTATGGCCCGTTAAAGTTTTCACTTTATTCCAAAAAAGAGTTTGAAATAGGTCCTAAAAACAATGTTTCTCATCGTTTAAGTGCATTTTCGATCATATTGATCTTATGTCTTCAATGAAATTTAACTAGGACTCCTCACGTTAGAATGGACCTTAGAAAGGGACTTTACAACATTCAAATGTTTTACGAAAATGTTGCTTAGAATATTCTACTGGATGTGATCCATGTCCAAAATCGATATCTCAAACTATTACTAATCATTTTGTCCGTTTTCAAAGCACTGTGTGAACAGCGACCTAAAATAGTCGAGAGTATCTATGTCTCTTAATGTTTTAGTGCATTTTTGATATCCGATGTCTTCGATGGAATATAAAGTGAATTTTTTTGTGCAATATGTTAACTCTCTATCAAGAATCCTTTTTTTCGTCCTTAATTCAAAAAAAAACGTCAGTAAATGTTCTTAAAACGGGACTTTACCACATTCAAACGTTCTACTAAAATGTTGCACAGATAATTATACTTGTGGTGCTCTAAGGCCACAAAATCGATAACACCAACTTTTACTAATCATTTTGTCCCTCTTCAAAGCACTGTGGGAACAACGACCGAAAATAGTCGAGAGTATCTGTGTTTCTTAATGTTTTAGTGCATTTTTGATATCCGATGTCTTTAATGAGGATTTTTTGTGAAACATTTTATCTCTTTATCTCGACACTTCACGTGTCCTTTTTGTCCTTATTTCGAGAAAAGTAAGAAAAGGACCTTCGAATGTAACTTAAAAATATTCAAATTTTCTACAAAAATGTTGCTTCGAAAATTTTACTTTGGGTGTTCTAAAACAAGAAATCGACATCTTTTTCTTTTACTTATCATTTTGTCTGCCTTTAAAGCACTGTGTGAACAGTGACCCAAAATGGTCAGAGTATCTGTTTTTCTTATTGTGTTAGTGCATTTTCGATATCAGAAGTCTTCAATGAAATTTACATATGACTTTTTATGTGGAACATTTTAACTGTCTATCTTGCTATTCACATGTCCTTTTCGTCCTTTTCTCGAAAAAAGTTAGAAAAGGACCTTCAAATGGGACTTTACCGCATTCAAATGTTCTATAAAACTGTTGCTTAGAAAAATCTACTTGGGGTGCTCAAAGACCAAAAATCGATATCTTCAACTCTTACTAATCATTTTCTGTTTTCAAAGCACTGTGTGAACAGTGACCCAAAATGGTCAGAGTATCTGTTTTTCTTATTGTGTTAGTGCATTTTCGATATCAGAAGTCTTCAATGAAATTTACAGATGACTTTTTATGTGGAACATTTTAACTCTCTATCTTGCTATTCACATGTTATTTTCGTCCTTTTTTCGAGAAAAGTTAGAAAAGGACCTTCAAATGGGACTTTACCGCATGCAAATGTTCTATAAAAATGTAGCTTAGGAAATTCTACTTGGGGTGATCAAAGACCAAAAATCGATATCTCCAACTTTTACTAATCATTTTGTCTGATTTCAAAGCACTGTGTGAGCAGACCTAAAATAGTCAGAGTATCTATTTTTCTTATTGTTTTAGTGCATTTTTGACATCCGATGTCTTCAATGATATTAACAGATGACTATTTTTGTGAAACATTTAAACTCTCTATCTCGACTCTTCACATGTCCTTTTCGTCAATTTTTCGAGAAAAGTTAGAAAAAGACCTTAAAATGGGACTTAACAGCATTTAAATGTTCTATAAAAATGTTGCTTAGAAAATTCTACTTGGGGTGCTCAAAAACCAAAAATCAATATCTTCAACTCTTACTAATAATTTTGTCTATTTTCAAAGCACTGTGTGAACAGCCACC
This sequence comes from Muscina levida, assembly GCA_964034835.1. Taxonomy (NCBI): domain Eukaryota; kingdom Metazoa; phylum Arthropoda; class Insecta; order Diptera; family Muscidae; genus Muscina; species Muscina levida. The sequence continues at coordinate 156,200,196 of OZ035880.1, forward strand.
TATAATAGTTAGAGTATCTATGTTTCTTATTGTTTTAGTGCATTTTCGATATCAGAAGTCTTCAATAAAATTAAAATATGACTATTTTTGTCGAACATTCAAACTCTCTATATAGACTCTTCACGTGTCCTTTTCGTCCTTTTTTGAGAAAATTTAGAAAAGGACCTTCAAATGTACCTTACAGCATTTAAATGTTCTATAAAAATGTTGCTTAGAAAATTCTACTTGGGGTGCTCAAAGACCAAAAATCGATATCTTCAACTTTTACTAATCATTTTCTGTTTTCAAAGCACTGTGTGAACAGTGACCCAAAATGGTCAGAGTTTCTATTTTGCTTATTGTGTTAGTGCATTTTTGATATCCGATTTCTTTGATGAAACTTATTGGGGATTATTTTTGTGAGACATTTTAACTCTCTATACCAACATCCTTATGTATCCTTTTAGTCCTTATTTCGAAAAATGTCAGAAAATGATATTAAAATTGGACTTTACAGCATTTAAATGTTCTACAAAAATGTTGCTTAGAAAAATTTAGTTAGAGTGCTCAAAGACCAAAAATCGATATCTCCAACTTTTACTAATCATTTTCTGTTTTTAAAGCACTGCGTGAACAGTGACCTAAAATAGTCAGAGTAGCTATTTCTTTTATAATTTTAGAGCATTATCGATATCCGATGTCTTCGATGAAAGTTAACGGGGATTATTTTTGTGAACCATTTTAACTCTCTATACCGACTCCTTATGTGTCCTTTTCGTCCATAATGCAAGAAAATTCGGAAAAGACCTCAAAAGGGACTCAACAACTTTAAAATGTTCTACAAAAATGTTGCTTAGAAAATTTTAGTTGGAGTGCCCAAAGACCAAAAATCGTTATCCCCAACTCTTACTAATAATTTTGTCTATTTTCAAAGCACTGTGCGAACAGCGACCTAAAATAGACAGAGTATCTATGTCTCTTATTGGTTTAGTGCACTTTCGATGTCAGTTGTCTTCAATGAATTTAACAGATGACCATTTTTGTGTAACATTTTAACTCTTTATCTCGACTCTTCCTTTTCGTCCTTACTTTGATTTAAATCGGAACCTTTGAATGGGACTTTACAACATTCAAATGTAATAGCCCCATAATGTTTTTAATGAACACAAAAATTGGCCACGCCCATTTCTACGCCCACTTTTCCCCCACAATATACTGCGACATTGCTGTCGACAACATCGAGGGGGCCGGCAATGGAAGAAAAATTTAGATGACTGGAGGTGGGAATCGAACCCGGAATCTCCCGCATGGTAGTCGCGTGTTCTAACAACTATACCACGGCCGATCCCACAAATGTATACTACTGTATTAAATATATACAAAACTGTATTTTAGCCCTAGATAGGTAAAACTTGATATAATAATAGTCTTCGGAACAACAATTGTATATTATGATCAGTGGGCGTGTCCAAACTGTATTCAAGGCCTAGGATATATAATTTGGTATGCAGATGGTATTCCGCACTACATGTTATTTTCGATTAGTAAGCGTTAAATCAATGTTTTAGTACGTTTATGCGCAGATAGTTCTCGGTACTACGGTTATGCATATGAAGGCGAACATTTTTTTTTCGATCGATGTACTAGATGGGGATGTTCGGACATGAGATACTAGCGAAATATTTGTTTCGAATTTTTTCTTTCCATGTTACATTATATTATTAATACAACAACGGTTCTTCGATCTTCGTGCCTGTGTTTCTCCATTATACTTTCAGTTTGATAGGCTAGTTTCCATTTGTGGACGACAATAAGAGTATACATAACGACAGATATATGTGCCAACATATCGCAAAAAATAATTTCGTTACTACGCAGTACCATAATGTCGCATGAAACATGCATATCTAACTAACAATATATAATTTAATCATGTTAAAATATTATGTTTAGGCATATAATAAGGACGGTAGGGGGGGATTACCTTGTAAGACAACATATAACCTTGCTCAATTCCCTATGCTAGTATGAGGACCTACACTCAGCTGGGAAAGGAACATTCATTCCGTGTGCCAGACAATTTCAATATCAGCTTAAATCAGACCTTTTACAACCGCAGCAACATTGACAAACAATCGCCTTAACCTTAGACAGAAGATAATAAAATTTGAATGCGTATCATAAATACATAAGACGACGACGAAGGCGCACAAAGTTGTGATTGAGAATATTTTTATTTTCTAATAGCTGTGGAAATGCGTTTTCACACACACACACACATGGGGACTTTGACATAAGGCCCACGACCTGCGTGCATGTTGTCTGCTATTAAATGTTAGCAATTAGTATCAGCATGTAAGGATCCATACCTTGGAGGAAAACGAAGTAAAAAAAATCTAGACAATTTCCCATAAACAGGTCGAATAAAGGCAATGACTTTCAGGATGACACCACTATCGAACCACTTTCGCAAAGCAAAGCAAGGCAAGGCAACAAACATAAAAACCATAAAAATATACAAGAAGGTAAATGCTGAAAAACACAAATGAGGCATGATATCTTTGAATAGAAATGTTCTGATTTATTGCAATACAGTTATACACTTTTCAATATTCCCCTTCCTCGTTTTGGTTAAAGAGGGAAATAATCCCAGGCGGGAAATAACGGAAATAAATATTATCTTACGTTTTTAATGTTCAACACGGGTAGTAGCTTATATGATCTTCACACTTTAGAATTAAATTATTAATGAATTTGACGTTTAGGTTAGGAGATAAAGGCACTTTAAGTTTTTCATATGAATATCAAGGGCTTCGCACCGATTTCAAGTTGAGTTCCCCACCTGCAATAAGATGGGATCCCAACTGTATCTTGTTGATTTACCAACTATTGTATGATAAGTTTCTTTAAATCCAGATGGAGGGTAGGGCAATTTTCAATTTTAATTTTTTAGATTTTTAAATTTGGATCAATGGAAAATCTATTGCGACCGTGGATGATTTCAGGTATTAAATGATTTGTATGTGATTTAAATACTAAGCATATACTTACAGCCCTTGTCAAATCATGAATGATATTTTGGTACATTAAAAGTAAAGGTACAATATAACTATTTGTTGGTACAATATATTTTAAAGTTCAAAAGTAGCTGTTGATATATTAAATAACATATTATAAAACACGTATACGTTGAAAGTACATTTGATGCAATAAAATAAATTTTTGGTATAACAAAAGGTTATTTGATGCTATAAAAAACATTTTGATCTTTTTTCATACAAAAAAATAAATACTTTTTGGTACATTCCAAAATACTTTTTGGTGAAACACAAATGGTACAAAAAAAATACTTTTTTGTAAATAAAAAATATATTGTAATACAATAAATGTTTTTTTTTTGATAAACAATGCTTTTTGGTATCGTGAAAGTACTTATTGGTACAAAAAAAAAATTAATTTTATGGTAGAAGAAAAATGAATCTTAGCACAACAAATGTTTATTTAAAGTACTTGCCGCAAGAATAAAAATAAGTACTTTCTGATACAAAAAATTTATTTTCAGGTAAAAAAGCTTTTTGGTACAATAAAAGTACTTTCTAATACAATAAAAGTGTAATCATAACAAAAAATGTATTTCTGTGCATGAAAAGTTATTGTTGGTACAATAAAAGTACTTACAATATAATTATTTTGAGGATAAATGAGAAATGCTTTATGCTACAGAAAAATTTTTTTATGAACATCAAAAGTACTTTTTGGTGCAGAAAAAGTACTTTTTGAGCAATAAACCGGGGTTCGTATTGGCTCGCTCATGATCTGACCATCCCCTCGCGAACTAGGAACCACAAAATTTGAAACGAGCTCTCGACTCGCGATCCTGAAATAGCAAGCCAATATGTACATTGCCAACGATTAAAGTACGTAAGTACAATGGTACAATACAATTACTTTTGGAACAATAAAATTACTTTTTTTAAACAATAAATGTACCTTTTTGGTGCGATAAAAGTACATTTTTAATACAATAAAATTACTTTTATTACGTAAAGTACTTTCTTGTGCGAATGCCTTTATTATGCAAAAAAGTACTTTTATTTTACTGTCCCAAAAATTTATTTTTGTTCCACAAAGATCTTTTTAGTACAGATGCAATTATAACCAGTAAGAAAGTTTCAGTCGGGCCACCCGACTTACATATACCATCACCCTCAGTACAACAAAAAATTGTTTATTATACTGATATTATTACTCGATTTCTAAAGTGGTCGGAGTGGTACATTTGTATGGGAGGTACCAGAAGGATGTGTCTACACTTCTAGATTATTTCTCCAAACCTTTATCATGTTATAACTAGGGATGTAACGAATGTGCTTTAGCGAATGCGAATGCGAAAGCGAATATTGGAATATTTTTTGTTGCGAAAGCGAATGCGAATGCGAATACTTACTTTTGGTTTTTGCGAATGCGAATGCGAAAGCGAATATTCCAAAATTGTTTAGCGAATGTCAAAAACTGGTTTACGTAAACGAATAATTTAGTTTCATTCCTACTGTCTGCCTTTTCAAATAAAATTATCAGTCTAATTATTACTTGTATTAAAGAAATTTTTTCGCGAATGCGAAAGCGAATGCGAATATTGAAATATATATTTATACGAATACGAAAGCGTTCGTTATATCTCTAGTTATAACTCAACAAAATACAGTATTTGGGCACGATCGCGTTGAGTGTATTGACATTATTACTCCATCTCTAAAGTGGACGGAAAGGTACCATAAGGGGCGTCGCTAAACTTCAAATTTTTTCTCCAAAACTTTATCATGTTATAACTTAACAGAATACAGAATTTGGGCGCGATCGTGTCCAGTGTATTGATATTATTACACCATCTCTAAAGTGGGCGAAGTGGTACATTTGTATGGGAGGTACCAGAAGAAGCGTGTCTAAACTTTCAGATTTCTTCTCTATAACTTTTTTCTGCTTGAACTTTACTAAATACAGAATTTCGCCACGATAGCGTTAAATCTATTTATCATATTAATCGATTTCTAAATTGGGTGGTACCAGATGTGTATGGGAAGTACCAGATGGGGCGTGGTTAGACTTATATATTGCAAAATTTCAAAACATTTGGTTGCGTCTTTCGAAAGTTATCGTGCGTACCAGCCGGACAAACAGACGGACATGGCTCAAATGACTTAAAAAGTCATGAATCGAATTTGGTTCAAAGGAACCTAGGGTCTAAAGTGACTCCTTCTATGTGTTACACTTTTAGGTCGTATCAAATTATATATACCCTCATCCCTAAGGGTGATGGTATAAAAAGTACTTTTATTGTCTCAAAAGTTCTTTTCAGTTCCACAGTACTTTTATAGTATTAACATGTACTTTTATTATCTCAAAAGAACTTTTCTGTTCCACAAAGTACTTTTCTGTTCCAAAGTAATTTTACAGTATTAAAAAGTACTTTTCTGTTCCATGAAGTACTTTTTTGTAGAGGAGTACATTTACAGTACTAAATCATTTTTACTGCCTCAAAAGTACCTTTCTTTACCAGAGTACTTTTATAGTACTAAAATGTATATTTTTTTATTTCAAAAGAGTACTTTTATAGTATGTACTAAAAAGTAATTTAATAGTCCCAAAAAACTTTTTTGTTCCAGAGTACTTTTATAGTACTAAAAAGTACTTTAATACTCCCAAAGTACTTTTCTGTTCCAGAGTACTTTTATAGTATAGTACTTTAATAGTCCCAAAACTACTTTTCTATTCCACAAAGAACTTTTTGTACAAGAGTACTTTTTTACAAGAGTACATTTATAATACTAAAACGTACTTTTACTTTCTCAAAAGTAAATTTTTTTTGTCATTGTGATGTAGTCGCAAATGCAAGAATTTTTTTACAAATTGAAGCTATATTTTTTTCAATATTGAAGTTATTACGATGAAACTTGGAAATATTTAGTTCACAGAAATACAAATTGCTCATCTTAAGAATAAATAAATAAATAATAAAACTAACTTGAACCCTATAACACAACATTTAACGTGCAGCCAACTTTACATCACCATTCGCAACTCGACAACTATATCAAGCTTTCCTTCCCTATTTTTTTTTTATCAAATTTTGTGGCAAATCAGGAGCTTGGGACTGGTTAACCTATATTTTGCACAACAATGTAAATCAAAACTATTCGCTACATCGCACTACCATAGTGATGCCTTACATTTCATCGTCTTCGTCATAATAGGAAAAACAAAAACAAAAAATACAAAACTAGAGGTTGCGTTTTATTTTATTCATACACGTATCCAGCCATCGATAATGAAATTGTGGTAGTAGAATTTCTCATTTACATTGAACTGCGCAAGGACACTATTTCTTTTACTTAAGTTTTGATAGTCGCGCTGTCGTTCGGTCGGCCGGTTGTTCGGTGGTTTGTTGTCGGTTTGAAATTTTGGGGTAAACCAGTCAGTCAGTTTGTATGACTGTAAAGGCATTCAATACCACAACCCTTAGGCACGATTCCGTCTGGTTGTGTTTAGTTTTGCTAAATTCCACTAACCGACAAAACGTGACAAGGCAACGAAATTCAACCAAAACAAATCAAACTAAAATCTAAAAAATAAAAAAAACAATAACAAAAGAAGTCTTTTTTTTCTAAGAAACTCTTAGAAACACAACAAAAGTACACATAGTGAATCCTTTGAGTTCAGTTGTGTTTGATACTTTCTAATAGACAGTCGCGTTGCAAAAAAAATTACCAGCTACATTTGTATTCACAACATTTTTGTACTCTGTTGCAAAAGTAAATACTTATCACGGCAATAGGGTATCACGTTGGTCAACAAACAGAAACTTCCTGAAAGTGCAATATCCTTTTGTGGTGATTGCCCTCTTCCCGGTAGTGTAAAGCGAATAAAAGAGAAACGAGAAAAAATAATCGATAAATATTTGCATATTTTATTATAATTTAAATTGTTCAACCATCATTTGCGTGTGACGCTTTGTTAAACCGTGTGAAGTGACCAGTTGCATGAGAACTCTGTGGTCCTAAATAAGTAATCACCAGTGAAAATTCTAAATTTAGAAAAATAAGTGAATGAAACTGTTTGGGTGGGCACACAAATTGTTAATAAATTGTCGTACGTTATAATAAGCAAACGTCTAGCGTAAGTACGCTGACTAATCAGGCAGATTGCTCTGTTGATTGTTTTTACATTTAAAGGACATTTGATTTAAGAAAAACATTAAGAATGCAAATAGCTTAAATTAAAATGCTGAAAAGTATTATTTTTCATATACCAGCTGTTAATCTAACATGCTGGGGGAGCAGTCCAAATGGACACACATTTACCACATGGATATTAATTAGAGAATGAATTTTTCCTTGACACTGCAATTGTTTAGAAATATTTGTGTTTTAAGAAAGTCGAAAATTCTCATAAATATTAAATTAAATCTGGTGGAAATTATGATATCAAAGTTTTGCAGACATTTGTATGGAATCTAATACAAACAAAAAATGTGCTATAAAGAAATTATATTTTAAGACGAGAACATGTGTAACAATTCCTATCTTAATTGTTTACAAAAGCAAGATACAACTTATTTGTAGGAAAGTTATCTTTTATAGGTTCAAGGAATGCACATTAGAGGGACCGGCCGTGGCATAGTGGTTGGAACACGCGACTACCATGTGGGAGATCGCAGGTTCAAACGTGGCTCCAGTCATCTTAAAAAAATGCTTCTTTCATTGTCGGCTCCCCTCGAATGTTGTTGACAGCAACTTCGCAGTATTAAGTGTCGAGTCAATCGGTGTGTCTAGTAAGAGCTTCTCAAACAGCGACGTTCGCATTCGTCGATAAACAAGTAGGTGCCGTTAGTTGTGAATCTAAAAATAGAAAGCGTGTTAATTCACAACAACGCGAGAAGCTATCCCATACCTTATTCATGGAGTGAAAAGGGAAATTAAGTAAGTTTAAGAATGCACATTAGAGTGGCTCAAACTACCAAATGTGCGAAATCTTTAGCTGATAAATCAGATTATGAAAGTGTGTTCCCCTCGAAACCTATATGCAGAATTTCAGAACTCTACAATCAAGGGAAGGCGACGCACCTTGACTTTAAGTGCAGACGAATCCAGTACTTCGGTTTTTTTTTTATAGATTACACCGTGCAACAGTGGTTTTCACACTTGATGAAGACCATATATACGTGAAACTAGAGACCTTATGAAGTAAAACTGCGTTCTCAGTTTATCGCCAGAAGCCAGGATTTTTTTTAAAAGGACTTCAAAGTTTCAAAGGATAGACCACTTTCAAAAAATTAAATCAAAACTTTCCACGAACCATATGATAACGACACGGGTATCAAATTAAAGGTAAGAATCTCAGCAATGCAAACAAATAACAGATATTATTGGATCTGGACCAAAAATTTCAAATATGTCTCTTTAAAGTTTTAAAGATTAATATCATTTAAATAATTTTTTCTGAAAAAATATATGTTGAAAAGTTATATGTACATTTTATTAATCTGGCTTTACTAGTTTAATAAAAAAGAAAAAAAATTTAATCCTATTTCAAAATATTGTATGTATATAAAAAAAACTGAATAAAATTAATTAAAATGTAAACGTTGACTTTGCCGCTTATGCTGATCGTCTACGCACGACATATTATCCAACAATATTCTGCCATAATGTAGCATGCCTCCTAATCGATTTTCAATCTCGCGATTTCTTGATGAAAGCGCCCACCATGCTCATTACTGAAATTTCCTAAATTGTCGGGAAGAGTCAAGATGGTTGCCTAGCAAATGAATCTTTTTTGAAATTTTTGGTCCAGATTCATTAAACTCTGTTATTTGTTTGCATTGCTGAGATTGTTACCTTTCATTTGATATCCATATTGTTATCATGTGGTTCGTGGAAATATTTGATTTAATTTTTTGAAAGTGGTGTATACTTTGAAACTTTGAAGGCCTTTTAAAAAAAATCCTGACGTTCTGGAGATAAACTGAGAACGCAGTTTTACTACATAAGGTCTCTAGTTTCACGTATATAAGGTCTTCATCAAGTGTGAAAACAAAAATTGAAAATTGTCGCAGGGTGTTATTGTAGGCAGTCTCAAGTATATTGACATCGTTTAAACTTACAATTGCATAAAGTGGACAACAATGACTTTCAAACTTAAAAAAAATTTGATCATTAAAATATTTTTTTACGAAAATTAAAGATAACATTTATAGCTTTCCACTGATATATATCATCGTACAAATAAAAGGTAAAAGTGCCAGTTTCTTCTAATATTAAACAAAATCTTGATCCATTTAGCTGCACATACTTCAGAAGTGATGAAATATATTGATACAAAATAATTTTTTTTGTTGTTCTGTTTTCCAAAAAAATATTTCGTCTTTGGAGAAGGCTGAATATTATAAAAAGTTTTATTGTATATTATCGCAACATTGGATAAAATAAATATTTATATTGGTTTATATCACATTTAACAAATAAATTTTAAAATAAGTAAAATTAATATAAAAATAGTTATAATAAAAAATAGCGAAAAAATCCTTTTTGTTCAGCTTTGAGAGAGTTGCAACCGTGACAGCAACGGGCATATCGTGGCATGATGGTTTTGATGGTTGTTGCCTACAGCAACTCTATAGTAAAAAAATGCTGACGTTTGGAATTGACGTTAAATTGTGGGACCTATTGTCTAAAGTAAAGAGACGCTCCTATCATGAGGCTGACCTGAGATCGAGCCATATCACTATCTCGAAAATCTCTAACATATGCCATTAATTAGATGCAAAAAAAATAATTGTTATTTTTAGTTAATTTACTCATATGTGAGAATCCCCCATATATTTACATATAAGACCATCAGTGCAAAAGTGGTGTGACTAAAAACTAATTAATTATGAAAGAATGGGGACTACCTCTAAATTGAGGGGAATTCAAATCAGCTCTTACATATGTGGAAAGTAGAACAGTTTTTGAGATATCATCAAATTTCCATTTTTTGTGTTTTGAAAAAAGGTAGGTCTATTAAAATGCCATTTTCTCTGGTTTTATAAAGATAATAAAATTAGTTCTTAAAAAAACGATAGCTGTTTACAATCCAATAATAAATGACGAAGTTATGGCACTTCAAAGTTAGATTTTTGTAAAAATTTAGATGATTTTTCAAGTTTTTGCTGCCTTTCATTAAGTGTCTTTCCGTGTTTCCGTAAAAATTACTCCGGTTTCAGACAACTACATGATAGAATAATATCTTATAAAAATTGTTTGCCCTTGGTCATCAAAATCGGATGAAAAGTAAACTCTACATTCACAATTAAGTACACATACAGCTAAACAGCTAAGACAGCTAAAATTGTACTTTTTGTGTATCATAAATTATACTCTTAAAGTACAATAAATTGTACTCTCTGTGTACAATAAACTATACTCTGAGTACAAAAAAAAACCTTTCTTACAACAATTTTAGTACAGTAAAAGTACTTTTTAGTACAATAAATTTACTCTTTGGTATAGTAAATGTACTCTTTGATACTAAATGTGCTTTTTGTACACTAAATGTACTTTTGAGTACAATAAAAGTACTTTTTGATATAATTAATTGTACATTTAAGTACAATAACTTTTACATTTTGGTACAATAATTAAATTTTTTCTGTGCAATACATATTAATATTTGGTACAATAAATTTATTATTTGGTACAACAAAATGTACTTTTTCGTATGTAGAAAAAAATCAAAGCAATTGATTGAATTGCACATGAAAAACAGTCAACGAAACATGTCTGTGGTGCAAACTACTTGCAAGAATGTTGTCAGAAAAAAAACTGACAAAATATTGAACTCTGTGAAAGAATTCAATAACCTCTCTTAGATCCTGAAAATTTAAATTTCATAATAGACACACCAAAGTCGTCATATCCACTGATTTCATCAATCTATGACTAAATCTAAAATTTGGTCAATGTCGGACAAATGATATAAGCAACTCTCTTAGATCCTGAAAATTTTAATTTCATAGTAGACACACCAAAGTCGTCATATCCATGGATTCCATCAATCTATGACTAAATCTAAAATTTGGTCAATGTCGGACAAAGGATTCAAGGACCTCTCATAGATCCAGAAAATTTAAATTTCATAGTAGGCATACCAAAGTCGGTATATCCATTGATTTAATCAATTTATAACTAAATCTACAGTTTGGTCAATGTCGGACAAAGGATTCAAGGACCTCTCTTAGAGTACACAATCGAAAAAAAATTACACCGAAAACGATGAAGCCGCTTTGTTCTATTGAAGATAACTCAACAATCCGCATATTTCCGCAGCTGAAATTTACATCATATAATCTGTAAATATTGGTAAATATTTTACAACAAATTTGGTTGTCAACTTCGATCGACGTCGCAAATAAAACTCTAAGTGAAATTTAACTCTAAATTAATTTAATAAAATAGACACAGCATGCTGAGATGTTTTTAATTCTTTTAAATAATAGTTTATACCTTTCTTTACAATATTTAATTCTTCCATTGTTTAAGAATTTTTTTTAAAGAGGTTTTTACGTTTTTTTTTGGACCTTCTCTTGAAAGTTACTCACGTTGCGAAACATAATTATTTTCATAGTCTGCCTTTGGCAGCTATTCTTAAAGAGGGCAGGTGGAATAAAGCAAAAACAAAAGTAATTTGAAAGAGCAAAATCTATTGTGAGATAGTATTGCCACAGTTTTACCCAGAATTTTGACTTAATTTTATTATTTTTGGCCAATAGGGACGACCACTGTGCCGCCCTCTGCTTGACAATTAAAATTTCGTCCTCCTGAAGTGCAACATATCATTCTTCAGGGGTTTAAATACAGTTTTGATACTCCAGTTCTGCCCACTGATCAAAGATTTCAATTACGTCTGCATATTTTTATTTTTTTTTATAGATTTTTTTTATTTCTTGCTCTAAAAGTTAGTTTAGTCACGCCCACTTCGCTCATTCATCAAATATTAAAATTACGTTTGCATATTCATAATTGTATTGCCGTGTGCTATCTGGGGATCAAATTTTATCTCTCTAGCTCTAAAAATAGTTATGCCACACCCACTCCGCTCATAGGGTAAAACATTAACAAAATAGCCTGGTAATTTCGAAACAGTCTACCAAATTGCAATGGAATCGGTTCCTGAGGCACACACAAACTCACAAATATACGAACACAATCACAATTATAATATTAATAGGGATATAATTGTATAAAAACGTGCACAGTAGGGTGAGTCTTATTTTTTTTTTTTTGGAATTTTTCATGGGCCAACTTAAAATTTTATTAAGACGTACAAACTAACCCTATGTGAGTTATTTTGATTTTTTTCTTAAAGGTTTAGGAGTCGCTACCGGGCTTCAAAGTTTGTGATTTTACCGTCACCCTTAGGAATAGGCAGCATAACTTGAGTAAACCTTAACAGATCCTTCTGAAAATTTTTCAGAGTTTAGGAAAATATATCCAGATCCAAAAAAATCTACCGAGTGTAAATAATATTTAACTACATTTTAAAAATTTATTGAACATTGTAAGCAGTAAATAAAGATGTATATAGTTTACAATTATATTTTTTTAATGTTATGTTTTTCACGCAATGAATTGGTATTTAATTTGAATTACTTACATTATTATTTTAATTTTACATTTTAAATTTATAATTTAATTTTCATAAAGTAAATTTTTATTCCCTAGACAAATTTTTGCATGTGTTCATTTTATGCAAAATATGATGGAATTCGGTGTTCTTACAAGAAAGATATTATGTAAAACTATGGGGGTGAATTCGGTCATTTGTATGGGATGTACCAGAAGGGGTGTGGCAAAGTTTTTGGTTTTTTGTCAGTTTATCTGTTATTACAAGTGGATTAAACAGACCAAGTTTAAATATCCTCCAGTTGTCCGTTTGGAAGAAATATTAATTTGCCAAAAATAGGTCATTTTGTATGGGAGGTACCAGAAGGGGTGGGGCAATTCTGCCCATTTACAAATCCATTACTTAATACTGAAAAATTTTCATTAGGATCTGTTAAGATTTACTAGAGTTATCTTGCCTATTCCTAAGGGTGACGGGTGAAATTATAGCCACTTTAAGAAAAAAATCAAACAAATTTACATAGGTTTTTTTTGTACGTCTTAATACAATTTTAACTTGGCCCATGAAAAAAGTTGAAAAAGTTGTCAAATAAGAATCAACTATTCCATCGATGGAATAGTTTAATTCTATGCCGTTTGTCGTATTGGGCGCACATTTTTGTTGCGGTATAGTCAAAGTATTGTTGTTTCAATAGAACTTGCATACGCAGTACGCAGATATGTTAGACTGTTTTTACGGTTAATTATGCGTTTTTAAAAAGAAATTCTTTTAGAAAAAATTAAAAAAAAACACACACACACAAATGTGCGACAGAATGGAGTTCACAACAATCTTAAGTATCAAGTATCTTAAGACCAAATTCGTTTCAGGACTTTTTAAGACGATTGAGCTAAGTCCGTCCGTCTGTCTGTCTGGCTGGCTGGCTGGCTGACTGGATGGCTGGTCAGCAGGATAACTCGAGTAAACCTTAACGGATCGGTATGAAAATTTACCAGTATTAATATTTTTCAAAACGAACTTATGGGATTGTAAATGGGCAAAATAGCCCCACCCCTTCTGGTACCTCCCATACAAAATTACCTATTTTTGGATAATTTATATTTCTTTCATAACTTCCAAACGGACGATCGTAGGATATTTGAATTTGGTAAGTTTATTTATCTTGTAAAAGTAGACAAAACACCAGATAACATAACTATTTGACACATCCCTTCTGGCACCTCCCATACAAATGACCGAACTCACCCCCAAAGTCTTACAAACATAGCTTTTTTGTAAGTAAACTGAATTCACTCAACTTTTGAGTATGATGTTCCCTTATAAAAATGGGACTCAGGAATGAATATGGACTATATCGGTTCACGCCTTCTGGTACCTCCCATACAAAATGACCTATTTTTAGAAAATTTATATTTCTTCTATAACTTCCAAACGGACTCTTGGAGGGTAATGAAAATTGGTCGATTAATTTATGTTGTTATAGGAGGCAAAACCCCAGAAAACCCAACTATTTAACACACCCCTTCTGGTACCTCCCATACAAATGTCCGAACTCACCCCCAGAGTCTTACAAACATATCTTTTTTGTAAGTACACTGAATTCAGTTACATTATGCATAAGTTGTACGGTTATTAAAATATGAATCAGGAATGAATATGGACTATATCGGATCACCCCTTCTGGTACCTGCCATACAAAATGACCTATTAAAATTAAAATTAATATTTCCCCCCATAACTTCCAAACGGTCACATGGGGGGTAATGAAAATCAGTCGGTTAATTTATATTGTGATAGGAGGCGAAACCTCAGAAAACCTAACTATTTGACACACCCCTTATGGTACCTCCCATACAAAGGACCGAACTCACCCCCATAGTCTTACATACATATTTTTTTTTAATAAGAACTGTATCGATTCACCCCTTTTCGTACCCCCAAGCAAAATTACCTTTTTTTTGAAACATTAATATTTCTCACAACAATATCTTATATTGGGTGATGGTATTTATCAGTCAGTTTACCTGACTGAAATTTCTGTACTGGTTACATAATAAATTGTTTCCATTCGGTTAAGACAGCAGTGTTGCTATCTGCATATGTAACCGAAATTTTTACATCATGATAATGATTTCACAAGTATAACCAATGAACAAGTTTCATTACTTGCACCGGTGACCATAAACGTGTATCAATACATAATGGCCATAATACGATTACATCCCCATACCGTCACAATCGTTTCAACATTTGTCAACTTCATTTGTGTCACCAACAACACATTTCCAACAAACACAATCCAATACCCCTTGACTTCTCAGACAAGTAAACTAAGGAATTGAAAATGTAATCAATTTTATCACAAAATAGCAAAAGTTATCTTACTAAATGAAGAACTAAAAAAACAGCAAGTTTACTTTCAACTATAGAAAAAGGAAGCAAAAGAAAAACACTATTCCAAGTATTGATAAAAATCTTGACTGCAACACACACCAGAGTTCAACGTGACTACTTACAATCAATGACAAGGCGGTGGTAACCATTGGGCGGAGAGGGGTTTGGTATTTGTAAAGCAGTTGTTTGTATTGTTCCTTGTACCGGTAACACAATGATGTCGCCCGCCAATATGGTACCTGCTGCACGTTTTACTAAAGAATTCAGTACAAAACGGAAAAAAGAAGTGACATTACAAAGGAAACCGAAGTATTCAATTGGTAATTGGTAATAGGATGTGTAGATCGTTATCGTAAAATTATGACCAAATGCTAATAAAGTGATTAAATTTAGTGTGAAAGTTCTTATTTATAACTTCAGTAGCAGTCCTAAGCAGCCGTCATAGTGTGTATAATGTTGATGATATAATGCCACACAATGAATGTAAAACGTGAACATTCACTGAATACCTACTGGTCATAGTTGGTAATAATCCATGCAAATGTAAAATACATTCAAAAATAGCATTAACCCAGTTTATAATAAAGCACAGTGATATTTATGGCTATGCAATGGAATTTCTGCTGGAGTATGGTATATTTAAACTATACGATTTGGCACATGTTCACCTAAACGTATGAAATATAATACAGTGGTTTTATGTAAAGTATACATAACTAAACTTACTGCAGTAAACAAGTAATACTCGTACCATATACAGCTTTGACTAGTGTTTACTATTTTTTATAAGGTACTAAATACAGTTCAATCGTGCCCACCCTGCGTATGTGGAATTTTATTGTTGGCAACATTGTTGAGTTACTCATACGTCCCTTAGTAATTCCGCACTATCTGCCGTAGTAAATGACAAGGATATATGACCCAAAGATGGCAGCTATGTAGTTATTGCGGCAGCGCCAGATGTGGCATAAAATTATTTATAACACAATAAAGCTTCGAACTCAAATAAAATGGGAGACCATAAAAGTGACATCACTTGTGGGTACCGCCACCTCCTTACTACCAACAAAATCAACAACAAAAAAAGACCGCCAATAAACACGAAAATCTAAACAGTAAAACAATACAAATAAAAGCTCCAATAATTCATATCAATTCTCGCAAGTTTTCTATGAATTTGTGGTAGATTTGTGAAGCAACTGAATGTTTTCGAAATTGTTGAAAAATTGCCAAAAGATTTTCTTAACCACTCCGAATAGTTTCCCATGATAATTGTTTCGCTACGCTAAGAAAAAAAAACAATAAAAGCTAAACGAAAAACCAAACGAACTTTTCCAAATACTTTCTATGTGCTCTCCTATATTCAATTTGAAGAAACTAGAAAGAAAGCAAACAAAACACGAAAAAACTGTGGGAAATAGTAAAGGATTTTAGGATTTAAGTGAGGCATGCGACACTCACCGGCTGCTAACCAACTTTCACTTTTAGTTCCGCTTCTATTTTTTTCAGGGGGTTTTCCTACTTAGCACTGTTACCTCCTGTTTCTTTGGAGCCGTCTGCGACAGTTGTGTGCCGCATATGGTGTAAGGAGGCAAAAGCGTGCAGACTTTTTTGTTTTGTTTTTTTTTTTTGTCGCTGCTAGAAGTTAGTGACTCTTCTTGTCAGGTGGTGGCTTCATTCACTCAAGTTGGTTGTTTGTTGTGACTGTCTGGTGCCTGAGCATTTCACACGTGAACGGGAACTCAACAAAGTTATACGCTTTGTCTTTGTCGTTTGGTGGCTTCTGACGGTGGAGCGGCGGCTAGAAAAACGTGTCATTTCAAATAAATCAAATTTGTTGCATTGTGACTTTATTTTTTGTTTTGTTTCAAGTGTCTGTGAGATTTTCAATTGCGTGTTCTGTGAATTGTTTTACGGGTCTGTAAAATATGTTTTCTCGTTTCTCTCGCAAATATTTGTTTTTTAGCTGTGGACTTTTTCGACCAACTATTTAATTATAAAGTTTTTTTTTTCATTTTAATTTACTTTAAATTTAATTTAGTTGGTAAATAATTAAAAACAACGCAACAAAGTTGTATTGTTGGGAAATTCCCATAGTTTTTGGAAAATATTTCACTGTTTCGGCGTTAAGTGGTAAACATTTGAGTTGTGAACGAGCGAGGTTTTAAAATGGGCGACACGGATGCGGTAAGTTTAATAAACATAGTATGAGAATCACTGAAAACATAAATTATCTGCACCTGCACAAAATATGAAAGGATATCATTAAGAGTCAACACACACATCTTTTACAAAATTATGACTTTCTGGTTAAATTCTGTTAAATTTTCCGTAGAAAGTTCACAATTATTGTGATGTAGGAAATTTTTATACCATCAACCTTGGGGATATGATACGACCCAAAAGTGTAACACATAGAAGGAGTCACTTTTGACCCAAGGTTTCTTTGAACCAAATTCGATTCAGGACTTTTTAAGTCGCTTGAGCCATGTCCGTCTGTCAGTCTGTCCTGCTGGTGCGCACGATAACTTTCGAAAGACGTAACCAAATGTTTTGAAATTTTGCACGAGTTAAAATTTCCCAAAAATTGCGAATGGGCTACATGGCCCAGCCCCTTCTGGTACCTCCCATACAAATACATCATTCCGCCCACTTTAGAAATCGAGTTATAATAACAATACACCCAACGGAATCGTACCCAAATTCTGTACTAAGTAAAGTCATAACAGGATAAAGCTTTGGATAAAAATTGGAAGTCTAGCCACGCCCCTTCTGGTACCTTCCATACAAATGTACTTTTACGTCCACTTTAGAGATGGAGTATACAAGGCGATCATACCCAAATACTTTCTTTAGTAAAACTATAGCAGGATATAGTTTTAGAGAAAAAAAAATTGTACCCGTCTGGTACCTCCCATATACATCTGGTACCGCCCATTTTAGAAATCGATTAATATTATTAATAAATCTAACGTGATCGTGCCAAAATTCTGTATTAAATTAAGTTCAAGCAGGATAAAGTTTTGGGGAAAAAATCTGGAAGTCTAGACACGCCCCTTCTGGTACTTTCTATACAAAGTTCCACTCTGCCCACTTTGGAGATGGAGTAAAAATATCAATAAACTCGACGCGATCGTGTCCAAATTCTGTATTTTTTAAAGCTATAACTGGACATAGTTTTGGAGAAATAAAACTGGAAGACTAGACGCGCCCCTTCTGGTAACTCCCATACAAATGTACCACTCCGCCCACTTTTGAAATCGAGTAATAACATCAATATAATAGAAAATTTTATGTTTTACTGAGGGTGAGGGTTGACGAATATCAAAAATTAACTTAATATAACATACCTAATATAATTGCCTCACAGTTATAAGTGCTGACATATCCCACTTTTAAACATACTTTGGAAATGTTTCCATAGCTCGAAATCAAGATGTTTGGCTTGCTTACTTTCCACACCAACCCTCAGCTTATTACCGAAAAAAAAAACACTTTTTCCAAGCCCCTTTCGCTCCCTTATCGAAATCAAATATTATGTTGGTATCTTAATTTGTGTATCAAATATTATCCCCTCCGTCAACTATGTATTTGAAAATAAACACTTTTGCCACATATAAACCCGCCCAGTCGTACCTACATATCAAAATTGATCTCTTTAACCCTTAAAACTTTTTGCCACGGTTCCATTTTGTCTACATATTCATATTTGTTATGCCGAGTGCCATCTGTATAATAAATTTCATCTCTCTGGGGATACTAAATACATTGTTAACGACCCACATGCCTATTAATAGAAAAACACATGTAGTGTTCTCTTGCCGAATACTATCTGAGTACCAAATTGTATATCATTTGTGTTTAAGTATAGTTTTGTCATAGCCACTCCGCCCTAAGACTCAAAAATTTCGTCTGCGTATTCAAATTTGTGTTTTCTGCAAATGTCAGGATATTAAATTTTAACTCTCTAGGACTAAAAAAGAGTTTGGCCATGCCAATGCTGCACACTGATTAAAAATTTAAATTTCGTCGGCATATTCACATTCGCGATGCCGAGTACTATATGTGCAATAAATTTGTTATCACTAGCTTTACCAGCGCTAACTCTCTAGCCACGCCCATACCGCCCATAGGGTAAATAATTCCGAGAATACACGGTATACGGTAATCTCCGTAAAGTAGTATGTAAAGGGTTTTCCAATAAGAGGTGTTATTTTGATATTCAAAGAAAAATGAAATTTTTTGAGTTAAATGTACGGATTTTTTTTCATGAAAAACAACATCAGCCAAATGGCCACCGCGAGCACGCTTAAAGGAGCATATCTTTTTCATGAAATTTTCCATAACCAAATCGCAAAGTGGCTGCCTTATGTCCTCGATAGCATCACGAATTTTATCTTTGAGGTCTTGAATCGACGCTGGGCTTAAAGGAAGAAGTCGAAAGGTGTTAAATCGCAAGATCTCGGTGGCCAATTGCGATCACCTCTTCGAGAGATAACACGGTCTGGAAACTATTCCCGTAATAGATCAATGGTTTCGTTGCTTGTGCGGCACGTAGCGCCATCTTGTTGAAAGAAAACGTTGTCCAGATCAATACCATCCAACTCCGACCATAAAAAACCATTAATTATCTCTCGATAGCGCAATCTATTCACCGTATCTGTTGATCCAACCTCGTTTTCGAAAAAGTAAGGTGGAGAGGCATCTCAACAATAACTCTTGGGTTTTCCGAGCCCCAGATAATAATTTTGCTTGTTGTCCTAGCCACCGAGGTGGAAATGGACCTTATCAGTCAAGATGATTTTTCGATGGAATTCCGGATCATTTTCATGCATTTCTAGGATCCAATCAGCCAAGACCCGACGTTGTTGATGATCGGCCGGTTTGAGTTCTTGTGTTAACTGAACTTTTTAAGCCTTAAGACCCAAGTTTTTATGCAAAATACGGGGTAATGACGTCAGTGAAAGCCCAATTCCAAAGAGCGACGAGAAATGGACAAACCTGGGTTTTCTTCAACACTTTGGGCTACAGCAGCAATATTCTGACTTGTTCCAACAGCTCGAATTTTATCACCAATTTTTGTATTGCGGACCGACAAGGTGCGTCACGACGACTAAAAAATTCTTTAGTTTTGCGAACTGCTATTGCAAGATTTTTACCATTTTTATACCATCACCCTTAGGGATGAGGGTATATATCATTTGATACGACCCAAAAGTGTAACACATAGAAGTAGTCACTTCAGACCCTAGGTTTCTTAGAACCAAATTCAATTCATGACTTTTAAAGTTATTTCAGCCATTTCCGTCTGTCTGTCTGTCTGGTGGCTGTCCGCCTGGTTCGTACGATAACTTTCGAAAGACGCAACCAAATGTCTTGAAATTTTGCACGAGTTAATATTTCCCCAAAACTACTTACGGTATTGCAAATGGGCTACATGGCTCCGCCCCTTCTGGTACCTCCCATACAAATACATCATTCCGCCCACTTTAGAAATCGAGTTATAATATCAATACACCCAACGGGATCGTACCCAAATTCTGTACTTAGTAAAGTCATAACAGGATGAAGCTTTGGATAAAAAATTAGAAGTCTAGCCACGCCCCTTCTGGTACCTTCCATTCAAATGTACCTTTACGTCCACTTTAGAGATGGAGTATACAAGGCAATCATACCAAAATACTTTCTTTAATAAAACTATAGCAGAATACAGTTTTTGAGAAAAAAAAATTGTACCTGTCTGGTACCTCCCATGTACATCTGGTACCGCCCACTTTAGAAATCGATTAATATTATTAATAAATCTAACGTGTTCGTGCCAAAATTCTGTATTAAGTAAAGTTCAAGCAGGATAAAGTTTTGGGAAAAAAATCTGGAAGTCTAGACACGCCCCTTTTGGTACTTTCCATACAAAGTTCCACTCCGCCCACTTTGGAGATGGAGTAAAAATATCAATAAACTCGACGCGATCTGGTCCAAATTCTGTATTTTTAAAGCTATAACTGGACAAAGTTTTGAAGAAATAAAACTAGACGCGCCCCTTCTGGTAACTCCCATACAAATGTACCACTCCGCCCACTGCACCTGCACCTGCACAAAATATGAAATGATATCATTAAGAGTCAACACACACACATCTTTTGCAAAATTATGACTTTATGGTTAAATTCTGTAAAATTTTCCGTAGAAAGTTCACAATTATTGTGATGTTGGAAATTTTTATACCATCAACCTTAGGGATATGATACGACCCAAAAGTGTAACACATAGAAGGAGTCACTTTTGACCCAAGGTTTCTTTGAACCAAATTCGATTCAGGACTTTTTAAGTCTTTTGAGCCATGTCCGTCTGTCTGTCTGTCCGGCTGGTGAGCACTATAACTTTCGACAGACGCAACCAAATGTTTTGAAATTTTGCACGAGTTAAAATTTCCCAAAACTACTTACGGTATTGCAAATGGGCTACATGGCCCAGCCCCTTCTGGTACCTCCCATACAAATACATCATTCTGCCCACTTTAGAAATCGAGTTATAATAACAATACACCCAACGGAATCGTACCCAAATTCTGTACTTAGTAAAGTCATAACAGGATAAAGCTTTGGATAAAAAATTAGAAGTTTAGCCACGCCCCATCTGGTACCTTCCATTCAAATGTACCAAATGCATCATTCCGCCCACTTTAAAAATCGAGTTATAATATCAATACACCCAACGGGATCGTACCCAAATTCTGTACTTAGTAAAGCTATTACAGGATAAAGTTTTGGAAAAAAATTGGAAGTCTAGCCACGCCCCTTCTGGTAGCTCCCATACAAATTCACCTTTCCGCCACTTTAGATATGGAGTAATAATATCAATAAATCCATCGCGCTCGTACCCTAATTCTTAATTTAGTAAAGCTATAGCAGGATACAGTTTTTGAGAAAAAAAACTGGAAGTCTACCAACGCCCCATCTGGTACCTCCCACACACATCTGGTACCGCCCACTTTAGAAATCGATTAATATTATTATTAGAACTACCGCGATCGTGACCAAATTCTGTATTTAGTAAAGTTCAAGCAGGATAAAGTTTTGGAGAAAAAATCTGGAAGTCTAGACACGCCCCTTCTGGTACCTCCCATACAAATGTACCGCTCCGCCCACAATTCTGTATTTTATTAAGTTATAACAGGATAAAGTTTTGGAGAAAAAATTGGAAGACTAGCGGCGCCCCTTATGGGACCCCCCATACAAATGTACCTTTCCGCCCACTTTAGAGATGAAGTAATAATATCAATACATCCAACGCTATCGTGCCCAAACTCTGTATTTAGTAAAGCTATAACAGGATAAAGTTTTGGAGGATAAACCTAGAAGTCTAGACACGCCCCTTCTAGTACCTCCCATACAAATTTACCACTCCACCCACTTTAGTAATCGAGTAAAAATATGAATATAATAGCAATTTTTTTTATTTTACTGAGGGTGATGGTATATGTAAGTCGGGTCGCCCGACTGAAACTTTCTTACTGGTTGTAGTGAAGTTTAACAATTTCAATGCGTTGTTGATGCGTGTATTGTTCCATTTTTAGTAATGGCGTAGTTTCTACTTTGGGACCGGCCGTGGCATAATGGTTAGAACAGGCGACTACCATGCGGGAGATCACAGGTCCAACCCCTGGCATCAGTCATCTTAAAAATGAAAAATTTTCTTTCATTGTCGGCTCCCCTCGAATGTTGTTGACAGCAACTTCGCAGTATAAGAGTCGAGTCAATCGGCGTGTCCAGTAAGAGCTTCACAAACAGTGACGTTCGCATTCGTCGATAAACAAGTAGGTGCCATCAGTTGTGAATCTAAAAATATAAAGCGTGTTAATTCACAACAACGCGAGAAGCTATCCCATACCTCATTCATGGGGTGTAAAGGGAAATTAAGTTAAGTAGTTTCTATGTTACTTGTCAAATGTCAAAGAATAAATGCTTCAAAAGTGACAGCTACCGAAATAGCGGGCCATTCACAATAACACCTCTCATTGGAAACCCCTTTATGTTCGCCAATATAATTCTCATTACTTTTCATTGATGACATCTGATATTGAAAATGCACTAAAGCAAATAGGAATATTGTTTTTTAAGGACCAAATTCAAATTTGTTTTAGATTAAACTAAAAATTTCACCCGACAATAAAAAAAAGTTCGACATAGGGGGATCTGTCCTCCCCGGCTTTTAATAAACTCACAGTAAAGGAGTTATTCCGCCCCCCAAAAATTTGCTGACGAGACATTTTACAATTTTTTTTAGAAGCGATCGACATAAATATATGCCGAATCACTTGAAGAGATAAAAATCTTATATACATTATTAAATGTTTCCAAGCTAACATTAACAGGCACATGATGATCTTTCAAATAAATTTCCCGCACATTATTATTTCTAGCACGTCAATCACCTTATGCTTTCAGTTCATAGAAAGTTAGTTACCTCACGGCCTACGTAACCGTGTCCTCAAATCAAAAACTATTTCCATTCATTCTCCCCCTACCCCCTCCCCATACAAACAACATATTTATACACAAATATTTACATTTTATTGTTAGCCATAAATGTTAACTAAATTAAGAACATTGGGTTTGAAAAACAAAAAAAATACTGTACAATCGTAAATATTTTAGACAAATAGCTTAAATGTCATAACCCTTTCAACTGATTGGCATAAATTTGGTGACTTCTCCTTTGGTGACTTCTAATAATTCTGATAAAGTTTGCGGTTAGTTGCCATTGCAATCGTACCACCAACATTACCTCCACCAAAAAAAAGAAAAGACTAACCAATTGTAGGCAATATTTGTTGAATCAATAAGAAGTGATGAGGTGAAAGTAAGGAGGCAAAGGGCCATAATAACTATTCAGGTCATGTTACAATGGGAAACTGAGTTTCATGACAAAAATTCCTTAACTGTAAATGAATACGTTCGATATGAATTCGACGAGTATTTTGTTATATTACCAATATATGCTAATGAACTGACAAACGCTGGTTAAATGTGTTGTATGAATACGAAAGTGGGCATAAAAGTGAATATCATTAAAATGTAAACAACTCCAAGGAGTTGTGGTACCTCTCAACCATAAACCCCACCTCTACGTAGTAATAGATCCTTAAATTTGATATGTTTTCACATACTCGTATCAATCACATGAAATCATTTGCACTTTGTCGCACATCTTGTCAAGATACTATACAGTTACTTCCGCTATGCCAGAGGAACTAAGAAAAGTGTTTTTACCTCAGATGAGACCAGCCGGTCCACCACGACCACCATTTCCAGGTGGCATGCCGCCAAGGCCCATGGGTGCACCAGGACCCCGACCTGGAGGTCCACCAATGCCACCCGGTGTTGGAGGTGGCGGCGGCATGAGACCCGGTGGACCACCGCCCTTACGTACTATGGATAGTCGTGGAAATTTATTAATGGGTCCTGGTGCACCAGGACCACGACCTGGTGGTCCACCACAAATTCGACCCCCCAGTGGGGTCAGCGGAGGTGGCCCACAAAGTCCACCAGGCCAACAAGGTGCACCGCGACCCCAAGGTGCCTTTCCATGGCCACCACCACAGGCGCCTGGGCAACAACCGCAAGCAGCGAATCGTCCACCAAATCCCTACCCAGGAAATCAGCCCGCGCGACCGCCCTTCAACCGTCCACCTGGAGCACCAAATGCCCAACCACAACAGCCACAAACACAACGTCCACCGGCACCCCAACAGCAACAGCAGAGACCTCCTTCATCGATGTCGAATAACGACGATGACGATGTGGTAATGGGCCAAGCGGTGACGCCCCTCAAGTTGGCACAGTTTAAAAGTGATCCCATGGGTCCAGCGCTTACCGAAGACATAGAACCACCCTACAAGGATAATTACAAATCACCGCTATCGAATGTAAAAACCAGTGATTTATCGCTAACATCTCCCGATTCGTATGCGAATGACTCCAGTATTTCACAATCTCTCAGTGGCGAAATCGCAAGTTCAAAAATTAGTAAGATTAAGATAATGATTACAAATAATAATTACTTGAAGCCATTTCTTATCTTAAAGTATTGTTTTCGCATTGTAATAGATAAGTTGAACTAATCTATTCTACTTACTATTTACAGAAGGTGATAATGACAGTGGCGTGGATGAGTCTACCCAAGAAAAGGTGAGTTTGCATTACAAATAAATATTTAATATTTCATTAAGATGGCGCTATGTCTAATGTTATTTGAGGTGTATGATCCTAATACAGGTTTAGGCTAAGGTGGTCTTTTTAAGTTTTCAATGAAAATTCAATAGCAAAACAATATTAAAGATTTATAAAACGATTTTTTTTTTGTGAACATTTTACTGATAACACTCCAGTACAATATGAAAAAAAAATCGAAGGGACTTGGAGAGTGACGTAGTGCATGGTGCAGGTCTGGTCGAGTACAATATGAATATGTAAAACAAAGTTTCCTAACACCCTCAAAATCTTGACTTACGGTACAAAACCAGGGTTTTTGGGTCTTTCCTCATTTATGATTTGATGACTCATGCGGTTCTGAACCAATTTTGTATCTATAGACGAAAAGGATTCTGAAAGAAGAATCTTAGACCTTTCCAACGATATATATGTTTTTATAGATAACTGTCTTTCGTACGTTAATCATCATGTAATAAATCTGTAGAAAAAGTTAAAGTGTAAAAAAGTGTTAATGAATTCGTGGGAATACCGAAAGGATCTTTTACGGTATCAACTGTGAACTAAGGAAAAAGTCTCTAGTTAATACTCAAGTAATCATCATTTGTAATGGGTTGGGTAAAACTCCCGGTTTCTGTGGTGAAATAGAAAAAGTGCTTAAGTCGACTTAAGCAAAAATTGAGATAAGAGCATAATGTTGACCCCGTACTGAAAAGTACAGCTGAGGGAATTTTAGCTTATCTTAGTTAGACGTAAAATTTCAATTGGAATAATAACTTAAGTTTATTTAAAATTTGCTGTATTTCAAATTGACAAATACAAGGCTGACATCACCGCCATACAGGAAATGAGATGGACGGGACAGAGATGCACACGGCGAAAGAACCGTGACATATTTTACAGCTGCCATGCAGAAAGACACAAATTTGGATGTGGTTTCATAGTCGGCAAGATACTTCGACACCTGGTCTCGCGATTTAACCCGTAAGTGACCGAATAGCCACCATTCGCATCCGGGCGAAATATTTTTACGTTACGCGGATTTGTGAACACGCCCCGACAGAAGATAAAGACGATGAGGTTAAAGATGCATTTTACGAGCGCCTAGAGGAAACATACGACCGCTGCCCTGGCCACGACATTAAAATTGTTCTGGGAGACTTTAATGCAAAAACAGGAAGGAAGGATGTTCTTGGTCCATCGATCGGTAAATTCAGCCTGCATACCGACACGTCAGACAACGGGTTTAGGCTGGTTAGCTTCGCAGCGGGAAGGAACATGGTAGTGAGTGGAACCAGATTCCAGTACAAAGATATCCACAAGGCAACTTGGCTATCTCCCGATCAAAACACCAAAAATCACATTGTTCATGTGGTAATTGATGGCAGGCATGCATCTAGTGTCATGGACGTGCGTGTGATCCGTGGTGCTAATATTGGCTCGAATCATTACCTGGTTGCAGCCAAGGTGCGCACAAGATTGAGCATTCCATGGCAACCGCCGCAACAACCGTGCTAGGATAAGAAAGCGGCGCTCAGACGAATCCTGGTATGATGAAGAATGTCGCATAGCGTCTGAGGAACAGTATGCTGCTTATAGGGCAACGCTACAGCCAATTGTAACCCGTGCTGTTAGGGAATGGCATAAGGATAAAGCAAAACAGGCGGGACAGCTATTTAGGCGAAAAAAACGTCAGATGAAGGCACGGGAGAACGAGGATATAGAGCGATACAGGGATAGAGGTGAGGCCCGAAAACTTTACCGGAAAGTAAGAGCAAATGGATACGGTAATGGCCTCCCTGTAAGGGCAATGATGGAATTCTGGTCACGGATACGCAGAGTGTGCTGCACATATGGAGAGAACACTTCCAGCAACAGCTGGTTCCAGAAGACAGCGCACGTGAAGTTATCACGCCAATTGTCGACGACGGCTTAGATTGCCCACCACCAAGTCAAGCCGAGGTAAGAAGAGCAATATCGCGGCTGAAAAACAACAAAGTAGCCGGTGCCGACGGTATGCCCACAGAGCTCTTCAAGTCCGGTGGCGAGGAGTTGATAACGAGCATGCACCAGCTCCTGCGCACGGTTTGGCTTAAAGAGTGCATGCCTGCCGATTGGAATGTAGGCGTATTATATCCTGTGCTGAAAAAAGGTGATCCAAGTGTGTGCTCCAACTACAGCGTGATCAGCCTTTTACCCATCGCATATAAGGTCCTGTCGAGTGTGCTATTTAAAAGACTACCTTGTTTTCCAACCTGATCGGGCCTTATCAGTGTGGCTTTAGACCTGGAAAATCAACAACTGACCAGATTTTCACACTTCGGCAAATCCTGGAAAAGACCCAAGAGAAACAGATTGACACGCACCATCTTTTCGTCGACTATAAAACTGCCTTCGACAGTCCGATACGGCAGAAATTGCTCGAAGTCATTGCTGAGTTTGGTATTCCAACGAAGCTGATACGTCTTTGCGGAATGACGCTGACTGACACGAAGTCTTCAGTGAAGATTGGCAAGGACCTTACGGAGCCATTCTGTACCAGACGAGGGTTAAAAGAAGGCGACGGCCTATCGTGCGATCTCTTCAACATTGTGATGGAGATGATAATGAGAAAAGCTGCAGTAAACACGAGTGGCACTATATTTAACAAAAGCCACATGCTACTCGCGTACGCTGATGACGTCGACATCATCTGTCGAAAACTGCGGTATGTGACTGCAGCCTTCTCAGGTATACAGAAGGAATCAGCGAAAATGGGACTAACGGTGAACGAGGACAAAACGAAGTTATTAGTTTCAACGAACAAAGAATCTACTCGTTTGGGAAACTGCGTGAACGTTGACAACTATAATTTCGAGGTGGTAGATAATTTTGTCTACCTAGGCTCCGCCATTAACAAAGCAAATAATGTCAGCCTAGAAATCCGGAGAAGAATCCTGCTTGCAAATAAATGCTACTACGGACTAAGCAAGCGATTCAATGACAGAGCCCTCTCTCGACGAACAAAACTCCAGCTATACCAGATACTGGTTCTACCTGTCCTAATGTATGGCTCAGAATCCTGGGTTATGACACAAGCGGATGAATCGGTTCTGGCGATATTCGAGAGAAAAATACTGTAAAATATATGGGCCCATCATCGTTAACGGAGAGTATCGGCGTCGTATGAATCATGAACTGTACGAGCTGTACACCGACATTGACGTGGTTAGACGCATTAAGGTGCAACGGTTGCGCTGGGTAGGTCATGTTGTACGCATGGACAAAAATACTCCAGCTCGAAAAGTCTTCGACAATGAACTCGATAGACGGCGCAGAAGAGGGCGACCAAAACTCCGTTGGAAAGACCAGTTTACTGAGAACCTTACAGAACTCAGTGTGACTAACTGGAGAAGCGCAGAAGATCGAGGCGCTTATAATATTTTTCTACGTGCGGTATATAATCCACTGGGATAGCATAGAAGTACCAGCTAAGTAAGCAAGTAAGTATTTCAAATTGTGCTAATCAAAAAAAGAACTTAAAATAACATGTATTGTTTAAACAAATCAGTAAAAGTTGTTTTCATGCTCAGCAATAGAAAACGTCAAATCCTTGTATGTCGACATAAGCAGTTTTTCCAAGACACATATGATTAAACTTCATTGAAAATGAGTTTGCAAAAACAGTTTCTTTTAAGATATGTTCGACGTGATCTCAATCACTTGTTTGGAAATAGTGTTTAAGTTTTATTTTTGATATAAACTCGGGAAATTGGCTAATTTGTATAAGAGGTTCTAGTAGAGACAGCACAATGTGTCCGATTTGTATTCGTAAGTTCAATTAACATTTACCTTGTGCAAAATGTGATTGAATTCAGTGTACTTACAAAAAAGTTGTGCTCTGCTATGCGCTGAAACTATGATGGTGATTTCGGTCATTTGTATGGGGGTACTAAAAGAGGTGTGGCAAATTTTTAGGTCTGCTGAAAATTTGTCTACTATCACACGTTAAAAAGTTGATAAAATTCAAATATTATTCAGTTGTCCATTTGGAGGTTATGATAGAAATTTACATTTTTAAAAAAATAAGTTATTTTGTGTGGGACTAGAGGTAGGCCAATATCTATGTACTGAAAGCTTGGGTGACTGACCGACCATTCCCTAGCCCAAACGTTTAAAGCTACAACCTTGAATTTTGAAATGTAAGTTCTTTTTATGACGTATGCGCGCACTAAGAAGGGGTTTTTGGAAATTCGGATTACTAAGGGGTAAAAAGAGCGTGGCACCGCCCCAAACAACTCGAAATTTGAAATGGGTCTATCTTATAAACTATTAAAGGTACGATGTCGAGTTTTGATACATAAGTGGGCCGTACAAGAAAACTTCATTTTTTGTGGAAAGAGGGCGGTGTCACGCCCTTTATTAAAAAAAATCATATGGACCGATTGCAAGCAACTTTCACAGTGACGTACTGTCCGCAGGGCCCGCCCATACAAACCGAAATTTGATTCTGGCATATCTCACGTTAGGGCTATGAAGTTGAAGATGAGGATTACGTCTTGAAATGGACAGAGCCACGCTCTTTTTGGATCAATTTTTTCCCGACTAAGCGGTTATCGAAATCGTAATCTACGATTAATTGTAAGAAAATTGACCGAAGAAACCGTGGGTCAAAAATCAAAATCGAGTCCCCGATTTTTAAGCAGAAACTTTTCGTATTGCGGATTAATCCACAACAGGGCCCACAACTGAACCGGAATCGCCCCTACAGGGTTCAAATGTATGACCGACCCCCAGTCATTTTTTCCTCCCAACATTTTTTCCAAACATACCTCCTCTCCATCTTCGCCCCCTAAGGGGTTTCCCATTATAATTTTTTTTATAAAATCTGATCCCACCGCTCTTACGGAGTCGCCTACAGAAGTCAAATGTGCAACCAGTTCCCAATATTTTCTCAACCCCAACAGTTTCTCAGATCTAATCTACCCTAAAAATGAGATTTGCTACACATGTAAATATTTTCAATATTAAATATGTCAATATTTTAAAATTTTACAACAGAGACAAAAAACAATCAAACTTTTTTTTTGCATAAACGTTTTTAAACTCAGTAAATGCAATTTTTTTGTATGTTTATTGTTTTTTTATTTGCGTAAAAGCAAAATAAAAAAATAAAAAACAAATATATGCCCAGATAATTTTTTTTAACTTAGAGCTTTTTCAGTATTTTAGTTCGTATTTTTCATGGACTTGGATCTTTTTCTTACAATTTGTCTTTTATTTGTGTATAAATAATGAAAATAAAAGTTATTCAGTATTAGTTCATTGCTGCTATAAAAAAAATAATATTAGTTTAAAATTCTAATAGATTTAAAATTAAGAGATCTGTCGACGACTATTTTATTCGTATTGCAATTCGTCGTAAATTTTATCGTAGTTTGTAGGCAAAGAGTAACAATTATAAGTCTTTGTTCTTTCTAACCTTTAGATTTCTTCTTTCGTGATGAAGTTCGTGTAAACCGACCACTTCAGTGCAAATACATTTCGATTCATCAGGAAATCCAAGTTTGAAATCACCTTTCCCACGGCAAGGGTGAACATTTGAATGGGATATGGGGTAGGTATGTTCGTGAAAATGTTAGAATGGAAAAACTAGTGGATGTCGGTCATAGTTTTTACCGCTCTAGGAGGCACCATGGGAGCGTCAGGGGCTGATTTAATAAAAAAAAAAATTAAATAACATAAAATTTTATAGGGATCGCCTTAAGGGTTGGAGATAGAGGGTAGGTATGTTCTATGAAACTGTCGCACACATAGAAGAAGTCACTTTAGACCCTAGGTTTCTTTAAAGCAAATTCGATTCATGACTTTTTAAGTCGTTTGAGCCATGTCCGTCGAAAGACGCTGCGAAATGTTGTAAAACTTTGCACGAGTTCATATTTCTCCAAAACTACTTACGGTATTGCAAATGTGCTACATGGCCACGCCCATTCGGGTACCTTCCATACAAATGTATTACTCTGCCCACTTTAGAAATTGAGTAATAATATCAAAACACCCAACGTGCTCGCGTCCAAATTCTGTATTAAGTAATGCTATAACAAGAAAAAGTTTTGGAGAAAAATACTGGAAATCTAACCAAGCCCCTTCTGGTACATCCCATACAAATGTACCATTCCGCCCACATTATAAAGCGAGTAGTAATATCAATACACTCGACACGATCGTGCCCAAATTTTGTATTTTTTTAAGCTATAACAGGATAAGGTCTTTGAGAAAAAATTGGAAGTCTTGCTACGTCCCTTTTGGTACCTCCCATACAAATGTACCATTCCGGCCGAGATAAGACAACTAAAGCTTAATGACTTAACACTTAAGAAGATTAATTGTGAAGGCGGTGGAGCTAGCCGGGAAAGCTTGTTATCGATATTTATTCCTGATTATTCCTGTAATTCCTTAATGATGCTTAGTACTTGATTATCGGTCTACAAATAAAAAATTTTACTAGACGTTCCTGAGTTATGTCAAATCAAAGAAACCCAAACGTGGCTACTGGAGCTACAGCGGCACGGGTTAACAAACTCCAATCGTGCTTAAACTTTGGCTATCGTAAAATCAGCAAAGACTTGTCATTTTGTGGGGTTGCACTGAAAAAATTCAGCATCGATACTGTTTATATAAGGCGGTAGCATTGACAACTTAATCCTTATCAATAAATCCCATTCTCATTAATTCATAAGCACTACATCGTCAGTAGTAAATACATATTATCATTACTTCTTAAGTACTACATCGGAAGTACTAAATAGTCTTCATTAAAATATAATTAGTTTCTGGACAAATTTGATGTACTTCTAGGTGTGTCAGTAGGCTGTTTTTTCACAATTTGTCTTATTTGGTTGGGATTATATCTTTGATGAGTATTTTATTATTTTATATTTATACAACCAAAATTTTCTACACTTCCGTTAACAATTTTAACAACTTCCACATCACAAGTGTTGTATCTTCTTTACTTCAAATAAATACTCTTAAAGCCTGTAAACACTCACTGCCAATGTCTTATAAAATCTCAAATAGATTTCATACAACATTAATATCCAAATATGGTTGTCAACTACTTAAACAATTAGAACTGTAATAAAAACTCCCTTACAAACCACAAATGGCCAAACCAATGAAGTCACCCACAAAATCATCCAAATGCCAGACATATAAAATTACTCAATGTAAACTTTAGCACATAGCTGCAGCACACAATGTATGTACAACACAAGTAATTAAGTACTACAATGATCGAATACCTATCTCTTCACATGTTCATACGTATGTATGTAATATCCAGCTCATACCATTACCGAAGTACATATGTTTGATTACATCTCAGGGTTAGCAAAAAAATAAGAATGCAATAAAACGACAACGTTACATGTTACGCTTAAATAAACGTCAACCAAACAGCTAAACAATTTTTAAGAAAATGTGAGCCCACGAAAATCGTAGGTTTTTATGCGTTCCAACAAAGAACATTTAACCACTGAGACGTTCAGACATCTTACGAACAACGGCAAACTAGACATTCGCAACGTCATATCGTTTAAGTGATAAGTGAAAATTTTTCGCTTACTTAGTAACTGCCATTTAGTGAAAGTAAGAGTGATTGGAATATAAACAATAAAAGTGTATTATACTATAAACCTGGTTTGTTATTAAAGCAATAAGAACAACAACTGCTTGCTATGTTTACCAGCATGTCAATAAAGAAGTTTTTCCCAAATAAAAAATAAATTCGAAAGTTATAACTATAGCTACGGCTATTGTGTTGACAATACGTTATAAAATATGCAATACTACACTCGAGAAAATAATGTCCACACTTGAGTTTGGATAATACATTTTAAAATCGTATGTAAATGATAGAGGCGTTTGTAACAAACAAAAATTGTTACGCCACAACAATAGTAAAAAATGATCATTCAAAATTATGATTTGTTTATTGCCGTTCTAATGTAACATTCGTGATCAAAAATTTTGGTTATATTCTTTATAATATTCCCTAATTTCCAGTGTTTAATTATTCAATTTCGCAAAAAAATGTTTTTAAATAATTTTGTCATAAATTATCAAACAGAAAATTTTTGTCACATCACGTAATGTCAATATTCGCACCCCTGATCACTCGTACGTTCAGAACACTCGATGTGTGCCTTCCATCAACTACCACGTGATCAATCTGATTCCTCGTCAATTGATCTGGAGATAACCATGTTGCCTTATGAATATTTTTATGGTCAAATCTAGTGCTTCTAACTACCATATTTCTAGCCGCAGAGAAATCAATCAGTCTGATGCCATTGTTCGACGTTTCGGTGTGAAGACTGAATTTTCCGATGGTAGGCTCAAATGCGGTCTCCCTGCCTATTCTAGCATTAAAATCGCCTAGTACAATTTTAATGTCATGGCTGGGGCTACGGTCATATACATTTTCTATGCTCTCGTAGAACTCGTCTTTGTCCTCATCGCTTTCTCTTCTGTCGGAGCAGGGGCGCATATAAGTGTTATATGAAAAACTTTGTTTTTACTCTTATAGTGGCTATACGTTCACACACTGGGTTGAACCTTGAGACTAGGTGTCGCAATCTCTTGCCAACCACAAACCCGCATCTAAACTCGTGCTTGTCCGCATGGCCGCTATAGTAGATGTCGCACGTCTTCATGCGCGAGCACCCGTGTCCCGTCCACCGGATTTTCTGTAAAGCGGTTATGTCAGCCTTGTATTCTTCGAGGACTTCCGCCAGTTTGATGGAGGCACCTGGTCTATACAGTGTTCTAACATTCCAGGTGCATATCCTCAAATCATGGTCCTTAATTCGTTTCCGGTGGTCGTCAACATTTTGGGGGGTCCATTTTATTCTTTTCTTACTTCTTTTCAGGTGGCGCCTGGAAACGTGCTTCTGACAACCGTCAGAGCACGGCTAACTGTGAGGGGCGAAACCTAAAACCCAGGCACGTCAGCTCAGAGTGAGCGGTACCCTGGTCAGCGTCTGACCCAGAATGGGCGGCTGTAATAAAATCCTGCCAGGAGGAGAAAACTGCGACGTTGTGCACTGGGCTTGCAACCCGCCACTGACGTTTAAACTATTGCAATGAAAAAAAGAAGAAGTAATATCTTGCCAACTACAAATCCACATCCAAACTCATGCTTGCCCGCATGGCCACTACAGTATATGTCGCACGTCTTTATGTGCAAGCACCCGTGTCGCGTCCACCGGATTTCCTGTAAAGCGGTTATGTTAGCCTTGTATTCTTCGAGGACTTCCGCCAGAAGGATGGAGCCACTGGTCGTAATTCGTTTGCGGTGGTCGTCATCATTTTGGGAGGACTGTGTTGTTATTTTCGTACTTCTATCCATTGAAATGGTTTAAACATCGGTGGCGGGTTGTAAACCCAGCGCACCAAGTCGCAGTTTTCTCCTCCTGCCACGATTTTATAACAGCCTCCCATTCGGAGTCAGACGCTGAACAGAGTACCGCTTACTCAGAGCCGACGTATCTGGGTTTTAGATTTTGCCTCTCACAGTTAGCCGTGCTCTGACGTGTGTCAAAAGCACGTTTCCAGACGTCACCACGTGGAGGTATTCCGTCAGCAGTAGTACCACGAATACGGAGCTCTGAGAGTAGACTTGAAGTATAATTGGTAAGGATCTCTCTGGGTTTGCCAATTTAAACCGATCTGGGGTTACCTTTCATTACATATGACATATTTTTATAAAATTAATATTTCGCCCATAACTTTCTAACAGGCAACTGGAGGACATATAAATTTGAGAAATTTAATAACTTTGTTATAACAGGCATCCATTAAGAAAACCGATACTATTGCTCTGTTGTGGTACCTCCCATACAAATGACTGAATACACCCGCATAGTTTACATAAATATATTTTTAGTGGACAATCTGAATTCAGTTCAGTCATTATTAACCTAATAAATTTCCGTTCAAAATAATGTCAGGGTTCAAGCATTTATGTTTTATTTTACATTACTTTTGAAACTTAATAATGGATAACCCTTTAGAATGACTCTGGAAAAATGTTTGTGTAGAGACTAGATTGAAAAAAATTAGATACTTTTACCGCCAGTTTTGTAATTTTTCCGAAGACAATGTGTGGGCATCAAAACTATTTTTGATCAGTGTACCATACGACCTCTCCATAATAGTATTTATTATGCTGTATCGTCCTTTGATGTCTAATCAAATCGAGGTGTGTATCATCAATATTAGTTTTAAATGATGCGTAGGACACCGCCAACATTTTGTTTGTGCTGTGTTGCCCGATTTGAAAATAAAGCACAAAATTGTTCATAATTACTCAAAAGCTACTGTGCGCCCTTAATATCCAAAATAGTCTTGACATTGAATCCTTTCATTACTCCAAACAGCATTTAAAACATGGTACCTTTTAAGGTTTATAGAAATTTATAGCTTAACATAACCTGCGAAGCTAATTTACAATTAACCAAAATAATAGAGCATATGTGTCGTGCCGAGTTAACGTGGAAACATTAACCCCTTTATTGCTTTGATTTTCGTGAGTGTATGTTGTGATTTATTTCGAAAGTTCAACGAAATACGTTGGAACTCATGGTATCATATCTAAATGAAGGAGTTATAATAAAGGCATGTGTAGGAATTTGTGTGTTTGTTTGTGTGCAACTATATATACCTATATTATTTAGTTTTTCTAGATAAATGTAATTTATCATTGAGTTTTGTTCAATATTAAAGTTGTGTATACATGTTACCATCCAAAAAAAAAATACATATATACATATTCTACATATCTAGTATGCAGTACATTGTATGTAAATATGTAAATACTGGCAATACATACATAAATATATTCGCATATATATGTAAATGTATTTACATAAATACATACGAATTTTGCACACGATTACAAAAACTCGTGCCGTATCATCGATAAAACAAAAAGAAATTTGTATACATTCGTATATGGTATGAAAAGAAGATAGTAAACAAAACAAGAACTTTGGTCGTCCTTTAGAAATATTATTTTTTTAGCAATAAAATCAGGCAAAATTGTGGCAGAAGTTCGCAAAGTGTTGAAGACAAAACACAATTTCTTTCATTCTTAGCATTTGTAGCTAAAGTTACACGGAGTCGTTAACCAAAAAAATTAACATTGGAGCCTATAAATAATAAAAATTATAATAAATTATAATTCGTTTTAATTATATAACTATTGGTGAATTGGTGATATTTTGTTAAGCGCCATGCATTTAATTATATCCGCTGATACGAATTTGCTATTTGTAATAAATGTTTGCTTATGATAATGAATGAACACAAAAACAATAATTACAAATATTTATGTTGTTTAGGAACGCAACGGTCCGGTCTCTCCGAGTTCCCCGGCCAAGACTCCAACTTCGGTATCATCCAAGCCAGAAAAATCGGCAACATCACGTCCACCCAGTACAACACCATCTAATAAATCTTCAAAATCTCGCAGTACTTCACGAAACCGTTTGGCACTGAAGACTCCAGAACCGGAACCCACTAAAAAAGGTAAGTAGTGCGAAAGAGAAAGTGTAAAAACTAATCATATTAATTTGTTTTTAATATTTTAATATTTTAGTATTTTAATATTTTAATATTTTAATATTTTAACATTTTAATATTTTAATATTTTAATATTTTAATATTTTAATATTTTAATATTTTAATATTTTAATATTTTAATATTTTAATATTTTAATATTTTAATATTTTAATATTTTAATATTTTAATATTTTAATATTTTAATATTTTAATATTTTAATATTTTAATATTTTAATATTTTAATATTTTAATATTTTAATATTTTAATATTTTAATATTTTAATATTTTAATATTTTAATATTTTAATATTTTAATATTTTAATATTTTAATATTTTAATATTTTAATATTTTAATATTTTAATATTTTAATATTTTAATATTTTAATATTTTAATATTTTAATA
Organism: Muscina levida; assembly: GCA_964034835.1. Classification (NCBI taxonomy): domain Eukaryota; kingdom Metazoa; phylum Arthropoda; class Insecta; order Diptera; family Muscidae; genus Muscina; species Muscina levida. Next base: position 156,237,451 of record OZ035880.1, read on the forward strand.
TTTTAATATTTTAATATTTTAATATTTTAATATTTTAATATTTTAATATTTTAATATTTTAATATTTTAATATTTTAATATTTTAATATTTTAATATTTTAATATTTTAATATTTTAATATTTTAATATTTTAATATTTTAATATTTTAATATTTTAATATTTTAATATTTTAATATTTTAATATTTTAATATTTTAATATTTTAATATTTTAATATTTTAATATTTTAATATTTTAATATTTTAATATTTTAATATTTTAATATTTTAATATTTTAATATTTTAATATTTTAATATTTTAATATTTTAATATTTTAATATTTTAATATTTTAATATTTTAATATTTTAATATTTTAATATTTTAATATTTTAATATTTTAATATTTTAATATTTTAATATTTTAATATTTTAATATTTTAATATTTTAATATTTTAATATTTTAATATTTTAATATTTTAATATTTTAATATTTTAATATTTTAATATTTTAATATTTTAATATTTTAATATTTTAATATTTTAATATTTTAATATTTTAATATTTTAATATTTTAATATTTTAATATTTTAATATTTTAATATTTTAATATTTTAATATTTTAATATTTTAATATTTTAATATTTTAATATTTTAATATTTTAATATTTTAATATTTTAATATTTTAATATTTTAATATTTTAATATTTTAATATTTTAATATTTTAATATTTTAATATTTTAATATTTTAATATTTTAATATTTTCATATTTTCATATTTTCATATTTTATAATATTGAATATTTTTTTGTAAAAAATATAAAAAATTTTTATATATTAATATTTCCGTAGTTTGTCAATATGTATTTAAATTTTAATATTTCTATTTGTTGCCATTCCAGTTCCAATGAACAAAATTCAAGTTGGACACGCTCCTTCACCTAATCTGAAGGCCGTTCGCTCCAAAATTGGATCTCTTGACAATGCCAGCTACAAACCAGGCGGCGGCAACGTTAAAATCGAGTCAAAGAAAATCGAAATCAAAGCAGCTCCCCGAATTGAGGCTAAGAATGACAAATACATGCCCAAAGGAGGAGAGAAGAAGGTAAGTTCATACTCCTGAAGGTCATACATAATTTCCCCGCCTACTGCAGTGCCATGAACATGACTCCTGTAGATAAATGATTCATGTTTAAGCCGCATCCAGTTCGTCGCCGAAATATTGTATGACAGTCAAATTTGATTACTTGCGTATAAACATAGAAGACATTGAATATCACGTAATCAATAGAGACGAGTAGATTTTTGTTACTTTCGTAAGCTTTGCCATAGACCATATACAGTATGAGGCAAAGACAACTGCACCGTTTTGCGCCGAGAACCCCACCAAGTATTCAGAGACTTTTTATGTTTCCCAGCATTTTTTCTTGCTTTTTATTTTTCTGTTGTCTGACATCAAAATTTCCAATTTCACGGTTGATTAGAATACGAAAATTTGAAAACAAATTATCATTGGCGCAACAACATCACGATTACAAATATTGAAAAAACACTTTCAAGTTTAGTTTATTTTGTACATAATTGAAGACTAACCGACACTTTTTCAGTTCATGTTACGTTGAACTATTAAATAATAAAGCTTATTATTTATTGCCAAGGAGTGACACAGTCAATAAACACACTCCGCTCCGCTCTTCTCCGGTGGTTGACATTGACAATTTAGGGAAGCATAAGTTCAACAAAGCAAAGAATTCTTATTGGCAGGGCAATCAAAAATGTTAATGGATTACGCGTATTTTCCAATTATGAACTAATTATTTATTAATGCAAGTTATGGACCAGTTACTATGACGGTTTATGCGTTAAATGACATCGTCGTATTTTGTTTATAATTTTATTTTCTTTTCAATTTCACTTTAAATCTCTTCTTAATTTCGTCGAATGCAGATAGTTTCAACAAAATTACAATGGAATGCCAAATCAAAAATTGGTTCCTTAGAGAATGCCCATCATAAGCCCGGTGGCGGTGATAAAAAAATCGAAACACTTAAGCCCGATTTCAAGGATAAGGCTAAGCCCAAAGTTGGCTCCAAAGACAACGTTAAACACACACCCGGCGGTGGTGACATAAAGGTGAGTGCTGACGTTCCCATCCCTCAGTTAGAAATATCTCCATATAGAATTATCAAAAAACAAACATATGGGTTATATTGTAAAGAATAAAAAAAAACAAAGGTATTTTATTGTAAATGTAAAGGAGCATGATGATTTTTTTCATTGATTTTAAACAAAAAGAAATGATGAGCATGTTGTACTATATATTTTTTTTTAAATTGAATTTATTAAACATACAGATTGAGGTAAAGTAAAAAAGATAACGCATGTGATGTGATATTTTGTCAGCATGCCGGGAGAAAAATAGCATGTTCTCTCAATTTTTGTACTTTAACTTTAAAGTTGTATTTAATTTATTACAAAATATAACATTATTACACATTATGTAGTATTCTTGGTTTTTATGCAAACCGAATTGGCTATCATTTCATTAAATGTACATCATACAAAGCAGACACATAGTAATCGCTGTTAATACAAGTTTCTTCAATGACATTGTTTGTAAGTCAATAAAAAAAACTTCTAAAACGGTTTCTCTATGAAAAGGAGTCTCTAATGACTTTTTCGTTATATAAAATAGGCCTCCAAACATGACACATGCAAAACAGATATCACGGACAATCTATATGTATAATCGCCTGTGTGACCAACTTATCACTCCCCACCCCAAACGGCTAAAGTTAGGACCTTTAACTTTGAAATATAGGTTCCATCAATACATACATAGTCCCTAGATGTCTTAAGAGAAAATAGGTTTTGGAGCTTTTTAATACATTGTAGACATGCACGTCCGTTCGGCTGGGTGGATGGTGAAGACGATAATTCTTGATCAATTCAAATTTTAACTGTGATATAAAAATCTTTTGTCGCAGTGTTAGATTGAAAATGTTCAAAATAGCCACATCCTTTCAAGAACCGCCCATGATCCATTTCATTGAAAACCCTATTCTAACCCTAACTTTTTGGTGGTGGAGTCTACGTAATTAAAATTTAGCTGATTTTATTACTTTTTGGGGTATATTATATAATGCGTTAATGGGTAAGCTTGCCCTGCCCCTCTCTCTTAGGTACCTATCATAGAAATTATGAGCGCTTCGATCTTCTGCGCTTCTTCGCCAGTCTGTCACACCAAGTTCTACCAGGTTCTCAGTAGCCTGGTCTTTCCAACAGAATTTTCCTCGTCTGCGCCGTCCATCGAGTTCATTGTCGAAGACTTTTCGAGCTGGAGCGTTTTCGTCCATGCGTACAACATAACCTAGCCAACCCAATTGCTGCACCTGAATGCGCCTCACCACGTCAATGTCAGCTTATGATTCATACGACATCGATACTCTCCGTTAACGATTATTGGTCCATATATTTTACCGAGTATTTATCTCTCTGAATTTTTGTTCTTAGTCTTAGTCCGTAGTAGGATTCTTCTCCAGATTTCGAAGCTGACATTATTTATTTTGTTGATGGTGGCGCCTAGGTAGATAAAATTATCTAACAACTCGAAATAATAGTTGTCAACGTTCACGCAGTTTCCCAAACGAGTAGATTCTTTGTTCGTTAAAACTAATAACTTTTTTTTTATCCACGTTCACCATTAGACCCATTTTTGCTGATGCCTTCTGTATACCTGAGAAGGCCGAAGTCACATCCCTTGTTGAATATCGTGCCACTTATGTTTACTGCATCCTTCCTCATTATCATCTCCATCGCTATGTTGAAGGGGTCACACGATAGGCCGTCGCCTTGTTTTAGGCATTGTCTGATATGGAATGACTCCGTAGGGTCTTTGCCAATCTTCACTGAAGCCTTCGTGTCAGTCTGCGTCATTCCGCAAAGGTGTATAAGCTTCACTGGAATACCAAACTCAGCCATGGCTACCAGTAGTTTCTGCCGTACCGGACTGTCGAAGGCAGCTTTATAGTCGACGAAAAGATGGTACCTGTCGATTTGTTTCTCTTGGATCTTTTCCAGGATTTGCTATAGTGTGAATATCAGGTCAGTTTTTGAATTCCACAATCGGCTTTAGATGTTCACACGGTATGCTAGACAGGGCCTAATACGCAATCGGTAAGAGGCTAATTCCACGGTAGTTTTTACACTTACTATGGTCACCTTTTTTGTAAACAGGACATAGCACACTGAGATTCCAATAATCTATGAGCTGTTGCATGCTTAAAACAAACTCATCTCCACCAACCCTAAACAACTCAGCTGAAAGACCATCAGCCCTTGCGGCTTTATTGTTCTTTAGACGGGATATGGCAGTTCTTATCTCTACTTGGCTTGGAGGAAGACACTCGATGTGATCATCTTGGGTAGGTACACAGTTTTTAGCAACCGAGTTTTCAGACATCAATAGGCTGCAGAAGTGATATTTCCATAATTCTCAGTACGCTCTCGGAGTCAGTAACGAGATGACCATCATTGTCTTTACAGGAGGGAAGACCTGTTCCATGTACGCCACCATTTATTTTCTGGTAAAATTTTCGGGCTTCATCTCTGTTTCTGTAATCTTCAATGCACACATTATTCCGCTCCTTCAGCTCTCGTTTTTTTTCGCCTGAAGAGTCGAGTCGCCTCTCGTCTCTTCTCCCTGTAAATTTTATGAACAGCTCGCGTTGCCATTGTTTGCTCATTGGCGCTGTAAGCAGCATCTTGTTCCCGGGTGGCATTGCGGCATTGGTCATTGTACCAGGCATTAGGGCTTCACATACCCCAGAACGGACCGCGCAGTCCTTTCCATCGAGTGGGTAATATATTGCCATTGAGCGCTAGTATTTTCGGGAGTTGGAGCATCAAGAATTAGTTGAGTGAGTTGGTCAGAATAGGCATTGGCTATCTCCGCGGTCTGCAGTTTAGCGATGTCCAGCTTTCTCTGTGCCTGGTTACTCAGGGTTTTCGCCCTGCTTAGCCAAGTACGCACCTTCACTGCAGTGAGGTGGTTATCCGAGTTGATATTCGCACCTCTGATCACTCGTACGTCTAAAACACATGACGCGCGCCTTCCATCGATTACCACGTGATCAATTTGGTTTCTCGTTACTTGAACGGGAGATATCCACGTTGCTTTGTGAATGTTTTTGTGGTCAAATCGTGTGCTGCTAATTACCATGTTCCTTGCTGCAGAGAAATCAATCAGTCTGATTCCGTTTGGCGATGTGTCAGTATGCAGACTAAATTTTCCGGCTGTTGGGCTAAAGACATTCTCCCGGCCTATTTTGGCATTAAAATCTCCCAGCACGATTTTAACATCATGGCCCGGGCTACGGGTATATGTTTCTTCAAGTTGGGCGTAGAATTCGTCTTTGACCCCCTCACTTTTCTCCTCCGTCGGAGCATGAACACATATCAGCGTGATGTAGACAAATTTTGCCTTAACTCTTAAGGTGGCGATTCGGACATAGGACAATCAGATTCCAATCATCGGGCATGCACTCCCTGAGCCAAATCATGTTTATGAGCTGGTGCATGCATGTTACCAGCTCATCGCCGCCGGATTTAAAAAGCTCTGCCGGCAGTCCTTTGGCTCCCGCAGCTTTATAATTTTTAAGCCATGAAACTGCCGTACTGATCTCTTTTTGACACGTTGGTGGACAGTCTACTCCATTGCCGATGATTGATGTGATTTCGTCACTTATGCTGCCTTCGAGAACGAATAGAGATTTAAAGTGTTCCCTCCATATTTGCAGCATACTCTGAGTGTTCGTGACCAGATTTCTATCCCTGTCTTTTCAGGTGGGGATCCCTGTTGCAAAACCTTTACTTTTTACCTTTTGGTAGAACTTTCGGGCCTCACCCCTTTCCCTGTAGTTTTCGATATAATGGCTCTCTCTATTCTTCCACAGATGCTTTTTCAGCCTGAACAGGCGTTTCATCTCCCACCTTTTCTCATTATAAAGATCCGTCACCGCACGCGTTACCATTGACTGCAGTTTTTCATAACCCAGTACGGTCGTTGCGGCAGTGGTCATAGAATTCGCAATATGCTGCCACTGTGTGTCGGGAACATCAGAACTAGGGGGGTTTGCTAGGAGTAATTGAGAGAGTTGGTTGGATTAGGCATTGGATATGTCGGTGGTATGCAGCTTTGTGATGTCCTACTTTTGCGTTTGATTACGAGTGCTTTTAGCCCTACTTTATCGTGTGCGTACCTTGGCTGCAACTAGGTGGTGATTCGAGTCAACACACGCACTTCCATAATTGCCACGTGATCAAACTGATATCTTGTATTTTGATCGTCAAATTCGTGTCTTTCGGCAGCTGTAGAAGACGTCACAGTTCTTTCGTTGTGTGCATCTCTGTCCCGTCCATCTCATTTCCTGAATGGCGGTGAAGTCAGCCTTGTATTTGTCAAGGACATCCGCCAGTTGGATAGAGGCACCACCATGGTCCTTATATCGTTTGCGGGAGTCGTCAACATTTGGGGGTTTTTGTTTTTTCTTTTCTTCGTGTTTTCATAATAATTGTTTTGTTTCTGGATATTGGCTTAAATTGGAAAATTCCCCAAGAAAGAACCTGATATTATCGGTACACAAAAAAGAGTAGAACAAAACATGTGCTCATGCGTTTTGGATTGACTATCTTTCTCTAGCTCTCATTGTAGTGGCAGCTTTTTATACCATCACCCTTAGGGATGAGAGTATATATCATTTGATACGACCTAAAAGTGTAACACATAGAAGGAGTCACTTCAGACCCTAGGTTTCTTAGAACCAAATTCGATTCATGACTTTTTAAGTCATTTGAGCCATGTCTGTCTGTCTGTCTGTCTGTCTGATGGCTGTCAGGCTGGTTCGCACGATAACTTTCGAAAGACGCAACCAAATGTCTTGAAATTTTGCACGAGTTAATATTTCCCCAAAATTACTTACGGTATTGCAAATGGGCTACATGGCTCCGCCCCTTCTGGTACCTTCCATACAAATACATCATTTCGCCCACTTTAGAAATCAAGTTATAATATCAATACACCCAGCGGGATCGTACCCAAATTCTGTACTTAGTAAAGCTATTACAGGATAAAGTTTTGGAAAAAAAATGGAAGTCTAGACACGCCCCTTCTGGTACCTCCCATACAAATTCACCTTTCCGCCCACTTTAGATATGGAGTAATAATATCAATAAATCCATCGCGCTCGTACCCTAATTCTTAATTTAGTAAAGCTATAGCAGGATACAGTTTTTGAGAAAAAAAATTGAAGTCTACCAACGCCCCATCTGGTACCTCCCACACACATCTGGTACCGCCCACTTTAGAAATCGATTAATATTATTATTAGAACTACCTACTAACTAACTACTATTAGAATACATCCAACGTTATCGTGCCCAAACTCTGTATTTAGTAAAGCTATAACAGGATAAAGTTTTGGAGGATAAACCTAGAAGTCTAGACACGCCCCTTCTAGTACCTCCCATACAAATTTACCACTCCACCCACTTTAGAAATCGAGTAATAATATCAATATAATAGCAATTTTTTTTATTTTACTGAGGGTGATGGTATATGTAAGTCGGGTCGCCCGACTGAAACTTTCTTACTGGTTTTCTTTATCTATTCCACTCAGTGAAGTGACTGTTGCTCCTCTTTTTTAAATGGAAATATCCATTTAATATGGATATTCCAGATCGTACGCTTTGAGTTGATGCTGCTCTCTTACTTTTTTCATTCTTTTTACAAAAAGTAATGGTGTAAGTTTCATCTTATATTGATAAAGATGTTTTTTGTTGCACTTTCAATAAAAAAATAACTTTACAATTAGATAAACAACTTACAATTTAGATAAACAATTAAGCGATTGAAAAAATTATAGTGTAAAAGATGACTATCAACAAGTATCAGTTTTACACTTTTTATATAGAAACAAGCGATCCATTGATAAAATTCGTCATTGACTAAAAGTAATGAAGCAATGTCTGTATTGGCTGCGATTACATTATTCATACAACATGTGTACACCATGATATTTTTTTAGTCAGCCAATAATTCGGAAAAAATATGTGTAAAAATAAACATTTCTGTGGCCGTATGTAAAAGCTAGGTAAATACACTTTTTGCGAATATCGAGACATGAAAAATATACTTTAGAAAAATGCCAATTTGTATGTAAAACTAGGTATGCTTAAAAGTTTATGTGTTTTGCTCGTGTTTTTTTTTCAAAAAATTGAGTTACCTAATTTTTTCACACGGCCACAGAATTATACAAAAAGAAAAAAAATATGTTATTGTTTGTTAGATTGCATTTGATACATATCTAAAAATTTACAAAAATCATATTTAACTTCATTATCATAAATATTCATTATCGTTCTAAAAAAATTGTACTCGCAACCCTTTACAATGTCCCTCATTATATTGTTATACATATAGTTGAACATGCCTCTCTCTCTCTCTGTTTTAGTTTTTGTCGTATGAATGAATTTTTGTTAATTTATTTCTCTCGTTTCTCTCCTAACCAAACTAAAAACTCGAATCATAAAACGCTGTTGAACAATACAACTTTTTTGACAATTGTTTTGTAAAAACAAAAAAAAAAACAAAAAACAACTCACACTACTATTAAACGCATTTTATTCATAAATAAAAAAATAAAAAATAAAACAAATTCAGGAGTCCAATGATCAGCCTAAGGATGTAAGTAGTTTAGAAAGAAGAAAAAAAAAAGAAAAACACCAACTAACCCCAAGTATTAAACAAAAAAATCATCATTTATTTACATTTTGGTTTTTGTTTGATTTGAACACCTTTTTGAGTTACTTCGTTTAGTGTGTCCTGTTATTACGTAGTTATAGTTGTTATCACATATTTTTGTGTTATTAATTTACTACCACTAGTCCTCTTGCAACTTTTGTACTCCAAGAAAATAAAAGCAAAAAACATTCTTTACACCTCTAAAATCACGTAATGTAATTTTGAAAATCATGTTGATTTGAATATTAAGTAAAAATGTCAGAATTTCAAATGACTCTCGAAAGCACAAAAGCTGTAAAACATGGTAATGAATAATTTACTTTTTTTGAAATGTTCTCTACAATATTTTTTTTAATGTTTAAATTTTTTACAAAATTCAAAAATAGTATTTTTAATTTAAGTTTTGTCCATGTAAATAGTATTTCTAGCAAATTGGTTGAATAAATTCGTTTTAGTGTTTGTTACAAAATTTTTTTTTCTTTTCGTTTTTCTTGTCTCTGGTAGCTATGACTATGACTAAGTGACAAGTGTACTAATATCTTGCGAATTTGTTTTGTTTTTCTTTGGGTTCCATGTTTTTTTGGCAAAATTTCCAGATTCAGACACAAAAAATCGAAATAAAGGCACAAAGCAAAGTGGGTTCATTGGACAATGTCAAGCACAAGCCCGGTGGCGGTGAAAAGAAAATCTTCGACGATAAGGACTATTTGAAAAATATCGAACACGGCGTTCCCCTGACCACACCACCATCTCAGGTAAACTAACGCTTTCCCCCCGCTACACTTGACATATGTTGCTCGCTGCGCAAGGGGGTGAGCCTTAATGGCCGCCACCTTTTCGCCTGTATTCCCGTAATCATCAATTCAATCCCACTTTTAAGTTTTGAACAAATTATATGTTTCAGTTTATCGAGTTATTTTCCTATGATTTGTGGCTTTAGTTCGTTAAATAGTTTATAGCTTTTGTGTTCGTTTGCGCTAAGTTCATTTTAGTTAAGTTGACCCTAAATTTGTAAGAAATTCATTTAGAGAAAAAAAACGAGAAACAAAAATATTTAATACTGACAAGAATTTGGAGAAGAAATTAAATGATTGAAGTTAAGGAATTAAAAGATATGTATATAAAAAAATCAGAGTGGAAAATATGTCTATGCCATTAAAGTTGATATGCTCAATTTATTTGAAACTGATTTTGAAAACTCATCTAGATATATTAAGTTGCTGCGTAACTGATTGACTGACGGACTGATCATTGCCCAGTTCAAATGGCTTAACCTTAAATCACAAAAATTGCGTCATACATTTTCTTTACAGAGTAAGTGGTCGATAAGAAGTGATTTTTCGAAATTCGTACTTATAGGGTTTATAAAGGCCCAACAACTGGTACCATCGTCCAGACCAAACAGCTAAAGTTATAATCGAAAAAAATCTATATAAGCATGGTTAGGTTAGGACAATTTGGCAGCCACGATCAACACAGCTCACATGGGTCCTAGCATGAGTCCCGCCGTTGTGATATTATTTTCAAATTTTCCCACCAAATATTTCTATTATGTTCGGCCAACATCGCTATCAAGCCATTTTGTTGCTCTGATAAAGTCATAAATGTTACGCATATCGCCTACAGATAGACAGGTATTGCCCAGAAGTGTCCGATGACTAAGCTTTTCATATCTCAACCAGGCCAGTGACATAGATGATGCTCCGTGGGTACCCTCTTCTTCCTCATCATTGCAGTTTCTACAAAAATCGTTGTTGGGTAGTTTCAACCTCTTAGCGTGTTTACCAATCGGCCAGTGACCGGTTATTACAGCTATGATGTACCTCAGGTGGACTCTGGACAAAGTCAGCACAAATCATGTCCTCTGTATATCCATTGTAGGCCAAATTTGTTTGGTCGCCGTGCTAGTGGTTTCTCTCACCCATCTCTCCTTAGCAATGAGGTGCAGCTACCCCGCAATTAGCTGTTTCCCCCTTGTGAGACCGTAAACTTCGCTCGAGTTCATGGCTGCGGCGGTCCTTGCCAATGTCTCGGCTCTTTGGTTACCATATAACCTTCGTTCAATAATGTGTGTGACTAATTAATTAAAACACATTTTTTTTGCCAATATTCGTTTTTATTCATCAACATAGTCCCCTTTTAGGGAGATACAATCATTCCAACGCTTTTCCCATCTTTCGATACCGCCTTTGTAAAACGATTTTTCTTTCTTTTCATTCCAACGCTTTTCCAATCTTTCGATACCGCCTTTGTAAAACGATTTTTCTTTGCCTTCAAAATAGGCGTTAGTTTCGGCGATTACTTCATCATTTGAGCGAAATCTCTTACCACGGAGCATCTTTTTGAGGTCTGCCAGAGTCGCTGGGGGCCAAATCTGGAGAATACGGTGGATGGGGAAGCAATTCGAAGCCCAATTCGTTAAATTTTGCCATCGTTTTCATTGTTTTGTGACACGGTGCATTGTCTTGGTGCAACAACACTTTTTTCTTCGCCATATGAGGCCGTTTCTTTGCGATTTCGTCTTACAAACGCTCCAATAACGCTATATAATAGTCGCTGTTGATGGTCTGCCCCTTCTGGAGATAGTCGATGAATATTATTCCATGCGCATCCCAAAATACAGACGCCATAACCTTACCAGCCAACTGCTGCGTCTTTGGTCGCTTTGGGCGGCTTTCACCGGCTGCATGCCACTCAGCAGACTGCCGGTTAGACTCTGGAGTGAAATGGTGGATCCATGTTTCATCCATTGTGATGTACCTATGCAAAAACTCCGACATATTGCGCGTAAACATGTCCAAACAGCTCTTTGATTCATCGATTCGTTGTTGTTTTTGCTCCGGTGTGAGCAAACGCGGCACCCTTTTGGAAAACACCTTTTTCATACCCAAATGTTCGTGTATTATGGTGTGTACACTGCCTGCGGAGATCTTTAGAATGTCAGCAATCTCCCTCACTTTCACTTTACGGTCGGACATAATGATTTTCAGTGTTTTTTCAACGTTTTCCGGAATAACAGCGTCATTTGGCCTTCCAGTAGATGAAATGTCATCGGTGTCTGTACGACCACGTTTGAATTCGGCATATCAATAACAAATGCTTCTTTTTGATAGAGCAGAGTCCGAATAATGTTTCTCAAGCCATTCCTGGCATTGAACAGTATTTTTTTCATTAAAAAACAATGATAAATCAGCACACGGAATTACTTTGAATGAATTTTTTTTTAAACTCAAAAGTAGCGTCACTTAAAGCACTGTAACTTGTAAACAAATGGTTGGATTAACATATGATTTTGACAGTAAGCCTAAAAAGGTTGCCACTTTCGAAAAAAATATTGATTTAGTACTAGTGACGCCATCTATGTGTCAGTCACACACTTGTACTGAAACTCATGTGGGGGTAACCGTCGAATGTGTCGCTTTCTCCTCAAGAGACGACCGTCATTCTCGAACATTTCTCGAAGTGGTGTACACGTTCTCCAAGGATTTGAACGCCGCCGTGGCATGATGGTTAGAACATGCGACTACCATGCGGGAGATCACAGGTTCAAATCCTGGCTTCAGTCATCTTAAAAGAAAAAAAAATTCTTTCATTGTCGGCTCCCATCGAATGTTGCTGACAGCAACTTCGCAGTATCAGTGTCGAGTCAATCAGCATGTCTAGTAAGAGCTTCTCAAACAGTGACGTTCGCATTCGTCGATAAACAAGTAGGTGCCGTTAGTTGTGAATCTAAAAATAGAAAGCGTGGTAATTCACAACAACGCGAGAAGATATCCCATACCTCATTCATGGGGTGTAAAGGGAAATTAAGTTAAGTAAGTTTGGGTCCGGCCGTGGCATAGTGGTTAGAACACGCGACTACCATGCGGGAGATCGCAGGTTCAAACCTGGCTCCAGTCATCTTAAAAAAGAAAAAAATAAATAAAAAATTTTCTTTCATTGTCGGCTCCCCTCGAATGTTGTTTGACAGCAACTTCGCAGTATTAAGCGTCGATTCAATCGTCGTGTCTAGTAAGAGCTTCTCAAAAACAGTGACGTTCGCATTCGTCGATAAATAAGTAGGTGCCGTTAGTTGTGAATCTAAAAATAGAAAGCATGTTAATTCACAACAACGCGAGAAGCTATCCCATACCTCATTCATGGGGTGCAAAGGGAAATTAAGTAAGTTAAGTTTACTATCAGTAAGAATACGAATATTGCCGCCCAATATCCCATGACATTGAATTTTTTGTTATGACTGCTATTTCGCTACAGTGGTCTGGTAGTCTGATTGATAGTTGCAAATTCAGCTCCTGCGAAAAGATTTCACAGCCTGCTCTTCTCCTATAGAATTGTCCTATAGAGTTTTAGAGCTGCACAGTGATTTTTCAAAATTCGTGCTTAGGGGTATAAAAAAAGGGATTAAACTGGTACTATCAGCCAGACCAATCGGCTCAAGCACACGAAAATAAGGTTTAAATCTTATTTTATGGAATAGTTGTGCAGTATGAAAGTATTTTTCGAAATTCATATTTTTTAGGGTACAAAAGTTGAAAGAGGGATACAATTGGTACTATTACCGAGACCAATCTCCTAAAGGTTGAAACGCAAAAATAAGGTTAAATACTCATTTTAAGGAGTAGTTGGGCTGATACTTACTTAAGTGGCCCATTACAACTTACGAACGTGGTTCATAAGTTTGAGGCCTGAAGTACTAAAGAATTCCACACGTTTCGGTCTTGTGCGAGTGTTCTCTAGTTAGTCCTACCTGATGGTGGCACGTCGCCTACCACTTCGTCCTTCCAGCGGAGTTTGGGTCTCCCTGCTCTGCGCCGTCCTTCAGGTGCGCCTTCAAACACCTTTCTGGCTGGAGCATTTACATCCATCTCGGCAACATGACCCAGCCATCGTAGTCTTTGCATTTTGACTCTTTTAGCTACGTCGATGTCGTGGTAAAGCTCATACAGCTCATGGTTCAACCGATGGCGAAACTCGCCGTCGACACAGATATGTCCATAAATTTTTCGGAGTACTTTTCTCTCGAATACTCCCAGGTTTTGTATGTCGGGAACGGGTAAGATTAGCACCTGGTAATGCTGTTTCTTAGTATTCCGAGATAAGGTGGTATTACTAAAGTTCTGCCGAAGTCCGTAAAAACATATATTGCCTAGCACTATTCTCCGCTTAATTTCTTGACTGACATTATTTTTCTTATTGACGGAAGATCCGAGGTAGGTAAACTCATCTACTACCTCAAAACAATCATTTTCAACCATCGAGGGGACTCTTTGTTCGTCGAAATCATTATTTTTGTTTTGTTCTCGTTGACCGCTAAACCCATTTTTTGCCTACTCCTTTTCTAGTGATGAGAAGACTGCAGTAACGTCCCGCAGATTTCGGCCAATGATATCTATATCATCGGGGTAGGCTAGTGGCATGTGGCTTTTGTGGAATATGGTGCCAGACATGTTGACACCAGCCTTTCTCATCACCTTCTCCATAACTATATTAAATAGTGTACATGACAGGCAATCGCCCTGCCTGAAACCTCTTTCCTTGTTGATTGGTTCAAACAGATCTGTACCAACCTTAATCGAGGATTTGGTGTTTTCTAAGGTACATCTGCAAAGTCGAATTAGCTTTGCAGGAATACCAAACCCAGACATGGCCTCATAAAGCCTATTCCTTATCGGAGAGTCGAAGGCAGTTTTGTAGTCGACATAGAGGTGGTAGGTGTCGATCTGCTTTTCATGAGTCTTTTCCAGGATTTGTCGTAAGGTTAATATTTGATCCGTCGTAGATTTACCAGGTCTAAAACCGCACTGATATGGTAAAATTAGTTTTTCTACAATTGGCTTTAGACGTTCACACAATATGCTTGAAAGGATCTTGTACGCAATTGGTAATAGGCTTATTCCACGGTAGTTCTTACATTATCCTATTCCTTAAAAGCTAACAATCAACTGAATCATATTTTTTGTTGTAATTATGGTTGCCATTGTCTTGGAGTTGTTAAATTATTACAATCAGCAACCCGAACAACTTAGTAACCTGGGCAATATGAATAGAGGCCACTGAACTAAAGTTAAATCAACGAGAGCCGCGAAATCTTGTTAAGCCATTTAATATACTTCCACTTATCTGCGACAAAAAGTCCTATCTACTTTTGCCATAATGGTACATATATAATACCGCCAAATATTGAAAAAAAAAACAATAAATCAGCAATAATTTCTTAAAAATCTCTCTCCAGCCATTACCTTTTCCACATTCTTGACATATTTTAAATATTTCCTGAAAAAAAACAGCGTCTATGTTTTGTCTATTGTCATTTATGTTTTAGTTTTCTCTTCCATATGTTTTTGTTCATTTCCTTATTCTATCATTTGATTTCAAATCAAAATTACAAATTTTATTGACAGCACTGCACTTAGTAAATTGAAAACTACAACAACCAAAACAACAACTCAATGTTCTTTAGCACTTTGTATGTTAAACCAATCAAAAAAAATATGCTTCGGTAACCCATATACAACAGTATAACAACAAGAACAACAACAAATTAAGAAAGCGATTTCTTTTTCATGGTACCCACCACCATAGTAAACATATCAAAATGCATTCCACATATACTAATATCATATACAAATATATATCGTAAAAATACGCTGAGTAAATTGCCTAAACTCTACTAAACTCTACTATTCATAACATACTAATCTGCAAATATTTAGTAAAGATAACAAAAAAACTATAACAAATACTGATACCAAGCAAATCCCATGGAAACCAAAATATTTGTACACTTTAGCAAATCTACCAAAAATTAATCATTGCGTCAAATTTAAAAAAATGGACACTACATATATTCACATTAAAAAAATATATCCTTAGTTAACAACAAAATTCCAAATGTTATATAACAAATTGTATATGAAAATTATTCTAAGAGCTGCTGAATAAAATTGAAATTGAAATCTGTATAACATTAACAAAACTTATATAGCTTTAGCGTTAACAACAACACTTTATTGTTAATATAACGAAAATATTTCGAAAATTTCTATAAAATTCTTTTAAAAATAGTTTTTTTTGTTTCAAATCGAAAAATATGTAGAGCATTCGACATTTGTTGTAGATCAATGTAAGTTAAAGAAAGAGAGCTGACTTTAACTTGTAAAAAAAAATATTTGCTTTCGTTTTGACAGTATGTCCCATTTCGTAGCAACCAGAACCGATTCATCCGCTTGTGTCATAACCCAGGATTCTGAGCCATACATTAAGACAGGTAGAACCAGTATCTGGTATAGCTGGAGTTTTGTTAGTCGCGAGAGGGCTCTGTCATTGCATCGCTTGCTTAGTCCGTAGTAGCATTTATTTGCAAGCAGGATTCTTCTCCGGATTTCTATGCTGACATTATTTGCTTTGTTGATGGCGGAGCCTAGGTAGACAAAATTATCTACCACCTCGAAATTATAGTTGTCAACGTTCACGCAGTTTCCCAAACGAGTAGATTCTGTGTTCGTTGAAACTAATAACTTCATTTTGTCCTCGTTCACCGTTAGTCCCATTTTCGCTGATTCCTTCTGTATACCTGAGAAGACTGCAGTCACATACCGCAGTTTTCGACCGATGATGTCGACGTCATCAGCGTACGCGAGTAGCATGTGGCTTTTGTTGAATATAGTGTCACTCGTGTTTACTGCAGCTTTTCTCATTATCATCTCCATCACTATGTTGAAGAGATCACACGATAGGCCGCCGCCTTGTTTTAGACTCCGTCTGGTACAGAATGGCTCCGTAAGGTCATTGCCAATCTTCACTGAAGGCTTCGTGTCAGTCAGCGTCATTCCGCAAAGATGTATCAGCTTCGCTGGAATACCAAACTCAGCCATGGCTTCGAGTAATTTCTGCCGTATCGGGCTGTCGAAGGCAGCTTTATAGTCGACGAAAAGATGGTACGTGTCGATCTGTTTCTCTTGGGTCTTTTCCAGGATTTGCCATAGTGTGAAAATCTGGTCAGTTGCTCATTTTCCAGGTCTTGATATCATGCCGAACCAATGCTTTTTGGTATATAGAAGGCTCCGTTTTTCCCTTTAGTCACTTTTGACTCCGAAGTCAATTTTGACTTTGACTTCCTGTATTTCGTTTTCTATATTCATATGAAGGCCTCTCCAAACCCTGAAACTTTTTCTTTAGAAGTTTTTACTATAATTCACTAACACAAATGAGAAGTCCTATCGGGACGAAATGCATATCACTGTTTATGTTTCATCAAAAGCTACTTTTCGCCCTTTAAACACTTTCGACGATAATGGCCGTATGGAGGGTAAACGGATCTGAAAATGTCTTTGGGTATTCTGTAATTGTAGAAGATGTCATACCGGCCGTGGCATAGTGGTTAGAACACGCGACTACCATGCGACAGATCGCAGGTTCAAACCAGGCTCCAGTCATCTTAAAAAAAAAATTGTTCTTTCATTGTCGGCTCCCCTCGAATGTTGTTGACAGCAACTTCGCAGTATAAGTGTCGAATCAATCGGCGTGTCTAGTAAGAGCTTCTCACATACAGTGACGTTCGCATTCGTCGATAAACAAGTTGGTGCCGTTAGTTGTGAATCCAAAAATAGAAAGCGTTTTAATTCACAACAACGCGAGAATCTATCAAATACCTCATTCATGGGGTGCAAAGGGGAAATTAAGTTTAAGTCATACTACTGTCCTTAAAGAATAGCAGACCTACAGCATGAGAACTTTTTTGAGCTTCACCTTCGTCCTTGATTATACCTTTCTATATCCTTACACTCTTGTTCTCTTAGACGCCATATGTTGTTTCGATGTGAGTTATTAAGACAAGAAAGCATCTATGATCCTCTGGACCAATCGTGCCCAGAAAAATTTAGTAAATGTTTCCTAAATATGACCCATGTGCCAGAAACATTCAATGCTGTGCTCGATTTGATATTGTAAGATCGTGATGTGACATGAGGCATCCTTGAGCATTAATAGGATCAGCATCGATTCGATATTACATGAACATTTTCATCGTCAAGAGGATTTGTTCACAATGATCTACAAGAAGAAAATTTTTATTTGACCCTCTTTACCGCAGTTGGTCGAAATTTTAATTGTTAATTCAAAGTAGAGTCTAATTTGATTTTTTCTCTGCAAATCGCTGGATCTAACCTTAAAGTTTAACTAACGCTTACAAAATAAACAATGCCATTCTTCTTCTTCACGTGGTAATCGATGGAAGGCACGCGTCAAGTGTCTTAGACGTACGAGTGATCAGAGGCGCGAACATCAACTCGGATCACCACCTCACTGCAGTGAAGGTGCGTACTAGGCTAAGCAGAGCGAAAACCCTGCGTAACCAGGCACAGAGAAAGCTGGACATCGCTAAACTGCAGACCGCGGAGATAGCCAACGCCTATTCTGACCAACTCACTCAACTACTTCTTGATGCTCCAACTCCCGAAAATACTAGCGCGCAATGGCAATATATTGCCCACTCGATGGAAAGGACTGCGCGGTCCGTACTAGGGTATGTGAAGCCCTTTAACGATAATGCCTGGTACGATGACCAATGCCGCGATGCCACCCGGGAACAAGATGCTGCATACAGGGGCAAACTGCAGCCAATGGCAACGCGAGCTGTTCATGAAAAGTATAGGGAGAAGAGGCGGGAGGCGACTCGACTCTTCAGGCGAAAAAAACGAGAGCTTAAGGAGCGGAATAATGTGTGTATTGAAGATTACAGGAACAGAGGTGAAGCCCGAAAATTCTATCAGAAGATAAAAGGAAAGGTACATGGAACAGGTCTTCCCTCCTGTAAAGACAAGGATGGTCATCTCGTTACTGACTCCGAGAGCGTACTGAGAATATATAAAGATCACTTCTGCAGCCTATTGATGTGTGAAAACTCGGCTGATGAAGACTGTGCACCAATCCGAGATGATAACATCGAGTGTCCACCTCCGAGCCAAGCTGAGATAACAACTGCCATATCCCGCCTAAAGAACAACAAGGCCGCTGGGGCTGATGGTCTTCCAGCTGAGTTGTTTAAGGCGGGTGGAGATGAGCTTGTTTTAAGCATGCAACAGCTCATAGAGAACATTTGGCTTCAGGAGAGCATGCCAGAGGATTGGAATCTCAGTGTGCTATGTCCAATCTACAAAAAAGGTGACCGTAGTGAGTGTAAAAACTATCGTGGAATTAGCCTCTTACCTATTGCGTATAAGGTCCTGTCTAGCATACTGTGTGAACGTCTAAAGCCAATTGTGGAAAACCTGATTGGACCTTATCAGTGCGGCTTTAGACCAGGCAAATCCACGACGGATCAGATATTTACACTACGGCAGATTCTTGAGAAAACCCATGAGAAGCAAGTCGACACTTACCACCTCTTTGTCGATTACAAAGCTGCCTTCGATAGTCCCATCAGGCATCGACTATACGAAGCCATGTCTGAGTTCGGTATTCCTGCGAAGATAATTCGTCTCTGCCGGTGTACCCTTACGAATACCAAATCCTCTGTTCGGATTGGCAAGGATCTATCTGCACCATTCGATACGACGAGAGGTCTTAGACAGGGTGACGGTTTGTCATGTATGCTGTTCAACATAGTGATGGAGAAGGTGTTAAGGAAAGCAGCGGTTAACATGTCTGGCACCATATTTAATAAGAGCCACATGCTGCTCGCATATGCCGATGATATCGACATTATCGGCCGAACGATGCGAGAGGTAACAGCTGTTTTCACATCAGTCGAAAGGGAGTCAGCGAAAATGGGTTTGGCAGTGAATGAGGACAAGACGAAGTTAATGGTATCATCGAACAAAGTGTCCACCCGTTGGGGACGCAGCGTGAACGTTGAAAACTATTGCTTTGAGGTAGTGGATGAATTTATCTACCTTGGATCCGCCATGAACAAGAACAACAGTGTCAGCCTCGAAATAAAACGGAGAATAGTGCTTGCTAACAGGTGTTTCTTTGGAATACGCGAGCACTTTATAAACACCACCCTATCTCGAACTACCAAAGTCCAGCTGTACCAGGTACTAATTTTACCGGTCCTGTTGTACGCCTCCGAATCTTGGGTGCTTACACAGGCAGATGCAGCTCATCTGGCGGTGTTTGAGAGAAAAATACTCCGCAAAATATATGGACCCATTTGCGTAAACGGCGAGTTTAGGATTCGGATGAACCATGAGCTGTACGAGTTATACCACGACATTGATGTCGTCAAGCGGATCAAAGTGCAACGATTACGCTGGCTAGGCCATGTCGTGAGAATGGATGAGGTAACTCCAGCGCGAAAGGTATTCTATCAAGACCTCGAAGGACGGCGCAAAAGAGGGAGACCGCGACTACGTTGGAAGGACCAGGTGGAGGAATCACTGACGCTGCTTGGTAGGACTGACTGGAGACGGTGCGCACAAGATCGAAGCGAATGGAAATCTTTGATCATTTCGGCCTCTGACTTAGGCACTAAGATATAAATATATATATGTGTCAAGTTGTTTTAAAGGCTAATAATAATAATAATAATTCTTCTTCTTAATTCCATTCACTCCCAGTGGAGCATAGGGACTCAACATAGTTTCTCCAATCTCTTCTGTTTCGTGCAATTGATTTTCTTCTTCTTCTTCTTTACTGGCAGCAACAACAGAAATTCATCTATCAGTAGCCGCACGTAGAAAACCATTCCAAGCGCTTCGGTCTTTTGCGCTCCGTAGATAGTTCGTCATACCAAGCTTACTTAACATTTCCGTCACCTGGTCTATCCATCGGAGTTTTGGTCGCCCCCTCCTGCGTCGCCCATCGAGTTTATTGCCGAAGACTTTTCGAGCCGGAGCGTTATCGTCCATTCGTACAACGTGTCCAAGCCAGCGCATTCGGTCTATTTGAACGCGCTTGACCACGTCGATGTCGTTGTACAGCTCATACAGCTCATGATTCATTCGACGACGGTACTCGCCGTTCACGATGATGGGTCCAAATATTTTGCGGAGTATTTTTCTCTCGAAGACTCCCAGAATAGATTGATCCGCTTGTGTCATTACCCACGATTCTGCGCTGTAGAGCAAGACAGGTAGGATCAGAGTCTGGTAGAGCTGGATCTTTGTTTTTCGAGAGAGCGCTTTGTCGTTAAATCGCTTGCTTAGCGCATAGTAGCAGCGGTTTGCGATCAATACTCGTCTTTTGATTTCGAGGCTGACATTATTATTTTTGTTTATGGCGGAGCCAAGGTAGACAAAATCATCTACCACTTCAAAATTATAGTTGTCAACGTTCACGCAGCGTCCCAGACGAGTGGACTCTTTGTTCGTTGAAACAAATAACTTCGTTTTGTCCTCGTTCATCACCAGACCCACTTCAGCCGACTGCTTTTCAATGCTCGATAAAACCGCAGTAACATCTCGCAATCCACGTCCAATAATATCTATATCATCAGCATACGCGAGCAACATGTGACTTTTGTTGAAGATGGTGCCATTCCCGTTTACTGCTGCTTTCCGCATGATCATCTCCATTACGATGTTAAAGAGATCGCAGGACAGACTATCGCCTTGTCTAAAGCCTCGCTTGGTGGAAAATGGCTCTGACAGATTTTTGCCAATTTTCACTGAAGACTTCGTGTCAGTCAGTGTCATTCCGCAGATTCGAATTAGTTTTGCGGGGGTACCAAACTCAGCCTTAGCATCGAAAAATTTCTTTCGTATCGGACTGTCAAATGCAGCTTTATAATCGATGAACAGATGGTAGGTATCGATCTGCATTTCTTGGGTCTCCTCCAGGATTTGTTGTAGTGTGAATATCTGGTCGGTGGTGGATTTACCAGGTCTAAAGCCACACTGATAAGGTCCAATCAGGTTCGCCAGAAGGGGCTTTAGTCTTTCACATAACACACTAGACAGGACCTTGTATGCGATGGGTAAAAGGCTAATCCCGCGATATTTGGTACACACACTAGGATCGCCTTTCTTAAGCATGGGACATATAACACTCAGATTCCAATCATCGGGCATGCACTGCCTGAGCCAAATCGTGTTTATAAGCTGGTGCATGCATGTTACCAGCTCATCGCCGCCGGCTTTAAAAAGCTCTGCCGGCAGTCCATCGGCTCCCGCAGCTTTATTAGTTTTAATCCGTGCAATTGCCGTGCTGATCATGTTTTGGTTCGATGGTGGACAGTCTACTCCATCGTCGATGATTGGTGTGATTTCGTCACTTATGCTGCCTTCGGGAACGAGAATAGAACGAAAGTGTTCCCTTCATATTTGCAGCACACTCTGAGTGTCCGTGACCAGATTTCCGTCTCTGTCCTTTCAGGTGGGGATCCCTGTTCCAAAACTTTTACTTTTTACCTTTTGGTAGAACTTTCGGGCCTCACCTCTATCCCTGTAGTTTTCGATATCCTGGCTCCCTCTTTTCTTCCACGGACGCTTTTTCCGTCTGAACAGGCGTTTCATCTCCCTCCTTTTCTCTTTATAACGCTCCGTCACCGCACGCGTCGCCATTGGCTGCTGTTTTGCCTTGTATGCAGCATCCATTTCCTCAGACATTTCGCTACTTTCATCATCGTACCAGTGCTTGTCTGAGCGTGATTGATTTTACTCTGCTGAAATTGTATCCCAAACGCCAAAGATCTACAACAAATGTCGACAGATGTTTATCAGATTATTTGTGAGTAATTTATTTAATACTTAATTTCTGTAATTTCAGTTAACTTAGTTTTTATCGTATATTATCAGTTCATGTTAACCTATTTTGTCCTATTGTTTTTTTTTTTATTTTTGTTCTTCTAACAACAAACAAAATGAATTTCTTCAATGATAACAATTCGATGACAATTACTTCCTTCCTTTTCTCAACAATATCAAAATACAAAATAAGCTTTCAAATACTATTTCTTTTCTTATGAATTGTAATTGTATTTTTGTGTTACTAAACAACAATTTTTACAAATGTTTTGCTAAGACGACATACCAATGTTTTCTCTTAATTTTCTTTCTTTTTCTTCCCAATTTTTTTCTTTTACACTTAAAAAAAAAATAACGTAAAAATTAACAACAACAAAAAATTGTTAAAAAATAACAACAAAACAAAATAGACTTCACAAGGGCGTTTAATAGCGACAATACATCTTGAATTCGGTCTCTGTACCAAAGATTGTGTGTGTACCGAAATATTTCGTTCGCTTTTTAAATAAGATTTTAGCTAAACAAAAATATATAAAATTAAAAAAAAAAAAATATAAGCAAAGAAAAAATTAACACCGCAGATTGGTTTTCGAAAAATTCTAAAAGAAAAACACACCTACAACAACAACCAAAATTATAATTGAATACCCAAAATGGCCAAATTATTTAAGAAAGTTACAACAAAAAAAAAAAACATCGTACCAACTACCACTTCACCCTTATGTACATTTCTCAAGTACCTTTTATCTAGTGTTTTTTGTTTTCTCAACACAATAAATTCATTAATTATAATTTAATGCTTTAATAATACATACATAAAAACATACAACTAGTATATAATATTATAATTTATTTGTACATTATAGAAATCCTATTTATTAATGTAAAGCTCCTAAACTGACTTTAAACAAAACACACAAAAACAAAAGAAAAGATCTCATCTTAAAATTTGTTGAATTTATTCGAAATTTTATTGAAATGTTGTACTATACATACATATACTTACTTACTACTGATATATACAGTGAAAACAAACAGCAACAAAAAACAAAATAAAAGAAAATTTATATATATTTATACATTTAACTTAAAATTTACATATACAAAACTGTTTTGTATGCCAAATTGTTACGACAATATTTTTTTATGTCTACAAATACAGTTTCCTTACTTTTGTAGCTATTCACACTCAATTACTCTGCAAAGCTTTACAGTTTGCTCAATACTTGGAATTATTATTACTATCCTTAGCATTATGTTTGTCCCTGTGTCTTATGTGTTTGTTTTATAAATGTGTTTCTTTTTTGTTATTTTTTATTAGATTTTTTTTTTAAGAAATCTCTTGAGATTTTGATGAATATAATACTAAAACCTTTGATATCGATATCCCAAGCTAATATTGGAATTTCTTTAAACACAATATGAAAGTACATTATGGCAAAATGACATAAAAATAATTGGTGCAAAATTTTTCTTACAAAAAGTTTGCAAAGGTTCTCTGTTTGCCATAAAAATGGGAAGTTTGATATTTTTAGATTTTTAGAAATGACATAGCATTTGATTCATAGCTTGCCGAAATTTAATAACAAGGACATTAAATGGGGCCAAGGATATTAAAACAGGAAAAAAATACCAGTAAGAAAGTTTCAGTCGGGCAACGCGACTTACATATACCATCACCCTCAGTAAAACAAAAAAATTTCTGTTATATTGATATTATTACTCGATTTCTAAAGTGGGCGGAGTGGTACATTTGTATGGGAGGTACCAGAAGGGGCGTGTCTAGACTTCCACATTTTTTCTCCAAAACTTTATTCTGCTTGAACTTTACTAAATACAGAATTTGGGCACGATCGCGTTAGTTCTATTAATAATATTAATCGATTTCTAAAGTGGGCGGTACCAGATCAGTATGAGGCGTACCAGAAGGGGCGTGGCTAAACTTCCAGTTTTATTCTCAAAAACTGTATCCTGCTATAGATTTACCAAATAAAGAATAAGGGTACGATCGCGTTGGATTTATTGATATTACTACTCCATATCTAAAGTGGGCGGAAAAGTACATTTGTATGGGAGGTACCAGAAGGGGCGTGGCTAGACTTCCAATATTTTTTCCATAACTTTATCCTGTTATAACTTAACAAAATACATAAATTGGGCACGATCGCGAGGTGTGTATTGATATTATTACTCCATCTCTAAAGTGTCGGAAAGGTACATTTGTATGGGAGGTACCATAAGGGGCGTGTCTAGACATCCAATATTTTTCCAAAACTTTATCCTGTTATAGCTTAACAAAACACATAATTTGGGCACGATCGTGTAGAGTATATTGATATTATAACACCATCTCTAATGTGGGCGGAGTGGTACATTTGTATGGGAGGTACCAGAAGGGGCGTGTCTAGACTTCCAGATTTTTTCTCCAAAACTTTATTCTGCTTGAACTTTACTAAATACAGAATTTGGGCACGATCGCGTTAGGTCTATTAATAATATTAATCGATTTCTAAAGTGGGCGGTATCAAATGTATATGGGAGGTACCAGATGAGGCGTGGCTAGGATTCCAGTTTTTTTCTCAAAAACTGTATCCTGCTATAGCTTTACTAAAATAAAGAATTTGGGTACAATCGCCTTGGATTTATTGATATTACTACTCCATCTCTAAAGTGGGCGTTAAAGTACATTTGTATGGAAGGTACCAGAAGGGGCGTGGTCATGTAGCCCATTTTCAATACCGTAAGTAGTTTTGGGGAAATATTAACTTGTGCAAAATTTCAAAAGATTTGGTTGCGTCATTCGAAAGTTATCGTGCGAACCAGCCGGACAGACAGACGGACATGGCTCAAACGATTTAAAAAGTCATGAATCGAATTTGGTTCAAAGAAACCTAGGGTCTAAAGTCACTCCTTCTATGTGTATCAAAATATATACCCTCATCCCTAAGGGTGATGGTATAACTATATATACAAAATTTCAGCTCGATAGCTCTTTAACTACGGCTATAGACAGGCGGACAGCCCAAAAGAGGGGTTGTTTTGTATGGGAGATGGGACTAGTTTTTGTCCTAACTTGCTCGTCTTAGATCTTAACCTCTGATTATAGGATCGAAGACTGCATACCACACTTCAGTTCGATAGCGGTTAAACTACGCCTGTAATCGTAGGGACAGACCCTAAAAAGGAGGAGTTTGTATGGGAGGTGGGAGTAATTTCTGACCGATCGATTAATGCGATTAATTAATCTGAAAATAACATCACCACATCCATCATCCGTCTGTCTGTCCTGCGTTGTACGAGAAGACATTTCAACATTCGGCAAAATACCAGGCGACCAGAATCAAGCAGATAAATAATTTTTTTCAAGCTTGTTTATGTAGCGCCTAAAAGTATGCCTTTGATTATAAATATAAGAATTTGTTTATTCGGATCACCCTGTATGATTTAAAATTTGCTGCAGAAAATTTGCATACTTTTAGGCGCAAGTATTAAATTGTCGATGCTACTTTACTATTCTGGGCTCCTGTTATTTCAATGAAATCTCAAAATTGTAAAAATGAGAAAAATAACGTGCCAACCAACGAATGACGCAATAGAGGCCATACTAACTAACTTTACATACCTTTTTTTTAATAAAAACGAACTTTTAAATATTGGTTTTGTTTTTTTTATTATTGTTTTTTTCATTATCTTTATAATTTATATTTGGTATATTTTATGTAAAACATAAAAAAATACAATAAACAATGAATGTTATAAGAAATATATTTATTTATTTTCTAAACATATTTAACATAATTTATATAAAAATAAAAATATACCTCCGGCTCTCTTTTGGTACATCATCTACATTGGAAAAGTTTCGGAAAAATTGCATCTAAAAAAATTAAAAAAAAAAAACAAAATAGTATTAGAAATGACAATGAATGACAAAGTTTTCATAAAATAATAAATAATTCAATGTTAGCGGAAAAGATGCATTAAATTAGAAAAAGCTTTTGTTAAAAAAACTATGATATTTTTTAAGATATTAACAGAAACCCATTAATGACATACTTACTTAGAGTAACCCTTTAATTTTGAAAAACCAAGCGTGGCGGCGGTTTCCTAGGAATTCCAAAATAGGCGCCTTTTGGATGAATTTATACTTATAGTATGAATTACAGTCAGGGTGGAAGTGGGCTGTGCCAAGCCCCATTTAAAAGAAATAGTTTGATAGCCCTGAAAATTTTACAGTGTGTTATAGATATAACCAGGCTATGAACCAAGATGGCAAAAAGGGCCGAGGCGCTACCCATACGCCACTCGTCAATATTTGACTATTACATATTTCCTAGAAAAAAAATACAATTCCTTAATCGAAAATTGGTAAAAAAAAAAATATAGGATTTACTAAGAACCTGAACTGTGACCTCTTTGAAACAATGGAAATAGTTGTCAGATCTTACTTAAATTACCGTCATGAATATTTTTCTCTGCTTCTCTGTACCATTTACGTTCTCTGACATAAGTAATTTCATTTAAAAATCAGAGTAATTCCATAGCAATATGTGGGAATGCAAATTTTGGGTCTTCTCTCCGAATTTGATAAAATTTTATATCCTTATACCTTAAGGTGCGCAGAAAAAGAATTAGTATTAATTTTTTAAAAAAAAGATTGAGATTTGGCTATTGACCCATTGAAGCAAATGATAATTTCTTACCAGATACATATATTTATTTAGATATACATATGTACATTTACATATCGCGACTTAAAGTCGTAAAGGTTGTAAGTCCACTTTTTACCTAAATGTATTTTTTGATGTAGGACGCAAGATAAATCGAAAACGCATATGGTTTGAAAAAAAAATCACCAAAAACATATGCGTTGTCACCTTTCATAACTGAATAGAAAATGTTTAAGTCCCTACAACATATACAAACAAAACGAAAAAGTTGTCCAGTCCAGCCTTTTTATACAGTAGTTTTGACTTAACCGCCACTCTTTTAGCTGCCAATTTGAGGTACCTGCCAAAAGCCACAACATTTCATTCATTTCTTCAATTTCGTATGAAATGTACTTGTTTAATGGCCAATTTCATACGTGCCAATTTAAGTTAGCTGCCACAAATATTTGGAATTATTATCCCATATTCATTGATAATTTTTCATTTAACAGCCACAAAATTTTTTTTGCAACTGTTGCTAACGAAAAATATGTATTTAGTTTGCTTTTGTTAGAATGCTCGCATCCTTTCTATAATTCTCTCATTCTCTTTATAACTCTCCCGTAGTTTAAAAAACTAAGTTCCTAGTATAAATCAAAACAATAGATGAGACGAAACTTTTGGGTGTAAAAATAGGGAATTGTGTGAATCACTCATATGGGCCACTTCTGTGGCAGGTAACGTTTCAGATAAAATTAACTTAAGTGCCATTTTGACTTACCTGCCACAAAATGCGTGCAAAACACGGTGTGGCAGTTAAGTCAAAGCTACTGTATTAATCATTCTCTGATTTTGGGAGTAATCAAGTAGTCATAGCATTTCAATGCAAATGCATCAGGTCGGAGTCTCAGCGGAGGAATTTGCAGGCATTTGAGCATATTTTATTGAAAAAACTAATTCCATCCAGATAAGATAATTACACTATGTGACAGTCATTTGGAACTTGATGAGTGACCTAGTGCATTGTGTAGGTCTGGTCGAGCACAAGTTTCCTAGCACCCTCAAAATCTTAACGTACGGTTCAAAAATGGGTTTCCGGATCTTTCCTCACATATGAGCTTATAACTCAGTCAATTCTTAACCGCATTTGTACATTAACCTTTCCAACGAGATATACATTTATATAGATGACTTGTCACATCTGTCTGTTTTTTGCCTCGAAATCGTTGGAAAGGTCAATGTATAAACGCAGTTTAGAATTGACTGAGTTATAAGCTCATAAGTGAGAAAAGATCCGAAAATATCGGTAGGTCTTTTTGCATGGGAGGTACCAGAAGGGCTCAACCGATATATTCCATATTTATTCCTAATTCAAACTTTTAGAACCGTACAACTTACACAACATTTGAGTGAATTGTGTGTACTTACAAAAAAGATATGTATGTAAGACTATGGGGGTGAGTTCGGTCATTTGTATGGGAGGCACCAGAAGGGGTGTGTCAAGTAGTCAGGTTTCATTACCCTCCAAGTGTCCATTTGGAAGTTATTCGAGAAATATTAATTTTACAAAAATAGGTCATTTTGTATGGGAGGTACGATAAGGCGTGAACCGATATAGTCCATATTCATTTCTGAGTCCAATTTTCCTAAGCGAACATCATACGCAAAATTTGAGTGCATTCAGTTTACTAACAGAAAAGATATGTATGTAAAACTATGAGGGTCAATTCGGTCATTTGTATGGGTGTTACCAGAAGGGGTGAGGCAAAAGTTTCGGTTTTCTTAGGGTTAATCTACTATTGCAGGATACATATAGTGACCAAATTTAAATATCCTCCGGTCGTCTGTTTGGTAGTTATGAAAGAAATATTAATTATCCATAAGTAGGTAATTTTTTGTGGGAGGAACCATAAGGCGTTGGGCTATTCAGCCCATTTACAATCCCATTAGTTCGTTTTGAAAAATATTAATACTGGTAAATATTCATACCGATCCGTTAAGGTTTACTCGAGTTATCCTGCTCACTAGGAATCCAAAAAAATACTCGAAAAAGGTCACCAAGCTTTTTTTCCGAAAATGTTTTAAATATTACCAAAAATATGAATAAGTTATGCATAATAACGTTAAAGGAAAAAGTGAAGTTTTTTTGTCCCTCCTGTAAAATTTGAAATTTTGGTCCTACACCCTTAGCGACTTTAGGTTGCGATATGTACATATATTTGTATTTTGTACCATTTAAATTTTTTGTCTGTTCCATTTAATACAATATTCAATTATTTTTTTTTTCTTCAAAAATTTTGTATTATTTCGTCAAAATCTCAAAATAAAGCACAAATTATTTATTATTATCCTTGCCACACTTAAAGTGAAAAATATCCTTTTTTTAATAATTTTTTTTTGTTAACTATAATTTTTAATATATTAAATTTTATTTCTAGGATTATATATATACATTTTATTAGGACTTAAGTACAAAAAACCAAAACAAACAGAAAAAAAAACAATTTAAGTGCATTATATACTATTAAAATGAAAAAAAAACTATTTATTAAAAGTAAAACAAAAACAAGTAAAACGTCCTTAAGAAAATATTATTTTCTTATAAAACAAACAAAAAACGGTCTTAAAATGTAAGTTTATCGCCAAAGAGAATAAAAAAAACAAACACATCATTGTATTTAATTTGTTACTAATTGGTTTCAACTAATTTTAAACAAATTTTAAATTTCAAAACATTTAACTTGGTTTCATTACGTCTAACAAACAACAACAACAATAAAATATCATCTAAATGTGCTGTGAAAACTAATAATGCTCATTAAGAGTGCAACCCAACGCAACAAATCCTTTTAACTATTGGATTTAGCAAACAAATGTCATATAGAAAAAAAAATGAAGCACTGATATTATGGCATTGGTTAATTGTTGCTGAACACAAAATTTGTTTGTTACTGTCCTAAATAACTAACTAACTAACTAACTTGTGTCTGTGTTTGTGTGCTGTGCTAAATTTGTCCTTCCACCCGCTGGTATTGTAAGGTTCCTCTTTCGCTGTCTATATATAAACTGCCTACAGCCATCCAACGATCGATCATCAGCTCCTACATTTGTGTTGTTTTTTTTTTTGTTTATAACATATTTATTTTTTTTCCTTTGTTATTTTTTATAATTAATATTATTTTTAAAAGTCCTTTGTTGTGTTGTTTTTTGAGTTTTTTTTTATTATTATTTATTGTTATAAAAAACCTCCCCATTCCAGTTTGTTTTAATTTTTTTTATATTAATTTTTAATCAATATAATTTATTTTTAATAAATGCATTTTATTTTCTCTCGACACACAGAGTCCACAACCACCAGCATCCATGACGACCTCAACATCTGGTGCCGATGAAAATTTAAATCAGCAAAGTTAAATTTATTGCAAAAGCAAAAGCAACAAAAGAAAAACATAACAAAATAATTGAAAAATTTATAAAAATTTCTAAATAGCAAAAAAAAAATTTATTATAAAAAAACCAGACCAAACGCAAACTATTTCACGATAACAAAAATTTGAGAAGTTTGAAGAGGAAAAAACCACACACACACTACAAAGAAAAAAAAAAACAAATGAAGGATCTATCTATAAAATAAATAAATCACATACATATTTATCATCTACATACAACTATATACTATCTATATATATATATATATATAAAAAAACTATTACATCAATGAAAGAAAACAAAACATATTTATTCAACAGTTAAAAAGTAATATCGATGATATATATATACAAACATACACATACACACACACACACACTTTTGTAGTAAATCCATTCATACTAAATTACTTATATAATCTGTCCACATATCCACCACTTTTTTTAATAAATAGCAATAAATATGATTTCATTTTTCAATTTAGTTACAAATTGTTTGAAA
This sequence comes from Muscina levida, assembly GCA_964034835.1. NCBI lineage: Eukaryota > Metazoa > Arthropoda > Insecta > Diptera > Muscidae > Muscina > Muscina levida. The sequence continues at coordinate 156,268,497 of OZ035880.1, forward strand.
AAATGTCAGCGGGCGATTAATATGTTAATCAAATGCAGTTAAAAAAAAAATTTATTAAAAAAAAATCAAAATACTATTGAATACACAAGGAAACAAAGTATTTTTGTTGATTAAGAACTAAATGTGGTTTTAAGGTTATTTGGGACGTTGAATCCAAATCTGCACTTTTCTATCAGCTCGACTTTTCTTAATGAACCACATGTCAAAAATAAAGGCACTCATTACATTTATTGGAATTACATAAAAACGGTTCACAATATTCAGTTTAAAAATAATCCATAATTCGTTAACAAAACTATTTTCAGTCGTGCCTTCATTGGTTTTAAGTTTGTGCAGTAGTTTCAGAGACACGGTTGAAATTTTTTAAAAAGAAAAAAAATTTATAAAAAATTATTTTGTTCTTTAAAAATTCATAAAAAAAATAAAAATTTAAGACTTAGTTAGTATATTTTGAATGAAAAGAGCTTTATTTCATTGAAATCGATGCACAACTTTTGATTTTGTTCACAATTTACTGAGAAAACTGAATAGATAAAAAAATTGCGATTTCCATACAAAAATAAAATTTTTTAACATGCTCTGTTTGTGGCTGCATGTTTGCAACTTCAAAATGCGAGCTGGCGGAGAAAAATTTTGATTAGATTTATAACACTTTTAGGGCATTTTTCTCATTAGACGATTATCTTTTTTCGGCTGAAGTGCAGAATATTAAAAAAAAAATATGCCATTGTCTTCGTCATGGTCCCCAAACATCGGAATGGTAGGTCAAAGTTGGCGCTCAGGCCCATGAGGTCCAGAGGGGCCAAAAAAGGGGCCCTTTTCGGTTCTATGATGACCCCCCATGCGCGGGAACTCAAATGAAAGCTATTTGACGAATCCAACGATGTTATTTTTAAGTTCCTACGGGTCTCCTGGACCGAGTTAGAGCCATTTAAATTTCCGGGAAATACCAAAAAAATCCATCGTATCCATTTCCACTCTAATTTACAAAAAATCGCGCGATTTTTTTAAAAAAAAATTTTTGACTGCGGCGCTACTACAACCATCTCAACCGTTACAACTATAATTTAAAAAACAAACCTTTATTTAATGGGATATATCAAAAACATAGCTTTTGTTAGATATTTTTAAAATTGTTCATAATTTTTTCCACTTTTATCCTTTTTTTAATCAATTTTCTTTTTTCAAATATTTCTTTTTGGACATTTTCTTGAATTTTTTTAAATATTTCTTGAAATTGTCCATTTGTTTCCTTAATTTTTTATTAATTTTTTTTCTCAATTTTCTTTTTTTAATTAATAAAACCTTAAAAATTCAAAAAAAAATTAAATTTTCACACATTTTTGATGATATTTAATTTTTTTATGGTATTTTTCAATTCATTTCCCTAAATTATTCTAATTTCCCATTTTTATTTTTAATTTTTTACGGGGTTTTTCAAAAAAAATTTTTTTTTTTAAAAATCGCGCAGTTTTTAGATTTTCTATTTTTTTTAGAATTTTTCAATTTATTTCCTTAAATTTTTCTTACTTTTTCCCTGATTTTTTCACATTTTTTCAATTTTTTTTTATATATCCCGGCACAGGAGACCCGTAGGAAATAACATCGTTGGATTCGAAAGTATCTTTCATTTGAGACATGAGACATTTGACACATGGGGGGTTATCATAGAACCCAAGGGGCCCCGTGGGCCTTAGCGCCAACTTTGACCTTGATTTTCGTGTTTTAGGGCGTATTTGGGGGGGTGGCATTTTTTTTGTTTTTTGGGCTCCCGCCCCTATTCTGCACTTTTGCCCTTTTTTCTTACCGAAAACTGAATATTAAAGAAATTAGGTTATTTCAAAGTCTCATATGCTTTTGTTCTATCGCAAAGCTAACCAGCCCTCATCTGCCGGTTATTTATTTGCCGTACAGATAAACTCAATCAGCAGACTGCTGTTCATAGCTTTTTTGTTTTCCAAGATATATTTTTGATTTATAACCATAACAATAAGCAGCAGGTCATCTTCGGTGGTAAAATGTGTAATTTTATTTCGTTTTTATTAAATGTATGTGTTTTCTTATTTTCTAACACTTCGAATATAACTGATTTATATCAAGAATTTGTCAACTGTCTCATCTATTTTTCAGGGTATTGCCAACTGAAAAATAATTTTTTGTCGGTATGTTGAGAAAACCAAAATCGTTAACGGACGTTTTTCATTCTTACAAATTTATGCCGAAAAAAAAAAAATTCGAAGACAAGGCCAGAGAGGACGGTTTCACCATAATTCGGTTACGAGGAATCGAACTACATCATTAGTTTTTTTTAATTACAATGACGGTTCCATAAAATTTTTTGTATTTGTTTCTGCTTATACTTATTAATGGATAACTTTCACTTATTCTAGAATCACCATAAGTTTTTAAGAATAAGATTCAAACTTGAACCACAAAATCAGACTTAAGCAGTTTTCCTTTTTACAACAAATATTAGAAGCGTTTCGATCTTCTGCGCTTCTTCTATAGTTAGTCACACCAAGTTCGGTCAGGTTCTCAGTAACCTGGTCTTTCCAACAAAGTTTTGGTCGACCTCTTTTGCGCCGCCCGACGAGTTTATTGCCGAAGACTTTTCGAGCTGGATCATTTACGTCCATGTGTACAACATGACCTAGCTAACGCAACCGCTGCACCCTTATGCGTCTGACCACGTCAATGTTAGTGTACAGCTTGTACAGCTGATGATTCATACGACGTCGAGACTCTCCAGTACGGAGAATGTTTCCCTTAAATACTTCCAGAACCGATTTATCCGCTTCTGTCATAACCCAGGATTCTGAACCAAACATTAAGACAGGTAGCACCAGTATCTGGTATAGCTGGATTTCGGTTCGTCGAGGAAGTCATTAAATCGTAGTAGCATTTTTTAGCAAGCAGGATTCTTCTCTGGATTTTGAAGCTGACATTAATTGTTTTGTTGATGGCAGAGCCTATTAGGTAGACACAATTATCTACCACCTCGAATTTATAGTTGTCAACGTTCACGATTAGATTCTTTAATAGTTGAAACTAATAACTTCGTTGTGTCCTTATTCGCCATTAAACCCAATTTCCATTAGACCCAATTTCGCTTATTCCTTCTGTATACCTGAGAAGGCTGCAGTCACATCCCGCAGTTTTCGACCGATGATGTCTACGTTATCAGCGTACTCGAGTAGCGTGTAGCTTTTCTAGAACATCGTGCCACTTGTACTTACTGCAGCTTTCCTCATTATCAAGGCCGTCGCCTTGTCATAGGCCTCGTCTGGTATAGAATGGCTCCGTAAGGTTCGTGCCAATCTTGACTGAAGGCTTCATATCCTAGCACGGTTGTTGCGGCGGTTGCTTTGATATAAGCAATATGCTGCCACTATGTTTCTCTGGGATTTGCTATCTCTGGTAATGCTGTTTCTTAGTATTCCGAGATAAGGTGGTATTACTAAAGTGCTGCCGAAGTCCGTAAAAACATCTATTGGCTAGCACTATTCTCCGCTTAATTTCTTGGCTGACATTATTTTTCTTATTGACGGAAGATCCGGGGTAGGTAAACTCATCTACTACCTCAAAACAATAATTTTCAACGTTGACGCTGCGTCCCCATCGAGAGGACTCTTTGTTCGTCGAAATTATTATTTTTGTTTTTTCCTCGTTGACCGCTAAACCCATTTTTGCCGACTCATTTTCTAGTGATGAGAAGACTGCAGTAACGTCCCGCAGATTTCGGCCAATGATATCTATATCAAAAAGCCTATTCCTTATCGGAGAGTCGAAGGCAGCTTTGTGGTTGACAAAGAGGTGGTAGGTGTCGATCTGCTTTTCATGGGTTTTTTCCAGGATTTGTCGTAAGGTGAATATTTGATCCGTCGTAGATTTGCCAGGTCTAAAGCCGCACTGATATGGTCCAATTAGTTTTTCTACAATTGGTTTTAGACGTTCACACAATATGCTTGAATGGACCTTGTACGCAATTGGTAATAGGCTTATTCCACGATAGTTCTTACATTCACTACGATCTCCTTTCTTGTATATGGGACATAACAGACTGAGACTCCAATCCCCGGGCATGCTCTCCTCTTGCCAGATGTTCTCCATGAGCTGATGCATGCTCCTAATCAGCACTTTCCCGCCAGCCTTAAACAATTCAGCAGAGAGACCATCGGCTCCAGCAGTTTTGTTGTTTTTTAGGCGGGAGATGGCCATACGTATCTCGTTCTGGCTCGGAGGTGGACAGTTAATACCATCGTCATGGATTGGAGCGGGGTCTACTGAAGTAGTGTCAGTATCCAGTAAATTTGCATTGCAGTTGTAAAATATGTCACAGAGTACAGAGTTCGGACATTTCAGGTGTATATCCTTAAATCATGGCCCTTATTACGTATGCAGGGGTTGTCAACATTTGGGAGGGTTCTTGTTTTTTCTTTTCTTCGTGTTTTCATAATAATTGGTTGTGTTTAAGGAGAGCGGCTTATTAGGCCACCGTTTCTTGAGGCTGCCAAAGACACTAAGAGAACCTCTTTGTTGAGCTGCAGTAACTTCTCTTACCTACTTTCAATACACATCGGTCGGTGGTAGCATGCTGTTAAGGTTACTCAACATTGCGCCTTCTCACATTTGCATTGCCCTTGGATTACGTGATCTCTCAGACGTTGTAAGCTGCTTGGGAGCCTTCAAAGAGAGCTTCTGGTTATTCCCAAATAAATAACAATCACAAAGACTCAAATTAGAAAATTCCTGGTCCTCGTTACTATTACTATGTTTATTAAAGTTGAAGTTCAAAATATTTAGAACAATTTTGTTGAAGAAAGTTTATCGGTACAACCAACCAATATAGAAGTTAGTGGCTGTTAAATTGAGCCAAAATCGAAAATCCAAAAAAAAAATTCAATGTAATAGTGAAAACAAAAACAATATTTGTGTAAAACCGTCAAGGGAAATTAAAAAACTAATGACGCAGTTCGAATCCTCGTGTCCGAATTAGTGTAAAACCTTTGAATTCTTTAATCAGCGACCTTAAATTAGTAAAAAAAAATAGCTATAAAGTTGAAGTCAACGCAAAAAAAAGTACGTACATTTTGTTCTCTTGTGTTATGTTTAATCGCTCTCTGGCAAAATTTTACAAAAAATTCAAATTAAATTTTATTAAGCGATGCCTTAAATACTGTATAACTTTGTTACACTCAATTTTACACAAGTAATTTTTTTATTCTTCTTATATAAAAAACAATAAAAGCAAAAACACACTTTATTATAAAAACGAAAATATCAACCACCTAATCAAAAAAAAAATCAACTAAAAACCTATTGAAATCCCAACCCCTCCAAACACACAATACATACAACTAAAGTATATAAACGTTAAATTTAGAAATTGTCGCCGTAACTTAGAAACCACCATATGAAATGCATTACAAATCTCCATCTGCCGGGCAAAAGGGTCATCAAACTCACACACTCACACCTTCAACACTATCCCCCACTCCATGCCTCTGCTAACCCTCGCCGGCAGGTGGAGACCGAATTTTTACTCTATTTATAGAAAAGTACTAAAAGAATCCTTGTCTCAAGATTCTTTACACCCTCCCCCATATATAACTAAAATAGTTTATAACCCAGAGAGATACAAACAACAACAACAAATAGATGAAATATTTACCGTTTATAAAAATTTATACGTATTGAAAATGAGAAAAAAAACAGAATCTAAATAAATATATAACTAATTGACGTTTATTTATAACAACAACAACAAAAAGCTAATAATAAACAACAATTTAAAGAAAATTATTAATACGAGATATATAAAGATTATATACAAATGTGTATTTTGACAAAAAAATCATAAAAAATTGATCAAGAAAATCTCTCAAAATATTTATATATAAATGTGCTTCTGTGCAGATTTAGCAAACAAATCGTTGAAAATCGAAAGAAAGAAAAAAATTTTAATATTTGTTGTTAATTAAATTAATCGTTACAGTAAACATTTGAAGTAAAGATTTATTTACACAGAGCCTTTTTTTAAATTGAAATCGGTAGCCAGAAATCCGGGTTTTTTTTATATATAAACAAAATAGAACTTCAAAGTCTATGAAAAGAATGTAGAACCCTTTTAATATAAAAAATTTTTTAATTAAAAAAATTCTATATTAAAAAAATTTACTTCTTTAAATTCAGATTTCAGAAATACTCTTAAAAGATATATTTTTATTTATAAATAGTATTAGGTGTACAAATAAGTTTCCGCGGTTTTTTTTATAAAAAATTAGGAATTTATTGTGAAGGAACAGTATATTACGTTTTATTCAAAGTATTTTCCATCATTTGCCACTACTTTTCCCCATCTTTCTGGCAACATTCGGATACCCCGTCGAAAAAACTCTTGATCTTTTGACGCTATCCACAAATCTACCCAATTTTTGGTGTCTTCATATGATGTGAAGCGCTGCTCAGGCAGACCATGTGCCATCGACCGGAACAGGTGATAATCAGTAGGTGCTAAGTCTGGTGAATACGGCGGGTGGGGTAAAACTTCCCAGTTGAGTGTTTCCAAGTATGTTTTTACCGGCGCCGCAACATGTGGACGAGCATTATCGTGTAAAAGAATAATTTTGTCGTGTCTGGAGTAGTAATGGGCGCGTTTTTCCTTAAGTGCCCGACTCAATCTCATCAATTGTGTTCGGTAGAGAGCTCCAGTAATGGTTTCGCTTGGTTTGAGCAATTCATAATACACGACACCAAGCTGATCCCACCAAATACACAGCATGAGTTTTTTTCCATGAATATTCGGCTTAGCTGTCGATGTTGATGGTTCGCCCATGACTTTCTCTTCTTTGGATTATTGTAGTGAATCCATTTTTCGTCACCAGTGACTATACGATGCAAAAAACTCTTTTTTTTTATTCCTGGCAAGCAGCATTTCACTCATGCATAATCGGCGTTCAATGTCTCTCGGCTTTAGTTCATATGGAACCCAATTTCCTTGTTTTTGAATCATTCCCAACGATTTTAAACGATGTGAAATTGCTTGTTGAGTCACTTGTAATGTAAGTGCAAGTTCTTTTTGCGTTTGGGACGAATCTTCCTCCAATAATACTTCTAATTCCATGTCTTCGTACACTTTCGGCCTTCCACTGCGTGTTTTGTCCTTCACGTCAAACTCACCGTTCTTAAACTTTTGAAACCATTCCTGACAACTTCTCTCACTTAAAGCAGTTTCACCATATGCTTCTAGAAGCAATCGATGCGCCTCAGCTGCAGATTTTTTCAAATTAAAGAAGTAAATCAAAAGTTCCCGCAATAGATGCTTATTCGGCACAAAACTTGACATTTTTGCACGAAAAAAATTACGTGATGCTGATACGAAATCACTAGTACTTTAAGCTTATGGTGTTGCCGGATGACGAAACTTGGGATATTACGTTTTACATCTGGCAATTTCTCCATAACCTTCTGGTGGGGCCATCTTTTGACAAACCGCGGAAATTTATTTGTACACCTAATAATTTTCAGAGCAAATCTTCAGCATAGAAAATTTTTAAAATTTCTTTAATTTCTTACAGAAACGGTATTAGAAGAATAAAAGCTCTTCCTAGAACAAAATTGATAAAATTATAGAAAATTTTAAGATTTAAAAAATCTTTACAGAAAATTTTCTTCCCTGTTTTCAAATCACTTTAAGGCTTTAATTGCTAGCCGTGATCAAAATTCATAGAATATATCCAAATTTTTTTCACAAATCAACTAAATGTTTGCTGGCACATATTTTATTGTCTAATTTAAAAAAAATATATATATTTATTTTTCTTAAAACATTAGCACATTTGAGTTATTTTTATATTTCCTCATCAAACAAAATTAAATTAACTGTTGAATTAAAATAATTATTAAAAACAAACAAATAAAAAACACACACACACACACTTAGCATTAATTTCTGTTTTATACCATCATATCGCATATAATAATTTTATTTAGTACCAGATATTTAAAAATGATTTTAAATTTATAAAAAAGAAAAATATTTTCCGTTTTTTTGTCAATATTTTATTACAATTTCACCTAAATTTAAGATATAACAACACAATTTGTAAGACCGAATCACAGCCGGACGGACATTGATTGTGAAACCAACAAAAAAACATACAAAATTTTATTGAAATAAAGAATTTTTTTCAGTATGTCTACATTAACAAAATAAAATCATCAAATGCACTTTTATTTATTTAGTTTTGTAATTTAAATATTGTTGTAATCACTAGAAAACGTTTTGCTTTTATATATTCTACAGTGGGCATTAAAAGTTGGGCCCTACTCTATGTTGGGGGGGAAAATAGGGAAACAATTTGCACATAGTATAGTAAAAATTGCAAATTTTTGATAGGATGGGGTGGGTGTTAAAAATATGCAGAACAATATAACAAGTAAAGCGTAGACTGATAGACAGCAGTCTATATACCTATATATCGAGGATTACTGCATAAGGTTTGATTTATTTTCAATGAACCAACTCAACATTTCGGTTAAGTGTAAAGAATTGTAATCGACTATTTTAAGAAGAAATTTGTAAAATTTTTTTTTTTCAAAAATTTTAAATAACATGGCCGGGCTTGATTGTTTTACCTTAATCGAGTTAAGCCCTAACTCTGATTTAAAATATTAAAAAAAAAATGTCAGAATTCCTCATGATAACTTAAAAAAAAAATAAAAACTATTTGTGCTCAGGGAAAGAGTAATAAGAGCTTAAATCGATTTTTGGCATGCTATAGTTTTTATAGGTTTTCGGATAAGCCGTCTTTGACAAATTACTACCGTGGAGCATTTTCGTCCGTGCGTTGGAATGATAAATCTATGCAGATTTTAGGACCGCCAAAGTTTGAGCACGATTGGAGTATGTTAATCCGTGCCGCTTTCGACTTAAAGTTTGAAAGCTTCTTCAACCACGTTTGGGGGGCATAACTCAAGAACGACCAACCAGTCCAATTTTGATAAAATAAAACTCCGAAATTTACGTTTCCGAAAACGAAACGTAAAAGCGAATGGTGGTAACCGAAAGCGGCACGGGTTAACATACTCCAATCATACTCAAACTTTGGCTATCCTAAAATCTGCAAAAACTTATCATATTTGTGGGGTGGCACCGACAAAATTCTGCAATTTTTTCTCAGATAACTTCCAATCCAACTAGTGCGTACAACTTGACTTAGCCAACGAAACCGCTGCACGTTAATGCGTCTGACCACGTCAATGCAAGTGTACAGCTCGTACATGATTCATTCTACGTCGATATTCTCCGTTAACGTTGATGCGGAAATATATATTAAGGAATATTTTTCTCTCGAATACTGCCAGAACCGCACATCAAGACAGGTAGAACCAGTATCTGGTATATCTGGATTTTTGTTCGTCGAGGGAAGGCTCTGTCATTAAATCGTTTGCTTAGTCCGTAGTAGGATTTATTAGCAAGCAGGATTCTTCTCCGGATTTCGAGGCTGACATTATTTGTTTTGTTGATGGCGGAGCCTAGGTAGATACAATTATCAACCACCTCGAAATTATAGTTGTCAACGTTCACACAGTTTCCCCATCGAGTAGATTGAAACAGATAACTTCGTATTGTCCTCGTTGACCATTAGACCCATTTTCGCTGATTCCTTCTGTATACTTGAGAAGGCTTTTCGACAGAAAATGTCTACGTCATCAGCGTAAGCGAGTAGTATGTAGCTTTAATTGAATATTGTGCCACCCGTGTTTACTGCAGCTTTCACCATTATCATCTTTATCACTATGTTGAAGAGGCCAGACAATAAGCCGTTGTTGGAGAACGGCTCAGTAAGACCTCTCAGCCACGGCTACGAGAAATTTCTGCCGTACCGGGCTGTCGAAGGCAGCCTCATAGTCAACAAAAAGATGGTACGTGTCGATCTGTTTCTATTGGGTTTTTCCAGGATTTTCCGAAGTGTGAAAATCTGGTCAGTTGTCGATTTTCCAGGTCTAAAGCCACACTGAGGAATTTCTGCCGTACCGGGCTGTCGAAGGCAGCCTTATAGTCGACAAAAAGATGGTACGTGTCAATCTGTTTCTCTTGGGTCTTTTCCAGGATTTGCTGAAGTGTGAAAATCTGGTCAGTTGTTGATTTTCCAGGTCTAAAGCCACACTGATAAGGTCCGATCAGGTTGGATAACACTGGCTTTAGTCTTTCACATAGCACACTCGACAGGACCTTATATGCGATGGGTAAAAGGCTGATCCCGCGGTAGTTGGAGCACACACTTGGATCGCCTTTTTTCAGCACAGGGCATAATACGCTTACATTCCAATCGCCGGGCATGCACTCTTTAAGCCAAACCGTGCGCAGGAGCTAGTGCATGCTCGTTATCAGCTCCTCGGACTTAAAGAGCTCTGCGGTCAGACCGTCGGTACCGGCTGCTTTGTTGTTTTTCAGCCGCGATATTGCTCTTCTTACCTCGGCTTGACTTGGTGGTGGGCAATCTAAGCCGTCGTCGACAATTGGAGCGATAACTTCACGTGCGCTACCTTCTGGAACCAGCAGTTGCTGGAAGTGTTCTCTCCATATGTGCAGCACACTCTGCGTATCCGTGACCAGATTTTCATCACTGTCCTTACAGGTGGGGAGACCATTACCGTATCTATTTGCTCTTAAAATTTTCGGGCCTCACCTCTATCCCTATATCGCTCTATATCCTCGTTCTCCCGTTCCTTCATCTGACATTTTTTTCGCCTAAATAGCTGTCTCGCCCGTTTTGCTTTCTCCTTATGCCGTTCCCTAACAGCACGGGTTACAATTGGCTGTAGCGTTGCCCTATTAGCAGCATCCTCCCGTAGCACCATCTTTAGACTCCTTGGCTGGTGCATGCATGTTACCAGCTCATCGCCGCCGGATTTAAAAAGCCATCGGCTCCCGCAGCTTTATTATTTTTAAGCCGCGCAATTGCCGTGATGATCTCGTTTTGGCTCGGTGGTGGACAGTCTACTCCATCGTCGATGATAGGTGCGATTTCGTCACTTATGCTGCCTGCGGGAACGAGAAGAGATTGAAAATGCTCCCTCCATATTTGCAGCACACTCTGAGTGGCCTTGACCAGATTTCCGTCTCTGTCCTTTCAGGTGGGGATCCCTGTTCCAAAACTTTTACTTTTTACCTTTTGGTAGAACTTTCGGGCCTCACCTCTATCCCTGTCGTTTTCGATATCCTGGCTCTCTCGCTTTTCTTCCACAGACGCTTTTTCCGTCTGAACAGGCATTTCATCTCCCTGTTTTGTCTCTTTATAATGCTCCGTCACCGTACGCGTCGCCATTGGCTGCAGTTTTGCCTTGTATGCAGCATCCATTTCCTCAGACATTTCGCGACATTCATCATCGTACCAGGGCTTGTCTGAGCGTGGTTTTTCATAGCCCAGTACGGTTGTTGCGGCAGTGGTCATAGAATTCGAAATATGCTGACATTGTATGTCGTGAACATCAGAACTAGGGGGATTAGTATGGAGTAATTGAGAGAGTTGGTTGGAGTAGGCATTGACTAGATGTCTAGCTTCCTTTGCGTTTGATTACGAGTGTTTTTAGCACTACTTAATCGTGTGCGTACCTTGGCTGCAACTAGGTGATGATCCGAGCCGATATTTGCACCGCGCATCACATCAATTACCACGTGATCAATCTGATTTCTTGTATTTTGATCGGGAGATATCCAGGTTGCCTTGTGGATATCTTTATGCGGGATATGTTTCTTGCCGACGCAAAACTTACCAGTCTGAATTCGTTATCGGAGGTGTTGTGGTGTAGACTGAATTTTCCGACTGCTGAACCAAGAACATCTTTCCTTCCTATTTTAGCATTAAAATCTCCCAGAACAATTTTAATGTCATGTGCAGGGCAGCGGTCATACATATCCTCCAGGCGCTCATAGAATGCATCTTTGATATCATCGTCTTTATCTTCCGTCGGGACGTGTACACAAATCAGCGTAATGTTGAAATATTTCGCCCGGATGCGAATGGTGGCTATACGGTCACTTACAGGGTTAAACCGCGAGGCCAAGTGTCGAAGTCTCTTGCCGACTATAAAACCACATCCAAATTCGTGTCTTTCTGTCCCGTCCATCTCATTTCCTGTATGGCGGTGATGTCATCCTTGCATTTGTCGCCAGTTGGATAGAGGCACCATCTCTGTAAAGAGTTCGGACATTCCAGGCGCATATCCTTAAATCATGGTCCTTATATCGTTTGCGGGGGTCGTCAACATTTGGGGGGGTTCTTGTTTTTCTTTTCTTCGTGTTTTCGTAATAAATTTTGTTTAAGGATAGTGGCTTAGTAGGCCACCGCTCCCTATCCTAGTTTCTTGGGGCTGTCAAAGCCACTAAGAGAGCCTGTGTTGAGCTTCAGTAACTTCTGTTACCTACTTCCTAAGAAGCATCGGTGGTAGCATGCCGATTAGATTACTCAACATTTCGCCTTCTAACTTTAGCTAACTTCTAAGCGGTTGCTTTAAAGTCATTGTCCGAGGAATACTTGGTCTAAGACCGGAAGTAGTTAGCTGCTTGGACACTGCCACAAAGGAATCGCTTCTGGTCACTCCCAAGTGAGTGACAATCAGTTACTTTCAACCTCTGGACATATTCCCATTCCCCAAGATTCACATGGCATGAATGAATATACCCAAGTTTCCTAACACCCTTAAAATGTTGAACCGCGTTTTCGTTCCTCACTTGTAAACTAATGACTCAGTCTAGTCTTAACCGATTTTTGATACCCTAACGGTTTAGAAAAGAAGTATGTCAGACCTTTCCAACGAAAATCGCCAAGTTTTTGATTTTTATAATATTTTTTAAGTTTGAAAAAGTTATTAGTCAATATTTTTATATTATTTAGAAAGAGCACGCTTCAAGTAATAAAACACAAAATTGTTTATAAAAATCGGTTAACAAGTGATTAAGTTAAACAAGTATTTCGAGGAACGCAATTTTCATATTGTCTACAGAAATCAAACACGTAATGTATTATTTTTAAACTCTTAAGACAACTCAATAGTAGTTTAAGCAATTTTTTTAAGTTTATACACTTTCAGTTCCTTAAACACCTTACGAATAAGCTTTTGAGCGAAATTCAACTAAAAAGACCCATAATGTATTAGGTAGGATAATTAAACAACAACAAAAAAAAGTATATAGTAGAATCACCCCGCTGACAGCAATGCCCCCTCCATGCTCAAACAAACAACAAATTGTAGATCAACGCATTTAAGCTACACCACAAAATCTCAAAGGCTTTTGTACAACAACAGCAACAACAACAAGTATGGATTGAATTTAGACGTATACAAAATTGGTAATAGAACAAATTCGATTGTACACATATTGCAAAATGAAATCAGCAAACAATTGTAAGTTACACAATACTTATATAGAATTTGATGAAAAAATTAATTTTTTTGTAAAAATTTAATTTTATTTTTTTAAAGAAAATTGTTAATTAATATATATATATATATTTTGTTTAATCTCCTCCCTCACATCATTTAGCAATACTGGAAGGCCCCTAAAATACAAAGATCTACCACGTTGTCGACCTCAATGTCTCTGCCAGCCGAATGTTTGGTCTTGTCCGTCTCGATGCCCTCCTTGAACAATGAACAGAAGAGACCTAAAAGTGCTGGACCCAAAAAGAAACCAGGACAGGCTAATCATCCAAAACCATTCCGTTTGTATTAGACTATTAAAGACTATGGCAAAGAATTGGAGGAGTAAAGCGAGCTTTGAGTGTAATATTAGAAAAGAACAACAGAAAACCTTACGCCACAGAAAATTGGTAAAATAAACTAAAATGTTTATTTCGAAAACTAAAATCTAGTAAAAAACATCATTAAACGTCTTTTATGACAAATTGTTGTAATGCAGTTTGATTTGAATTTGTATTATCAGTCTAGTACGGAACTTTAACATCATTATAGTTAGTACTCGTATAGCATTTTTTTTTTCGATATAAATCTAACGGAAGATCTGTTAATGGGATCAACCATCGAATGCGTTTCGTTACTTCATGTCGAATCTTTGCCGTTTTTCAAACATGTCATCACAGATGTCGTTTGTGAGACTTAAATACGACTGTCCTTGCTGGTATCTTGTTCTTCTCTTATCAGGCGATGACAAATTATCAAAACGAAACATTTCTGTTAATTATTTCTAATTTTATTCAAATAAAAAAAAAAAACATTTGAATGTTGTCGAAAGTCGACTACGACTTACGTAATAAGGGGGAAATTGTAGTGTCGTAATAATAAATAACACTATGACACAATTTGATGGTCTTTGTCTCGGGGGTGAACCAAACTAATATCAAACGATAGCATTTGACCTCAGTAACAAAACCCTAAACTCAATTTTGCCCCACTACGTCACAAATTTTTTTACAGTGGTTTGAAGTTTGATTTTTTTGGTCAAAAGTTGAATCAATGAATATGAAAAATCATCTGTAAAAATACGTTTGGGGTATTTCATGTCTTCGGAGACCTATATTAAAACAATCAGGGGAATATTTACTCGGAACATTTTAACCCTCTAGCTCCCTCCTGTATGGGACATTTTTGGCCCAATTTTGAAAAACTGTTTAAAAGTCAACTTTGGACGGAGGTCAAGGATTAGAATCTTCGATAGAAATATTCTCCGGAAAAATTCACTAAGAGTCACCGAAGACAAATAACCTCTACGAGCCAAAGGTTCCAAAATAAAATCAAAATGAAATGTTACTGAAATGTTAAATAGTCTATTTTTGAGCAAACAGTGCAACGCACTTTTTCGGGAGTGAACTAAACCAATATCAAACGATAGCATTTGACCTGAGTAATAAAACTCTAAACTCCATTTTGCTCCACTACGTCACAATTTTTGTATACAGTGGGTTAAAGTTGGATTTTTTTAGACAAAGGTCAAATAAAAGAAAATGAAAAATCATGTGTAAAAATAGATTTGGGATAGTTCATATCTTCGGAGACCTACATTAAAATTTTCCGGGGAATATTTCCTCAAAATATTTTAACCCTCTATCTGCCACCCATTTTGAACATTTTGAGAAATTTGACTTTTAAGCTGTTTTTCAAAATTCATTCTAAGGGTAGGAGCTGGAGGGTTCAAATGTTCTGATTAAATGTTCCTCCGAAAATTTTAATGTATGTCTCCGCAGACATCAACATCCCAACCCTATGTTTAAAGATGATTTTTCATTTTCTTTTATTTGACGTTTGTCTAAAAAAATCCAACTTTAACCCACTCTATACAAAAATTGTGACGTAGTGGAGCAAAATGGAGTTTAGAGTTTTATTACTCAGGTCAAATGCTATCGTTTGATATTGGTTTAGTTCACTCCCGAAAAAGTGCGTTGCACTGTTTGCTCAAAAATAGACTATTTAACATTTCAGTAACATTTCATTTTGATTTTATTTTGGAACCTTTGGCTCGAAGAGGTTATTTGTCTTCGGTGACTCTTAGTGAAATTTTCCGGAGAATATTTTTAGTAAAATTTTCCGAATAATATTTCTATCGAAGATTCTAATCCCTGACCTCCGTCCAAAGTTGACTTTTAAACAGTTTTTCAAAATTGGGCCAAAAATGTCCCATACGGGAGGGAGCTAGAGGGTTAAAATGTTCCGAGAAAATATTCCCCTGATTGTTTTAATATAGGTCTCCGAAGACATGAAATACCCCAAACGTACTTTTACAGATGATTTTTCATATTCATTGATTTAACTTTTGACCAAAAAAATAAAACTTTAAACCACTATAAAAAAAATTTGTGACGTAGTGGGGCAAAATGGAGTTTAGGGTTTTGTTACTGAGGTCAAATGCTATCGTTTGATATTGGTTTGGTTCACCCCCGAGATAATGACCATCAAATTGTGTCATAGTGTTATCAGTCTAGCACGGAATTTTAACACCATTACAGTTAGTACTCGTATACCATTTTTTTCGATATAAATCTAACGGAAGATCTGTTCATGGGATCAACCATCGAAAACGTTTCATTACTTCATGTCGAATCTTTGTCGTTTTTCAAATCTATCATCGCAGATGTCGTTTGTGGGACTAAAATACAACTGTCCATGCTCGTATCTTGTTCTTCTCTTATCAGGCGATGACAAATTATCAAAACGAAACATTTCTGTTAATTATTTCTAATTTTATTCAAATAAAAAAAAAAACATTTGAATGTTGTCGAAAGTCGACTACGACATACGTAATAAGGGGGAAATTGTAGTGTCGTATTAAAAAAATAATTCATTCCTATTTTAAATGGCGTAAGGTATATTAGTATACATGAAAAAAAAATTCTCAAACATCTCCATTGTAAAGTTGTTGATCCTATTTCCACATACACATACACTCACAATTGTTAAAGATTAATTTACCAAAATTTCTAATTTATGAAATTTTTGTGTTGAAGTTCATCTTTAACAAATTACAATTCACACACACTCACAATAAATGTTTAGAAAGAAACGATAATGTTGTTGTAATACCATTTGAAAGCATTTAATAAAAATAACACTAAAATTAAAAAAAAAAAACAAAATATTATTTTCCAAGTGAACTTTGATCTTTGGAGGGGGGGCAAAGAAATGAGGGAAACTTACAAGTAAGTATCTGAAAGATAAATTGGCAAAGGTAAGTTAGATATTTAAACTTAAATTGAAAAATATATTAGGTGTACAAATAAGTTTCCGTTTTTTATAAAAAATTAGGAATTTATTGTGAAGGAACAGTACATTACGTTTTATTCAAAGTATTTTCCATCATTGGCCACTACTTTTCCCCATCTTTCTGGCAACATTCGGATACCCCGTCGAAAAAACTCTTCATCTTTTGACGCTATCCACAAATCTACCCAATTTTTGGTGTCTTCAGACAGACCATGTGCCATCGACCGGAACAGGTGATAATCAGAAGGTGCTAAGTCTGGTGAATACGGCGGGTGGGGTAAAACTTCCCATTTGAGTGTTTCCAAGTATGTTTATACCGGCGCCGCAACATGTGGACGAGCATTATCGTGTAAAAGAATAATTTTGTCATGTCTGGAGTAGTAATGGGCGCGTTTTTCCTTAAGTGCCCGACTCAATCTCATCAATTGTGTTCGGTAGAGAGCTCCAGTAATGGTTTCGCTTGGTTTGAGCAATTCATAATACACGACACCAAGCTGATCCCACCAAATACACAGCATGAGTTTTTTTCCATGAATACTCGGTTTAGCTGTCGATGTTGATGGTTCGCCGGGCTTAACCCATGACTTTCTCTTCTTTGGATTATCGTAGTGAATCCATTTTTCGTCACCAGTGACTATACGATGCAAAAAACTCTTTTTTTTATTCCTGGCAAGCAGCATTTCACTCATGCATAATCGACGTTCAACATCTCTCGGCTTTAGTTCATATGGAACCCAATTTCCTTGTTTTTGAATCATTCCCAATGATTTTAAACGATGTGAAATTGTTTGTTGAGTCACTTGTAATGTAAGTGCAAGTTCTTTTTGCGTTTGGGACGAATCTTCCTCCAATAATACTTCTAATTCCATGTCTTCGTACACTTTCGGCCTTCCACTGCGTTCTTTGTCCTTCACGTCAGACTCACCGTTCTTAAACTTTTGAAACCATTCCTAACAACTTCTTTCACTTAAAGCAGCTTCACCATGTGCTTCTAGAAGCAATAAATGCGCCTCAGCTGCAGATTTTTTCAAATTAAAGAAGTAAATCAAAAGATCCCGCAAATGATGCTTATTCGGCACAAAACTTGACATTTTTGCACGAAAAAAATTACGTGATGCTGATACGGTATCACTAGTACTTTAAGGTTATGGTGTTGCCGGATGACGAAACTTGGGATATTACGTTTTATATTTGGCAATTTCTCCATAACCTTGTGGTGGGGCCATCTTTTGACAAACCGGGAAACTTATTTGTACACCTAATATTATGAATTAATAGTTCGGGAGTCGGGAGTGTGATGCAAGGTAAAGTTTCTGATCGGTTTAACTTGGCGAACCCAGAGTGATCCTTGCCAATTGCACTTCAAGTCTACTCACAGAGCTCCGTATTCGTGGTACTACTGCGGACGGAGTACCTCCACGTGGTGGCGCCTGGAAACGTTTCTTTGACACCCGTCAGAGCACGGCTAACTGTGAGGGGCGAAACTTAAAACCAAGGCACGACGGCTCAGAGTAAGCGGTACCCTGGTCAGAGTCTGACCTAGAATGGGCGGCTGTAATAAAATCCTGGCAGAAGGAGAAAACAGCGACGTGGTTCGCTGGGCTTGCAACTCGCCACTGACATTTAAACTATTGCAATGAAAGAAGTAAGAAAATAATAAAAAGAACCCCCCAAAATGTTGACGACCACCGCAAACGAATTAAGGATAGGGTGTTCAAAACCGAAACCGAAAAACCGTAAACCGGTTTTTTTTATTTAAAACCGTATGCCGGTTTTTGCAAAAATGCCATTTTCGAATAACCGGTTTAACCGAGTTTTTTCCTTCGGGTACTCGGTTTTTTTTTAAATTAGTTTGAAATTGAATTTTAAAATTTTACAAAGCTTTTAAAAGCATTCTAGTTTATCAAATGTAATAAGATTTTTCTAAATTAATTTCAAAATTTGCCAAAACTTCTTAAAAGATTCTCGTTTATAAAATGTTAAAAGTTTTTTCTAAATTAATTTGAAATTGAATTTTAAAATTTTAAAAAGCTTCTAAAAACATTTTGGTTATAAAATGTAAAAGGATTTATCTAACATAAATTAATTTGAAATTGAATTTTAAAATTTTACAAAGCTTCTAAAAACATTCTTGTTAATAAAATGGTAAAAGTTTTTTCTAAATTAATTTGAAATTAAATTTTAAAACTTTAAAAAGCTTCTAACATTCTCGTTTACAAACATTGAATACCCCAATTATATGTATTAGGACCGGAAAATATCCTACAAACTAATCCTGTGTAAAGTAGTCTAAAAAGGCGGAAACGATGGAATTTGCTAACGAGCTTTTAAAAAGACTTTATCCAGCAATTTCCCCAACAACGTCAGAGTCTAGTAACAGTTCAGATTGTGAGATTGGGGCAGCTCCTTATGGTAGTCTTTGCAACGATTTAAACAGGACAATAAATAACATCCAAAATCCACCAGTGAAGCCAATATTATGATTTCAACTATTTTGATAAATTTAATAAAAGGACAGAAAAGCTGAACATCCTTCTAAACGCTCTATTGCCAAAAAATCCTACTTCCACAATAAGTGAGCGCGAGTTTTCTGTATCAAGCTTTATAAAAACGAAACAGAAGAACTGGCTCAAAAGTCAATTTTCTAGTATATTGATATCATTACTCGATTTCTAAAGTGGGCGAAGTGGTACATTTGTATGGGAGTTACCAGAAGGGGCGTGGATAGACTTAAAGTTTTTTTCTTCAAAACATTATCCTGATTTAGCTTTAAAAAATACTGAATTTGGGCACGATCACGTTGGGAGTATTGGTATTACTACTCCATCTCTAGTGGGCGGAATAGTACATTTGTATGGGAGGTCTCAGAAGGGGCGTGGCAAGACTTAAAAACTTTATCCTGATTTAGCTTTACTAAATACAGAATTTGGACACGATCACGTTGGGTGTATTAATATAACTACTCCATCTCTGAAGTGGGCGGAATAGTGCATTTGTATGGGAGATGCCAGCAGGTACATAGCTAGGCTTCTAAATTGGTTCTTTAAAATTGTATCCTGTTTGAGCCCTACTAAAAACAGAATTTTGTCACAATCAGGTTGGATCTATTAAGAATATTAATCGATTTCTAAAGTGGGTGGTACCTGATGGGTATGGGAGGTACCAGATGGGGCGTAGCTAGACTTCCAGTTTTTTCTCCAAAACTTTGTCCTGCTATAGTTTTACTAAATGTAGGATTTGGGCACGATCGCATTGGGTGTATTGATATTACATAATAAACAAATGCATTTTTTTAAACCAAATTATTTTTTTATAAATATTTTTAACTTTTTAGGAAAAAACCGAAAAAAAAACCGGTTAAACCGGTTTTCTTTCAAATGCTGTATTCGAAATCCGATTTTTCTAAAAAATCAATTTTTCGAATAACTCGGAAACCGGGTTTCTAAAAAAAGGAGGTATTTGAACACTCTAATTAAGGACCATGATTTGAGGATATGCTCCTGGAACGGCGGAAGTCCTCGAAGAATACAAGGCTGACATAACCGCTTTACAGGAAACCCGGTAGACGGGACACGGTTGCTCACGCATAAAGACGTGCGACATCTACTATAGTGGCCATGCGGACAAGCACGAGTTTGGATGTGGATTTGTGGTTGGCAAGAGGCTGCGACACCTAGTCTCAAGGTTCAACCCGGTGTGTGAACGTATAGCCACCATAAGAGTCAAAACAAAGTTTTTCCACATAACACTTATATGTGCCCATGCTCCCACAGAAGAGAAAAGCAATGACGACAAAGACGAGTTCTACGAGAGCCTAGAAAATGTATATGACCGTCAAAATTGTACTAGGCGATTTTAATGCTAAAATAGACAGGAAACCCGCATTTGAGCCTACCATCGGAAAATTCAGACTGCACACCGAAACGTCGAACAATGGCATCAGACTGATTGATTTCTTTGTGGCAAGAAATATGGTAGTCAGCAGCACTAGATTTGGCCATAAACTGCGGACCACCTAACTCAACTGCTGCGGAATGCTCCAACCCCTGATAATATAACCTCGCAGTGGCAATATATAGCCGACTCCATAGAACAAGCTGCGAGAAGCGTACTTGGGTACTCAAAGACGTCTCAAGAAGATGCCGTCTCTCTCGTGGCAATGAGATCCTGCATACAGGGCGAAACTGCAGCCAATGGCAACGCGAGCTGTTCGTGAACGGTACAGGGAGAAGAAACGAGAATCAACTCTTTTCTTTTTAGACGGAAAAAGAAGGAGCTGAAGAAGAGGCAGGATGAGTGCACTGAGTTGCTCCAAAGTAGAGGAAAAGTCCGAAAATACTACAAGAGAGTTAAGGCGAGAATGCGTGAAACAGGGTTGCCCTCCTGCAAGAACAGCGAATGTGAGCTAGTGACGGATCCGGTTAACGTTCTGAAGATATGGAGAGATCACTTTAGAAATTTACTGGATACTGACACCACTCCAGAAGACCCCGCTCCAATCCATGACGATGGTATTAACTGTCCACCTCCGAGCCAGAGCGAGATACGTATGGCCATCTCCCGCCATAAAAACAACAAAGCTGCTGGAGGCGATGGTCTCCCTGCTGAATTGTTTAAGGCTGTCGCGGAGGAGCTGATTAGGAGCATGCATCAGCTCATGGAGAACATCTGGCTAGAGGAGAGCATGCCCGGCGATTGGATACTTAGTCTGTTATGGTCCATAAACAAGAAAGGAGATCGTAGTGAATGTAAGAACTACCGTAGAATAAGCCTATTACCAATTGCGTACAAGGTCCTTTCGAGCATGTTGTGTGAACGTCTAAAGCCAATTGTAGAAAAACTAATTTGACCTTATCAGTGCGGCTGCCTGCCAAATCTATCAAATATTTACCTTACGACAAATCATGGAAAAAACTCATAAAAAGCAGATCAACACCTACCACCTCTTTTTTACTACAAAGCTGCCTTCGACTCTCCGATAAGTAATAGGCTATATGAGGCCATGTCTGAGTTTGGTATTCCTGCAAAACTGATTCTACTTTGCAGATGTACCTTGGACAACACCAAATCCTCGGTTAAGATTGCTAAAGATCAGTCTGAACCATTCAACACGAAAAGTGGTCTCAGGCAGGGCCATAGCCTGTCCTGTACACTATTTATATAGTTATGGAGAAGGTGATGAGAAAGGCAGGAGTCAACATGTCTGTCACCATATTCCACAAGATCCACATGCCACTAGCCTATGCCGATGATGTAGACATCACTGGCCGAAATCTGTGGGATGTTACTGCAGTTTTCTCATTACTAGAAACTTAAACTTAAAACTTAATTTCCCTTTGCACCCCATGAATGAGGTATGGGATAGCTTCTCGCGTTGTTGTGAATTAACACGCTTTCTATTTTTAGATTCACAACTAACGGCACCTACTTATTTATCGACGAATGCGAACGTCACTGTTTGAGAAACTCTTACTAGACACGACGATTGAATCGACGCTTAATACTGCGAAGTTGCTGTCAAACAACATTCGAGGGGAGCCGACAATGAAAGAAAATTTTATTTATTTTTTCTTTTAAGATGACTGGAGCCAGGTTTGAACCTGCGATCTCCCGCATGGTAGTCGCGTGTTCTAACCACTATGCCACGGCCGGTCCCATTACTAGAAAAGGAGTCAGCAAAAATGGGTTTAGCGGTCAACGAGGACAGAACAAAAATAATGATTTCGACGAACAAGGAGTCCTCTCGATGGGGACGCACCGTGAACATTGACAATTATTGTTTTGTTGTAGTCGATGAGTTTTCCTACCTCGGATCTTCCATCAACAAGAAAAATAATGTCAGCCAAGAAATTAAGCGGCCAAGAAAGTAACACCACCTTATTTTGGAATGCTAAGAAACAGCTACACCAGGGGCTTATCTTACCCGTTACGTTGTATGCTGGCTAATCATGGCTGCTTACTACAACGGACATACAAAACGAGAAAAGTACTCCGAAAAATATATGGACCTATCTGTGTCGACAGCGAGTTTCGCCATCGGATGAACCATGAGCTGTATGAGCTTTACCACGACATCGACGTAGCTAAAAGAGTCAGAATCCAACGACTTCTAGGCTGGGACATGTTGCCAGGATGGTTGTAAATGCGCCAGCTACAAATGTGTTTGTAGGCGAATCTGATGGACGGCGCAGATTTGGGAGACCCAAACTCCGTTGGAAGGGCCAAGTGGTAGGCGGTAGGTTTTTATTTATTGAGAACAATTTGAGAGAGAATAAAAACTATATTCATAGAGTTAGTGTTTTTTATTATTTTCGATTTATTTTTCATAATATAAGAATTTCACTTTTTTTGTTTTGTTTTGATTTTATTAAAACTATATTTAATTAATATGCGATTTTGTTTTTGTATTATTAAATTTTCTCACTTTTTTTTTGTTCAATATATATAAATATAAATTATGCAAAATAAAAATGGATCGTTCATACATAATATATACTCGATTATACAACTTACAAATTACAAAAAAAAGAACAATAAAAAAATATATGTACGTATGTTAATTTTATATATAAATATATGTATATATATAAATAAACATCATAGAAGATATCAGCACTTGTATAAAATTGTAGATTAAAAAGAAAGAAAAGCTCAAATCAGGTTGCCTTAAACTTAAGCACTAAAAACATAAATATGGGGTTTGGTTTGAGCTTTAAAAACAAAAACTTATAAACTGTTTTCAATTCCATTAAAATGCATTGATGTTACACATACACATAATATATGGCGCGGGAGAAGAAAGTGCTAACATATTCAATAAACCTACAGGAAAAAATTTATATTAATAAAAAAAAAACATGTGACAAAACTTGGGGTTCAAAGTCCTGAAAGGTAAAAGAAAAAGGGAAAAATCTGGGGGGGGGGGGGGGGGAGATTATATATTTATATTATAGAATAAAATAATAGATAGAATAATAGATTTTGATTCGAGTTAAATATAAATGCATAAAGTGTTACATTCACAAAAATTTTTTTTGTTTGTTTTTATAATATATATTTTCTTTTGCATTTGTTAGTAACTATTTATAAAAAAAAATTATAAATTTTTAAAATAGATATTTATGTATAAAACAAAAATACAAAAATAAAAAAAAGATAACAATTAAAGAATACACTAACAAATGTATTGTAATATAAATAGAAAATTTATAGTTTGTTTTTTTTTTCTGCGCAAAGCTGCCTGCCGTTTTTTGTGTAACGGTTTAATAATTTGTGCATATTTTATTTTTTTCTTTAATATGTTTTAAAGTTTATTAGGGTTCAAAAATAGAATCTGATATAAGATATAAGGTAAACAAATTATAAAAAAATCAAGAGCAAAAGTTTAAAAAAATATAATATAAAAAATATAGGCAAAAGTGCAGAATATGGGGCGGGAGCCCAAAAAAAATTCCACTCCCCCAAATACGCCCCAAAACACGAAAATCAAGGTCAAAGTTGGCGGTAAGGCCCACTGTTCCCGGGCCAAAAAAAGGGGGCCCCTTGGGTTCATTGATAACCCCCCATGTGTGGGTACTTTCGAGACGAATCCAACGGTGGTATTTATAAGTTCCTATGGGTCTTCTGGGCCGAGTTAGCGCCACTAAAATTTAGAGTTAGAAAACTAAAAACCGCTCGATTTTTCAAAAAAAAAATATTTTCTGAAAATAACCCGTAAAAAATTTTAAAAATGGGAAAAAATCATGGAAAATAAGAACAATTTCATGAATTATTTAAAAAAAAGAAAGAAAAAAAAGCCCAAAAAAAATATTTGAAAAGAGAAAATTGATTAAAAAAAGGATAAAAGTAGAAAAAATGAAAAAAGAAATTTAAAAAATATTTAAAAAAAAAGCTATGTTTTGCAATGTTTTTTTTTTTGTTTAATGTATTCCTTTACATTATTATTTGCTTTTTTTAATTAGAGTTGGGTGCAGTAGCGCCGCATGGAATTTTTTTTTTAAAAATCGCGCGATTTTTTTAAGTATAATTTATTTTTATTTTTGGTATATCCCAGGAAAATATTTTTTTTTTGTAAATTAGAGTGAAAATGGATATGTTGGGATAAATAGCGCCGCCGGCAAAAATTATTTTTAAAAAAATTGCGCGATTTTTTTTTTTGGTATTTCTCCGAAATTTAAATGGCTCTAACTCGGCCCAGGAGACCCGTAGGAACGAAAAATAACATCGTTGGATTCGTCTCGAAAATATCTTTCAATTGAGTACCCGCACAAAGGGGGACATCATAGAACCGAAAGGGGCCCTTTTTTTGACCCCCCCCGGGCTCCAAGGGCCTGAGCGCCAACTTTGACCTACCATTCCGATGTTTGGGGCCAAGACGAAGACAATGGCATATTGTTTTTTTAATCGGGCTCCCGCCCCATATTCTGCACTTCAGCCAAAATATATATAAAAATATTAAAAAAAATATTAAAAAAATATAAAAATAATAAAAAAAAAAAATAAAAAAATATTATATAAATATAAAAAAAATAAAAATATATTATATAAATATAAAAAAATATATACATAAAATTATAAAAAATAAAAACAAAATAAAAAAATATATATAAATATATAAAAAAATATAAAAAAAAAACAAATATCAAAAAAAAATTCTTATTTCTTAAAAATCTCTTTTCAACACTAATATTTGATGAAATGATATCTTGTAAAATAATATGTAGTAACAAAAGAAATGTACTATAGATCATTAATGATATGCGCAGCGTAAATAAATTAATTTAAATGAATTTTTATGCAATGTTTATGTTTTCGTTTTAATGCAGTTTTTGCTTTAATTACGTTTTTGCTTTAAATTTATAAGAATTTTTTTTAATGTTTACTTATAGCAATTTTTTTTCTGCGTAGCTCTTTGCATTACAATACTTAGAATTCTTTAGATGTAAAAAAACAAATAATCAATTGACTAGATAAGCATTTTTTTTTTCTTAAAAAAAAATAATCAAAAACAAAATTACTTCTGTTCTTTTATGTAGGCTTCAATTTATGTAGGATTTTGTTTTTGTATAGAAGTTTTTTTTTAGGGTTTCCTTTTTTTATTATTAACAACTAATTGGTAGGCGGGGTAGGGGGGTTGTATACAAATAAATATTCAAATTGTTCTCACTCAATGATGAAATTATAGAGAAATAAAATAGATTTCAAAGGAAATGTATATTTGTAATAAAAAAAAAACTGTTAAAAAAAGAGTTCCATTTACATATATATTAGAAACGTAAGTTGTAGACTATAGCTAGCACAAAAATTATTGTTGTTAAGCATTAGGATCATTGCTAAATTGTTTGATAGTTCGGACTATAGATTACATTATGCAATACCAATATATAACAGTATTCCGACTATACTGTTACACATACGATTTTGGGACACAATTCTAAGAACTGCACGTAAAAGTAGTCCCAAAAGGAGGAAGATCTGCATCATTCGTCTTGTCAAGTTACATGCCATAATAATTCAATAACGATTTGAAGTTTGTCACGTTTTAGGCTCCATTGTTTGACATAGCATAAATACTATATGGTGGCGTATGATTATCATAAGTAATATTCCACGTAAATCATACGCTACGGAGTACAACAGGTTTATTGTAAGTGCTACAAAACAAACCCAGTTCAAAATCATTTGATGAATGAAAAAGTGAAACTGTTGCTTATGTGAGGAAACGTTATAAGAACAGATTAAAGAAATTGTAATTCTTAATTTTTTATAAATTTGTTTCATTTGTGACAAATTTCCCTATACGATACTTCAAATCGATATTAATTGTTATGATGACAAAACGTGGCTACTTTCACGTGCAGTTCTCAGAATTGAGTCCCAAACCAATAAGTTGAAAATGTTGTACTGTGTAACAATCGTGCGTCCGAATACAAAAACAGTCAAAATTTCAGACACAGAAGAGATATTCCGTATAACAGTATTCTAATATAGAAAAAGCGCTTAAAAAACACTATGGAACATTTTTGGGATTATTGTCTGGGGGGTGAGAAATTCCAAGTCAGGGTGATGGTACTAGGTCAGTATAGTAAAACCCTCAAAGGGTTTGGCGTTCGTATGAGTCAGTTTTTTTATGACATTTTAAATTTTTTCCTTATCTTGATGTTTTTTCGCTTAGTTGTAACATTTTGGCAAAAACGTAGTTTAACATAACTCGAGAACCACTTGTCCGATTTTGATGAAACAAATTTAGAAAAATTAAGAATAACATCGATCGATGCACGCGTTTCTCATTTATTCACAATTAGGTAAATGTATGAATTTCAAAAATTTGCTCCAGATATGCACAACATTATTTGGAGAAAACATTGACACTCACAAGCCGAACTCTCTCACATTTTTCTACTGTACTAAAAGAGAAATATTGATTTGGCAACACTGGTTCTGTAATGTTCACATAAAACATGCTTTGTCATTATACTTCTTCTCCTTCTCACACTGGTTCTGTGATTTTAGTCATTCAACAAGTGCCGACGAACGCGAACAGTAAAAGTGATTTTTCTCCAGTTTTTTTAAAGTGAACAAAAGAGAACAGAACATGGAACTGTGCAAGCCAGATATAAATAGCTTTTGCTACTGCTGTGGTCAATATGTCTCAACACATAAAAAAAGGGGAAATTTCAGTACTGATTTTGTTCAAACATACGAGATGTACTTCAACCAAAATGTTATAGTGAACGAAAATTGGGTACCAAATATAGTGTGTAAAAGCTGCTACAACCGTCTAATGGATTGGAGAAATAGAAGACGTGAAAGTTTGCCATTCGGTATCCCAATGACATGGACTAATCCTGGCGAAGGTCACAATCCATTGAATTGCTATGCATGTGCGAATAAAGGAGCAGCAAAAAGGATAAGAAAATCGTATAATTACGTTGGTGTTGCAAGTGCCGCAACACCATTGCCTCATTCGGACCACATTCCTGTGCCAAAAGCTTCTAGCCCAGATATTTTCTCTTCTACGACTGCTCCGACATATCATGCACGTGATGATCCCCCATATGAGCCATCAGTATCCAATGAGCCAATTTTAATAAATCAAAATAAGCTTGATTCAATTGTTGCCAAGTTGGAATTAACACAGCATAAATCGGACGAGCTGGCTTCCATTTTGAAATCAAACTATTTGTTGGCACCCGGTGTGAAAGTCACAGCTTATCGAAGTCGTCAGGCAACACTCCAAAGTTTATTCCTTGTGAATGATGAAATAACTTCTGCATATTGCCCGGATGTAGGAAAATTGATGGACGCAATGGAAATAAAATATGAAGCAGATGACTGGAGATTATTTATTGACAGTTCAAAACTCAGCTTGAAGGCGGTTTTACAGCATAAGGGTGCGAACAGAGTGGGCGCTGAAAGCCGAGCCGAGATTGTCAGTGCGATAAAAATTGTCAGTGCGATAAAACTGATTACATACAAGTCAATACAAATAAGCTTGTGTATAACATAGTGAACGCCGACAAGAGCGGAGAGCAAAGCCGATGGAGTGCGAGAAAACAGTTTCAAAGCGTTTTGCGAGCTTTTTTGCATTGTCGATGTTTACTTTTTAGCATGCAGTCGGGTTTTTAATGGTTTAAAAATAAAAAAAAATGGATATCGATCAAATAATAAGTGAAATTTCTTAAATATATTTTCAAATATTTTTAATGTTTTTATTTTACAATATTTTTATAAACACAAATGAACAACAAGACCTAATGACATAATAGCAAAACACATGGAATAAATATAATTTCAGCGCTGATTCTCGCATTCACTGTGTTATATACAAATTTTCATCTCGCATGAAAATAAGCGTCAATAAGCTCGGCTAGGCTCCGCTCGGCATCAGCGCTCACTCTGTTCGCACCCTAAGACCAATAAAAAACCTCCAGTTCCAATCGCCTATAGTACAGAAACGAACGAAACATATGAAGCAATGCTTTGCGGTATTCAAAGCGGCTATATAAAATATATGTGCTTTTTGTGCGATTGGGACACACGATTTTCCGGTAACCAATATGCATGCCACGGATGGAATCTCAGAGAGCACAGCAGGTTACAAACGGCCTCTAGTTCCTAAGGAGAAGATATTGCTGCCTCCACTGCATATTAAACTTGGAATTGTTAAGAATTTTATCAAAACTGTCGCCAAAAGAGATGAAGTTTTCTTGTGTTTGAAACTAATTTACCCGAGACTCAGCGTAAGTAAAATTAAAGAAGGTAAGTTATAATATCACATTCATTTCCCACGATTTTCTTAACAAATTAATTTTTTCCAATCAGGCGTACTAAATGGTCCAGATATACGAAAGCTGATTAAAAGTGACGCATTCAACAATATTTTGATTGACGCTGAATTGGCAGGCAATCAAAGAAGCAATAGAAGGCTTGTTGGGAAAATAGAGGTAATATGAGGTAATACTGATTTTTTATTTTTTCAAACTCATTTTAATAAAACAAAAACTTACAGATATAGAGGCAAAAAGTCGCCGAGTGCAATAATTGCTGAAATTTGCTGATGGAGTAAGCCTGTGTGGCAAGACAAGGATGATCTTGATGATAAAGAATTTTCAGGAGATGCAGAAGGGCCAACAGTGGAGTCACACATTGACATTATGTGTGGTTCAGAAACTGATGATAGCGATGAATGCGATGCCACTAGTCCCGAACAACCACCATCGAATTAATTTTTTTAGTAGTTTGTGGCCAGAAGTCTGGAGTTATTGGGGAAAATTTATAAAAAAGGCGATAAATGACACTTTTTTGTAATAAAAACAAATATCAATATTCTTGTCAAAATGGGATACCTTCACTTAATTGTAAATAAAAGCAGAATGCGTTAATCGATTTCTATGATCTATGTCGCATTTTGTTTATAGGTTATGTGACTTTACATGAAATTAATAACACTTGATCCTTTTTTCCGTTTTGGATTTTTTATGAATTTAAAAAAAAAATGTTTTAATTTTTAGGCAAAAAAATATTTTTTTTTCTCCACAAATTTATTTTTACCGGCAAAACTGTTGATTATAAAGAAAAACGTTATAAGAACGGATTAAAGAAATTGTAATTCTAAATTTTTTTGAGTTTGTTTTAGCAAAATCGGACAAGAGGTTCTCGAGTTATGTTAAACTACGTTTTTGCCAAAATGTTACAACTAAGCGAAAAAACATCAAGATAAGAAAAAAATGTGAAATGTCATAAAAAAAACTGACTCGTACGAACGCCAAACCCTTTGAGGGTTTTACTATACTGACCTAGTACCATCATGGAATATCTCACCCCCTAGATTGGCTGTTGTACTATGTTATTTATGCAGCCAACTTGAGAAAACGAATGTTGCAGAAGTTCTTATTTTTAGGGCTACTTTCACGTGCAATTCTAAAAATCGAGTCCCGAATCGATGAGATGGAAAAAGTTTGTACTGTGATCTTAGTGACTCATACGTAGTATATATGGGTATTAGGGCGGCAGCAAAATGTATATACGATTTTTCCGACCGGAATATTGTGCCACTGTAAGAAATACATGACGGATATTTAAGTAAGATCGCACAACTATTTCCCGTGACCCAAAGAGGTCAAAGGTCAGGTACTTAGTACATCCTATGCTTTTACTAATGTTCGATTAAAGAATTATATTTTGTTCTCGCAAATATTTAATAGTCAAATATTGACGACTGTAGGCGTCTCCTCGGCCCTTTTTGACCACTTGGTTCCAAATAGCCTGATTATATTTCTACTATACTGTGAAATTTTCGGTTTCTTTTATATGGGGCGTGGCACAGCCCATTTTCATCTTGGGCCTACTGCATCAACAACACATACTATACATATCATCTTTATATCTCTTACAGTTCACGAGATACAGTTTTAAGTTTTATACCACGCCCACTGATCCGATCCCGCCCTATTTTTTTGTTGGATCACGAAATTTGCTGCCAAATACATCCACACAAGGCGATTGGTGAAACTTTCCTTCAGTTATTGAGGTCTCCAAAATAGGGTCAAAAGAGCAGAGCCATGCCCACTTAATATATCAAAAATTAAATTACACTATTTTCACCAACGGCAACTCAGCTACATTCTGTGAAAACTTCAAAAAGATCAGCCAAGCCGTTTTCGGCTAACAATGCCAAACAAGCAAAGTCTAACCTATTTTCATTTATATACAGATTTGACTTTTGACCTCTTTGGGCACGGCTTGAAGTTATTAGATTTTGCTTAAATTTCGACCATAACCATTTTAAAGCAACTAACAGATTATTCCGCTCGGGCATTATCAAAAATTCAAAGTTAAATTTTCGCTGCTACCCTAATGGGGATAGAAGTAAAGACCCATACAGTCGAGATAGAGCGAAACAATGGGTATGTCCCGTTGGTTGTCAACTATGCTCCACGTTATATTTTAGATGTACGCTGTTTGATGCAGGGAGATAACATAGGAGATTTAACATGGGTTATTTTTGTAAAACATTTTAACTCTCTATCCAGACTCAATCCTTTTCGTGTCCTTAATTCGAGAAACGTCAGAAAAGGATCTTAAAATTGGACTTAGCAACATTCAAATGTTCAATTAAAATGTTGCTCAGAAAATTCTACTTGGGATGCTCTAAGATCAAAAATGGATTACACCAGCTTTTGCTTATCATTTTGTCTCTTTTCAAAGCACTGTGCGAACAGCAATCTTACGTAGTCAATAGTATCTATGTATCTTATCGTTTTAGTGCATTTTCGTTATCTGATGTCTTCATTGAAATTTAACGTGGATTTTTTTGTGAAACATCTTAACTCTCAATCTAGACTCCTTATGTGTCCTTTTCGTCCATAATTCGATAAACATCAGAAAATTTCCTTTAAGTGAGTCGTAAACTATATGTGTGGCCGCCAGTAAGTTGTTGTTGTAGTTGTAACACTTCGGCTGTTTCCACCAAGTCTTTTTCGAGGCAAAAATAAACATTCAATTGATCAGCTGTTGCGTATCATTGGTTGAGGGTAAGTCGGGTCTTACCGGAGCATAGATCTTAGGGAACGGCGCGTGTCTGTTGTGAAGTAGACAGAAATCGAGAGTACCGCAAAGTAGCGTTCTTTATCCCATACTGTTTAATCTCTACCTTTCTCTCTCTCTCTCTCTCTCCCCCACTCTCTGGGATTTCACAATCACCTTAAGGCTCCAGGATTTTTTTTTTTTTGGTATATCCCGGAAATGGCTCTAACTCGGTCCAGGAGACCCGTAGGAACCTAAAAATAACATCGTTGGATTCGTCTCAAAAATATCTTTCACTTGAGTACCCGCACCTGGGTGGTCATCATAGAAAGGGGCCCCTTTTTTGACCCCCGGGCCCCATGGGTCTGAGCGCCAACTTTGACCTACCATTCCAATGTTTGGGGACCAAGATGAAGACAATGACATATTTTTGGTTTTTAATCGGGCTCCCGCCTCATATTCTGCAATTCAGCCTAAATGGGTAATGTAATAAAAATTTGGGCTCAACCCGGAGGTATTTGGAATTAAAAAAAAAAAATATGCATAATTATTTTTATCCCCAACCTCATATTTTTCAGTGCGAAAAATTTAACTTTTCAAAAAAATGTCCACTATGGCCACTCTAGTGTACAAATAAGTTTCCGCGGTTTGTAAAAAGATGGCCCACCAGAAGGTTATGGAGAAATTGCCAGATGTAAAACGTAATATCCCAAGTTTCGTCATCCGGCAACACCATAACCTTAAAGTACTAGTGATACCGTATCAGCATCACGTAATTTTTTTCGTGCAAAAATGTCAAGTTTTGTGCCGAATAAGCATCATTTGCGGGAACTTTTGATTTACTTCTATAATTTGAAAAAATCTGCAGCTGAGGCGCATCGATTGCTTCTAGAAGCACATGGTGAAGCTGCTTTAAGTGAGAGAAGTTGTCAGGAATGGTTTCAAAAGTTTAAGAACGGTGAGTTTGACGTGAAGGACAAAGAACGCAGTGGAAGGCCGAAAGTGTACGAAGACATGGAATTAAAAGTATTATTGGAGGAAGATTCGTCCCAAACGCAAAAAGAACTTGCACTTACATTACAAGTGACTCAACAAGCAATTTTACATCGTGTAAAATCGTTGGGAATGATTCAAAAACAAGGAAATTGGGTTCCATATGAACTAAAGCCGAGAGACTTTGAACGCCGATTATGCATGAGTGAAATGCTGCTTGCCAGAAATAAAAAAAAAGAGTTTTTTGCATCGTATAGTCACTGGTGACGAAAAATGGATTCACTACGATAGTCCAAAGAAGAGAAAGTCATGGGTTAAGCCCGGCGAACCATCAACATCGACAGCTAAACCGAATATTCATGGAAAAAAAACTCATGCTGTGTATTTGGTGGGATCAGCTTGGTGTCGTGTATTATGAATTGCTCAAACCAAGCGAAACCATTACTGGAGCTCTCTACCGAACACAATTGATGAGATTGAGTCAGGCACTTAAGGAAAAACGCGCCCATTACTACTCCAGACACGACAAAATTATTTTTTTACACGATAATTCTCGTCCACATATAGCGGCGCCGGTAAAAACATACTTGGAAACACTCAACTGGGAAGTTTTACCCCACCCGCCGTATTCACCAGACTTAGCACCTTCAGATTATCACCTGTTCCGGTCGATGGCACATGGTCTGTCTGAGCAGCGCTTCACATCATATGAAGACACCAAAAATTGGGTAGGTTTGTGGATAGCGTCAAAAGATGAAGAGTTTTTTCGACGGGGTATCCGAATGTTGCCAGAAAGATGGGGAAAAGTAGTGACAAATGATGGAAAATACTTTGAATAAAACGTAATGTACTGTTCCTTCACAATAAATTCCTAATTTTTTATAAAAAACCGCGGAAACTTATTTGTACACCTAATAGTTTGGGTCAGTAGGCGGAGTGGGAGAAACAAAACTATATTTTAACCCTAGGAAAATAAAATTGGATACAAAGATAGTACACGGGTCAAGACTTGTTTAATTTTGAAGACGAAATTATTATTTTAAATCAGTGGGCGGATGGGTCGTAACAAACTTGTACTTAAGCCCTAAATAGGTAAAACTTGATGCAAAGATAGTACTCGGAACCGCAATTGCATATTTTGATCAGTTGGCGTGTCCAAACTGTATTTAAGCTGTATTAAGTGTCAAATTTCAACGACTACGATGGCTGGGACATGTTGCCAGGATGGATGTAAATGCTCCAGCGAGAAAGGTGTTTGAAGGCGAACCTAAATGACGGCACAGAGCAGGTAGACACAAACTTCGTTGGAAGGACCAAGTGGTTGACGACGTGCCACCATCTGGTAGAACCAACTGGAGAACGCACGCAGATGACCGAAGCGTGTGGAATTCTTTAACACCTCAAATTTATGAACTACGTTCGTAAGTTGTAATAGGCCACTTAAGTAAGTAAGTTAGTAAGTATCTTAACCCACTTTTCAATTCATTTATTTCCGTTTCTCTCAGACAATTTCAGCGCACCGCGAAACAATTATTATACCGCCAATAGTACATACAGAGCCTTAATAAAATTATAAATTTTACCTCACATCGGTTTTCGTTCCTACAGAAATCGCTGTAACGCTCCATTTCACTTTATGGCAATATTAACAACAAATTGAGGTAATGAATAAATTTAAAAAGCAAAACAAACAAAAAATAAATCGGAACTCTTTTCTTTGTTTATAAATAATAAAAAATATATATATTTTGGTTTATATAAACAATCTAAATGAATAGTATAAATCATTACACAAGACATTAAATAATCTCAACTAAATTCGAGTAGTTTTTATACGAGAAAAATCTAGTACCACAAACAAAAACAGCAAATGAACCGATGATGTATAGTGATGAAGTGATAAATGATTAGGGTGAAAATGAAACTAACAAAAGTCAAATGATAAATGATTGCAATGATTTATGAAATGAAAAATTATACGAATGAGTGTTATTATAAATTATTTAAATTTATGTTCAATTCGAGAAAGTTTATATTTGAGGAGTAGATTTGGGAGTTTAGTTCTAGTTTAGCTTATTGTATGTTGTTGTTTTTGTATTTGTTTTCTTTTTTTAAGTTTTAGTTTAAAAGGTATAAAAACTAGTGGTTTGTTTGATTCGCTTTGATTTGTGTGTATCTCTTAGAAATAATTCTATATATATATAGATGTGTAGACATTTTTAAAAAGGACTTTTGGACATTGTTTCGTGATTTCTTGTTCGCTTTACTTAATATTTTGGTTCAATCAATCAATCAATTAAATTAAATATACATTTACAAAAACAAATTACAAACAAAACGATTGTTAAATGATAAATGATTTATTACCCGGTTTGTGATAATGAAGACGACGGCGCCAACGACGACATTAATTTTTTACGATACGATAGGGACGAGTTTAGGAGGTTTAGAAGTCGTAGGAAAGTTTGTGTGTGTAAGTGGGGGTGTGATTTAATATAAACGTTACAGATATATTTACATAACTATACATTTTCGTTGACGTCGTTTTTGTGGCTCAGGTCTGAGAACGGCACGTACGGCCTCTTCGAATACCTTGAGTGCGGAGAGAGTATCAGGAGATTTGAAAATGTTTAGAGTTAGTTATTCTACGGATTTATATATATTTTTATAGGACTAACCTGTTTTAAGCCTCGTTGCGTTAGGGCTGAACATTCCATATATTTAACTGCTCGTATTTTATTTGCTAATTTTTGTCCTTGTTCTCGTTTGAGTGGCGCCAAGCCTTGTTCTGCCAGAGCACTAAGAGTTTCACGATCCTCACGTAAATCAATTTTAGTACCTAGAAATAAGTAAAGAATTCTTTAGTTAACAATATTTACTACAACTGGTGTGAAAAAAATTCGAAAAGGCTTAGAGTACAAGAAAAAGTAAAAAATTCGCCTTAGCCACACAGAACACAGGATCATCTCAACATTTATAATCCAAACGATATCGTTACAATAAAAAGACGATACGGATAAAAACGATTTTGGTATCTTGCCTTTCGCCTTTCGCCTTTAAAACCAGGAAAATGATGCCGTTACAAGTAAGCTGATCATAAATCAGCTTATCAGCATCTTGCATCGAAATCAGAGGTAATCGTACCAAATGATTTATTTATTTTATTTATTTATTTATATTCAAAATTGTAATTTGAAGCCTTGTGGCCAATATAAATTAAATTACAATAATACAACTTATTTTAAAAATTTTTCTGACAAAAAACCTAATTTTCTTTTAATTAAATTCTATTTATATTCCACTTATACAGCTACTCTTTAATTTGTATAAAAATTATAATAATATATAAAGTATAATTGTTTGAGATTTAATGAAATAACAAATATTTAAGAATTGCTGAATTAAGTAAATTAGAATACAACTAATTTTTTTTTGACAATTTCTAAACTTTTAATAAAAAATGGTGTAGTAACAATTACAAATATAATCTTTGATAAACAGAGAAAAAAAAAATTATTATTTTAGTACTATTTTTTAGTCTTGCACTCATGTTATACAACTACTCCATATTGTTAACAAAAATATTTTTTTTCCCATATAAAAAACGGTAATATAACTATTAACTAATTAAATAACTGTTAAATAACAACAAATGTACATGATAATCAATAGACAAAAAAAATAAGAATAAATATAACGCGCAAGTCTGGTTTCAAATTGGCATTAATCAATCTCAGCAAAATGCTGAACAAGTCTACGACGAAGTGAATAATCTGATAGGCTGAATGTTTTTAGCGTATTAGGAAGACTGTTGTATACGCCTCTTTTGAAATATATATGGTTGATTATATGGTTATATAAAATATAGTTGTAAAGAAACAAAGATGTTTTTTTAACACAATTACTGTAAACTAGTCTTTATGGGTCAATTTTATACCCGTTCTTATCCAGCAGTGGCTCCAAATTAAGTTGTTTAAAGGAGTCTTCTCCCAAACGTAGAATATCTGAACTGGTTTTATACTAGTACCAAAAGGACAATTCCTCATAGACTAAAATATCTTCATGTAAAATGGGACGACAGTTTTTTTAGGAAAGCTGGATTAGTTCCGATAATTTAAAAATATTACCTTTTTTTACAGGAGAAAAAATGCTTGAAAACGTACAGTTCGAGTCTTAAGACGTTATACAAATTTTTGCACAGTTAATTACAATAGGAACCATCAAAGATGTAAAAATATAACAAAACTTTTTAACTGTCACTATTTTAACTTTTTGAGATTCACTTTAAGGATGTGTATGAGAAGTACTAGGAAGCGTAATAATGTGAAAATTAGCCTTATTACATATGCTGTAGTCGACTTTCTTTCGACAACATTCGATTGTCTTTTTAATTTGAATAAAATTGGTAATAATTAACAGAAAGGTTTTGTGTTGCGAATTTTTCACCTTTTGATGAGAAAGAATATAATAGCAGCAAGGACAGTCGTATTGCAAACTTACAAACGACACCAGCAATGCCATATTTAAAAAAACGACAAAGATTTGACGTGACTACGACATACATAACAAGGGGGAATGTGTATTTGTTGTTGGTAGTATTTGCTGTTGTTGTAGCAATTGGGATATAACGGAATTCAATCCGGCATGTAATCTGAAAAACAAAATAATACCGCCCATTGTGTGATTAATTGCCTCCACTTTTATAAGGTATCAGCTGTTATTGGTTGATTGCGCTAAAAATCACTGTAGAAAGATACAGCTGAAGGATAATTAATACTTTTGTTTCCCCCCACAACTTTTACATTATCCCGAGTAGTAATTTAATTTAATAAAATTTTATGGTTTCTCATCAATTTTCAATATACCTATGTTTTAGTCTAAAGAAATAGAGGGAATTGTATGCGGTTGTTCTACTTCTTCAAGACGGTAAAACCGATTCATGTCTTCCAAAAAAGACTGGAGGCTAATTAGCCTATTATCATTATATGGCTGTGCACTAGGGCGTTTCACCAAAGGCGTTTTTTGCGATTTTTGCAACTCTTGAAGCGGAATATTAAGGATTGTGATCTAAAGGAATTTCGAAAAAAAATTTGGATTTTGTGAAGATGGCTATGGGGTCGCTGGAATAGATTTTATAAAAAAATGAGGTTATGACGAAAAAATTGTGTATATTATTTTTTTCTGGTGCTTTTTGTTTATACAACTAAACAATTCTCTTCTTAAGGATCCGATCCCACGATAAAAAATTATTGGTGTGATATATTATTATATTAAGGACCACTTTTATAGTCTTAAAAGTGGAAAATTATTTTTCCTAGATTTCAAACCTCGTTAACTTGAAAAGTTTTCAACATTTTTTCAAGATATAAAATGCGTTAGAAAGGTCTTTAAATTACCTTTTATTCGGTACATAGATTTATTTTTATTTGTTTGAAAAATATAAGAAAAAAATTTAAGTTTGAGAAAATTTTTTTTATTTATCAAATTTTATGAAAATTAAAAGAAAAAAAACATCTAAAATACATTGCTTTAATAAAAATATCAAAAATGCAATTCATCAATACATTTGTATTCCCATACAAAATCAAAAGATATTAAATAAACAAAATCAACATATTTAATGAACAAATTAAAATTAAAAAGTATATTTGTATCTAAAATTACAATTCATTAACCATTAAATGTGGAACAACTGGAAGTATTTTCAAATTGGTTTCTTAAGAGCTTTTTCAATGACATTTTTGTTAACATTAGGTATAATTTTTCGATTGTTATGAACGCTAATCAATAAGTTTTGAAAATCATTATCATTCTTTCATTTCATTCGCCATGCCTCTTTCTTATAAATCATTCACAACATAGTTTATTTAGTTTTTTCTTTGCAGAAACAAAATTATCATAAATGTGTATCTTTCGAAAAAAAGGAAGTGGACAATTTTAATTCATCAAAAACTCTTTTACAGTTAGAGGTAACAAAATTGTGCATTGTTAAATTTTAAAAAGGGCCTACTTCAAATACTTTAAAATTCAAATAGTGTGAATTTAAAAATAAAAAAATATTTTTTTTGTCTATTTTTTATTTTTTCTACAATTTTCACAAGTAAGATATAAACTTATATATACCAAAATAAAGGTATCTAAATTATCTTTCTAACACATTTTACATCTTGAACAAATTTTGAAAACTTTTCAAGTTATCGAGGTTTGAAATCTAGGAATAATAATTTTTCACTTTTAAGACTATAAAAGTGTCCTTAATATAATAATTTTTCTCACCAATAATTTTTTTGTCGTGGAATCGGATCCTTAAGAAGAGAATTGTTTAGTTGTATGAACAGAAAGCATCAGAAAAAAATAATGTAAAAATTTTTCATTTTTTTTGATAAAATCCTTTTCAGCGACCCAATACCCATCTTAAAAAATCCGAAAAAAATTTCGAAATTCTTTTAGATCACAAGCTTACTTGGATTTTGCATTTTTTTTTTGTGAAACGCCCTTCTGTACACGGCGGTAGTTCATGGGGCAATAATTAAAGGTAATCTCCTAAAGATACTAACAAGGTTCTAAGGATGGGTTCTATGCGTATCACTGGGGCCAGAAGACGCACAATGATGTGTTAGTTGGACTTCCGCTAACGGACTGACGATTGGCATCAGTCCGAGCTTAGTCATGCTAATATTCTCCAGTTCCTGGATGCAGAATCCACACTAGCAGAGTGATACCATCAGTATAGATAGCCAAGCTAAGCAATAAAAGCCATCAATTATATATCGTCGTTCCGAAGTTATCTTCACGTATATCACAAAATCAAAAAAATTGAGATAAGATCATTTCTTTGGATAAATTTGTTAGATCTATCGATCTGTTTAATCTCCAGGTCCTTACCTCTTATAGTTTCTGAGATATTGAGCAGCCGTTTTGTTGTATATCCTCTTTTGGGAAAAAATTTTTGCGTTATGATGCCGTATGAACCATTGTTGTGGATGTACAATAAAAAATATATGAAAATTTCGAATTATAAAAAAAATAAGTTATCTTCACGTATGTGCCAGAAAAATGTGACATATTTTGAAAACTAAATTACACCGTGCTACAATCAATGAGAACTTAGAACGTAAACTAGTGCATGTTGTATGTCATATCGAGTACAACAATAACCTGTATACCAAAGTTCCCTAAATTACAAAAATCCTGACTTACGGGTAAAAATACCGACTCTTCATTACTTTCCTCACTTGAAGGCTTATAACTCAGACAATTTCTAACCAAAGTTAGATTTCTTAATGGTTTTGGAAAGAAAAGACTCGGCCTTTGCAACAATACATATATTTATATAGATAACTTGTCATATATGTCTGTTTTTGCACTGATACCGCAAACTTGTTGGATTTTTCACTATTTTTTAAGTTAGAAGAAGTTTTTATCCTATATTTTATTAGGATTCTCTAATGTTTATTATTTTATTAAGAAATTGCATTCATTTACGAGTACAATGCATATTTGCCCATAAAATTGTTTACACAGTGGTTAAATTATTGAAGTTTTTCGAAGAACGTCACTTTCAAATCCTACAAGTTTGCGGTTTCAAGGAAAACACAGACATATCTGACAAGTTATTTATTTAAATATATACATCGTTTGAAAGACAGTAGTCTCTTCTTCTTTTCAGACCATTAAAGCAACTAAACACGGTTAAAAATTGACTGAGTTATAAGCACTGAAGTGGAGACCGGGTTTTTACCCGTAATTCAGGTTTTTGAGGGTGTTATCGAAATATGGGCTACAGATACATGTTGTTCTTAATCACACTTACAACATCACTCCTCCAATTTCCTTAATTTTTTTCCATACTGTAGCAGTGTGTTATCAATAAAATTTTTCGAAACAAACAATTAACAATTCGACATACCATCTATGGAAATGCAAAACCGTAAATTCAAAAAATTAAAAATTCTTTTTTGGATTAAATATGGCATACTAGGCGATTCTACACGTCCCGTTATTGCATAAACAATCAAAAAAGACTAACACAAACAACTTCAGAAATTAAAAAAAAAAAAAATTTCCCAAAATATTTTAATATATTGTTTATCTTAAGCGAATCTGTGAGTAATTCGTGTCCAAAAATTTAATACTTTTCATGTTATAAAGTTTTTTGCTTCTCCTCTAAAATTATGAAAATGAGGGTTTCGCTTTTTTTACATTCCAGGTGACGATACATATATATTTCTATTCTAATGACTTTATAACCCATTTCGGTAAAATTTAGTACCACGTTGCACAGAATGCCCAAATGTTTCACGTTGTTATTGATCAATTGCCTACTTGCAACTTACTGAATGTATAGTGGATATACGTGATGATAATTTCGGAGTAAAAACATATGAACGCGGATTTTCATGTTATTTTCACGTATGTGCCATAAAAAAATAAATATTTCCCAAAAAGTGGCTTATACAACAAAATGTGACAAAATAATTTGATGTAAAAATAGCTATAACTCGGAAAATAGTTTCCATGGCTATGGTTTTTTTTACACTAATATATGTAGAATTTCAAGCACTACTTCTGACAAAAATATTGGAATACTTTTTTCACACAACTTTTTTTGTATTAAGTTTTGAAACTTTAGAACCAATTTCCCACAAAAAAATTTTCTGGAGATACGTGAAGATAACTTCGGAACGACGATATGGCAAGGATAAATTGGACAAACTCAAAAATTTGCTGATTTTGATCGAAGTATATGTTTGGCCTTTGCAGAGGCGACTTATTGCTGATCTGTGGCATTCTTACTGGACAATTCAAACTCACACACAACTAAGAGACAAAAGGGAATGATTTATACCGGACTACAGCCACATCTGTGATGGATCATCTTCTTTGTACCGCTCTGTAAGAGGCAGAAAACAAGATTTTATAGCAGTGGTAATCACAAAGAGAGTGAATAGTTGTAAGACTTGAATAGTTGTTGCTGGGGTTGACAGCCCTTGGCCGAATATTCCGGTACGTAGAACCGGCTGCCGGGGGAATGCATCATCAGCAACATTATTCACCACCTGGGCAAAGGAGGTGAACATAAATCTAGGCGTAGAAGTCGATGGCGTCCAAATACCGATTGTGAATCACCCAAAAATTTTGGGGGTCACCTTTGACAGCCTGTTTACCTCCTCAGCTCACGCCACTGCAATTACGCACAAATTGCGAAGTAGGAACAAGGTCCTCAAAGCGCTAGCCGGCAGCACATGGGGTAAAGACAAAGAAACCTTGTTAGCTACCTACAAAACTATTGATCGGTCAGTGGTTAACTATGCCGCTCCAGTGTGGTCTCCTTCGCTGAGTGATACCCAGTGGAGAAATATTCAAAGCTGCCAAAATGCCGCCCTGAGGACTGTAACGGGCTGTATGCAGATAACCTCTGAGCATCATCTACATGAGAAAACGAAGGTCCTCCCAGTCAAGAAACACAATGTCATGCTCACAAAACAGTTCCTCCTGGGATGTCATCGGAGGAGTCATCCCAACTTTAACATCACACAGATGGATACTACCCCAAGGCATGTCAGGAAGGACCTTCGAGTATATGAGGATAATATACGCAACCACGTACAGGATCCATTGGATCACTCCTCATATGCTGCAGCTTTGAATGACATTCATAGAGACGCCACCTATTCCGCGGTTTCAAGTTACCGCATGAATGTCGTTCTTGGAGGTCGCCCACCTCCTGTAGACGAAACAGAGACAAGCCTGCCACGTAGAACAAGAGTGGCCCTGGCACAACTCAGATCGGGATGAAGCAACAGGCTCAATGCCTACTGGTCCCGCATAGACCGTGCCGTCCCCAATATATGCCCAGCGTATGGTCAGGGTCCCCACGATACCTGCCACATCTTCAATTGCCCAGCCCACCCTACTCCACTTATCCCATTGGATCTATGGACCAATCCAGTGGAAGTAGCCCAATTTTTTAGGACTGGACATTGAAAAAGACCCCCGGATTTAATTTTAAAATTTGTAATATTTGAATAGTAAAGCTGTTACAACAACAACAACAAAAAAGAGAGTGATGTTGTTAAATTGCAACTTCAGTAAGCATCCCTGAATGTAATATTCACGAAGAGAATAAACAAATTGGAGAACAATTTCTTAACCTGAGCGATATTTTAAAGAAGACCACTGTTTTATAGAGAACTAAGACTCTCTGCTCTCAATCGGAGTTAGAAAATAACTTGATTTGTTACGGTGCCTTCCATGACTGACTGGAAAGAACATGTTTGCCAAATATTGTATACATACGATTCACATGCGGAGTCTCCGAATGTTGCATTGCCATCTGTAACGGATCATTTTAAGATAGTGGACTAGTTTTATAAAGATTGGGGAATAAAGACACCGCCGATATCTCTCCAATTCTAATATATGTTTTAAATCTCATGAAGAATTTTAAGTACAGGCTTTTGTCTCACTGCAACAATTTATTTCAGACTACTGTGGGTCAACAGATGGAATTCAGATGGTTCTACACGGACCATTTGATTTCGATAGGTATTGATTTGGAAACGGACTTATCCTCCACACTTTGTCCTGAGTTTTACACACCCACCAATGTCGGTTTTTGTTTGTATTGTTTTTGTTTTTCTTTTTTTTTTATTTTTTCTTACTTTTTTTTGATAGTTTAGTTTTAAGATAATTTTAAGTATATTTTATGAATATCCTGTGCAAATTTGAATCTGTAGCGCCGAGTACTATCGGGATATCAAATTTTATCTCTCTATGACTTAAATACAGTTTGGCAACGCCATCACGGCCCAGTACTATCTATATATAAAGTTTTATCTCTCTAGGGCTAAAAAACAATTTTGTTACACCCCTCCGCCCAATGACAGCAAATAAAAAATCAATTTGCCACATTTTATCTCTCTAAGGCTTAAATATAGTTTAGGCACGCTCCCACCGCCCACTGTTCGAAAATTAAAATTTCGTATGCATATTCATAATTGTGCTGCAGAGTTCTATTATGATAACAAATTTTATCTCTCTAGAACTCGCCAAACTGTCGAGTGCAAAGTACTAGGTTAGGTTAGTTTTAAAAAAAGTTTTGTCAAGACCCACGACCACTTCGGATATGCCGTCTTAAACAAAGTTGTTTTAAATTAGTCAAGCTTATCCGAAAATCCAACTTAAGCTTGCCGAAAATCTATTTAACCCCTTAAAACAAAACTCAAAGGAAAAAAAATACTTTGTATGAAACCCCATTGTAACTCAAGAAACTGATAATGCATAATGCTGAACCCGTATATTATTTTCGTTTTATGCTAAAACCCGGAATAACAAATTTCTTTTTAAAACATAGTATTTAGTACATTGTTTGCTTTCATTCCTTAGGAAACGATTTCTTATGAAACGTTTGCTTTCCCTACGAAAACCGTTACATTTTGATAGGAAACAGTTTCCAATATGAAAATAACACTTTCTTATAAGAAATAATTATATCCCTTCTGAAGAGAATTCATTGGCACCATTGTATAACCAACCAGAGAAAATATTACTTTTCCCCCTTCTAAAAAGATTAACACAACTAGATCAACACGCATTGTCCCGAATCCAGTTAGTGTCAATCTATCGCCATTATCAACTTACCAACTAATATTATGGGCGCATCGGGGCAGTGATGTTTAATTTCGGGATACCATTTTGAGGTGACATTTTCAAATGATGATGGACTCGCCACCGAAAAACATATCAGAAACACGTCGGTTTGTGGATATGAAAGTGGTCGGAGTCTATCATAATCCTCTTGCCCAGCCGTATCCCACAGGCCCAGCGACACTTGTATTGTGTCAACCTGCATGGGTGCTGAATAGTTGTCAAAACTGGAAAACAGAAAACCACAATAAAACCATTGGAATCATTGCATCACACAATGTGTCTGACAATATGTTGGTGTTGTTGCTGTTGCAGTTGCT
Source organism: Muscina levida (assembly GCA_964034835.1). Taxonomy (NCBI): domain Eukaryota; kingdom Metazoa; phylum Arthropoda; class Insecta; order Diptera; family Muscidae; genus Muscina; species Muscina levida. The sequence continues at coordinate 156,313,208 of OZ035880.1, forward strand.
TGGGAGTTCAGCAGCAACAAGAACAACAACAACATCAGCCAGTAGCAACTTACACTGTAGGCACATATTCACCGGGAAAACTATCTGTGGTATATGATATTAACATGCAGGTCTTGCCGACCGTACCATCGCCAACGACAACACATTTGATGGGTCTTCCTGTTGACATCTGAAACAAAAAAGAAGAAAAACGGAGACATGTTAGTCTGTTACACTATATACATATGTGTAGTACTCTATGTTGAAGTTGGGTTACTGTTGCAGGCCCATTCGCCAATATGGTGCGGTGCGTGCATTCGTATTATGTAGTATTCCATGACATTTAACTTAACAAAAGAGTTTTGCTGTTTTATTGTTGCTCTCCTCGTTGTTGAGTTTGTTTCACGTTAACGACGACGAATGAATACAATTGAATACTGTTGAAATTGAAACTTTATGCCGGCAGCCAACAGCCAGTGTTTATCGGTGGCTACTACAACAACGCAATGCATAGAACTTTTTTGCAATTCCTTTCTAATTAAATTGATTAAAGCCCTCGCGCCATGGACTTTATGGAGTTATCGCGAAAGGCTTGAGAACTTGTCAGAACTTGTTGCACAAATGAAATGGAATATTCAATTATACGCCCTAGGGTTGGATGGTAGGGATGTTGTTTTTGTTGAATAGGTCAAGGAGCACTTGTGTGTGTGTGAAAAGTTAAATGAGAAATTGCAATTAAAAGAAGCATTCAATAATTGGAGTGTTAAGGGTGAACAACGATTGTAGTATTTGGAAGTTACCGCTCAGATCATAAGCAATGCAGAAGGAGACAAACGGATACAGCAAATGCGGTACAAGTTAATGTTATAAATTGAATATAAATATTATATAAAATTTTTGCTTCAATAATTTTTAATAACATCACTAAATCTGATATATATTTTTAAAATGAACAGTTATAACTCCGGGTTACCCAATAGGGCTTAAATATTCTCGGTCGAGTCATGATAGATTGTTGCATAGAAGATGACTTATTGCGACTTATTATACAAACAAGGTTCGTTATAATATTCATCTCAGGAAAAAAAGGTTATCGAAAATATTTCGTTAATCATCTTGGTCGAATTACACAAAAAAAATTAAATATTGTCCTACGTCCGCCTGTATATGTAAGTAATAAGTTGTCTCTGTACTAAATCGCTATTGTTGATATGATAACATCAATTATTCCACAGTTCATTCATTATTCATTCAATTGAAATTCTACACATTGCACTTTTTTTGTTTTTTCCGACTCTGCATTAAGTAGCTATAAAAAAAATAAAATAAATTCGCAAGTATTCATTATTAATGTAACCCAGATGCATATAATAAAAATAAATCAAAAGGCATAAAGTTGCTGTGACGTTTTATTATAATCGGTCAGCACCGACCATAATAGCTGTATTGAAACAAAGTGGTTTACTACCGAAATTGTTAAGATTAGTATTAAAGGGAAAGCAATTAAAATTCGAAACAACGGAGAGGACCAACTTTGAAGGGTCACCCAGTAGTCTACATCACAAATTAGGAATGTGTGAAGGGAAAATAATCTGGAATAATGTATGATTTCATCAATATATGATAATCTGTTAACTGTAACTTGTTAACGGACTACAAAGTGCAACAGTGAAAAAAAACACCTGGCTAGATTGGCTACCAATTTTATTTTTTGGCCCCCTAAACATTTTGAAACCCTTTTGTCCCTCGATAAACGTGGGTATTGGGATGGCACTGAAGTTCTTTAATCATTGTTATGCATATAGTCATATAGTTTAGTTCGTTTTTAAACGCCTGATATCTTGAGAACTGGTAGGGAAATTGATAATATACAGATGTACTTTTTAAACATATAGATTTTAACTTGATTAACCTTATAAATTTTAAATATAGATTGGTCTATAATAATCGGGAGTGTGATGCAAGGTAAAGCTACTGATTGGTTTAACTCAGCAAACCCAGAGTGATCCTTGCCAATTGCACTTCAAGTCTACTCACAGAGCTCCGTATTCGAGGTACTACTGCGGACGGACTCACCACGTGGTGACGCACGGAAACGTGCCTTTGACACCCGTCAGAGCACGGCTAACTGTGAGGGACGAAACCTAAAACCCAGGCACGTCTGCTCAGAGTGAGCGGTACCCTGGTCAGCGACGTTTGAACTATTGGAATGAAAAGAAGTAAGAAAAGATTAAAATGAAACCCCAACAATGTTGACATAACAGCTTTACAGGAAATCCGGTTGACAGGACACGGGTGCTCGCGCATGAAGACGTGCGACATCTACTATAGTGGCCATGCGCACAAGCACGAGTTTGCATGTGAATTTATGGTTGGCAAGAGACTGTGTCAAGGTTCAACGCGGTTCGACCCACCATAAGATTTAAAACAAAGTTTTTCCACATAACACTTATATGTGCCCATGCTCCGACAGAAGAGAAAAGCGATGAGGACAAAGACGAGTTTTACGAGAGACTAGAAAATGTCCATGATCGTAGCCCAAGCCATGACATCAAAATTGTACTAGGCGATTTTAATGCTAAAATAGGCAGGGAGACCGCATTTGAGCCTACCATCGGAAAATTCAGTCTGCACACCGAAACGTCGAGCAATGACATCAGACTGATTGATTTCTCTGCGGCAAGAAATATGGTAGTTAGCACAATTAGAACATGGTTATCTCCAGATAAATTGACGAGGAATCAGATAGATCACGTGGTAGTCGATGGAAGGCACGTATAGAGTGTTCTGGACGTACGAGTCACTTACCAGGCACAAAGAAAACTGGACATCGGTAAACTGCGGACCACAAAGGTAGCTGACGCCTACATCGCAGTGGCAATATTTTGGAAAGCATACTTGGGTACTCAAACCGTCTCAAGATGTTGGCTCGTACGATGGTACCACGAGAAAGGCGGATGCTACATACAGAGTGAAACTGCAGCCAATGGCAACGCAGACTGTTCGTGAACGGCACAGGGGGAAGTGACGAGCGGAAACTCGTCCCATTAGACGGAAATAGAAGGAGCAGAAGAAGAGACAGGATGAGTGCACAGAGTTGCTCTGAAATAGAGCGGAAGTCCGAAAATTCTGCAAGAGAGTTAAGGCGATAATGCGTGGAATAGGGTTGCTCTCCTGCAAGGACAGCGATGGTCAACTAGTGACGGACCCGGAAAACGTGCTGAAGATATAGAGGAATCATTAATTTACTGGATAGGGAACCCACTTCGGAAGACTCCGCTCCAATCTATAACAAAGCGGCTGAAGCCGATGGTCACCCTGTTGACTTGTTTAAGGCAGGCGGGGAGGAGCTGATTAGGAGCATGCCTTAGCTCATGTAGAACATCTGGCTAGAGGAGAGCATGCCCGGCGATTAGAGTCTCAGTCTGTTATGGTTCATATACAAGAAAGGAGATCGTAGTGAATGTAAGAACTAGCGTGGATTGAGCCTTTTACCAATAGCGTACAAGGTCCTTTGTGTGAACGTATAAACCCAATTGTAGAAATCCTAATTGGACCATATCAGTGCGACCTTAGACCTGGTAAATCTGCGACGGATCAAATTTTCGCCTTACGACAAATCCTGGAAAAAATTCATGAAAAGCAGATCGACTCCTACCACCTCTTTGTGGACTACAAAGCTGCCTTCGACACTTCGTTAAGGAATAGGGTATATGAGGATGCAGATGTACCTTGGAAAACACCAAATCCTCGGTTAAGATTGGTAAGGATCACTCTGAACCATTCAACACAGAAAGAGGTCTTAGGCGGGGCGATAGCTTGTCATGCACACTATTTAATATAGTTATGGGAAGGTGATGAGAAAGGCTGGTGTCAACATGTCTGGCACCATATACCACAAGAGCCATATGCCACTAGCCTATGCCGATGATATAGACATCAATAGCCGAAATCTTCGGGATGGTACTACAGTTTTCTCATCACTAGAAAAGGAGTGACCAAAAATGGGTTAAGCGGTCAACGAGGACACAAAAAAAATAATGATTTCGACGAACAAAGAGTCCTCTCGATGGGGACGCATCGTCAACGTTGAAAATTATTGTTTTGAGGATGTAGATGAGTTTACCTACCTCCGATCTTCCGTCAACAAGAAAAATAATGTCACCTAAGAAATTAAGTGGAGAATAGTGCTAGCCAATAGATGTACGAAGAAACAGCTGTACCAGGTGTTAATTTTGCCCGTTTTTTGTATGCTGCCGATTCGTGGGAGCTTACAACAACGGACAAACAAAACTTTGGAGTATTCGAGAGAAAAGTACTCCGAAAAATATTTGGAGCTATATGTGACGACGGCGAGTTTCGCCATCGGATTAACCATGAGCAGTATGAACTTTACCACGACATCGACGTAGCTAAAAGAGTCAGAATCCAACGACTACGATGGCTAGTACATGATGGATTTAAATGCCCCAGCGGGAAAAGTGTTTGAAGGCGAACCTGAAGGGCGCCGCAGAGCAGGGAGACCCAAACTTCGTCGGATGGACCAAGTGGTTGGCGACGTGCCACCATCTGGTAGGATTAACTGGAGAACACACACAGAAGACCGAAGCGTGTGGAACTCTTAAATACTTCAGGCCTCAAATTTATAAACCACGTTCGTAAGTTGTAATGAGCCACGTAAGTAAGTAATTTCGTTTCTTGCACATCAATTACCTCAAAAGTTTTGTTTGATTCAAAATACTGAGTCTCTGCTTGAGTGTTATGAAAGCAACAACACACATGCTTATTTCGTATTCAACACAAAAACGGACGTAAACATCCCTGTCGGAAATTGAGTTAACTTCAAGCTAACCAATGGTTAGTCAAAGATGAGTCACAAGTGACTCAAAAGCTAACTCATTTTCATTGTTAAATCCTATTCAGTTTTTCCACATGATGGCATTGCAGTGAGTCAGTACTCACTCACTCTGCATAAGTTTCAGCTAACCACAAGTTAGCTCGTTATAAGTTAGATTGTAGCTCATTAAGAAAAAGTGAACTTTTAACTAGTTTTAAAATTACTAACTCATGATTGGTTATAACGAGTCAGCTTATGGTTAGCTATAAAACTTCATAACAAAAATTTAATAATAACGCCTTTTTCTTGTGCTATTTTCATAAAATATATATTTATTTAATTTTAAACTGTTTGTTTGTTAGTTTCAGTCGATCGTGTTTTATTTATTAAATTTACGTTAAGTGTATCAAATGATACATTAAATTCGGCTTACGATCAGAAAAGTGTTTTTTATTGTTTGATATCGTTTCGAACTCCATGACGAACTCCAATGGTACATCATCAGCTGTATATATATCTACAATTATGTGAAACATCTGCATGCGAAGTAGATGTCAGCCGAAAATGTCCAGCACCTTTTTTGCATCAGTTTTGAGTGATCAAAAAGTTAGTTCAAAACTTATCGAGAAGAAGTCAGATGGAATAAAAAAAACAAATGACTATATCTGCATCAGTTTTGAGTTACCTTAAAAGTGCGTTGTAAATGAATGAACCAAAAGTCAACTTGATTTTGAGTCAGCTCACAAAATTCCGACAGGGATAGTTAGAGAATGTTGAGAGAGCACAACATTTTCACTGTGTAAGTCAAATTGTATGGAGTAAAAAACTTTACCAAGTGGTTATCAACAACTTAACCTACGATGAATTCTAAGAAAAGCTGCCAAAGAAACGATGTGTCAATGATTTTCAAACTTCATTATAAAATAAGGTTGATATAGAGCACGAGTTTTTGATTTCGATACGTCTCACCCCATAATTTTGTGTGCTGGGGAAAAATATTAATGAGTCAATAAAATAGAGAAGGTAGGGTGCGGTCAAATGACTTCTCGTGGTCTAAGGTTGTTGGGAAACGTAAAAAAAATCTACATTAAGCCCCGCAATTTTGAAAATAGCTGGGGTAAATGTATCAATGCGACGTTGGACATGAAATATATCTTTGCAAAAAAAAATCACTTAATTAACAATTAGCACTCGTAGAGTCTTCATAATATATAAAAACCATAAGTTTAATTTTACTACCGTCTGTTCGTAAAAATTAATCCAACTTAAACCACAGTGCATTGACCATCACATCAGCAATATCGACGTAAGGCAAAAGGTGATCATGTAAGTTCCATCGCATTCGCAAAAGTACGCATTTTAAACAAATGAGTCCAACACAACACTAACCACAACAAATACACGACACGACATTTTAAAGGAGTGCCCCCTAATGACCATAAACAACATAAAAACCCATTAGGAATGACACAAGTAATGGGCACTCTCGCCCCTCTCGCCCGACCGTCTTCATACTTTGGCAGGCAAGAAATTCAAATAAATAATAATCATAAAAATACAACTGAAACTAAATTACTGCAAACGAGTAGCGAGAACATCAAACGAAAAGCGGAGACGGAGAAAATAAAAATAGAACTCGAAATACGCAAACGAATCGAAATTTGTCACAAATAAACAAAAAGAAAAGAAAACAAATAGAAAAAATACCACAAAGAAGATGGCATTTGTTGTTATTTTTGCAAAAAGGAAATGTGAAAATAGATCACCCACACACACAAACCAGGGGCACACACTTGCCACTCTCTTACTTGAGGGAGGAAAATCTAAGATCATTATGAGAAGTTACAAAAGGGATTTTCCCAAAATCTACAACAACTACAATGTCATAAACATGCTGCCACCACCGCCGACACTACCACCAACACTTAAATACTTTAAACCCGACGAAACGTTAGACTAATGGAGGGACGCACCACAGTGGCTGAGTGGAGCAGAGACGACAATCATGGATAATGAAATTTATTTCCTATCTCTACTAAATCAACACAGACGACGGGCGGCGGCAGCAACATCAACAGATGAAGGGGGCGAGTGCACAAGTAGGAATGAGAAATGGTCGCTCGGTCACGAGTTCGGCACAGAGTAAAGAGAGGAGAGTTCCCCCATGTGCTAAGACAGCGGCAGCCGCCTGGCCCAGTCTAATGCTTTTTATACGTCTTCCTCTTAAAAATAAACGCGACTATCATATGGGAGATCGGGGTCCGATCATTTGTCTCAGTCAGATCCACTTCTTTCATCGGCGGCCACCTTAATGTTGTCGACAGTAATTTGCCATTAGTCTAGTAAAGTAAAAGCTTCTCAGCTGCTGATGTTTGCATTGGTAGCGGGACTGTATTTCCAGTTTGAGCCTAAAACAGATTCGTGTTAAACCCTAACTACACAATTATGACCTTTTAACCTCTAACCACCAATAATAAATAGCCCTTTATTTGCTCTTGCATATCAGCAACCAACCCAATCTGTATAGCAGAGAAAGAAGCCGACCGAGAATTAGCCGATGCGCCGCCGCCGATATGTACGGCTAGTGTCGGTTATTTTTAGCCGGCGACGTATTTGACTTGTAGCGGGATGAAGTCTGAAAAATTTCGTTGTGGTGGTACCAATTTTTTTTTTTTGGTCACTAAAATTTTTGTGAAATCCTAATGACCTTTTTTTTTTGGTCCCGGTTTTGTTAAAACCCTCTGCACTTATATGTTACCAAATAATGAGCCGAAATTGAGCCGCCGCCAAAAAATTCGGGTCGGCTTCGTTCTCTGCTGTATACACTATTTTAAATACTTCAAGGGCAGACAACAATGCCATCGATCACACGTCCGCCGCAAACGACGCGTTCGGCAATGCACGTGACTGCAACCAACGACACAATCGCCAATCGCAACGAACGGCGAATGACCGCGACGACCAACATCACACCAAACACATTCAGGAAAAGACATCAGAAGGGAAAGTGTTAATCGATGCAGTGTGATGCGATATAATTCTCATTACATCAAGAGCTCCACTTAAATGATAGAGCATTTTGATTGGTAAATTCGTCGCATGCTACCGCAGCGAAGTTCATTGATAAGTTGCTCTGTACCCGATTTTCCCTGCCACTCTCAGGGCAATAATTTATCGAAATAAATATTCTTTTGTTTAATCGGACTTCGGTCTGTTGAACCAACATTTGTTGTTTTAACACGAATACCATTGGTTTCACTCGACTACGGTCGGCCTTCGTTCTGTTGAATCGGACTTCGGTCTGTTGAATCTGACTTCGGTCAGACCGAAGTTCGGTCTGTTGAATCGAACTTCGGTCTGTTAAATCGTACTTCGGTCTGTTGAATCGGACTTCGATCTGTTATATCGGAATTTGGTATGTTGATTCGGACTTCGGTCTGTTAAATCGGACTTCGGTCTGTTGAATCAGGCTTTGGTCTGCTGAATCGAACATCGGTCTGTTAAATCGGACTACGGTCGGTTGAATCGGACTTCGGTCTGTTGAATCGGATTTCGGTCTGTTAAACGGTCTTCGGTCTGTTAAATTGGACTTCGGTCTGTTGAATCAGACTTCGGTCTGTTAAATCGGACTTCAATCTTTTAATTCGGAAAATCGGCCTGTTGAATCGGACTTCGGCCTGTCAAATCGGACTTCGATCTATTAAGTCGGAAATCGGCCTGTTGAATCGGACTTCGGTCTGTTGAATCGGACTTCGGTCTGTTAAATCGGACTTCGGTCTGTTGAATCTGACTTCGGTCTGTTGAATCGGACTTCGGCCTGTTGAATCGGACTTCGGTCTGTTGAGTCGGACTTCGGTCTGTTAAATCAGAATTCAGTCTGTTAAATCAGAATTTAGTCTGTTAAATCGTACTTCGGTCTGTTGGATCAGACTTCGGGCTGTTAAATTGGATTTCGTTCTGTTGAATCCGACTTCGGGTTGTTGTCGGTTTGTAGAATCGGACTTCGGTCTGTTGAATCGGACTTCGGTCGGTTGAATCGGACTTCATTCTGTTGAATCGGACTTCATTCTGTTGAATCGGACTTTGGTCTGTTTAATCGGTCTTCGGTCTGTTGACTCGGACTTCGGTCTGTTGAATCGGACTTCGTTCTGTTAAATCGGACTTCGGTCTGTTAAATCGGACTTCGGCCTGTTGAATCGGACTTCGGTCTGTTCAATCCAACTATGTTTGGTTATACCGACTCGTCGGTTGCACAGATATCGGTCTGGTACACGACGAAAAGCCGAATCATCGATACAACCACGACTTGCAATAGTCGATTTACTAAGAAAGCGATTCATCAACATGATCCTGAGTTGCGGATACCAAGCAGATTTACGGCGAAAACCAAATCATCGATACAACCACGAGTTGCTAAAGTCGATTTGCTGAAGAGCACGAATCATCATCAGCACGACCCTGAGTTGCGCTTGCCGAACAGATTTACTGACGAAAGCCGAAGCATCGATATATTTCCGAATTGCTGAAATTAACCTGAATACCTGATAAATCCCAAATGACCAAACGGCCAAGTATTCCTGACAAAAAACCTAAACCACCGACAAACCCGAGACATCAATCATCACTTACTGATATTAACCTGGAACCTCGAAAAAAAAACCCCGAATCACCAAGCTGACTAAGAACTTCGCTGATTGAAAGTACCAGAATTACCGTGAGTACCGCAGCAATCCTGACTTATCTCACCTCTACAGTTTTGGAACTATAGTATAAAGTTCCCGATCACCTCAAATCGATCGATTCGTTAAGTTCGGGAATATCTTAACCCGAGTATCAAAACCTGTCATTGTAGTCATAGTCCACATCAATACTCGCCGAGCGTATACAAAAAGTTCAGGATCATTTAAAATCGGAAAATGGCTTTAAATTACTGGACAGGACAACATCGCTATCACTTAATTCAAATCTGAATGGTTTTCGCATCTAAATACTTTATCCAGTAGATTGTAAGTTTGAATTACACTACCTATAAATAATACCGTTATATCGCCCTAGTCAGGGAAAATCTACCGAGTTCTTATTCCGTATGGTTTTGTGGGTCATTATGGCGACACTGGTGACGACTGGACTAGGCCCTATACCTTGCAAGGTATACCAACATTGAATTGTAGAATTTCCTAATAAAGCGGAAAATCTTTTGATTAATTAATATTTAATCCCATGTGTTTTATTTTATTTATTCTTTTTCTCGCATCACATCATTGGGGTTTTTTTTGCTAGGCAAACACATAGTACGCCTCAATTCATATTGGGCAAAAACTGACGGCAATACGTCGAACGTCTGTCCCGCTTGCAACCAGGGACCACATGACACGCTACACCTCTTCAACTGTCCTTCCAATCCAACTCCACTTGTTCCCAGGTCTCTTTGGACCCACCCAGAGGAAGTAGCAACAATCCTTGGCCACACAGCGTCAAAATAATCTATGATTTTAAAAGAAACGAATTTTTAATGTATTGTTTTAGACTGTAGATCTGAACTATGATCTATCAAATGTTATGCTCAAGATACATTGACTTATTCCACATCATCTACCTTTAACGTTTATGGCCATGCGAAATGCGTCCTTGAATCTATACTGCACATTGCCAACGACATGATGATTATGATAAACATTTTTCTATTATACTGTTGCTACAAGTATAGAAGACCAGATGACTGTGAATTTTTTTTTTAATTTATAAAAAAAAGTAATTTCCAAGAAAGAAAGAATTCTTTATAAACAAGGTGATTCATTTTAAAAAAGAAAATTTCCATCAAAAATATATTTTCATATTTTCTTTACTAAAACAGAATATCTTTTTCGACTCATAGCCGACTAAAAAAGTACATTTCTGCCTGCCTGGCAACAACATCTTGTTTTGTTTTAACCCTGCCTGACACAGACACTTACAATTTGTGGGAGCCATTTGAAAAAAATATTTGCTGGATAGGGAGGAAGTGGCGCAAGTGTAGCAGCAGATAAGATGAGTGGGTTGTTTTTTAATTTAATTTACAGTTTGCCTAAATAAAGTAAATCTTCAAAAATTCGTGATGGCAAATTAATAAGTGAAAGAGAAGAAATGAAAAATAAAAGTAAATCACCACGCGAGCCAACATGATAAATATCAATATGGGCTAGACAACAGCAACAGACCGCCGCCGATGCAATAGCAGCGTCTTGTTATGCATGGCGCACGGCTGGTTGAGTATGTGAAGTGCATTTTGATTTACTCAAGTAAACCAAAAATTCATCGATGAAGTAGAGGGGGGGAAGGGTAAAGCAATCTGATGTTAGCAATACATCAATACAGTGGCAATTTCGTAATGCTCTGCATATATTGATGGGGCTACACGAAATGCCTCAGAAGTGATCAGGGTATGAGACAAAGTGTCTTATTATAAGAGTTGCGGATCATTAATTAGAATGAGTAAGTTGATATTTAATGACATTTATAAATCGACAAATCTATATGCATTAGAGTTACTTGTATCATTTTAATTTGGGATGTCTTAATACATAAGTTTTACAAATAGATTATTTTAATATTTTTGTTACATTTTTTTTTAGTAAAAAGGAGGCGAACTTAACGTAAAAACATATGGCAATTGTTTTTGTTGAACATAATAATTTAAGTTTTATTTTAAGATTTTCATAATCCATCAAAACATGGCTGTTAATCTAAGTTTTAAATAATCCGATGAAATCCGATTGATCAACAAAAAAAAAAACTCATCATTTTTGACGACAACAACGTTGCTCAATTCTACATTTAAGAAAATAAATATAACTGGAACTTATACAACACAAACATTAACTGCACCGACGTCAATAGGAATTTAAACAACGCAAGATAATATTTATAATTATAAATAGAAAAACAATGCAGAATAAGGCAAACATTGCGTAGCTCAAATTTGAAAAATTGGCACAATATTTATGAATGAAGAATTGTTTATGTTTGTGTCAGTGACATAGATTCTTTTATACACACGCCAAACTATGCTGTTGCTTCTTTATGCATACAATATTTTCGAAATCGCATGAAATTTTCCAAAGAATTCGGTTCGGTTCGCACATTTTCTTATAAATATTTTTTTTGGAAATAGTGTTTTTAGGTGAGTGTTCTGCAAAATAATAAAACCGTTCGGCATTTGTTTGCCAATATTTTCCACTAGGGTATCATAATAAATAAGGTGATAATATTTAATATCGAATATTTGGCCGGTTTGGAAAAATGTTTTTACATTTTCTTGCCCATATACAATAGGGTGGGTCGATTTAGCAATCGATATTGTGCCATCGATTTTTCGATATATGGCATAGGCTCATATGAGGAATAATTCCATCTGCGTGGGGGTACAGAGAAAAAATTATTTTTGCCTAAGATTAAATGAGTGTACTTTAAAGCGAATGCAACCTAACAGAAAGGAAAATCAATAAATCCACAAATAAGCTTAAATAAAAATAAAATTGAACACCTGCCCCTCCGATTTGAAAGCGTCTCTAAATGAAGTAATCGACATCAATCTTTATATGAGGGAACAGGAGTGGAAAATCCAACCGAGAACAAGGCTAATTTATAAACTTTTTTTGTAAACGTTCAATGCGTTTTATGTGAGAAGCATAATAAGGGTTCCAAACAATTGAGCCATGTTCCAACATTGATCTGGCAAAACTGGTATACAATAACACTGTGATAGTCGAAAAAATGAACTTCGATGACTCCCCAGAGTGCGAAAGTACATTTGGAAGTGTCAGATTAGCTCGAGTTTTTGAGAAATCGGTATATAAAAACCTGAAAAAAATGTCTAAAAATGGTCAAAAATCGTTACTTTTGATCGACATTAATTACGTGAAAATTTGAAGAAAAAAAAAGTCGAAACATTCCGTAAAAGAAAGTTTATGTCATAAGAAAGTAAAAAAATATAGATGACTGGAGACAGGAATCTAACCACGGATCTCCCTCATGGAAGTCGCTTGTTCTAACAATCATGCCACGATCCTGATGTTATTGCACTAAGGAAAGAGGCCCTAACTGGGACTGCACAATTGAGAATGACCAAAAGATGCCTTGTCTGGTGGCAACCATTGTTCCTAATATATAAATTCCTGCAGTTTCTATGAGGAACGTAAAGCCTCAACGATAGTTTTCCATTCATGGTTATTTGCTGCTACGATCTTGAGTTCATTGCATGTTTTGTTGTTCATTGATTCTTCGGTGTCTAGGTGTCGACGCCAGGTGTGTCTCATCCGACCTCTCCTGTGGCTGCCTTGTGGATTCCACTCAAATGCGTTTCTTCTAATGTCGCCTAGAGGTCTTCGTAAGACATGTCCAATACAGCGCCATTTCCGTTTTCTGATTTCAGAAATAACAGGTATTTGTCCACATTTTGCCCATAGCTGTTGTTGTTGTTCATGTAACAGTTTGAACTATTCAAAATTTAAAAGTTTTTAATCCGGGGTTTTTTTTCGCAAATGTCCAGCCCTAAAAATTGGGCTACTTCCACTAAATAGGCTCATAAATCCAATAGGCTAAGTGGAGTAGGGTGGGCTGGGCAAGTGAAAATGTGGCGGGTGTCGTGGGGACCCTGACCAAACGCTGGGCATACATTGGGGACGGCACGGCCAATGCGGGACCAGTATGAATTGTGTCTGTTGCTCTATCCCGATCTAAGTTGTGCCAGGGCCACTCTTGTTTTCCGTGGCAGGTTTATCTGTGTTTCGTCTATAGGGGGCGGGCGTCCTCCAAAAACGACATTCATGCGGTAACTTTAAACCGCGGAGTTGGTGGCATCCCTATGAATGTCGTTCAAAACTGCTGCATACGAGGTGTGATTCAAGGGATCCTGCACATTAGGGTGGGTCGATAAAAAAAACTTGTGCCGGTCACCCCCTAGAATGAAAGATAATTTAAAGGCAAATTAAAAAAAAAAAAAAATATTTTTTTTGTCATGCCCCTTGACCCTGCGCTACTCGAAGGTCCTTCCTGACTTGCTCGGGGGAAGATACAACTCTGTGATGTTAAAGTTGAGATGACTCCTCCGATGACATCTCGGAAGGAACTGTTTGGTCAACATGACATTATGTTCCTTGACTGGGAGGACCTTCGATTTTTCATGTAGATGGTGTTCTGTGGTTATCTGCTTAGTTGTTCGTTTGCAATGGCGTTTGGCCAGAAAATTCTTGATATGCGTTTGATGAAAACTTGTACGGCATTAATATTGGATTGTTATGAATTCCAGGACTCATAATCGTTGGAGAATGTTATTTTTAGTGCGCCTAGAGATTTGGGGGACCTTCAAACATGTATGAGTTTGCCGAAGGCTTATCTTGCCATATGCGTAGGTTTGTAATATCTTCTCTTGATACCCCACTTGTTGTCATAATGCTACCCAGGTAGCAGAAAGATTGGTCATTTTCTATCTGTTGATGCTGCAAGGTGAATTGTCACGTAATTGAGGTGTTGATTCTCATAGCCTTCGTTTTTTGAATGTTTTTTATGATAAGGATTTTATTTAGTTTCGATTTATTTAGCTTTTGCTACACGGCCTTTTAAGCGCCAAGTGATGCCTCTAGAGTAGATGTCGATTTCATCATAATGTTGCCGTGGACTACGTTGAATTGCAGGGGAAATAGTGGACATCCCTGCCGCGCACCTACTTTGACATTTATTGGACAGCTGATTGCGTCCTCATGTAAAATGCGGAATTTAGCATTTTCGTACAAAGACTTAATAAGTTTTATGAGGTTTTCCGAAGTGCGTTCCAATTTGCAGTATGGACTAGGGTAACGCCTTTTCAAAATCGATCAATATTAAATGCAGCGACAATTCCTTTCGACTGTAATGCGCTAAATAAAATGTTTTGGCAACCTTTGGTGATTCTCACTTCTCAATTAGGCAGTTCCAGTTTGGACCTCTTTCATTACTGATGCTCAATGGTGATATTTACAAACTGTGGAAAACAATGCACTTTGGATTACTACCGGATGCCTATTAATGATATTTACGGATCACATTCATTGCTATTTAATGGTATATCATCATTAATATTGCATTGTTAAGAATTCCAGGACTCCAACTCATAAAGTGCTACTGATTTCACACAGTTGTTGAAAATGTTAATTTTGATGCACCTAGAGATGTGGGGGGACCTTCAAACATGTATGGGATCCTGCACATTAGGGTAGGTCGATAAAAAAAACTTGTGCCGGTCACCCCTTAGAATGAAACATAATTTAAAGGCAAATAATAAAAAAAAATATATATTTTTTTTGCCATGCCCCTTGACCCTGCGCTACTCGAAGGTCCTTCCTGATGTCTCGTGGAAACATCCAACTCTTTGATATTAAAGTTGGGATGACTCCTCCGATGACATCCCGGAAGGAACTGTTTGGTCAACATGACATTATGTTCCTTGACTGGGAGGACCTTCGATTTTTCATGTAGATGGTGTTCTGTGGTTATCTGCTTAGTTGTTCGTTTGCAATGGCGTTTGGCCAGAAAATTCTTGATATGCGTTTGATGAAAACTTGTACGGCATTAATATTGGATTGTTATGAATTCCAGGACTCATAATCGTTGGAGAATGTTATTTTTAGTGCGCCTAGAGATTTGGGGGACCTTCAAACATGTATGAGTTTGCCGAAGGCTTATCTTGCCATATGCGTAGGTTTGTAATATCTTCTCTTGATACCCCACTTGTTGTCATAATGCTACCCAGGTAGCAGAAAGATTGGTCATTTTCTATCTGTTGATGCTGCAAGGTGAATTGTCACGTAATTGAGGTGTTGATTCTCATAGCCTTCGTTTTTTGAATGTTTTTTATGATAAGGATTTTATTTAGTTTCGATTTATTTAGCTTTTGCTACACGGCCTTTTAAGCGCCAAGTGATGCCTCTAGAGTAGATGTCGATTTCATCATAATGTTGCCGTGGACTACGTTGAATTGCAGGGGAAATAGTGGACATCCCTGCCGCGCACCTACTTTGACATTTATTGGGCAGCTGATTGCGTCCTCATGTAAAATGCGGAATTTAGCATTTTCGTACAAAGACTTAATAAGTTTTATGAGGTTTTCCGAAGTGCGTTCCAATTTGCAGTATGGACTAGGGTAACGCCTTTTCAAAGTCGATCAATATTAAATGCAGCGACAATTCCTTTCGACTGTAATGCGCTAAATAAAATGTTTTGGCAACCTTTGGTGATTATCACTTCTCAATTAGGCAGTTCCAGTTTGGACCTCTTTCATTACTGATGCTCAATGGTGATATTTACAAACTGTGGAAAACAATGCACTTTGGATTACTACCGGATGCCTATTAATGATATTTACGGATCACATTCATTGCTATTTAATGGTATATCATCAGCCAACATACCCCAACCATCAAATCTTGATGGAAGTTACTCCCTTGTGACATATCTGATTGGACTTTAGGCGCTTCAAGTCTGACATTTAAAACATAGTACTATCGGATGTCAACAGAATGTCGGTCACAGCTGCGCAGTGAAGCACCATGCAGAAGCCGTTTCAACGGCTGTAAGAGGCTATCGCTGTAATAGAGACCTAAACGAACAACCTCCAGCGATCGAACCGTGTGAATAGCATCGGCAACAGTATGCTTAACTGCTACCACAAAAGTCTAATCCCCGGTACACTTATTAGATGTTCGTTATGCCTCAAATTCCTCACGACACACTGCATTTTTTTAATTGATCCGAAAGGTTATAGATCTGTGATAGGTGGCCTAATTTCTCCAGCTTCTTAATGCCCCGTGACAACATTTCCCAGTGTTACCTTTGTCTTTTCATTTAATATATTTCCAGCTGGACTGTTTTAACAATTTATTATAGAATATCGACAGGCACATTGAGCATCTAGTTTTGTTTTCAGACTAATCTGAGTGTTTTTTCTGTGGTTCGGTAGGAGAGAATGAGGAGAATGCCACTAAACCAATGAGTAGTTGCTCAAACGAAACAATCATATTATTACACATGGTTTCTTTTTTTTAGCTGAAGTGCAGAAAATGCAACAGATCGCAATATGAAAAAAAGGATAACACTCCCTTTGTCTTCGAATCTTAACATCGGGAAAACAAAAACCCTTGAAAAAAAACGAACCCAAAAATGCCATAAGGTACATGGGGACTTGGACCGGCCCTAACACTGACATACCAGTCCGATATTTGAGGAACAGGACAAAGAGAACGGTTAAATTTCTAAGCAAATTGGCGGGCGCCCCATTTTCTGCACATTTGCTCCTACTTTCTATTAGATAGTTAGGTTATTAGATAGTTATACAAGTCTGCTCAGAGTGAGCGGTACCCTGGTCAGCGTCTGACCCAGAATGGGCGGCTGTAATAAAATTCTGGCAGGAGGAGAAAACTGCGACGTGGTGCGCTGGGCTTGCAACCCGCAACCGACGTTTTAAACTATTGCAATGAAAAGAATTAAGAAGAGAATAAAATGGACCCCCCAAAATGTTGACGACCACCGCAAACGAATAAAGGACCATGATTTAAGGATATGTACCTGGAATGTTAGAACACGCATCGAGTGTTCTGGACGTACGAGTGATCAGGGGTGCAAACATTGATTTCGATCACTTCCTTACCGCAGTTAAGGTACGTACAAGGCTAAGCATGGCGAAAAACGTACTTAACCAGGCACAACGAAAGCTGGACATCGGTAAACTGCGGACCACAGAGGTAGCGAATGCCTACTCCAACCACCTTACTCAACTGCTGCGGAATGCTCCAACCCCTGATAATATAACCTCGCAGTGGCAAAATATAGCCGACTCCTTAGAACGGGCTGCGAGAAGCGTACTTGGGTACTCAAAGCCGTCTCAAGAATATGCCTGGTACGATGATGAATGTCGCAACGCCACGAGAGAGACGGTTGCTGCATACAGGGAAAAACTGCAGCCAATGGCAACGCGAGCTGTTCGTGAACGGCACAGGGAGTCTTTTTAGACGGAGAGAGGAGAAGGAGCTGTAGAAGAGGCAGGATGAGTGCAGTGAGTTGCTCCGAAGTAGAGGGGAATCCCGAAAATTCTACGAGAGAGTTAAGGCGAGAATGCGTGGAACTGGGTTACCCTCCTGCAAGGGCAGCGATGATCAGCCAGTGATGGACCCGGATAACGTTCTGAGGATATGGAGAAATCATTTTAAAAATTTATTGAATGCAGACACCACTCCAGAAGACCCCGCTCCAATCCATGACGATGGTGTTTATTGTCCGCCTCCGCGCCAGAGCGAGATACGTATGGCAATCTCCCGCCTTAAAAACAACAAAGCTGCTGGAGCCGATGGTCTCCCTGCTGAATTGTTTAAGGCTGGCGAGGAGGAGCTGATTAGGAGCATGCATCAGCTCATGGAGAACATCTGGCAAGACGAGAGCATGCCCGGGGATTGGAATCTCAGTCTGTTATGTCCCATATACAAGAAAGGAGATCGTAGTGATTGTAAGAACTATCGTGGAATAAGCTTATTACCAATTGCGTACAAGGTCCTTTCAAGCATATTGTGTGAACGTCTAAAGCCAATTGTAGAAAAACTAATTGGACCATATCAGTGTGGCTTTAGACCTGGCAAATCTACGACGGAACAAATATTCACCTTACGACAAATCCTGGAAAAAACCCATGAAAACCAGATCGACACCTACCACCTCTTTGTCGACTACAAAGCTGCCTTCGAATTTCCGATAAGGAATAGGCTTTATGAGGCCATGTCTGAGTTTGGTATTCCTGCAATGCTGATTTGACTTTGCAGATGTACCTTGGACAACACCAACTCCTCGGTTAAGATTGGTAAAGATCAGTCTGAACCATTAAACACGGAATGAGGTCTCAGGCAGCCTGTCCTGTACACTATTTAATATAGTTATGGAGAGGGTGATGAGAAAGGCTGGTGTCAACATGCCTGGCGCCATATTTCATAAGAACCACATGCCACTAGCCTATGTCGATGATGTAGACATCATTGGCCGAAATCTGCGGGATGTTGCTGCAGTTTTCTCATCACTAGAAAAGGAGTCGGCAAAAATGGGTTTAGCGGTCAACGAGGACAAAACAAAAATAAGAGAGCAGGGAGACCCAAACTCCGTTGGAAGGACCAAGTGGTAGGCGATGTGCCATCATCTGGTAGAACTAACTGGAGAACACACGCAGAAGACCGAAGAGTGTGGAATTCTTTATTACTTCAGGATTCAAATTTATGAACTACGTTCCGTAAATTGTAATTG
This sequence comes from Muscina levida, assembly GCA_964034835.1. NCBI lineage: Eukaryota > Metazoa > Arthropoda > Insecta > Diptera > Muscidae > Muscina > Muscina levida. Next base: position 156,332,316 of record OZ035880.1, read on the forward strand.
GCCACTTAGGAAGAAGTTATACAAGTAATGTTCCATGGAGTATTGTGCTTTCCATCTAAATAACCTCAAGAGATCCCGCTCTACCTGTTCATCAACTATTGAGTTCGACTGTTGGTCACAAGGTGCAGTGGCATAAAATGTAAACTCATTTTTAGCGTAGACAAGCAAAGCACAACTTAATACAGTATTCTTGTTAACGGCTCTAAATGAAAGTAGTGCACTAGTTTCGCCTATTGCAAATATTAGCCGGAACTAGTAAATACCCTGTCCTGGAAACATGTGTGTTAAGCATGAGGGGGTAGTAAAAATTGCACGAATTGCAACAACTTGTGTGCACTAGTTAAAACTCCCCAAATATTGAAGTGGAAATTACAACGTGAAAAACATTGGAAATGTAACAATAACAACAACAGCAGCGGCAGCAAGAATGTCGTGTGTGTACAACCCGCATTATGTCAACCAACTAATAAGTGGATGAATTGCCGGTGTCCGTCCGCCAGTCCGTCCGTCCATACGCCTGTCAGCCGTTGTTGCATGATTCTTTGCTGTGTGGCGGCTCTGTTTCCAATTTCCACTGCTGTTGCTGACGATGGTGTTGCTATTGTTGTTGTTGGTGTTGCTGATGTTTATTCTGCTACGGCCGTCGCCCGCTGTTTATTGTCTTAGTATTTGGGCGGAGGTACCACTCACTCACTCGCTGACTGACGACTGGCACCATTAATGGCGATTCTTCAATTGTTTCGCCAATTGCAGTCAATGCAATTGCTTCCATTACGTGGGTGATTGATGAAATTTCCAATAAATCCGACGTACTGGCCACGAAATGTGATCTCAAGTCAATAGAAATCTGTATTTACCTTTTCCTTTGTAGATTCCTAGTGCGTGCGTGTGGGTGTGTGTGTGTGCGAGCGAGTCTGTGTGTTTGTTGGTTAATCCTCTTTGTTTTTCTTGTAGTTCGTTGTTTCGGTTCTTTTCTAGCTGCAACTGAGATATTTTTCTATTGTATTGCTTTTGCACTTTTGTTATATTACACTTTTCCCTTTGCGTTTTGGGTGTGAAATGAACTTTTATTTTTTTTTTTTCAATTTATTTGCTATTTCTTAATGTGTTGGGAATTTGCGTATTTTTTTTATATATTTTCTCACATTTGTGTTCACTTTATTCTTTGCTTAATGCGTTTCATTCAAGATTTCTTTTGTTTTATCGAATCTTTATTAACTAAATGATGGATGGGACTCCACAAAATTCACTTTTTCCCAACTGCTTCACTGCTTTTTCACTCTCTCTTGTTCTATTCGTGCACACGAACAAACACACATACAACCCCTTTGCACAATTGACAGTTCGGTTCGGTGTGGAAGTGTCAAAATTGTTTGTAATTTATCCATAGAGCTGTGTTTAGTAAATTGCGAGTTGTTTGGATAAATAGATATGGGCGCTGGTGGTTGTCTTGGCTTAAGGGATGCATTTCACTGCGATGGGTCAGAGTTGTGTTGGCAAATGATGGCAATGCTGCGACTTAAGAAATGGGTATGTATTTTTATTGAAATTAGTACTATATTATTGAATACATATATGATTATAGGTGACCCTTGTGCCATCCATGGGTTAAATTGACTTAAAACAAAACTTTTGGCAAAAGTACAGATGGGGGCCCCTTGGGTTCTATGATAACCCCCCATGTGTGGGTACTCAAATGAAAGATACTTTTTTTTTTAAGTTCCTACGGCCCAGAGTTAGAAATTTCCGGGATATGCCACAAAAAAAATTGAAAAAATCCGAATAAATTATGGAAAAAGTAAACAAAAATTTAACAGATTAATAAATTCTAAAAAAAAGAAAAACTAAAAACCATGCGATTTCTTAAAAAAAAATATTTTTTTTAAATACCCCGTAAAAAATTTAACAAATGGGAAAAAAATCATGGAAAATTAGAAAAATTTAAGGAAATGAATTGAAAATTTCCATAGAAAAATGTAATGTCATTAAAAATGTGTAAAAATTTTAATTTTTTTTTTGGATTTTTTTTAGGTTTTTTTCAATTATAAAAAGAAAATTGAGAAAAATTTAAAAAAAAAATTAAGGAAACAAATGGACAATTTCAAAAAATATTTTAAAAAATCAAGAAAAAGTCCAAAAAAAATATTTGAAAAAAAAAATTGATCAAAAAAAGGATAAAAGTTGAAGAAAATATTGAAAAATATTAAAAAAGGCTCTTCTTTGTAAATTTTTAATTTTTTTTTGTTCATATATCTGTTGAAATTATTATTTGTTTTATAAATTAGATTAACGATAAATACTCAAATATGGTCAGTAACTGGAGGGTATCCACGGATTGTTCGTTTTCTGACCATCTATATATCGACTTTGACCTTTCGCTCGAAGTGGATTCTGAAGATAGCTATATTAATAGGAGGAAAACTAACTGGTTCATCTTTAAGGGAGTTATAGAGAGCAAGTTACGGTCTCTATCGATGATAAGTCTACACTGGACTCCACGGTTGAAATACTAACAAACGTCTTAGCTGAGGCAAGGGAAAAATCCTGCAGCAGAACTGACAGGAAAGGCAAGGCTAAGCCACATTGGTGGAATGCAGATATTGCTACAAAGCGCAGGGAATGCAGGAAACTATTCAATAAGGCTAAAACAGATGGCAACTGGAGCGCATATAAGTCTTCAGTTAACATTTTCAAGAACCTGATAAGGAAGGCCAAAAGGCAGTCTTGGAGAAAATTCTGCAGTAATGTAGAAAGCTCTTCGGAAACTAGTCGGCTACGCAAGATTTTATCCTCGAATCCAACAATACCATCGTACATACAGGGACCAGATGGTACATGGACCACTAGCAGCCTCGAAACTCTGGAAGTGCTGATGGAAGCACACTTCCCAGGTTGTCGAGAAAGTGACTACCAGTTTATAGAAAACTCGGTCGGCCATAACTATGATATCTCAGACATACCGATTAACGAACATCGAATTCAATGGGCTATCAAAAGTTTCCACCCTTTTAAATCACCGGGACCCGATGGTATTATTCCCGCGGATCTACAAAAGAATACCCTGGCTTTTAACTATCTTTAAAGCATGTCTGAAACTGTCGTATATTCCAACGAGGTGGACAACCTACAAAATTGTATTTATCCCTAAGGGGGGTAAGGCATCCCACACTAAAGCCAAGGATTTTAGACCAATCAGCCTATCTTCCTTCCTACTCAAAACTATGGAGAGAATAATTGATGCATATATCAGATCATCTCTTAAACCGGATGTCCTGTCCAGGGCTCAGCATGCCTACACGAAGGGCAAATCCACGGAAACTGCTTTACATTCGATAACCAGCCTCATCGAAAGATCCCTGAACTACAAAGAATACGCTCTTGCTGCCTTCCTGGACATTGAGGGAGCTTTTAATAATGTCAAACCTGAATCTGTAATTGACTCAATGGAACAGCTGGAGATTAACCCAGTGGTCATCGCCTTGGTTGATAAACTACTAAAATTTAGGCGCATTGGCACTAATAGTTACAGGTAAGGATCCAAGACTACTCTCTGAGTTACTGGAATCTGCACTGAAACTTCTTGTGAAATGGTGTCATGAATGTGGACTGGGTGTAAATCCGAGTAAAACAGAACTGGTGCTATTCACACGGAGATACAAAATCCCTCAATTTGCCAAACCAAGATTAAATGGAGTCGCACTTACACTCTCCGATAGTGCCAAATACCTCGGGCTAACATTGGACAGTAAACTGAATTGGAATCTGAACACTCAGACCAGGATTAGCAAAGCAGCAACGGTTCTATACTGCTGCAAAAGGACAATCGGCCTCAATTGGGGAATTAGCCCCAAGAACTTAAACTGGTTATACGAATCAGTTATTAAACCCATCTTATTCTACGGATCAGCAGTCTGGTGGCCGGCGCTAGATAAAGCGTCCCAAAGGCTGAAATTTGAACGCATTATGAGATTGGTGGCGATCATGATAACAGGGGCACTTAGAACCACTCCAACTAAGGCACTTTTCACGATCCTAAACTGGTTACCACCGGACATTGAGGCGAGGAGGATAGCAGCGAATACCGCAATGCGTTTATACGCCACAAAAGCATGGATGCACAGGAACTATGGCCATGCCAAAATCCTGAACCTAATTAATGTGATCTGCAATACGGAACCTCTATTCGATCCGGGTTTTATAAGGAACATCCCGGATAGGTCCTACTATGATGAAAATGATAATGCCCTAAACTTTGGGGGGAATGTCATCCTAATTTTCACGGATGGTTCAAAATCAAAAGAAAGAGCTGGCTGTGGAATCTTTTCGGAAGAGTTGAATCTGAGTCTATCAATCAGGCTACCAGATCACTGTAGCATACTTCAGGCCGAAATAGCGGCCATTAGAATAGCCGTAGAGAAAATTCAGTATCTTGGGATATTGGACGGCAATATTCATATTCTTACTGATAGTAAAGCGGCTTTCAGATCCCTAGAGAACGTGTACACCACTTCGAGAAATGTTCGAGAATGCCGGTCGTCTCTGGAGGAGATAGCGAGACATTCGACGGTTACCCTAACATGGGTTCCAGGACATGGGGACATATATGGAAACCAAAGGGCCGATACGCTAGCAAGGGCCGCCACAACCGTGAACTCGGGCGAAGTTTATGGTCTCATTGGGATCCCTCTTACAAGGGGAAACAACTCATTGTGGGAAAACTGGACCTTATTGCTGAAGAGAGATGGGCAAGAGAACCCACCTGCACGACGACCAAACAAATTTGGCCTACAATGGATGCACAGAGGACACGATTTGTGCTGAACTTGTCCAGAGTCCACCTGAGAAACACCATATCTGTAATAACTGGTCACTGACCGGTTGGCAAACACGCTAAGAGGCTGAAACTACCCTACAACGATTTTTGTAGAAGCTGCAATGATGAGGAAGAAGAGGAGACCACGAAACATCTTCTATGTCACTGCCCTGCTTTTGGTGACCTGAGATACGAAAAGCATGGTCATCGGACACTTCTAGACAATACCTGTCTATCCGTAGGCGATTTGCGGAACATCCATGCCTTCATAAGGGCAACGAAATGGCTTGTCAGCGACGTTGACCGAATAGAATAGGAACATTTGGTGCGGAAATCATAAAATGGTATCACAACGGGACTCATACTAGGACCCAAGTGAGCTGTGTTCAACGTGGCTGCCGAATTAACCTAACCTAACCTTTATAAATTAGAGTGGTAAAGATTGAGATGGTTGCAGAAGCGGCGCAGGCAAAAATTTTTTCTTTTTGGTATATTCCCGTAAAATTTTTTTTTATGAATTAGGGTGAAATTGGATTTGTTGGGAGTAAAAGCGTCGCCGCAAAAATTATTTTTAAAAAAATGGCTTGGTCGCAAACTACGCGCTGAGCAAAGTCCTCTCTCAACGAACGTACCAGACACTGATCCTTTAGAGTAAGACACTACAGCGCAGAATCCTGGGTTATGACGCAGGCGGATCAATCTATTCGGGGAGTTTTCGAGAGAAAAATACTGCGCAAATAAGTTTCAAAAATATCTTCATATCGGTCAATTACTTAAAAAAAAAATATTCACTCACAATTTCGCACATCCACCTTCAGAGTTTGTGTCTGTATGGCATGGTATGGTACTAGTTTTATCCCCTTTTAAACCTCTATTCCACCTAAAAGTACAATTTTCGAAATATCCCTTTAAATCATACGACTATTCAAAAAAATTAATATTCACCCCCATTTCCGCGGATATACATTTAGCCTGGATGATGGTACCAGTTTTATCAATTTTTCGGACTTTTTCGACCGTAAAAGATGGAAATCCGAAAAGTTCCCATTTTCGCGATTCAACTTTTAACCGATTGGTCTGAGTGATTGTATCAGGTTTATCCCTTTTTGGACCTTTTTTCTCCTTAAAAATTCGCCAAAGCAGTTCAAATCGCACAACTACCTCAAAAAAATATATTCACTCCAATTTTAGCGATTACACATTTAGGGTGATGGTACCAGTTTTATCCTGGAAGAACGAAATTCAAAAAGTCACTACAATTCGCACAACTACTCGAAAAAAATATTGAATCCAATAAACCTGGGTGATAGTACCAGTTTTATCCCATTTTCGCACATTATCCACGTAAAAGAACGAAATTCAAAAAATCTCTACAAATCGCACTCCCAAAAAAAATATACACGCCAATTTTCGAGATTCTACCTTTAGCCTTGGTGACAGTACCAGTTTTATCCCTAGTCCCTGAAGGACCCAAGGAGCCCAGAGCCAAAAAAAAGAGCCAGCTCGAGAGCCCATTTAAAATTTTGTGGATCTTGGCTCGCGAGATAAGTACCAAAGTTATGTACCAAAAGTACTTTTTTATGCCAAAAAGTACTTTCATTGGCCCAAAAAAACTTTTCTGTTGTACAAAGTACTTTTTTTCTGTACCAGAGTACTTTTTTCTACCAAAAGTACTTTTATTGCACTTTTTGGCACAAAGTACTTTTTTGTACCAAAAAGTACTTTTAATGTACTTTTCGGCATAAAGTACTTTTTTATGCGAAAAAGTACTTAAATTGGCCCAAAAGTTTTTGTTGCTGCACAAAGAACCTTTTTTTGTACTAGAGTACTTTATGGTACCAAAAGTACTTTTAATGTACTTCTCGGCACAAATTACCTTTTTTTGTACCAGAGTACTTTTTTGTACTTAAAGTACTTTTAATGTACTTTGCGGCACAAGAACTTTTTTTTGTTCCATAGTACTTTTTTGTACCGAAAGTACTTTAAATGTACTTTTCGGCACAAAGTACTTTTTTTGTACCAGAGTACTTTTTTGTACCAAAAAAGTCAGCACTTTTTGGGCTCTTGGCTCGCGAGCCGAGAGCTCGTTTGGAATTTTGTGGCTCCTGGCTCGCGAGCTGAGAGCTCATTTAAAATTTTGTAGCTCTTGGCTCGCGAGCCAGCTCTTTATTTGGGCTCTTCAAGTCCGGTGGCGAGGAGTTGATAACGAGCATGCACAATAGACTGGTCGCAATTTTTTTTTTTTGAAATTTAATTGTGTGCCCTGCTTAAAATATGAGGTTTGGTGTAAGAAATCATGTTCTAATTTTTCAGCTCAATCCGAAGGTGCCAAGTCGTGCCGGGTGGAGCCCAAAGTTCTCCATATTATCCCAGATAGCGCCGCAATTTTTTTTTTCTTGAAAACTTAATTTTTTTTTCGGATCTTAAATATTTATGGGTTTCTAAGTATTTTTTATTATATAACTTTTTTTTCCTACAACCTATAGTTATCCCGGAATCGGTCGTGCCGAGTGGAGCCCAAAGTTCTCCATATTATCCCAGATAGCGCCGCAATTTTTTTTTTCTTGAAAACAAAATTTTTTTTTCGGATCTTAAATATTCATGGGTTTCTAAGTATTTTTGATCATATAACTTTTATTCCTACAACCTATAGTTATCCCGGAATCGGGTGTCCTTTAAAAAGGACACGGCACCTTGCGCTGCAATTCAACATTACACACTAGACTGGTCGCATTTTGTATGGGATTTTTTTTTTAAATTTAATTGTGTGCGCTGCTTAAAGTATGAGGTTTGGTGTCAGAAATCATGTGCTAATTTTTCAGCTCAATCCGACGGTGCCTAGTCGTGCCTAGTGGGCCCCAAAATTCCCCATTCCCCTATTTAATCAGATCTTTTTAGTTATACTAGTTAAAAAGTCGGTCCCATAGACCGAAAATCAAAAATCTGACTTCGTTACGGTCTTCCGCAGAGAAAGTACTTTAAGTATGACAAATTTCCTATGTCATCAGATGGCTTCAGAAAGTCGTGAAAAGAATAGGACATACATACAAACATCCGAACATACTAAGAAATTATCTTATATATGAAAATGAATTGTTGTTCGTTGGTAAGGCCATCACTTGAGAACGCATGGACCGATTCGACTAATTTTTTGTCACAATGTTCGTAATATGCGTTTTATATAAAAAAAAATTGGCCGCGCCCATTTCTGCGCCCACTTTCTTAATATATCTAAAATTGCAAAAAAACGCTCTAAAAATTTAATTTCTTTACAAATTTAGCTCTATAATGTTCTATATTGAAAATATAATAGGTTAAATATATTGTACATTTTTGATTAAATGTACGGAGTGGGCGTGTCAAAACATTTTTTTAAGCTATAGTGATAAAATTTGGTACACAGATAGTACACGACACTTCTGGTTCAAATTTGCAGACGAAATTTTTATTTTCGATGAGTGGGCGGTGGGCTCGTCGCAAACCTATATTTAAGTCCTAGAGAGATAAAATTTGATATCACGATAGTACTCTTCAATACAATTATGAATATGCAGACGAAATGTTAGCTCAAGGATGAAGATCTAGAATCACTGTCTTCCTCTCTCTTTCATAATAAACATTTCCCATTAATCGTACCCGCAACACACTCACTCAGACGAAATTTTAATTTTCGATCAGTAGGCGAAACTGAAATTTGAAATATTTACAATCAGTGGACGGATATTTCTATTTCGAATCGAATCGGTCCATGCGTTCCCAAGTGATGGCCTTACCAACGAACAACAATTCATATTCATATATAAGATAATTTCTTAGAATGTTCGGATGCTTGTATGTATGTCGCATTCTTTTCACGACTTTCTGAAGCCATCTGATGACATAGGAAGCTGAAATTTGTCATACTTAAAGTACTTTCTCTACCGTAACGAAGTCAGATTTTTGATTTTCGGTCTATGGGACCGACTTTTTAACTAGTATCCAAAAAAAAAAAATCCCATACAAAATGCGACCAGTGTGTAATGTTGAATTGCAGCGCAAGGTGCCGTGTCCTTGTTAAAGGACACCCGATTCCGGGATAACTATAGGTTGTAGGGAAAAAAGTTATATGATAAAAGTGTGGCTTTAGACCTGGTAAATCAACAACTGACCAGATATTCACACTTCGGCAAATCCTGGAAAAAACCCAAGAGGGACACGTACCATCTTTTTGTCGACTATAAAGCTGCCTTCGACAGCCCGATACGGCAGAAATTACTCGAAGCCATGGCTGAGTTTGATATTCCAGCGAAGCTGATACATCTTTGCGGAATGACGCTGACTGACACGAAGTCTTCAGTGAATATTGGCAAGGACCTTACGGAGCCATTCTATACCAGACGAGGCCTAAAACAAGGCGACGGCCTATCGTGCGATCTCTTCAACATTGTGATGGAGATGATAATGAGAAAAGCTGCAGTAAACACGAGTGGCACTATATTCAACAAAAGCCACATGCTACTCGCGTACGCTGATGACGTCGACATCATCGGTCGAAAACTCAGGGATACAGAATGAATCAGCGAAAATGGGCCTAACGGTGAACGAGGACAAAACGAAGTTATTAGTTTCAACGAACAAAGAATCTACTCGTTTGGGAAACTGCGTGAACGTAGACAACTATAATTTCGAGGTGGTAGATAATTTTGTCTACCTAGCTCCGCCGTCAACAAAGAAAATAATGTCAGCCTAGAAATCCGGAGAAGAAGCCTGCTTGCAAATAAATGCTACTACGGGCTAAGCAAGCGATTCAATGACAGAGCCCTCTCTCGACGAACAAAACTCCAGCTATACCAGATACTGGTTCTACCTGTATGGCTCAGAATCCTGGGTTATGACACAAGCGGATGTATCGGTTCTGGAGATCGAGGCGCTTATAATATTTTTCTATGTGCGGTATATAATCCACCGGGATTGTATAGAAGTACCAGCTAAGTAAGTAAGTAAGTGGGGGCTACTCCGAGACAGTTGCGGTGCTTAATGTGGATTTTTTCCCCTTTCCCACCAATTTTGACCACGATGTGCGAACTTAAGATATTGACCGATTTCAATTTTGTTTTACCAAACTACTTGTATTGTTCCAACAAGTTTTCCGCACTATTAGAATTGGATCTGAATAACTTGTTGGAATTCGAATCATAATGGTGAGGATATAAAAAACTTTAAATCTTTTGTAACAACCAGGAAAACCGGAAATATGCATTAAAAATCGTGTTTAATCCTATCAAAAATGCCCTAAAAAGCAAAATATAGTCTTAAAATCGTAATATATGCCAAATTTTCAAATTTTCTTCTTGTCAGAATTCACTTCTCAAGCGGTAAACACCAAGCTTCCTCCTAGTCCAGGATCGAAATGGGTAGTTGTTAACCCTAGACGGGTAATCTTCGTCGATTCGACGAACACTGTTGCTTTTTTTTCAAATATCTCTCTTATTTTTCACAATATTCTGTTGCCTTTTGCAATAGCGTTAGTTTGTGATGTGTTTTTCAAGCTATGCTGGCAAATGACAGAATTAGTTAAGCGTAGTTGTTATATTTTGCAATAAACAAAAACTCACGTCGTCGAAACGACGAAGGTTACCTTTTGTGTGACTTTTTGCTCTTGCAAAAAAGTCACCAAATCAAAAAATATTTTGATTTTTTAAATTCAAATATTTAAAATATCGGAATTATCAGATGATTTAATTGAAAATTGTGAAATAGCTCCTGAGGACTCCAATTGCTATTCAATGATCGAAGAGCAAATTGAAAAATATGTCGAGGAAGATGTATTTTTGCATGAGGAGAAGTTCACCTGGGATGACGATATTATACCAGATTCGGGTAATGAAAATAATCGAGAGCCACTAAATTTGTTCCGAAATTACTTATAATGTGTAAAAACAAACAATTCGTGGGAAAGAAATAAAAATTTTGGTCCACTAAAAATAAAATGATTTAAGGCGTGGAATAAATTTATTGCATCACAGGTGAGAACCGACTAGTGAAGCAATTGGCCGAACTAACCCCTTATCGTACTTCTAACAATTCGAGTGCGATGATATTTCGGACGAAATTGTAAATTAGAAGAATGTTGAAATTGAGAATCGCGTTCCACGACACGAGTTTATCAATAAATAAATGCTGGCCTTTTAGAGCATCTTTAATCAATAACAGAAGAAAAAATTACTGAAAACAACTATTTAGGAAATTGTCGAATGTTGTAAACGAAAAAGAAGAACAAAAAACGCTAATTTTGTAAAAACTGTTCTTGCGAAAAAAGAAAAATGCAAAAGATTTTTTGTTATACCTGTATGTGGGAAGTACAATTTCTAACTTGTGTCTACTATACAAAGAAATAATTTTTCGAAGTGATTTTTGTTTTAATTGATAAAATTAAGTGTATTGTAAATGTTTTTCCACAAGTTGAGAAGCCATGTCTATTTTGTTTTATACTTAAGAACTATTTAAATACTAGTATCTACTTGAGATAAAAAAAAATTGGGTTGAAAAGAGACATGCTCGAAAATAAACCAAATTGCTTTAAAAATATACAGTTTTTGAGTTTTCTTCTTCGCTAGAGTCTATAATTGATTAAATATTATGTTTCGGACTGGTACACTAGATTTTTTGCCAAGAATTTCCAAGTGAAATAGGACTTCGTCGATTCGACGAAGATTACCCTTAGTGTGTGTAAAATATGATTACCCTTCTAGGGTTAAAAATGTTTATTTTTTATTTTATTTTTTATTCGATAAGAACGCGCGTGAATAAACAAGATTTTTTAACGTTTTTTTTTAGGAATGAAACATTAATGTAAAAATATGAAACATGCTTTAAAAGGTATATTTTTCAAAAATATGCTCTAAAAATATGAAATATAATTAAAAAAGATATTTTTTAAATATATGCTCTTGAAACTAAAATATCCTAAAATATGCCTTTATGGGTAAAAAATGCAAAAATATGCTCTAACAAATGGGTGTCAAAAGTCTGAAACACATAAATACCTTACCCATTTCTTAATACATATCTCGTTCTAAAAAAACATACACTTGCATATAAATATAAGTTATTATCAGGGCAACCGGAAATATGCCCTAAAAATCGTGTTTTATGCGCATAAAATATGACCTGAAAAATGGAAAAATATGACCTTAAAATCAACAAAAACATGCTCTAAAAAATTTAAGTCACACAATTTTTTTCTTATGAATTACAAATCATTTGGTTTACAGTAAAAACATCTTGAAAATTAAAAAAAAAACAATATTCAGACTGTAACTATTTTTGGTAAATTTACATACACATATGTTGAGTAAGAAAAATAAAATAAAAATAAATATTTAAGTATTATTATTTAAGGAACAATTAAAAAAATATGACATGAGTTTATTTAACATTAAAGTAACAAAGAACTTAAACCATGTTTCATAAGTATCACGGTGTTTTTGTATATTAAGCATCCGCACAATTCTTTACAAATACTTTTCACTTCTTCCAAGCCAACGATTTTGATATAATTTGATTCAATTTTTTTTACTATTACATTTATTTCGGAATCCGAACTGAACTGAACCTGAACCTGATGTTTGCAAATTTGTAATATCGTCGTTCCGAAGTTATCTTCACGTATATCACAAAATCAAAAAAATTGAGATAAGATCATTTCCTTGGATAAATTTGTTAGATCTATCGATCTGTTTAATAACCAGGTCCTTACCTCTTATAGTTTCTGAGATATTGAGCAGCCGTTTTGTTGTATATCCACTTTTGGGAAAAAAAATTTTGCGTTATGATGCCGTATGAACCATTGTTGTGGATGTACAATAAAAAATATATGAAAATTTCGAATTATAAAAAAAATAAGTTATCTTCACGTATGTGCCAGAAAAATGTGACATATTTTGAAAAATAAATAACACCGTGCTACAGTCAATGAGAACTTAGAACGTAAACTAGTGCATGTTGTATGTCATATCGAGTACAACAATAACCTGTATACCAAAGTTCCCTAAACTACAAAAATTCTGACTTACGGGAAAAAATACCGACTCTTCATTACTTTCCTCACTTGAAGGCTTATAACTCAGTCAATTCCTAACCAAAGTTAGATTTCTTAATGGTTTTGGAAAGAAAAGACTCGGCCTTTGCAACAATACATATATTTATATAGATAACTTGTCATATATGTCTGTTTTTGCCCTGATTCCGCAAACTTGTTGGATTTTTCACTATTTTTTAAGTTAGAAGAAGTTTTTATCCTTTATTTTATTAGGATTCTCTAATGTTTATTATTTTATTAAGAAATTGCATTCATTTACGAGTTCAACGCATAGTTGCCCATAAAATTGTTTACACAGTGGTTAAATTATTGAAGTTTTTCGAAGAACGTCACTTTCAAATCCTACAAGTTTGCGTTTTCAAGGCAAACACAGACATATCTGACAAGTTATTTATTTAAATATATACATCGTTTGAAAGACAGTAGTCTTTTCTTCTTTTCAGACCATTAAAGCAACTAAACACGGTTAAAAATTGACTGAGTTAAAAGTCCTGAAGTGGAGATCGGGTTTTTACCCGTAATTCAGGTTTTTGAGGGTGTTATCGAAATATGGGTTACAGATACATGTTGTTCTTAATCACACTTACAACATGTCACTCCTACATTATCCTTAATTTTTTTTCCATACTCTAGCAGTGTGTTATCAATAAAATTTTTCGAAACAAACAATTAACAATTCGACATACCATCAATGGAAATGCAAAAACCATAAATTCAAAAAAATAAAAATTCTTTTTTGGATTGAATATGGCATACTAGGCGATTCTACACGTCCCATCAAAGTTCCAAAAATAACGGTTTTATTGCATAAACAATCAAAAAAGACTAAAAAACATAACTTTGGAAATTCTAAAAAAAAAAAATATTGTAATATATTGTTGATCTTAAGCGAATCCGTGAGTAATTCGTGTCCAAAAATTTAATACTTTTCATGTTATAAAGTTTTTTGCTTCTCCTCTAAAATTTTGAAAATGAGAGTCTCGCTTTTTTTACATTCCAGGTGACGATACATTTATATTTCTATTCTAATGACTTTATAACCCATTTCGGTAAAATTTAGTACCACGTTGTACAGAATGCGCAAATGTTTCACGTTGTTATTGATCAATTGCCTACTTGCAACTTACTGAATGTATAGTGGATATACGTGAAGATAATTTCGGAGTAAAAACATATGAACGCGGGTTTTCATGTTATTTTCACGTATGTGCCATAAAAAAAATAAATATTTCCCAAAAAGTGGCGTATACAACAAAATGTGACTAAATAATTTGATGTAAAAATAGCTATAACTCGGAAAATAGTTTCCATGGCTTTGTTTTTTTTTACACTAATATATGTAGAATTTCAAGCACTACTTCTGACAAAAATATTGGAATACTTTTTTCACACAACTTTTTTTGTATTAAGTTTTGAAACTTTAGAACCAATTTCCCACAAAAAGATTTTCTGGAGATACGTGAAGATAACTTCGGAACGACGATATGTTTTGCATTAAAAGCGAAAGTTGAAGCAATATAAATCAAGTCAGATCTAGTTTGGAGGTCTGTCAAGACATCCTTTGCAGTTTTAATGGATAATATTTTTGCCACATTTCCGCCTGTAGCATTTATAGTTTCATCGATTGAGATCCATATAAATTGATTTTTTAGTTTTGCTCGTTATTGTCCATGCAGTCGTTGTATACATTTTTTAAATGTTTAGTTCGAAGAACTGTTTCGGATGACACTTGGTAGTCCGTGTATTGCTAAAATAGTGTTCTTATATTTTGATTTCTCATTTTGTAAAGTGGAATATCAGCAGACACAGAAGCTCGACACAGTTTTTCTTGAAAATCATGACTTAGTATGAATATGCGATCCGCTGCAATAACTTTGCTGCAGATTTTAGAATCAGCTTGTAAGTCAGAAAACTTTTCTACAACCGCCTTTAGTTTTGCTGCTTTTGTCGGATTAGCTTTAGGCATTATGTCCAGGGTCGAAATCGGTGGTGGTTGAAAAGCACCTCTTTTTTATGTTTTGTTAACTTATTGAATAAGAAAGCGCAAAAAACATTATTAATAAACGTTTAACATTTCACAGTTGTGCAAAACATGTAGTAGATTTGGCTGTTACATTTAAAAAAACCAAAGCTGCAAAAACACTTGTTTTTACGAACAAAAAAATATTGTGAAAAACAAAATATGCTTAAAAAGGGATATTTTTGAAAAAATATGGCCTAGAAAATATAAATTATGCTTTAAAAAAGAAGGTTTTTTTAAAATTATGCTCCTAAAACTAAAATTTGACGAAATATGACTTTATGGGTAAAATATGCCAAAATATGCTCTAACAAATAGGTCTCAAAGCACTTGTACGACCATGAAACATGTAAATACATTACTCATTTGTTAATATCTCGTTGTAAAAAAAACATGCTGTAGCATATTTCCAGTTGCCCTGGTTATTATATAGTTCTTTTGCAATGGTCATCTTTCTCCAACGTCTCTTACTTTCAACAGCATTTCAAATACAGTCAATGACTGATGACAATTGACATCCATCCTGTACTTATGTATATATTCTCCATATGTTGCTTTCATTTCCTTCCAGCGATATTTCAACTTACATATTAATTTGGAGATTCCCTCCTCCCCCCGCCAATAATCCTTTAATTCGCCACAATTAGCTGGGCGATGAAAAATGATCGATTTCAAATGCCCCAATGAAGTAAGAAAAAAAGGACTTGCGAGAAACAGTTTGTTCAACATATGTCCAACGATTTATACCCGAACAGCCCATCAAATTGTGATTAATGATGTTTCACGCTCTCACGGACCTTACACTGTTAGTTACATCATGGCACACCCCTGCTGCTGGGTTGTAGGTGGTCAATGGGAAATGGATTGAGATGAATGGAGGTTGGGGTGAGCAGCTTTAACACTCTCAAATGATTTGTATAAATTAAGGAAAGGTCAATAAATGCCATCGAAGAGGAAATATCGTATACATTTTATAGGTTTTAGGTTTTTTCAAAGAGCATTTCGAAAGGGGGCGAGAAGTGTTAAAGCAGTTGACACAGCAACAAATCTAATTAAACCTGAATGCAAAAAAAAAAAAATATCAAAAGCAGATTAAAATTGCAAACACTTTTCCTTGGAGATTTTCAATGCGACATCAGCACCATCAGATTTGTTGGTAATGTTTGACACTTTTTAATTAAAACATTTGTGTCAAAAAGAGAATATCGCTCTCATGTGAGATTTTTTCTGTTTGTTGAAAGGATTGTGATTATATGTATTACACTGTGCGACAATTCTTGGAGGGATACAAAGAAGATAATATATTTTTTTGGAGTGTTAAGGCATTACCGGTTATCAATATAAAAGAGAAGGTAATGACCCTAGGTCACACAAATCAACCTTCAACATTTAAAAGCGGCGTCAGCCGATTTACTCCTTCAAATAACATAAGCTATGGAGGAGGTTATATTCATCCAAGAGCCACGAATAAATAAAGACCGTGTTTGCGGACTCAACAAAGAAGGCTACTGTACTGTGTACGCAGCCAGGTAAGACCAGAGAATGTATTTTGGTCAGCTATAGGCACTACTAGATAGCCTTGCATGTGTTGGTGCTTCAATGTTTTATTTGTTGTAACTTCTTTGTATCGATACGAATTTTTATGCTCTTAAAGCTCCGAGAGGGCTTCCTGCCCTTAAAGCTTTTATTCTAAGTGATTTCACCGATAAGGACAATTGTACGGCAGAAAGCAAGAGCAACGGTCAGGTAATTTGGATCATTAGTTGCTACATGACACACGACCATGCAGATGATCCACCTGAGCCCACCGTAAGAAAGGTAACTTCCTACTCAAATAATAGAAACATTCCTCTAATCATATGTGCGGATGCTAATGCGCACCATAATATCTGGTGTAGTTTAGACATCAACCTAAGGGGTGAGTCGCTTTTCAAGTTTATAATTGAGAACAAACTAACAATAGTTAACAGGGGTAGAGAACCCTATTTTATTGTCACTAACAGAAAATAAGTTCTAGATGTTACACTTACTAACGATAAATACTCGAACATGGCCAGTAATTGGAGAATATTGACGGATTGCTCGTTTTCTGATCATCTCTATATCGACTTTGACTTTTCGTTCAAAGTAGACACCGGAGATAGTTATATTAATAGAAAAAAAACAAACTGGCTTATCTTTAAGAGGATTCTAGAGAGCAAGTTACCAAGGTGTTTGGCCTCTATCGATGACAAGTCTGGATTGAAGTGTAAACTAACGTCTTAGCTGAGGCAAGGGAAAAATCCTGCAAAAGAACTGACAGGAATCGCAAAGCTAAGCCACACTGGTGGAATGCAAAGATTGCGGAAAAACGCAAGGAATGCAGGAAACTATCCAAGAAGGGGAAAAGATATGGCGATTGGAGCGCATATAGGGCTTCAGTTAACAGTTTCAAGTACCTGATCAGAAAGGTCAAAAAGCAGTCATGGAGAAAATTCTGCAGTAATGTAGAAAGCTCTTCGAAAACTAGTCGGTTACGTTAGATTTTATCGTCGAATTCAACAATACCATCGTATATACAAAGACCAGATGGTAGATACATTGACCACTAACAGCCTCGACACTCAAGGGATGCTGATGGAAGCACACTTCCCAAGTTGTCGGGAAAGTGATTACCAGCTTATGGAAAACTCGGTCAGCTATAACTTTGATATTTCCGACATACCGATTACTGAACATCGAGTTCAATGGGCTATCAAAAGTTTCCACTCTTTTAAATTACCGGGACTCGATGGGATTATTTCCGCGGATCTACAAAAGAACATCGAAGTATTGACGCCCTGGCTTTTGACAATCTTCAAAGCCTGTCTGAAGCTGTCGCATATTCCAACGAGATGGCTAATCTACAAAATTGTATTTATCCCTAAATGGGGTAAGCAATCCCACACTAAAGCTAAGGATTTTGCATATGTCAGATCATTTCTTAAACTGGAAGTCCAGGGCTCAGCATGCCTACACGAAGGGCAAATCCACAGAAACTGCTTTACATTCGATAACCAGGCTCATTGAAAGATCCCTGAACTACAAGGTATAAGCTCTCGTCGTCTTCCTGGATATTAAGAAGGCTTTTAATAATGTCAAACCAGAATCTGTAGTTGACTCAATGAAACAACTGGAGAGTAACCTATTGGATCCAGACTGGATTCAAATATTTCCAAGGTGGAGGTTCGCGGTACTCTACAAGGAGGAGTACCTCTTCACTATCAATCTCAAATACCTCAACATCAACACTCTCCTGAGGACGATGGAAAAAAACATGCTGCACAACCGTCGCATATGCGGATGATGTGGCATTTATAGTTACCGGCAATGATCGTAAACTACTCTCTGAGCTTCTAAAACTCTGATACAAAACTCTTTAATTTGCCAAACAGAGATTAAATGGAGTCGCACTTACACTCTCTCTTGGGACCGGCCGTGGCATAGTGGTTAGAACACGAGACTACCACGCGGGAGATCGCAGGTTCAAAACAGGTTCAAGTCATCTTAAAAAAAATTGTTCTTTCTTTGTCGGCTCCCCTCGATGATGTTGACAGTAACTTCGCAGTATAAGCGTCGAGTCAATCGGCGTGTCTAGTAAGATCTTCTCAAACAGTGACGTTCGCATTCGTCGATAAACAAGTAGGTGCCGTTAGTTGTGAATCTAAAAAGAGAAAGCGTGTTAAATCACAACAACGCGAGAAGCTTTCCCGTACCTCATTCATGGGGTGCAAAAGGAAATTAAGTTTTTTTACACAAACTCTCTTATAGTGCAAATTACCTTGAGCTAATATTAGACAGTTAACTGAATTGGAATCTGAACACTCAGGCCAGGACTAGAAAAGCGGTCATATACTGCTGCAAATGGGCTATCGGCTTCAATTGGGGAATTAGCCCCAAAATTGTAAACTGGTTATATGACTCAATTATTAAACTCAAATTATTCTACAGGTCGGCAGTCTGGTGGTCGGCGTTAAATAGAACGTTCCAAAGGCTGTAATTCGAACGCATTATAATACTGGTGGCAATCATGATAACAAGGACGCTTAGAACTACTCCAATATGACACTTTTAACGATCCTAAACTGGTTACTCCCGGACATTGAGGCGAGGAAAATTGCAGCGAACACCGCAATGCGTTAAGACGTCACAAAATCATGGATGCACAGGAACTATTGCCATGCCTAAATTCTGGACCTAATCAAAGTGAGCTCTCACACGGATTACACTATACTAGAACCTGTCTTCGATCCGGGTTTTATAAGGAACATCCACACTATCGGATCACTGTAGCATAGTTCAGGCCCTAAAAAGCGGCCATAAAATAAGCCGTAGAGAAAACTCAGTATCGTGGGATATTGGCCGCCAATATTAATATTCTTACTGATATTAAAGCGGCTATCAGAACCCTGGAGAAATTTTGAGAATTCCAGTTGTCTTTTGAGATAGTGAGACATTCCACGGTTACCCTTAAATGGGTTCCACAACATGGCGACATATATGATAACCTAAGAGCCGATACATTGGAAAGAGCCGCCACAACCATGAACTCGGGCGAAGTTTTACGGTTCCTTCCACAAGGGGGAAACAGCGAATTGTGGGGAAACCAAAACTCATTGTTAAGGAGAGATGGGTAAGACCAAACAAATTTGGCCTAGAATGGATATACAGAGGACACGATCTGAGCTGAACATGTCCAGAATCATTCTGAGGTACATCATTGCTGTAATAATCGGTAACTGGTAAGCAAGAGGTTAAAACTACCCTACAACGTATTTTGTTGAAGCTGCAGAGATGAGAAAAAGGAGGACACCACGGAGAATCGTCTATGTCACTGCCCTGCTTTTGGTGACCTAAGATATGAAAAGCTTGGTCAGCGGACACTTCTAGACAAATCCTAACCTAACCTAACCTAACCTAACCTAACCTAACCTAACCTAACCTAAACTAACCTAACCTAACCTAACCTAACCTAACCTAACCTAACCTAACCTAACCTAACCTAACCTAACCTAACCTAACCTAACCTAACCTAACCTAACCTAACCTAACCTAACCTAACCTAACCTAACCTAACCTAACCTAACCTAACCTAACCTAACCTAACCTAACCTAACCTAACCTAACCTAACCTAACCTAACCTAACCTAACCTAACCTAACCTAACCTAACCTAACCTAACCTAACCTAACCTAACCTAACCTAACCTAACCTAACCTAACCTAACCTAACCTAACCTAACCTAACCTAACCTAACCTAACCTAACCTAACCTAACCTAACCTAACCTAACCTAACCTAACCTAACCTAACCTAACCTAACCTAACCTAACCTAACCTAACCTAACCTAACCTAACCTAACCTAACCTAACCTAACCTAACCTAACCTAACCTAACCTAACCTAACCTAACCTAACCTAACCTAACCTAACCTAACCTAACCTAACCTAACCTAACCTAACCTAACCTAACCTAACCTAACCTAACCTAACCTAACCTAACCTAACCTAACCTAACCTAACCTAACCTAACCTAACCTAACCTAACCTAACCTAACCTAACCTAACCTAACCTAACCTAACCTAACCTAACCTAACCTAACCTAACCTAACCTAACCTAACCTAACCTAACCTAACCTAACCTAACCTAACCTAACCTAACCTAACCTAACCTAACCTAACCTAACCTAACCTAACCTAACCTAACCTCTGATCCGATCCCGCCCACTTTTAGTTGGATCATGAATTTTGCTTCCAAAAACGTCCACACAAATTTTCAAGACGTTTGGAGAAACAGTCCTCCAGATATTGCGGTTTCAAAAATAGGGTCCATTGGCCGAGATACTTCAACTTTATATATCAAAAATGACAGTACTCTATTTTATGGGTTTCCGAATCTATACGGTACTTAAAAATGCTAATACACAAAGACAAACTTATTTTTATATATGTATATAGATTTGACATAGGACCTCTTTGGGGCACAGCTTAATGTTGACCGATTTTGCTCAAATTTGGACTATAGCCATTTTATAACAACTGACACAATATTCCGCTCGGGCATTGCCAAAAATCCAAAGTTGATTTTTTTTTGCTTTAGCTAAAGAAAGCTTCCTAAAAAATTTAGTATTTTTTTTATGAAATATTTGAATTTCAAATATATTTTCCCAGTCAAATATTTACAAAAATGCCTTCTATCATCCTCACATTGTAGATCAGTGTTTATCTTCACTCACTTCTTAGATGTCCTTGCAATGGATTTCAAAAGCAAGTGCACATCATACACACACACACACATACAGTTGATGCAACCTTTCCCACCCACCAACAGCTTCAGCATCTTCATTATCATTATTATTATTATCATCCTCATGGTCATCGACTATGTTGATGTCAGTTTAATTACTCAACTTTACGGAAAAAAAATTGCTTAGATTTTTTAGTATCCTTTTAATTTTTACTCCAGGTTTTTTTTGCGTTTTCCTTCTAAGTCCTTTTATTACTCAGCTGTAATTTGTCTTTCTTTATCATGGCTACACAATATACAAATGGACATGCTTAAGTGTAAGCGAGTGTGTACGTACTACGTTTCTGTTAAATCACTTCTTCGCAGCATGTGAAAAAAAGGACATTCATCGTTGTTGTCATCATCACATGTGTGTGAGTGTGGATGTGTGTTGGTCAAAGTATCTGTGGATTGTGATGAAAGAGCTTTTGTGTATTTATTATGTTTGACACAATAATCTCATTTCTTGATTTATTTAATTGTCACTTTAACGTTACGACAACGACAACGACGACGTTTGGCAAAAAGAAAAGCGCATGCAAGTATATATGAATTATAGCAGTCAAAGGCAAATAAATAGCAACTTAGTGTGATAGGTGAAAGAGAAGAGAGTACAACTAGGTATGCTACGTGATAATTGTATCTCAAGCCGACTCACAACCTTCATGTGGTGGCACGTGAGCAACTTTAGTTCGAGATATTTTTCTATTGCGAGCAGCAGCAGAAAGACGAACCCTGATGTTTGGGCTAGCCACCCGTCTTTAGATCCTATACTGGCTATGAAAACATGAACGAAGCTAAAAATAACAGACGGAACCCCCCAAATGTTGACGACCCTCTCAAACGTTATATGACCCATGATTTAAGGATATGCGCATGGAACGTCCGGACTCTTTATGGAGAAGATGTCGCTAACCGACTGACGGATGTTCAAAATCAAATACAAAGCTGACATCACCGCCATCCATAAGATAAGATGAACAAGACAAGGATGCTCGTGACGTAAAACTTGCGACTTGCCTTGCGGAAAACCACGAATTTGGATGTGAATTTGTTATTGGCTAGAGACTAAGACATCTTGTCTCGAGTTTCAATACTATTAGTGATCCAATAGATGCAATACGCATCAAGCGAAATATTTCTACACATGCTCCGACTGATGATCAAGGCGATGAGATTCAATATGCATTCTATGAGCTCCTAGAGGAAACATATAACCGTTGCCTTGGGCACGACATTGTCCTGGGAGATTTTATTGCCAAAATTGGTACGGAAGATGTACTTGGTTCATCGATTGGCAAATTCAGCCCACATAACAACACGTCCGACAATGGGTTTAGGCCGGGTTAAGCTTCGCAGCTGCAAGGAACATGGTAGCGAGTGAGACCAGATTTCAGCATAAAGATATCCACAAGGCAACTTGGCTATCTGCCGATTTAAACACCGCAAACCAAATTGATCATGTGGTAATCGATGGAAGGCAAGCATCTAGTGTCATGGACGGTGCTAATATTGGCTCTGATCATTACCCGGTTGCAGCCAAGGTGTGCACAAGATTGAGCAGAGCGAAAAACGCACTTAACCAAACACAAAGAAAGCTGGACATTGCGAAGATGCTAACTCCCGAGATAGCCACTGCCTACTCCAACCAGCTCACTCAACTACTACAACACAACTTCACCTCTACTTCCCAGCAAACAAAATGTTCTGAGATGGGTCAGAAATCGGTACGACAGTCGGTAATCGATACTAAAAACGTATGAAGTGGTTGACACGAAGTCTAAACGACGCAGCTGAGGGAAATCTGATGTATGTACGACATGTCGTACCGACGTCTGAACGATTTCTGAATGTAAATCAAGGGAATTTCTGAGGGAAATTCGACGTGTCGTTGCAACTTTGGACCGATATCTTACCGAATACCTAAAGTGATTCGAATGTTCTTGCCGACGCGTCGTACAGATTTCTGCCCGAAGTCTTTAGGAAAATATCTTCCGATATCGGATCCGAAATCGTTACTAAAAACGTATGAAGTAGTCAGACACGATGTCTGACCTACTCAGCTGAGGGAAATCTGATGTAGGACATGTCGAACCTATGTCTGAAAGATTTCTGAATGTAAATCGTAGGGAAATCTTAAGGGTAATTCGTTATTTCTTCAATTACATTTTGTTGTTTCCTCCGACACGGAGTTTCGAAATCGCTGCGAAATCGATCAGATATGTCAAAGCAATATAGAAGAAATTTCCCTTCAAGGAGTCGTACAGCGTTCTGTACGATATCGGTACGAAGAGTTTAGACGTGTCGGATGTCAGCCAATGTCGGAGACCTTGGTTCGCTGGGTTCTGACGTTCCCGAAGCACAGTGCCAGCATATTGCTCATACCATGGCAACCGCCGCAACAATCGTGCTTGAATATGAAAATCGGTATTCAGACGAATCCTGGTATGATGAGGAATAAGTCGCATATGAGGAACAGGATGACGGCACAAGGAGACAGTACAACAGAAGTGGTAGTTAGTAAGGCGTTAAAGGTGAAGGATAAAGAGATACAGTTAAAGCCCGAAAATTAGACCAAAAGGTGAAAGTTAAAGCTTACGGTTCTGGGTTCCCCTTCTGTAAGGACAAGGTTGGAAATCTGGATACGGAGAGTGTGCAGCACCAATTGCTGGTTCCGGAAGGTAGAGCACGTAAAGGTTTTACGCCAATTATCGACGACACGGCTTAGATTGTCCAACCTCAAGCCAATAAAAAAAGCGATATCGCGGCTGAAATATAATGAAGCAGCCGGTGCCGATTGGAGTCTAAGCGTATACCTGTCCTGTGCTGAAATAAAGTGATCCAAGTATGTGCTTCAACTATCGCGGGATCAGCCTTTTACCTATCGCAAATAAGGTCCTGTCGAGTGTGCTATGTGAATGACCGAAACCAGTGTTATCAAACCTGATTGGGCCTTATCAGTCTGAATTTAGACCTGGTAAATCAACAAATGGCCGGATATTTACCCTGCGGCAAATCCTGGAAAAGCCCCAAGAGAAATGGTTCGAATATAGGTTCGACTTCGTCGACTGTAAGACTGCCTTTGACAGCCCGATACGGCAGAAATTACTCGTAGCCATGGCTGAGTTGGTCTTCCAGAGAAACTAATACGTCTTTGCGGTATGACCCTGACTGTTGCGAAGTCATCAGTGAAGATAGGCAAGGAATTTATAGAGCTATTCTATACCAGATGAGGCCTACAACAAGGCGACGATCTATTGTGTGACCTCTTCAACATAGTGAAGGAGATGATAATGAAGAAAGCTGCACGAGTGGCACAATATTCAACAGTAGCCACATGCATACGATGCTGACGCAGACATCATCGATCGAAAACTGATGGATGTAACTGCAGCCCTCTCAGGGCAGAAGTAATCAGCTAAATTGGATCTAACGATAAACGAGGACAAAGTAAGAACAAATATTTTATTCGTTTGGGGCACTGCGTGAATGTTGAGAACTATAATGTTGAGATGGTAAATGATTTTGAGGCATCATCACACATCGGGATAGTGATGTAAGGTAAAGCTTCTGATCGGTTTAACTTGGCGTCAAACCCAGGGTTATCCATGTCAATTACACTTCAAGTCTACTCACAGAGCTCCGTATTCGTGGTACTACTGCGGGCGGACATCAAAATTGTACTATGCGATATTAATGCTAAAATATCCAGGCAGACCACCTTTGAGACTACTATCCGAAAATTCATTTTGCACACCGAAACGTCGGACAATGGCATCAGACTGATTGATTTCTCTGCGGCAAGAAATACGATAGTTAGCAGCATTAGATTTGACCATAAAAACATTCATAAGGCAACATGGTTATCTCCAGATCAATTGACGAGGAATCAGGTAGGTCACGTGGTAGTCGATAGAAGGTACGCATCGAGTGTTCTGGACGTACGAGTGATTAGGGGTGCGAACATTGACTCCGATCACTTGCTTACCGCAGTTAAGGTACGCACAAGGCTAAGCATGGCAAAAAACGTACGAAACAACCAAGCTAAACGAAAGCTGGACATCAGTAAACTTCGAATCACAGAGGTAGCGGACGCCTACTCCAACCACCTAACTCAACTGCTGTGGAATGCTTTAAACCCTGATGATATTACCTCGCAGTGGCAATATATAGCCGACTCCACAGAACGGACTGCGAGAAGCGTACTTGGATACTCAATGCCGTCTCAAGAAGATGCCTGGTACGATGATAAATGTCGCAATGTCACGAGAGAGACGGATGCTGCATACAGGGCGAAACTGAAGCCAACGGCAACGCGAGCTGTTCGTGAACGGCACAGAAAGAAGAGACGAGAGACAACTCGTCTTTTTAGACGGAAAAAGAAGGAGCTTAAAAAGACACAAAATGAGTGCATAGAGGTGCTCCAAAGTAGAGGCGAAGCCTGAAAATTCTACCACAGAGTTAAGCCGAGAACGCGTGGCACAGGGCTGCCCACCTACAAGGACAGCGATGGTCAGCTAGTGACGAACCCGGAGAACGTTCTGAAGATATGGAGAGATCATTTCAGAAATTTACTGGATGCGGACACAACTCCAGAAGACCCCAATCCATGAAGATGGTATTTATTGTCCACCTCCGAGCCACAGCGAGAAACGTGTGGCAACCTCCCGCCTTAAAAACAACAAAGCTGCTGGAGCCGATGGTCTCCCTGCTGAATTGTTTAAGGCTGGCGGGAAGGAACTGATTAGGAGCATGTATCAGGTCGTGGAGAAAATCTGGCTAGAGGAGATCATGCCTGGAGATTGGAGTCTCAGTCTCTAATGTCCCATATACAAGAAAGGAGATCGTAGTGAGTGTAAGCCTATAGCCAAATGCTTACAAGGTCTTTTCGAGCATATTGTGGGAACGCCTAAGTCAATTGTAGATAAACTAATTGAACCTTATCAGAGCCGCTTTAGACCTGGCAAAGCTACGACGGATCAAATATTCAGCTTACGACAAATCCTGGAAAAGACTCATGATAAGCAGATCGACGCATACTACCGCTTTGTCGACTACAAAGCTGCCTTCGACTCTACGATAAGGAATGGGCTATATGAGGCCATGTCTGAGTTTGGTATTCCTACAAAGCTGATTCGACTTTGTAGATGTATCTTGGACAACACCAAATCCTCGGTTAAGATTGGTAAAGATCAGTCTGAACCATTAAACACGGAAAGAGGTCTCAGGCAGCCTGTCCTGTACACTATTTAATATAGTTATGGAGAGGGTGCTGAGAAAGGCTGGTGTCAACATGTCTGGCGCCATATTTCATAAGAACCACATTCCACTAGCCTATGCCGATGATATAGACATCATTGGCCGAAATCTGCGGGATGTTACTGCAGTTTTCTCATCACTTGAAAAGGAGTCCGCAAAAATGGTTAAGCGTTAAACGAGGACAAAACAAAAATAATGATTTCGACGAACAAAGAGTCCTCTCGATGGGGACGCACCGTGAACGTTGACAATTATTGTCTCGAGGTAGTAAACGAATTTACCTACCTTGGATCTACCGTCAATAAGAAAAATATTGCCAGTCAGGAAATCAAGAGGAGAATAGTGCTAGCCAATAGATGTTTTTACGAGATAATAAGAAACAGCTATACCAGGTGCTAATCTTACCTGTTCTGTTGTATGCTGCCGAATCACGGGTGCTTACTACAACGGACATACAAAACCTGGGAGTATTCGAGAGAAAATTACTCCGAAAAATATATGGACCTATCTGTGTCGGCGGCGAGTTTCGCCATCGGATGAACCATGAGCTATATGAGTTTTACCACGACATCGACACGTATCTAAAAGAGTCGGAATCCAACGACTTCGATGGCTGGGACATGTTTCTAGGATGGATGTAAATGCTCCAGCGAGAAATGTGTTTGAAGGCTAACCTGAAGGACGGCGCAGAGCGGGGAGACCCAAACTGCGTTGGAAGGACCAAGTGGTAGGCGACATGCCACCATCTGGTAGGACTAACTGGAGAACACACGCACAAGGCCGAAGCGTGTGGAATTCTTTTATACTTCAGGCCTCAAATTTATGAACCACGTTCGTAAGTTATAATTGCCCACTGAAGTATTAGAAAAAGTGGAAGTGACCAAATTTATTTTATAAAACCATTCTCGGACTATAATGCGTTTTCATGTGATGGCCTTACCAACGCACAACAATTCATTTTTATATATCTATATATATAAAGGGCTTGGGTGACTGACTGATCACTTCCCAGCCCAAACGGCTAAAGCTAGAACCGTGAAATTTAGAATGTAGGTTTCTTTTATGACGTAGGCGCGCACTAAGAAGGGATTTTTGGAAATTCTGACTGCAAGGGGGTAAAATGGGCGTAGCACCGCCTCATACAACTGGAATTTTAAAATGGCTGTATTTTTTAGATCATTGTAGGTACGAAGTATGTATATCGGTCGTATAACAAATAATACTTTGTATGAGGAAAGTAGGCGGTGCCACACCTCTTTTTTAAAAATAGTTACATTGGCCAAACAATTTACCGATTGCAATTGAATTTTCTTAGTTTGACACTGTCCATAGGGTCTCTATCATAAGCTACATAAAAACATAATCATACAAAGGGGCCTGGCATAGCCCACACAAGCCGAAATTTCAATCGGTCATATCTCAAGAGCCATTAGGGGTATGAAGATGAGATTTGCTACATATGTTACTGATACAAAGAGGATTACGTCTCGCTGGAAAATGGGCGGCGTGCCCCTTTTGAAAAAATCGTTATCTGGGCGAAATAAATGGACCGATTGTAATGAAAGTTTCACTGTGCAGCAGTATCCATAGGACATGAAAACATAATTAGACAAAGGGACGATTGTAATAATATTTTTATAATCGGCTAATGCTATAATCGCAGAAATTGATATGCGCATGCTGACTACCATATTAGATTCAAGGTTATTTTGAAAACCGATATTTCTGGGAAAAAAATTGATAGAGGGATAAAAGTTTTACTATCGCCAAGACCACACAGCTAATGATATAATCATTTATATGGGTTTACTCCATATGGAATTAGAACGTGGCGAGGAGGGTTTTCGAAATTCTTATCTTTTTAGGGGTAAAAAATGCCGAAAAGGGATGAAACTGGTACTAAACGGCTAAAAGTATAGTCGCAAAATTGAAGTGAATATTTTAGAATTAGAACGCCTCCAGATGGGGTTTTTAGAAATTCGAACATTAAGGGGAAGAAAGGCCGAAAAGGGATAAAACTGGTACTATCACCCAGACTAAATGACTAAAGCTGTAATCGTATATGGGCATGCTTCCTTTAAGAGGGAGTACCAGTTCATTTTAGTTTTGCGATACGAATGTATCTTTTGAAATTCGTACTTTTAGGGATAAAAAGGGACTGAATCAGTACTATAACTCAGATCAATGGAATTAAGCTACAATCACATAAATGAAGAGTTCGTTCCTCTTATGAAGCGTTTGCATTTTATCTTTATTGCTTAAGTTCGTAAGAAGATTCATTGTAAGTAAGGGTGAAGCAGATAAGATAAAAGAACAATTATAATTCCTTCTTATTCAAAAGTTATGCTATTGTTTCGACCATTGCTGTATTACATCTGATACGACCTCCACATCATTTTTTAAGAGTAATATAAAAACTATGATATTTTTTTTATATGATAATGTGAATTCCGAAGTAAAATTGGATATGTTTGACATACTAGTTTCAATAGGTGATATTAAGATTAATAACAGCAACAACGTTCACGTCCACGTTCACAGAGTCCTGTAATTGTCTCCACGCCAACTTAAATGAAACTAACATGAAAATTATAAAGTAAACTAACACATAAAGAGAACATACACACACACACTTTAATTTCTTAGACAATATGGAATTAAATCATTTGGTTTCAAGTTAAAAATTTTTTGTTTGAAAAACAATAAATTTCAATTAAACGCTTTCGGTTGCGAAATTTCTGATGAAGACAAAAAAAAAAAAAAAGATTACAACAAATTTACTGTGTGAAATAAAGCCATTGCAGACACATGTTTATTACACTCGATCCTAACACACACGCACACACACACACACACACATTTATATATATCCTAGCGTACGACATCAACATCGAGGATGCTACAAATCCTTTGCTTTCAAAAGCGCTCCTGCAGAAGAGCATTTAGTGTGGAGACGGTCTGTACGTATGGCTGTGTGTGTGTGTGCATATGTGTAAGTGTGCCTGTGTGTCCAATGTGCAATTTCAGTCAATATCAGCAAGTTGAGTCTTTGCTGTATGTATTTTCTTTTTTGTTTGTTTTCGGTGCCTCTGGTTCATAATATTAAATTGAATCTATCACAGCAGGCTGGCATCAATTTTTATTTATTTCCATACCTTACCGCTCTCGCTAAATTACGAGTAGGACCTTCAGCTATCAGCTCCCTCAACCATACATGTAAAATGTAGAAAAAAAAAGTTAAAACACTGCAGACTTTAGGAATTAAATTATATTCAAAGTTCTTGAACCCAGGGGGAGGGTTGAAATTCGAATCCCCGTATGAAGTCACACAGTGTAGTATATGCCATACATGTGTGTGTGTGTGTGTGTGTGGCAAAACCTTGAAGTGAAAATCAGGACACCACATGAAGAGTAATCATATTAAAATGTCACGCAATTGACATTCCAATGAGTGAATTTTTTGACAAGTCAACCGTATCAGTAGAAACCACCATAGCTAATGGGGCATAGTGGTACGAAATGGAATATATAGTAACGATGATGGGCCCATATATTTTACGGAGTATTTTTCTCTCGAATACTGCCAGAACTGATTCATTCGCTTGTGTCATAAACCAGGTTTCTGAACCATACTTCAATACAGGTAGAACTAGTATATGGTATAGTTGGATTTTTGTTTGTCGAAAGAGGGCTTTGTCATAAAATCGTTAGTTTGGTTTGTAATAACAAAATCTCACGCCACGGAGTACAACAGTTTTATTGCAACTGCTACAATTTAAAGCCAGTTCTAAATCATTTGATGAATGGAAAAGTGAAACTGTTGCTCATGTCTGGTAACGTTATATGAACTGATTAAAGGAATTGTAATTCTTAATTTTTTAAATTTGTTTCAGCTAAATTGGACTGGTGGTTCCCGAGTGATGTCAAACAAAAGAGCCTAAAACGTGGCAATTTTCCCTATACGACACTTACTAACTTCAAATCGATATTAAATTATTATGGCATGTAACTTGACAAAACGAATAATGCAGAACTTCTTCTTTTTAGGGTTACTTTCACGTGCAGTTCTCAGAATTGAGTCCAAAAATCATGTGTTCTACTGTGTAGTGTACAGGTCAGGCTATAACCCTGCCTGAGACCTCTTTTCGTGTTGAATGGTTCAGACTGATCTTTACCAATCTTATCCGAGGATTTGGTGTTTTCCAAGGTAAATCTGCAAAGTCAAATTAGTTTTGCAGGAATACCAAACTCAGACCTGGCCTCATATATCCTATTCCTTATCGGAGAGTCGAAGGCAGCTTTGTAGTCAACAAAGAGGTGGTAGGTGTGGATCTGCTATTCATGAGTTTTTTTCCAGCATTTGTCGTGAATATTTGATCCGTCGTAGATTCGCCAGGTCTAAAGCCGCACTCATAAGGTCCAATTAGTTTTTCTACAATTGGCTTTAGACGTTCACACAATATGCTTGAAAGGACCTTGTAAGCAATTGGTAATAGGCTTATTCCACGGTAGTTCTTACATTCACTACGATCTTCTTTCTGGTATGTGGGTCATAACAGACTGAGACTCCAATCCCCGGGCATGCTCTTCTCTTGCCAGATATTCTCCATGAGCTGATGCATGCTCCTCCCCAACAGCCTGTAACAATTCAGCAGGGAGACCATCGGCTCCAGCAGATTTGTAGTTTTTAAGGCGGGATATTAACACACGTATCTCGCTCTGGCTCGGAGGTGAACAATTAATACTATCGTCATGGATTGAAGCGGCGTCTTCTAGAGTGTTGTCAGTATCCAGTATATTTCTAAAGTGGTATCTCCATATCTTCAGAACGTTATCCGGGTCCGTCACTAGCTGACCATCGCTGTCCTTGCAGGAGGGCAAGCCTGTTCCACGCATTCTCGCTTTAACTCTCTTGTAGAATTTTCGGGCTTCCCCACTATTTCGGAGCAAGTCAGTGCACTCTTGCCTGCCTCTTCTTCAGCTCCTTCGTTTTCCGTCTAAAAAGACGAGTTGCCTCTCGTCTCTTCTCCCCGTGCCATTCACAAACACCTCGCGTTGCCATTGGCTACAGTTTCGCCCTGTATGCAGCATCCGTCTCTCTCGTGGCATTGCGGCATTCATAATCGTACCAGGCATCTTCTTGAGACGGCTTTGAGTACCCACGTACGCTTCTCTAAGAAGTCGGCTATATTTTGCCACTGTGAGGTTGTAGCATTGGTTGGAGCATTCCGCAGCAGTTGAGTTACGAAGTTGGAGTAGTCATCCGCTACCTCAAAATCATCTGCCATCTCAAAATTATAGTTCTAAACGTTCTTGCAGTGTCCCAAACGAGTAAAATCTTTGTTCTTACTATGTCCTCGTTCTTCATTAGACCCATTTTAACTGATTACTTCTGTATGCCTGAGAAGGCTACAGTCACATCCTGAAGTTTGCGACTGATGATATCTAGGTCATCAGCGTAGGCAAGTGGCAAGTGGGTTTTGCTGAATATCGTGCCACTTGTGCAGCTTTCTTCAATATCATCTCCATTACTATGTTGAAAAGGTCACACGATAGGCCGTCGCCTTGTTTTAGGCCTCCGTAAGATCCTTATATGCGATGGGTAAAAGGCTGATCCCGCGGTAGTTGGAGCACACACTTGGATCACGTTTTTTCAGCACAGGATATAATACGCTTAGATTCCATCCATCGGGCATGCACACGTTAAGCCAAACCGTGCGTAGGAGCAAGTGCATGTTCATTATCAGTTCCTTGCTCCTTATTTTTCAGCCGCGATATTGCTTTTCTTACCTCGGCTTGACTTGGTGGTGGGCAATCTAAGCCGTCGTCGACAATAGGCGTGATACCTTAATGTACGCTGCCTTCTGGAACCAGCAGTTGCTGGAAGTGTTCTCTCCATATAATATATTATACAGCACACTCTCCGTATCTGTAACCAGATTTCCATTCTTGTTCTTACAGACAGGAAGCCCACTACCGTAGCCTTTTGCTTTAACTAAAATTGTCGGGCCTCAACTCTATTTCTGTATTGCTCTACATCCTCGTTCTCCCATTCCTTCATCTGACGTTTTTTATTTCGCTTAAATAGTTGTCTCGCCTGTTTTACTGTCTCCTTGTGCCGTTCCCTAATAGCCCGGGTTACAATTGGCTGTAGCGTTGCCCTATAAACAGCATCCTGTTCCTCAGACGCTATGAGACATTCTTCATTGTACCATATACAAGCATGGTTGTTGCGGCGGTTGCCATGGAATGTCTAATATGCCACTGTTTATCGGGAACGTCAGAATTAGAGGCGTTGTGTCGTAGTAGTTGGGAGTGCCGGTTGGAGTAGGCCTTGGCTATCTCTGGGGTTTGCAGCTTCGCATTGTCATGCTTTCTTCGTGATTGGTTAAATGCGTTTTTCGCCATGCTCAATCTAGTGCGAATCTTAGCTGCAACCAGGTAATGATACAAGTCAATATAAGCACCACGGATCACATGCACGTCCATGACACTACATGCATGCCTTCTATTAATAACCACATGATCAGATTGATTTTTGGTATTTTCGAGGGGCGTTAGCTTAGTCGCCTTGTGGACATCTTTGTGCTGGAATATGTTTCCACTTACTACCATATTCCTTCGCGCTGCAAAGCTATCCAACCTAAACCCGTTGTCTGACGTGTCGGTATACAGGCTGAATTTACCGATCAGTGGACCAAGAACATCCTCCCTTAATATTTTTGCATTAAACTCTCCCATAACAATTTTAATGTCGTGGCCAGGAAAATGGTCGTATGTTTCCTCTAGGCGCTCGTAAAATACATATTTAATCTCCTCGTCTTTATCTTCCATTGGCGCATGAGCACAAATCTGCGTGATTATAAATAGTTCGCCTTAATGCGGATTGTGGCTATTCGATCACTAACAGGATTAAACCGAGAGACAAGATATCTTAGTCTCTGGCCAATTACAAATCCACATCCAAATTCGTGCATATCGGCATTGGCAGCTGTAATAGATGTCGCTATTTTTACATCGCGAGCATCCTTGTCCTCATTTCCTGTATGGCGGTGATGTCAGCCTTATATTTTTTGAGGACATCCGACAGTCGGATAGTGACACTTCCTCTATAGAGAGTGCGGACGTTGCAGGTGCATATCCTTAAATCATGGTCCTTATTACGTTTGCGGGAGTCCTTAACATTTGGGGTGTTCCGTTTGGTACTTTTTCTTTTTCGTATTTTCATAGCCTGTAAAGGAACTGAAGGCGGGTTCATCGCTCACTATTAGCCGCTATTCATGATAAACAAATATTACGAACAACGTTGCCCAGGTGCCTCCACGAAGGAGGTTGTGAGTCGGCTTGAGGTGCAAGACTCACTTTACATCCCCAACAGCACTACCCACTAACTCCAAGAATATCTCAATCTCACGGTATGTCACATACTCATTTCGCAGTATCTAACTTTTTGTTGCCTCCTGCTCCACTGTCCCTTGTTTGGTGGTGGCTGTTTCGTAGCATTGAAACTGTGACAGCAGTAAAAAATGTTAATAAGCCACCATTTGGTGGTGGCTGTTTCGTAGCATTGAAACTGTGACAGCAGTAAAAAATGTTAATAAGCCACCATTGAGTGGTTTTTTACATGATGACATTTTGGGTTAATTTGGGTATTATTGTATGTCTGTGTGTGTGTGAGTCTGCTAGGGGGGATGGGGGATAAGGTCAACTCATCCCTAGTACCTCCCCTTCTATTGGGCATTGCGCCGTCCTGGGTATGAGTTTTGTTGTATGCACTACAAATAAAATACACTTTTTATTGTCTGCTCTGTCGTTGTTGAGTTTGCTGCACAACATTTGTGCGGCAGGGAGGTAGGTGGAAAGCAGCAAGAGCTAGCGACTGAAAGTGTTTGCATTTATTTGCAATGCATTCATTTCATCTCATGTATCCTTGTTGGTCCTTACGCTTCCATAGCGCCCGGACTGACGCCTGTTGCATTCGCATCTGAGGACATTGTGTTCATAATCAGAATGCGTTGAATTTTTTTTGTTACTCTCGCATACTTTTTTGTTTGTTTGTATTTTTGGCTGGCAGATTTTTTGTTTGTTTGTTTGTTTGTATATCGTTCGTTGTTTGCATGCGAAATGAGTTGTTTAAAGGATAACAAGGATTTAAGGAATAATTGTGTGTAGTTGTTGCTGTTGCATGATGATGATGCTGATGATGGGTGTGTAATTTATGATGCATGAAGGCTAACGAATTTAAATTGCCAAATAATTTAAAGATAATCAAGCTGGGAAGAAGATTATGATTTATTATACATAATATGAATATAAATGTAAATGCAGGAAGATTTGTTGGTTTATCATGACTGAAATTTAATGTCAGATTTTTATTAAATAAAACAATTATTATGAAAACATGAAGAAAAGAACAAAACAAGAATGTCCCCAAATGTTGGCGACCCCCGCAAACGATATAAGGACCATAATTTAAGGATATGTACCTGTAATGTCCGAACTCTATACAGAGATGGTGCCTCTATCCAACTGGCGGATGTCCTCGACAAATACAAGGCTGACATCATCGCCATACAAGAAATTAGATGGACCGGACAGGTATGCACACGACGAAAGAACTGTGACATCTTTTACAGCTGCAATGAGGGAAAGACACCAATTTGGATGTGATTTCATAGTCGGCAAGAGACTTCGACGGTTTAACCCTGTAAGTTACCGAACCGAGCCACCATTCGCATCCGGGCGAAATATTTTTGCATAACGCTAATTTGTGTACACGCTCCGACGGAAGACAAAGACGATGACATTAAAGATACCACTCTATGAGCGCCTGGAAGAGATATATGACCGCTGCCCTGCACATGACATTAAAATTGTTCTGGGAGATTTTAATGCTAAAATAGGAAGGGAAGATGCTCTTGGTTCAAACTTAAAAACTTAATTTCCCTTTGCACCCCATGAATGAGGTATGGGATAGCTTCTCGCGTTGTTGTGAACTAACACGCTTTCTATTTTTAGATTCACAACTAACGGCACCTACTTGTTTATCGACGAATGCGAACGTCACTGTTTGAGAAGCTCTCACTAGATACGCCGATTGACTTGACACTTAATACGGCGACACTTAATACAACATTCGAAGGGAGCCGACAATAAAAGAACAATTTTTTTCAAGATGGCTGGAGCCAGGTTTGAACCTGCGATCTCCCGCATGGTAGTCGCGCGTTCTAACCACTATGCCACGGCCGGTCTTGGTTCAGCTGTCGGAAAATTCAGTCTACACAACAACACCTCCGATAACGGTTTCAGATTGGTAAGTTTCGCGTTGGCAAGAAACATGGTTGTGAGTGGAACCAGTTTCCCGCATAAAGATATCCACAAAGCAACCTGGATATCTACCGATCAAAATACAAGATTGATCACGTGGTGATTGATGTAAGGCATGTCTCAAGCGTGATGCGCGGTGCAAATACCAAATGCAAATCACCACCTAGTTGCAGCCAAGGTACGCACACGATTAACTAGTGCTAAAAACACTCGTAATCAAATGCAAAGCAAGCTAGACAGCACAAAGCCGCATACCACTGACATAGCCAATGCCTAATCCAACCAACTCTCTCAATTACTCCAAACCAACTTCCCCCTAGTTCTGATGTTCCCGACATGCAGTGGCAGCATATTGCGAATACTATGACCACTGCCACAACGACCGCACTGGGTTATGAAAAACCACGCTCAGACAAGCCCTGGTACGATGCAGAATGTCGCGAAATGTCTGAGGAAATGGATGCTGCATACAAGGCAAAACTGCAGCCAATGGCGACGCGTGCGGTGAAGGAGGGAGATGAAACGCCTGTGCAGGCGGAAAAAGCGTCTGTTGAAGAAAAGGATATCAAAAACTACAGGGATAGAGGTGAGGCCCGAAAGTTCTACCAAAGGGCTAAAGCAAAGGATTTTCAACAGGGGTCCCCACCTGCAAGGACAGAGACGACCAGTCTGGTCCCGGACACTCAAAGTGTGCTGCAAATATGGAGGGAACCCTTTCAATCTCTACATGTTCCCGAAGGCAGCATAAGTGACGAAATCACACTCATCATCGACGATGGAGTAGACTGTTCACCACCGAGCCAAAACGAGAACAGCACGGCGATCGCAAGGCTGAAAAATTATAAAGCTGCGGAGGACGATGGACTACCGGCAGAGCTTTTGAAAGCAGGCGGCGATGAGCTGGTAACATGCATGCACCAGCTCATAAACTCGATTTGGCTCAGGGAGTGCATGCCCGATGATTGGAATCTGAGTGTCCTATGTTCCGTGCTTAAGGAAGGCGATCCAAGCGTGTGTACCAACTATCCCGGGATTAGCTTTTTACCCAGCGCATACAATGTCTAGTGAGTTATGTGAAAGACTAAAGCCCATTCTGGCGAACCTGATTGGACCTTATCAGTGTGGCTTTAGACCTGGTCAATCCACGACCTTCCACATATTCACACTACGACAAATCCTGGAGAAGACCCAAGAAATGCAGATTGACACCTATCATTTGTTCATCGATTACAAAGCTGTATTCGGCAGTCCGATACGACAGAAACTATTAAATGCTATGGCTGAGTTTGGTATCCCCGCGAAGCTAATTCGACTTTGCGGGATGACACTGACTGACACGAAGTCTTTAGTGAAAATTGGCAAAAAAAAAATCTGTCAGAGCCATTTTCTACCAAGCGAGGCTTTAGACAAGGCGATAGTCTGTCCTGCGATCTCTTTAACATCGTAATGGAGAAGATCGTGCGGAAGGCAGCAGTAAACACGACTTGAACCATCTTCAACAAAAGTCACATGTTGCTCGCGTATGCTGATGATATAGATATCTTTGGCCGAGGACTGTGGGATGTTACTGCGGCCTTTTCGAGCATTGAGAAGCAGTCGGCTGACTAAGTTATTTCTTTCTACGAACAAAGAGTCCACTCGTCTGGGACGCTGCTTGAACGTTGACAACTATAACTTTGAAGTGGTAGATGATTTTGTCTACCTCGACTCCGCCATAAACAAAAATAATAATGTCAGCCTGGACATCAAGAGTCGAGTATTGATCGCAAATTGCTGCTACTATGCGCTAAGCAAGCGATTTAATGGCAAAGCGCTCTCTCGAAGACCAAAGATCCGACTCTAACAGACTCTGATCCTACCTGTCCTGCTGTCTGTGTCCAGCACAGAATCTTGGGTAATGACACAAGCGGATCAATCTATACTGGGAGTCTACGAGAGAATAAATGCTACGCAAAATATTTTGACCCATCATCGTTAACGCCGAGTACCGTCGTCGAATGAATCATGAGCTGTAAGAGCTGCACAACGACATCGACGTAGTCAAGCGCGTTCATATAGACTGAATGCGCTGGCTTGGACACGTTGTACGAATGGACGAAAACGTTTCGGCTCGAAAAGTCTTCGGCAATAAACTCTATGGGCGACGCAGGAGGGGGCGACCAAAACTCCAATGGGTGGATCAGGTGAAAGAGCTGTTAACTAAGCTTGGTGTGACTAACTATCTACCGAACGCAAAAGTCCGAAGCGCTTGGAATACTTTTCTACGTGCGACTACTGATAGATCAATTTCTGTTGTTGCTGCCATTAAAAAAGAAGAATCCTCTGTTTCAGATCAGAGATGTACCCCAAAGTATATGCAGTGTAGGAGATTTTTAATATTAGCTTATTTGGGGGCTTAGATTGGGCACTACGGGCAGAGAGGAATGAATGTCCTTTGCATCACGATGAGATCAGAGATATTTCACAAGGTATATGCGATATAAATGATATTTAGTATTAGCTAATTCGGAGGCCTAGATTAGGCACTACGGGCAGAGAGGAATAGGAGATTTTTAATATTTGCTTATTTGGGGGCCTAGATTGGGCACTACGGGCAGAGAGGAATGAATGTCCTTTGCATCACGATGAGATCAGAGATACATCACAAGGTATATGCGATATAAATGATATTTAGTATTAGCTAATTCGGAGGCCTAGATTAGGCACTACGGGTAGAGAGGAATAAAAGTTCATTGCATCACGTCATAGCCCCATGGAAAAAAGGTCACTCCCATTTATAACATATATCAATCCTCTTTTTCAGATCATAGATATATCACAAAGTATATGCGGTGTAGGAGATATTTAGTACTAGTGTTTTCAGGTGCCTAGATTTGGCACTACGGGCAGAGAGGAATGCAAGTCCTTTCCATCAAATTATAGTACCATAGGTCACTTCCATATACGAGATATATCAATCCTCTGTTTTAGATTGCAGATATATAACAAAGTGTAAGCGGTGTAAATTATTTGCTAAAAAAAAACAAGTTTATCAAAAACAAAATATTTTGACCGGTCACGGATTCGAACAGAGCTTTTGATTCTTAATAATTACTGCAAACAAACGTCCCTAACTCTGGCGAGTTATGTAACGATAAATATGTCGCGTAATGATTGAAGAAAAGGTTGCTGCATACAAGACAGCAGCCAAAGGTAACGCAAGATATGATGCGAGTAAAGGAATGTTGTAAAAATACAGAGGAACGATGATCGAAACCATGAAAATTTTCTATGGCTGACGATAAGAAGTGACTGAGTCACGAGCCTTCAAGTAATGAAAGGAACAAAAAACGACTTTTTAAGCGTAAGTCAAGATTTTGAGGGGGTTAGGACTAGAGATGGGCACTCGTCACGTGATTGGCGTGAATCAA
Organism: Muscina levida; assembly: GCA_964034835.1. Taxonomy (NCBI): domain Eukaryota; kingdom Metazoa; phylum Arthropoda; class Insecta; order Diptera; family Muscidae; genus Muscina; species Muscina levida. Next base: position 156,371,529 of record OZ035880.1, read on the forward strand.
GCGTGAATGTGAGTAAGTTAGAAATTTGCTCACGTGAGCGTGCGTGAACTTGAGCATCAAACAAATCTTCGTGCAGGAGCGTGCGTGAGTGTATAATTTGCGTGAATCACGCTACTCACGCTAATCATGCAAAGCAAAATTTTTGGTTATTTACAATGTCGTTACATTGATAAAGATTTAAATTTTTGTGTGAATGTATAATATTGATTAATATATGTATAATAAATATAATATATGTAATAACCATGGCAACCGGAAATATGCCCTAAAAATCGTGTTTTATGCGCATAAAATATGACCTGAAAAATGGCAAAATATGACCTTAAAATCAACAAAAACATGCTCTAAAAAATAAAATCACACAATTTTTCTCATATGAATTAGAAATAATTTTATTTAAAGTAAAAAACAGCATACAAATTATAAAAAAAAAAATATTATTTTAAATTCAGACTTTGTAAGTATTTTTGGTAAATTTACATACACAAATGTTGAGTAAGTAAAAAAAAATATAAATAAATATTTAAGTATTATTATTTAAGGAACAATTAAAAAAATATCACATGAATTTATTTAAAATTAAAGTAACAAAAAACTTAAACCATGTTTCCTAAGTATCAGTTTTTCAAAATTGGGCCAAAAATGTCCCATACGGGTGGGAGCTAGAGGGTTAAAATGTTCCGAGAAAATATTCCCCTGATTGTTTTAATATAGGTCTTCTAAGACATGAAATACCTCAAACGAATTTTTACAGATGATTTTTCATATTTATTGATTTAACTTTTGACCAAAAAAATCAAACTTCAAACCACTGTAAAAAAAATTTGTGACGTAGTGTCTCATAATGGAGTTTAGGGTTTTGTTACTGAGGTCAAATGCTATCGTTTGAAACTGGTTTGGTTCACCCCCGAGACAATGACCATCAAATTGTGTCATAGTGTTATCAAGCAATTTAAATGTGTCTTCAATCACCTGAACTTGTTAAATAAGCGTAAGAACTGATGTTTGCAAATTTTTTATATGTTTTGCAATAAAACCGTAATTTGAAGCAATATAAATCAAGTCAGATCAAGTTTGGGGGTCTGTCAAGACATCCTTTGCTATTTTAATGGATTGTGCATCCTCATCGTTTAATGCACTTATGACCTCTTAAATGTCTTCATAATTGTTGGCATAGTAGTTAACTGCTTCAAAAATGTTGGTATAGCTTCTGGAGGTAATAGAAGGTCTGGAAACATTTGTTCAAAAAGTTCCTCTCTACACGGAGCTTTTAAAAAAACCTTCTTCACATTAGAAATAGTTTTATTTACGTTTTCATATAAATTCCTAATACATTCACACAATCGATGGACACCATGAGCAATACATGTCACATGCGTCACTTTCGGATAAAATGCCACTATACCTTTTGCAGCTTTTACCATGCATATTGAAGTTGACGTCCAGATTTTTGATGTCGTCGTCCCACAGTCGAGCAATTGTTGATTTTTTAGTTTTGCTCGTATATTGTCCATGCAAATTAATTTCCATTTACACTCCTATATTTAGATTCACAACTAACGGCACCTATTTGTTTATCGACGAATACTCTTTTGAGAGTCTACCGGAACATTAAGGTGTAGTAGATTTGGCTGTTACATTTAAAAAAAAACCAAAATTGCAAAGACGCTTGTTTTTACGAACCAAAAAATAATGTGAAAAACATAAAATCTGCTTAAAAAGGGATATTTTTGAAAAAAATATGACCTAAAACATATAAATTATGCTTTAAAAAAGGAGGGTTTTTTTAAAATTATGCTCCTAAAACCAAAATTTGCCGAAATATGACTTTATGGGTAAAATATGCCAAAATATGCTCTAACAAATAGGTCTCAAAACACTTGTAGGACCATGAAACATGTAAATACATTACCCATTTGTTAATATCTCGTTGTAAAAAAACATGCTGTAGCATATTTCCGGTTGCCCTGGTAATAACACTATGTGCCAGTCATTTGGAACTTGAGGAGTGCATGTGCATGTTGTAGGTCTGGTCAAGTACAACATAACCCTATATACCAAAGTTTCCTAACACCCTCAATATCTTGACTTACGTGTAAAAACTCGGTTTTTCGGATCTTTCCTCACTTATAGAAACTTGCAAAAAACTAGTCGGATACTTTAAACGCTCAGAACTTAATAGCAAACCCAGTAAATCGTTAAAACAACATGTAAAAACCCGATGGAATTCAATTTATTATATAAAAAAACTGAATTTCCCTTTGCACCCCATGAATTAGGTATGGGATAGCTTCTCGCGTTGTTGTGAATTAACACGCTTTCTATTTTTAGATTCACAACTAACGGCACCTACTTGTTTATCGACGAATGCGAACGTCACTGTTTGAGAAGCTCTTACTAGACACGACGATTGAATCGACGCTTAATACTGCGAAGTTGCTGTCAACAACATTCGAGGGGAGCCGACAATGAAAGAAAATTTTATTTATTTTTTTCTTTTTTTAAGATGACTGGAGCCAGGTTTGAACCTGCGATCTCCCGCATGGTAGTCGCGTGTTCTAACCACTATGCCACGGCCGGTCCCCAATTTAATTTATTATATGTTGGAGGGAATACTATGAAATCTGAAATTCGAAAATTACACTGTTCATGGGAAAGTTTTTTAGTTATTGGAAAATAAGTTTTGATTTCCTTACTAATTTGTATGGAGACGATTGCAGAAAAATTTATTAGAAACAGGTGACAACATCAGCAACATACCCTATTCTATTTTATGATCACCTTATTCTCTTTTTAATATTCTACGTTAACTTGGGATGCATCATGTCCTTGAAAGTGCATTTTTTGCAAGCTTGTTTTTATTATTTCCACGAATGCTGCAGCGACATGGCCAGTAAATATGGTGAAAGGTCCCACAAAGGCATCCTAACCTTAGAAAAGCGTTACTAAGTCAAATAGATGTCAACTATGCTCATTGACTGCTGCTGGTATATTTTAGAAGACTGCAAGGATTTTCTGCATAAAATAAAGAAATAACTTTTATATAACATTGAAGTTATGTTGTTGTTACATTGAGAATTTTCATTTTTGTACTATACGCTTTCAAAAGCTGTTTAATACTGCACCTACTCATCAAATCGCCAATTATGTACTATGTATTCACAATATATACTTAGATATATTTCACTATGATGATATGACTTAATTTTAAGTAATTTCTAACCATTAAACCTTAAATATCCTATTGCCTCAACAAATGTTGCCCCCAAGCCATTAAATGTAACCAGCCAAGGCATAAACTACATAATACATTACACTGCTTCTTATCCTTACTGAGCACTTATTGATCCGTACTCAGCACATTTTATGCGAAAATCCTTATTCAACAAAGTTTTTCTTTCGTTTTGTTACTAAAGTGATGTAAAGAATTGCTCCTTTACAAAGACGACGCAGCAGCAGTAGAATAGTTAACAGAAATTTACACCGATTAAAATTGAAATGCACGACAAATTGGCGCCACGCACTTCAAGGATTCTTTTTAAATGCCCGAGAAGAAAAGGTAACACCCCTTCATTGTATACTATCCACATGGGCAGGCGAATGTGAGTAGAGGCGGAGAGAGTAGGGGTGGGAGGGCCAACTTCAAAAGTTGCCAACTTGTAGACAACATTTAAATGAATGACCCTTGCTTCCGTTATTGATACATCCGTTAATTCAAGTGGCCCTACGGTAAAGGATAAACCAAGTGGGCAGTGGCAAAGTGTGTGTGTGTGTGTGTGTGTGAGGACATCCAAGCAACTTTGCTTGCCAACAATACGGCGAATAGATTATTGTTTATGACCGTAAGATAGAGGTCGTCAATAGGTCTCAAACGCATTGCCTTTCTCTGCTACACGCAAACGCACACAAGGAGTTCAAGAAAATTTTTGTACTTAGCCAAAGAAAATATATAATGTTTGACCATTATCTTGTAGTACTTCTTATGAGTTCAAAGGATATGAGAGAGAGAGAGAGAGAGCATTAAATAAATAAATGACTTGTATGGAAGAGTTTTTTTATATATATATATAAGTCGGCACTAAGGAATATGATGTAGGCTATAGAGGCAATAGGTAATTGAATGAGGGCTATTTTTTTTATAATATTGTCATGGAAATTTGTAGGATTTTGGGTGAATATTATATAAACTGGTTGATGTTAGATCAACGAAAGGACACTTAAAAAAAAATTAATTTCCCTTTACACCCCATGAATGAGGTATGGGATAGCTTCTCGCGTTGTTGTATATTAACACGCTTTCTTTAGATTCACAACTAACGGCACCTACTTGTTTTTCGACGAATGCGAACGTCACTGTTTGAGAAGCTTTTACTAGACACTCCGATTGACTCGACACTTATACTGCGAAGTTGCTGTCGACACAACATCGAGGGGGCCGGCAATGAAAGATATATTTATTTTCATTTTTTTTAGATGACTGGAGCAGGAGTTGAACCTGCGATCTCCCGCATGGTAGTGGCGTGTTCTAACCATCATGCTACGGCCGGTCCCTAGGGCACAGCGCTCTAAAAGCATTGAGCTCACGTCAAATGAACTTCAAAAGGTTTTCGGTACGATGTTTCGATCACACAGTACAACACATGATGTCGGGACTCAATTCTGAGAACTGCACGTGAAAGTAGCCCCAAAAAGAAGAAGTTCTGCTTCATTCGTTTTGTCAAATTACATGCCATAATAATTTAATATCGATTTGAAGTTAGTAAGTATTGTATAGGGGAATTTGTCACGTTTTAGGGTCTTTTGTTTGACATAACAATATGAGATATTTAGTAATTGCGTTTTGGGGCCTGGATGGGGCAATAAAGGCGAAGAGGAATGCATGTCCTTTGCATCACGTCATTGCCACATGAAGGTGATCACTCCCATATGTAAGATATATCAATCGTCTGTTTCAGATCAGTGATATATCGCAAGGTATATGCAATATATACCTCGACGTGGTGACGCCTGGCTGCGTGCCTTTGGTGCGCTGGGCGTGCAATGCGCCATCGACGTTTGAACTTTTGCAATGAAAATAAGTTAGAAAAGAATAAAACGGACCCCTCAAAATGTTGACGACCACCGCAAACGATTTAAGGATCATGATTTGTGGATATGCACCTGGAATGTTAGAACACTAACTAGATTAGGTGCCTTCATCCAACTGGCGGAAGCTCTCGAAGAATACAAGGCTGACATAATCGCTTTACAGGAAATCCGGAGGACGGGACACGGGTGCTGCACATCAAGACGTGCGACATCTACTCTAGGCACCATGCGGACAAACACGAGTTTGGATGTGGATTTGTGGTTGGCAAGAGACTGCGTCACCTAGTCTTAAGGTTCAACCCGGTGTGTGAACGTATAGCCACCATAAGAATCAAAACAAAGTTTTTCCACATAACACTTATATGTACCCATGCTCCGACAGAAGAGAAAAGCGATGAGGACAAAGACGAGTTCTACGAGAGTCTAGCAAATGTATACGACCGTAGCCCGAGCCTTGACATTAAAATTGTACTAAGCGATTTTAATGCTCAAATAGGCAGGTAGACCGCATTTGAGCCTACCATCGGAAAGTTCAGTCTGCACACCGAAACGTCGAACAGTGGTATCAGACTGATTGATTTCTCTGCGGCAAGAAATATGGTAGTTAGCAGCACTAGAATTGGCCATAAAAATATTCATAAGGCAATATGGTTATCTCCAGATCAATTGACGAGGAATCAGATTGATCACGTGGTAGTCGATGGAAGGCACGCATCGAGTGTTATGCACGTACGAGTGATCTGGGGTGCGAACATTGACTCCGATCACTTCCTTACCGCAGTTAAGGTACGCACAAGGCTAAGCACGGCGAAAAACGTACGTCACCAGGCACAATGAAAGCTGGACATCGGTAAAATGCGGACCACAGAGGTAGCGGATGCCTACTCCAACAACCTAACTCAACTGCTGCGGAATGCTCCAACCCCTGATAATATAACCTCGCAGTGGCAAAATGTAGCCGATAGAATGGGCTGCGAGAAGCTTTCTTGGGTGCTCAAAACTGTCTCAAGAAGATGCCTGGAACGATGATGAATGTCGCAATATCACGAATGAGACCGATGCTGCATACAGGGCGAAACTGCAGCCACTGTAAAGCGAGCTGTTCGTGAAGCGCACAGGGAGAACAGACGACAGGCAACACGTCTTTTTAGACGGAAAAAGAAGGAGCTGAAGAAGAGGCATGATGAGTGCACAGAGTTGCTCCGAAGTAGAGGGGAAGCCCGAAAATTCTACAAGAGTGTTAAGGCAAATATGCGTGGAACAGGGTTGTCCTGTTGCAAGGACGGCGATGGTCAGCTAGTGACGGACCCGGATAACGTTCTGAAGATATATGGAGATCATTTTCGAAATTTACTGGATGCGGACACCACTCCAGAAGACCCCGCTCCAATCCATGACGATGGTATTAATTATTCACCTCCGAGCCAGAGCGAGATACGTGTGGAAATCTCTCGCCTTAAAAACAACAAATCTGCTGGAGCCGATGGTCTCCCTGCTGAATTGTTTAAGGCTGGCGGGGAGGCACACGCATCAGCTCATGGAGAATATCTGGCAAGAGAAGAGTATTCCCGGGGATTGGAGTCTCAGTCTGTTATGACCCACATACAAGAAAGGAGATCGTAGTGAGTGTAAGAATTACTGTGGAATAAGCCTATTACCAATTGCGTACGAGGTCCTCTCGAGCATATTGTGTGGACGTCTAAAGCCAACTGTAGAAATACTAATTGGACCTTTTAAGTGCGGCCTTAGACCTGATAAATCTACGACGGATCAAATATTCACCTTACAACAAGTCCTGGAAAAAACTCGCGAAAAACAGATCAACACCTACCACCTCTTTGTCGACTACAAAGCTGCCTTCGACTCTCCGATAAGGAATAGGCTATATGAGGCCATGTCTGAGTTTGATATTCCTGCAAAGCTAATTCGACTTTGCAGATGTACCTTGGAAAACACCAAATCCTCGATTAAGATTGGTAAGGATCACTTTTAACCATTTAACATAGAAAGAGTTCTCAAATAGGGTGATAGCCTGTCCAATACACTATTTAATAAAGTTATGAAGAAGGTGATGAGAAAGACTGGTGTCAACATGTCTGGCACCATATTCCACAAAAGCCACATGTCACTAGCCTATGCCGATGACATAGACATCATTGGCCCAAATCTGCGGGATGTTACTGCAGTCTTCTCATCGCTAGAAAATGAGTCAGCAAATATGGGTTTAGCGGTCAACTAGGACAAAACAAAACAACAATTTGGACGAACAAAGAGTCCCCTCGATGGGGACGCACCGTAAACGTTGACAATTATTGTTTTGAGATAGTCGCTGAGTTTACCTACCTCGAATCCTCCGTCAACAAGAAAAATAATGTCAGCCAAGAAATTATGCGGAGAATAGTGCTAGCCAATATATGTTTTTACGGATTTCGGCAGCACTTTAAGTAACAGCCCCTTATCTCGAGATACGACGAAACAGCTATACCAGGTGTTAATTTTTCCCGTTTTGTTGTATGCTGCCGAATCATGGGTGCTTACGCAACAGAGATACAAAACCTGGGAGTATTCGAGGGAAAAGTACTCCGTAAAATATATGGGCATATCTGTGTCGACGTCGAGTTTCGCCATCGGATAAACCATGAGCCATGTATGAGCCTTACCACGACATCGATGTAGCTAAAAAAGTCAGAATTCATCGATCACTCTGAACCATTTAACACAGAAAGATATCTCAGGCAGGGTGATAGCTTGTCCTATACACTATTTAATATGGTTATGGAGAAGGTGATGATAAAAGCTGGTGTCTACATGTCTGCCACCATATTCCACAAAAGCCACATGCTTTTGCCAGGATTGATGTAAACGCTCCAGCGAGAAAAGTGTTTGTGGGCGAACCTGAAGGATGCCGCAGAGCAGAGAGACCCTAACTTCGTTCGACCAAGTTGTTGGCGACGTGCCACCATCTGGTAGGTCTAATTGGAGAACACACGCAGAAGACCGAAGCGTGTGGAATTCTTTATTACTTCAGGCCTCAACTTTATGAACTAAGTTCGTAAGTTGTAATAGGCCACTTAAGTAAGTAAGTAATACGCTGTAAGTTGACGTTTGTAAAGTTTATTGTATGTTTTTGTATTTCACTTTATATTTTCAGACTCTTACAACGACACCTACTGTTTATAAACGTATGCGAACGTCCGTTGTTTGAAACTTTTACTGCAAAGTTGCTGTCGACAACATCGATGGAGTAGCCGATGAAAAATATGTAGTTCCCTAAGACAGGAATCGATACCTGGATCTCCCATCATGCTCCGTCCTATCCCAGTTTTGGATAAAATACTTACTTCAAAAACTAGTCACCCACATGTCAAACGTGTAACCACCACCACCTAGTGTAGCGATCCCTAATGGTCAAACTGCTAACAACCGGTCTTTATGGCTAGTATGCGTGGTGTCATATCCTTTTTGCCTTTTCGTTTTGTTGGTTGGCAAAAGAAGGAACATTATAACGGCATTTTTTTATGTTATTTCAATTGTCTCTATCATTGTCGTTGACAATACTTGAGGGCATTTTTTTTTGTTCTTCACATTACCGACATTTCAGTTGCCGTTGAGTTTCTTCAGTATTTTTTTTTTCTATTGGTCTTTTAGTTTGTAAATTGTTCAATAATTTGTAGTCAATTTGCGAATTAGTCTTTTACTTTGTAACCAAAGTTTTTCTCTTGCCTCACCATAAAATAAAAGGAATTCTAGGATCCATTGGTCAATTGCGCTGCTAAGTGATGATGATTTATTCTGAAGGCCACATTTAAATTTCTCTATGTTTGATTTCTTTGGATACAGAGTAAAGGGGCACGAAGAACCCGTTGTACTCTAACCGTTGGGACCATAAACCATTTGAAGCATAGTTACAGAAGAATCATTAATGTAATTGCACTCGAATGATTAAATCAATTGAGTTGTGTCGTCGGTCGTCAATGGGATTTCATTTCATTTGATTTGATTTGAAGCAATTCATTCAATTTCATTCCGGATTGTTGAGTTTTTATTTATGCATGAAAATTATCCTTGTCGGGTTGTACAACACACACACACGCACACATATGATTGGGAGTGTGTGTTTGTTTTAAATTACCCAGCAGCAAAAAATGGGGCTTTGCATGCCTTCTTACAGGCCTGCAAAGGCAGTCAGAAGCCCTACCCTTCAAATGCAGTCTTCATTTCAAATTAACATAGGGTGTCATAGGCAGGCAAGGCCTGCACATTCCCTTTCTCATTGAAGGCGTTTCAGTAGGCATGCCTAGTATGTCCTGCTTGGAGTCCTTATAACAAGGGCCTTCTATGAGGCATTGCTACTGCAGACCAGCTTGCAGGCCTGCAAAAGAGCATTTATAGAAGGACTTAAATAAAAAAAAAACATATGCGAATTATTTCCATATTAAATGATTTCCTACTTTTTATAAATTTTTAATACAATATTTATTACAATTTGTAATAACTAGTTTTTTTAAACTCCAGCAGCGGGAATCGAACTCGCGACCTCAGTACTCATAGTTGGGCATGCTACCTACTCGGCTATCACGTGATATCACGTTGTTGTACGATAAATAACATACATGTGGTTTTCATAAACAACAGCATCTGTCTTACCTTCCCTTAAGAGGCCTGCCAACAGGCCTAATCGGAGAAGTGACAAGTGCATGGCTATGAACGTCAATTCTGCCTTCTACTAATAGGCGTGTCAACAGGCCTGTTTAAGGCAAGAAAGTTTGCATGCCCTTTGTGCAAATCTATGGTATTTTGTGGGGTACACAGTAGGGCTGCTCACAGGCCAGTTTTTAGAAGGGAAAGAGGCATGTCTGCGGGATCTTTTCTCACCCTAGTAAGAGGCCTCATTGCAGGTCTCATTTGAGAAGCGAAATGTGCATGGGTATGGAATTTTTTGTTAGGCTTAGTGAAGGACTTATTATAGCCTGTATACATGCCTGGAAATGGAAGGCGTATTTGAATGTCAACAAACTGCCTTTGAAGGCATGTTTGCAGGCATATTTTTACAATGCCTCGTCTTTTCCGCTGCTGGGTACTTACACATGTGTGTGATAGTTATACATGTAAGTGAGTGTGTGTGTGTGTTTTTGCATGTCCTTACATTAGACCTTGGAAGCCAATTTGCTATGAAATTTGAATACATTTGAATGTTTTAAAATAAAGTATATTATCAATACTAAAGTGTTGAGTTTATTTGGAATTTTAAGGGTTTGAAAGGAATATTTTGTTATAAAAAAATTACTTCTCCAAATTGTTAAGGACTTTGTATGAATTAAAGGATATGAGTGCAGATATCATATTTATCAGATTGGCAATAATATGCTGAAGTTTAGTTTACCAAGTATGTATGTACCTAAATGAAAGCATTAACTAACTATGTATATTATGGGGGTCGATTTATTTTCGCATAAAGCCAATAGCAAAAACAAAATCTACGTTTAATTTAATTTAATTTAATTTCTATGTCAAATTAATGCTAATTTTTTAAATATGGCAACCGTTTTTCTCTAACAGCTTTTTTCAGCAAATTTAAATGTGGCGATTGTTTAAATTTTCTTTCACTCAAGTTTCTTGGATGCTTTTTCTTTATTGGCAGCAACAACAGAAATTTATCCATCAGTAGCCGCACGTAGATAAGTATTCCAAGCGCTTTGGTATTTTGCGCTCCGTAGACAGTTAGTCACACCAAGTGTAAATAACAGCCCTCCTACGAAGTTTTGATTGCCCCTCCTGCGCCGCCCATCGAGTATAGTGACGAAAACCTTTCCAGCTGGAACATTTTCATCCATTCGTACAACGTGTCCAAGCCAGTGCATTCATTCTATTTGAACGCGCTTGACTTCGTCGATGTCGTTGTACAGCTCATAAAGCTCATGATTCATTCTATGACGGTACTCGACGGTAACCATGATGGGTCCAAATATTTTGCGTAGCATTTTTCTACGACGCCGATATAATGATGATGGGCCCATATATTTTACGGAGTATTTTTCTCTCGAATACCGCCAGAACCGATTCATCCGCTTGTGTCATAACCCAGGATTCTGAGCCATACATTAAGACAGGTAGAACCACATCCCGCAGTTTCCGACCGATGATGTCTACCTCATCAGCGTACGCGAGTAGCATGTGGCTTTTGTTGAATATAGTGCCACTCGTGTTTACTGCAGCTTTTCTCATTATCATTTCCATCACAATGTTGAAGAGATCGCACGATAGGCTGTCGCCTTGTTTTAGGCCTCGTCTGGTATAGAATGGCTCCGTAAGGTCCTTGCCAATCTTCACTGAAGACTTCGTGTCAGTCAGTGTCATCGCGCAATGCCGTATCAGCTTCGCGGGGACACCAAACTCAGCCATAGCATCTAATAATATCGGACTGCCGAATGCAGCTTTGTAGTTGATAAACAGTCGTAGTGTGAATATCTGGTCGGCCGTGGATTTGCCAGGTCTAAAGCCACACTGATAAGGTCCTATCAGGTTCGCTAAAATGAGCTTTAGTCTTTCATATAACACACTATCGGTCCCGCAATATTTGGTACAAACACTTGGATCGCCTTTCTAAGCACAGGACATAAAATACTTAGATTTCAATCATTGGGCATGCATTCCTTTAGCCGAATCGTGTTTATGAGCTGGTGCACCAGCTCATCGCCGCCGGCTTTTAAAAGCTCTGACGGTAGTCCATCGTCTCCCGCAGCTTTATTGTTTTAAAGCCGTGCAATTGCCGTGCTAATCTCATTTTGGCTCGGTGGTGGACAGTCCACTCCATCGTCGATGATTGGTGTGATTTCGTCACTTATACTGCCTTCAGGAACGAGTAGAGATGCAAAGTGTTCCCTCCATATTTGACTCTGTATGTCAGTGACCAGATTTCCGTCTCCGTCCTTACAGGTGGGGATCCCTGGTCCAAAACCTTTACTTTTTACCTGTTGTTTGGCTTCACCTCTATCTGTGTAATTTTTGATATCCTGGCTCTCACTTTTCTTCCATAGACGCTTTGTCATTTTCCTCCTCTTATCATTATAACGCTGTGTCACTGCACGCGTTGTCATTAGCTGCAGTTTTGCCCTGTATGCAGCATCCTTACCTTCAGACATTTCACGACATTCCTCATCATACCAGGGCTTGTTTGAACGTGGTTTTGCATAACCCGGTACGGTCGTTGCGGCAGTGGTCATGGAATTCGCAATATGCTGCCACTGGATGTCGGGAACATCAGACTTAGGGGGATTGTTTGAAGTAATTGAGAGAGTCGGTTGGAGTAGGCATTGGCTATATCGGTGATATGTAGATTTGTGATGTCTAGCTTCCTGTGCGTTTGAGGACTACTTTATCGCGTGCGTACCTTTGCTGCAACTAGGTGTTGATCCGAGTCAATATTTGCACCGCGCATCACACGCACATCCATAACGTTTGGGACATGCCTTCCATCAATTACCACGTGATCAATCTGATTTCTTGTATTTTGATCAGTGGATATCCAGCTTGCCTTATGGGAATCTGGTTCCACTCACTACCATGTTTCTTGCTGACGCGAAGCTAATTAGTCTGAATCCATTATTGGAGGTGATGTTGTGCCGACTGAATTTTCCGACTGCTGAACCAAGAGCATCTTCCCTTGCTATTTTAGCATTAAAATCTCCTAGAACAATTTTAATGTCATATGCAGGGCAGAGGTCATATATTTCCTCCAGGGGCTCGTGGAAATCGCAAGGATTTCCACCTGTAAGGATAGAGATGGAAATCTGGTCTGAGACATGCAGAGTGTGCTGCAAATGTGATGATAGCACGCCAATTATCGACAACGAAGTAGACTGTCTTTCAGGGCGAAAGCGAAATGTATGGACGATTTTTTTTTGGGAAATTTAAATACGTCCGATTGGAATATTATGCCACTTGATGTAAAAAACATATGTCGGCAATTTGAGTAAGATCGGAAAAGTATTTCCCGTGCCCCAAAGAGGTCAAAGGTCGGGCTCTTAGTAAATCCTTAGTCAATCCTATGTTATTTTAATAACACTCGATTAAGGAATTGTATTTTTTTTCTCGCATATATGTTACTAGCTTTCCCGGTTCGTATTGCTTCACCCGTACTTACAATGAATCTTCTTACAAATTTAAGAAGTACCGGTAAAATGCAAACGCTTTATAAAACGAAAGAACACCCCATTTATGGCACTTTAGTGCCTTTTTATCCCTAAAATTACGAATTTCAAAACATCTATTCGTATCGCACAACTAAAATGTACTGGTACCCCCTCTAATTCTATAGGAAGCATGCCCATATACGATTATAGCTTAAGCCGTTTGGTCTGGGTGATGGTACCAGTTTTGTCCCTTTTCGGCATTTTACCCATAAATGTTCGAATTTTTAAAAACCCCATCTAACGGCTCCCTAATTCTATAGGAAGCAATTCTATATACATTTTCGTAACTATATCTTTAGGCATTTGGTCTGAGCGATAGTACCGTTTTATCCTTTTTTCGGTATTTTACACGTAAAGAACGAATTTTGAAAAAGTAACTTAACGTCGCACGACTATACCTTCAGTAAGTTTTATCCCATTTCGGCCTTTTTACTCCTAAAATGTACGAATTTCAAAACCCTCCTTGCTTCGTTTTAATTCTATAATGAGCAAGCCCATATAAATATCATGAAATATCGTATTTCAAAAAACATTCAGTCCAATTTGATAGTGAATATGCCCATATAAAGTTTTGCGATTATAGCATTAGTCGATTGGTCGTGGTGATGGTATAAGCTTTATTGTTAATTTTTACACCTGACGCTGACGTTTACACGAAAAGGGGAACAACCACCCCAAATCTCATTATCATATCTACATCCATTTCCCCAAATCAGTTAGTTAAGCAATTTGTTTTATATATATGTGATGATAATTTTATTACAATCGTTCTATTAATATGACCGACATAACAATTTTTTCAATAGGGGCGTGGCACTGCCCATTTCCCAGCGAGACGTTATCCCCCATTTATCATTTACATAGGTAGGAAATCTCATCTTCATACCTTATGTGGCTCGTAAAACATGAACGGTTGTAATTTTGTTTTGTGTGAGCGGTATCACGCCCCTTTGTTAAATTAAGTTTTCTTGTAGCCTATGGTAGAAGCCCTACGGACTGTACTACACTGTGAAAATTTCATTGCAATTTCTCACAGATAACGATTTTCTTCAAAAAGGGCGTGGCACCGTCCATTTTCCAGCGAGACGTAGTCCTCTTTATATCAGTAACATATGTGGCAAATCTCATCTTCGTACCTCTAATGGCTCTTGAGATAAGACCGATTGAAATTTCGGTTTGTGTGGGCGATACTACGCCCCTTTGTCTAATTATGTTTTCATGTAGCCTATGATAGAGGCCCTATGGACAGTATCACATATAGAAAATTCAATTGCAATCGGTCCATTTATGTAGCCAATATTACTATTTAAAAAAAGGGGTGTGGCACCGCCCACTTTCCACAAACAAAGTATTTTTTTTCTTATACGACTTCGACTCTCGACTTCGTGCCTATAATGGTTCAAAAGGGCTCTATGAAATAAGGCCGCAAATTATTTCATACCGAAATAAGGCTCCAAAACAAAAATGAAATAAAGTCCCAAAAAAATGAAATAACACCGCAAATTTCACTGTTGATGTTTTCTGAACATTTTTGTTTTGGGGCCTTATTTCATAGAGCCGTTCAAAAGATAATAAAAAAAACAAACTTAATTTCCCCTTGCACCCAATGAATGAGGTATGGGATAGCTTCCCGCGTTATTGTGAATTAACACGTTTTCTATTTTTAGATTCACAACTAGATACAAAAGATACAGACATTTAAAAATTCAAGTTGTATGGGGCGGTGCCACCCCCATTTTATCCCCTTCCAGTCCGAATTTCCAAAAATCCCTTCTTAGTGTGCGCCTTCTTCATAAAAGAATCCTACATTCAAAATTTCACGGTTCTAGCTTTAGCCGTTTGGGCTAGGGAGTGATCAGTCAGTCACCCAAGCATTGTATATATATAGATGGTCAAATGTTGGTGGCGACTCGAACTTTTTCTGTTCCAAATAGCCTGGTTATATCTCTACTATACTGTGAAATTTTAAGGACTACCAAACTTCATTTAAAGTTTCAAGTGTTATACCACGCCCACTGATCTGATCCCACCTTCTTTTTGTTGAATCGTTTTATATCAACTGACACAATATTCCAAAGTTAAATTTTCCCTGCCACCCTACTGTCCATCACCGAGCCAAAACTAAGTCAGCACGACACCAGCACGGCTTAAAAACATTAAAGCAGGCTGACTGTAGCTCATTTGGCTAAGGAAATATATATCCGGCGATTACAATTTGAGTGTTCTATGTCGTGTACTTAAGAAAGGCGATGCAAGTGTGTGTACCAACTATTGCAGGAGCAGCCTGATACCGACCGCATACAAGGTCCAGTCTAGTGTGTTATATGTGTGTTATAAATCCACGATTGACCAGATATTTACACAACGACTAATCATGGAGAAGAACGAAAAAATGCGGATCAACGCCTACCATTTTATCGATTATCGATTACAAAGCTGCATTCGACAGTACGATATGAGAGAAATTATTAGATGCTATGGCTGAGTTTGGTATCCCCTCAAAGCTGATACGACTTTGCGGGATGACACTGACCGACACGAAGTCTTCAGTGATAATAGTCAAAAATCTGACAAAGCCATTTTCTATCAAGAGAGGCTTTAGACAAGTCTGTCATAGTCTGTCATGCGATCTCTTCAACATCTTAATAGAGATGATCATGCGGGTAGCTGTAGTAAACTCGACTGGAGCCATCTGATGATCATGATGCTAGCGTATGCCGATAATATAGATATCATTGACCGAGGACTAAGGGATGTTACCTCGGCCTTTTCAAGCATTGAGAAACAGTCGTCAAAAGTGGAGCTTGGTGGTACATATGGACAAAACTGAGTAAGTGGTTTAACGAACAAAGATTCCACTCGTTTTGGAACACAGCGTAAACGTTGACAGCTATAACTTTGAAGTATGATGCATTACTGTTGCTGCTGTTCTGCTAAGAAGAACTGAAATACAAAGGGTTAGGATATATATCAGTAAGTTTACCTGACTGGTTCTGTACTGTACTGGTTAAAATAAATTTTATCACAGAAGATAAATTTCGAATATTTTTGTTAAACTTTATTTAATTTCTTTAATTAATACTTTCAAATTGAAGCCGCTCTCTTAAATTCAGTCGAAATATTTGTAGAGACTGAAGTATCTCAAGTGGCTGATAATTGTGCCGTCATAATTAGTATTTGATTTAAATTCCAGGTTCACCCAGTCACGGTTTCTCTTCATTGTCACTTTGCAATTTTTTTATGTATTCACAGCAAATATTTAATTAATACATATAAAATGTCATGTAAATTTATGCATTACTAATGATTTCAATATGTGCATCTGTATAGAATGCAATTTAACAGAATTAATAAAAAAACTGCAATAACAACATATGTGAACAGGCTTTAAGAAAAATATTGCACCAATTTAAGAAAACTCTTAAATAATTCCTCGTTGAAATTACAAAAGATTCTATTCCGCATATGAAATAAATTTCCATAATTTCCAAACAACAAAAGCGCATACCCATAGAAAGAAGCACTTCCAACTAAATGCATTTTTGAAAGGAATTTATAATAGATTCCCAAGAAAAATGCACACAGTACATGCATCTATGTATAACTTTCTTAAACTTCTAAAGAGTTCGCACAACCAAAAAGTTAATGGCCAGTCCAAAAACCTAAAGCAAAGCGAATTTCGAGCACAAAGAACGAACGAGGAGGATACGAAAAGAAAAGACAGAGGAAAAATTGCAAGCAACGCATAAAGATTAAGTGTGTAATACACATAGAGAGACGCCTGAAAGTCTTCACAAAAGATGCGAGATACGAGTCGGTGTAATATATCTTTTTTATAACCGCCAATGGTGGTATCGACCATATCCGATGCTACTTAAGGTAAATGCTGCTCAGTAGCTAACGTACCCCAACCACCAACCCAAAGGCAGAGATATCCTTAAACCACACACACACACAGATTTGTAGTAAATATGTGACTAACTGAGTTGGAGGTTATTTACCACAAAGAAAATCTACGGAAAAGAATACAACATAATGTAAAGCATACTTTTCGGGTATTTTTAGTATTGAAGAAGGGTGAGCGGAGGATGGGGAAAAACTAGGAAACGTAACAACTTTTAAGTGAATTATTGTCACATTGGCGTCCTGAAAATTCCATTGTGTTACGCACTTCTTTGGCATAATAAATTAAATCGTATGAAAACGGAAGGGAAACAAATTACAGATTTGTTGAGAACTATTTTTTTCTCGAATTTTTTTTTTTTTTTTTTTTTGCAAATTGTTAGAAGATCTTTATAAATCAAACTATAGTAGGAAAGGTAAAAGAATGTACGTAGAAGGAAAATTGATTTGTGAAAGGTTTGTAAGTGTTAGAGTTTTTTTGTTTTTTTTTTTCTTCTGTACTGTAGCCACAATGCACACACATACACACACTCACACACGTTCTCATACTTTCATTAATAACTTTGCAAACTATCAAAGTTTTCGAGAATGTAATCTTCTTTGCTGGCATATTAATCATGATGTGGCACAGTGAGAGGAAATCGTAAGTATGGCAAAGGGACATGGCAAGAAAGTAATACAAATATTACGAAGATAAAATTAAAAATCTTAAAAATATTAAATATATTAAAAATATTTAATATATTAAAAATATAAAAATAATATTAAAACTATTAATAATATTAAAAATATTACAAATATTAAAAATATTAAAAAATAATAAAAAATATTAAAAATATTACAAATATTAAAAAGATTTCAAATATTAAAAATATTTAAAAATATTAAAAATATTGAAAATATTAAAAATATTATTAATAAATAATTGCCAATAGAAATTATCTCAAACCGAACTATGACAATATCATAATTCATTAAAGATCAACAAAAAACAAAATCAAGAATATTAAAAATATTAAAATTATTAAAAATATTAAAAATATTAAAAAATTTAAAAATATTAAAAATATAAAAAATATTGAAATTATTAGAAATATTTAAAATAATAAAAATATTTAAAATATCACAAATATTAGAAATATTAAAAATATTAGAAATATTAAAAATATTAAAAATATTAAAAATATTAAAAATATTAAAAATATTAAAAATATTAATAATATTAAAAATATTAAAAATATTAAAAATATTAAAAATATTAAAAATATTAAAAATATTAAAAATATTAAAAATATTAAAAATATTAAAAATATTAAAAATATTAAAAATATTAAAAATATTAAAAATATTAAAAATATTAAAAATATTAAAAATATTAAAAATATTAAAAATATTAAAAATATTTAAAATATTAAAAATATTAAATATATTAAAAATATTAAAAATATTAAAGATATTAAAAATATTAATAATATTAAAAATATTTAATATATTAAAAATATTAAAAATATTAAAAATATTAAAAATATTACAAATATTAAAAATATTACAAATATTAAAAATATTAAAAAATATTAAAAAATATTGAAAATATTACAAATATTAAAAAGATTTCAAATATTAAAAATATTTAAAAATATTGAAAATATTAAAAATATTAAAAATATTAAAAATATTAAAAATATTAAAAATATTAAAAATATTAAAAATATTAAAAATATTAAAAATATTAAAAATATTAAAAATATTAAAAATATTAAAAATATTAAAAATATTAAAAATATTATTAATAAATAATTGCCAATAGAAATTATCTCAAACCGAACTATGACAATATCATAATTCATTAAAGATCAACAAAAAACAAAATCAAGAATATTAAAAATATTAAAATTATTAAAAATATTAAAAATATTAAAAAATTTAAAAATATTAAAAATATAAAAAATATTGAAATTATTAGAAATATTTAAAATAATAAAAATATTTAAAATATCACAAATATTAAAAATATTTAAAATATTAGAAATATTAAAAATATTAATAATATTAAAAATATTAAATATATTAAAAATATTAAAAATATTAAAAATATTAATAATATTAAAAATATTAAAAATATTAAAAATATTAAAAATATTAAAAATATTAAAAATATTAAAAATATTAAAAATATTAAAAATATTAAAAATATTAAAAATATTAAAAATATTAAAAATATTAAAAATATTAAAAATATTAAAAATATTAAAAATATTAAAAATATTAAATATATTAAAAATATTAAAAATATTAAAGATATTAAAAATATTTAATATATTAAAAATATTAAAAATATTAAAAATATTAAAAATATTACAAATATTAAAAATATTAAAAAATATTGAAAATATTACAAATATTAAAAAGATTTCAAATATTAAAAATATTTAAAAATATTAAAAATATTGAAAATATTAAAAATATTAAAAATATTAAAAATATTAAAAATATTAAAAATATTAAAAATATTATTAATAAATAATTGCCAATAGAAATTATCTCAAACCGAACTATGACAATATCATAATTCATTAAAGATCAACAAATAAAAAAATCAAGAATATTAAAAATATTAAAATTATTAAAAATATTAAAGATATTAAAAATATCAATAATATTAAAAATATTAAAGATATTAAAAATATTAATAATATTAAAAATATTTAATATATTAAAAATATTAAAAATATTAAAAATATTAGAAATATTAAAAATATTAATAATATTAAAAATATTAAATATATTAAAAATATTAAAAATATTAAAAATATTAATAATATTAAAAATATTAAAAATATTAAAAATATTAAAAATGTTAAAAATATTAAAAATATTAAAAATATTAATAATATTAAAAATATTAAATATATTAAAAATATTAGAAATATTAAAAATATTAATAATATTAAAAATATTAAATATATTAAAAATATTAAAAATATTAATAATATTAAAAATATTAAAAATATTAAAAATATTAAAAATATTAAAAATATTAAAGATATTAAAAATATTAATAATATTAAAAAAATTTAATATATTAAAAATACTAAAAATATTAAAAATATTAAAAATATTAAAAATATTAACAATATTAAAAATATTACAAATATTACAAATATTACAAATATTACAAATATTAAAAATATTAAATATATTAAAGATATTAAAAATATTAAAAATATCTACTTCGGGGACCAGCAAGCCGACGCCGGGCAATGCCTCCCCACCTCGCGCTGGCAAGCCAGCTAAACGGGTACGACCTCATGATCGACGCTACCGTGACCGTCGAAGGGCCAACTACATCCTTTCAACTGTTGGCAAAATCCCTGAGGTTCAAAGATCCACGGAGCAAAACCAATTGGTTCAAAAGGCCAAAAACCAACTGAACCAATCTCAGACCCCACAAGGGACTGCTAACATAAAACGTCAGCGATCCGCTGATGAACCTGGCATTGCCAGTTCACATAAAAGATCAAAGATTCAAGAAAGAGTCCGGTACAGCGACATAGCCAGGAACAGTTACACACGCGCCGTCGTAGACAACTCACATCCCAGCGGTAGCATCTCGTTTGATAACTGGAGGAAAGCTAACGCTAAGCTGCTTGTTGCGTACGCTAGTGTAATAAGGGACAATCCTGGCACTCCAGCAAGATGTACCGACGCAGGCTGGCATCTGAACAGAGTAAAGCTCATGGCATTCCACGACCAACGCTCGTTAGAGTTATTCGAAATGGCTCTAACGGTCATTGGCGAAGTATGGCCAGGGGCTAAACTCTGTCTGGTAGAGCAGTGCGATATCCCCAACAGGCCCAGAGGTCGCATAAAAATCCCAGATATAATGCCTAGTAACCGAAAGGCAATCCTTGAGCTTCTGCAAATTTCCAACCCCAGCCTCGATGTGGAAAACTGGAAAATCTTCAAGGTATCGGAATCACGGAACACCTTCGTTCACGTCACCCTCCTCATCACCGATAAAAGCAGTGACCTAATCAAGGAAATGAACAACCTAATATTCTGCGGCTTCACCGAAACAATGATGTGGATATATAAAACAAAACATGCCACACAGACTGTAACCGCAGACGTGCCACCCACAGCTACAGCACCATCTGTCGCTCTGACACCAATAACTGCAACTCCCGCAGCTACAGCACCATCCGTCGCTCCGACACCAATAACCGCAGCTCCCGCTGAGGACAACCTCGCAGCGCCAAGCAACAATCCGGCAGATGAAGAGCACTGCTCAGATGCTGATTCCATGGCATCTACCATGGTCAGCTTAGGAGGGCTTTTCCAGGAGGCCGATGAGCGATGACGACGACGCCAACAACACCGTCTTTGGGCATTCTTCGGGTGGTACAGATAAACCTCCACCACTCTAAGAGTGCTTCAGCAGCACTTCAGGTACGTCTCTCCGAGCTCCAGGAGGACGTACTTCTCATCCAGGAGCCCTGGATAAATCAAAACAGAGTCTGTGGATTAAACCACAAAAATTATAGACTCTATCAAGGTAAGGTAAATGCTAAAATACGAGCGTGCATCCTAGTACGGAAACAGCTTGACGCATTCCTGCTAAATACTTTCGGTAACGAAGATCTTACAATTATAGGTTTAGAAATGAAACAATCAACCCTATGGATAGCTTCGGCATATCTTCCTTACGAAGACCAAAACCCCCCATCAGAGGAACTGAAGAAAGCAGTACTAACGGCGGAACACAATAAGACCACCCTCATTGTCGGAATGGATGCAAACGCACACCACACGCTGTGGGGAGGTAAAACGATCAACAAACGAGGTGAGTTACTCTTTGATTATTTTCTAAGTAGAAACTTAGTAGTGCATAACCAGGGAGATTCGCCCACCTTTATTAACTCGATCACTGAGCAGGTTATAGACCTGACAATTTCTAATGCCAAAAACGACTTGATATCAAACTGGCGGGTGGAGGATGTTCACTCCTTCTCCGACCACCAATACATTTCCTTTGAAATATCTGCTCAAATAGCGAAGCCGATAGTAACCTTCAACAAGAGACGGATGAAATGGGACGTCTACAGGGAACACCTTGCAAGACTCCTACCGAATACAACTGATCTCACCATTGACAGCCCACAAAAATTGGACAGCATGGTAGGAAAAGTTACAAAAGCCTTGGCCTTATGCACCAGGAAATCCTGCCCAAGACGAAAAGATGGGAAAAAGCAGAAGCCTCCATGGTGGAACGACGATATCTCTAGATCTCGTGCTTCCACCAGAAAATCCTTCAACAAGGCCAAGAGAACAGGCCAATGGGAGGAGTACAAGGAGAATCTAAGACTCTTCAAGAAACTACTAAAGAAGGCGAAAAGATCTTCATGGAGGAAATACACCAACGATGTCGAAAAAACCGCAGAGGTAAGTAGACTTAGGAAAGTATTATCCTCGACAACCAGCGCCCCGGCATACATAATGAAAAATGATGGTACCTGGACTGAATCCTCAAAGGAAACCTTGGAAATCCTATCGGATACCCACTTCCCTAGGGGAGAGTCCTACTCCATAACCGTCGCACCTACCGACTTATGCGATAGAATACCGGTAATTGAAAGGAACATGATCCAGGACGCCATCAACGACTTTGATCCCTACAAATCACCCGGTCCGGACGACATCATACCCGCCGAACTTCAACAGTCACTGGAGATACTATTGCCATGGCTGGAGGCTATTTTTAACGGCTGTGTGAAATTATCCTACCTACCAATACGATGGAGAACGGCAAAGGTGGTCTTCATCCCAAAGGCGGGAAAGCCATCACACACCAAAGCGAAGGACTTCAGACCTATAAGTCTTACTTCATTCCTTTTGAAAACCCTTGAGAGAATCATGGACGACATCATCAAAAATTCAATCGGCCCGGATCTATTTTCGAATGCTCAGCATGCTTACACAAAGGGGAAATCGACAGAAACCGCACTCCATGCACTATTGTATCCCATAGAGAAATCGCTAGACAAGAAAGAATTTTCTCTAGTTGCCTTTATGGACATAGAGGGAGCTTTCAACAACATCGAACCCCTCTGCATCATGACAGAGCTCAACAGCCTACATATCAACTCACATATTAGCAAGCTGATTCGCAACATGCTATTAAAGAGAACTATCACCTCAAAGCTGGGAAATCACACCCTCACTAGAAGGGTGACTAGAGGCACCCCTCAAGGGGGAGTATTATCGCCGCTATTATGGAATTTTGCCGTCAACGACGTTCTCAAACGGTTGGAGTCGGAAGGATGTACAGTAGTAGCGTATGCAGACGATATAGCACTCTGCGTCTCTGGGGGAAGTTTATCTTGTCTCGAACAAAGGATGCAGGACTATATCAACATCCTGGCAAACTGGTGTGCCAGCAGAGGGCTCAATGCGAACCCGGACAAAACAGAACTGGTACTTTTCAGTCGGAAACAGAAATCGCCCGCTACATCCAACATCTATCTGGGCAACAAACAACTCAACTTCTCCGATACGGCGAACTACCTGGGCCGCTCTCAAATCGGCTATTCGACTAAACCAGATTGATCATTGGGATCGTTCCATCGGACATTCAAAGATCCTGAACCATATCAACATCTCACTCGAAACTGACTACGTGCTAAATACACGGAAATCAAACGTTCTATACGATACTACAACGCCCTCCAGAAAGGAGTGGGCAGAGAACGAGAACGCAATGTATGGACCAATAAACATCTTTACCGAT
This sequence comes from Muscina levida, assembly GCA_964034835.1. NCBI lineage: Eukaryota > Metazoa > Arthropoda > Insecta > Diptera > Muscidae > Muscina > Muscina levida. The sequence goes on from OZ035880.1 coordinate 156,395,499, forward strand.
GGGTCCAAACTGGATGACAAGGTCGGCTACGGTATCTACTCCGCTGATCTGGGCCTAAATATAAGATCGAGAATTCCAGACTTCTGCAGCGTTTTCCAAGCGGAAATACTTGCTATTAAACGAGCCGCGGACGTGATCAACGTGAGGAAGATATCACAGGAGGATATTCTCCTGTTCACGGATAGTCTAGCGGCGGTAAACTCGTTGAAGTCCTGTGACATCAAATCGAAAGTGGTCAGTGCCTGTCGGAAATCTCTTAACGAGATATCCAGGAATAACAGAGTTCTGGTTACGTGGATTCCCGGACACAGCGGAATCGAGGTCAACTGTAGAGCGGATGAAGAGGCCAGACAGGGCTCAGCCCTGCAGGAAAGCGACGTTGAACACGTAGCACTTCGCCCTATATCCACCTGTAAAAGTACCATTGAAAATCTAACGTTTAGAATTGCAAACGACAGATGGAAGAATGAAGAAACCTGTAGAAAGGCCAAAATGACTTGGCCAGAATACAACGCGAAACGTGCATCGTACCTGGTAAGTCTTGAGAGGGACCAGATAAGGAAAATTATTACCTTCCTGACGGGACATGGACCCACAGGCAGGCATGCGAGCAGAATGGGATTCGCAACGAAAAGCGAATGCTACTACTGCGGAAACAGTAGCAGTGAACCATCCACCGACCACATTATATGTGACTGCCCAGCGCTATACAGAAGGAGACTGGAAACCCTGGGGAAACCCTTCTTAAATGGTGTAGAAGAACTTGCATCGTTGGACATCGGAAGGATTAACAACTTTTGTAAAATTATCAACTGGACGGATTGGATCGAAACTCCGGATTCCCAATCGACAACTGGCAACGCAATCAGGCAGCACACGCGCTGATAGCATAGGTTGAAGGGATGGCACAAATGCCCAACGGGTGTCACAATGGGTCCATAAGGACCTAAGTGTTCTCCTTTGAAGAAGGAGATGCCTGCATACCAACCAACCAACCATTTAAAAATATTGAAAATATTAAAAATATTACAAATATTAAAAAGATTACAAATATTAAAAATATTACAAATATTAAAAATATTAAAAATATTGAAAATATTAAAAATATTAAAAATATAAAAATATTTAAAATAATAAAAATATTTAAAATATCACAAATATTAAAAATATTAAAAATAATAAAAACATTTAAAATATTAAAAATATAAAAAATATGAATATGTTTTTCATTGTTCGGTTTAAGATCTATTCTATTATTGCTAATAGAATTCGTTTTTCCAAGAGTTGTGTGAAATGGATTATGTTGACAGCTGGCAGGGCAGATAGCTATTTCGATGGTTGCCAAACCATCATCATCAGTGCCGTTTGCTGTGCCTTCTCCACTCATTATCACAACCTTAAGTGTTAAAAGCTTCACACAATCAATGTGAAGCTCACACACACCGGTGCGAAAATGGTATCAACGAAGACAACGTCAACACAACATAATCCATTTCACACAACTCTTGGAAAAACGAATTCTATTAGCAATAATAGAATAGATCTTAAACCGAACAATGAAAAACATATTCATATTCTGATGGACAAAGCATAGACAAGAGCTTGTGTGGATTGTGTTGACGTTGTCTTCGTTGATACACCGGTGTGTGTGAGCTTCACATTGATTGTGTGAAGCTTTTAACACTTAAGGTTGTGATAATGAGTGGAGAAGGCACAGCAAACGGCACTGATGATGATGGTTTGGCAACCATCGAAATAGCTATCTGCCCTGCCAGCTGTCAACATAATCCATTTCACACAACTCTTGGAAAAACGAATTCTATTAGCAATAATAGAATAGATCTTAAACCGAACAATGAAAAACATATTCATATTCTGCACAGATCGAAAAAAATAAACAAGAATATAAAAAATTTTAAAAAAATTAAAAATATTAAAAATATTAAAAATAATAAATATATCAAAAATATTAAAAATATTAAAAACTAGCTGACCGGGCAGACTTCGTCCTGCCTAAAGAAGTATTGACTGAAATTTTACTTTTTTTGGTTGGAATAAATCTTCGGGTTGTGTTAGTTTCTTTTGATATTCGCATCGAAATTTAACAAAAATTTTTAAGGTATATTAAATTTTGAGGTATTTTAATGACAGAAATTTATTGTTATGCTTTTGATAATAGAGTATGTATGAAAGAACCAAAGAAGTGTACATATTTTAATCAGTGGGTCATTCTACACATGAACATTAGACTGGCCATAGCGTTATATAGAAAAAATTAAAAATGTGAAATCCAAAAGTTTTCGCACTGAAAAATATGAGGTTGGGGATAAAAATAATTATGCATATTTTTTTTTTTTTTTTTTTTGATTCCGAGTACCTCCGGGTTGAGCCCAAACTTTTATTACATTACCCATTTAGGCTGAAGTGCAGAATATGGGGCGGGAGCCCGATTAAAAACCAAAAATATGCCATTGTCTTCATCTTGGCCCCCAAACATCGGAATGGTAGGTCAAAGTTGGCGCTCAGGCCCATGGGGCCCGGGGGGTCAAAAAAGGGGCCCCTTTCGGTTCTATGATGACCCCCCAGGTGCGGGTACTCAAGTGAAAGATATTTTCGAGACGAATCCAACGATGTTATTTTTAGGTTCCTACGGGTCTCCTGGACCGAGTTAGAGCCATTTCCAGGATATACCAAGAAAAAAAAATTATTTTTTAACTAAATTTAAAAAATTTTAAAAAAATTTTTGCGTGCGGCACTACTAAACCCAACATAGGTGTACCGTCATTTCGCCCAATGTCATTTCGCCCAAAAACAACCATGACATATCGCCCAAAACATGTCATTTCGACCAAAAACCTAACTACAACATGACATATCGCCCAAATGCTATGACAGAAGACCCAACTCAATTTTTTTGGGCGAAATGTCAGACTCATGACGACGGCACGCGCTGCTGCATACGTCGCAGTCAGTCTTGTACTCTTGCCCCCGCCTTAGGGGGGCGTGCCCCCCACCGCATTCGTGTTTTAATAATGCCAGAGAAAGAGAGAGAGTAGCGAGTCTGACTACGACGTGTGCGGCGAGGGCGTGCCCCCCACCGAGAGAGAGAGATTTATTAAATGTCATTGCAAATTTTAAATCTAACGGCAAATCCGTGGGTATCATTGTTATACATAATTGCAACACTTCGGTTCCCTTATATTTTCTGGGTAAATTAATTTAAGAAGGATAAATCAATCCTATAATACGCGATCAAGGGGTTTCAACTATTTTTTGTGTGTCATAGTACACTCATCCCTCATTATGATTTGACATGTTTGCAACATTTTTTAACTTGACAACTCATGTGGATTGGCCTCACCTCAGAGACATCAGGCTTCAACTGACGAAAAATAACTAAACAAAGTGACACTGACACGTATACATACCACACACGCTCCTAGGCACCTACGTATTTGTTGTTGTTTTTTTTTTATATGGACAAAATCACATGTTGACATGAAAAATCATAAATCACGAACGCGTCGTCCGATTTCGTGAAAACTTTAGATAACCATCTACACGACCAGACGAACAAACCATAAAAATTTGATCGAATTCGGTTTGACCGTTCGTGAGTTATAGTCACAACACACTTGCAACAATTTTTTATATATATAGATATGATACAGAATATAGGATATAAGATACAGTATACAGGATATAGACCTAGGATTTGTGAGAATATAAGTGATGAAAGATATGACACAGAGCTCATAGGACATAATACGACATAGCACATACGACATATGACATATGACATAGCACATAGGACATAGGACATAGGACATAGGACATAGGACATAGGACATAGGACATAGGACATAGGACATAGGACATAGGACATAGGACATAGGACATAGGACATAGGACATAGGACATAGGACATAGGACATAGGACATAGGACATAGGACATAGGACATAGGACATAGGACACAACGACATAGCACGACATAGCACGACATAGCACATACGACATAGGACATACGACATATCACATACGACATAGTACATACGACATAGCACATACGACATAGGACATACGACATAACACATACAACATAGGACATATGACATAGCATATAGGACATAGCACATAGCACATACATAGCATAGCACGACATAAGACATAGCACGACATAGGACATAGCACATAGCACATACGACATAGGACATAGCACATACGACATAGGACATATGACATAGCACATAGGACATAGCATTTACGACATAGCACATACGACATAGGACATAGAACACAGCACATACGACATAGGATATGATATAGCACATAGGACATAGGACATAGGACATAGCACATAGACAATACGACATAGCACATACGACATAGGACATATGACATAGCACATCGCACATAGGACATAGGACATACGACATAGCATATAGGACATATCACATAGCACACACGACATAGCACGACATAGGACATAGCACGACATAGGACATATGACATAGGACATAGGACATAGGACATAGCACATACGACATAGGACATATACATAGCATATATGACATATCACATAGCACATACGACATAGCACGACATAGGACATAGCACATACGACATACGACATAGCACATAGGACATAGCACATACGACATAGGACATATGACATAGCATATATGACATATCACATAGCACATACGACATAGCACGACATAAAACATAGCACATACGACATACGACATAGCACATATGACATAGCACATACGACATAGGACATAGCACATACGACATAGCACATAGCACATACGACATAGCACGACATAGGACATAGCACGACATAGGACATAGCACGACATAGGACATAGCACATAGCACATACGACATAGGACATAGCACATAGCATATAGGACATAGCACATACGACATAGGACATACGACATAGCACATACGACATAGGACATATGACATAGCACATAGGACATAGCACATACGACATAGGACATATGACATATGACATATGACATATGACATAGGACATAGGACATAGGACATAGGACATAGGACATAGGACATAGGACATAGGACATAGGACATAGGACATAGGACATAGGACATAGGACATAGGACATAGGACATAGGACATAGGACATAGGACATAGGACATAGGACATAGGACATAGGACATAGGACATACGACATAGGACACAAAGACATAGGACATAGGACAAAGGACATATGACATAGCACATAGCACATAGGATAGGACATATGACATATGACATAGCACATAGCACATACGACATATGACATAGCACATAGGACATAGCATTTACGACATAGGACATAGAACACAGCACATACGACATACGACATAGCACATACGACATAGGACATATGACATAGCATATACGACATAGGACATACGACATAGCACATACGACTTAGCACATACGACATAGGACATAGGACATAGCACATACGACTTAGCACATACGACATAGGACATAGGACATAGCACATACGACATAGCACATAGCACATACGACATAGGACACATAGACATAGGACATAGGACAAAGGACATATGACATAGGACATAGGACATAGGACATAGGACATAGGACATAGGACATAGGACATAGGACATAGGACATAGGACATAGGACATAGGACATAGGACATAGGACATAGGACATAGCACATAGCACATAGGACATAGGACATAGGACATAGGACATAGGACATAGGACATAGGACATAGGACATAGGACATAGGACATAGGACATAGGACATAGGACATAGGACATAGGACATAGCATTTACGACATAGGACATAGAACACAGCACATACGACATACGACATAGCACATACGACATAGCACATACGACATAGGACATATGACATAGCATATACGACATAGGACATACGACATAGCACATACGACATAGCACATACGACATAGCACATACGACATAGGACATAGGACATAGGACATAGGACATAGGACATATGACATAGGACATACGACATAGCACATACGACATAGGACATAGGACATACGACATACCACATACGACATAGCACATACGACATAGGACATACGACATAGTACATACGACATAGCACATACGACATAGCACATACGACATAGGACATAGGACATAGGACATACGACATACCACATACGACATAGCACATACGACATAGGACATACGACATAGGACATATGACATAGCACATACGACATAGCACATACGACATAGGACATAGGACATAGGACATACGACATACCACATACGACATAGCACATACGACATAGCACATAGGACATAGGACATAGGACATAGGACATACGACATACCACATACGACATAGCACATACGACATAGGACATACGACATAGTACATACGACATAGCACATACGACATAGCACATACGACATAGGACATAGGACATACGACATACCACATACGACATACCACATACGACATAGCACATACGACATACCACATATGACATAGGACATACGACATAGCACATACGACATAGGACATAGGACATAGGACATACGACATACCACATACGACATAGCACATACGACATAGGACATACGACATAGTACATACGACATAGCACATACGACATAGCACATACGACATAGGACATAGGACATAGGACATACGACATACCACATACGACATAGCACATACGACATAGCACATAGGACATAGTACATACGACATAGCACATACGACATAGCACATACGACATAGGACATAGGACATAGGACATACGACATACCACATACGACATAGCACATACGACATAGGACATACGACATAGGACATATGACATAGCACATAGGACATAGCATATACGACATAGCACATACGACATAGGACATAGCACACAGCACATAGCATACAGCACATACGACATAGGACATATGACATAGCACATAGGACATAGGACATACGACATACCACATACGACATAGCACATACGACATAGGACATACGACATAGGACATATGACATAGCACATAGGACATAGCATATACGACATAGCACATACGACATAGGACATAGCACATAGCATACAGCACATACGACATAGCACATACGACATAGGACATAGGACATAGGACATAGGACGACATAGGACATAGCACGACATAGGACATAGCACGACATAGGACATAGCACATACGACATAGCACGACATAGGACATAGCACGACATAGGACATAGCACATAGGACATAGGACATAGCACATAGGACATAGCACATACGACATAGGACATACGACATAGCACATACGACATAGGACATACGACATAGCACATACGACATAGGACATAGGACATATGATATAGTATATATAATACAGGATAAAGGATATAGGATAGAGGGTAAAGGATATTGGATATACGATTTAGAGTACAGTATGAAGGATAGAGGATATATAATTTAGGATGTAGGATTTAGGGCATAGGTTATAGGATAAAGGATATCGGAATAGGATATATGATAAAGTATATAGGTTATATGATATAGGATATAAGATATATAGGACATACGATTTAGGCCATAGGACATAGTACATGCGATATAGGATATAGAATGTACTATTTAGGATATATGACATAGGATACAGTGCGCTCGGGACAACGTCAACTAATTAAAACTGCGAGTGTTGACATTTATCAAATTGTTGACGTTTTTGAATATGCAAATTTAAAGCCAAAATTTAGTTAGTACTGTAGTTTAAAGCGTTTTTATAATTACACACGGTTGTATGAAAGTATTCTAACCGTTACTAAAGCTAAAACTTTGAATTATTTGAGTTGACGTTTTAGAGCTTTGAAGTCTGGTTGACGTTTTAGAGTAGACAATACAAAAAAAAAACGGTTGACGTTTTGTGATTTTGACGTAATGGGGGGTTGACGTTATGCCGAGTACAATGTATTTACAAATTTTCACCACTGTTCAAATTCAACAAAAACCAAAAAAAATTGTAAATTTGACAACACTGTTTATTGTTTTTACAATTTCGGTTGTTGCCGCCTTTTTAATTAAATATTTAATTGTATTGACGAAATGGTATTTAATATGACAATTCATTTGTCGTAATCTTTTTCTGTGGAGTAAGTGGCAAAGGTTTCGTTTTCCTGGGGTTTTACATACATATCTTTTATGTAAGCACTTTGAATTCAGTCGTACTTTGCATAGGATGTACGCTTTTGAAAATTTTACTCAGGAATGAATATGGACTATGCTGGCCGACCCTTCTAATACCTCCCATACAAAATTACCTTAATATTAATAGTTCCCCCCAAACTTCTAAACCGACAACTGGAGGATATAAATTGCGCCAGCTCAGTTATTTTGTAGATAAAACCTTAAAAAACTATACCCCTTTTTGGTAATTTCCATACAAATGACCGAATTCAACCTCAAAGTTTTACATACATATCTCTTTTTTGCAAGTACACTGAATACATTCATTCATAGGCGAAACATAAGAAACCATGTGAACTACCGATAGTGTTTGTTTGGAAATGACGATTATTTCCAGCCTCGCGAGTCTATGGAATGCCTATCACTGTTCTAAAAATTTTTGGATATAACTTTTTCGAACATCAATATTCCTAATAAAAAATAGTAAAAAATCTCTACACTTTACATTCTCTCTTTCCAAGGCTACTTTACTTCTCAACTTAATTTATTACCCACACGGAATACTGTGCCACTGCAGTAACCCCAAAGCAATCAATTAAAATCTTGCCGAATTATTTGTTCGCTTGACTTCAACTAATTATGCAATTTTCCAGTTATTTTCCTTCTTTTATTTGTGTTTCACATACTCAGCCATATACAATCACCTGGATAGGCTGCCCTATTCACTCTAATTGAGAGATTCCCTAACACGTATGTATGTATGTCGGTATATACATCTTTATTTATTTTTGATAAACTTGGGGGATGGTCATCAGTATCGCAGTTTAATTTAGAAAATTTTATCGACAAGTAACAACGACGCAAGTGAAACAAAATTGGAACGACCATTCATCATTGGCGCAATCAATCAAATTAAGAACATTTAATCCACACAAATTGTGTGGACACCATCAAGGTATACATGAGCATGGAGAAATAGTAATGTAAGGGCCAATGGAACGATGTCGTAAGACCTTGCAAACTTTGTATGTGTAATGATTTGGTTGATATATAAATGTTTAAAATTAATACGAAATTGTTTAATAAATATACGAGTACATTAAAAGGCGATAAGCTAACACATAATATATTGTTAAATTGTTATTAACAGATTTAAGACATTTTTTTGTATATTGTATATTCTGTGATATGTGCTCATGCTCCGACAGAGGAGAAAAGTGAAGAGGTCAAAGACGAATTCTGCGCCCAACTTGAAGAAACATATGACCGTAGCCCGGGCCATGATGTTAACATCGTGCTGGGAGATTTTAATGTCAAAATAGGCCGGGAGAACGCCTTTAGCCCAACAGTCGGAAAATTTAGTCTCCATACTGACACATCGCCAAACGGAATCAGACTGATTGATTTCTCTGCAGCAAGGAACATGGTAATTAGCAGCACACGATTTGACCACAAAAACATTCACAAGGCAATGTGGATATCTCCCGATCAAGTAACGAGAAACCAAATTGATCATGTTGTAATCGATGGAAGACACACACGTCAAGTGTCTTAGACGTACGAGTGATCAGGGGTGCGAACATCAACTCGGATCACCACCTGACTGCAGTGAAGGTGTGTACCAGGCGAAAACCCTGCGTAACCAGGCACAGAGAAAGCTGGACATAGCTAAACTGCACACCGGATAGCCAACGCCTTTTACAACCAACTCACACAACTACTTCGTGATGATCCAACTCCCGAAAATATTAGCGCGCAATGGCAATATATTGCCCACTCGATGAAAAGGACTGCGTGGTCTGTGCTGGGGTATGTGAAGCCCTTTAACGATAATGCCTGGTACGATGACTAATGCCGCGATGTCACGCGGGGACAAGATGCTGCATACAGGGCCAAACTGCACAGCCAATCGCAACGCGAGCTGTTCATGAAAAGTATAGGAAGAAGAGGCGGGAGGCAACTCGATTCTTTAAACGAAAAAAAACGAATGCTGAAAGAGCGGAATAATGTGTGCATTGCAGACTACAAGAGCAGAGGAGAAGCCCAAAATTCGAAAGAAAGATAAATGGTACTGGGAGTATGGAGCCTATTGATGTCTGGAAACTAGGCTGATGAAGACTTTATACCAATCCGAGATGATAAGTCGAGTGTCCCCCTCCGAGCCAAGCTGAGATAACATCTGTCATATCCCGTTTAAAGAACAACAAAGCCGCTGATGGTCTTCCAGCTAAGTTGTTTCAGGAGGGCAGCAGCTCATAAAGAATATGGGGCTTAAGGGGAGCATGCCAGATGATTGCAATTTCAGTATGCTATGTCCAATCTACAAAAAAGGTGACCGTAGTGAGTGTAAAAACTATCGTGGAATTAGCCTCTTACCGTTTGCGTATAAGGTCCTGTCTAGCATACTGTGTGAACGTCTAAAGGCAATTGTGAAAAACCTGATTGGACATTATCAGTCCGGCTTTAGACCAGGAAAATCCACGACGGATCAGGTTGTTTACACTATGGCAGATTCTTGAGAAAACCCATGAGAAGCAAATCGACACTTACAACCTCTTTGTCGATTACAAAGCTGCCTTCGATAACCCATCAGACATCGACTATACGAAACCATGTCTTAGTTCAGTGTTCCTGCGAAGATAATTCGTCTCTGCCGGTGTACCCTTACGAATACCAAATCCTCTGTTCAGATTGGCAAGGATCTAACTGCGCCATTCGATACGACGAGAGGTCTTAGACAGGTTGATGGTTTGTCATGCATTCTATTAAATAAAATGATGGAAAAGGTGTTAAGGAAAGCAGCAGAAAACATGTCTGGGGAAAAAGTGCAGAATATAGGGCGGGAGCCCAAAAAAAAAATGCCACAACCCCCCAAATACGCCCCAAAACACGAAAACCGAGGTCAAAGTTGGCGCAAAGGCCCGGGGGGGGGCAAAAAAGTGGGTTCTATGATGACCCCCCATGTGTGGGTACTCAAAAGAAAGATATTTTCGATTGTTTTGCGATATATACGAATCCAACGATGTTATTTTTAAGTTCCTACGGGTCTCCTGGACCGAGTTAGAGTCATTCAAATATCGGGGTTATACTAAAAAAAAATTGTAAAAATGTGAAATATCATGGAAAGAGTTAGAAAAATTTAAGGAAATAAATTTAAAAATTCTAAAAAAAAATACAAAATCTAAAAACTGCGCGATTTTTTTTAAAAAAAATAACTTTTTGTGAAAATCCCCGTAAAAATTTGAAAAAAATGGGGAAAAATCATGGAAAATTTGAATAATTTAAGGAAATGAATTGAAAAATTCCATAGAAAAATGAAATGTCATCAAAAATGTGTGAAAATTTAAATTTTTTGGAATTTTTAAGGTTTTTTTAATTAAAACAAGAAAATTAAAAAAAAATGAAGGAAACAGATGGAAAATTATAAGAAATATTTAAAAAAATTCAAGAAAAAGTCCAAAGAGAAATATTTGAAAAAGAGAATTGATTAAAAAAAGGATAAAAGTGGAAAAAATAAAGAAAAATTTGAAAAATATTTAAAAAAAAGCAATGTTTTGTAATTATTATTATTTTTTTGTTGATATATCCCTTTAAATTATTATTTGTTTTTTTTTTTAAATTAGAGTTGTAAAGGTTGAGCTAGTTGAAGCAGCGTCGCATGCAAAAATTAAAAAAAAAAATTCTTTTTGATATATTCCGGGTAAATTTTTTTTTTTTGTAAATTAGAGTGAAATTTTATATGTTGGTAGTGTAAACGCTGCAGAGTTTTTTTTTAAGAAAATCGCGCAATTTTTTTTTTCTTGGTATATCCCGGAAGTTTAAATAGCTCTAACTCGGTCCAGGAGATCCGTAGGAACCTAAAAATAACATCGGAAGGAAATAGGAAGAATAAGGAAATAAATTGAAAAATTCTAAAACAAATGCAAAATCTAAAAACTGCGCGATTTTCAAAAAAAAAAAACAATTTTTTATGAAAAACCCCGTAAAAAATTTGAAAAAAATGGAAAAAAAAATCATGGAAAGTTTGAATAATTTAAGGAAATGAATTGAAAAATTCCATAGAAAAAAGAAATGTCATCAAAAATGTGTGAGCATTTTAATTTTTTTTGGAATTTTTAAGGTTTTTTTTAATTAAAACAAGAAAATTGAGAAAAAATTAAAAAAAATGAAGGAAACAGATGGAAAATTATAAGAAATATTTAAAAAAAATTCAAGAAAAAGTCCAAAGAGAAATATTTGAAAAAGAGAATTGATTAAAAAAAGGATAAAAGTGGAAAAAATAAAGAAAAATGTTAAGAATATTTAAAAAAAGCTATGTTTTGTAATTATTATTATTTTTTTTGTTGATATATCCCTTTAAATTGTTATTTGTTTTTTTTTTTTAAATTAGAGTTGTAAAGGTTGAGATAGTTGAAACAGCGTTGCATGCAAAAATTAAGAAAAAAATTTCTTTTTGATATATTCCGGGTAAAATTTTTTTTTTGTAAATTAGAGTGACATTTTATATGTTGGTAGTGTAAACGCCGCAGTTTTTTTTTTAAAAAAATCGCGCAATTTTTTTTTTTTTTTCTTGGTATATCCCGGAAGTTTAAATAGCTCTAACTCGGTCCAATAACATCGTAACATTCGTCTCGAAAATATCTTTCATTTGATTACCCGCACATGGGGGGTCATTATAGAACCGATGGGTCTGATCGCCAACTTTGACCTACCATTCCAATGTTTAGGGACCAAGACGAAGACAATGGCATATTTTCTTTTTAATCGGGCTCCCGTCCTATATTCTGCACTTCAGCCCATGTCTGGCACCATATTTAATAAGAGCCACATGCTGCTCGCATATGCCGATGATATCGACATTATCGGTCGAACGATGCGAGAGGTAACAGCTGTTTTCTCATCAGTTGAAAGGGAGTCAGCGAAAATGGGTTTGGCAGTGAATGAGGACAAGACGAAGTTAATGGTATCATCGAACAAAGTGTCCACCCTTTGGGGACGCAGCGTGAACGTTGAAAACTATTGCTTTGAGGGAGTGGATGAATTTATCTACCTCGGATCTGCCATGAACAAAAACAACAGTGTCAGCCTCGAAATAAAACGGAGAATAGTGCTTGCCAATAGGTGTTTCTTTGGACTAAGCGAGCATTTTATAAACACCACCCTATCTCGAACTACCAAAGTCCAGCTGTACCAGGTACTAATTTTACCGGTCCTGTTGTACGCCTCCGAATCTTGTGTGCTTACACAGGCAGATGCAGCTCATCTGGCGGTGTTTAAGAGAAATATACTCGACAAAATATATGGACCGATTTGCGTAAACGGCGAGTTCAGGATTCGGATGAACCATGAGCTGTACCAGTTATACCACGACAGTGATGTTGTCAAGCGAATCAAAGTGCAACGATTGCGCTGGCTAGGCTATGCTGTGAGGATGGATGAGGAAACTTCAGCGCGAAAGGTATTCATTCAAGACCTCAAAGGCACAAAAAAGGGAAACCGCGACTACGTTGAAAGGACCAGGTGGAGGAATCACTGTTGCTGCTTGGTAGGACTGACTGGATACGGTGCGCACAAGCTCGAAGCGAATGGAAATCTCTTATCATTTCGGCTTCTGACTTAGACACTAAGATATAATTATATATGTGGTCAAGTTGTTTTTAAGGCTAATAATAATAATATTCTGTGTATGTGACGGATATTGCAATCATTCTGAATTGGGTACCTCTTTGGTAATTTTTGTCATAATTAACAGCAGTTTCAAGAGACCACTGAAAAACGAACTACACTACTCATAGCATCGAGATAACAGTCAACAATGATGAGAAGGAAACGACAAAGCAATTCCCCTTTAGCAGCCAACTATCATATATCCATTACAAATTTATAAAGCTCTGCTCGTCGCGTGTAAACGTGTGAAAATCCTCATAAGCATTTAGAATCCTTTTGACAAATAAAAATGCATCCTGATGCAATTGCATCGCTGAAGCATATGTTCGAATAACTCAATTGATACGAATGAAAAAATGCCATAAAAAATGCGAAATAAAATGATAAATTTTATTTTGATCAAACTGACAAACTATACAATGCATTATCGGGAGGATTACAACGAAATGAAAGGAGAGGGAGAGAATGTTAAAGGATATACCATTGTAGTTGATTTCAATGCTAAACTTTTATAGCATTTCAATACATATGCAATGCATTGCAATGCGACGACGAGTAAGCGTTGAATGAATGCAAACTGGTGACAGTAGTGTGTGGTAGTTAAAATGAATGAAGTAAACTTTTTTACGTTTATTGACAGTTGCCGGAAGAGGAATGTAAAAGTTGAAAGTGATGAATATTCTATCATTAGAATGGATAACCGCCAGTGAATGTACTTGCCAGCTGTATAGAGGAATTCTTAGACTTTAGTGGTATTTAGAATACCGAAATATTGTTAAAATTGTTACAATTCCTTCAAGGACTTAAACATGTTTCCTGTTGGATAAATTGTATTTACTGATAATTTTAATGAGAGGGATTTATTGAACTATTGCAATGAAAAGAAGTAAGAAAATAATAAAATGGACCCCACAAAATGTTAACGACCACCGCAAACGAATTAAGGATTATGTTTTCAGGATATGCACCTGGAATGCTAGAACACTGTATAGACCAGGTGACTCCATCCAACTGGCGGAAGTTATCGAAGAATACAAGGCTGACATAACCGCTTTAAAGGAAATCCGGTGGACGGGACACGGGTGCTCACGCATGAAGCGACATCTACTATAGTGGCCATGCGGACAAGCACGAGTTTGGTTGTGGATTTGTAGTTGGCAAAAAACTGCGACACCTAGTCTCAAGGTTGAACCCGATGAGGAATAGGAAATATGAGGACATGTCTTAGTTTGGTATTCCTGAAAAGCTGTTTCGACTTTGCAGATGTACCTTGGAAAACACCAAATCCTCGGTTAAGATTGGTAAAGGCAGGGCGATAGCCTGTCCTATACACTATTAAATATGGTTACGGAAAAGGTGATAAGAAAGGCTGGTGTCAACATGTCTGGCACCATATTCCCCAAGAGCCACATGCCACTAGGCTAAGCCGATAATATAGACATCATTGCCTGCGGGATGTTACTGCAGTTTTGAGCAAGAATGGGTTTAGCGGTCAACGAGGACAAAACAAAAATAATGATTTCGAGTCCTCTCGATGGGGACGCACCGTGGACGTTGACAATTATCGTTTTGAGGTTGTGGATGAGTTTACCTACCTCGGATCTTCAGTTAACAAGAAAAATAATGTCAGCCAAGAAATTAAGCGGAGAATAGTGCTAGCCAATAGATGTTTCTACGGACTACGGCAGCACTTTAGTAACACCACCTTATCTCGAGATACGAAGAAACAGCTATACCAGGTGTTAATTTTACCCGTTCTGTTATATGCTGCCGAATCATGGGTGCTTACGACAACGGACATACAAACCCTTAAGAGAACAAACCCTTCGAGAGAAAAGTACTCCGAAAAATATATGTGTCGACGGCGAGTTTTGCCATCGGATGAACCATGAGCTGTATGAACTTTACCACGACATCGACGTAGCTGAAAGAGTCAGATGTTGCCAGGATGGATGTAAATGCTCCAGAGAGAAAGGTGTTTGAAGGCGAACCTGAAGGACGGCGCAGAGCAGAGACACTCAAACTTCGTTGGAAGGACCAAGTTGTAGGCGACGTGCCACTATCTGCTGGGACTAACTGGAGAACACACGCAGAAGACCGAAGCCCGAATTCTTTGATACTTCAGTCCTCAAATTTATGAACCACGTTCGTAAGTTGTAATGGGCCCCTTAAGTAAGTAAGTAAGATTGATTGATTAAAAAAAAAACAAGATTATCTACAACATTTCCAGATGGTGTTTGGAGATAACTCTTAAACCAGCACAAAAAGCATAAGGGCACTTCCATGTAAAACGGACCAATACAGGACAAAATATAATTACATATTTTACATAAAAAAACGGACAAATGGAAAATGGAAAAATATATAATTTTTTTTAATTTTTATCAATTTGGCAACAGTTTGAAATGAGCACTCTCATCTCCATCTTTATACTCTAACATTTTCATATATGTATTTGTTTTATCTTGATATGTAAAAACTGTTATCTCCGGAAAGACAAAATTCTTGTTTGCTTTCTCATAAGTATTTCGGCTTTGTAGGTTTTATAATAAAAGTTTTATGAGTAAATAGAAATATATCAATTTTGTGTCACACCCGTCACCGTAAATAAGACAAAAGTTTAACTACATTTTTACTTTACATAATAAAACATTAATACTTTCCAACAATAACAATGTAAGTGCAATTTATAATATAGTGAAATTTTGTGAACATTTATTTAAATATTTAAGTATTAAGTTACCGAAAATATTTGGTCACACCCGTCCCTGGGTAAAAAATGAAGACAATATTTGGGTTTTCTTCAAATTGATTGACATGACATGACAAGATAGGCGGTAGGTATGTTAGAGAAAAATGTTAGCAGGGAAATAGTAGTAGGAAAACACTAGGTGGAGCTAATTTAAAAAAAAATTAACAGTAAAACATAAAATTTTCTATTATATTGATGTTATTATTTGATTTCTAAAGTGGGCGGAGCGGTACATTTGTATGGGAGGTATCAGAACTTTATCCTGTTATAGCTTTACTAATTACGGATCGCGTCTATTATTAATATTTATCGATGTGGGCGGTACCAGATGGGGCGTGACTAGACTTCCAGATTTATCTCTCCAAAACTGTATCCTGCTATAGCGTTACCAAATAAAGAATTTGAGTGCGATCGCGTTGGGTGGATTGATATTATTACTCGAATTCTAAAGTGAGCGGAATGATGTATTTGTATGGGAGGTACCAGAAGGGGCATGGCCATGTAGCCCATTTGCAATACCGTTAGTAGTTTGGTTATAGTGCGTACCAGCAGGACAGACAACAAAAACAAACGGACAGACGGAAATGGCTAAAACGTCTTAAAATCAAATTCGGTTCAAAGGAACCTAGGGTCTAATGTGACTCCTTCTATATGTTACACTTTTGGGTCGTATCAAAAGGCAAATACCCTCCAACCCATGGGGTGAGAGTAAAAAAAAATGTATGGAAACTACCTTAATGGTTGAAAATAGGGTGTAGAAATGTTTTGAGAAACTGTTGGGGTTTTAAAAATATAAGGGGTCGGTCATACACATGACTCCTCTAGGGTAGCAGTTAAATTTCAAAAAATTGATTTTTGTATGGAAACCCCCTTATGGGTTGAAGATGGGTATGTTTGGGAAAAATATTAGGTGGGAAAACGACTGGGAGTCGGCCACTTATTTGAATCCTCTAGGGGCGAGTCAAGGCAGTTTCGGGGCTTGTTGTGGATTTTTTGCCCCAAGACGAAAACATTCTCGTTAATAACCGAGGGCTCAATTTTTATTTCAGACCTATGGTTTCTTTTGCTTATTTTCTTAGAATTCATCGTAGGTTACGATTTTGATAATCGCTTGATCGAGAAGAAAATGTACCCACTCTAATGATGATGCATGTAAGACCGGGTCACGAAAAAAACTTCAAAAGTCGAAGGCAAATATTAAAGATCTCCTCGAGACAATTAAAAAAAAATTAATTTTCATTCCAAACCCCCCCAAAAACATCCAAAATCGTTTCTCATCGCTGCTTTAAATGATGTCGTCATAACAAAATGATGTCATACGTCAGCGACATCTATAGGACAAATATAGTACTCGTCTAGACTTAACCAGCGATGCCTTGTATGTTACGATTGAGACCCAAACAAAAACGTTGCGATACAAAACGATTTTGGATGTTTTTTGGGGGGTGGGGGAGGAAACTTTTTGTTTTCTGAAGTTGTCTTGAGGTCATCTTTAATATTCGCCCTCGACTTTGAATTTTTTTTTATATGGGGACCGACGCTGTCTAACGTAGTACAAAATTTGTCAGCTCTTTCAACAAAAGAACCTAAAACGTGACAAATTCCCCTATACAATACTTACTAACTTCAAAACGATATTAAATTATTATGGCATGTAACTTGACAAAACGAATGATGCAGAACTTCTTCTCTTTGGGGCTACTCTCACGTGCAGTTCTCAGAATTGAGTCCCAAAATCAATGAGCTTAAAAATTTTGTACTGTGTATTCTTTCAAATTATGAATTTTTATTTTTCTGATATTTTTTTAATAAAATATCTCTCTACCTTCCTCATTGCCAAATCCTTCGAATCAGGCAACACTAAATCCGTGAGTGTGTATGTGTGGTTTTAAAATTTAATGATTATGACATATTTTTACTCCTTTCGCCACCGGTATGAGCTTCGCTCAAAATCGATAGAAATCATATAAAAATGTCATATAAAGTAAAGTTATTACTCCGACGCGAGTAATAATCATTTAGGGAAGAAAATTTAATAATATTAAACGTTTTGAGTGCGCGATTGATAAGCAATTTCATTGCATACGTTTAACAGCGTGCAATCAAATGGTGATGATGTCTCAAATAAATTTTTACAACATCAAATCTTCTTAAATACTTATGCGGTATAAATATTTTAGATAACCCATTGAAAATGTTCAAAGTGATTAGTTTTCAAGCCATTTCATGGCCTATGGACTTTGGAAGTCAAATGACACCAACACCACCAACCATCCCAACTAGTTCCGTTCGCACACACACACACATGCATGGTGTCACCCGAAATGTCAAACTGAATTTCGTTATCCTTCACTCTGAGATTTGCATCAAGTACGAAGGGATGTTTGTATGTCCTGAGAGTGGACTGAGAGGGAGAAAATTGTAATAGCAAATATGAGTACTACATACATACAAACATACATATGCAAATGAAATTTATTTTCTAAATTACTCATATCATCGTATAATCCTAAGCATAAGATATATGTGCACATATGAATGCATATATACATACATACGATATACATATGTATCTCTATGCGGATTCGCAAATATAGATGTTTAGATTACAAATCATATTCATAGTCATTGAAGGCACAGTGGTTAAGGGAGAGATATATGTGCACCACATAGGCATTTGTATTGAATAAGTAGTCTTAGAGTTTTCGCGTGAATATCATTTACAATGTTTTCTATCACTCTGCGAGACCTTATGCAAAACTGCCCTTGGAAAGCTGCTACGATGGGCCATGATTAGTGGATTGGCTAAACCCAAACAGAATTAGTTCTCTTGCTTACTTACGTACTTACTCAAGTGACCCATTACCACTTACGAACGTGGTTCATAAATTAGAGGTCTGAAGTGTTAAAGAATTCCACGGGCTTCGGTTTTCTAGTTAGTCCTACCAGATGGTGGCACGTCGCCAAACACTTGGTCATTTCATCGAAGTTTGGATCTCCCTGCTCTGCGGCGTCCTTCTGGTTCGCCTGCAAACACCTTTCCCGCTGGAGCATTTACATTCATCCTTGCAACATGTCCCAGTCATCGAAGTCGTTGAATTCTGATTCTTTTAGCTGCGTCGATGGCGTGGTAAAGCTCATACAACCCATGGTTCATTCGATGGCGAAAATCGCCGTCGCACAGATATATATATCTCGGAGTAATTTTCACTCGTATACTCACAGGTTTTCTATATCCGTTGTCGTAAGCTCCAAAGATTCGGCAGCATACAACAGAACGGATAAAATTAACACTTGGTATAGCTGTTTCTAAGTATGCCGAGATAAGGTGGTGTTACTACAGTGCTGTCGAAGTCCGCAAACACATCTATTGGCGAGCACTATTCTCCACTTGATTTCTTAGCTAACAGTATTTTTCTTATTGATGGAAGATCCGAGGTAGGTAAACTCATCTACTACCTCAAAACAATACTTGTCAACGTTCACGGTGCGTCCACATCGAGAGAACACTTTGTTCATCGAAATCATTATTTTTGTTTTGTCCTCGTTGACCGCTAAACACATTTTTGCTGACTCCTTTCCCAGTGATGAGAAAACTGCAGTAACATCCAATGTCTATATTATCGGCATAGGCTAGTGGCATGTGGCTCTTGTGGAATATGGTGCCAGACATGTTGACACCAGCCTTTCTCATCACCTTCTCCATAACTATATTAAATAGTGTACAGGATAGGCTAGCGCCCTGCCTGAGACCTCTTTCCGTGTTGAATGGTTCAGATTGATCTTTACGAATGTTAACCGAGCATTTGGAGTTTTCCCAAGGACATTTGCAAAGTCGAATCAACTTTGCAGGAATACAAACTCAGACATGGCTTCATATAACTTATTCCTTATCGGAGAGTCGAAGGCAGCTTTGTAGTTGACAAAGAGGTGCTAGGTGTGGATCTACTTTTCATGATTTCTTTCCCAGGATCTGTCATATAGTGAATATTTGTTCCATCGTAGATTGGCCGCACTGATAAGGTCTAATTAGTTTTTCTTTAGTTGGATTTAGACGTTCACACGATATGTTCTTAAGGTCCTTGTACTCAATTGGTGATAGGTTCTTCCACAGTAGCTCTTACACTCAGTACGATATCCTTTCTTGTATATGGGACATAACAGACTGAGACTCCAATCCCCGGGCATGCTCTCCTCCAGCCAGATGTTCTCCATGAGCTGATGCATGCTCCTAATCAGCTCCTTCCCACCTGCCTTAAACAATTCAGTAGGGAGAACATCGGCTCCAGCCGCTTTGCTATTTTTAAGGTGGGATATTACCACACGTATCTCGCTCAGGCTCGGAGGTGGAAGTTAATACCATCGTCATAGATTGAAGCGGGGTCTACTGGAGTGGTGTCCGTATCCAGTAGATTTCTGAAATATTCTCTCTATATCATAAAACGTTATCTGGGTCCGTCACTAGCTGGCCATAGCTGTCCTTGCAGGAGAGCAGCCCTATTCCACGTATTCTCGCCCTTACTCTTTGGTCCACTTCCCGTCTACTTCGGAGCCACTCAGTGCACTCATCGTGTCTCTTCTTCAGCTCCTTTTTCCGTCTTAAAAACCGAGTTCCCTTTCGTCTCTTTTACCTGTGACGTTCACGAACAGTTCGCGTTGCCATTGGCTGCAGTTTCGCCCTGTATGCAGCACCCGTCTCCCTCGTGGCATTGCGACATTCATCATCTTCTTGAGACAGCTTTGAGTACCCAAGTACGATTCTCGCAGTCCGTTCTATGGAGTCGGCTATATATTGCCACTGCGAGGTAATATTATCAGCGGTTGGAGCATTCCGTAGTAGTTGAGTTAGGTGGTTGGCCTAGGCATCCGCTACCTCTGTGGTCCGGAATTTACCGATGTCCAACTTTCGTTGTGCCTGGTTAAGTACTTTTTTCGCCATGCTTAGCCTTGTGCGTACCTCAACTGCGGTAAGGTTGTGATGGGAGTCAATGTTCGCACCCCTGATCACTCGTACGTCTAGATCACTCGATGCGTGCCTTCCATCGATTACCAGGTGATCTATCTGATTCCTCGTCATTTGATCTGGAGATAACCATGTTGCCTTATGATTATTTCGGCAAAAGTGCAGAATATGGGGCGGGAGACCAAAAAAAATCCACTCCCCCCCAAATACGCCCTAAACACGAAAATCAAGGTCAAAGTTGGCGCTAAGGCCCACGGGGCCCGGGGAGGCCAATAAAAGGGGCCCCTTGGGTTCTATGATTACCCGCCATGTGTTGGTACTTAAATGAAAGATACTTTCGAGACGAATCCAACGACGTTATTTTTAAGTTCCTACGAGTCTCCTGGGCCTAGTGAAAGCCATTTAAATTTCCGGGATATACAAAAAAAAAATTGAAAAAATGTGAATCATGGAAAAAATTAGAAAAATTTAAGGAAATAAATTGAAAAATTCAAAAAAAAATAGAAAATCTAAAAAACGCGCGATTTAAAAAAAAAAAATTTCTCAAAAAAACCCCGTAAAAAATTTAAAAAAAGCGAAAAATCATGGAAAATTTAAATAATTTAAGGAAATGAATTGAAAAGTTCCACAGAAAAATTAAATGTCATCAAAAATGTGTAGAAATTTTATTTATTTTTAAATTTTTAAGGTTTTTTTAATTAAAAAAAGAAAAGTGAAAAAAATGAAGGAAACAAATGGACAATTTCCAGAAATATTTAAAAAAAATTCAAGAAAAAGTCCAAAAAGAAATATTTGAAAAAAGAAAATTGATTAAAAAAGGAAAAAATTAAGAAAAATTTGAAAAATATTTAAAAAAAGGCTATGTTTAGTAATTTTTTTTTATATATCCCTTTAAAAGTTTTTTTTTTTAATTTGATTTGTAACGGTTGAGAAGGTTGCAGTAGCGCCGTAGGCAAAAACGCGCGATTTTTTTAAAAATAATTTCTTTTTGGTATATTCCGGAAAAAATATTTTTTTGTTGTAAATAAGAGTGAAAATTGATATGTTGGGTGTAAAAGCGCCGCAGCCGAAAATTGCGCGATTTTTTTAAAAAATAATTTTTTTTTGGTATATCCCGGAAATTTAAATGGCTCTAACGCGGTCCAGGAGACTTTAAAATAAATTTATCATTGGATTCGTCTCGAAAATATCTTTCATTTGAGTACCCGCACATGGGGGTCATCATAGAACCGAAAGGGGCCCCTTTTTGAACCCCCGGGCCCCATGGGCCTGAGCGCCAACTTTGACTTCCGCCAGTTGGAATGGGGGCATCTGGTCTATACATTCCAGATGCATATCCGCAAATCATGGTCCTTAATTCGTTTGCGGCGGTCATTAACTTTTTGGGAGATCCTTTTTATTCATTTCTTACTTCTTTTCACTGCAATAGTTCAAACTTCGGTGGCGGGCTGCAAGCCCAGCGCACCACGTCATAGTTTTCTCCTCCTGCCAGGATTTTATTTTTTACTTTAAGCTATGTTAATTTTTTACCCTCCATACATTCGATTTACATATCGATTCTGTAATTTTTTCGTAATATTTGATAACTGATTTCGTGAACTCATTTAAAACTCTTTTTCCGCGACGAATTTCTCTGTAATAACATAATATCCTTTAAACAAAATCCCTCTTCGAATCACTGTTCGAATCACTGCCACGATGAAGTAATCGTTGAAAGCATTTGCTTAAATTTGCATACAGACTCTATTAAAGTCGATGGCTGTGCACTCACTCGTATGTCTCTGAACCACCCACCCAGCAAAGCTCCTTGTTTAACTCACCCAGGGTGATGCTCATGATAATGCTCATTATAACCATAAGCTGTCATGTGCGACTGTGTGTGTGTGTGGTTGGTTGGGTATCTCAGCGTGGCCACATAAGTCACAACGACAAATGTGAGTACAAGTGAAATCCATCCACAGCAATTCATCCGTTCAATACTCACTACTGTTCGTTGCTGCCAAATGTCGTGTAGCGATAAAGGATTTCAATTTCACTGCTTTGCTTTTTTTTGTGCCTAACAAAATCTCAATTTGCGTTAGTCTTCATGCCTGTAACTATTCAGATTCGCCCACTTTGTAATAGTTCAAGCTTTTTTTTTTTTTTTTTCATTTCAAAATTCAAGATTTATATTTCCTTTGAATCGCCTTCAATTTAATATTTTGCCTATAGTTCATTGTAGTAGTAGTGATTTTATGCAAATTTTGAAAGTGGTTCTTCCTTTTCGCTATCGTATGAAATAAAGGATTCTCATAGTGAATGGTGGTTGTAATTTGCAATTGTGTTTGGGAAGTGTGTGTGTGTGTGTTTGTTAGTGCAGTAGGAAGGATTGGAGATATCTATAGGGCTGTAGCTAATGCCAAAGTCACAATGATCTAGATGGTATTAGATATGAATAACTTATACATATTTGGTAACAGAGGAGAAAAATCAATAATATTTGATTTCTTTTCAGTTTCATTAAAACTGCTAAGATACTACAATACTAAAACAAACATCAAGATGTGTTGCAATACTCACACAGCTGGACAGAAGCTTAAATGGTTTTAATGTAACTTACCTGAAAATAAAATACAAAAAAATGTATTAAGTTTAAATTATAACAAAAATATGTTACGGAATTTGTTATCCAATGAAGGTGGTAATCTATTTTTATCCAAAAACAAATATTTTCCATTGATAGAAATTCGACGGCAGTATTTTTTTATATAATACTTTTAATATCGTCACTCTTAGTGATGTGGATATTTATCATTTTGTAAGCCATAAAAGAAGACGAGTTGGGCCTAGAGTGTTGAAAACCGAAACAGAAAACCATCCAACTGGTTGTTTTTTCTTCGAAAACGTATTCCGGTTTCTTAAAAATTTCGAATACCAATTTCGAATACCCGGTTTAATCGGTTTTTTTAAGGTCGGTTAACCGGTTTTTCAGATACGACCATTTTCACAGATTTGTTCGAGGCAAATAACCTTAGAAGGTTGTATATTACTTACATACTTAGCTGGCCCTTCTTTGGAATCCCATTGGATTATATACCGCACGTAAAAAAATATTGTAAGCGCCTCGATCTTCTGCGCTTCTTCTCCAGTTAGTCAGACCGAGTTCTGTAAGGTTCTCAGTAACCTGGTCTTTCCAACGGAGTTTTGGTCGCACTCTTCTGCGCCGTCCATCGAGTTCATTGTCGAAGACTTTTCGAGCTGGAGCATTTTCGTCCATGCGTACAACATGACCTAGCCAACGCAACCGTTGCACCTTAATGCGTTTGACCACGTCAATGTCAGTGTACAGCTCGTACAGCTCATGATTCATACGACGCCGATACTCTCCGTTAACGATGATGGGCCCATATTTTTTTCGGAGTATTTTCTCTCGAAAACCGCCAGAACTGATTCATCCGTTTGTGTTATAACCCAGGATTCTGAGCCATACATTAAGACAGGTAGAACCAGTATCTGGTATAGCTGGAGTTTTGTTCGTCAAGAGAGGGCTCTGTCATTGAATCGCTTGCTTAGTCCGTAGTAGCATATATTTGCAAGCAGGATTCTTCTCCGCATTTTTAGGCTGACATTATTTGCTTTGTTGATGGCGGAGCCTAGGTAGACAAAATTATCTACCACCTCGAAATTATAGTTGTCAACGTTCACGCAGTTTCCCAAACGAGTAGATTCTTTGTTCGTTGAAACTAATAACTTCGTTTTGTCCTCGTTCACCGTTAGGCCTGCTGCAGTCACATCCTGCAGTTTTCGGCCGATGATGTCTACGTCATCAGCGTACGCGAGTGACATGTGGCTTTTGTTGAATAAAGTGCCACTCGTGTTTACTGCAGCATTTCTCATTATCATCTCCGTCACAATGTTGAAGAGATCGCACGATAGGCCGTCGCCATGTTTTAGGCCTCGTCTGGTATAGAATGGCTCTGTAAGGTCCTTGCCAATCTTCACTGAAGACTTCGTGTCAGTCAGCGGCAATCCGCAAAGACGTATCAGCTTCGCTGGAATACCAAACTCAGCCATGGCGTCGAGTAATTTCTGCCGTATAGGGCTGTCGAAGGCAGCTTTATAGTCGACGAAAAGATGGTACGCATCGATCTGTTTCTCTTGGGTCTTTTGCAGGATTTGCCGAAGTGTGAAAATCTGGTCAGTTGTTGATTTTCCAGGTCTAAAGCCACTTGGGACCGGCCGTGGCATAGTGGTTAGAATACGCGACTACAATGCCGGAGATCGCAGGTTCAAACCTGCCTCCAGTCATCTTAAAAGAAAAAAAATAAATAAAATTTTCTTTCATTGTCGGCTCTCCTCGAATGTTGTTGACAGCAACTTCGCAGTATTAAGCGTCGATTCAATCGTCGTGTCTAGTAAGAGCTTCTCAAACAGTGACGTTCGCATTCGTCGATAAACAAGTAGGTGCCGTTAGCTGTGAATCTAAAAATAGAAAGCGTGTTAATTCACAACAACGCGAGAAGCTATCCCATACCTCATTCATGGGGTGCAAAGGGAAATTAAAAAAAAAAGGCACACTGGTAAGGCCCGATCAGGTTGGATAACACTGACCTTAGTTTTTCACATAGCACACTCGACAAGACCTTATATGCGATGGGTAAAAGGCTGAACCCGCGGTAGTTGGAGCACACACTTCAATCACCTCTTTTCAACACAGGACATAATACGCTTACATTCCAATCGTCGGGCATGCACTCTTTAAGCCAAATCGTGCGCAGGAGCTGGTGCATGCTCGTTATCAGCTCCTCGCTAACCGGACTTGAAGATCTCTGCATGCAGACCGTCGGCACCGTCTGCTTTGTTGTTTTTCAGCCGCGTTATTGCTCTCCTTACCTCGGCTTGACTTTTGGCGTGATAACTTCACGTGCGCTGCCTTCTGGAATCAGCAGTTGCTGGAAGTGTTCGCTCCATATGTGCAGCACACTCTGCGTATCCGTGACCAAATTTCCATCATTGTCCTTACAGGAGGGGAGCCCATTACCGTAGCCTTTGGCTCTTACTTTCTGGTGAAATTCCGGGCCTCACCCTTCATCTGACGTTTGTTTCGCTTGAATAGCTGTCTCGCCTGTTTTACTGTCTCCTTGTGCCGGACCCCAACAGCCTGGGTTACAATTGGCGTTGCCCTGTTGCCCTGTAAGCAGCATCCTGTTCCTCAGACGCTATGCGACATTCTTCATCGTACCAGGATTCATCTGAGCGCCGTTTTTCATATCCTAGCACGGTTGTTGCGACGGTTGCCATGGAATGCGCAATATGCTGCCACTGTGTATCGGGAACGTCAGAAGTAGAGGCGTTGTGTCGTAAAAGTTGGGAGAGCTGGTGGCAGTAGCTATCTCTGCGGTTTGCAGCATTGCGATGTCCAGCATTCTTTGTGTTAGCCAAGTTGCCTTGTGGATATCTTTGTGTTGGAATCTGGTTCCACTCACTACCATGTTCCTTCCCGCTGCGAAGCTAACCAGCCTAAACCCGTTGTTTAACTTGTCGGTATGCAGGCTGAATTTACCGATCGATGGACCAAGAACATCTTCCCTTCCTATTTTTGCATTAAAGTCTCCCACAAATTTTAATGTCGACTATGAAACCACATCCAAATTTGTGTCTTTCTGCATGGCACCTGTAAAACATGTCACAGTTCTTCCGTCGTGTGCATCCCTGTCCCGTCCATCTCATTTCCTGTATGGCGGTGATATCAGCCTTATAAAGGGTGTCCCAACAAGAACGCAATTTTTAAATCTGGCAACATTCGAAGTGTCATTGTTTGACATTTGAACAATTGTTATTGTTTGCTAGTAGAAGGTACGAGGTTAGTAAAAATGGAGCGCTACACGAATGAACAACGCTTTCTCATTGTGAAATTGTTTTACCAAAATGGTGAAAGTTTTGCGACTACAGTTCACTGATTTTGCCGCTAAAATCACCTTCAGTGACGAGGCCCATTTCCATCTTGATGGCTTCGTCAATAGGCAGAATTGTCGCATTTGGGGTGAGGAAAATCCTCGAGTGATTCACGAGAAGCAAATGCATCCTCAACGTGTCACTGTGTGGTGTGGTTTTTGGGCTGGAGGAATCATTGGACCAGCAAAGCCGCGGCGGCCATCTGCACGATATATTGTTCCATACATAACCTCATTCTGTCTACTTTACGATATAATAAAGTTTCACGATTTTTTTTAATATCTGTGTTTTATTTAAAATTTAAAAATTGCGCTCTTGTTGAGACACCTTTTATTTGTCGAGGACATCCGCCAGTTGGATAGAGGCACCATCTATGTATAGAGTTCGGACATTCCAGGTGCATATCCTTAAATCATGGATCGTTTGCGGGGGTCGTCAACATTTGGGGGGATTCTTTTCTTTTCTTCGTGCTAAGTGATCCTTACCAGTATAAATATTTTGTAAAATTTAGTAATGGGATGGTAAATGGGCAGGATAGCTTAACACCTTCTAGTACCTCCTTTACATATACATACAATTAAAATTTCTCCTACAACTTTCAAACGGGCAAATAAAGGATATTTAAATTTGTCAGTTAATTGTTCTTTGAACAGTAGGCAAAACTTAAAAAAAAACCGAAACCATATGCCCAGAGATATTCAATTTATCTTTTTACTTTTTTTGGGGAATTTATGTTTCGGTACACTGTTTAAGATAACTCTAAAACTAATGATTAGGATATAATTGAGATTAAATAGACTTTGAAGTTTGTAATTCAATTTAGGTCATTTTGGTATATTTGTCGAACGAATGGTTCTTGAGCTGGGCTGAAATCAGCGAAACAAAATTTTCGAAAATTAAAATTTTAAAAATAACCATTAAAGAAAAAAAACCTTCGGCAGTTTTTACAATAGCGGAAGGTATTAAAACAAATTTGTTGCATAGAGTGCGTAATTTTTATAATACACAAAACATCTCTTTGTACAAATTAAAATATTTTTCGAAATGTAGTGTCGACCTTGTGAATCGCTTTAAGTAATCGTAATTCGTGAACTCTATTCTGTCTTTAATCCAATTAAAGCCAATAACTAAAATTGCACAATCGTTTTTAAGCAATCGCAAAAATTCACAATCTTATGCCAATATGCACATTAAGCCGGGTCGATCTATATGGAGAAAAAAAATATATGAATGTTACCGCCTTATATGATCAGTCTTATAAAAACAAATTCGGAGGTGCAAAATTTTTATTTTTGTGGGCGTGGCAAAAACGCCGGTTTTGACGTTTTGTCCATAACTTTGTTATTCGCTGCCCGATTCTTAACTTTTATATATCGTTGAAGATGGATTAACAAGAGCTTTGTTATTAATATAGTTACTTAAAACTATGACGTCATATTCCAGTGGTTCTCAACATTGTATCCTTAAAAACCCCCATAATCATAAAATTTTCTGATGCAGATTTGAAGCCCTGTAGAAACTATAAAATAATTGCGAAATAGACGTTACATTTTCTTCATAAACAAAAAAGTTATATCGATTTAACATTTTAGTACATATGATAGTTCGAAGTAGATTTGTATAAAAAGTTTTGTTTGCTCTACCAAAGATTTCCTCATGATCCGATATGGCATTAAGCGTCATCATACTTAATTTACATTGGTCGCTAAAAAAAATCTTTGGAAGTTCTTCAGTTAGATAGTATTCCGATTATTTGGTATTTTCGAATATTGATTTTTATTTGTTTGAACTTTATTTATTTTGCGTTTTATAACAAACGAATGTAATAAAAATAAACAAATGTATATTTCGCATTATCACATGTACTGACTTTTTAAATCAATATAACTTTTTTGTTTATGAATAAAAGTTAACGGTTTTTTCTAAAATCGTTAATAGTTTTTCAAGGCCTTCAAAAAATTATATGCTTAGGGGGGTTTTTAAGAATACAATGATGAGAATCCGGCGTTTTTGCCGCGACCACAGAAAAAAAATTTTCGCTCCCCTGAAATTGTTTTTACTTAATTTTTCATAAAAGGCGGTAACATTGACAACTTTTTTTTTCGACCCGGCTTAATGCACATGCAATACAAAATTCCAAATGTTTCGAATACAACTTGTTCTCTCAAGGATTTGATTTATACGTTTTTGTATTCAAGCCAAAAATTTCAATTGAAAATGGAATGAAATGAAACGAAAAAAAAATACACACACAAAATCCATAAATGAAGCCAATGAAGCTTATTTCCTGCAATTCATCAAAATGATAAAGTACTTTATGAAATAAAATATGGTTTTTGATAAATAAATAATAAAAAAAAATAAACACTTTGTAGGAATTTATAAGAAATTAAATTCGACGAGGATGGGATTCGAACCCACGCGTGCAGAGCACATTGGATTAGCAGTCCAACGCCTTAACCACTCGGCCACCTCGTCACTTGACAGCGTAGTGTCAAAAGCTCATCATTAATTGGCAGGCCTCAAACTGTTGGCCGTAGCTTTTTTTTTTTATTTCGCACATTTTAATTTTGTTGCCGGTTTTTTATTTGTTGTTGTTATTTTTACCTTTTTTGTTGTTGTTGTTGATAACTTAACTAGTGATGTTTGTGGCTTTCCAGTCGAAGAATGGCGAAGAATGTATCTTTGCCATAACAACAACAGTTGGCTGTAGCAAGAACAACAATAAAAGCGGTAACAAAGCATGAACTATCATCATCATTATCATCATCATTATCGTCATTATCATCATCATCATCATTATCGATAAGCGTTCTGAGTTTTTGTTTTCGTTCGCTTAAACTTTTATTTGTGTGACTGCGGTCGGACGGACGGACGAACACACGGATGGATGAGTATCTTGTGCTTGTTATGCCCCTCTAAAGTGCGAGTAAAATGTTCTATTTTTAGATTTGTTTGTCGCGTTAATTAAACAATAGTATTTGTTTAATTATGATGTTGCGATTTAGGGGTGACAAACTCGTAACCGCTTAACCGGGTTTTTTATACCCTCAGGTATATATCATTTGATACGACCCAAAAGTGTAACTCATAGAAGTAGTCACTTTAGACCCTAGGTTTCTTTGAAGCAAATTCGATTCATGACTTTTTAAGTCGTTTGAGCCATGTCCGTCTGTCTCTCTGGCAGTCCCGCCCACTTTAGAAATCAAGTAATAATATCAATACACCCAACGGGATCGTAACCAAATTCTGTATTTAGTAAACCTCAAGCAGGAAAAAAAATTTGTGAAAAAATCTGGAAGTCTAGACACGCCCCTTCTGGTACCTCCCATACAAATATACCATTCCGCCCACTTTAGTAATGGAGTAATAATATCAATAGACCTAACTCGATCGTGCCCAAGCTCTGTATTTAGTAAATCCTTACAGAACACAGTTTTAGAGAAAAACTATGGAAGTCTTGACACGCCTCTTTTGGTACTTCCCTTACAAATGTACCTTTCCGCCCACTATAGTGATGGAGTAATAATATCAATACACCCAACAGGATCGTACCCAAATTCTGTGTTTTGTTAAGCTATACAAGATAAGGTTTTGGAAACAAATTGGAAGTCTAGCCATGTCCCTTCTGGTAGCTCCCATACACATCTGGTACCGCCCACTTTAGAAATCGATTAATATTATTAATAGACCTAACGCGATCGCGCCTAAATTCTGTATTTAGTAAAGCTATAACAGGATAAAGTTTTGAAGAAAAAAATCTGGAAGTCTAAAGACGCCCCTTCTGGCCCCCCATACTAATGTACCACTCCGCCCACTTTGAAGATGGAGTAATAATATCAATACACTCGACATGATCGTACCCAAATTCTGTATTTTGTAAAGTTATAACAGGATAAAGTTTTGGAGAAAAAATCTGGAAGACTGGACACACCCCATCGGGTACCACTCATACAAAAGTACCATTCCGCCCACTTTAGAAATCGAATAATAATATCAACACACCCAACAGGATCGTAACCAAATTCTGAATTTTGTTAAGCTATAACAGGATAAAGTTTTGGAAACAAATTGGAAATCTAGCCACGCCCCTTCTGGTACCTCCCATACAAATTTACCTTTCCGCCCACACTAGAGATGGAGTAATAATATCAATACACACAACAGGATCGTACCCAAATTCTGTAATTTGTTAAGCTATAACAGTATTACAGGAATAACGTATTACAGGAATAGCCACAAACCGCATCAAGGCGAAATATTTTGTGATCATGACCCGACGAAAGATAAGGACGATGATCCATTTTACGAGCGCCTAGAGGAAACGTACTACCGCTGCCCTGGCCACGACACTAAAATTGTTCTGGATGACTTTAATGTAAAAACAGGAAGGGGAGATGTTCTTGGTCCATCGATCGGTAAATTACAACCTGCATACCAACACGTCAGACAACGGGATTAAGCTGGTTAGCTTCGCAACAGGAAAGAGCATGGTAGTGAGTGAAACCAGATTCCAGCAGATTGTGGATATCTACAAGGCAACTTGGCTATCCCCCGATCAAAACATTAAAAATCAAATTGTCCAAGTGGTAATTGTTGGCAAGCATGCATCTAGTCATGGACGTGCGTGTGATCCCTGGTGCTAATATTGGCTCGGATCATTACCTGGTTGCTGCCAAGGTGCGCACAAGATTGAGCAGACCAAAACACGCACGTAACCAGAAAGCTGGACATCGCGAAGCTGCAAACTCCACCAGAGCTAGCCACTGCCTACTTCAACCAGCTCTCCCAACTTCTAAGACACAACGCCTCTACTTCTGACATTCCCGCTACACAGTGGCAGCATATTGCGCATACCATGGCAATCGCCAAAACAACCGTGCTAGGATATGAAAAATGGTGCTCAGACGTATCCTGGTACAATGAAGAATGTCGCATAGCCTCTTAGGAACAGGATGCTGCTTACAGGTCAACAGGGCAACGCCAATTGTAACCCAGGCTGTTGTGGTCCGGCACAAGGAGACAGTAAAACAGGCGAGACAGCTATTTAAGCGAAAAATAACGCCAGATGAAGGAACGGGAGAACGAGGGAGTAGAACGATACAGGAATAAAGGTGAGGCCCGAAAATTTTACCAGAAAGTAAGAGCAAAAGGCTACAGTAATGGGCTTCCCCCCAGTAAGGACAAGGATGGAAATCTGGTCACAGATACACAGAGTGTGCTGCATATATGGAGAGAACACTTCTTACAACTGCTGGTTCCCGTAGGCAGCGCACGTGAAGGTATCACGCCAATTGTCGACGACGGTTTAGATTGCCCACCACTAGGTCAAGCCGAGGTAAAAAGAGCAATATCGCGGCTGAAAAATAACAAAGCAGCCGGTGCCGACCGACTTCTGGCAGAGCCCTTCAAATCCGGAGGCGACCAGCTGATAACGAGCATGCACTAACTCCTACGCACGGGTTTTCTTAACGAGTGCATGCCCGGTGTTTGGAATCTTAACGTATTATGTCCTGTGCTGAAAAAAGGTGATCCAAGTGTGTGCTCCAACTATCGCGAGATCGGATTTTTACCCATCGCATATAAGGTCCTGTCGAGTGTGCTATGTAAAAGACTAAAGCCAGCGTTATCCAACCAGATCTGGCCTTATCAGTGTGGCTTTAGATCTGGTAAATCAATAACTGACCAGATATTCACACTTCGGCAAATTCTGGAAAAGACCCAAGAGAAACAGATCGACACGTACCACCTTTTCGTCGACTATATACTGGTTCTACCTGTCTTGATGAATGGTTCAGAATCCTGGGCTTTGACCCAAGCGGATGAATCAGTTCTGGCAGTAAT
Source organism: Muscina levida (assembly GCA_964034835.1). Taxonomy (NCBI): domain Eukaryota; kingdom Metazoa; phylum Arthropoda; class Insecta; order Diptera; family Muscidae; genus Muscina; species Muscina levida. The sequence continues at coordinate 156,428,851 of OZ035880.1, forward strand.
CGAGAGAAAAATACTCCGTAATATATATGGGCCCATCATCGTGAAAGCAGAGTATTGGCGTCGTATGAATAATGTGCTGTACGAGCTGTACACAAACATTGACGTGGTCAGATGCATTAAGGTGCAGCGGTTGCGTTGACTAGGTCATGTTGTACGCATGGACGAAAATGTTCCAGCTCGAAAAGTCTTTGACAATGAACTCGATGGACGGCGCAGAAGAGGAAAACTCCGTTGGAAAGACCAGGTTACTGAGAACCTTACAGAACTTGGTGTGACTAACTGGAGAAGACGCGCAGAAGATCGAAGCGCTTATAATATTTTTCTACGTGCGGTATATAATCCAAAGGGATTGCAAAGAAGTGTCAACTAAGTAAGTAAGTGTATGCGTATGAAAATTTCACTCCGAAATTACCTTTTCTAGTAACTCCAATAAGAAATTACTTATTTTTGTAAAATTATTGTATCTTCTATAGCTTCCAAACGCACAACTCCAGGATATTTGTAATTTCAATAACTCAGGACAAAAACAATACCATATATAGAATAAGGGTATTTATCAATCAGTTCACCTGACTGAAATTTCTATACTGATGTTTGTTTGGTATTACTAAAAATAATGTATTTCGAACTTTTAACATAACTTTTTCAGTATTTCGATATTGAAAGGTGGCTGGACGAACAAACTCATAGAATTTAAATCTAAATCCTTTTCTGTCGATGCCATACTCTTTGCAAACAAAGAAGTTTTTGCAATATCATCTATACTAATTTAGATTTTCTCTAGATTTCTCAAATCTACAACTCATTTTACTTTAAAAGCGTTAACAAGGAAAATTCACTAAGACAATCAGTACATAGCCACAATTGTGAAATGTTACACAAGGACCTATAATAGACGGCAGGAGTCATTTGTACTACTCAAAATGTGATGGCGCCAAATATCTTCATTGTAGGATAAGCTAAACAAAAAAGAAACCAAACGAACCAAAAAAAACGCACACAGCAAAAAAAAAAAGGGAATAGCAGCAATAGGAAAGAAAAACTAAACAAAAAAAATCGCATAGTGCCAAAGGTATCACACAAACGATAATTTATATCCTTAAAGTTTTGCGTGTTTCAGGGCAGGGAAATTAACAAGAAAATGCCAATCGCTTTGGATAACAATTCAAGAGAATTTTTGGTTTTTTTAAAAATTATCTGAAAAGGATATATTAGTATAGAATTTTACGGTGGGGGCATTTAAGAAAGAATCTTTAGGGGGGAATTTTCTATGGGCAGAATTTTTATTATTTTCCAAAATGAAGTAATGCGATTGTTAATGGGTAGTATTGCACCAACCCTTCTGGTACCAGCCATACAAAATGACCTATTTTTATATAAATAATATTTCTCCAATAATTTCTAAACGGACAGCTGGAGGACATTTAAATTTGGTAAGTTTAATTATTTTATAATAACGGACAGTTTTTATTCCAAAACTTTTTCCTTAACAACACAAAATACAGAATATGTGCACGATCGTGTTGTATTTATTAATATTTTTACTCCATCTCCAAAGTGGGCGCAGTGGAACATATGTATAGGAGGTACCACAAGGGATGTGGCTAGACTTCCAGATTTTTCTCCAAAACATTATCCTGCTTGAGCTTTACTAAATACAGAATTTAGGCACGTTAGGTCTATTAATAATATAAATCGAATTCTAAAGTGGGCCGAGTGATACATTTAAATAGGAGGTACCAGAAGGGGCACGGCTAGTTTTTTTTTCTCCAAAACGTTATCCTGTTATAGCTTTATAAAATACGGAATTTGGGCACGATCGTGCCGAGTGTATTGATGTTATTACTCCATATCTAAAGCGGGCGGAGTGATATATTTGTGTGGAAGGTACCATAAGGGGCTTGGATAGACTTCTATTTTTTTTCTCCAAAACTTTATCCTGTTTTAGCTTAACAAAATACAGAATTTGGGCACGATCGTGTTGTATTTATTAATATTTTTACTCCATCTCCAAAGTGGGCGGAGTGGAACATATGTATAGGAGGTACCACAAGGGGTGTGGCTAGACTTTCAGATTTTTCTCCAAACTTTTATCCTGCTTGAGCTTTACTAAATACAGAATTTAGGCACGATCGCGTTAGGTCTATTAATATAATTAATCGATTTCTAAAGTGGGCGGTACCAGATTGGTATAGGAGGTACCAGATGGGGCGTTGCTAGACTTACAGTTTTTTCTCCAAAACTGTATCTGCTATTGTTTTACTAAGTAAAGAATTTGGATACGATCGCGTTGGATTTATTGATAGTATTACTCCATATTTATATTGGGCGGAAAGGTACATTTGTATGGGAACCACCTGAAGGGAAGTGGCTAGACTTTTAATTTTTTTTCCCAAGATTTTATCCTGTTATAGCTTTACTAAAATCAGAATTTGGGTACGATCCCGTTGGATGGTATTGATGTTAGTACTCGATTTCTAAAGTGGGCGGAATGACGTATTTGTATGCGAGGTAACAGAAGGGGTGGGGCCATGTAGCCCATTTGTAATAACGTAAGTAGTTTTGGGGAAATATCAACTCGTGCAAAATTTCAAAACAGTTGGTTGCCTCTCTCGAAAGTTATTGTGCGCCGCAGCCGGACTGCCAGAGAGACAGACTTAAAAAGTCATGAATCGAATTTGGTTCAAAGAAACCTAGGGTCTAAAGTGACTCCTTCTATGTGTTACACTTTTGGGTCGTATTAAATGATATATGTATACCCTCCTACCCGTAGGGTGAGGGTATAAAACTATACTGAAATTCCACTGATATTGTGCTTTGGGTCGATAATTTTGAATCCGGATCCAAATTTAAAAATAAAAAATGGCGGCCCCTTTTCTCAAATAATGCTTGAATTTAACTAACTTGAAACATATAGATTTTAACATGATTAACCTTAAAATGTTTAAATATATATTGGTCTACAATAATGCACTTCGGAATCCAAATTCAAAATTTTAAATAATTTTTTTTTAAAAATACCTCAACATCTACAACAAATATCTCGAAATCTATAAGAGATATGGTAAAACCAAACACAAACTTTTATGGGTTTTCACTTCAGCTATTGGACGACATATTACTAGTTATACTGACTATACAAGAAAAGTACTCAGCGGCAAAAAATAACTAAATTGAGTACAAATTCGAACTTTAACCTCATTTCGGCACAGCCTAATTTCTAACTATCGACACGAAATTTAAAACAATATATTCGTTATTTTCGACAAAAAAAACAATCCTAAGGTGAAAAGTAATGACTAACATCGCTAATATTACCTATTTTTAACGAAATGCGAAAATATGCCTTATAAGGGAAACCCTAAAGCTCTTTGTGAATAATGAAAGTGGTAAAGTGTTCCAATCATATTGGTTGTTTACAGAAGTTGTTTAGACAAGCAGTAAGTACTTTTTTGGTTAAGTTTGCAAGTAAAAACTTTGAATATTAGTCCAAAAAAACTGATTTTTTTAAAGTTAATAGTGGTGTTTGAGAGCTATTTAATACCCCTAGACATTTTCAGATTGCAAGGGTTTGTTCAAAGAAGTTATTCGTTGTTACCTAAACTATAATTTCACTGAATAGAGTATGCAAACAATTTGGATTTCCTACTACTTATATTAAAAAATTTTTAAATTTTTTATTTTTTTTTCGAAGTTTTTAAAAAATTAACAAGAGAAGTCTAATTTATTTGGGAAATACTAAAATAGTAATTTATTAAGAGGACTATTAGCTCCAACTTTGCCTAAGGATAGAAAAGGCTATATTCAAAACTGTAGGAACGTTTGGCCAAAAACTGACGTCACCTTTTTTAGAGAGACCCCAAGAGTTTTAAAATGTGGTAGCCAATCTAACCGAACTGAGCTAGAGTTTTACTCAGCTCCGGTAATACTATCGAACCTGTATAGTCACGTTCGGGTGTTTTTCATAAAAATTTGATTTTGTATCATGGTGTAATTCTTTAACGTTTGGGATGAGGTCTTTAGTCAGAAACTGTAGTTTTCGTAATGCATAAATAATATTAAAGTTATAATGTTTGAAATCCGCATCATAATCCAATTAGAAATTCAATTTCATTGTATTCTGACAACTCCTTTTATTTTTTTCCAATGCTAGTTTGGGAACGGTGCAGTGTGCGCATTACCGCCCATTGATCGAAAATTAAAATTTTATCTGCACATTCATGTTACTGTTGCCGAGTACTATCTGTGTATCAAATAGCATTTCCCTCGCCCTTAAAAAACATTTTTCACGCACACTCCGCTCATTGGGTAAAAAAAATAAAAAAATATATAGCTTACAGTAATTTCCATACGGTATACTAACTGGAAATGGAAAAAAGAAAAATTTTGTAGGAAAATTCGTAAAATTCCGGAAAAATTTACATTTTTTTACGAAATTTTGCATATTATCGTATGATTTGATAATTTTGGACAATGTAACAGTGTAAAATTTCGGATAATTATTCCAAAATGACTTTCGGAATGAAGAAATAGAAAAATTCTCGGTGGAAAACTCGGAAAATTCTGAAAAAACTCGAAAAATTTGGATTTTTTTGGAAACATTTTGCACAGCAAATTGAATTTTTGTATTACATTTTGTTCCGTTGTGGCTTTTTTATGAAAAAATTTAAATTTTTTTTCAACGAAATTATACATTTTTTTGTATGTTTTGATAATTTTGAATGATGTAAATCTGAAAAATTTCGGGTAATCATTCCGAAATGACTTCGAATGGAAAAAAAGAAAAGTTTTGGATTTTTTCGACGAAATTTTTCATTGTATCGCTTGATTTGATGATTTTAGACGACGTAAAGATGGAAAATTCGTTATGATGCTTGAAAAATTTCGATATATTGTGAAATTTATTATGTTAAAAGATTAAACGCGAAATGGTCGAACAATTTCAAAATCTTCTGCATAAGCATAATGCATTGGTCCGATTGTTCAAAACCGCGTTGAGTGCAATGCATTATGACGTCCACAAAATCATTATCACAGCACACAAAAGACCCTCTGGATGCCATGTAAGACAATTCCATGCTCCCACTATAAATGAAGTCGAAGCGGTGATTGTTGGGGAGAATGTGGAATCACGCTATATTGTTCTCAAGCTTCGAGATGGTGGACAAGTTAGGCACGTGTACGAGACTCATCAGTCATACGATTCACTTCAATAACCGTTGATGTCCTGTGGTGGAAAAAATGGCTATCACCTCAATTTGAAGATGGTCAATAGAACGAAAGGTCATCAATTCTTTTTCATTATCCCTTTAAGTTCGAATTCGTATTTCCGAAGAAGAAACGGATTAAGTGTTCAGCTCACAAGATGTTGACAATCATCTGTTAAGATATCCCCGTTTATTTCAACAGTACTGCGTTCACATGAACGTCAAGGTCGAAACGGAGCGTCTCAATTTTATCAGTTTCAATCAGGGATGCACAAATTGATACAATGGATTTTTTTTGGTACATTTTCGGCTTTAAAAGTACCATGGTACTACCGCGACTTATTTGGTACAATTTTAAAAATCTTCGATTTTATTATTTTATCAATCGGGTGAGTTCTTATTACGCCAAATAGCGCGAAATTTTTAAAAAAAAAAAAGAAATCTTAGATAATTATAAAATATCTGAATTAGACGTCAACCGAAATCATATCGAAATTAAGTAAGAATTATACAGTTGGTTAGTTCGTCGTTTCCCGTTAGACGGTCGGTGTTATGGCCAGCAAGGAAAGAGTTTCTTACTTGTACGTACGACCCTTACCCTCCTAACGTATAGGTAAAGTTCTTGTATTTAAGAAACTACCTTGTTGTATAGCCATGTTGACCAACAGAGTAGTATAGAAATTATTCGACTTTGTTCGCTGTGCCCATTGTGGTACACCGAGCGGTTCCGGCCCTGACGAGTCCCCCCAAACAAACATCAGATGGGGGACGAATGGTTACAAACGAAATAAACAAGGAAATTGTTTTAAAATTTAAAAAAAGGTGCAAAAAAAATTTGTATAAAATTGTGTGATGTTCTTAAGCGTCCCATAGACGAGTACTGCTGCAGTTCATGCCGATGAACCCCTTGTATACGTGTGTGATTGAACTATTCGATACACACGTATCAATCATCATATTACTTTCAATTGTGAAATGGTAAAACATTTGAGTATTTTTCTGTTTTAACTTTCCTATCACTTTATTCTTTTGAAATCATGTTTCATGATACAGGAAAAAAAGACTGGCTCAACTTTTTAAATTCTACAGGTAATCTCTTTTGCGTTAGCTTTTCCATTATTTTTTTCATTTTTCACCCAAAATAATTATTAAATGTCATTGTTTACACTTTCATGTTACAATTTTCAAAAATTTGACATATAAGTCAAATAAATAAACAAAGTTCTTCTGATTAATAGGTGTTCATTTTAAGAATCAAAACAGTTTTGATTTTCATACTGCATTGTCCGTGTAACTTATACATTCTCATGCTGAGTCAAACTAAACAACACACATATATTGCCGTTCCAGCGGCATGGGGCGCTTTAGAACTAAAATAAATTTTGATGATGATATGTTGAAGCAGTTTTCGAAATTTTCAGAAGAAACTGAAAATATTGTTTTATTTTCGGTGAAAATGTTTCCAAACGAATACAAGAACTGTAATTCGATAAACAATCAATATAGAGCATTAGCTGATCTATTAGAGTTAAAAACAGCAACAAATGACGATATTTGGTATAAAGTTTCAAATATAAAGAATGAACTGGATGAGTATATGTTTCCAGACATCTCAAGAGTGGTTGCAGGTGTTTTATCTATTCCCAACTCATCCGCAAATTTGGAGATAATATTTTCTTTCCAAAATTCAATAAAAACCAAAGAGAGAAATAGAGTAAATGTGGCAACTTTATCTAGCATAATACAGACGAAAGATTTATTAAAGTCTACAAATTCCTCTTGTTATAAAATGAATATATCAAACGCTAACTAAATATTCTACCTGATTATTTAAATGTGTTTATTACATGTAGTTTATACAACTATTCTATAAACCTTTAGACTTCAGTACGTGCCTGAATTACTTTTTGTGTTTTTGTACCTTTTATGTACATCTGAATTTTATGCACTTCTTGTTTTTTTTTTTGTTATGTTTCAATAAATTATATTTTGAAAAAAAAAAATATTTTTTGGTACCGTAGGCATCGAAAAAGTAAATTTTTCAGTAGTAGATGGTACAAAATTAAAAATCGGGAATGCATCCCTGGTTTCAATCAGTCGCCACACTTCGAGAATCTTGCCAACAACTGTTTCTGATCCAGCGAATCAAATTCGTACATTGTTTTCGATCATCATAGCCACGTTGCATCTGCCGAACATGAGGGCATTGTGGGACAAATTAAAGGATGAGATGGCTGACGACATTTGCACAGAGTTCGCACGACAACATACAATTCCGATCTTGAAATTATCTTCTGACCAAAGACGTGTGCGTGCTAATGTGCGGCAGTCTACTGTCGAAATTAGGAATACCAGCGCCAAATCGTTCGATGAATGATGCATTCAATCGCGAATTGCAAGACTTTGATCGAGTTGTGCTGACTGAAAGAGTCCGAACAAATGTGTCGCCTTAAATGCCGAGCAAACGAACGTGTACGATTCGCTGATGAAGGTTGTTTACGATGGAACGGGAGGCATTTACTTTCACGATTCTCCCGGTGGGACAGGCAAGACATTCATAATTTCTTTGATTCTGGTAAAATTTTTGTCAAGATCGCAATTGAGTTAGCTGTTGCATCCTCTGGTATTGCTTCCATATTGTTGAAAGGCGGTCGAACTGCACATTCCGCTTTCTTCTCACAGTTGACAAGCCAACGTGTAGCGAAAATGTTGCTAGAATGCTAAATCATTATTTGGAATGAATGCACGATGGCGCATAAACGAGCTTTGGAGGCAGATGACCGAGCGATGAATAATTTTTGAGGTGATTTTACGAGAATGAGGCGACCAACTATTCGACAGAATTTTTTAACTCTCTAGATGTGCCAGAAAGTTCGACGCATAATTTGCAACTGCAGGTGGGTCGATCATTTTGCGGAATCTGAATCATCCGAAATTGTAATTAAAGCGACGATCATCAAGAGCAAATTCTTATCCATATAATTTCTATTATTCCAACCGATCTTCACTTCCAATTCAAGCGAATTCAACTCCCCATTCGATTGGTATTTGCGATAACAATCAAAAAATCGTTGGAAATTTATGGAATCAACCTCGAATTTCCCTGCTTTTCACACTGTCAGCTGTGCGGTGTCTGTTTGCGTGTTGGCAAACAGTCTTCATTGTTTGTTTTTACGCCGGAAAAAAATCGAAAAACATTGTATATCAGATCGCTCATCACAGATTTCGATTAAATTCAAGTAAATCAGATTAAAACTTGAACTATCTGTGTTTTACTATTATATGAAGGCGTTACCTTAGGAGCGAGACGAAGTTTGCCGGGTCCAAAGTTGTATGGCAGAACAACGTTTGCCGGGTCATCTAGTTTATTATATTAATAGGGATAGGATTATCTTACCTTAGTGTTACATACTGTTTTTGTTGTCATCATAACAAAATCGTTGGTCCACTGAAAAATCGAACTATCGTTGAAGTTTTTAACCGTTAACCAAACAGACACACACATAACACAAAGCACCGAAGCCAACAAAAACAAACACTTAGTAGTCACACAAGTAACACCGGTAGCGGTCTGTAGGCAGAAGCAAAATAAAGGCAACTTGAAGATTACTCCCACCACCACCAGTGATTGCAACAACAATTGAACAGTCAGTAGTAACTTTTAGCAACAATTTAACTAACGACACTTTTTCTAAACAGTAATCGTTTTGCCGTAGGAAATAAGGGAAAGGGCACCGGCCGAATCATTGTTCTGAATTTTCTCTATGTTTTACCAGTCAATTATTACAATTTTCGATCGAAAACCACTTACACATTACAATTATTATACTTTCACGCCATTTTAATGTTTTTTTTTCTCATGATACTTTCACATTACTATTGGCTTTTTTTTAGTGAAATCACTTATTTCACAACTACCACGCACCGAAGAGAAAACAAAACTATTGAGTAATGTCAACAAAGGCACTGCAATGCATTTAACAAAATGCGCCAAAACTATATTCACATTGTTGACAGATTAGAGAGGAGCGATTATGATGGGGGAGACAATGTAACAAATAGGTGGCAATGATCTCAGCTGCTAATCGTGCTAAGTTAGGACGTACACCTTTCCACGGACTATATATTCAGAACGAAGAACACTCAACACTTAGTCTGGGATGAGAAATTCTTATTGCATGGTGAAGTTGATTCACGAAGAATAAACTCGAGCTGTCATATTGCAATACTCTTAGCTGTGGCTACTGCAGAGCTCACTGCTGCCATCTCTGTGTGAAATTGATCATCTGTCATATAACCGCAGTTCTTCACTTAAACTTCACTTGGCATAAACTTCTCAGTGCATTCACTGACATTTGTTCTACATAATTAGTTGGGTTCTCTATTCGTTGCGTGGTTGTTCTAAAATAAGTCGTCTATTGCTAAAGTCAACAGAAATGTGCAAATTGGCCTAAGAAAATGATTAAAAATCATGTAAAAGTGTAGTAAATGTTAAGCAGAATATGTTATTTTAAGAGATAATTGCAATTAGGTCGGTCGGTCGGTCGGTGCCTACTGTCACAATGTTTCCATGGGAATACGATAAAGGTGTGTAAAAAGTGACAAATGTTATTTGGTTGCAATTAATGTGTTGCCAGTGCCGGCCGGCTGCTATGCAGTCTTATGTGTATGTCATTGGCCAAGTGTTTATTTAGCTTTCTTTCATTTTCTGTTGGCTTCGTTCGGTTTGTTGCGTTGTGTGTGCGCATCTGTTCGGTATACGGTGTAAAAATTCAATGATCATTCGATGAGTCTGTGGAACAGCGGTTCCGTAACTTCCGTTTGCTTGATGCCTACATACATCTCGGTTATGATGACAACAACAACTCTAAGGTAAGATCTAATTATTTGTATAAAAAAGGCCAACAAAAAGCGAGGGCATCAACAAACTGTATATTTAGCAGAACAGTATTATCATTTCATTTCATTCAGTATATGGAAGTTCGGTTCTATTTTTTTTTAAAACGTCTTCCAATAATATTATATTTTATTATTAGCCTTTAAAACAACTTGACACATCTATATATTTTTATCTTAGTGCCTAAGTCAGAGGCCGAAATGATCAAAGATTTCCATTCGCTTCGATCTTGTGCGCACCGTCTCTAGTCAGTCCTTCCAAGCAGCGTAAGTGATTCCTCAGCGTAAGTCCTCCAACGTAGTCGCGGTCTTCCTCTTTTGCGCCGTCCTTCGAGGTCTTGATAGAATACCTTTCACGCTGGAGTTTCCTCATCCAATCTCACGACATGGCCTAGCCAGCGTAATCGCTGCACTTTGTCGTGGTATAACTCGTACAGCTCATGGTTCATCCGAATCCTAAACTCGCCGTTTACGCAAATGGGTCCATATATTTTGCGGAGTATTTTTCTCTCAAACACCGCCAGATGAGCTGCATCTGCCTGTGTAAGCACCCAACATTCGGAGGCGTACAACAGGACCGGTAAAATTAGTACCTGGTACAGCTGGACTTTGGTGGTTCGAGATAGGGTGGTGTTTATGAAGTGCTCGCGTAGTCCAAAGAAACACCTGTTGGCGAGCACTATTCTCCGTTTTATTTCGAGGCTGACACTGTTGTTTTTGTTCATGGCGGATCCAAGGTAGATAAATTCATCCACTACCTCAAAGCAATAGTTTTCAACGTTCACGCTGCGTCCCCAACGGGTGGACACTTTGTTCGATGATACCATTAACTTCGTCTTGTCCTCATTCACTGCCAAACCCATTTTCGCTGACTCCCTTTCAGCAGATGAGAAAACAGCTGTTACCTTTCGCATCGTTCGACCGATAATGTCGATATCATCGGCATATGCGAGCAGCATGTGGCTCTTATTAAATATGGTGCCAGACATGTTAACCGCTGCTTTCCTTAACACCTTCTCCATCACTATGTTGAACAGCATACATGACAAACCGTCACCCTGTCTAAGACCTCTCGTCGTATCGAATGGTGCAGATAGATCCTTGCCAATCCGAACAGAGGATTTGGTATTCGTAAGACGAATTATCTTCGCAGTAATACCGAACTCAGACATGGCTTCGTATAGTCGATGCCTGATGGGAATTTCGAAGGCAGCCTGGTAATCGACAAAGAGGTGGTAAGTGTTGATTTGCTTCTCATGGGTTTTCTCAAGAATCTGCCGTAGTGTAAATATCTGATCCGTCGTGGATTTTCTTGGTCTAAAGCCGCACTGATAAGGTCACATCAGGTTTTCCACAATTGGCTTTAGACGTTCACACAGTATGCTAGACAGGACCTTATACGCAATCGGTAAGAGGCTAATTCCACGATAGTTTTTACACTCACTAAGGACATAGCACACTGAGATTCCAATCCTCTGGCATGCTCTCCTGAAGCCAAATGTTCTCTATGAGCATGCCTTAAACAAGCTCATCTCCACCCGCCTTAAACAACTCAGCTGGAAGACCATCAGCCCCAGCGGCCTTGTTGTTCTTTAGGCGGGATATGGCAGTTGTTATCTTAGCTTGGCTCGGAGGTGAACACTCGATGTTATTAACTCGGATTGGTACACAGTCTTCATCCGCCACGTTTTCACACATCAATAGGCTGCAGAAGTGATTTTTATATATTCTCAGTACGCTCTCGGAGTCAGTAACGAGATGACCATCCTTGTCTTTACAGGAGGGAAGACCTGTTCCATGTACCTTACCTTTTATCTTCTGATGGAATTTTCGGGCTTCACCTCTGTTCCTGTAATCTTCAATACACACATTATTCCGCTCCTTAAGCTCTCGTTTTTTTCGCCTGAAGAGTCGAGTCGCCTCCCGCCTCTTCTCCCTGAACTTTTCATGAACAGCTCGCGTTGCCATTGGCTGCAGTTTGGCCCTGTATGCAGCATTTTGTTCCCGGGTGGCGTTGCGGCATTGGTCATCGTACCAGGCATTATCGTTAACGGGCTTTACATACCCCAGTACGGACCGCGCAGGCCTTTCCATCGAGTGGGCAATGTATTGCCACTGCGCGCTAATATTTTCGGGAGTTGGAGCATCAAGAAGTAGTTGAGTGAGTTGGTCAGAATATGCATTGGCTATCTCCGCGGCTATGCAGTTTTGCGATGTCCAACTTTTTCTGTGGCTGGTTACGCAGGGTTTTCGCCCTGTTTAGCCTAGTACGCACCTTCACAGCAGTGAGGTGGTGATCCGATTTGATGTTCGCACCTCTGATCACTCGTACGTCTAAGACACTTGACGCGTGCCTTCCATCGATTACCACGTGATCAATTTGGTTTCTCGTTACTTGATCGGGAGATATCCACGTTGCTTTGTGAATGTTTTTGTTATCAAATCGTGTGCTGCTAATTACCATGTTCGTTGCTGTAGACAAATCAATCAGTCTGATTCCGTTTGGCGATATGTCAGTATGCAGACTAAATTTTCCGATTGTTGGGCTAAAGACATTCTCCCGGCCTATTTTGGCATTAGCACGATTTTAACATCATGACTCGGGCTACGGTCATATGTTTCTTCAAGTTGGGCGTAGAATTCGTCTTTGACCTCGTCACTTTTCTCCTCCGTCGGAGCATGAGCACATATCAGCGTGATGTAGAAAAATTTTGCCTTAAGTCTTATGGTGGCGATTCGTTCCCTGACAAGAGTAAACCTAGAGACCAGGTGTCGTAGTCTCTTGCCGACCACATATCCACAACCAAACTCATGCTTTTCCGCGTGGCAGCTGTAGTACACGTCACACATCCTCAACCGCGAGCATCCATATCCAGTCCACCGAATTTCCTGTATAGCAGTAATGTCAGCCTTATACTCTTCGAGGACATCCGCCAGTTGAATAGAGGCACCTGGTCGGTAAAGAGTTCTAACATTCCAAGTGCATATTCTCAAATCAAGGTCCTTAAAACATTTGCGGTGGTCGTCAACATTTTGGGGGTTTCTTTTTCGCTTATTTCTCATTTTATTCACTGCCATTATACTGGTGGCGGGTGGCAAGCCCAGCCCACCAGGTTCTGCATTTTATTCCTACTGCCAGGAAACATTTCGCCGCCCAATATGGAACAGACGCTATGGACTTTCGCAATTTAGTTTTTCGGAAGATGTGGGTTGCTAAACCTCGTCTCCTAGATTGGTAATACGGCTGCTATCTGCACGTCCAATCCCACGATGCAACCATGCTTCAGCGGTTCAAGCCCACTTTCCTGAGACGTCTCTTTGACCATTCAGGATACATGGTTGTAATGCCTTCTAACTTTAGCTAACTTCTAAGTGGTTGCTTTGTAGTCATTGGTTGATATAATATTTGAAAATGATCAAACCTATCGCGGAAAACATTTTAAAAAGACATTTTTATACGTCTAATTTTTGGATCACTTCTTCCCTTCCAGATTATTGTGTTTGAATCTATTTTCCTTATGCATTTCATAACAATCGTTTAGTTTCGGTTTTCAACCCCAACCATAAGTAATCATATTGAACCCAAAAACTTTATACCAATTGCGTGCCATAGATTGCCCATCTATGGCACATTCGCAACGTGTGTATACGAAAAGTACAACGTAGTTGTTTTTTTTTTTTGCTCTCACTCGCAGATTGAAAATTGTTTTAAAAGAATTTTTATTCGGAAAAAAAAATTGTGAACAACTCATATGAAACTTAGAAAAAAGAGTTGGGAAATTTTTAACAAAATTAAGTAACACAACAGTGCGTGCGTGAGTAGTTGTGCATATGTGGGTGAGTGTGTCTATAAGGGCACTGTTATACACGCACACATAGTACACTTTTGGAAGATATTCCTAATATGTTGCAAGGACTAACAGGCGTCATTCGTTACCGTGTATTTTTTTCGAAGGCATTTAGAACCAAGCCAAGGGGACAAAAACATTGGCTACCATACGAATGGAGTGGTAACTGTGTAAAATAGATTTTTTGCTATGGATGCATGTATGATAATGCATCAGTGAAATCATTATGTATGAGAGTGTAGTGGTTGGATATTCACATTATTTGACTTCCTTTAATATTATCAAAAGAGAGAGAGAGGGAGAAAAAAAAGTTTGCTTACAACTTTAAAGATAGTTTTTGGTTGAAGTGCGATATAAAGCAACTTTTTTAACGCACTTTTTTTTGTGTTTATAAAATTATTCAATATGAACCTGAAGATAACTTTAACAAATAGTTTTCGATGTATCAGCAATAGTGAAATGTTTGCGTTGGTTGTGCAACTTTAAAGTTGCCACCAGTGAGTGACTCTTGACTTATTTATGCGTTTGAAACTCGGTAACAGTATATTTTTTTTGGTGGGGGTTTTGAAAGGTGGCTGCGTTAAGGTTGATGAAAATGTGCTAAAGGAAATAAATTTATATACAGAATTTTATAAATTGTACATTTTCATATTACACCCGGCATATTAAGTGATAGATTAAATCTTCTTATTTATTTTATAATTAATTAATTTTTATTATTACACAGTACAACATTTTTCAGCTCATTGATTTGGGACTCAATTCTGAGAACTGCAAGTGAAAGTAGCCCCAAAAAGAAGAAATTCTGCATCATTCGTTTTGTCAAGTTACATGCCATAATATATTAATATCGATTTGAAATTAGCAAGTAACGTATGGGGGAATTGGTCACGTTTTAGGCTCTTTTGTTTGACATAACTCGACAACCACTGGTCCGTTTTAGCTGAAACAAATTAAAAAAAAATAAGAATTACAATTCCTTTAATCTGTTCATATAACGTTTTCCTACATAAGCAACAGTTTCACTTTTCCATTCACCAAATGATTTTGGACTGGGTTTATTTTGTAGCTGTTACAAGAATGGGAAATTTTCTAATTTGGGTCTTTCTGATCGTTATTCATTTGGAAATAACCAGAAGCTCTCTTTAGAGGTTCCCAAGCAGCTCACAACGCCCGAGAGATCACGTATTCCCCGGGCAATGCCACTGAACATCCGTTCAGTGCTACAAACCCCGTAATCAAACGCACAGGAAGCTAGACATCACAAAGCTGCATACCACCGAGATAGCCAATGCCTACTCCAACCAACTCTCGCAATTACTCTAAACAAACCCCCCTAGTTCTGATGTTCCCGACATGCAGTGGCAGCATATTGTGATATCTATGACCACTGCCACAACGAATGTACTGGGTTATGAAAAACAACGCTCAGACAAGCCCTAGTATAATGATGAATGTCACGAAATGTCTGAGGAAATGGATGCTGCATTCAAGGCAAAACTGCAGCCAATGGTGACGAAGCGTTATAAAGAGAAAATTAGGGAGATGAAACGCCTGTTCAGACGCAAAAAGCATCTGTGGAAGAAAGGAGAGAGCCAGGATATCGAAAGCTACAGGGATAAAGGTGAGACCCAAAAGTTCTACCAAAATGTAAAAAAGTAAAGGTTTTGGAACGGGGAACCCCGCCTGTAAGGACAGAGACGGAAATCTGACCACGGGCACTCAGAGTCTGCTGCAAAAATGTAGGGAACACTTTCAATCTCTACTCGTTCCCGAAAGCAGCATAAGTAACGAAATCACACCAATCGTCGACGATGAAGTAGACTCTCCACCAGCGAGGCAAAAATACTAAAACTGCGGCAGCCGATGGACTGCCGGCAGAGCTTTTAAAAGCCGGCAGCGATGACCTGGTAACATGCATGCACCAAACACGATTTGGCTCAGGGAGTGCATGCCATATGATTGGAATCTGAGTGTCTTATGTCCCGTGCTAAAGAAAGGCGATCCAAGTGTGTGTACAAACTATCGCTGGATTAGCCTTTTACCCATCACATTCAAGGTCATGTCTAGTGTGTTATGTGAAAGACTAAAGCCCATTCCGGCGAACCTGATTGGACCTTATCAGTGTGGCTTTAGACCTGGTAAATCCACCACCGACCAGATATTCACGCTACGACAAATCCTGGAGAAGACCGAAGAAATGCACATCGACACCTTCAATCTGTTTATCGATTACTAAGCTGCATTCAACAGTCCAAAACGACAGAAATTGTTGGAAGCTGAGTTTGGTATCCCGGCGAAGCTAATTCGACTTTGCGGGGTGAAACTGACTGACACGAAGTCTGCAGTGAAAATTTGCAAAAATATGTCAGAGCCATTTTTTACCAAGCGAGGCTTTAGACAGAGCGATAGTCTGTCCTGCGATCTCTTTAACATCGTAATGAAGATGATCCCACGAAAGGCTGCAGTAAACAGGAATAGTACCATCTTCAACAAAAGGCACATGTTGCTGGCATATGCTGATGATATAGATATCATTGGCCGAGGACTGCGGGATGTTACTGCGACCTTTTCGAGCATTGAGAAGCAGTAGGGAGAAGTGGGTCTCATGGTTAATGAGGAGAAAACTAAGTTATTTGTTTCAACGAACAAAGAGTCCACTCGCCTGGGACGCTGCGCGAACATTGAGAACTATAACTTTGAAGTGGTAGATGATTTTGTCTACCTTGGTTCCGCCATAAACAAAAATAATAATGTCAGCCTGGAAATCAAAAGACAAGTATTGATCGCAAGCCGCTGCTACTATGCGCTAAGTAAGCGATTTAACGACAAAGCGCTCTCCCGAAGAACAAAGATCCAGCCCTACCAGACTCTGATCCTACCTGTCTTGCTCTACAGCTCGGAATCCTGGAAATTTACACAAGCGGATCAATCTATTCTGGGAGTCTTGGAGAGAAAAATACTACGCAAAATATTTGGACCCATCGTCGTTAACGGCGAGTACCGTCGTCGAAAGAATCATGAGCTGTACAACGGCATCGACGTAGTCAAGCGCGTTCAAATAGACCGAATGCGTTGGATTGGACACGTTGTACAAATGGACGGAAACGCTCCGGCTCGAAAAGTCTTCGGCAATAAAATCGATGGGTGGCGTAGGAGGTGGCGACCAAAACTCCGACGGATGGACCAGGTGAAAAAGCTGTTAACTTGGAGTGACGAACTATCTACGGAGCGCAAAAGACCGAAGCGCTTGGAATACTTTTCTACGTGCGGCTACTGATGGATAAATTTCTGTTGTTGCTGCCATTAAAGGAGAGGATTTGTTAGACCTTATATAAATTCGCGTTATCCCATTGACAACCCCCTTAATTTGCCGTTCCCTAACTGCAGGAAAACGCAAAGCTTAAGAGTTGCAAACAGTTCACAAAGTAATGAATTCTTGCTTAGATCGAAGTTTTCCGTTTCCCCCTATTTTTTCTTTTGTAGTAAGTTTAGTTTTCCCGTTGTTTGGTCAAATTGTTTAAAAGTGTCACAATAAATTTCAAACATTTTTATCTTTGTAACAGATTTATGGTCAGAATTTTGCAAACTTGAGGTCTGAGCATAAAATCTATGTGCGTTGCCTTCACATATTTAAAAAAACTACAATTTGACATGTGAACACTGAAATGAAAGTAAGTAATAATAACACAAAATTATGTAACTTTATTTAGCGGTGACAACGAATATATGGGATTATTTTTAAATTTTATTACATTTCACAAATTGTATAAAGGCTCATCGTTGGCAGCCGCCCTGCCGTCCTCGCACACACTTTTATGGCCAGGAGGAGTCATAACTTTTGCGCTGTTTAAGAACGTTTTTCCATTTGGTTTATTTGGTCGTCGTTGTTGTTGTGTCGTAAAACCAGTCATGTTAACGTTGATGTCTCGGTTGTTAAGTCCTTTTTTTCAAGCCATTTCGATTGGTGATGGTGCTGGTGATGATGATTGAGACGGCCGAAGTGAGAACAACGTTAGAGTTTAATGTAAGGGAGTGACTTATGCGTTTAGTTTTTATTTCTTGATATTTTGTTTAGTTTTTACTATTGATTTTGTAAGTTTTGTGGTTTTAGTTCCGGTTTCCATTTTACGCTTTGTGATAACTAAAAACCTTTAACTAGATGAGAGACACCATAACACACACACTATAGGAAAAGAAAATTTGATGAATTTGCATGAAGAATTTTTGTGACAGCCATAAATCGAAATCTGCGTCGGCTAAAAACTGTAAAATGGTCATAAATTGTGAGTAGATGGTATGAATTATTGCCATCAAATCAGGCATAACAGCCTAGAAACAATATCCTGGAAACACCAAGGAATAATATCCTAAGATAACGTGGATACGGAATAAAATTAAAACTTAAAACATTTTTAGCAGTATAAGTCAAAATGGTTTGCTTATATTTTATATTTCACTTGATACGACCCATAAGTGTAACACATAGAAGGAGTCTCTTTAGACCTTAAGTTTCGTTGAACCAAATTCAATTCATGACTTTTTTAGTCGTTTGAGAAATGTCCGTCTGTCTGGCTGTTCGAAAAACAAATCCAAATGTTTTAAAATTTTGCACGAGTTAATATTTCCCTAAAACTACTTACGGTTTCGCAAATGGGCTACATGGCCACGCTCCTTCTGCTACCTCCCATACAAATATACCATTCCGACCACTTTAGAAATCGAGTAATAATATCAATACAACCAACGCGATCGTTCCCAAATTCTATATTTAGTAAAAATATAACAGAATAAAGTTTTGGAGAAAAAACTGGAAGTCGAGCCACGCCCAGCTCCCATACAAATATACCATTCCGACCACTTTAGAAATCGAGTAATAATATTAATATACTAGAAGATTTTATGTTTTACTGAGGGTGAGGGTAAATGTAAGTTGGTTTCCCTACTGAAAATTTCTTAATGGTTTATGATGAATTATTTCCAAAATTGTTGATAAGACAAACTGAAACCATATAAATACTTACTCACTTAAGTGGCCCATTACAAACTTCGAAGTGGTTCATAAATCAGAGGCCTGAAGTAGTAGAGAATTCCACACGCTGTGGTCGTCTACGTGCTTTCTCCAGTTAGTCCTACCAGATGGTGGCACGACGCCTACCTACCACTTGGGTCATCCAGCGAAGTTTGGGTCTCCCTATTTTGCGTCGTGCTGCAGGTTCGCCTTCAAACACCTTTGTCGCATTTAAATCCATCCTGGCGACATGTCCCAGCCGTCGTAGTCGTTGGATTCTGACTCTTTAGGCTACGTCAATGTTGTGGTGAAGCTTATACGGCTCATGGTTCATTCGATGGCGAAACTCGTCGTCGACAAAGATAGGTATATATATTTTTCGGAATACTTTTCTCTCGAACACCCCCTGGATTGGACTATTCTCCGCTTGAATTATTGGCGGACATTATTTTTTCTTGTTAACGAAGGATTCGAGGTATGTAATCTTATCTACTACCTCAAAACAATAATTTTTTAACAATGACGGTGCGTCCCCATCGAGAGGACTCTTTGTTCGTCAAAATCTTTATTTTTGGTTTTGTCCTCGTTGACTGCTAAACCCTTTTTGCTGACTCCTTTTCTAGTGATGAGAAAACTGCAGTAACATCCGCAGATTTCGGCCAATGATGTCTATATCATCGGCATAGGCCAGTGGCAAATGGCTCTTGTGGAATATTGTGCCAGACATGTTGACACAAGCCCTTTTCACCACCTTCACCATAAAAAAAACTTAATTTCCCTTTACACCGCATGATTGAGGTATGGGATAGCTTCTCGCGTTGTTGTAAATTAACACGCTTTCTATTTTTAAATTCACAACTAACTGCTCCTACTTGTTTATCGACGAATGGGAAACGTCACTGTTTGAGAAGCTCTTACTAGACATGGCGATTGTCTCGAAACTTATACTGCGAAGTTGCTGTCGACATCTTCCCCATAACTTGTTTAAGTAGTGTACAGGACAAGCTATCATCCTGCCTGAGACATCTTTCCGTGTTGAATGGTTCAGAATGATCCTTACCAATCTTAATAGAGGGTTTTAGTGTTTTCCAAGGTACATCTGCAACGTCGAATTAGCTTTGCATAAATGCCAAACTCAGACATGGCTTTTACAACTTACTCCTTATCGGAGAATCGAAGACAAAGAGATTGTAAGTGTCAATCAGCTTTTCATGAATTTTTTTCCAGGATTTGTCTTAAATGGAATATTTGATCGTCCATAGATTTACCAGATCTAAAGCCGTACAGATAAGGTCCAATTAGATTTTCTGCAATTGGCTTTAGACGTTCACACAATATGCTCAAATGGACCTTGTACCCAATTGGTAATAGGCTTATTCCACGGTAGTTCTTATACTCGCTGCGATCTCCTCTCTTCTTATATATGGTACATAACAGACTGCGACTCCAATCGCCGGACATGTTCTCCCCCATCCAGATGTTCTCCATGAGCTGATCCATGCTCCTAATCAGCTCTTCTCTACCTCACTTAAACAATTCAGCAGGGCTCGGAGGTGGACAATTAATACCATATCTTCAGAACGTTATCCAGGTCCGTCACTAGCTGACCATCGCTGTCCTTGCAGGAGGTCAACCCTCTTCCACGCATTCTCGCCTTAACTCTCTTGTAGAATTTTCGGGCTTCTCCTCTACTTCAGAGCAAATCTGTGTACACATCCTGCCTCTTCTTCAGCTCCTTCTTTTTCCGTCTAAAAGACGAGTTGCCTCTCGTATCTTCTCCCTGTGCCGTTCACGAAAACTCGCGTAGCCATTGGCTGCAGTTTCGCCCAGTATGCAGCAATTATCTCTATCGTGGCATTGCGACATTTATCATCGTACCAGGTCTCTTCTTGAGACGGCTTTGAATATCCAAGTACGCCTCTCGCAGCCCGTTCTATGGAGCAGGCTATATATTGCCACTGCGATGTTATATTATCAGGGGTTGGAGCATTCCTCAGCAGTTGAGTTAGGTGGTTGGAGTAGGCGTCCGCTACCTCTGTGGTCCGCAGTTTACCGATGTCCAGCTTTCATTGTGCCTGGTTACGTATGTTTTTCGCCATGGTAAGCCTTGTGCGTACCTTAACTGCGGTAAGGAAGTGATGGGAGGGGTTCGCACCCCTGATCACTGGTACGTCCAGAATACTCGAAGCGTGCCTTCCATCGACTACCACGTGATCAATCTGATTCCTTGTCAAAATTCATCTAGATATAACCATGTTGCCTTATGAATATTTGTATGGTCAAATCTAGTGCTTCTAACTACCATATTTCTTGCCGCAGAGAAATCAATCAGTCTGATGCCATTGTTCGACGTTTCGGTGTGCAGACTGAATTTTCCGATGGTAGGCTCAAATGCGGTCTCCCTGCCTATTTTAGCATTAAAATCGCCTAGTACAATCTTGATGTCATGGCTTATGCTACGATCAAAGGCATTTTCTAGGCTCTCGTAGAACTCGTCTTTGTCCTCATCGCTTTCTCTTCTGTCGGAGCATGGGCACATACATATACATACATAAGTATTATGTGGAAAAACTTTGTTTTGACTCTTATGGTGGCTATACGGCCACACACCGGGTTGAACCTAGGGGTCGCAGTATCTTACCTACCACAAATCCACATCCAAACTCGTGCTTGTCTGCATGGCCTCTATAGTAGATATCGCACGTCTTCATGCGCGAGCACCCGTGTCCCGTCCAACGGATTCCCGCTAAAGGGGTGATGTCAGGCTTGTATTCTTCGAGGACTTCCGCCAGTAGGATGGAGGCACCTGGTCTATACAGTGTTCTAACATTCCAGGTGCATATCCTTAAATTATGGTCCTTAATTACATTTTATTCTTTTCCAACTTCTTTTCATATACCACTAGTTCAAACCTCGGTGGCGGGTGGCAACCCCAGCGCACCAACAACACCAACTACTTGTATTATAACTATTATCTGTGTAATGTTCCCGAAACTTAGTCTATTTTCTCCACTTAAGTATATTATATCCTCAGTCAGGCAATTGTAACACATCGCTGACTTGCCACGCATTATTAAAACGTGCGACAGGAATTCAATTGATTGTTCTAGTGTCTTACGAAAATTTACAAAGGTCAGTATTACACGATACGATGTGAAATCATTGCATACAATAATACGCCCCGGCTAAAATGAAAACTACACAGCTAACACTCGGACTAATAATAATGATAAGTGTGTGATACTCGTAATGCAATTAGTTCTACTGATAAAAGAGAGAGAGAGATAAGGCATCATACGAAAATGCACTTAACAGTGTTGTTGTAATACTTATTTGTTGCTATGTTTTCGACAATTTAAAGATTAGAAACAAGTGAGTGGTTGTTGATATAAAATAAGCCCTCGAAAGGGTGGGGAGAGAGAAAGTGAGAGATAGTGAGAGAGAGCTAAAGACTGATAGTGTATTAAGAATAAAAACTAATTTTGGTAGATAATACTGTCAACTATTGATAAGGGCACGGGGACAATATTATTTTAGTTTCACTCTCTCTCTCTCTCTCTCTCTTTTTCTCTTTTTAACTACCAAAAACATACACACACTCACTGATTTAAACACCACACTGATATTTATAGAGTTCATTGACAATGTGCGCTGGGTGTAATTTTCCACTCGGAAAACACAATTACCTAATTAGACTCCCCTGCCCTGCCCCCAAATATTCCGATAATTTGTCTTACACATTAAATGTAAAAATTGTTAAAGAGACGATAATAAAAGATTCCCTGGTTCCTGGGGTTGCAAGTGACCAAAAGGTCCTGACGGTTGCTTCCTTGCAACGTTACCATAGGACTGGGGAGATGAGACGGGCGTCCTTGTTGGCTACAGTCGCTTTTATATTTAGCTAAAATTACACAACATTTCTTTGTAGCATAAATGCGAAAATTCTACCCGCGCTCTTGCCCACCTCCTCTTGGTATTGAGTAATTCTTTGAACTTGTCCTTGTGGCAGTTATTGTGTTGTTGTTGGTGGCAGTGAACAATGGTATCACAAAGACGGGTATATAGCCAACAGGCAGTGGCTAAGGAATGAGTATAAAATGAAAATAAATAATCAAATAAAATAAAATAAAATAAAATAAAATAAAATAAAATAAAATAAAATAAAATAAAATAAAATAAAATAAAATAAAATAAAATAAAATAAAATAAAATAAAATAAAATAAAATAAAATAAAATAAAATAAAATAAAATAAAATAAAATAAAATAAAATAAAATAAAATAAAATAAAATAAAATAAAATAAAATAAAATAAAATAAAATAAAATAAAATAAAATAAAATAAAATAAAATAAAATAAAATAAAATAAAATAAAATAAAATAAAATAAAATAAAATAAAATAAAATAACCCGTGTGGTTGGGTTATCCATCGGGCGCGTCACAGGTGGTGGATAGTGAAAGCCACGGCTATCTTCCGTGGTGAAGCGGGTCATAGCTTCGGTAAAAGCCCGCTCGCGAACCAACCTAGTTCCAGTTGCCGATCGGGGAATAAAAACCTGAGAAGCACGCAGAACGCCTCCTACCCTAGGACTTCCCAGTGTAGGAACTGGATACCGGCCTAAATGAGAGGTTAATGTTACGGTCATGTCTCTGGCATTGGCCTCAATTTTGGGACGGTGAAAAGTGCGTTTCTGCGGGAGAGAAAGAGACTCTCTTTAAACAAAACCCCCCAATCCAAGGTGGGCTGCATAGGCCGAGGGATGTATGGCTATAGGGGTTACATATTAGTCGTTACTATGTCAAACTCAGGTGAGGGCGCACACCTGTTTCAATCCAATGCCTTCTTGCGCTAAAGGGCTCTGGCGTAAGTGACCGTTTTTGTCCCTCTTCATCTCATTAGGTCCCGACGGCTTCTACGGCGGCCTAAGGACCGAACCATAAACATGAACTCAAATACACAAACTAAACAAACAAAACCACAACAAACAACAACTTCGGAGAAGTCTGGTAACGGACCCTCCACCCCAACTCCCTCGAAAAGAGGCAGACCTCTCGGCTCGACTAAATTGTCACAAGAAGCCAAGAGGCACAATACTAGTACCCTATCTTCCTTCTTCAGGAAGAACGCGGCAGAAGAAGCCCCCCCTAATGGGGATACGGCAGCATCTACTTCGGGGACCAGCAAGCCGACGCCGGGCAATGCCTCCCCACCTCGCGCTGGCAAGCCAGCTAAACGGGTACGACCTCAAGATCGACGCTACCGTGACCGTCGAAGGGCCAACTACATCCTTTCAACTGTTGGCAAAATCCCTGAGGTTCAAAGATCCACGGAGCAAAACCAATTGGTTCAAAAGGCCAAAAACCAACTGAACCAATCTCAGACCCCACAAGGGACTGCTAACATAAAACGTCAGCGATCCGCTGATGAGCCTGGCATTGCCAGTTCACATAAAAGATCAAAGATCCAAGAAAGAGTCCGGTACAGCGACATAGCCAGGAACAGTCTCACACGCGCCGTCGTAGACAACTCACATCCCAGCGGTAGCATCTCGTTTGATAACTGGAGGAAAGCTAACGCTAAGCTGCTTGTTGCGTACGCTAGTGTAATAAGGGACAATCCTGGCACTCCAGCAAGATGTACTGACGCAGGCTGGCATCTGAACAGAGTAAAGCTCATGGCATTCCACGACCAACGCTCGTTAGAGTTATTCGAAAAGGCTCTAACGGTCATTGGCGAAGTATGGCCAGGGGCTAAACTCTGTCTGGTAGAGCAGTGCGATATCCCCAACAGGCCTAGAGGTCGTATAAAAATCCCAGATATAATGGCTAGTAACCGAAAGGCAATACTTGAGCTTCTGCAAATTTCCAACCCCAGCCTCGATGTGGAAAACTGGAAAATCTTGAAGGTATCGGAATCACGGGACACCTTCGTTCACGTCACCCTCCTCATCACCGATGAAAGCAGTGACCTAATAAAGGAAATGAACAACCTAATATTCTGCGGCTTCACCGAAACAATGATGTGGATATATAAAACAAAACATGCCACACAGACTGTAACCGCAGACGTGCCACCCACAGCTACAGCACCATCTGTCGCTCTGACACCAATAACTGCAACTCCCGCAGCTACATCAACAACTGCAACTCCCGCAGCTACAGCACCATCCGTCGCTCCGACACCAATAACCGCAGCTCCCGCTGAGGACAACCTCGCAGCGCCAAGCAACAATCCGGCAGATGAAGAGCACTGCTCAGATGCTGAATCCATGGCATCTACCATGGTCAGCTTAGGAGGGCTTTTCCAGGAGGCCGATGAGGATGACCTACTGATGAGCGATGACGACGACGCCAACAACACCGTCATTGAGCATTCTTCGGGTGGTACAGATAAACCTCCACCACTCTAAGAGTGCTTCAGCAGCACTTCAGGTACGTCTCTCCGAGCTCCAGGAGGACGTACTTCTCATCCAGGAGCCCTGGATAAATCAAAACAGAGTCTGTGGATTAAACCACAAAAATTATAGACTCTACCAAGGTAAGGTAAATGCTAAAATACGAGCGTGCATCCTAGTACGGAAACAGCTTGACGCATTCCTGCTAAATACTTTCGGTAACGAAGATCTTACAATTATAGGTTTAGAAATGAAACAATCAACCCTATGGATAGCTTCGGCATATCTTCCTTACGAAGACCAAAACCCCCCATCAGAGGAACTGAAGAAAGCAGTACTAACGGCGGAACACAACAAGACCACCCTCATTGTCGGAATGGATGCAAACGCACACCACACGCTGTGGGGAGGTAAAACGATCAACAAACGAGGTGAGTTACTCTTTGATTATATTCTAAGTAGGAACTTAGTAGTGCATAACCAGGGAGATACGCCCACCTTTATTAACTCGATCACTGAGCAGGTCATAGACCTGACAATTTCTAATGCCAAACACGACTTGATATCAAACTGGCGGGTGGAGGATGTTCACTCCTTCTCCGACCACCAATACATTTCCTTTGAAATATCTGCTCAAATAACGAAGCCGATAGTAACCTTCAACAAGAGACGGATGAAATGGGACGTCTACAGGGAACACCTTGCAAGACTCCTACCGAATACAACTGATCTCACCATTGACAGCCCACAAAAGTTGGACAGCATGGTAGGTAAAGTTACAAAAGCCTTGGCCTTATGCACCAGAAAATCCTGCCCAAGACGAAAAGATGGGAAAAAGCAGAAGCCTCCATGGTGGAACGACGATATCTCTAGATCCCGTGCTTCCACCAGAAAATCCTTCAACAAGGCCAAGAGAACAGGCCAATGGGAGGAGTACAAGGAGAATCTAAGACTCTTCAAGAAACTACTAAAGAAAGCGAAAAGATCTTCATGGAGGACATACACCAACGATGTCGAAAAAACCGCAGAGGTAAGTAGACTTAGGAAAGTATTATCCTCGACAACCAGCGCCCCGGCATACATAATGAAAAATGATGGTACCTGGACTGAATCC
Organism: Muscina levida; assembly: GCA_964034835.1. Taxonomy (NCBI): domain Eukaryota; kingdom Metazoa; phylum Arthropoda; class Insecta; order Diptera; family Muscidae; genus Muscina; species Muscina levida. The sequence goes on from OZ035880.1 coordinate 156,455,323, forward strand.
TCAAAGGAAACCTTGGAAATCCTATCGGATACCCACTTCCCCAGGGGAGAGTCCAACTCCATAACCGTCGCACCTACCGACTTATGCGATAGAATACCGGTAATTGAAAGGAACATGATCAAAGACGCCATCAACGACTTTGATCCCTACAAATCACCCGGTCCGGACGACATCATACCCGCCGAACTTCAACAGTCACTGGAGATACTATTGCCATGGCTGGAGGCTATTTTTAACGGCTGTGTGAAATTATCCTACCTACCAATACGATGGAGAACGGCAAAGGTGGTCTTCATCCCAAAGGCGGGAAAGCCATCACACACCAAAGCGAAGGACTTCAGACCTATAAGTCTTACTTCATTCCTTTTGAAAACCCTTGAGCGAATCATGGACGACATCATCAAAAATTCAATTGGCCCGGATCTCCTTTCGAATGCTCAGCATGCTTACACAAAGGGGAAATCGACAGAATCCGCACTCCATGCACTATTGTATCCCATAGAGAAATCGCTAGACAAGAAAGAATTTTCTCTGGTTGCCTTTATGGACATAGAGGGAGCTTTCAACAACATCGAACCCCTCTGCATCATGACAGAGCTCAACAGCCTAAATATCAACTCACATATTAGCAAGCTGATTCGCAACATGCTATTAAAGAGAACTATCACCTCAAAGCTGGGATATCACACCCTCACTAGAAGAGTGACTAGAGGCACCCCTCAAGGGGGAGTATTATCGCCGCTATTATGGAATTTTGCCGTCAACGACGTTCTCAAACGGTTGGAGTCGGAAGGATGTACAGTAGTAGCGTATGCAGACGATATAGCACTCTGCGTCTCTGGGGGAAGTTTATCTTGTCTCGAACAAAGGATGCAGGACTATATCAACATCCTGGCAAACTGGTGTGCCAGTAGAGGGCTCAATGCGAACCCGGACAAAACAGAACTGGTACTTTTCAGTCGGAAACAGAAATCGCCCGCTACATCCAACATCTATCTGGGCAACAAACAACTCAACTTCTCCGATACGGCGAACTACCTGGGCCTTATATTAGACAGGAAGCTTAATTGGAGACAGAACATTGAAAGCAGATCCAGCAAAGCACTCATAGCTTTATATACATGTCGTAAAGCTATCGGGAAAACATGGGGATTTAAACCCAAGGTAACACTCTGGATTTACAATGCTATAGTGAAGCCAATACTACAATACGGTTCTATAGTTTGGTGGTACGCGCTCGACAAGAAGAGCAAATTCAAACAACTGGATCGTGTTCAACGGTCCTCTTGTCTCCTGATAACCGGATGTATGAGATCGACCCCCTCTAAGGCTCTCTACACGATACTCAATCTACTACCACCTGATCTGAGCTGCAAATGCTCCGCTCTCAAATCGGCTATTCGACTAAACGAGATTGATCATTGGGATCGTTCCATCGGACATTCAAAGATCCTGAACCATATCAACATCTCACTCGAAACTGACTACGTGCTAAACACACGGAAATCAAACGTTCTATACGAAACTAGAACGCCCTCCAGAAAGGAGTGGGCAGAGAACGAGAACGCAATGTATGGACCAATAAACATATTTACCGATGGGTCCAAACTGGATGACAAGGTCGGCTACGGTATCTACTCCGCGGATCTGGGCCTAAATATAAGATCAAGAATTCCAGATTTCTGCAGCGTTTTCCAAGCGGAAATACTTGCTATTAAACGAGCCGCGGACGTGATCAACGTGAGGAAGATATCACAGGAGGATATTCTCCTGTTCACGGATAGTCTAGCGGCGGTAAACTCGTTGAAGTCCTGTGACATCAAATCGAAAGTGGTCAGTGCCTGCCGGAAATCTCTTAACGAGATATCCAGGAACAACAGAGTTCTGGTTACGTGGATTCCCGGACACAGCGGAATCGAGGGCAACTGTAGAGCGGATGAAAAGGCCAGACAGGGCTCAGCCCTGCTGGAAAGCGACGTTGAACACGTAGCACTTCGCCCTATATCCACCTGTAAAAGTACCATTGAAAATCTAACGTTTAGAATTGCAAACGACAGATGGAAGAATGAAGAAACCTGTAGAAAGGCCAAAATGACTTGGCCAGAATACAACGCGAAACGTGCATCGTACCTGGTAAGTCTGGAGAGGGACCAGATAAGGAAGATTATTGCCTTCCTGACGGGACATGGACCCATAGGCAAGCATGCGAGAAGAATGGGATTCGCAACGAAAAGCGAATGCTACTACTGCGGAAACAGTAGCAGTGAACCATCCACCGACCACATTATTTGTGATTGCCCAGCGCTATACAGAAGGAGACTGGAAACCCTGGGGAAACCCTTTTTAAATGGTGTAGAAGAACTTGCATCGTTGGACATCGGAAGGATTAACAACTTTTGCAAAATTATCAACTGGACGGATTGGATCGAAACTCCGGATTCCCAATCGACAACTGGCAACGCGATCAGTCAGCACACGCGCTGATAGCATAGGTTGAAGGGATGGCACAAATGCCCAACGGGTGTCACAATGGGTCCATAGGGACCTAAGTGTTCTCCTTTGAAGAAGGAGATGCCTGCATACCAACCAACCAAAATAAAATAAAATAAAATAAAATAAAATAAAATAAAATAAAATAAAATAAAATAAAATAAAATAAAATAAAATAAAATAAAATAAAATAAAATAAAATAAAATAAAATAAAATAAAATAAAATAAAATAAAATAAAATAAAATAAAATAAAATAAAATAAAATAAAATAAAATAAAATAAAATAAAATAAAATAAAATAAAATAAAATAAAATAAAATAAAATAAAATAAAATAAAATAAAATAAAATAAAATAAAATAAAATAAAATAAAATAAAATAAAATAAAATAAAATAAAATAAAATAAAATAAAATAAAATAAAATAAAATAAAATAAAATAAAATAAAATAAAATAAAATAAAATAAAATAAAATAAAATAAAATAAAATAAAATAAAATAAAATAAAATAAAATAAAATAAAATAAAATAAAATAAAATAAAATAAAATAAAATAAAATAAAATAAAATAAAATAAAATAAAATAAAATAAAATAAAATAAAATAAAATAAAATAAAATAAAATAAAATAAAATAAAATAAAATAAAATAAAATAAAATAAAATAAAATAAAATAAAATAAAATAAAATAAAATAAAATAAAATAAAATAAAATAAAATAAAATAAAATAAAATAAAATAAAATAAAATAAAATAAAATAAAATAAAATAAAATAAAATAAAATAAAATAAAATAAAATAAAATAAAATAAAATAAAATAAAATAAAATAAAATAAAATAAAATAAAATAAAATAAAATAAAATAAAATAAAATAAAATAAAATAAAATAAAATAAAATAAAATAAAATAAAATAAAATAAAATAAAATAAAATAAAATAAAATTAATTAAAAATTAAAAATTAAAAATTAAAAATTAAAAATTAAAAATTAAAAATTAAAAATTAAAAATTAAAAATTAAAAATTAAAAATTAAAAATTAAAAATTAAAAATTAAAAATTAAAAATTAAAAATTAAAAATTAAAAATTAAAAATTAAAAATTAAAAATTAAAAACTAAAAATTAAAAATTAAAAATTAAAAATTAAAAATTAAAAATTAAAAATTAAAAATTAAAAATTAAAAATTAAAAATTAAAAATTAAAAATTAAAAATTAAAAATTAAAAATTAAAAATTAAAAATTAAAAATTAAAAATTAAAAATTAAAAATTAAAAATTAAAAATTAAAAATTAAAAATTAAAAATTAAAAATTAAAAATTAAAAATTAAAAATTAAAAATTAAAAATTAAAAATTAAAAATTAAAAATTAAAAATTAAAAATTAAAAATTAAAAATTAAAAATTAAAAATTAAAAATTAAAAATTAAAAATTAAAAATTAAAAATTAAAAATTAAAAATTGAAAATTAAAAATTAAAAATTAAAATGATGTACCATTGTGTATCAGTTGGTCACAAAGGGGTCTGAAGATGAACTCGTCATGGAGTTCGAAACGCGTCATCCTAGTGCGTGACACACTGAATTTGACCAAAATATTTAAACAATGAAATAGAAAAAGAAAAAAAAAACACTTTTCTGATCGTAAGCCGAATTTGATGTATCATTTGATACACTTAACGTAAATTTAATATATAAAAACACGATCGGCTAAAATTAACAATCAAACAGTTAAAAATACTCTGGCACGGCACGGCCTAAAATCTAAATGCCTTACTTTGACATAGAAAAATTTAAAGTAATCTTAGTTTACCAACAAAACCTTGTAAAGAAGCTTAAGCTTTAAGGTAAAAAGGGGAATCGTGGGGAAAGAATTTCCTCCATTTCTCATGTTTGAATATTAACGGTCAAATTCAAAAAATACACCACTGGTGCTGGACGTTTTCGGCTGAAAATACAGCACTGGTACTGGACATTTTCGGCTGATATCTACTTCACATGTACATGCTTGACATAATTGTAGATATATATACAGCTGATGATGTACCATTGTGTATCAGTTGGTCACAAAGGGGTCTGAAGATGAACTCGTCATGGAGTTCGAAACGCGTCATCCTAGTGCGTGACTCACTGAATTTGACCAAAATATTTAAACAATAAAATAGAAAAAGAAAAAAAAAAACACTTTTCTGATCGTAAGCCGAATTTGATGTATCATTTGATACACTTAACGTAAATTTAATATATAAAAACACGATCGACTAAAATTAACAATCAAACAGTTTAAAAATTAAAAATTAAAGATTAAAAATTAAAAAATAAAAATTAAAAAATTCGTCCTATCTAATATATTTTGGCAATATGTTTAAAAAAATATTTTTTAGAAAATTTAAAAAAAAAAAATATTTTCATAGAATGATAAACATAGCGAAAATTACCTAAAAATCGATTTTATTCATAATCATATCCTTTCTTACTAGACTTTTATACTAAAATGTTTATCATATCTTTCTAAGCGCCGAATGGGGTTCTAAAGGCTTCATATGTTATTAACACAAATCCTATAGGAAATCCGCTTTAGCAGCTCTTAATTTAATTGCTTAATTTTAATTGCTTTCAAAGAATTTTAAATTCATTTCTTGCATGTTGCATTTCGTGTGCCTATGCCTTTGCGGGATACTGTACTATAATGTTAAATTTATTATTACGTCTACTAGTTCAATAAATGAGGTCAAAGATTGTTTATACTACATATATGTATGCATGTATGTACATATCCGTAGTATGTATTTAAGTTAATGTATTGTAATGCTTAATGTCATCTTTGACCGATGTCGATGATAATGGTCCATGTATGATGCCTTCTTTATTATTTGTTACTATGACACTGTAACTGTGTGAGCGGGTTCTCATCATACAACAACAACAACACATATTATGCACACTGTGAATGGGATGTATAAAGACATATGACAATGTACGCAAAAATGTCATATCGGATATCGACACTTGTTACTATATTCATCTACGTTGCTCCATATGTTGCCGCTGTCAATGAATGGAAGTATCGAGTCTATAAATAATTCAAAAAAAAAAGAAATTTAATATGCGATGTCGTAATAGAATGTTATGCAGTGACCATATAAAGACGGTAGCTAATCTTTAAATGAATCTATAGACAGTGTTGCGCAATTAAAATGTAATTAATTAATTGACTACAACAGATTAATTATATTATAATGTTAAAAACGTTTCTACGTTGCAGCGAAAAATCATGCGTACATACATTGCACATTGAGTATATGTTATAAAGTAATGCATGGTGGGCGTTTTAGGATATACATACATAAGTGGAAATATAGGGGGCATAGTGCAAAAGTGAGATTTTTGGTTCGGCAGATTCTAAGTTCTTAAAGATTAAAACGTGACAAATTCCCCTATACGATACTTACTAACTTCAAATCGATATTAAATTATTATGGCATGTAACTTGATAAAACGAATGATGCAGAACTTCTTTTTGGGGCTACTTTCGCGAGCAGTTCTCAGAATTGACCCCCAAAATAATGTGTTGTACTGTGTTAGCTAGCGAGATAATTTTTCTTCTTTTTAATTGGCAACAGCAACAGAAATTCATCTGTCAGTAGCCGCACGTAGAAAAGAATTCCAAGCGCTTTGGTCTTTTGCGCTCCGTAGATAGGTAGTCAAACAAAGTATAGATAACAGCTCTTTTAACTGGACCATCAGACGAAGTTTCGGTCGACACCTTCTGCGCAGCCACCGGATTTATTGCCGAAGACTTTTCGAGCCGGAGCGTTTTCGTCTATTCGTACAACGTGTCCAAGCCAGCGCATTCGGTCGATTTCAAAGCGCTTTACTACGTCGATATCGCTGTACAGCTCATGCAGCTCGTGGTTCATTCGACAAAGACATTCGCCCGTAACGATGATGGGCCCAAAATTTTGCGAAGTATTTTTCACTCGAAGGCTCCCAGAATAGATTGATCCGCTTGTGTCATTACCCAGGATTCTGCGCTGTAGAGCAAGACAGGTAGGATCAGAGTCTGGTAGAGTTCGATTTTTCTTCTTTGGAAGAGCGGTTTGTCATTAAATTGCTTGCTTAGCGGTTTGCGATCAATACCCGTTTTTTGATTTCCATGCTGGCATTATTATTTTTGGTTATGGCGGTGCTAAGGTAGACAAAATCATTTATAAGATCGGCATACGCGAGCAACATGTGACTTTTGTGGAAGATGATACCTATTCTGTTTACTGCAGCCTTCCGCATGATCATCTCCATTACGATGTTAAAGAGATCGCAGGACAGAATATCGCCTTGTCTATAGCCTCGCTTGGTAAAAAATGGCTCTGACAGATTTTTGCCAATTTTCACTGAAGACTTCGTGTCAGTCAGTGTCATCCCGCAGAGTCGAATTAGCTTCGCGGGGATACCAAACTCAGCATCCAACAATTTCTGTCGTATTGGACTGTTGAATGCAGCTTTGTAATCGATAAACAGATGGTAGGTGTCGATCTGCATTTCTTCGGTCTTCTCCAGGATTTGTCTTAGTGTGAATATCTGATCAGTCTTGGATTTATCAGGTCTAAAGCCACACTGATAGGGTCCAATCTGGATCGCCAGAATAGGATTTAGTCTTTCACATAACACACTAGACAGGACCTTGAATGCGATGGGTAAAAGGCTAATCCCGCGATAGTTGGTACATACACTTGAATCGCCTTTCTTTAGCACGGGACATAGGACACTCAGATTCCAATCATCGGGCATGCACTTCCTGAGCCAAAGCGTGTCCATGAGCTGATGCATGCATGTTATCAGCTCATCACCGCCGGCCTTAAAAAGCTCTGCCAGTAGTCGATCCCGCAGCTTTATTATTTTTAAGCCGTGCTGATCTCGTTCTGGCTTGGTGGTGGTGGACAGTCTAATCCATCGTCGATGATTGGTGTGATTTCGTCACTTATGCTGCCTTCGGGAACGAGTACAGATTGAAAGTGTTCCCGCCATATTTGCAGCACACTCTGAGTGTCCGTGGTCAGATTTCCGTATCTGTCCTTACAGGTGGGGATCCGTGTTCCGAAACTTTTACTTTTTACCTTTTGGTAGAACTTTCGGGCCTTACCTCTATCCTTGTAGTTTTCGATTTCCTGGCTCTCTCTTTCCTTCCACAGACGCTTTTTCCGTCTGAACAGGCGTTTCATCTCTCTCCTTTTCTCTTTATAACAATCCGACACCGCACGCATCGCTTTTGGCTGCAGCTTTGCCTTGTATGCAGCATTCATTTCCTCAGACATTTCGCGACATTCATCATCGTACCAGGGCTTGTCTGAGCGTGGTTTTTCATAACCCAGCACGGTCGTTGCGGCAGTGGTCATAGAATTCGCAATATGCTGCCATCGTGTGTCGGGAACATCAGAACTAGGGGGGTTTGTTTGGAGTAATTGAGAGAGTTGGTTGGAATAGGCACTGGCTATCTCGGTGGTATACAGCTTTGTGATGTCTAGCTTCCTTTGCGTTTGATTACGAGTGTTTGTAGCACTACTTAATCGTGTGGCGTAACTTGGCTGCAACTAGGTGGTAATCCGAGTCAATATTTGCACCACGCTTCACACGCACGTCCATAACGCTTGAGACATGCCTTCCATCAATTACCACGAGATCAAACTGATTTCTTGTATTTTGATCGGGAGATATCCAGGTTGCCCCTGTGGATATCTTTATGTGGGAATCTTGTTTCACTCACAACCATGTTTCTTGCCGACACGAAACTAACCAGTCTGAATCCGTTATCGGAGGTGTTGTTGTGTAGACTGAATTTTCCGACTGCTGGACCAAGAGCATCTTTCCTTCCTATTTTAGCATTAAAATCTTCCAGAACAATTTTAATGTCATGCGGTCATATATCTCCTCCAGGCGCTCGAAGAATGCATCTTTAAGGTCATCGTCTTTGTCATCCGTCGGGGCGTGTACACAAATCAGCGTGATGTAAAGATATTTCGCTCGGATGCGAATAGTGGCTTTTCGGTCACTTACAGGGTTAAACTGCGAGACCAGGTATCGGAGTCTCTTGCCGACTATGAAACCACATCCAAATTCGTGTTGTTCTGCATGGCAGCTGTAAAAGATTTCGCAGTTCTTTCGTCGTGTGCATCCCTGTCCCGTCCACCTCATTTCCTGTATGGCGGTAATGTCAGCCTTGTATTTGTCGAGGACATCCGCCAGTTAAATAGAGGCACCATCTCTGTATAGAGTTCGGACATTTTAGGTGCATATCCTCAAATCTTGGTCCTTTTATCGTTTGCGGGGTTCGTCAACATTTAGGAGGGTTCTTGTTTTTCCTTTTCTTCGTGTTTTCATAATAATTTTTTTGTTTAAGGAGAGTGTCGGTAATGTCAGCGCAGCTTATTAGGCCACCGCGCCCTATCCTAGTTCCTAGTTTCTACTCAACAATTCGTCTTCTCACATTTGCTATCATTGAACATATGTTCAGTGTCTTTGCCCTAGGAATACGTGATATCTCGGACGTTGTGACCTGCTTGGAAACCTCCAAAGAGAGTTTCTGCTTATTCCCAAATGAAAAACAATCAAAAAGATTCAAATTAGAAAATTCCTCATTCCCCAATAATTACTTCTAATTCCCTAGCATATGTAAAAATTAATACCTCTGCTTATATCAAGGAATTTCAAACTTAAGGTCACACCTAATTGAGTTGCATGATAGTCAACTAATTTATGGGTATATTACGACCTCTTCTCATTGTGAAGCGATAAAATCAACAACAAGGCAAACAAATAGACAGCAGCCGTAATGTACAAGGACCTTCAGTGATTAAATTTCAATTAAAACATAATACATTCGTGCAGCGCAACTAACACCTTTGCCCTTGTATAACTTTATATACACATACATATGTATATAGCCATGGTCATGCCCCCCACAAGCCATAATAAGCTAAAGATTTAAAACAACGCACACAAAAAAAGAAAAAAAAAGGAAACTGTGCCCGACCAGCCAGTCATCCAGCTCATTAACATATTTATTATACAATTACGACAATGACAACGAATCAATTCAAGGACACAGCAAAGGATAACCAGAACATAAAAGCAGCGACGACGACGTCGACTACGATATCAATAATCAACGGCATGAGGCCACAAATCAATGAGCGGGGTCAGTTAGTAAGAGGAATGGGCTTGTTGTTGGCTGGCACACATGCCGACGGTAAAATTGTGCTCTGGTGGAGCACCTACAGGATCAACTCAACAGCCAACCAATAACGATTAAATGCGTTCTGCGATACAAAAAAAAAACTAAACTCAAATAGGTTCAAAAGCGCAGAATCCTATATTTTTATAGGTAACAACACTTGGACACTCCCCCTGGATTATGATGACGACGATGATGATGGTGTGAATGCATGCAATATGATGAAATAGCAGCGACTGTTACTTGCTATGCTATTCTGCTATGCCTTAGCAGTATAGGTGTAAACGAGACCGGCCGTATCTGGCTAATGTCCTTGTGCTTAGCACAATTTTCTTTGGTTATTAGATATTTAAAAGAAGACATTAACATACCGACGCAGCAACGACGCACTCGTGTGCCGTTCTTGCGACACTAAGTGCCGAACGACACAGAACGAGGAGGCCGTCCAAAAGGTCTCTTTCTAACTACTTAACAATTTATATGGTGACAATTTATAGTCGTTGTTGTTTTTTAATGACATCCAAAGAAATGAAAAGGAAAACTTTGCTCTCCTACCACCGGATAAGCACTAGAGTTTAAGGGGGGGAAGAGAGGGATGGTTTGGCCAAAGAAAACTCAAACCAACGCATTTCTGCTACAGTTAACAAAAACGAAGAGAAAAAGAGCAAATCTTACAGAAAGAGAGAGAGAGCGCAAGAAAGAGTATCAAATGGTATTTCCTCCTGTGGCAGGATGTTATATGAATGTGCGTTGTGCCGTTTTGTTATTGTATGCTGTAGCACAACAAGTGTTTGTTGCCGGTATTTGTGAGTCGCAATGCTCTGTTACAGTTATATTTTTTAGTGTATGTGTGTAACTGCTCTTACACTTAGGTATTCTTTTTTGGAACGCAAATTTATGTTGTTCGTAAGGTTCTTATGCTTCTCGGTACTTTTCAAAGAGCGCAGGTTTCACCTATATTGTAGGTAAATAGGTATTTTGTAATGCTCACCAAAAAATTTTTTACTGATTTTATTCATACATTTTGGAATTTCATAGCTAAGCAAAATGCCCTAAGGGTCATCATATCCTTATCATTGTTAGATTTTCCTTGTGTGGGAAATACGAGGCACTGAAAGGACATACATTTCCGATTAAACACATGAAATGACATTAGAAGTTTAAAAAACGATATAGCATTAGGTTGCTAAGGATATGTAATATTTGAATAAGGATATGTGTTTAGGCTGCCGTGAATTAGACCACATCAATTTATGTTTTTCTCTCTGGCTCTCTCTGATGTATAAAAAAAAAACTTCATTTTCCTTTTCACCCCATGAATGAGGTATGGGATAGCTTCTCGCGTTGTTTTGAATTAACACGCTTTCTATTTTTTAGATTCACCACAAACGGCACCTCCTTTTTTATCGCCGAATGCTAACGTCACTGTTTTAGAAGCTTTTACTAGACATACCGATTGACACTTATACTGCAAAGTTGCTGACGACAACATCGAGCGCGCCTGCAATGAAAGAAATATGTAAATGACTGGAGCCGGGAATCGAACCACGGATCTCTCGCATGGAAGTCGGTTTCTCTGAAGTATGGTTAGTTTTAATTACTAATATGTATGGAGATCAATACTTATTGACCTCATATTCAGTTGTATTTTAACCTTTTTCTTGTAATACCCTCAACCTAAGGGTAGAAGGGAATATATCATTTGATACGACCCAAAAGTGTAACACATGAAAAGAGTCACTTAAGAACCGAATTCGATTCATGACTTTTTAAGTCGTCTGAGCCATGTCCGTCTGTCTGTCTGGCTGGTATGACGCAACCGAATGTCTGTTTTATATTAAGCTATGATAAAATTTATTAAACCTGGATATAGTTTTAGAGAAAAAATTGGATATCTAGCCACGTTATACTTGCTTATTTAATGTTTTTACTGAGGGTGAGGGTATATGTGAGTCAGTTTTCCCCAGAAAGGTGTTTGAAGGCGAACCTAAAAGACGGCGCAGAGCAAGGAGACCCAAACTTTGTTTGAAGGACCAAATGGCTGGAATCGTGCCACTATATGATGGGACTAACTGGAGAACTCACGCAGAAGACTGATTGTCTGTGGAATTCTTTAATAGTTCAGGTCTCTAATATATGAACGACGTTAGTAAGTTGTAATGGGCCACTTAAGTAAGTAAGTCGGTCAGACTTCGTGTCAACCACTCCATACGTTTGTACTAACGACTTCGGATCGATTTCGGATCTAAGCACTTTGTTTGCTGAGTATCCTCAAGCATACCTGCCATTGTATAGAATTTCTAGGCTCTCTCCCACAGTAGATCTGTAACCTGGCTGTTTGTTTTTCGTCCAAACAAAAAATAGGTGCGATTCTCGGCCTATTTTCCAGCGTGGTACGTATATACTAGAAATCGGTATAACAATGCATAACAGGGAAATTGAAAAGTCCCCGGCCTACCATAGTGAAACACATTTCTTGGAGCAAAATTTGTTTGTTTTATTTAAAATAATTCCCTTCTAGGACGATACACTGATTATAGCGACCCTCCAACTTTTCGATACATTTTTGTAGTACGATTTGTCCTTTGCTTTACAATAGGCCTGAGTTTCGGCGATCACCTCTTCATTCGACAAAAATTTCTTTCCATCGATCATTCTTTTGAGATCTGAGAAGGGGAATAATCAGATCTGGAGAATACGATTGATGCGAAAGCACTTCGAAGCCCAATTCATGGATTTGTGCCATCGTTTTCACTGGAGTATGGCACAGGGCATTGTCTTGGCGAAGCAGCACTTTCTTTTTCTTTAAATGAGGGCGTTTTTTATGCGATTCAAACAGCCCAATAACGCTATGTAATAGTCGCTGTTGATGGTCCTTTCTTTTTCAAGGTAGTCAATGAAAATTATTCCATGCGTATCCTAAAATACAGACGCCACAACCTTCCCAGCCGAAGGCATGTCTCAAGCGTTATGGGCGTGCGTGTGATGAGCGGTGCAAATATTGACTCGGATCACCACCTAGTTGCAGCGAAAGTATGCACACGTTTAAGTAGTGCTAAAAACACTCGTAATCAAACGCAAAGGCAGCTAGACATCACAAATCTGCATACCACCGTGATAGCCAATGCCTACTCCAACCAAATCTCTCAATTACTCGAAACAAACCCCCCTAGTTCTGATGTTCCCAACACACAGTGGCAGCATATTGCTAATTCTATGACCACTGCCGCAATGACCGTACTGGGTTATGAAAAACCACACTCAGACAAGCCCCGGTACGAATGATGAATGTCGCGAAATGTCTGAAGAAATGGATGCTGCATACAAGGCAAAACTGCAGTCAATGGTGCAGCGTGCGGTGCGTTATAAGGAGAAGAGGAGGGAGATGAAACGCCTGGATAGGCGGAGAAAGCGTCTGCGGAAGAAAAGAGAGAGCCAGGATATCGAAAACAACAGGAATAGAGGTAAGACCCGAAAGTTCTGCCAAAAGATAAAAAGTAAAGGTTTTGGAACCGTGATCCCCACCTATATGGACAGAAACGGAAATCTGGTCACGGACTCTTAGTGCTGCAAATATGGAGGGAACAATTTCGATCTCTACTCGTTCCTGAAGGCAACATAAGTGACGAAATTACACCAATAATCGACGATGGAGTAGACTGTCGACCACCGAGCCAAAACGAGATCAGCACGGCAATTTCACGGCTTAAAAATTATAAAGCTGCGGGAGCCGATGGACTGCCGGCAGAGCTTTTTAAAGCCGGCGGCGATGAACTGGTAACATGCATGCACCAGCTCATAAACACGATTTGGCTCAAGAAATGCATGCCCGATGATTGCAATCTGAGTATTCTATGTCCTGTGCTTAAGAAAGGCGATTCAAGTGTATGTACCAACTATCGCGGGATTAGCCTTTTACCCATCGCATACAAGGTCCTGTCTAGAGTGTTAAAGCCCATTCTGGCGAACCTGATTGGACCATATCAGTGTGGCTTTAGACCTGGTAAATCCACGACCGACCAGATATTCACACTACGACAAATCCTGGAAAAGACTTGTTCATCGATTACAAAGCTGCATTCGACAGTCCGATACGACAGAAATTGTTGGATGCTATGGCTGAGTTTGGTATCGCCGCGAAGTTGATACAACTTTCCGGGACTACACTGACTGACACAAAGTCTTCAGTGAAAATTGGCAAAAATCTGTCAGAGCCATTTTCTACCAAGCGAGGCTGTAGACAAGGCTATAGTCTGTCCTGCGATCTCTTTAGCATCGTAATGGAGATGATCACGCAGAAGGCTGCAGTAAACAGAAATGATACCATCTTCAACAATAGTCACATGTTGTCCGCGTATGCTGATGATATAGATAACATTGGCCTATTACTGCGGCCTATCCGAGCACTGAGAAGCAGTCGGCAAAAGTGGGTATGGCAGTTAATGAGGACAAAACTAATTTATTTTGTTCAACGAACAAAGAGTCAACTCGTCAGGGACGCGAGTATTGATCGCAAACCGCTGCTACTATGCGCTATGCTAGCGATTTAACGACATAGCGCTCTCTCGAAGAACAAAGATCCAGCTCTACCAGACACTAATCCTACCTGTCTTGCTCTACAGCGCAGAATCCTGGTTAATGACACTAGCGGATCAATCTATTCTGGGAGTATTCAAGAGAAAAATACTACGCAAAATATTTGGACCCATCATCGTTAACGGCTAGTACAGTCGTCGAATGAATCATGAGCTGTACAACGACATCATTTTATCTATTTTCTTCACAATAACAAAAGTAGCTTTGCTCAAAATTCTATAATTCACAAACTAATGATCCGATAGCTGTCAAATTTTCAATAATTCTAGTACCGCCATCTATGCGTCAGGTCGGGCACTTTTCAATTGACCTGTTATAATACACTGTTCTTTTCGCTATTGATCCGCTAAAGATTTATCATCAGCAAATCCTTCGTACTTGGAAGCCTGGCGTCTCAATCACGTTCTCCAACCGATTCAATGCAAAAAAAAAATCCAGTGATTCTGTCTAGTGAACATTTTAACTTAGTCAAACCCTATATTCATTACCCCCAGGCTAGCCATCTTAAGGCATATGTATGTTTTAGATCAATCTTCATGATCTCTACAAATACAAAACTAAACTTCCCGCCAAATACACACACAAGACATCTTAGAATATCTGTCGAACCCTATCTAACATTCCCCCCCACCCCCGCGCTATGTGATCACCATAAACTTGACCTTGGTTCTACCTAGAACTCCAGTCTACTCGAACTTGCCTAAGAGCCTAACAAATAAATTGAAACATCATTGTTCGTCAATTTCGTTCGTTTCGCTCAATTCGACATTAATTATCGTCAGCACTTGTGGTTACACTACCGTACTGCCTTGTTGTTGTTGTTGTAATTATCATCGAACATCACTAATATCTATGAGCGGTATGTCTGTATGTAAACATTAACACGAATGCCGTCTGCCAACCAGCCATCCATATGAACGACGCGCCACACAACAGCCAGAATATAAACTTGAGAAACAGAAAAAAATAACACAGAAACACAAAAACCACGTGGTTTAAGTTTGCCCTCATTGCCGGTAATACTACAACCGAACCGACCGACGACCACCACCACTACAATCATGAGCTTCACGAAGCTCAAACAGCGAGCGCGAATGAATTGTGGATGATGAATTCGTTTGTTTTGAATGTTGTTTTTGATGTGTACTCGCTGTCGATGGGTACAATTGCAAAGGTATTTGGCGCTTTTTTCCACATCACGCTCTATTGTTTTTTTTTTTTTGTTTTGCTGTTTGGGTAAACTTTTGTTATTTTGTTTATAGTAAATTGTTGTTGTGGTCTTGTACTATTCTCTACGTATTTTCTTCTTTGTTTTTATTTACATTGTTTTCTTTTCGCTGTTGGCTTCATATGTATGGGTGTGAATGTTTGAGGAAGTACTCGATGTAGCTTCAGTGTGGGACCAAAAATTAGAAGCACTATATGTTAGATTAATTTTCATGATAGATTTATTGAGTGCAATTGAGAGGGTATTGTTTTATGATCGGCTGACTCTTCTTCTTTAATGGCAGCAATAACAGAAATTTATCCATCAGTAGCAGCACGTAGAAAAGTAATCCAAGCTCTTTGGTCTTTTGCGCTCCGTAGATAGTTCGTCACACCAAGCTTAGTTAATAGCTCTTTCACCTGGTCCATCTATCGGAGTTTTGGTCGCCCCTCCTGCGCCGCCCATCGAAATTATTGCCAAAGACTTTTGGAGCAGGAGCGTTTTCGTCTATTTGTACAACGTGTCTAAGCCAGCGCATTCGGTCTATTTGAACGCGATTGACTACGTCGATGTCGTTGTACAGCTCGTACAGCTCATGATTCATTCAACAACGGTACTCGCCGTTAACGATGATGGGTCCAAATATTTTGCGTAGTATTTTTCTCTCGAAGACTTCCAGAGTAGATTGAACCGCTTATGTCATTATCCAGGGTTCTGCGCTGTAGAGCAAGACAGGTAGAATCAGAGTCTGGTAGAGCTGGATCTTTGTTCTTCACGAGAGCGCTTTGTCGTTAAAATTACTTAGCGCATAGTAGCAGCGGTTTGCGATCAATACTTGTCTTTTGATTTCCGGGCTGACATTATTATTTTTGTTTATGGCGGAGCCAAGGTAGACAAAATCATCTACCACTTCAAAGTTATAGTTGTCAACATTCACGCAGCGTCCTAAACGAGTGGACCCTTTGATCGTTGAAATAAATAATTTGGTTTTGTCCTCGCCGCAGTAACATCTCGCAATCCACGTCCAATGATATCTATATCAACAACTTACGCGTTCAACATGTGACTTTTGTTAAGGTGGTACCATTCCTGTTTACTGCAGCTTTCCGCATGATCATCTCCATTACGGTGTTAATGAGATCCCAGGACAGACTATCGCCTTGTCGAAAGCCTCGCTTGGTAAAAATGGCTCTGACAGATTTTTGAAAATTTTCACTGAAGACTTCGAGTCAGTCAGTGTAGTCTCGGACAGTTGTATCAGCTTCGCGGGGATACTAAACTCATTTTGATTTTTGTTTATGGCGGAGCTAAGGTAGACAAAATCATCTAACACTTCAAAGTCATAGTTGTCAACATTCACGCAGCGCCCCAAACAAGTGAACTCTTTGATCGTTGAAACAAATAACTTCGTTTTGTCCTCGCCGCAGTAACATCTCGTAATCCACATCCAATGATATTTATATCCCCAGCATAAATGAGCAACATGTGACTTTTGTTGAAGATGGTACCATTCCTGTTTACTGCAGCTTTCCGCATGATCATCTCCATTACGATGTTAATGAGATCGCAGGACAGACTATCGCCTTGTCTAAAGCCTCGCTTGGTAAAAATGGCTCTGACAGATTTTTGCATCTGATCTTATCTGAAGACTTCGAGTCAGTCAGTGTAGTCTCGGAAAGTAGTATTAGCTTCAGCTTCGATGAACAGATGGTAGGTGTCGATCTGCATTTCTGAAGTCTTCTCCAGGATTTGTCGTAGTGTGAATATGTGGTCGGTCGTGGATTTAACACACACAGATAAGGTCCATTCAGATTCGCTAAAATGGCCTTTAGTCTTTCACATAACATACTAGACAGAACCTTGTATGCGCTGGGTAAAAGGCTGATCCCGCGATAATTGGTACAAACCCTTGGATCGCCTTTTTTAAGCACAGGACATAAAACACTCAGATTCTAATCATCGGGCATGCATTCCTTGAGCCAAATCGTGTTTATGAGCTGGTACATGCACGTTGCCAACTCATAGCCGCCGGCTTTTAAAAGCTCTGCCGGTAGTCCATCGGCTTCCGTAGCTTTATTGTTTTTAGCTTTATTGTTTTTAAGCCGTGCAATTGCCGTGATGATCTCATATTGGCTCGGTGGTGGACAGTCTACTCCATCGTCGATGATTGGTGTGATTTCGTCACTTATGCTGCCTTCGGGAACGAGTAGAGATTGAAAGTGTTTTCTCTGATTGTCCGTGACCAGATTTCCGTCTCTGTCCATACAGGTGGGGATCCCGTTTCCAAAACCTTTACTTTTTATCTTTTGGTAGAACTTTCGGGTCTCACCTCTATTTCTGTAGTTTTCGATATCTATTTATATATTTCTTCCACAGACGCTTTTTCCGCCTAAACATGTGTTTCATCTCCCTCCTTTTCTCTTTATAACGCTCCGTCAACGCACGCGTCGCCATTGGCTGCAGTTTTGGCTTGTATGCAGCATCCATTTCCTCAGACATTTCGCGAAATTCATCATCGTACCAGGGCTTGTCTGAGCATGGTTTTTCATAACCCAGTGCGGTCGTTGCGACAGTGGTCATAGAATTCGCAATATGCTGCCACTGTGGGAATATCAGAACTAGGGGGTTTGTTTCGAGTAATTGAGAGAGTTCGTTGGAGTGCGCATTGGCTATCTCGGTGGTATGCAACTTTGTGATGTCTAGCTTCCTTTGCGTTTGATTACAAGTGTTTTAGCATTACTTATAGCCTTTTTACACCAAAAAAGCATTCCGCGTTTTGAGCTGAAGATGCGGAATGCTAAAAAGTGGTTTTACACTGCAGTTTCGCATATTGTCAGCTGTTGTCTAGCTCACACATTTTTCCATTTGCCTTGTAAAACTGCAATATTTCCCTGCCACAAACCTATTAACATTGTTACGGAGGCAGTATTCCACGAAGCGCGAATATTTTTAACTAATTGGAATAACCATTTGTTAATATTTTTGGCAAAAATTTAAATATTTTGTCCGTCCATGTTGTTTGGCATTTTTTCCAATAAATGTTAACAAACTACGAAAATGGTGGTTGCCGGATCTACATTACTGAGAAAAATCGCTTAAATTTCAATTTTCAGAGTACAACTCAGTGTATTTTCCCGCATCTTTCATGGATGCGAAAATATGTTAACAACTTTCCAACAACAAAATACATGTAAACATTTTAGCATTTTGGCCGCATCCATCAAAGATGCGGATTAACGCGGAAATATGTTAAATGCGTTCCGGTGTAAAAAGGCTATTAATCGTGTGCGTACCTTGGCTGCAAGTAGGTGGTGATCCGAGGTAATATTTCCACAGCGCATCACACTCACGCTTGAGACATGTCTTCCATCAATTACCACGTGATCAATCTGATTTCTTGTATTTTGATCGGGAGATATCCAGGTTGTCCCTATGGATATCTTTATGCGGGAATCTGGTTCAAGAGCATCTTCCCTTTCTATTTTAGCATCTATTCGGTCACTTACAGGGTTAAACCGAAAGACCAGGTGTCGAAGTCTCTTGTCGACTATGAACCACATCCAAATTCTTGTCTTTCTGCATGGCAGCTGTAAAAGATGTCGCAGTTCTTTCGTCGTGTGCATCCCTGTCCTGTCTCATTTCCTGTATGGCGGTGATGTCAGTTTTATATTTTCGAGGACATCCGCCAGTTGGATAGAGGCACCATCTATGTAGAAATTTCGGACATTCCAGGACATATCCTTAAATCTTGGTCCTTATGTCGTTGGCGGACGTCGTCAACATTTGGGGGGTTCTTGTTTTTTTATTTCTTCGTGTTTTCATAATAATTGTTTTGTTTAAGGAGGGTGGCTTATTAGGCTGCCGCTTGGGGCTGCCAAAGCCACTAAGAGAGCCTGTGTTGAGCTTCAGAAACTCCTGTTACCTACTTCCTAAGACGCATCGGTGGTAGCATGCCGATTAGGTTACTGGTCAGATCCTACTTTCTTGGGGCTGGCAAAGCCACATGCTACCGTCACCGAATTACCAAATACCGCATGGTTCGATTTGTCGGCCCCACAGAAGCACGAACTTCACGTTGATAGCGCGAACTCTATGCCAGCATCCGCGAAAGGATCACCTTCCTTCTACTTAAGAGTTGGATTCTCTGAAAAATTAACTTTGGAGCTGTCTGAACTCCGAAGAGTAGGAACTCCAAAGAGACATTCTAAAAGTAAATCCTGAGGTAACCAGTTTAGGATCGTAAACAATACCTTAGTTGGAGTAGTTCTAAGTGCCCCTTATATCATGATTGACACCAGTCTCATAATGCGTTCGAATTTCAGCCTTTGGGACGCTCTCTCTAGCGTCGGCCATGGGTTTAATAACTGAGTCGTATAACCAGTTTAAATTTTTGGGGCTAATTCCCCCATTGAGGTCGATTGCCCTTTTGAAGCAGTATAGGACCGTTGCCTGTCTTGGCCTGAGTGTTCATATTCCAATTCCGTTTACTGTCTAATATTAGTCCGAAGTATTTGGCACTATCAGAGAGTGTAAATGCGACTCCATTTAATCTGGGTTTGGCAAATTAAGGTATTTTGTATGTCCGTGTGAATAGCACCAGTTCCGTTTTGCTTGGGTTTACATCCAGTCCACAGTTCTGCCACCATTTTAACAGAAGTTTCAGCGAAGATTCCAGAAGCTCACAGAGAAGTTTAGAATCCTTGCCGACAACTTTTAGTGTCACGGCACGATTTTTTCCATCGTCCTCAGGAGAGTATTAATGTTAAGATTCCATAGTAGTGGAGAGAGTACTGGAGTACCGCGAACCGTCACCATTGAGTGAATTACAGATTCAGGTTTGACATTATTAAAAGCTCCCGCAATATCCAACAAGGCAGCGAGAGCGTATTCTTTGTTGTTCAGGGATCTTTCAATGGGGCTGGTTATCGAATTTAAAGTAGTTTCCGTGGATTTGCCCTTTGTGTAGGCATGCTGAGCCTTGGACAGGACATCCGGTTTAAGAGATGATCTGATTATGCTCTTCATAGTCTTAAGTAAGAAGGATGATAGGCTTATTTGTCTAGAATCCTTGGCTTTAGCCTTACCCCCTTTGGGGTTAAATACAATTTTGTAAGTTGTCCATCTCGTTGGAATGTGCGACAGCTTTAGACACGCTTTGAAGATTTCACAAGCCAGGGCATCAATATTTCGATGTTCTTTTGCAGATCCGTGAGAATAATTCCATCGGATCCCGGTGATTTAGAGTGACAACTTTTGATATCCCATTGAAGTCGATGTTCAGTAATATGTTGGAGATATCAAAGTTATAGCTGCTCGAGTTTTTCATAACCTGATAATCACTTTCCGGACGTAGTGCTAAGCTAATGTAAGGAAGCGCTTTTTATACCCATGAATTTTCTCTGCCCTCTACGTGCCACACTTTAAAGAACGTAAATATAGGTTTCTGACTCTAGTTTTTTGTTCAGCACTGTACCTGCAAATACACCATGTTTGTATATACTACATACAAGCGACATCAGTCTTTTCTAGTTTGTGATCTGTTAGATAGTATGAATGTTGTTTATTTTGTGTGAGTCTGCTTCGCTTTTGTTCATTCTTTACTTTTCATTCTTTAATTAGCATTGGTTTGTTTTGGATTCTAACATTTGCAAAGAGCGCTCAAACAGCGGAAGCGTTGTAGAGCGTTATGCGGTAATTGTTGTTGTTGTCAGTACATTTCGGCCGCTGTCACAGTGATCGCTCACACATTCGCTCAATTCGAAAAATGGCCTCGTCTATCGGTGGAATGCGAATGGAATGAAAGGGTGAGTTATAGAGTGATCGCCCACTGAATCTATTGCGCATTTGCAGCACATGTTGCGGCGTATACCACTGGAAAAGAACGACGTCATTGGTGGTTTATAAAACCGGCACTGGAACGAGCCAACGGTTTATTTTTGGCGCTTTGGAATAAATTTCAATATCATTATTGTTTGTGGCGTTGATCATGATGATGGTGATGATGATAATATTGGCGGCAAAAATTTTAGTGACACTATCAAAAGCTGACGGCTGCCACAAGTCGTCTTGGGTTATTTATATTTCTATTAAATTGATAATGTTTATTTATTGTTTTGCTAAATCTTATCATCATTAATGGGGCGCACTTTTGAGTTGACTGTCTGAAGTAGATAAAACAACGAAAATAGATTTTTATTAAAGTTCAAATTTAAATGTTAGATGTGATTAGAGATGCTCATATTTGTTTTAAGTCAGTTTCAGGTATAATTATGTTTTAGGCTGTGTAACCGTGTTGTGGAGGCATCACATTTTGAGGAGAGGGAATTGCAAATAACAGGCAATGGGGTATTTCTAATTTGAGTCTTTCTGATTGTTATTCATTTGGGAATAACCAGAAACTCTCTTTGGAGGTTCCCAAGCACACACTCACAACGTTTCAAGAGATCGTATTCTCCCAGCAATGCCATCGAACATCCGTTTAGTGGTAGCAAATGTGTGAAGGCGAAATGTTGTGTAACCTGAACGGCATGCTACAACCGATGCGTCTTAGGCAAGTGGTAACAGATGTTACAACTACTCTTTGAGTGGCTTTGTCAGCCCTAAGAAACTAGGATCGGGGCGGTGTCGTAATAAGCCACACTCCTTAAACAAAACAACTATTATGAAAACACGAAGAAAAGAAAAAACAAGAACCCTCCAAATGTTGGCGACCCCTGTAAACGATATAAGGACCATGATATAAGGATATGCACCTAGAATGTAACGCAAAGGAAGCTAGACATCACAAAGCTGCATACCACCGATATAGCCGATGCCTACTGCAACTAACTTTCTCAATTACCACTACTCGTGGTTCCGATGTTTCCGACACTCAGTGGCAGCATATTGCAAATTCTATGACAACTGCCGCAACGACCGTACTGGGCTATGAAAAACCACGCTCAGACAAGCCCTGGTACAAATGATGAAATATCTGAGGAAATGGATGCTGCATACAAGGTAAAACTGGTAAAACGACACGTGCGGTGACGGAGCGTTATAGAGAGAAAAGGAGGGAGATGAAAAGCCTGTTCAGGCGGAAAAAGCATCTGTGGAAGAAAAGAGAGAGCCAGGATATCGAAACCTACAGGGATAGAGGCGAGGCCCGAAAGTTCTACCAAATGGTTAAAAAAGGTTTTGGAACAGGGACCCCCACCTGTAAGGACAGAGACGAAAATCTGGTCACGGACACTCAGAGTGTGCAGCAAATATGGAAAGAACTCTTTCAATCTTTACTCGTTCCCGAAGGCAGCATAAGTGACGAAATCACACCAATCATCGGCGATGGAGTACTCCCCACCACCGAGCCAAAACGAGATCAGCACGGCAATTGCACGACTTAAAAATAATAAAGCTGCGGGAGCCGAGGGACTGCCGGCTTTTTAAAGCTGGCGGCGATGAGCTGGTAACATGTATGCACCAGCTCATTAACACGATTTGGCTCAAGGAATGCATGCCCCATGATTAGAATCTGAGTATTATGCTTATTAGGCATATTATGCTTAAGAAAGGCGAATCAAGTGTGTGTACCAATTATCGCGGGATTAACCTGTCTACAGCGTTAAAGCCCATTGTGGCGAACATGATTGGACCTTATCAGTGTGGCTTTATACCTGGTAAATCCACGACCGACCAGATATTCATACTACGAAAAAAACTGGAGAAGACCCAAGAAATGCAGATTGACACCTGGATTCGACAATCCGATACGACAGAAATTGTTAGATGCTATGGCTGAGTTTGATATCCGACTTTGCAGGACGACACTGACTGACACGAAGCATTGAAAAGCAGTCGGCGGAAGTGGGTCTGGTAATAAATGAGGACAAAACCAAGTAATTTGTTTCAACGAACAAAGAGTCCACTCGGCAAGCGCTCTCTCGAAGAACAAAGATCCAACTCTACCAGACTCTGATCCTACCTGTCTTGCCTTACAGCGCAGAATCCTGGGTAATGACACAAGCGGATCAATCTGTTCTGGGAGTATTCGAGAGGAAAATACTTCGCAAAATATTTGGACCCATTTACGTTAACGAGGCGAGTGTTGTCGTCGAATGAACCACGAGCTGCATGAGCTGTACAGCGATATCGGCGTTGAAATAGACTGAATGCGCTGGGTTGGACACGTTGTACGAATGGATGAAAATGTTCCAGCTGGAAAGGTTTTCGTCAATATACTCGATGGGCGGCGCAGGAGAGGCGACCAAAACTTCGTTGGATGGACCATGTGAAAGAGCTGTTATCAACACTTGGTGTCACTAACTATATACGGAGCGCAAATGAGCGAAGCTATTCGAAATTTTTTCTACGTGCAGCTACCGATAGATAAATTTCTGTTGCTGCTGCCAATTGAGAAGAAGGTTGCTAATAACAGAGAGAGAGAGAGAGAGCGAAATTTACTTCCACCCATATGGAGAGACTAAGGGTTCGATTAAGACATATCTTCTGAAGGGGCTATCACTATCTTAAAGGCGACCAATGAATAAATTTTCAGAATGAAGAAATTACCTTTGCCCGTGTAAAACGACTGAAAATTAAATCACCGACAATCTATGGTATCTTTCAAAGCGGATTCTCTCACAGGATTTTTAGAAAGTAACCAATCGTTAATCAACCTTCTCATGATTCCGTAGGCATTCAAAACCTTAATACGCCTTCATACATGACGTTCCCTAAAAGTGGCTTCCGTCACATGAAACGATTTTGGTTCACGGTCTGCTACTTGTTAAACGGTTCTGTGCAAAAATAACTATCTATTTATATGATCTGGAGCTCTAAACACTCACAATTCATCGTTTTCCATCCTGCGGTATTAAATGCGTTTTTAGCGTCCAGGATGACCTTTGCAAAGTATTGCTTTTTAGCTCTTTCGTCGATCTGACCTATGCCTATCTGTCGGTCGGATATATAAACTTCTCAAGTACTTTTCCAAGATGGCATAATAATGGATTTCTCTGCGGCAAGAAATATGGTAGTAAGCAGCTCTAGATTTGACCACAAAAATATTCATAAGGCAACTTGGTTATCTGCAGATCATTTGACTAGGAATCAGGTTGGTCACGTGGTCGATGGAAAGCATGCATCGAGTGTTCTGGACGTATGAGTGATCAGGGGTGCGAACATTAACTCCCATCACTACATTACTGCAGTTAAGGTACGCACAAGGCTAAGCACGGCGAAAAACGTACTTAACCAGGCTGGATATCGGTAAACTGCGAACCACTGAGGTAGCGAACGCCTACTCCTACTACCTAACTCAACTGCTACGGAATGCTCCAACCTGTGATAATATTACCTCGCAGTGGCAATATATAGTCGACTCCATAGAACGGACTGCAAGATGCGTACTTGGGTACTCCAAGCCGTCTTAAGAAGATGCCTGGTACGATTATGAATGTCGCAATGCTACGAGAGAGACGGTTGCTGCATACAGGGCGAAACTGCAGCCAATGGCAACGCGAGCCCTTCGTGAATGGCACAGGGAAAAGAGGTGAGAGGCAACTCGTCTTTTTAGACGGAAAAAAAAGAAGGAGTTTAAAAAGAGGCAGGCAGCTCCGAAGTAGAGGGGAAGACCGAAAATTCTACAAGAGAGTTAAGGCGAGAATGCGTGAAACAGATGAGTTTACGGATTTCGGCAGCATTTTAGTAACACCACCTTATCTCGAGATACGAAAAAACAGCTGTACCAGGTGTTAATTTTACCCGTTCTGTTGTATGCTGTCGAATCGTGGGTGCTTACGACAACAAACATACAAGACCTAGAAGTATTCGAGAGAAATACGACGAGTTTCGCCATCGGATGAACCATGAGCTGTATGAGCTTCACCATGACACCGTGTCCCTACGATGGCTGGGACATTTTGCCAGGATGAATGTAAATGCTTCAGCGAGAAAGAAGTTTGAAGGCGAACCTGAAGGACGGTGCAGGGCTGGGAGACCCAAACTTCGTTGGAAGGACCAAGTGGTTGGCAACCTGCCACCAGACCGAAGTGTGTGGAATTCTTAAATACTTCAGGTCTCAACTTTATGAACCATGTCCGTAAGTTGTAATGGGCCACTTAAGTATGTAGGTAAGTAAGGGTTGGTGGACACTGTGACAAATTGTATTGCCCAAGCTAAAATTTAAAATCCAATCGAAGCAAACAGTTTGTTGTTTTTCAATACTGAAATACTTACTAAATAAAAAACTAAAACTGCCATTGACTTACTGTATGTACCGCACACCCCTTTTTTCTCATCAACCACACGTGGGACACTTGCTGCACGCACGTCAGTGTCAGAAGCGCTCGCACTTGGTGTGCTTTTCCACTCAACGTTTACGGCGAGTGGTGATCAGTATGCAAACAGCGCATTGACACCATAATCGGAATATTCGCTTAATATTATAATCGTAAACAACATAGCATACAATTGGAACTGTAGCGATCAACTTCGTGTAGACATTTTTTGCGAAATCGTCACACAAGTCATGATAAGATACGACAGATACGAGTGTTAGTGAGCGTGCGATTGAAACGTGCCAGGTAAAAACAAAAAACTGAGAACCATAATAGTTTTATTTTTCTATTTACCTAAATTCAGTTCGGTTTTTTTTTTCCTCACGATTTGGCCTTCACCACTGTTTGACTACAGTTATCTATGGGAAAGGCAAACGACAAGAGATAGATAGGTAGATGCTAAATTAAGGCAATAGATCAATGCATTATGATACGTTCAGTTCATACCGGTAGAGTGACAAATGCGGGAGAGTACGATGAGTGTATCGCGTGATGATAGTGTGTTATGACTAGTGATGGCAATTAAAAAAGAATAATCGATTAATTAATCATATGATTAATCGAAACGACAAATAATTAATCGCGATTAATTGGAAACAATTAATCGATTAATCGATAAATCGATATTTTCACCTAAAATTGAAAATTATCATAAACAAAAGAAATAATTTAATTAATTACAAAATTTTCTGTTTATTCAAGAATTTATTTGTTTGGTACAGAATTTAAAAATAGGAGCTTTGATAGCCGTGTCGTGGTTGATCTGTTCCGTTTTTCCGTTACTATTGCACCCGCTTTGGAAAAAAGCCGCTCTGATGGTACAGATGTACCAATCAAAAAGCAATATTTTTGTGCAAGAGAGTACAGCATAGGGTAGATCGATTTCATTTCTTCCCATGCGTCTATTACATTGCGCTTTGATTTGTGGTGGACATTTCGAAATAAAATGATTTTTTTCCCTTCATCTCCTAAATTCGGACACACGAAAGGTTCTACTCCAAATGTACGACTTGACATTCAAAGTCATAGTATACATCCTTGCCCAACACATAAAATATGTCTTGCAGATAAGTCATACGTTTTACAAATGTAGCAGATACTTGTGTGGCAACAACTTAACTAAGTACAACCCTGTTTAGTACACCATTCTATGTTTTAACAGGACAGAAAATGTGGTCTGATATTCTCAAATCTAGGAAATATTCTTCCTTTCTATTCGAACTGTTACGCAGATCAAGTCATTTTGTGGAACACTTAAATCCGAAAAAAATTTAGAAATCAGTCAAGTTTTAAACATTTTTAATTTTTTAAAAATCTTTGCAATTATTCTGTTGAAAGGTAAGAATTAACTTACATTGGTATTCTTCGAGAGTTTCAAACAAAATATTAACCCTATACTTTAGGAAAGGAAGATATTAACAATTATCTTCGAACCATATCGATTTGCATAAGGAGGAACTTAATCGGCAGAATTTCCAGGACGTTAATCAGTAGAAAGCAAATTTGTATCGATCTATGGTATTATCAGGAAGTGTTTGTCAATTGTGCATTTAAAGATATACAAATATTAGAGCCAAAACTAAATAAAAAATTTTTTTAATGGTCAAAAGTTGGTAAATTTTTAATTAAAATTTTAAAATTTTTATGTTTGAAGGGCTATTAAACTCAAACTACAATCTGAAATGTTTTGATGTCTTCACAGAAAATGTGTGAAATATTATTACCTTTAAATTATTACCATCTGATCAAAATCGGTCAAGCGTATCAATCACTTTTAATCATATAAGTAAATCAGTATTTTTGAAACATGCCTTTTTGCAGCCAAAAACCTTAAACGATTTTGCGCGAACCCTAAACGTCGATCAATTTTCAAGTTTTATATACCAAAATTTTTGTTTTTTTAAGTAGAATTAGAAAATATATTATCCCAATGACTTTTCGAAAAAATTGGTAAAATGAAATGGTCTAATATATATATAGGTGGTTTATATCGAAAATTTTAATGGATGGACCAATTTAACTGTAATTCATAATATTTTTTTGTTTGTTTGTTTGACCATTAGAAAAAAATTTTATTTAAAAGATATATTTTTTCGATCATGACAAACAATCTTATGTACATACAAATGGACCCGGTAGGTGGCACTACGAATGGACCAATTTAACTGAAATTCAGAATGTATGTTTGTTTGGTTATGAGAACACCGTTTTTGTATACATAGACTCGAGTGCAGTGGACTATTTTCGAAAATCCAGCCGAAGAACCTGTTTATATTATCTGTATATCGAATACAAGGCCAAAAATGCTCTAGCCCGAAATGTCATAGCGATGAGCTCGATGGTCAGCGCAGAATAGACCAAGAACCATATCTATTATCGAAACTTGGTATAACAAACCATCTTTGAAGCGCAAAAAACCGAAGAGCTTGAAATTCTTTGCTATGTGCGGTAACTGATGGACGATTCAAATTGTATACACTCACCCTACGGGTAGGAGTGTATATATCATTTGATACGACCCAAAAGTGCAACACATAGAAGGAGTCACTTTAGATCCTAGGTTTCTTTGAACCAAATTCGATTCACGACTTTTTAAGTCGTTTGAGCCATGTTCGTCTGTCTAGCTGCCCGGCTGGTGCGCACGGTTACTATTGAACGACGCAACCAAATCCTTTGAAATTTTGCACGAGTTTATATTTTCCCAAAACTACTTACGGTATTGCAAATGGGCTACATTGCCCGGCCCCTTCTGGCACCTCCCATACAAATACATCATTCCGCCCACTGTAGAAATCGAGTAATAATACCAATACACCCAACGGGATCGTACCCAAATTCTGTATTTAGTAAAGCTATAATAGGATAAAGTTTTGGAATAAAAAATTGGAAGCCTAGCCACGCCCCTTCTGGTACCTCCCATACAAATGTACCTTTCCGCCCACTATAGAGATGGAGTAATAATATATCAATAAATCCAACGTGATCGTACCCAAATTCTGTATTTAGTAAGGCTATAACAGGATACAGTTTTGAAGAAAAAAATTTGAAGTCTAGCCACGCCCCATCTGGTACCACCCAGACCCATCTGGTACCGCCCATTTTAGAAACCGATTAATATTATTAATCGACCTAACGCGATCGTACCCAAATTCTTCATTTAGTAAAGCTGAAACAGGTTAAAGTTTTGGAGAAAAAATCTGGAAGTTTAGACACGCCCCTTTTGGTAACCCCATACAAATGTTCCACTCCGCTCACTTTGGAGATGGAGTAATAATATCAATACACACAACGCGATCGTGCGCAAATTCTAGATTTAGTAAATCTATAACAGGATAACGTTTTGGAGAAAAAATCTGGAGTCTAGACACGCCCCTTTTGGTACCTCCAATACAAATGTACAATTCCGCCCCCTTTGGAGATGGAGTAATAATATCAATACACTCGACATGATCGTGCCCAAATTCTGTATTTTGTGAAGCTATAACAGAACAAAGTTTGGAGAAAAAAACTGTAAGTCTAGTCGAGCCCATTCTTGTACCTCCCATACAAATGTACCACTTTAGAAATCGAGTTATATTATTAATGTTATTGAAAATTTTATGTTTTACTGAATTTTAGTCGGGCAAGCCCGACTGGAACTTTCTTACTGGTTTTATACCAAATAAGAAAAAGAAGAAGTAACTCTTTAATTTGGTTAAACCAAACAAGCTTTATCATGTCATGTTGTGACGTTAGGAGGTGGCCGGTAGGAAAACAAATAGGATTAATATTATAAGCCCAAAATTAAACTTTATTAAACTAATATAAAAACATCAATAAAAATAAAACAATAACAGTAACACATAATAGAATGTTAATTACCGCATATGTGTATACTTGAAGATGTTGCATAGATGATTTACAAAATCCAGATGAGACCAATCCAAATACAACAATATGCAGTGGTAATAAGTGACATATATACATTAACATAATTTCACAAGTTTATATATAGCTTAAAAAGCATGCACCACGTCCTTTTCGCCCACACTTCCAATTTTGTATATTCACATCTGCAGTGCAGTGCAGTACTATGTGTGTCGCAAATTGTATCTTTCTGGGACTAAAATAGAGAGATTTCTTTAATTTTTATTGAACTTGGTTCAACTATTTAAATGTGAAAATATCAATATCGATTATAAATCCATTTTTACCTTAAAGATCTTCCCAATCTATAGGGGCTTCAACTTTACAGTCATCTTCTTCCAACTCGTTGGCGAAATAAATTTGACGGAATTCCTCTGAATCGTCTAATTTAAGAGCGCCACATATGAATAGATATCGGCTAAGCAGTGTCACGTCGCAAGTGAGTTCACGCAATGGAAAATCGCGCTGAATTGAACGCAACAGCTGCAACATGTTGGCAGCCGGAATTGGCTCAGACACTATCGCATGTCGTTGAGTGGAATCGCTTTCTAGCAAATCTGAGCATTTGTTCAGACCGTCGTAATAATCGATACGTGATAAATCGTGGTTAATTTTGCCCTCCAATGAACGAATATCATCTGTGGCACTCATGTTTGCCAGGTGGTGACACAGCAAGCGGATAAATGGGGAACCCAGGTCGGGCAAACGGATTGATTGAACACCGTTGGGAACGCCGTACATGACTGTGGTTTTTGTAACCAATGTCTGGCGCATGTCCTCTATTAACGACTGTGTGTTCTCTATTTCACGGTAATCTTCAAAATCCAAATCGATATCGCCACGACAAGCGTTAACCAACACCAGTTTTTCTGCATCTTTTAGAGATGGATTTGCCGCCAGACGATTCACAACCTCTCGAATATTTACCTGACCATCGCGCGTACGGAAAACATCACCCTCTTTGCCATGTGACATTAGGAACAACATAAACAATTTGATGGGACTGAAATCCTTACTCTCCATATACTCAACTATTTGCTTAAGTTCCTGGCGATTGCAATCCTGAGCGAGTATATGTGGAATATAGAGGCGTTTTAGCAATCGTATGATGTGGCACACATCAATATCACTACCCCGGCGGTTGTCTTTTATCGTAGTGAAATGATAGTTATTGATAATTATCGCCAAGGCCGGATTAATGGCGTAAAAGTAATAATAGGCATTTTTCATTGTATATACCAAACACCGCTCATACATGTCGGAAGAGAATGTTTCCTGAACCGACAGAGATCCATTCCGATAAATTTTACGTAACAACTCCGGAAGGGATAACTGGTCCTTTGACATTTTCGTAACTAATTGCACCATTGTAACGTTGGGCAAAAGCACAGACTCGAAGTCACGGACATCATACCTCGCCTGAAGAGTATATGCAGTGAATACAGTAGCTGCTGCCGCATGGCCAATATCCGTGGGGTATATAAGGTTTTTTTTATTAGGGCGCCGGTCATCATAGCACAGATAATTTTTGGCATCGGTTCTCCATGGAACATTAAATGTTTCGAATTTGTAGGGATTTAATAGAATTATTGGTTTGTAGCGCAGAGCATCGTTACTTTTGATAGCTCGCAGAATTGTATCAACTCCTCGGTCGGGAAGACTTTTGTCACGAACCCTATTAACGGTGACGACAATAGTGCTATAACGTATGAACTTTGAGTTTCGTAGCTGAAAAAGGATTTCTGCATTATCTTCTGCAAAGTAATCATATACCGCAAAATCTTTCTTCGCATCGGTATATGGAGATAAATCCAGTTGGTGCTTGTCAGCATTGCCGAAATCGCCACAAGACAGTTTGAAATTGAACAAACGAATCCGTAGACCATTATCAGCCACCCATTTGTTTAGATCAGGTGTTTCGGTGTAGGGAGCAAGAGACTGAAATGTAAGTGGATCAGTCAGTGTAACATTTTAATTTTAATTTTAATTTTAATTTTAATTTTAATTTTAATTTTAATTTTAATTTTAATTTTAATTTTAATTTTAATTTTAATTTTAATTTTAATTTTAATTTTAATTTTAATTTTAATTTTAATTTTAATTTTAATTTTAATTTTAATTTTAATTTTAATTTTAATTTTAATTTTAATTTTAATTTTAATTTTAATTTTAATTTTAATTTTAATTTTAATTTTAATTTTAATTTTAATTTTAATTTTAATTTTAATTTTAATTTTAATTTTAATTTTAATTTTAATTTTAATTTTAATTTTAATTTTAATTTTAATTTTAATTTTAATTTTAATTTTAATTTTAATTTTAATTTTAATTTTAATTTTAATTTTAATTTTAATTTTAATTTTAATTTTAATTTTAATTTTAATTTTAATTTTAATTTTAATTTTAATTTTAATTTTAATTTTAATTTTAATTTTAATTTTAATTTTAATTTTAATTTTAATTTTAATTTTAATTTTAATTTTAATTTTAATTTTAATTTTAATTTTAATTTTAATTTTAATTTTAATTTTAATTTTAATTTTAATTTTAATTTTAATTTTAATTTTAATTTTAATTTTAATTTTAATTTTAATTTTAATTTTAATTTTAATTTTAATTTTAATTTTAATTTTAATTTTAATTTTAATTTTAATTTTAATTTTAATTTTAATTTTAATTTTAATTTTAATTTTAATTTTAATTTTAATTTTAATTTTAATTTTAATTTTAATTTTAATTTTAATTTTAATTTTAATTTTAATTTTAATTTTAATTTTAATTTTAATTTTAATTTTAATTTTAATTTTAATTTTAATTTTAATTTTAATTTTAATTTTAATTTTAATTTTAATTTTAATTTTAATTTTAATTTTAATTTTAATTTTAATTTTAATTTTAATTTTAATTTTAATTTTAATTTTAATTTTAATTTTAATTTTAATTTTAATTTTAATTTTAATTTTAATTTTAATTTTAATTTTAATTTTAATTTTAATTTTAATTTTAATTTTAATTTTAATTTTAATTTTAATTTTAATTTTAATTTTAATTTTAATTTTAATTTTAATTTTAATTTTAATTTTAATTTTAATTTTAATTTTAATTTTAATTTTAATTTTAATTTTAATTTTAATTTTAATTTTAATTTTAATTTTAATTTTAATTTTAATTTTAATTTTAATTTTAATTTTAATTTTAATTTTAATTTTAATTTTAATTTTAATTTTAATTTTAATTTTAATTTTAATTTTAATTTTAATTTTAATTTTAATTTTAATTTTAATTTTAATTTTAATTTTAATTTTAATTTTAATTTTAATTTTAATTTTAATTTTAATTTTAATTTTAATTTTAATTTTAATTTTAATTTTAATTTTAATTTTAATTTTAATTTTAATTTTAATTTTAATTTTAATTTTAATTTTAATTTTAATTTTAATTTTAATTTTAATTTTAATTTTAATTTTAATTTTAATTTTAATTTTAATTTTAATTTTAATTTTAATTTTAATTTTAATTTTAATTTTAATTTTAATTTTAATTTTAATTTTAATTTTAATTTTAATTTTAATTTTAATTTTAATTTTAATTTTAATTTTAATTTTAATTTTAATTTTAATTTTAATTTTAATTTTAATTTTAATTTTAATTTTAATTTTAATTTTAATTTTAATTTTAATTTTAATTTTAATTTTAATTTTAATTTTAATTTTAATTTTAATTTTAATTTTAATTTTAATTTTAATTTTAATTTTAATTTTAATTTTAATTTTAATTTTAATTTTAATTTTAATTTTAATTTTAATTTTAATTTTAATTTTAATTTTAATTTTAATTTTAATTTTAATTTTAATTTTAATTTTAATTTTAATTTTAATTTTAATTTTAATTTTAATTTTAATTTTAATTTTAATTTTAATTTTAATTTTAATTTTAATTTTAATTTTAATTTTAATTTTAATTTTAATTTTAATTTTAATTTTAATTTTAATTTTAATTTTAATTTTAATTTTAATTTTAATTTTAATTTTAATTTTAATTTTAATTTTAATTTTAATTTTAATTTTAATTTTAATTTTAATTTTAATTTTAATTTTAATTTTAATTTTAATTTTAATTTTAATTTTAATTTTAATTTTAATTTTAATTTTAATTTTAATTTTAATATTAATTTTTATTTTAATTGCAAAAGTGTAACACATGAAAGGAAACCCTAAGTTTCTTGGAACCCTTTTTGAAACATGATTTTTTAAAGTAATTTGAACCATGTCCATCTTTTTCGATAGATGTAACGAATTGTTTTGAAACTTAGCATAGGTTAATAATATTCCCAAACCTACTTACGGAATTTCATATGGGCTACATGACCACACCCCTTATTGTATCTCCCATTTAAATGTACCATTTCGCCTACTTGAGAAATCGAGTAGTAATATCAATACATCCAATGGGTGAGGTTATTAATCAGTCAGCTCATCTGACCGAAGTTTCTATACTGGTTAAATTAATTAGTGAACACTTTCCTTCCTTTTTGACTGGCTGTATAAAACACCAATGACAAGACCACCACTTACCGTCATTATAAGTTGTGCTATTGTAGATCGTAAACGAAGAACTAATGCACCGATAGAGGGAGAGGCACCACCGTCAACACAGCACTAAAGTCAATTGACCACTAATCGTTTTGCCATTCAGCGAAGATGGTTTACGATCAACTAAGGCACCGATAAAGAAGAGGCACTGTCTATGTAACGCCTTCAACAAATACGCAACCAACGTTGCCATAAGTCAGCAAAAAAAATGCTAAAAGCCCATAAAGTGGAAAATAAAAAACCAAAAATATGATAAAGCTTTTAAAAACTACTGCAGTGTTTTGCTTTATATGTATGACTTCTTGACTGAAAAAAGGGGCCCCTTAGGTTCTATGATGACTCCCCATGTGTGGGTACTCAAATGAAAGATATTTTCGAGACGAATCCAACGATGTTATTTTTTCCTACGGGTCTCCTGGACCGAGTTAGATCCATTTCAATTTCCGGGATATACCAAAAAAAAAATTTGAAAAAATCATTGAAAAAGTTAGAAAAATTTAAGGAAATATATTGAAAAATTCTAAAAAAAATATAGAAAATCTAAAAACCGCGCGATTTTTAAAAAACTAAATAATTTTTTCTGAAAAACCCCGTAAAAAATTTAAAAAAATGGGGGGAAATTATGGAAATTTAGAATAATTTAAGGAAATGAATTGAAAAATTCCATAGAAAAATGAAATGTCATCAAAAATGTGTGAAAATTTTACATTTTTTTGAATTTTTTACGGTTTTTTAAAGATAATTTCAAGAAATATTTAAAAAAATTGAAGAAAACGTCTGAAGAGAAATATTTGAAAGAAGAAAATTGATTAAAAAAGGATAAAAGTGGAAAAAATGAAGACAAATTTGAAAAATATTTAAAAAAAGCTGGGGGGTCATCATAGAACCGAAAGGGGCCCCTTTTTTGACCCCCCGGGCCCCATGGGCCTGAGCGCCAACTTTGACCTACCATTCCGATGTTTGGGGAACAAGACGAAGACAATGGCATATTTTTTTTTTAATCGGGCTCCCGCCCCATATTCTGCACTGAGCCAAAAAAAACTTCACAAATCATCAAAGATTATCCGAATTTCTATAGTTCGATAATATAACGAAATCGGATCCGATCCAGAATCGGATTCGGATAAAATGTCCGTAGAAACGGATCAGTATCGGATCCGAAACTGATCCGGATGGCACACTGAACACTCAATTTCAAAAATCTCATGGTGCAATTTTGTATAAAAATTGTGAAATTGTGTAAAGAGCCTTTATGGTTTTTTTTTTAGAAAAGTTGTATTTTATTGGGCTCATCATCGTTAACGGAGAGTATCGGCGTCGTATGAATCATGAGCTGTACGAGCTGTACACTGACATTGACGTGGTCAGAGGCATTAAGGTGCAGCGGTTGCGTTGGCTAGGTCATGTTGTACGCATTGACGAAAATGCTCCAGCTCGAAAAGTCTTCGACAATGAACTCGATGGACGGCGCAGACCAAAACTCCGTTGGAAAGACTAGGTTACTGAGAAACTTAAAGTCACTTGGTGTGACTAACTGGAGAAGAAGCGCGAAAGATCAAGGCGCTTATAATATTTTTATACCATCACCCTTAGGGATGAGGGTATATATCATTTGATACGAAAAAAAGTGCAACGCATTAAAGGACACGAGTTAGACCCCAAGTATCTTAAGACCAAATTCGTTTCAGGACATTTTAAGACGATTGAGCTATGTCCGTCTGTCTGGCTGGCTGGTCAGCAGGATAACTCGAGTAATCCTTAACGGATCAGTATGAAAATTTACCAGTATTAATATAAAACGAACTTATGGGATTGTAAATCGGCTGAATAGCCGCATCCCTTCTGGTACCTCTTATACAAAATTACCTATTTTTGGAAAATTAATATTTCTTCCATAACTTCCAAACGGACAACTGGAGGATGTTTGAATTTGCACAGTTTATTTATCTTTCAAAAGTAGACAAATCCTAAGAAAACCGAAACCTTTGCCACCGTTGTCATTTTGACGATTTTTTGTCCAAAAAAACAGAAATGACGATTTGACGATTTTTACTCCTCAAATGACGATTTTTACAAATTACAACTTTCCTTTCCAAGTTTGCGCTTGGTAACCCTAACTTAATCAGCACACAATGAAAGTGATGCCAAAAAAATGGTAAATTCATTACAAAACATGGCAACAATACTTTTTGACACATTTTGTGATCAACTTCTGAAACGATTTGAATTTGAAAATAAATTCAAATCATTAAACTTAATTAATCCTTATGTACAGTCTTCCTCTATTATTGTAAAAGAGTATCAACACTTTATTGAATACGATGAACTGCAAAGTTTAAACTATGAATTCCCAGTTAGATTTTAGAAATATATTTAATAGTAACAACGATGAGTTATTGAAATTTTGGAAAACAGTCTGTGAGCTAAGACGTGTGGACTCTAAACTACTTTTTCCAGTTTGACCAAAATTTATTAAAATAATTCTAATAAAAATATTATTTTTTTTATGTTTTTTTTCAGTTTTGTTTTTTTAAGTTATTTCATTCAATGAATTATTTTATTTAAATTAATTTTTAATGTATTTTATATGAAACGTTTAAAAAATGTATTTTATTGTTTTTTTGTTTTGCATTAGTTTGTTACATACCGGATAAAATGAGTAAATTTTTGTGTAGATTTTTTGACGATTTTAAAATCAGGTTTTGACGATTTTGACGATTTCAAAACCCAAAATTTACGATTTTTGACCAATTTTGTATACCATCACTGGCCACACCCCTTCTGGTACCTCCCATACAAATGACCGAATTGACCCTCGTAGTTTTACATACATATCTTTTTTGTTAGTAAACTGAATTCACTCAAATTTTGCGTATGATGTTCGCATATGAAAAGTTGAATTAGGAATGAATATGGACTATATCGGTTCACGCCTTCTGGTACCTCCCATACAAAATTACCTATTTTTGAAAAATTAATATTTCTCCCATAACATCCCAACTGACACTTCGGGGGTAATGAATATTAGTCGATAAATTTATGTTATAATAGGAGGCAAAACCTCAGAGAGCCTAACTATTTGACACACCCCCTCTGGTACCTCCCATACAAATGACCGGACGCACCCCCATAGTCTTACATACATATCTTTTTTGTAAGTAAAGTGAATTCACTCAAATTTTGCGTATTATGTTCGCTTGTGAAAATTAGACTCAGGAATGAACATGCACTAATATCGGTTCACGCCTTCTGGTACCTCAAATACAAAATTACCTATTTTTGGAAAATTAATATTTCTCCCATAACTTCCCAACGGACACTTCGAGGGTAATGAAAATTAATCGGTAAATGTATCTTCTGATAGGAGGCAAAACCTCAGAAAACCTAACTATTTGACACACCCCTTCTGGTACCTCCCATACAAATGACCGCACTAGGGTTGCCAGACAGTCTTGATTTTTCTTGATTTACAAGAATTTTTGATGCTCGTCAAGATTCAAGAAAAAAAAAATTGTGTCAACGTAAATATTTTTTTCAAAATGTTTTTTGTTTGTACAAAGTTTTGTAAAAATCAAATGAACAGTTCATTGAAGTATTATTGGAAAAGTTTTTTTTATTGTATTTGTACTAAAATCTATCAACACTTATATTTGCCCGGACATTAATAATTTCAAAACATTTAACAGCCAATTTGAAGCAGGAGCTCGTGGGCTAAAGATTGCCGTCCTCTTATTTTTGTAGAGGAAATCCTTAATGGCTCTAGAAAGCTGTAGAGAGACATTGTCAGGTCAGCGAAGTAATTTTTAATGGCAATTTTTTTTTATTTTGTTCTTCGGAGTATTACCTCTACCAATGACTGTATGTCGCAAAATAAAAAAGTCTACATCTGTAATCTCACTATATTTTTTATACCCACAATCTAAAGTATGAGGTTGTAGTAGACAAACCCTCAGAATAGCGGAACGGACACATCCCTTTTGGTAACTTCCATATAAATGAGCGAATTTACCCTCAT
Organism: Muscina levida; assembly: GCA_964034835.1. Taxonomy (NCBI): domain Eukaryota; kingdom Metazoa; phylum Arthropoda; class Insecta; order Diptera; family Muscidae; genus Muscina; species Muscina levida. The sequence goes on from OZ035880.1 coordinate 156,493,672, forward strand.
AACATAATAAAGGGTTTCCAATGAGAGGTGTTATTGTGACTGGCCCGCTTTTTGGTATCTGTCACTTTTGAAGCTTTTATTCTTTGTCAAATGGACAAGTAGAAACTACGCCATTACTAAAAATGGAACGCATTGAAATTGAAATTATTAAAATTCACTACAAAAATGTTGAAAATCTTGCAGTCACAGTTCGCAAAACTAAAGCATTTTTTGGTAGTCGTGAAGCACCTTGTCGGACCGCAATACAGAAATTAGTGGAAAAATTCGAGCTGTTGTTAGAAGTTAGTGATGTGAAGAATAAAACCCGTGCACGTAGCTCAAGAACAACTGAGAATATTGAAGAAAACCCTGGTTTGTCCATGCCTCGTCGTTCTTTGGAATTGGGCATTCCAAAAAACGTATTGGTCTTAAGGCTTATAAAGTTCAGTTAACACAAGAACTCAAGCCGGCCGATCATCAACAACGTCATGTCTTTGCTGATTTGGGTCCTTGAAATGCATGAAAATGATGAAAATGAATTCCATCGAAAAATCATCTTGACAGATGATGCCCATTTCCACCTCGGTGGCTACGTCAACAAGCAAAATTAATGCATCTGGGGCTCGGAAGGGCAAGAGAAAGTCTACGCCAACAGACCAGCGTCGATTCAAGACCTCAAAGATAAAATTCGTGAGGCTATCGAGAACAAAGGGCAGCCACTTGGCGATTTGGTTATGGAAAATTTCATGGAAAGGATATGGTCCTGTAAGCATTTGGCTGGTGTTGTTTTTCTTTGTTAACGGCATACCTTCCTCTTTATTATGAAACAAAGATTCGATCATTTATCTCAAAAAATTGAATTTTTCTTTGAATACCAATATAACACCTCTTATTGGAAAACCCTATATTACATACATATTATTTTGTTAGCACACTCGATTCGAACATGTAATAACAATTTGACTGCGGAATAAATGTGAACTATATTGGCCGACCCCAACTGATTTCTCCCATACAAAATAGCATATTTTTGAAAATGGATATTTCTTTCATAACATATAAACCGAGAACTGAAGGATGCTTAAATTTGGTCGGTTTAAAAAAATCATTGAGAAACTTAAACGTTTGTCACACTTTCTGTAGTATCTCCTATAAAATTTACCAAAAACACCCACATAGTTCTACATGCAAACCTTTATGATAAGGACACTGAATATAGTGAAGTTTTGAACAAAGTAAAAGCTTATTCAATGTAGACCTGCGAATGAAAATCGGGCTCTTTATGCTATCAGGCAAATGTCTAAACATTCCAAATGACACGATGATGTCATTTTTGTCTATACTTTGTATAGGTATATACTCAGCAGCAATTTTGTTGTAGACGCAGAAAACATTGTTAGAAAACTAGGGACTTTCCCTACAAAAAATCATTGGTGTGTCCAGTGTATATAGTGATGTGTCACTGAGGTAATAAACTTCTCTCTCTCTTTCTCTCTCTCGCACTGATTAAGAAGCAGGGTTGCCAAAAGCAAGTGTGAAAACAATGTCAAAAGTGAAATGGATAAAATTAATATAAATTTAACACCAAACAGCATAATTATGAAAAATCTTTTTTATTAGTCTGTATTTAGAAAAAAGTAATAGAAAAAATAATACAATAAAAAAAAACATCTCTGTAATACAAAAATTATATATGTCCGTTTGGTGGTAGCAAATGTGAGAAAGCGCAATGTTGAGTAACGTTAACGGCAAGCTACCACCGATGAGTCTTAGGAAGTAGGTAACAGAAGAAGTTACTGAAGTTCAACACATACATAGGCTCTCTTAGTGGCTTTGGCAGCCCCAAGAAACTAGGATCGGGCGCGGTGGTCTAATAAGCTACTCTTCTTTAACAAAGAAGTTATTATGAAAATACGAAGAAGAAAAAACATGAACCCCCTTAAATGTTGACGACGCCCGCAAACGTTATAAAGACCAAAATTTAAGGATATGCCCTGGAATGTCCGAAATCTATACAGAGATGGTGCCTCTATCCAACTGGCGGATGTCCTCGACAAATACAAGACTGACATTACCGCCATACAGGAAATTATATGGACGGGACAGGGCCCCGACGGAAGATAAAGACGATGACATTAAGATGAATTCTATGAGCGCCTGGAGGAAATATATGACCGCTGCCCTGAACATGACATTAAAATTGTTCTGGGAGATTTTAATGCTCAAAAAGAAAGGGAATGAGGCACTTGGTTCAGCAGTCGAAAAATTCAGTCTACACAATAACACCTCCGATAACGGATTCAGACTGATTAGTTTCGAGTCAGCAAGAAAAAAGGCTGTGAGTAGAAGTAGATTCCCGCAGGCAACCTGGATATCATCCGATCAAAATACAAGAAATCAGATTGATCCGATCAAAATACAAGAAAATTGTCTTTTTGCCTCATTCCGTTGTCGGCTTTCTCTTCGTGGAGTCAAAATTTTTCGACAGTTGGACCTTTCCTATTTTTGCATTAAAATCATGTTTGAGGCAGCGGTCATATGCATTCTCTAGGCGCTCACAAAAAAATATTTTTGGATATTTCGGGGCGTGAGCGCAGATAAGACTGATGTTGAAATATTTAGCTTTTATGCGGATTGTAGCTAACCTATCATACACCGGATTGAATCTAGAGACAACCAACAAATACGCAGCCAAATTCATGTCTAGTTTCACGGCAGCTAAAGGGTGGTTAAATTTTAAGGGGCGATGTTGATTTTGAATAAAACACACATTTTTTTAGAAAATTTTTGTCTTTTCTTTTTGTTATGATAATACTGGTATGGTTCAATTATGTATGGAACAAAATATCGACCAAATGGCCGCCGCGACCTCGGCGACACACTACCATCCGATGGTCCTAATTTTCGATGACGCTGAGGCATAATTGAAGTTCTATGCCGTTAATGTGCTGAATTATCTCATTATTTTAGCTCTTGAATTGTTGCTGGCTTATCGACGTACACCTTTTCTTTCAAATAAACCCAAAGAAAGCAGTCCAACGGAGTCAAATCACATGATCTTGGCGGCTAATTGATATCGCCACCACGTGAGATAAAACGGCCATTGAATTTGTCGTGCAAAAGAGCTATTGTTTCGTTAGCTGTGTGGCAAGTCCTGTTGAAACCACATATCGTCCACATCCATATCTTCCAATTCGGCTCATAAAAAGTTCGTTATCATCTCACGATAGTGAACATCATTCACAGTAACTGCCTGACCGGCCTCATTTTGGAAAAAATTAATGGTTGTCCCCATTGGCCAAAAATTAAGTCAAAATTCTGAGTAAAACTGTGGCAACACTATCTCACAATAGATTTGGCTCTTTCAAATTACTTTTGGTTTTTGCTTTATTCCACCTCTCCTCTTTAAGAATAGCTGTAAAAGGCAGACCAAGAAAATAATTTTGTTTCGCAGCGTGAGAAACTATCAAGTGAAGGTCCAAATTAAAATTTAAAAACCTTTTTAAAAGAGATTGCTTAAACAATGAAAAAATTAAAATTGTAAAGAAAGGTCTAACAATTCTTTAAAAGAATTAAATTAATTTATTGTATGTGAGGTGAGTTCGGTCATTTGTATGGGAGGTACCAGAAGGGGTATGGCAATGGTTTCGGTTTTTTTAGGGTTTGTCTACTTTTGCAAGATAAATCAACTGACCAAATTTAAATATCCTCCGGTAGTCTGTTTGGCAGCTATCGAAGATATATTAATTATCCAAAAATAGGTAATTTTTTATGGGAGGTATCAGAAGGGGTGGGGCTATTCCGCCCATTTACAATCCCATAAGTTCGTTTCGCAAAATATTAATACTGATAAATTTTCGTAACGATGCGTTATGGTTTGCTCGAGTTACACTTTCACAAACATATTTATAAATGTTATTTCTGTATGGAAATCGCGATTTTTGTAAATTTAGTTATCTCAGTAAATTGTTGACAAAAGTTGTGCACAGATTTCAATGAAGTAAAGCTCATTTGATTCAAACTACATTAAACTAAATGTTTTAAGACCAACACTGTGATTTTTGTTGCATTACTTTTTTTTATGAGTTTTTAAAAAACCAAATTATGTTTTTTTTTTTGTAAAATTGTAACGATATCTCTGAAACTACTAGGCCAAATTAAAAACAATGTAGACATGGATTAAAGATAATTTTGTTGACGAGTTTCAGTTTTTTTTTTTTAATTGAATATGGTGAACCGTTTTCAAGTTATTTAAATATTTGTAGTGGAAGTGCCTTAGTTTTGGACATAACGGTATATCGCGAAAAGTCGAGCTGATACAAAAAAACCAAGTGCAGATTTCGATTCAGCGTCCCAAATTACCTTTAAAACAATTTTCAGTTCTTAAACAACAAATACTTTGTTCCCTTGTGTTATTTACAGTATTTACCGCTTATATGCACGCCGGTTATAAGCATTTATCGTTTATATGCAGCCGAACTTGAACAATCTTTCTTTTGTATATAAAATACACGCAATATTTTTTAATATATGCATTTCGCCTATATGCATTTCTCGCATTTATGCACCAAAATTATGTAGGATTTTGAGAAATTGCATGTAAAAAATTCTCATATATGCACTGTCTAAATTTTTCACCATCAATAAGGAAAATGTACGAAAATTGTTTCATCGCAATTAAATAGCAAACTGTTTCACCCCTTTTGACTCATTTGTACGTTTGCATATCTGATGTTCCATCTCTGTTTGAAATCAGCTGTCAGCTGTCTCTGTTTGAAATACATATGTATAATATACTATTATATATTGTATATGTACATTAGGGTAATAACTTTTTTTGGACAACATTCTTCCCAGGGCTTTTCTAATGGCAAATATTGTATTAATGATCAAAAAACTATTTTAGTTCAATTTGCTGAAAAAACCTTACTGTTTTTTATTTTTAAATTTTTTTTTAAGCATGGTTTATACATATGTAAGTATGTTAACAAATAATAACAATAAATGATTAAAAGTAGGTATTATATGATATAAACTTTAAGCTCAAAATACGCGATGTTTTACAAAGCGGATATATATCATGTTCTATTTATATTTCAATAAATTTTTTTTTAACTTGTTTGATTCGAAACTTTAACGCGTTTGGTGCGTAACCTTTTTTAACGATAGCGAAAAACTAAAAACGCAGTTCTTAATATTTTTCCATGCCCTACACGATTTTGTCTGGGGAGATTTGATATTTGCAAAAAATGCAAAAATTTATTACCCTAATGTACATATTAATACGTATTTAATGAAATTGAATTTACAAAATTCAAATAGTTACATGCATACATATGTAAATATTGATCTCAATAAAAATGTTAAAAACACAAAACAAACTAGCAATGTGCATCCATATTCTGTTTTTACAATTACATTTTACGTTTCTGAACTTCTGGTGCATGTATTACTAAATACATATGTACATAACATATTTTTTATATAAGCACCACCGATGCAACTAAGCGAGTTTTTCTACATGCACTGCAAATGCATATAACCGAGTTTTGGTAAATGCATTTCCCGCTTATAAGCACTAAAAGTCGAGCAAATTACGAAGTGCATATAAGCGGTAAATACTGTAGTTTGATTGAAGCTCAAGATTATAGGTTTTCGAAAGAAATAATATCAGAGTATTTCAGGCAAATGACAAAACATTCCAAATCACACGATGATGTCATTTTTGTATATTATACTCAGCAGCAATTTTGTTGTTGGCGCAGCAAACATTGTTAGAAAACTAGGGACTTTCCCTACAAAAAATTATTGGTGTGTGCAGTGATGTAGTGAAACGAAAGTAAATGAATATGTACTAAAATACAATGTGTCAGTGAGGTAATAAACTTCTCTCTCTCTCTCTCTCTATCACTGATAAAGAAATCCATGCTATCTTAGTCAGGGTTACCGTTGAAAAATTTCAAAAAGTGGCACAAAAAGGGGATTTTTTTAAAAAAAGTCGCAAATTCATTTTATTTAAACAAAACAATAAAATTAAATAAAAAATAACAATACTATACAAAAAACAACTCAGTTTATTGCATTAAGATGTAAAATATTCATTATAAGATGTAAAATATACTAAAAAAAACAACGCACAAGGCATATGTATAATATACATTGTATATATGTTTGAAGATAAAAATTGAAATTTTGTTCAATGTCAGTTATATAAAATAAGTATTCATAAGATTTTTCTATTGGTTTACACTATAATAACTTAAATTCATATATGAATGCCTCAGACTTTTGTATAATATGACTATACTCAGATACTTTGTCAGAATAATTAATGTATTCACTAGCCTTAATTAAATTATGGTCTAAATATCTTACAGCAATCAGTTGTATATTATTTACACTAATTCTGAATAGTATTTCGTCAGATAATTTTCAAAATGTTGCTTTTTATAGCATTTTCCGATCCCAAATTAATTGCGGCGGAGCTTTTATTCTACGGTAGGCTTTACAAAATAAAGAGTACTTTTTTCTCCGGTAAGCATACAAACATCTTGGTTTGTGAAAAGTAGCAGATATTAAAAAAAGTGGCAAAAAAGTGGATTTGTGAAAAAGGGGCAGCAAAAGTGGCATGGCTTCAAAAAAGGATCAAATCGCCACTTTAGTCGCACAACGGTAACACTGATCTTAGTATTGTTCAGAACAGAGCAGGGTTGCCAAAAGCAAGTGTGAAAACAATGTCAAAAGTGAAATGGACAAAATTAATATAAATTTAACACAAAACAGCATAATTATGAAAAATATTTTTTATTAGTCTATATTTAAATGAAAGTAATAGAAAAAATAACTCAATAAAAAAAAAACATTACTGTAATACAAAAATATATGTCCGTTTAGTGGTAGCAAATGTGAGAAAGCGTGATGTTGAGTAACGTTAACGGCGAGCTACCACCGATGCGCCTTAGGAAGTAGGTAACAGAAGAAGTTACTGAAGTTCAACACATACATAGGCTCTCTTAGTGGCTTTCGCAGCCCCAAGAAACTAGGATCGGGCGCGGTGGCCTAATAAGCTACTCTTCTTTAACAAAACAGTTATTATGAAAATACGAAGAAGAAAAAACATGAACCCCCTTAAATGTTAACGACGCCCGCAAACGTTATAAGGACCAACATTTAAGGATATGCCCTGGAATGTCCGAAATCTATACAGAGATGGTGCCTCTATCTAACTGGCGGATGTCCTCGACAAATACAAGGCTGACATTACCGCCATACAGGAAATTATATGGACGGGACAGGGCCCCGACGGAAGATAAAGACGATGACATTAAGATGAATTCTATGAGCGCCTGGAGGAAATATATGACCGCTGCCCTGAACATGACATTAAAATTGTTCTGGGAGATTTTAATGCTCAAAAAGAAAGGGAATGAGGCACTTGGTTCAGCAGTCGAAAAATTCAGTCTACACAATAACACCTCCGATAACGGATTCAGACTGGTTAGTTTCGAGTCAGCAAGAAAAATGGCTGTGAGTAGAACCACATTCCCGCAGGCAACCTGGATATCATCCGATCAAAATACAAGAAATCAGATTGATTACGTGTTAATTGTCTTCTTGCCTCATTCCGTTGTCGGTTTTCTCTTCGTGGAGTCAAAATTTTTCGACTGTTGGACCTTTCCTATTTTTGCATTAAAATCATGTTTGAGGCAGCGGTCATATGCATTCTCTAGGCGCTCATAAAAAATATCTTTGGATATTTCGGGGCGTGAGCGCAGATAAGACTGATGTTGAAATATTTAGCTTTTATGCGGATTGTAGCCAACCTTTCATACACCGGATTGAATCTAGAGACAACCAACAAATACGCAGCCAAATTCATGTCTAGTTTTATGGCAGCTAAAGGGTGATTAAATTTTAAGGGCCGATGTTGATTTTAAATAAAACACACATTTTTTTAGAAAATTGTTGTCTTTTCTTTTTATTATGATAATACTGGTATGGTTCAATTATGTATGGAACAAAATATCGACCAAATGGCCGCCGCGACCTCGGCAATACACCTCCATCCGATGCACAGTGGGCCAAACAGCTGTGCTAGCGGGATTTAATTAATAACTCGAGTAAATGAAGAGATATTTTAATGAAAATTTAAACTTAAGTTTTTTTTAACGTATTTACACTTATTCTCTAAATTTCAATTTTCTAGGTCAACTATATGTCATAGCTCCCATACAACTGACAATTTCTACAGTCTACAGGTTACAGTTCTTATATGAAGAAATATAAAGTATTTATTTATCTTGACGTAAATCCCGTACTTTCTTATTCCTCGCTTCAATGTCTTTTTCACACATCGTGCCAATAGATATGATAATATATCATATAGTATAGTATAGTATATTAGTGATTCGGAAATTCATGAAATGCGGGCTACCAAAACTGGTTGGCTGAAAAAACGCCGAAAAACGTCTGGTTTTTTGTATGAGAGGTACTAAAAGGGGTCGGCCGATATAGTTCATATTCATTTCTAAGTCAAATTTTAAGAAGCTTATATCTTGTACAAAATATGACCGATTTCAGTGTAATTACCAAAAAATTTATTTAAAACTATGAGGGTGAATTCGGCCATTTGTATGGGAGGTACCAGAAGAAGTGTGGCAAATGCTTTGGTTTTCTCAGTATTTGTTTACTATTGAAAGACAATTAAACAGACGAAATATCCTCCATTTGCCCGTTTGGAAGTTATTGAACAAATGTTATTTTTTCATTATGCATGGGAGGTACCAGAGATGGTGGGGCTGTTCTTCATATATCTCCAACAGTTGGACGTAGTTGCTTATCATTTTGGTTATTTTTACACCACAAGCACTAAAACTTTACATAAATGCTAAATTTAGCTTGAATACGATTGAATGACTTTAGTTATAGTCTTAAGATGTCAGTATACGCTCTAAAACCGTAATTCTACCAAATTTTATTTGGTACACATAAAATGACAGGTCACAAAAATATAATTTTAATTTAGTACATACCTTCTCTGAATAAGAAAAAAAAGATATGTGTTATATATGTGCTAAAAATTTATTCACTTTGAAGGTTCGCAGCAGATCAGGAATGCCCCTAAATGCTAATGCAAAAGCTTTTAAAAGTATTTACAAGTGTTGTCAATTAAACGAAAACAAAAAAGATCGGTATTTTCAAACATTTGAATTCGACTTAAATCCCGCTATATTGCCCGTTTGTGCCACTGTGCGATGGTCCAAATTTTTGATGACGCTGAGGCAAATTTGAAGTTCTATGCCCTTAATGTGCTGAATTATCTCGTTATTTTAGCTGTTAAGATAAGACGGCCATTGAATTTGTCGTGCAAAAGAGCCATTGTTTCATTAGCTGTGTGGCAAGTGGCATATCTTCCAATTTGGCTCATAAAAAGTTCGTTATCATTATCTCACGATAGCGAACATCATTCACAGTAACTGCCTGGCAGGCTTCATTTTGGAAAAAATGAACGGTTGTCCCCATTGGCCAAATATTAAGTCAAAATTCAGAGTAAAACTGTGGCAACACTATCTCACAATAGATTTTGCTCTTTCAAATTACTTTTGATTTTGTTTTATTCCACCTCTCCTCTTTAAGAATAGCTGTAAAAGGCAGACCAAGAAAATAATTTTGTTTTGCAGCGTGAGAAACTATCAAGTGAAGGTCCAAAATAAAATGTAAAAACCTTTATAAAAGAGATTGCTTAAACAATGAAATAATTAAATATTGTAAAGAAAGGTGTTAACTGTTATGTAAAAGAATTAAAAACTTGTCGGCGTGATGGGTCTGTTGAATTAAATTAATTTATTGTATGTGCCTATTTCAGTATTAACTCGTGTGTAGACTTAAATTTCACTTAGAGTTTTAGTTGCGAAGTCGATCGAAGCTGACAGCCAAATTTGTTGTAAAATGTTTTCCAATATCCACAGATTATATGATTATATATTATTTCAGCTGCGATAATTTGCGTTGTGTTGAGTTAACTTCAATAGAACAAAGCGGCCTCACCGTTTTCGGTGTCTTTTTTTTTTTTGATTGTGTACTCTATGAGAGGTCCTTGAATCCTTTGTCCGTCATTGACCAAATATTAGATGTAGTCATAGATTGATGGAATTAATGGATATGCCGACTATGGTGTGCCTCCTATGAAATTTAAATTTTCAGTATCGAAGAGAGGTCCTTGAATCCTTTTACAGATTTTTACTAAATTTTAGAAATTGGTGTCATTTATAGAGACTGTGAGATGTGCCAAATATTGTTCACATATGATAACTCCTTCCAATTTTTGGCAGTTCTTTGTATAAAATGGCACCCACTGTGCGATGATGCCGCCAGCCCATAAACCGCACCAGTCACTTTTCGTGTGTGCATTGGCCCAAATGCGGCAATTCTGCTTATTGATGAATCCACTGAGGTAAAAATGTGCCTCATCACTAGGGCGACCAATTTTCAGCATATGCTGAATATTGCTGATGCTGCTTAATTTAACGATTTCAAGCGATCTTGCTTATTTAAAAGGTTTGTGCTTTTTTATGCTGTTTTTGCCCTTATTTAAATTTTTAACACATTTTGATAAGATATGTTTCTATCAATTGAAAATTTTTACATATCACAAGCCCTTGCGCTTCATAAAAATATGACAGGTAATATTAAATATGCAAACTATCCACTTATTTTACACACAGCCTGTGTTCAAGATTTTGTACTAGACCCTGCTTTTATCGATAGCTTAGATCTTTCGATTCGTTATATTCCTATAGTTTTCAGGCGCCTTATCGAAAACAAAAATTTAAACTAATGAAACCTAATGTGCCTCTATAACCTAAACCAATAACGACACCATGGGAACGTGGTTGGAAGCAGCGGAGTATTATACTAATTATTTGGAAGACATAAGGGAAGTCATTCAAAAGTTTAACGAAAATGATTATGAAGCATCGCGATAAAGCAAAGAGGTTCTTTCTAATGAAAACTTGTATTCCGACTTTTCCTTCATAAAAAATAACTTTAAGTGCATCTGGCATGCCATCACAAAAATTGAGTCAAGCGGATTGCCATTGAATGAAAGCTTGGAAACAATAAAATCAATTCAACATGCTATAGAAAAACATCTCCTAAATTTTTTTTTTTTGGAATTCACTAAAATCAACAAGTCCGTTTATCGGAAAATATTCCCCCGTTTCATCGTGTGACGTGGAACGTGTTTTTTATATATAGGGAAATTTTTTACAAACCAGCGTAAAAGTTTCACCTTGAAAATTTAAAAATGCACTTAGTGCTTAATTGTAATCGTGACATTGACCAAGGTATAATCTCACTTCAAGAATTTTTTTTGGTTTGAAAATTAATTTCTTTGTATGAATACCCGACTGAATAATTTTGTTAATTTACTTATTGTTTTTTATTACTTCTTTAATAGATGTGAAATTGTTTTTTGTTTGTTTTTCAATAAATGAAAAAATTTATAAATGCTGAATATAAAATCTATCGTGCTTATTTCAAGGGTTTTTCATGCTGTTTTAAGTACTGAAAACCGTTTTTTTCGTGCTGAAAAATGGTCGCCCTACTCATCACTAAAGATGATTTTTTACGAAAATTGATCATTCACGGTTGCCATTTCTTGCCACCATTCTGACCTTTAACGACGTTTGGAATGATCAAGAGGCTTTAGTTTATATCCGTTTATATTCTACTCTGTTTTTCATAGTAGGTGCATTTTGTACAGTTGTGGGTTACTAACCCGACGCCCTAACCCAGTTAATTTATCGTTCTAGTGGGAGAACGCGCCAAACATTTTAGCTCACTACTTCCAAATCATTAAGTCCATTTTACATTAAAACTGGACTTGAGATCTTTTTGCAGCACTCTGACGTTATACTATGAATTGATAACAATTTAGCACCTTTATTTCTGTGTATATAATTTATTTGTCTGGCTGTTGGCAACACTGATTCTAAAAGAGATATATTTTGTATAAACACTTCTTTTGTGGAGATTTAACTTGAGCATTGGGTTGCGTTGACCGTTACTCTCTATCAGGGCAGTAGTTCATTATAAACCCTCAACGATGGCGGTGAGTTATCTTGTTCTTCGATATAAATACAATCAGCCAAAAGGAATGCAAATATTTACTTTGAAAAATTTCACAATGAAAATAATATGAAATTAAAACTCAAGAAATTAAAATCTATATTGTGGCTATAGAAGAGTTTCAGTCTAAGGACTTAAATAATTGTAAAATAATAATATAAAGGTAGAATAAGCAGTGATTGTTGTGTGAGTTGTTTATATAGTTTCCTTGTTGTTGTCGAAAATAAAAAAAAAAAAAAATTTTTGTGTAAAGGCGATCGACCAATAAACCTTATATGTGAGTGGCTTGCACAGTGGTCAGAAACTGACATAGTGGTTATAAATGAACAACAATGTAAAAAAAAACAAAATTGTAATGAATAACTATATTGTTCAAAACCGTCTAAGCGGTTTTTTATCTCCGAAACCGTATGCCGGGCTCTTCAAAAATGCCAATTTCGAATACCCGGTTTAACCGAATTTTCTTTAAAATTTCCTTATGCAATACAAAAATTGTAAATTCTCGTTGTCTCCTAAATTAAGCATTCGCAAATGCAACAAAAGAGACATTCGGTCAATCGGAACGCGCTTGACTAAGTCGATGTCGTTGTACAGCTCATGATTCATTCGACGATGGTACTCGCTAATAACGATAATGGGTCCAAATATTTTGCGTAGTATTTTTCTCTCAAAGACTCCCAGAATAGATTGATCTGCTTGTGTCATTATCCAGGATTCTGCGCGGTAGAGCAAGACAGGTAGGATCAGAGTCTGGTAGGGCTGGACCTTTGTTCTTCGAGAGAGCGCTTTGTCGTTAAATCGCTTGCTTATCGCATAGTAGCAGCGGTTTGCGATCAATACTCGTCTTTTTATTTCCAGGCTGACATTATTATTTTTGTTTAGACAAAATCATCTACCACTTTAAAGTTATAGTTGCCAACGTTTACGCAGCGTCGCAGATAGAGTTTCTCTCCCGGGATTTCCCGGGATTCCCGGTCATTTTTAATTCCCGGTTTCCCGGGAAATTCTTCCGGGATTCTCGGGAAAATAAAACACCTTTATCATATCAAATTTTAGAAGCTTTAAAGAAGCGAATTGAAGAAAGAAGGGGCAAGCGACTTTATGCTTTAGTGAAGTATCTTAAAGATCCAACAGTATTTGATAAGAATGCTAATAACTTATTCCAAACTGCTTCAAAACAAAATGTGATCGCGTACGCTGAACAAATTTATACTCGTCTTTTTAAAGAAGACGTTATCGTCCTATTGTCCTTATTGTCCTATTTGTGACTTAAGTACTGAAAGACCATTTGAGAATAGTTTAACCGATGCCATAACAAATGCAATGTTGCATCAAGTAATAGACTATTTAATTGCTCAATAAAAAAGGATTTTCAATTTTACGAAGCAAGTGGAAAAGCAACGGAAAATGCCACCATTTTATCAAATGTTCTTCTGACAATAAGGCCAACATCAGTTGAAAGCGAGAGAATGTTTTCAACAACAGGGCAATTTGTAAATAGAATTAGACTGTCTGATGAAACTATTAACGATCTTTCTGTTTTCAAAATGACAAATTAACTTTTATTGTTTAACTCATATTTTTATATACATACACATTAAAATGAATGTTTTTCGTTTGTTATGTTTTCTTATACTGCAAAATTGAAAAAAATTAACATAGTTTGTCTTGTTTTTCTACTGCGCGAAAATTCCCGGGAATTCCCGGGATCCCGGGAAAGGCAAAATTTTTTCCCGGGAAATGAAAAGTCCGGGAAAAAGAGAAACTCTAGTCGCAGACCAGTGGACTCTTTGTTCGTTGAAACAAATAACTTAACTTTGTCCTCATTAACCGTCATACCCACTTTTGCCGACTGAGAAATCTGCAGTAACATCTCGCAATACACGTCCAATGATATCTATATCATCAGCATACGCGAGCAACATGTGACTTTTGTTGAAGATGGTGCCATTCCCGTTTACTGCAGCCCTCTGCATCATTATCTCCATTACGATGTTAAAGAGATCGCAGGACAGACTATCGCCTTGTCTTAAGCCTCGCTTGGTAGAAAATGGCTCTGACAGAATTTTGCCAATTTTCACCTGAAGACTTTGTGTCAGTCAGTGTAGTCCCGGAAAGTTGTATCAGCTTCGCGGGGATACCAAACTCAGCCATAGCATCCAACAATTTCTGTCGTATCGGGCTGTCGAATGCAGCTTGGTAGTCGATGAACAGATAGTAGGTGTCGATCTGTATTTCTTGGGACTTTTCCAGGATTTGTCGTAGTGTGAATATCTGATCGGTCGTGCATGTACCAGGTCTAAAGCCACACTGATAAGGTCGAATCAGGTTCGCCTGAATTGGCTTTAGACTTTCACATAACACACTAGACAGGACCTTGTATGCGATGGGTAAAAGACTAATCCCGCGATAGTTTGTACACACACCTGCATCGCCTTCCTTAAGCACAGGACATAGGACACTCAGATTCCAATCATCGGGCATGCACTCCCTGAGCCAAATCGTGTTTTCGAGCTGGTGCATGCATGTTACCAGCTCATCGCCGTTGGCTTTAAAAAGCTCTGCAGGCAGTTCATCGGCTCCCGCACCTTTATTATTTTTAAGCCTTTCGATCGCCGTGCTGATCTCGTTTTGGGTCGGTGGAGGACAATCTACTCCGTCGTCTAGGATTGGTGTGATTTCGTCGCTGATGGTGCCCTCGGGAACGAGTAGAGATTGAAAGTGTTTCCTCCATATTTGCAGCATACTCTGAGTGACCAGATTTCCGTCACTGTCTTTACTGGTGGGGATATCTGTTCCAAAACCTTTGCTGTTAACCTTTTGGTAGAGCTTTCGGGCTTCACCTGTATCCTTGTAGTTTGCAAGATCCTGGCTCTCTCTTTTCTTCCACAGACACTTTTTCCGCCAGAACAGGCGTTTCATCTCCCTCCCTCAGTCGGGGCGTGTAAACAAATCAGCGTAGTGAAAAACTATTTCGCCGGGATGCAAATAGTGGCTATTCGGTCACTTATAGGTCGAGACCAGATGTCGAAGTCTCTTGCCGACTATGAAACCACATCCACATTCGTGTCTTTCACATACGCGTAAATTCAGGATTCATCACCTGTCACGACGTCATGGACGTGTTTCGAAGCACCGCGATCGTATTTTTGAGCTTTTCTTTAGACCAATCGACACGAGCCTTTTTTTGAGCGATTGACAAATTGTGTGGGATCCAACGCGAGCATATTGAATGTATGCTGGTCCCACTAAGGCCTTAGGTTGTCTAAATCTCACGATAGGTCACATAACGATCTTGCAAAATCAGGTCGTGCACAGCATCAATTGTTTTCGGAACAACAGCTGTTTTTGGACGACCTTCACCGAAATTCGTCTAGGAGTGAACTACGATCACGATTGAATTCACCATACCATCGATAAACACTGGTCCTTGATTCAGCTACATAGCCAAAAATTGAACTAAGTTCAGCCGTACACTGTTGCTGAGTTAATCCACGTCGAAAGTTGTTAAAAAAAGATAGCTCGAAAATAATTAAGTTACTGTAAGCAACACAAATAACGCTTGTATGTCAAAACGTTCTCATTACGTATAACCTCAAAAATGTCCAACTTTACGATAGAGCTGTCAGTTGCCAGATTGAAACACTAGGGTTGCCAAATCCTGAAACATAAAAATCAACACTCGTACAATAGTTGTAAAATCTCAAGTTATAGCTGGAATCTCACCTGGGAAGCCGTCGATATGCATATGAAGAACTTTAAGTGCATTTATACCCGCATAATATCCGCAAGAAGATGAAAAATTTATAATCTTGCAGGGGATCTTGTTAGGAAATCACTAAGATATAGAAATATATTGGAATCTCTTCTTGAAAAAGGTGGAAAGCCGCCGATATTCATATGAACAACTTTAAGTGCCTTTATCTCCTATACTAAACGTTGTAAAATAAAGATTAATTTGTGATTTCGTGAATCGATACCTTAATTCCAAACCACTTTTTTAGAAATTACATTTTACACTTTAAAGTTAAAATTTCCTAATAATATCTGTTTGGATTTGTGATCTAATCAATACTTACTTACTTACTTAACTGGCACTTCTTTGCAATCCCACTGGATTATATACCGCACGTATACCGTTAGAAAAATATTATAAGCGCCTCGATCTTCTGCGCTTCTTCTCCAGTTAGTCACACTGGAGCATTTTCGTCCATGCGTACAACATGACCTAGCCAACGCAACCGCTGCACCTTAATACGTTTGACCACGTCAATGTCGGTGTACAGCTCATGATCCATACGACGCCGATACTCTCCGTTAACGATGATGGGCTCATATATTTTACGAAGTATTTTTCGAATACAGCCAGAACCGATTCATACGCTTATGTTATAACCCATGATTCTGAAGCGTACATCAAGACAGGTAGAACCAGTATCTGGTATAGCTGGACTTTTGTTCGTCGAGAGAGGGCTCTGTCATTGAATTGTTTGATTAGTCCGTAATAGCATTTATTGGCAAGCAGGATTCTGCTCCGTATTTCGAGGCTGACATTATTCTTTTGTTGATGGCGGAGTCTAGGTAGATAAAATTATCTACCACCTAGAAATTATAGTTGTCAACGTTCACGCAGTTTCCCAAACGAGTAGATTCTTTAATAAATAAACTAATAACTTCGTTTTGTCCTCGTTCACCATTAGATCCATTTGCGCTAATTCCTTCTGTATGCCTGAGAAGCTTGCAGTCACTTCCCGCAGTATTCGACAGGTGATGTCTACGTCATCAGCATTGAATATCGTGCCACTCGTGTTTACTGCAGCTTTCCTCATTATCATCTCCATTACTACGTTGGAGAGGTCACACGATAGGCCGTCGCCTTGTTTTAGGCCTCATCTGGAGTAGAATGGCTCAGTAAAGTCCTTGCCAATCTTCACTGAAGACTTCGTGTCAATCAGCGTTATTCCGCAAAGGCGTATCAGCTACGCTGGAATACCAAACTCAGCCATGGTTTTGAGTAATTTCTGCCGTATCGGGCAGTCGTAGGCAGCTTTATGGTCGACGAAAAGGTGGTACGTGTCGATCTGCTTTTCTTGGGTGTTTTTCCAGGATTTGTCGAAGTGTGAAAATCTGGTCAGTTGTTGATTTAACAGGTCTAAAGCCACACTGATAAGACCCGATCAGGTTGGATAACACTGGTGTTAGTCTTTCACATAGCACACTCGATAGGGCCTTATATGCGATGGGTAAAAGGTTGATCTCGCGGTAATTGGAGCACACACTTGGATGACATTTTTTCAGCACAGGACATAATACGAAACAAACCGTGCGCAGGAGCTGGTGCATGCTCGTTATAAGCTCCTCGCTAACCGGACTTGAAGAGCTCTGCCGGAAGTCCGTCGGCATCGGCTCTTCTTACCTCGGCTTGACTTGATGGTGGGCAATCTAAGCCGTCGTCGACAATTGGCGTGATACCTTCACGTCCGCTGCCCTCTGGAACCAGCAGTTGCTGGAAGTGTTGTCTCCATATATGCAGCACACTATGCGTATCTGTTACCAGATTTCCATCCATGTCCTTATACGAGGGATGCTGTTTGCTTTTACTTTACTTTCTTTTTACTTTCCTTCAGCTGACGTGTTTTCGCCTAAATAGCTGTCTCGTCTGTTTTACTTTCTCCTTGTGCCGTTCCTTGGCACAATTGGCTGTAGCGTTGCCCTATAAGCAGCATCCTGTTCCTCAGACACTATGCGACATTCTTCACATTCCAGGATTCGTCTGAGCACCGTTTTTCATATCCTAGCACGGTTGTTGCGGCGGTTGCTATGGAATGCGCAATATGCTGCCACTGTGTATCGGGAACATCAGAAGTAGAGGCGTTGTGTCGTAGAAGTTGGGACAGCTGGTTGGAGTAGGCAGTGGCTTTTTCTGGGGTTAGCAGCATTGCGTTGTCCAGCTTTCTTTGTGTTTGGTTTTTCGCTCTGCTTAATCTTGTGTGCACCTTGGCTGCAACCAGGTAATAATCCGAGCCAATATAAGCACCACGGATCACACGCACGTCCATGACACTAGATGCATGACTGCCATCGATTACCACATCATCAATTTGATTTTTGGTGTTTTGATCGGGGGATAGCCAAGTTGCCTTGTGGATATCTTTGTGCTGGAATCTGGTTCCACTCACTACCATGTTCCTTCCGGCTGCGATTTGAATTTACCGATCGATGGACCAAGAACATCTTCCCTTCCTATTTTTGCATTAGTCTCCCAGAAAGGGAGGGAGACCTCTCTTCTAGAGGCTCGTAAAATGCATCTTTAATCTCATCGTCTTTATCTTCCGTCGTGGCATGAGCTCAAATCAGCGTGATGTAGAAATATTTCGCCTTGATGCGGATTGCGGCTATTCGATCACTAACGGGGTTGAATCGCGATAAAAGATGTCTGAGTCTCTCGCCAACCACAAATCCACATCCAAATTCGTGCTTTTCCGCATGGCAGCTGTAATAGATGTCGCGAGCATTCTTGTCCTGTGTCCTTCTCATCTCCTGAATGGCGGTGATGTCAGCCTTATTTTTTTCTTGAGGACATACGCCAGTCGTATAGTGGCACCTTCTCTATAGAGAGTCCGGATGTTCCAGGTGCATATCCTTAAATCATAAGGACCATGATTCGTTTGCGGGGGTCATCACCGTTTGGGGAGTTCCGTTTGTTACTGTTTCTTTGTCGTGTTTTCATAGCCAGTAAAGGACCTGAAGGCGGGTGGCTAGCCCAACCATCAGCTTATTTAGAATGGCACCAATGTGTATACAAAGTCATACTAATATGGCTTGAATGACAATTCATACCATACATAGGCATCAATGGCAATTTAAACGACATTGTCACCCATCATGTCGTGCATGTTTGTGTGGACGACAGGTCGCTTGTATAGGCATCAACGAGAATTTGACCGACATTTTCGCTCATCCGGTCGTGCATGACAAAGCGGTCACTTGTATGAAAATTTCGTGTATGGACAGTCCCCTAAATGTCATCAAAGATTTTCAATGGACATGCACCTATCCTTGAGGATGTCTTGCAGACACTTCCTACTGGTTTTCTGAAAAATTCAAGTATTTGAACAATATATGAACAACCGCTATAGAATAAAATACATGTTTCCATCATATATTTGCAGGCCTTCGATATGGCCTGTGGTTGTACGTCTTTTGCCACGCCTTCCTGGCCAGACTTGCTGTAAGCCCTCATTGCTAAAACAAGCGCAACAAGGAACATCAAGGAAGATCACTATATTTATATGAGATGTGTTACTAAACTCTAGTACACTTACTTACTTCATTTCTCTTCACACCCCATGAATGATGTTTGGCATAGCTTTTCGCGTTGTTGTAAATTAACCCGCTTTCGATTTGTAGATTCACAACTAACGGCTCCTACTTGTTTATCGACGAATGTGAACGTCACTGTTTGAGAAGCTCTTACTAGACATGCCGATTGACTGGACACTAATACTGCGAAGTTGCTGTCGACAACATTGGAGGGGAGCCGACAATGAGAGAAAATTTTCCTTTTTTAAAGATGACTAGAGCCAGGAATTTACCCTGTGATCTCCCGCATGGTAGTCGTGTGTGCTAACCACTATGCCACGACTGGTCTCACAACAACTCTAGTATATTTAAACAAATTTTCAAAAAAAAATTTCGTCTATGGGACGAAGTACCGCGAGTTTTCATAGCCCTGCATTTATATTTGTAACTTAACTTACGATCACATTATACATACCTATTTCTTTTTGTCTGATTGTAAACGTAAACATTAAACATTTTAATGACTAATAAAGATTTCGCTATATTCAAGCCCGGTTTAGTATTGTACAACGCAACTCCTGAATTAAACAAATGGGTTGTTGAAAATGATCTACGAATTCGTTTGTTCCAGTACAAACTTTCTTGTTGTGACCGTTCTGATTGTGCTGGAAACCAACTGGAGTTCCCGAAGTTTGGTGTATATTCGCCCTACCATTACTTCGAAGAGAACAATAAGAAGATTCGTGATCTGCTACGCAATTCAATGTTCATACGATATAGCACCATTATTATCGTCGTTAATAGGTTTCATGATAAGAACCTTCCTGAAAGAGGAGTGGATACACTTTTGCGTGCTGTTAAAAGTAACGAATCGCTGCGCTACAAACCAATTATTCTATTGAATCCCTACCGTTTTGAAACTAATAGGATTCCATGGAAAAGAGATGTCATTAATTTAATGTGTTACGAGATAGAAAGTATGCGTAGAATGCGCCCGAAGAAAGATTATCTTATATACCCGAAGGATATTGCACCGGCGGTTTGCGCAAATGTAACCACTGACTATACTCTGCAAGCCGTAACTGACTACGAAGACTTTGAGTCGGTGATTTTGCCCAACGCTACAATGGTGCAAATAATTACGAATAGTTCAAAGGATAGTATGTCTTTGGAAACGCTCTTAAACCGCATTTATCGTGATGGATCTATGTCTGTCCAGGAAACCTTAAGTAGCGACTTGTATGATCGGTGTTTGGTATATACAATGAAAAATGCCTATTATTATTTCTACGCCATTAATCCGGCCTTGGCGATCATTATTAATAACTATTATTTCACCACGATAAAAGACAACCGCCGGGGTAGTGATATTGATGTGTGCCACATCATACGATTGCTAAAACGCCTCTATATTCCACATATACTCGCTCAGGATTGCAATCGCCAGGAACTCAAGCAAATAGTTGAGTATATGGAGAGTAAGGATTTCAGTCCCATCAAATTGTTTATGTTGTTCCTAATGTCACATGGCAAAGAGGGTGATGTTCTCCGTACGCGCGATGGTCAGGTAAATATTCGAGAGGTGGTAAGTCGTCTGGCGGCAAATCCATCTCTAAAAGATGCAGAAAAACTGGTGTTGGTTAACGCTTGTCGTGGCAATATCGATTTGGATTATGAAGATTACCGCGAAATAGAGAACACACAGTCGTTAATAAAGGACATGCGCCAGACATTGGTTACAAAAACCACAGTCATGTATGGCGTTCCTAACGGTGTTCAGTCAATCCGTTTGCCCGACCTGGGTTCCCCATTTATCCGATTGCTGTGTCACCACCTGGCAAACATGAGTGCCACAGATGATATTCGTTCATTGGAGGGCAAAATTAACCAGGATTTATCACGTATCGATTATTACAACGGTCTGAACAAATGCTCAGATTTGCTAGAAAGCGATTCCACTCAACGACATGCGATAGTGTCTGAGCCAATTCCGGCTGTCAATATGGTGCAGCTGTTGCGTTCAATTCAGCGCGATTTTCCATCGCGTGAACTCACTTGTAACGTGACACTGCCTAGCCGATATCTATTCATATGTGGCGCTCTTAAATTAGACGATTCAGATGAATTCCGTCAGAAGTATTTCGACAAGGAGTTGGAAGAAGATGACTGTAAAGTTGAAGCGCCTATAGATTGGGAAGATCTTTAAGGTAAAAATGGATTTATAATCGATATTGATATTTTCACATTTAAATAGTTGAACCAAGTTCAATAAAAATTAACGAAATCTCTCTTTTTTAGTCCCAGAAAGATACAATTTGCGACACAGATAGTACTGCACTGCACTGCAGATGTGAATATACATAATTGGAAGTGTGGGCGAAAAGGGCGTGGTGCATGCTTTTTAATCTATATATATATATAAACTTGTGAAATTATGTTAATGTATGTATGTCACTTATTACCGCTGCTTACTGTTGTATTTGGATTGGTCTCATTTGGATTTTGTAATTCATCTATGAAACATTTTCAAGTATACACATATGCGGTAATTAACATTCTATTATGTGTAACCGTTATTGTTTTATTTTTATTGATGGTTTTATATTAGTTTAATAAAGTTTAATTATGGGCTTATAATATTAATCCTATTTGTTTTCCTACCGGCCACCTCCTAATGTCACAACATGACATGATAAAGCTTGTTTGGTTTAACCAAATTAAAGAGTTACTTCTTCTTTTTATTATTTGGTAAAGAAAGTAAGATAGTTCCAGTTGGGCCACCTGACTTACATGAGGGTATATGTGGGAGGGAGGTTTGAATGGGAGGTACAAGAATGGGCTCGACTTAGGGTTGCCAGACGGTCTTGATTTTTCTTGATTTACAAGAATTTTTAATGCTCGTCAAGAATCAAGAAAAAATATGTTTTGTCAAGATTTTTACAGGCCAAACAAAAAATAACGAAAATATGTTTTTCAAAGTTTTATTTTTATTGCACAAGTTTTGTAAAAATCAAAGTGTATTTATTCAAAAATATATCAACACTTATATTTTCCCCCTTTATTCAACACTAATAACGTCAGTTTACAAATCATCATTTTTTGTCAGCTGCAAAGTTCTAAAATTTTTTTCTATAGATTTCGGCATCCTTAACTAATATGAGATTTAACATTTTTTCCTCTGATTAGTTTTAAAGATATGAATTTTTGAATTTTTTTACGAACTTTTTATGAGATGCACCAGCTTATTGAAGAATAATTTGTAAACGCATAAAGGTAATGAGCTCCCCTAAAACCATTCTATACAAACTTTTAAAATCGGGTGGATATTTCTGATGGTAAGGGCATTTAAAGTTTAAATTTTTTTTTCTTTGCAAAAAAATTATCACAAAAATCTCTTATTTCATAAATTGATCATAAAAGTTCGACTTTTCCGAGCAAAACACGCCTTAGTTTATAAAATTGGGTGACAAGTGGGAGAGTTACATGTTTTTCAAGAGGACACTACAAATAGTACATTTTTTGATTTAAAGCATTTCACGGGAGGCGTAAAATGAAAATTACAATAAAATGTGGAAATGCCACTGAATTCTAGGTTGATCATACATCATAGGTTGATCATACATCATTGAATTGAAATCCTGGCTGATCCTGTGTAGAAAATATCGATATTTTTCATTTGTGCAGACTGGACCAAAAGTCTTTTTACTTTTCAAACGATGACAATAAAACATAGGACTAATGAGATAAAAACAGTTTTTTTTTATTTTAAAAGTAAGTATGATTATGTTTGATTTTTGATCATTTTTGTTTTTTTGGAAAATATCGATATTTTAATTATTTTTTTAAATTTGTAATTAAATTCGCAATTTTTCTCATTTTGTGCTTGGAAGTATTAAACTTACCAATTTTACTATGTCGCAAAATAAAAAAAGTCAACATTAGTATTCCCACTATCCTTTTTATACCCTCACCCTTAAGTATAAGGTAATAGGAGACAAAACTTTAGAAAATCGAAAGGTTTGCCACACCCCTTCTTGTACCTTCCATACAAATGAGCGAATTCATAATTTATGCAAGTACACTGAATTTAAACGTATAATATAAATTTCACTACGGAATGAATATGGACTATATCGGCCGACCCCATCTGATTCCTTCCATACAAAATAACAAATTTTTTAAAAAAATGTTATTCCATTACTTCCAAACAAACAACTGAAGGATGCTAAAATTAGGTCAGTTTACTTATCTTGAGATAGTTTACAACACTTCCATAGTTCTACATGCTAATCTTAATGGTAGGTACACTGAATTTAGTGAAATTATGCGCAATGTAAAAACTTGACTTAAGCACAAAAATCGGTCTCTATTGCTGCCCCTACTGATACCTCCTATACAAATACGGCAATTATCCGAAAATTTATATGTTTTCAATAATTTCTAAAAGAAACTTCTCAAGACTTTAAAATAGTTTACTTTTAATACTTTGCATTCATAGGTGATACTTAAGAAACGAAATGTTTTACCCAATCAATTATAAATGATGAATTCTTTAGAAATTGTTGTGCCCTCATAAAAAATACCAATATGTCCGGAGATAAAATAATAACATTTTTGTTCACAATCCAGATATTTTTTGGTGAATGTCAAGAATTTTACAATTTTAAATCTGGCAAGCCTAGCTCGACTAGACTTACAGTTTTTTTTCTCCAAACTTTGTTCTGTTATAGCTTCACAAAATACAGAATTTGGGCATGATCATGTCGAGTGTATTGATATTATTACTCCATCTCCAAAGTGGGCGGAATGGTACATTTGTATGGGAGGCACCAAAATGGGCGTGTCTAGACTCCAGAACTTTATCCAGTTATAGATTTACTAAATCTAGAATTTGCGCACGATCGCGTTGTGTGCATTGACATTATTACTCCATCTCTAAAGTGGGCGTAATGGTGCATTTGTATGGGGGTACCAAAAGGGGCGTGTCTAAACTTCCAGATTTTTTCTCCAAAACTTTAACCTGTAACAGCTTTACTAAATGAAGAATTTGGGTACGATCGCGTTAGGTCGATTAATAATATTAATCGATTTCTAAAATGGGCGGTACCAGATGGGTATAGGAGGTACCAGATGGGGCGTGGCTAGACTTCAAATTTTTTTCTCCAAAACTTTATCCTCTTATAGCCTTACTAAATACAGAATTTGGGTACGATCACGTTGGATTTATTGATATATAATTACTCCATCTTTATAGTGGGCGGAAAGGTACATTTTTATGGGAGGTACCAGAAGGGGCGTGCCTAGGCTTCCAATTTTCTTTTTTCCAAAACTTTATCCTATTATAGCTTTACTAAATACAGAATTTGGGTACGATCCCGTTGGGTGTATTGGTATTATTACTCGATTTCTACAGTGGGCGGAATGATGTATTTGTATGGGAGGTGCCAGAAGGGGCGGGGCCATGTAGCCCATTTGCAATACCGTAAGTAGTTTTGGGAAAATATTAACTCGTGCAAAATTTCAAAAGATTTATTTGCGTCTTTCGAAAGTAATTGTGCGCACCAGCTCGACAGCTAGACAGACGAACATGGCTCAAACGACTTAAAAAGTCGTGAATCGAATTTGGTTCAAAGAAACCTAGGATCTAAAGTGACTCCTTCTATGTGTTGCACTTTTGGGTCGTATCAAATGATATATACACTCCTACCCGTAGGGTGAGTGTATACAATTTGAATCGTCCATCAGTTACCGCACATAGCAAAGAATTTCAAGCTCTTCGGTTTTTTGTGCTTCAAAGATGGTTTGTTATACCAAGTTTCGATAGAATAGATATGGTTCTTGGTCTATTCTGCGCTGACCATCGAGTTCATCGCTATGACATTTCGGGCTAGAGCATTTTTGGCCTTGTATTCGATATACAGATAGTATAAACAGGTTCTTCGGCTGGATTTTTCGAAATTAGTCCACTCCAATCGAGTCTATGTATACAAAAACTGTGTTCTCATAACCAAACAAACATACATTCTGAATTTCAGTTAAATTGGTCCATTCGTAGTGCCACCTACCGGGTCCATTTGTACGTACATAAGATTGTTTGTCATGATCGATAAAATATATCTTTTAAATAAAATTTTTTTCTACTAATCAAACAAGAAAACATTCAGAATTACAGTTAAATTGGTCCATCCATTAAAATTTTCACAATATAAAACACCCCAGCGCCACCTAGCGGTATGAAAATACGATGGTACCTATTCTCATAACTAGCAACTATACCTACAAAATTTCATAAAGATTTGTCGAGCCGTTTCTAGCTTTCCCAGTTCACGTTGCTTCACCCGTACTTACAATAAACCTTCAAATAAATTTCAACAATACAGATAAAATGCAAACGCTTTATAAGAAGAACAAACAACCCATTTATGTGATTGTAGCTTTATCGCGATTTCGCGATTATAGGGTTATCCGATTGGTTTGGGTGATGGTATAACTTGTATCCCTTATTAGTAATTGTTATTCCTAAAAGTACGAATTTCCAAAAATCCATTCTTAGCTGACGTTTAGTCGAAAATGGGAAACAACCATACCAAATTGCATCATCCTATCTGCAGCCAGTAAGCAATTTGAAATGTATAGATTATGAAAATGTTATTACAATCTTTCTATTAATATGACCGACATAACAATTAATCCAAAAGGGGCGTGGCATCGCCCATTTTCTAGTGAAACGTAATCTCCCATGTGCCATTG
The DNA here is from genome assembly GCA_964034835.1 of Muscina levida. Lineage (NCBI taxonomy): Eukaryota > Metazoa > Arthropoda > Insecta > Diptera > Muscidae > Muscina > Muscina levida. Next base: position 156,519,832 of record OZ035880.1, read on the forward strand.
CCATACGTAGGAAATCTCATCTTCATACCTTACGTGGCACGTAAAATATGAACGATTGTAATTTTGGTTTGCGTGGGCGGTCTAACGCCCCTTAGTATAGTTATGTTTTCATAAAGCCTATGATAGAGGCCCTACGGATAGTACTACAAAGTGAAAATCGATCCATTTATTTCGCCGATATAACGATTTTTTGAAAAAAAAGGCGTGGTACCGCCCATTTCCCAGCGGGCCGCCAATACTAATAACATATGTAGCAAATCTCATCTTCATACCTTTAATGGCTCTCGAGATATGACTTATAATGTCTAAATAAGTTTTCATGTAGCCTATGATAGAGACCCTATAGACAGTATCACAGGAAGAAAATATAATTGCAATCGGTCCATTTATTTGGCCCAAATATCGATATTCTAAAAAGTGCCGTGGCAACGCCCGATATACGTACTAAATCTCGACATCGTATCTAAAGTGATTAAATTTCGAGCTGTATGGTTAAGGTTCTAGCTTTAGCCGTTTGGGCTGGGGAGTGATCAGTCAGTCGCCGTCCACACAGATAGGTCCATATATTTTTCGGAGTACTTTTCTCTCGAATACTCCCAGGTTGTGTAAGTCAGTTGTCGTAAGCACCCACGATTCAGCAGCATAAAAATTAACACCTGGTAAAGCTGTTTCTAAGTGTCCCGAGATAAAGTGGTGTTACTAAAGTTTTGCCGAAGTCCGTAAAAACATCAATTGGCGAGCACTATTCTCCGCTTGATTTCTTAGCTGATGATCCGAGGTAGCTAAACTTTGTTTAGTCGAAATCATTATTTTTGTTTTGTCCACATTGCCCGCTAAACCCATTTTTGCTGACTCCTTTTCTAGTAATGAGAAAACTGCAATAGCATCCAGCAGATTTCGGTCAATGCTGCCTATATCATCGCCATGGGCTAGTGGCATGTGGCTCTTGTGGAATATGGTGCCAGACATGTTGGCATCAGCCTTTCTCATCACACATTCTCCATAATCTCTTTGCGCGTTCAATGGTTCAGAGGGATCCTTACCAATCGTAACCGAGGATTTGGTGTTTTCCAAGGTTCATCTGCAAAGTCGAATTACGAATTAAACTCAGACATGGCTTCAATTAACTTATTCCTTATCGAAGGCAGCTTTGTAGTTGACTATGAGATGGTAGGTGTCGATCTGCTTTTCATGAGTTTTTTCAGGAATTGTCGTAAGGTCAATATTTGATCTGTCGTAGATTTACCAGGTCTAAAGCCGCAATTTTTCTACAATTGGGTTTAGACATTCACACGATACGCTCGAAAGGACCTTGTGCGCTATTGGTAATAGGCTTATTCCCCGGTAGTTCTTATATTCACTACGATCTCCTTTCTTGTATATGCGGGGGTCTTCTGAAGTTGTATCCGTATCCAGTAAATTTCTGAAATGATTTCTCCATATTTTCAGAACGTTATCCGGGTCCGTCACTAGTTGACCATCGCTGTCTTTGCAGGAGGGCAACCCTGTTCCACGCATTCTCGCCTTAACTCTCTTGTATAATTTTCGGACTTCCCCTCTTCTTCGGAGCAACTCTGTGCACTCATCTTGCCTCTTCTTCAGCTCCTTCTTTTTCCGTTTAAAAAGACGAGTTGCCATTCGTCTCTTCTCCCTGTGCCGTTCACGAACAGCCATATTGGCTGCAGTTTCGCCCAGTATGCAACATCCGGATCTCTCCTGGCATTGCGATATTCATCATCGTACCAGGTATCTTTTTGGGACGGCTTTGAAAACCCAAGTACGCTTTTCGCAGTCCATTCTACGGAGTCGGCTATATATCGACACTGTGAGTTAATATTATCAGGGGTTAGAGCATTCCGTAACAGTTGAGTTAGGTGGTTGGAGTCAGCATCCGCTACCTCTGTGGTCTGCAGTTTACTGATGTCGTTGTGCCTGGTTACGTACTTTTTTCGCCATGCTTAGCCTTGTGCGTATCTTAACTGCGGTAAGGTAGTGATCGGAGTCAATGTTCGCACCGCTGATTACTCGTATGTCCAGAACACTCGATGTGTGTCTTTCATCGACTACCTCGTGATCTATCTGACTCCTCTTCAATTGATTTGGAGATATGAATTTTTGTATGGTCAAATCTAGTGCTACTAACTACCATATTTCTTGCCGCAGAGAAATCAATCAGTCTGATGTCATTATTTGACGTTTCGGTGTGCAGACTGAACTTTCCGATGGTAGGCTCAAATGCGGAGTCCCTGCCTATTATAGCAATAATATCGTCTAGTACACTTTTGATGTCATGACTCGGTCTACGGTCATATATAAGTGTTATGTGGCAAAACTTTGTTTTGACTCTTATGGTGGTTATACGTTCACACACCGGGTTGAACCTTGAGACTAGGTGTCGCAGTCTCTTGCCAACAACAAATTCACATCTAAACTCGTGCTTGTCCGCATGGCCCCTATAGTAGATGTCGCAAGTCTTGATGCGCGAGCACCCGTGTCCCGTCCACCGGATTTCCTGTAAAGCGCTTATGTCAGCCTTGCATACTTCGAGGACTTCCGCCAGATGGATGGAGGCACCTGGTCTATACAGTGTTCTAACATTCCACGTGCATATCCTTAAATCATGGTCCTTAATTCGTTTGCGGTGGTCGTCAACATTTTGGGGGGTTCATTTTATTCTTTTCTTACTTCTTTTCATTGCAATATTTGAAACCTCGGTGGCGGGTTGCAAGCCCAGCACACAACTTCGTAGTTTTCTCCTCCCAGCCAGGATTTTATTGCAGCCGCCCATTCTAAATCAGACTCTGACTAGGGGTAGAGCTCACTTTGAGCCGACGTGCCTGGGTTTTAGGTTTCGCCACTCACATTTAGACGTGCTCTGACAGGTGCAAAGTCACGTTTTCAGGCGTCACCTCGTGGAGGTCCTCCGTCCTTAGTAGTACCACGAATACGGAGCTCTGTGAGTAGACTTGAAGTGAAACTCGCCAGGATCAACCTGGTTTTGTCATGTTAAGCCGATCAGAAGTTCTACCTTGCATCACACTCCCAACGCCCATTTTGATTATATTAGACTAAAAACAACTTAAAAAAAAAAAGTTGTGAAATGGCAAAAAAAAAACTAAATAAGGCGCCTCGATAATGATTTTTTTTTGTCGAAGAACTTTTTTCCGATTGCTAAATCGACTCACCCTAATGTGACAAATTGTTTACACGTTTCTTTTCAAAAGCCGCACGAGCACAAATCGTCACCTTGCTTAAGCATTTTTATGACTGCTATTTGGATTTTCATAACTTACGCGTGTATGAAAAAAAAAACATTTCCATGTGAACTTTTTGTACAGCTGTTACAATATTTTCCTGTATTATAACACCACATCTCATGCAATAATTTTAAGAGTTACAAGAGTTACCCCCCATCCCAAAGTCTGTTCATTATTCAATTACGATCATCTGTAGTTCATATAGCCAAAGGTTCATTAACGCCTTTCCGATCAACTTACGTCATAATCGCCGATTGGTGCTGGTGGTCAATGAACTTTTCGATAAATAGGTGTTTTTTTATATAGGCAGCAGCAAACAAAAAATTTTGACTATACGCTGACACGGAACCCAAGTCAAATTGAAAAAGTGTGTTAAGCGAGACACGCTTATTATTTGTCAAAAATGAATGAAAAGACAAAAACAACATAAGTATTTGCTGTAGCCATATCTTTCTTTATGCCGGCGGAAAAAGCGTCTATAGAAGAAAAAAAAGAGCCAAGATATCAAAAATTACAGGGATAGAGATGAAGCCCGAAAGTTCTACCAAAAGTTAAAGAGTAAAGATTTTGAACCAGGGATCTCCACCTGTAAGGACGGAGACAGAAATCTGGTCACTGACATTCAGAGAGTGCGGCAAATATGGAAGGAAATTGACGATCTCTACTCGTTCCCGAAGGCAGCGTAGGTGATGAAAGCACACCAATCATCGACGACGGAGTAGATTGTCTACCACCCAGCCAGAAAAGCAATTGCACGGCTTCGAAATAATAAAGCTGCGGAAACCGATGGATGACAGGGATAGAGTTGAAGCCCGAAAGTTCTACCAAAAGGTAAAGAGTAAAGGTTTTGGACCAGGGAACTCCACCTGTAAGGACGGAGACAGAAATCTGGTCAGTGATATTCAGAGAGTGCTGCAAATATGGAGGGAACACTGTCGATCTCTACTTGTTCCCGAAGGCAGCATAGGTGATGAAATCACACCATAGACGGCGGAACCAAAACGAGATCTGCACGGCTTTAAAACAATAGAACAGATGGAGCCGATGGATTACAGGCAGCGATGCATGCACCAGCTTATAAACACGATTTGGTTCAAGGAATGCATGCCCAATGATCTGAGTGTTCTATGTCCTGTACTTAAGAAACGCGATACAATTGTGTGTACCAACTATTGCGGGACTTGCCTTTTACCCATCGCATACAAGGTCCTGTCTAGTGTGTTAGGTGAAAGACTAAAGCCCATTCTGGCAAACCTGATTGGACCTTGTCAGTGTGGCTTTAGACCTGGTAAATCCACGACGGACCAGATATTCTCACTACTACAAACCCTGGAGAAGACCCAAGAAATGCAGATCGACACCTACCATCGGTTCATCGATAACAAGGCTGCATTCGACAGCCCGTTACAACAGAAATTGTTGGATGCTATGGCTGAGTTTGATATCCCCGCGAAGCTAATTCGACTTTGCGGGATGACACTGACTGACACGAAGTCTTTAGTGAAAATTGGCAAAAATCTGTCAGAGCCATTTTCTACCAAGCGAGGCTTAAGACAAGGCGGTAGTCCGTCCTGCGATCTCTTCAACATCGTAATGCAGATGTTAATGCGGAAGGCTGCAGTAAACAGGAATGGTAGCATCTTCAACAAAAGTCATATGTTGCTCGCGTATGCTGATGATAAAGATATCATTGGACGTGGATTGCGAAATGTAACTGCAGATTTCTCGAGCATTGAGAAGCAGTCGGCAAAAGTGGGTATGGCGGTTAATGTAGACGAAGCTAAGTTATTTGTTTCAACGAACAAAGAGTCTTCTCGTTTGGGACGCTGCGTGAACGTTGACAACTATAACTTTGAAGGGGTAGATGATTTTGTCTACCTTGGCTCGGCCATAAACAAAAATAATAATGTCAGGCTGGAAATCAAAAGACTCTACCAGACACTGATCCTACCTGTCTTGCTCTACAGCGCAGAATTCTGGGTAACGACGCAGGCGAATCAATCTATTCTGAGAGTTTTCGAAGAAAAATACTACGCAAAATATTTGGACCCATCATCGTTAACGGCGAGTACCGTCGTCGAATGAATCATGAGCTGTATGAACTGTGCAACGACATCGATGTAGTCAAGCGCGTTCAGATAGACCGAATGAACTGGCTTGGACACGTTGTGCGAATGGACGAAAACGCTTATTTCTGTTGAAATAATCGGAATTGGTAAGATAAGGACTTCCTCTTCTTCGTCGGTTAAATCACATTGTTTTTCAGTTTATTGACGGACAACCGCGTACCCTTGCACAATTTCGGTTGATTCAGATTCCGCAATATGATTATGATCGATCCCATCTTCATTATGCGGCACAAAGCGAGTTGAAAAATTCGGTCGGATTGTTGGTCGCCTTATCTTCGTCGGTCACAATGTAAATAGATTTGTGCGAATGCAGTTCTCCAGCGATTTAACATTCTGAAATGAAATTCATGCTATCGATGTCCTTATTCTTCGCAGCTAGTACTGCCAGTTGAGTAACCCAATCGAGAATTTTATAATTTTGGGTAATGCCATGGAACACTTTAGTGATGAGTTGCTTTTTCGACGATATGAACTCGCAAAAATTAGCATGGAACGATATTAATTCTGTCGAAACATCAACACGAATTTGGCCATTGGCAAGCGCCAGCAGCTGCCTCGAGAATTCAGCAGACGATGGGAGGTTCTGCAAAGTGACCTTCATGTTCGTGGTAAATTTAAAATTCCTCCGGTCGGATTCAACGCATCACATGTGACTCCGTGTTACGCAAACAAAGTACAAATTTGAATCGCTGACGTAGAGTCGGTCGCTTCGGCGAGCACTGAGGTCAGGCAAATTTAAATTTTGGCAAGCCTCTCAAAATGTGTGCACAGCATACCATCCACAGTACGCAGGGAATTGAAGGATAGCTAAGATAGAATTAACTGTAAGACGTTTACGTCATCTAAGGTTTGATCGTCTAATAGGAGGCATTAGTCAAGTAAATAACTCTCCCTAAAAATCTACAAAGTCATTACGAAATGAATGCCCGCAATTCAATTGGATAACCTCACTTTTCATACCTAAACTCATTTTCTTAAAAAAATAACGAATTGATAAATATTGCATAGGATATTAATATTTTTTAAATAATATTTATCTCGTTAAATTTTCCAACCAAAAGAAAAATCATCAAATCATGCGAAAACTTCAAAGTATCATTGATAAAAACAAATCAAATTTTTTAAAATTTTCAGAAATTTTTCGAGTTTTTCGCTAATAATTTTCTATTTTCCACTCGAAAAGCTACTTCGTAACAATTGCACTCAAATTTCCTCACATTTTCGAAGGATTTTTCCAAAATTTTCTTGCATAAAAAACTCCTACAAATTACGAACAGTTGAGAAAAAAAAAATTGGGCCAGCGTTCTCACTTGATAATTTACTATAAATTTTTCACACCTTTTTTATTTATATAGATTTCACAATAATCCGAAATTTTCCAAGCAACACAACTCAAATCAAATCAAGTACAACAATAGAAGATTTCGTCGAAAACATGCAAATCTTTATATTTTTTCTGGAATTTTCCCAGTTTTTCACCAAAAATTTCTCTATTTTTCCATTAGAAGTCATTTCTGAATAATTTCTCGAAATTTTTCACATTTTCAAAATTTTTTCGAAAAAAAAAAAATAAAATTTGTGGAATTTTTTTCTTAATTTTCTAACCAAAATTTTCTATTTTTTCACTCAAAAAGCTACAAAAATTGAATTTGCGATTTTCGTCAAAGCGATTTTCCGAGTTTTCCACCGAGAATTTGTCTATTTTTGTATTCGGAAAGTCATTTCGGAATAATTATCCGAATTTTTTTTGCAGTTACATCGTCCAAAACTATCAAATCATACAACAAAAAGCTAAATTTCGTCGAAAAAAGAATATTTAAATTTTTCGAATTTTTCCGGAATTTTCCGAATTTTCAAAAAAAAAATGTTTTCCATTCGAAAAGTTATTCGTAACAATTGCACACAAAATTCCATACAAAAAAGCATATTTCGGTTTTTCCAATTTTCCAGCTTTTCCGGAGAATTTTCCCAAAATTTTCTTTTACATAAACCTTCGCCTGGCAATTACGAACATCTGAAAAAAATTTCAGCAAAATCGGTCCAGCCGTTCGCAATTGATGAATTACTATAAATTTTTGCCACCATTTTTATATATATAGATTTGTTATCCAGTATAGGGCCGTTTTACGTGGGATTGCCCTTTACCTGATTGAAATTTCTGTACTGGTTGGTTCAGCAAAAATTGCCTTACATAATTTGTACATGATTCCGATCACCCCTACTTAATTTAATCAATTTATTACTTTGGTTTATATAATTTACTTATCAACTTTATTTGTTGTTTTTCATTCAAGCTAAAGGACTATATCAAGGATCCCTTTGAAAAAATACAATGCCGAAGGTATAGTACACATCAGTACAAGTGGACACTTTTTTAACACTTTAGAACCAGTTAGATGACACGTCTCCAAACCTATAAACACCCGTAATGTAGCTAAGATTGTTGAAGTATTCGTATCAAGTCTTATTTATCACTACTAAATTTCAAAGTATACAAGTACAAGTATATAAAATTTAATCTAAATTCGCGGTCAAGGGACATCGTAATGATAAAGGGCCATGTCGATTTTAGCTGTAGTACTTGTGTCTTTCTTGAAATTTCTAATTAAGGTACTTGTATACTGTCCTATTTTGGACTGTTTCGACTGCTTTCCTTTCAGGATATTAGGTGGTAAAAAAAAAAAATAACTTCAACGCATATACATAAAATATTTGCAATGACAAACAACTCCCAATCTGATAAAAAAAAATTGTATCTGTTCAAGATACACATTCTAAAAGGATTATCTGTTCTTTTTATCACAACACAAGTGGACCCGGCAAAGCTTTGCTATTGCTGACTTGACGAATACTTATAATATGTTTGACTAGCCTACTCAAAGGTCTAAGCTTAAGCTTCGGCCTTGTACGCTCTTGTAAACAATTTGTTACCCCAAATCACTTTACTGATACACAACTTTGATGTTGACATGTTGTCAAAAGTGTCAGCAAATAAAATTTACAAATATTATAAATTTAAGATAAAACTATTCTAGTTCTTGCTCTTGGCTTCAACAACAGTACTTTTTGATACAATAAGAGTAATTTTTGGCGCAATGAAAGAACTTTTTATTAGAATGAAAATATTTATTAGTACATTTAAAGAACTTTTTGGTACAATAAAGGTACTCTGTGTTACAATTAATTAACGTACATTTTAATAAAATAAACTACTACTTTTTGGTAACAATAATATATGCTTTGAAACCCAAAATGTCCTTTTTGGTACAATAACTGTACTTTTTTAAAAAAAAAAAACACTTTTTGGAAAATTATATGGGCGCTGTGCAATAAAGCAATAACGGGGGCGTGTCCCCCACCGCATTTATCTCTCGCTACAATGAGTTCTTTAGTATGCCACTTTGTTTATCGACTTATAAACATAAACAGAGATGGAGACAGAAGCGAGGCTTTGTCACTCCCACTACACCCGTTTGGTTCAAAATTTAAATTTTGTCTGCATATTCATATTCTCGCGGGCCAGAACTATATGGGTTTCAAATTTTATTTCTCTAATAGTACAAAAAAAAGTTTTATCTCTCTAACTCTAAAAAAAGTGTTGCCACGTCCACTACACCCGTGTGGTACAAAATTTAAATTTCGTCTGCATATTCATATTCTCGTGTGCGAGAACTATATGGGTATCAAATTTTATCTCTCTAGATTTACAAATAGTTTTGCCACGCCCAATACGCCCTTTTGGTCCAAAATTAAGATTTTGTCTGTATATTAATAATCGCGATGTCGAGAACTATATGGGTATTAAATTTTATCTCTCTAGATTTAAAAATAGTTTTGCCATGCTCACTCCGCCCATAGGGTCAACAATTAATATTTCGTCTGCATATTCTTATTTTTGCTGCAGAGTACTATCTGTGTAACAAATTTTATCTCCCTAGCTCTCAATATATGTTTTGCCACGTCCACTCCGCCCACAGGGTCAAAAATTAAAATTTCGTCCGCATATTCATATTCGCGATGTCGAGAACTATATGGGTATTAAATTTTATCTCTCTAGATTTATAAATAGTTTTGCCACGCCCTTTTTGGTCCAAAATTAAGATTTCGTCTGTATATTAATAATCGCGATGTCGAGAACTATCTTGGTATCAAATTTTATCTCTCTAGTTCTAAAAATAGTTTTGTCACGCCCACTGCACAAATTTTATCTCCCTAGCTCTCAATATATGCGTTTTGACACGTCCACTCCGCTCATAGGGTCAAAATCAAAATTTCGTCCGCATATTCAAATTCGTATTGTCAAGTACTATCTGTGTATCAAATTTTATCTCTCTAGTTCAAAATAAAGTTTTGCCAAACCTACTCCGCCCATAGAATCAAAAATTAAAAAAAATTATAGCCTACGGTAATTTCCATATAGTAAACTTACTGTCTTCCAAATTTCATGGAAATTGGTTCAGCCGTTTAGGCGTGATTAAGTAACAAACATACAAACAAACAAACAAACAGACAGACATTTACAATTATAATATTAATAGGATAGGATTAGCAGTTAAGACAACTACTAATCTTCTTCCATTCCCTTCTCTCTCGTTGTGCTTTCATTTCATGTAACTTTAACATCATTCCATACATAAACAACATTAATGCTGAGTACTACGTAAAGCTTTGCTAAGTCAAGCTTTGCACGATGTTGTTCTGCAGTTTGTGTTTCATAGACTTGTAATTCACAGCTGGAGTTTTATTAATCAGCCGCTTACTATATATACAGCGCAATGGCTTACTTGCCTCAGTAGTCTAGTCCTCATACTATAGACAACGTGGTTGGTATGAGGGTTATGTCGTATGAGGACGACATAACCCTCATACCAGCCACGTGCTTATGATTTGCAACATCTACAGGTGGTTTTGAGGTCGCGAGATATATTCCGATCGGGAAATATTCTCGCGTGGTTTACTGACGCTTGACTTTTTTGTATATTGTTTTGTTCGTTCGTTATGATATAAAGTTATCAGTATAATTCGCCGGTCTTGCACCAAATGAGCTAAAATTTTATAAAAATCTAAAGCCATCAAAATTCCATTTGGTTCGAAACATTTTGGATTATGGCAATAATATAATAATATGGCAAAAGTGCAGAAAAAAAATTCAACAAAACAAATTATTTTTAAAAACATCGTTGGATTCGTCTCGAAAATATCTTTCATTTAAGTACCCGCACCTGGGGGGTCATCAAAGAACCGGAAGGGACCCCTTTTTTGACCCCCCCGGGCCCCACGGGCCTGAGCGCCAACTTTGACCTACCATTCCGATGTTTTGGGAAAAAGACGAAGACAATGGCATATTTTTTTTTTTTTAATCGGGCTCCCGCCCCATAATCTGCACTTCAGCCAATAATATAAATGTGAATGTTTGTTTGTATGTTTGTGGCTCAAACGGCTGAACCGATTTCAATGAAATTTGAATGACAGTTAGTGTACAATTTGGTCATTTTGACCCTATGGGCGGATTGGACGTTGCAAAACATATTTTGAAATAAAATTTGGTACACAGATATATCTCAACAACACACCTCAAATGGGCGTCGCAAAACTTTTATTTAATCCAAAGTTATGAAAATTGTTAGCCAGACCGAATACAGATGAAATTTAAATTGTTGACCCTATAGAAAAACATATTTTGAGAGGTAGAGTGATACAATTTGTTACACAGACAGTACTCTGCAGCACAAATAAGAATATGCAGACGAAATTTTAATTTGTAACCCTATGGGCGGAGTGGGCGTGGCAAAACCTTTTTTTAAAGCTAGAGTGATACAATTTGATACCCATATAGTTCTCGACATCGCGAATATGAATATACAGAAAAAATTTAAATTTTAAACCAAGCTGGTCTGCAGTAGCAATGCCTCATAGAAGGCCCTTTTTATTAGGACTCCAAGTAGGATATACTAGGCATGGCTACTAGAGATGCCAAACGGGAAATCCCGAATCCCGAAATCCCGGGATTTTTCGGGATTGATGAATCCCGGGGTTTTGATAAATAAATCCCGGGATTTTTCGGCGATACATTTTTAGCCGCAAGTGTGGATATGGTTGAATATGCTAGTTATGTTGGGAATAAAATTCTTCAAGATTATCGGCTGAAACATAATTCAGTACAACATTTTTCAGCTTATTGTTTTGGGACTCAATTTTGAGAAAGTAGCCCCAAGAAGAAGAAATTCTGCATCAGTCGTTTTTTAGCCATAATAATTTAATATCGATTTGAAGTTAGTAAGTATCGTATAGGCAAATTTGTCACGTTTTAGGGTCTTTTGTTTGACATAACTCGAGAACTACTAGTCCGATTAAGCTGAAACTAATTTAAAAAAAAATAAGAATTACAATTCCTTTTATCTATTTATACAACGTTTTCCTACATAAGCAACACTTTCACTTTTTCATTCATCAAATGATTTTGAACTGGGTTTATTTTGTAGCTGTTACAATAAAACTGTTTTACTCCGTGGCGTATGATTTATAAGAAAAAAAAAACCTAAAAAGTGACAAATTCCCCTATACGACGATTACTAACTTCAAATCTGTAATAAATGAATATGGCATGTAACTTGACAAAACGTCTAATGCAGAACTTCTTCTTTTTGGGGCTACTTTCGCGTACAGTTCTCAGAATTGAGTCCCAAAATCATGTATTGCACTGTGTTAGATGCTTTTATCTTTTTAAGAAACTACTTAAAACAATAAATAACAGTAATAATTTATGTTTAATAAATCAGTTCCAAAAAAGAAACATTTAAAAAGAATCCCGAAATCCCGGGATCCCAAAAAATTACGGGATTCCGAAAAATCCCGGGATTTCGGGATCGGGATTTATAAAATCCCGAATCCGGGGATTTATCAAAATTAATCCCGTTTAGCATCACTAATGCCTACTGTAACGCCTTCAATGAGAAAGGGAATGTGCAGGCCTTGCCTGCCTATGGCGCCCTATGTTAATTTGAAAGGAAAACTGCATTTGAAGGGTAGGGCTTCTGACTGCCTTTGCTGGCCTGCAAAGCCCCATTTGTTGCTGCTGGGTTGGCCTACCAATATTTTTCTGTCGGTGTATTCGAGTATATGTATGTATATTTGTGCGATTTGTTTAATGGATCCACTGAAATGAACCATTTGTTTTTGTGGAATCCATTCGGTCAAACAAAGAGAATACACATAAATGTGGGTTAGCAAGCAAACACGAACGAACACTTAATACTTAGGGGCCCGAACCAAATTTGGCGGGGGGGAAACTCTCATGCTGACTTGCCCGCTCTTTGCCGTGTGACTCTCTCTTTCTCTCTCTTGCTCACGTTTTTATGCGCTCAAGTGAGGCAGGCCTTCCGTTTTGGGTATGTGTGTATGTATGAAACATACAAGTGGGGCTGTTTTTGCTGTTAGCTCTATGTAGCTCGTGATTCGTTTGCAATACGTGGATGGGCAAGTGGTGAGATGTTATGATATTGGGTGTTCGTGGTGGTGATGATGGTGCTCTCGGCGTCAGTATAGTTAATGTTGTGAGAGGGGGGTGCTTGGGGACACAACGAAGCTAAACCAGAAGAAACAGAACGAGAAACGAGTGAGTTACTCGCAATCGAACTGAACGGAACTGTGTGTGTGTTTGTGTGAGAGAATGTTGGATTGTTGTTCGTAGCCGTAGCTGTGGTTGTTGTTGCTGTGGCGCTGTCGTTTCGGTGAACCACTAAATCGTGTAGCCAGTAAATGGCAACGAATCAGTTGTCAGTTCGCATTCAAGTTGTAAGCAGGTAGAGGCCGTACATCACGTTTTAAGCTCAAAAGCCACGAGGTCGTTCGTTCGTTCGTTTCAAATGCTCTTCGAAATTCGAATTCACGCAATTTTGTAAAAAATAAACGCGTAAAATATTTAAGATATGGGATTTTTAGGAAGAAAAGAAAATACGAATGAGCAAAGTGTTTAAATCAATTGGAAAAGAAAATTGTTAGTGCTAAAAAATAGCAAGAAAATTTGCTTTTATTTCTTTTTTTGTCGTTTCGTTTCATTTAAACTTTTGTACCACACAGAACCAGAGTGATCGTTGGTTCGGCCAGTCGTGATGATCATGAGCAGGAGGATGATGATGATGGTGTAACCCAGAGGTGTGGTGTTGTGAGGTGATATGCTCACTCTCACTCACTCTCTGCCACTTTGTGACCGTTTGTTTCTATCGCCGTCGTACTTGTTTTCTCTCCGGCGCGTTTGTGTTGTGTCTGTGATCGAGCGCGTTGATGGTCTTTGTCTATATATGAGGATCATAGGCAAAAAAAAAAAAAAAATAAAAATATAAATTAAATAAGGCTATACGATCTTGTTTGTTAAATTGTACGAAAAATAATATTAAAAAAGAAAAGAAACACACACACGAAACAAAAAAACGAAAACGCAAAAGAAATTGAAGTCAAAAGAGAATTGAAAAAATAAAAAATACTACACTTACACGCCTAAGTAACGAAGTAATCACAATGAGCAAAAAGTTGCAAGAGATCAAAAGAAATAAAATTTCGAGAAAAAAAGATATGCGAAAAACGTGATTACATTTGATAACATTTAACGAGTGTTCTTCGTTCGTCATAAAAACAAAAATAAAGAATAAAAACAAAATTGGAATAAATTTTTATGTGGATTTCAGTTTAAGTTATTTTTTAATATTGAGTTTTTTTTGGTCAAAATGCAAAAAAAAAAAGGAAAATGATTATTACGTGATTGTAAATATTCTCGACGCGTTCTTTTTACAGTGTCAAAGCGGGCGATCGACCGATCGTATACGACTCGGGCGAGTCGAGTAGTTCAAAAAGCTTTGAGTAGCACACACACACTCGTTTGTTCGTGTTTGTGTGTGTGCTCTGATCTTTACCTCTGCCCCTGGTACTCTCTCCCCTGTTACCTCACGGATTTTATTTTTTTTGCTGTTTTGACATTTTTTCTTTAAGTTTGTGTTCGCGCTACTATCACTCGGTTTTATAACAACAAATATCATTGCAATAATTGTGAGGGAGAGAGAGGGGAAGAGAGAGAGAGAGCGAAAAAAGAATTTTTTGCAAAATACCACAAGAAGAAACAAAAAAAAAATAATAATAATAATACGATAAGTCAACAAATTTTATTTGTTTTTACAATTCGATTTTCCCTCTCTTTTGTTATTTTTGTTGATTTTCAATAAAATTCTTCCTTGATTTCTTGCAAAAAAAAACCCCGAGAGAATTTGCAAATAAAAACAACGAAATACAAAAACCCAACAACAACAACAAAATATTATCAAACTAGAATACAAGTGAAACGAAGAAAAGCTAAAAAAAAGAAAAAAGTATTGTACAAAATACAAGAAATATAAAGAATACAAATTCATAATATTACAAATATTTATTCCAGTGATCGCCATAAAATAAAAAAAAATTTCAACAAATAAGCCGCACTATCAGATTCACAGATCAACAACAAGAAATAAAGAAAACAAAATACAATATATATATATAACATATATATATATATAATTAAAAACGCCTTCGAATAATAAAACAAGTGCAAAAAGGAAATCTATGCAACCAATAGAAAATACAAAACAAAAAGAGATAAATAAATTTCAATATTATTTCTTATTGCAAAATAAACAATTTCGGTTAGTGTGTTTGGAAAAATTCTGTACGTAATTAAATAAATAAAGCAAAAAATACTAATAATAATAATAATACGCATTTACGTCAGCAATCCACTAGACGTAATACGCCGCTGCAGTGGTTTTTATTTTTTTGCCCTTCACAATATACATATATAGTGCCAGATATATCTCTTCCCGGTTTACTTGAACCCACGTCTCTATGTATAATGCATTATATTTATATGATATCCATTACAACAGTCTCGGAGAGTTTATAATCGCCTAGTTACCTATATTAAACATATTGCAAGAAGAATTCAAATAGAAATATTTTTGTCTAAAACTACGCACACTGTCCTACATAAAATCTTGTGTTTATATAGAAAAATTTCAATTTGCTAACTTCCAAAATCAAAATACCTATATTTGCAACCACAATATTGATTGCAGCGCGCGCGTGTTCATCTTTAATAGTTTTGCTTAATAGTTAGCAATTTTGGAGCAGCAAGAAATCGGCGATAGGCGTCGCATCATAGTTTCCTGTTATATTTGGGCGGTAAGTAGACAAAAGTTATCATACATCTAATATATTTTGTGCCTACCTGATAAATTTTACTGTGACAGTTTTTTTTTTAAATTGTAAATTACATGATGGGACTCGATGTTTTTACCCTAATTTTGACACAAGGAATTGAACCCTTCATTCAATTCTTTTTAAAAGTTTTTTTTATACCCTTCACCATGCGCATGAACGGGGTGAAGGGTATATTAATTTTGTTCTTCCATTTGTAACGTCCATAAGGAGGCGTGGTAGGTATGACAATATATATATATATAAATGATCAGCATCGAAATCTGAGTCGATTTAAAGGTGACCATCTGTCCGTCCGTCTGTCCCCGCGATTACAGCCGTAGTTTAAGAGAATTCTCGATTACAGCCGTAGTTTAAGAGATATCGAGCTAAAATTTTGTATATGAATGGAATGCAAGCTGCTATCCTCAAAGCGGAGGTTAAGTGCTAAGATGAACCCGATCGGTCAAAAACTACCCCCACCTCTAATACAAACTTCCCCTTGTTGGGGTCTGTCCCTGCGATTACAGCCGTAGTTTAAGGGCAATCAAGCTGAGCTTCCCTACACTAAGCGGAGGTTGAGTAGTAAGATGAGACCGATCGGTAAAAAACTACTACCACCTCCCATAAGAAATTCCTTTTTTGGGGGTGTCCGTATGTCAGTCCCCGCGATTACAGCAGTAATTTAAGAGCAATCAAGCTGACATATTGTACGCAAGCTTTGCTGCCCTAAATGGAGATTAAGTTCTTAGATGAGCCCGATCGGTCAAAAACTACTCCCACCTCCCATACAAACTTCCCCTTTTTGGGGTCTGTCACTGCGATTACAGCCGTAGTTTAAGGACAATCAAGCTGATATTTTGTATGTGAGCTTCCCTACACTAAGCGGAGGTTGAGTAGTAAGATGAGACCGATCGGTCAAAAACTACTCTCACCTCCCATACAAAATTCCTCTTTTGGGGGTGTCTGTATGTCAGTCCCCGCGATTACAGCAGTAATTTAAGAGCAATCAAGCTGAAATATTGTATGAAAGCTTTTCTGCTCTAAGAGGAGGTTGAGTATTAAAATGAGACCGATCGGTCAAACTCTCCCTTTTCAGCCGTATTTTAAGAGGTATATAGCTGACATTTTGTACGCAAGATTCAATATCTAAGCGGAGGCTACTTTCAGAGATAAACAATGTCGGTCAAAAACTACTCCCACCTCCCATTCAAACTACCTTTTTTGGAGTGTCCGCGTGACTGCACCCGCGATTATAGCCGTAGGTTAGGAAATATTAAGCTGAAATTGTATATGCAAGCTTTAATCCTATAATGGGAGCTTACGTTGTAAGATGAGTAATATCGGACGAATACTCCTCCCACCTTCCATCCAAACTTCCCCTTTTGGGGTTGTCCGTCTGTATGCCCCTATAGTTTATGAGCTTTCGGACTAAAATTTGATATGTAAGCTTATGTCCAGAAGCAGAGGTTAAGTTCTAAGATAAGCATGAACGAATTTAAACTACTCCCACATCCCACACAACTTCCTATTTTTGGGGAGTTACAAAATTCATAAAAATAAGCTCCAACTCACCAACTCATAATCTTAACGGTAAATCGAATAAATTCGATACAAAATTACTGACAAAATTGATGTGTGAAGCTAAAAGTAACGTCCACTTCTCACCAACTCCCCTGTTTTGTGGTACAAAGTTCAATAAAATATAGTTGTAGTGCAAATAACCAGTATTACCACCATTTTTAACAAATGTTGAAGGATATCTGAGCTTCGGCATAGCCGAAGATAACCGCCTTACTAGTTTTTTATTCAAATTGCTGTTTCAAGAGGTTATGTAGATTTTTGACAAACTTTGTTTTAAGGCTATAGAAGCATTTTTTTGGGTCTAGCGACACTTTTAACGATCTTTCTGGGCACAGACTTCCTCATTTGGTATTTATATGGGCTGAGCAAGGGAATTTATTAGCTTTTTCCTCGCCTGCCATCACTTAAATTCACAAGGTTTGTATAAGGGTGTACCAAAAAAATAATAGTTCTTTTTTTATAGTTCTTTTTCAAAACTTTTCCCAAAAAGTTTCATGCACTTAGGACCACGACAACCCGTGCCGACTTTCAACGAAAGATGGCAGTCCCAGCAGCGGAAATCATGCCCTTCACAAGCTTTGTATAAGGGTGTGCCAAAAAAATAATAGTTCTTTTTTTACAACGCATACCCTTTAATTTTATTAGAATGGTTTCAAAACATTTTCCAAAAAGTTTCATGCACTTAGAACCACGACAACCCGTGCCGACTTTCAACGAAAGATGCCAGTCCCAGCAGCGGAAATCATGAGAAGCAACACCTTCGTTCATGAGTTTGAAGGCCTTCTTTTGGATCCGGTATGCCTTCCTTGACCTTCTTTCTTCGTTTCTTTTTTTACATTGCGTGACATTGGAAAAGAAGGCCCTCCGTCGCCGGTTTCCATAAGAAGGCCTCATATAAACTTTCTATAAAATGGCCCTATGGAAGCTTTCTATAAGAAGGCATTATGGAAGGCCTGCATGCACATGAAACAATAATGACTTGCAAATAAAACAAAAACTATACAGTGCAGCCTCATATTATTTTTTTTTAGAGTGCGCACCGGTTATTTTTAGATGTTTCTCACTTCTATATATTTTTCTCTATACTTACATTTTTGTTCCAACGACAGTAAATATTGCTGGAGTTTGAACCCACTCGTGAAACCTTCGTAATTGTCAGTCAGCCATGCCACTGTCTAGCCTTGAAACTAATGATACACTGTTTAAAAAAGAAAACACCTTCCACGGAAATTAACAATTCTTTCCATTTGGAAGACATAACTAAAAAAAACTTAATTTCCCTTTACACCCCATGAATGAGGTATGGGATAGCTTCTCGCGTTGTTGTGAATTAACACGCTTTTTATTTTTAGATTCACAACTAACGGCATCTACTTAGACACGCCGATTGATTTCTTTTAAGATGACTGGAGCCACGAGTTGAACCTGAGATCTCCCGCATGGTAGTCACGTGTTCTAACCACTATGCCACGGCCGGTCCCATTTGGAAGACATACAATACCCCTTATATTTGGAAGCGATAGGTTATGTGTTTGAAATCCCTCTGCCTTCTTTTTACATTTCTTTGTCAGGTCTGTCCATAAAATGCCTAAATCTGATGAAAAATCATGCGTTCTGTATTCATTATTTGAAATGTTATTCCCAAATAAGGAGTACTGAATGCATTATATGAGGAATGCCTCTCAAATTCCGCCGCTGGGGTGCTTGCAAACCAATACACATGTATGCATTTTGCTTTGTTTTGCCATTAAATGCATTATTTCATTCTGTCAACATGTCAGTGGAGTTATGCAGCGCAAAAAGGGAATATTTTAAATAGGGGACGTAAAACATCTAATTACTAGATTAAAACTTCCCTCTGATGGCCAAATACTAGCAATTCTATTTTATAATATTCGTGAAGTTAAAGGTCAATGAAGGGGCAAATCTTGCTATCCGCGAGTGCATTTTTGGGGAAAAGCATGTATTCCAACTAAATCTTTACCCATTTGTTTTAAAAAGCTGGCCACTTTATACCAATGTTGGAGAGAGTTACAAACAAAACACAAAATGTGTTTGAACAGCATCGTCAAGAGTTTGTTACAAACATAGACAATTTGTTGCCATTGCACATGCTGATGCCATACAACTTATAAGAATAAATGAAGACAGAATGTTCTTACAATGACCGAGAGAGCCAGGTCTACCTAGTTACTAAGGTGGCGTGGACAAAAAACGGCATAAAGAGAAAAAAAAGTTACTCCATAGAAGCATTAAGAAGGAAAAGCTGCGTGCTACATACTTTTCGTCCATAACTCCTTCAACATCATCTTATGAACCACTGCAAAAAAATAAGTCTTCTGATTCTGAAATGATGAATTTACATGCAAATATGGCTATTCCAACCGAGAGCATTGAGAACAATTTTCATACAATTCCTGTGTGGAAAAATATTACTTCAAAGCCAAGTATAAGAAATTCAATGTTTATTATTGAAGCAAGAATTGAGACACTTGGGTATAACACAGCCGGTTTTTCCATAAGCAAGTCTATTCAAAGAATTCGGACGGAAAAAAAACGGGGAAGCTATAAAGGTCGATTTTCAAAACAATGTACCGGATATTGTAACTGTCCACTGGGATGGCAAACTATTGCCGGCATTAGATGTAGGGAAATCTAAAGAAGAACGTCTGCCTATAGTTGTTTCTTTTGACAATAAAGAACAACTTATCGGTGTGCCAAAATTGGACGATTCTACTGGACGTGAACAAGCTCAGGCAGTTTGGTACGCTATTGTTGACTGGAATCTTGAAGATAAAGTGCAAATTTTCTGTTGTGACACTACTGCTTCAAATACAGATCGTATCAATGGCGTCTGTTTTCTTCTTGAACATAAACTAGATAGAGTTGATAGAGAAATGTTGATTTTAGCTTGTCGCCATCACGATTACGAATTAGTTTTAAAAGGAGTATTTAAGGCAAAAATCAGCGAAGTATCTACAGATCCTAATATTCCGTTGTTCAAAAAGTTTCGAGAAAACTGAAAAAATGTCGATCCCGTGAGAATACAGAGTTGCACAAAAAAGCTATCATGTCTAAATGCTGCAGATATTGACAAATGGATAGAATTCTATCGGAGTGCATTGACAAAAGAAATTATTAGAGATGACTATCGAGAATTAATAAAGCTTTCGATAATATTTTTTGAAGGAGACACTGAGAAGAAATTCAAGATTCGACTGTCAGGTGCCTTGCACTACGCACGATGGTTGGCGAGAGCAATTTTTTCGTTAAAAATATCATTACTTAGCTCCCAAACAAGAATTTCGAAAAAAGATAAGTCTACTCTATTGGACGTCTGTTTATTTATCGTTACATACTATGTAAAGCCTAGGCTGCAATGTACAGTAGCGGTAATTAGCTTACCAGAATTTGAACATTTTGAAGGAACTGAAGGCTTCTTAAATGGCAGCAACAACACAAATTTATCCATCAGTAGCCGCACGTAGAAAAGTATTCCAAGCGCTTCGGTCTTTTGCGCACCGCAGATAGTTCGTCACACCAAGCTTAGTTAACAGCTCTTTCACCTGGTCCATTCATCGGAGTTTTGGTCGCCCCCTCCTGCGCCGACCATCGAGTTTATTGCCGAAAACTTTTCGCGCCGGAGCGTTTTCGTCCACTCTATTTGAACGTGCTTGACTTCGTCGATGTCGTTGTATAGCTCATGATTCATTCGACGACGGTACTCGCCTTTAACGATGATGGGTCCAAATATTTTGCGTAGTATTTTTCTCTCCAAGACTCCCAGAATAGTTTGATCCGCTTGTGTCTATATTCAGGATTCTGCCTTGTAGAGCATGACAGGTAGGATCAGAGTCTGGTAAAGCTGGATCTTTGTTCTTCGAGAGAGCGCTTTGTCGCTAAATCGCTTGCTTAGCGCATAAAAGCAGCGGTTTGCTGTCAATACTAGTCTTTTGATTTCCAGGCTGATATTATTATTTTTGTTTATGGCGGAGCCAAGGTAGACAAAATCATCTAACACATCAAAGTTATAGCTGTCAACGTTCACACAGCGTCCCAGACGAGTGGGCTCTTTGTTGGTTTAAAACAAGTAACTTGGTTTGGTCCTCATTTATCACCAGACCCACTTCTGCCGACTGATTTTCAATGCTCGAAAAACCGCAGTAACATCACGCAATCCACGTCCAATGATATCTATATCATCAGCATACGGCGAGCAACATGTGACTGTTGTTGAAGATGGTATCATTCCTGTTTACTGCAGCCTTTCGCATGATCATCTCCATTACGATGTTAAAGAGATCGCAGGACAGACTATCGCCTTGTCTATAGCCTCGCTTGGTAGAAAATGGCTCTGATAGATTTTTGCCAATTTTCACTGAAGACTTTGTGTCAGTCAGTGTCATCCCGCAAAGTTGTATCAGCTTCGTGGGAATACCAAACTCAGCCATAGCATCTAACAATTTCTGTCGTAAAGGACTGTCGAATCCAGCTTTGTAGTCGTTGAACAGATGGTAGGTGTCAATCTGCATTTCTTGGGTCTTCTCCAGGATTTGTCGTAGTGTCAATATATAGTCGGTTGTGGATTTACCAGATTTTAGCCACAGTAATAAGGTCTAATCTGGGTCGCCAGAATGGGCTTTAGTCTTTCACATAACACACTAGACAGGACCTTGTATGCGATGGGTAAAAACCTAATTCCGCGAAAGTTGGTACACACACTTGGATCTCTTTTTTTAAGCACAGGACATATAACATTCAGATTCCAAGCATCGGCATGCATTCCTTGACTCAAATCGTTTTTATAAGCTGGTGCAAGCATGTTACCAGCTCATCGCCGAAGGCTTTAAAAAGCTCTGCCGGCAGTCCACCGGCTCCCGCAGCTTTAATAGTTTTAAGTTGTGCAATTGCCGTGCTGATCTCGTTTTAACTTGGTGGTGGACAGTCTACTCCATCGTCGATGATTGGTGTGATTTCATCACTTATGCTGCCTTCGGGAACGAGTAGAGATTGAAAGTGTTCCCTCCATATTTGCAGCACACTCTGAATGTCAGTGATAAGAATTCCGTCTCCGTCTTCTTACAGGTTGGGATTCCTGGTCCTAAAGCTTTGCTTTTTCTGTTTTGGTAGAAGTTTCGTGCTTCACTACTTTCTCTGTAATTTTCGATATCTTGGCTCTCTTTTTTTTACAGACGCTTTTTCCGCTTGAACAGGCGTATCATCTCCCTCCTTTTCTCATTATAACGCTCCGTCACCGCACGCGTCGGCATTGTCTGCAGTTTTGCCTTGTATGCAGCGGCTCCACGAAAAGCCCCCCAATGAAATAACCCCCAGGAAATAACCCCCAATGAAATAAACCCCTAAAAATTGGAAATAACACCCAAAAACAGTAAATGAAATAACATCCAAAAATAAATGAAATAAACCCCAAAGCGAAAACGAAACAACCCCCAATATTTGGGAGTTATTTCATATGAAATAACACCCAATGATGAAAATGAAATAAACCCCATCAGCAACAAAAATTAAATTATGCCCAAAGTTCATAAAAGATTCAGTTTCACCAAGGATTTCATGGTCAATATGGACCATCAGCAAAGTCGCAAAATTATTGAAATGAATCGTGTGGATCGTAGATCATTGTAGCCCTGCTCAATTTTGCAGTTCGGAAGTCAATTTGCCTTTTACGTTTGGCCTTAACACAACCACCTCCAGTGTTCACAAGCAAATCAACTCTCTGCTTTTATTGAATTCTACCTTTTGAAGAACTCTTAAATTCCATTCTTAGTGTGTACTAATCGAATTCTCATAATGACAAAATGCTCGGTGCATTTTGTTGATTTTCTATCCGTCAATATGAACACAAATGGAAATTTCTGTAAACATTGAAAAGATATTGTAATATATTCACAGGCTAAAAGTTTTCTCGTTAAAGGCCTATTTTAATATAATTATATAAATAAAACATCTAAAAACCACCAGCTTTAAAAATGAAACAACCCCCGAATAAAAAAATGAAATAACACCCAAATTATACACGATATGAAACAATCCCCAAATTTAAAAAATTGGTTGGGTGCTATTTCATTGGAGATTATTTCATAATTTGACAACCCCAAATGAGGAATGAAATAATTCCCAAAGAAAAATGAAAAACGGCCCAAAAAAATTGGGAGTTATTTCATATGAAATAACACCCAAAAATGTATGAAAAAAATTTGGGGAATATTTCATTTCTCGTTTGGGCGTTATTTCATTGGGGGGCTTTTCGTGGAGCCTATGCAGCATTCATTTCCTGAGACATTTCTCGTACAGTCGTTGCGGCAGTGGTCTTAGAATTCGGAATATGTTGGCACTGTATGTCGGGAACATCAGAACAAAGGGGGTTTGTTTGGAGTAATTGAGAGAGTTGGTTGGCATTGGCTACCTCGGTGGTATGCAGCTTTGTGATGTCTAGATTCCTTTGCGTTTGATTACCAGTGTTTTTAGCACTACTTAATCGTGTGCGTACCCTGGCTGCAACTAGGTGGTAATCCGAGTCAATATTTACACCGCGCATAACATGCATTCTTGTATTTTGATCGGGAGATATTCAGGTTGCCTTGTGGATATCTTTATGTGGGAATCTGGTTCCACTCACAACCATGTTTCTTGCCGACGCGAAACTAACCAGTCTGAATCCGTTATCGGAGGTGTTGTTGTGTAGACTGAATCTTCCGACTGCTGAACCAAGAGCATCTTCCCTTCGTATTTTAGCATTTAAATCTCCCAGAACAGTGGTAAACATTAATACTGGTAAATTTAAAGTCATGGTCTTTAGATCCTTGGGTTGTAACAGTTGCGTTACACTTTTTCTCTTATCAAATGCTATATACCTTAAAGATGGGATATACAAATTCTCATCAGCAACAATATAAAGATAAATATCAAATTAGCTATTGTCAGCGGGCAGATTGTGGCATACCAAATAAAGAAAAAATTCTTCCTTATATTTGATACCCAAGAAAAGCTGTTGGACTCACCTCACCTCACCTCACCAGTGAATCTATGACAATACAGCGTCATATCAAAACGCAAACACTAAAAGTCTGTATTGCCAAGTTTATTAAAATATTTAATATACAAATAGTAAATGTTTGTATTAACATATAGACAAAACTTAATACAAAAACGCCAAATATATGTTGACTAAGAAAAATATGTTTCTTTAGTATTCTAAGCAGTTAATACATTTATTGGCTTCCAAATGGAGCAGGCAGGCAGTCTAATTGAGAATTCTTTAAATAAAGTCACATACCTATTCATATGCCAAATAAATATGTCATGACAAGTGAAATATTAAGTAACATTTTGCTATATTAAGTAAGGCTACAATTATTGCCTAGGTTTTATTCGTATGTATACACTGGAATATATTTTGCTGGATAATTTCAAATACATGTACATTTATTATTATTGCTTAATATCTAGCAGGCAAAAAAAAACCCACATTATATATTGCGCATTGGGTGCATTATTTGGCGATGCAAGATTTCATACAGATTTCATCATCCATCATTTCGTTGGATGCTGTTCAATGAACCTTAACCAAAAATAATAAATTTGAAAACATTGACACATAATAAAAAAAAAGGAAATAATAAATCATAAAAATACACGTTATGACAAATCGGTTCGACATGTATAGCGATCTGATATTCGTCGTCCTCTTAAGTCCTTTCACTCCCAGTAGGGAGTGTAGGGCCTCAATAGTGATGGGATGCGTAGGCTGTAATACAAGTAGCTATATTTTGGTTATGACTGTTGCCTTTACTGTATTCAAAATTGGACAATTTGTTTGTTTTAATTTGTTTTAATATTGCAGCTTTTCATCGAAAATGGGCTGATGATATTATTTGTAAAATTTAGCGAAATTTCTTATGTGATTAGTATTATTTTTTTTGGAAAATATAGAAGACATGTTGAAATCGTCCGTCCTTCCGCTGGAAATAGCCATATACAAAATATTATTTTTTTTTGGACTGATATTTATTTCACTATGACACAATTTGAGGGTCATTGTCTCGGGGGTGAACCAAACCAATTTCAAACGATAGCATTTGACCTCAGTAACAAAACCCTAAATTCCATTTTGCTGCACTATGTCACAAATTTTTTTACAGTGGTTTAAAGTTTGAATTTTTTGGTCAAAAGTCGATTCAAAGAATATGAAAAATCATCTATAAAAGTACATTTGGGGTATTTGATGTCATCGGGGAATAAAACATTCAGGGGAATATTTTCTCGAAACATTTTAACCCTGGACACTTTTGGACCAATTTTGAAAAACTGTTAAGATATCACCTTTGGAGGGAGGTCAAGGCTTAGAAGGTTAGGTTAGGTTGAGGACAAGTAATGGCACAGCACAGTACCATGCCATTACAACACTCGTAGACCATTATGGTCCATTGTGATTGTCCTCATTTAAATGGAAGAAATATAAGGGGAAGAATGTTTTACAATAAAAAAATAATGAGTTTAGAAAAATAGTAATAGTGGAAAGAGATAAAAAGTGCTACAAAGATAATTCCGATTAGTTCTCTCCTTCAACTTAATATATACATATATATAAAAGTAATGAGATTGCGTGGAAACACTATGGTCCATTGCCCTTAAGCCAGATCAAGTCATCAGTGAACTTTACTAGATTATCCATGTTACAAGATGACAGTTCAGCGAGACTATCGAAGAACCATTTTCCGAGGAATTGTTTCCTTCTTTTATGAAGAGCTGGGCAATGGCATAACAAATGCTCAACGGTCTCAATTTCCTCCTCATCGTCGCAAAGCCTACAGCAGCGACCGGCGAGAGCGCGCACTTGGGCAACATGAGCGAGAGAGCCACACATGTATTCTCACACATATTGAACGAAAACAAACAAACTCAATCAGTCTCGCTTGAGCATTTGTCCGACGCAGTTGTGCCGACGCCTGTTGTTAGCACGACAATAAAAGAAATGAATTTTTTCGGTAAAAATGAATTCTTATTTGTTAATGTGCATTGCCACGCGCACAATAGTATAATTTCCTAGATTACTATATTATAATTTAGTTCATAGTTATGAAAAAAACTATACAACTATTTCCTTCACTACAGTGAGAGAGCAAAGAAAACAACTCACCAACACAAACTCATATTGTGGTTGTATTGCTGCCGATGACTGGCCTACAGTAATCCTCCTGTGTCGTCTCCCAGTTTGATGGGAATGCTCTGACGTCGCAGTATCCCGTGATTACTCCAATTAGTCGCCTAACGGACCTCCTATCTAGCTCCAACAGTGATCTGGTTCGTCTAACATCCAGTCTTGGCCAAATATCCCGTGACACCACACAGTCGGTGCGATGTTCCCAGGATGTATTTGCCAGCCGTTCAATGTGACGGGTCACACTTCCGTATATGTGACACATTGGACAGGGCTAGAATCTTCGATGAAATATTCTCCGGAAAATTTCACATATCGAAATTTTGCTTCAATCTCAATAAAATTTGCCACATCTTCGTTTTTTGGGCTAGGGACAATTTATACTAAAATTGAGAGAAATCGGTTCAGATTTAGATATAGTCCCCATATATATGTTCCCCGATTTGACTAAATACTCCTCTAAAGGTCATAAATGTGGCAAATGACATTCTAATTGGCCCAGAAGTACATTTGTTAAAAGCCACCAATATCGGGTTCGATTAATATATTCTGAAAAGCCGCATTTTGCTTCCGGTCCTCATGAAATTTGGCACATCTTCGTATTTTGGGTCAGAGACAATCTGTTCTAAAATTGAAAGAAATCGGTTCAGATTTACATATAGTCCCCATATATATGTTCCTCGGTTTGAATAAATACCCCTCTGGATGTCATATGTAAATTATATTCGTGTACCGATTTGTGATATGGTTGTGTTTCTAATCTTATACTACTACTTTTTTCTACTACACTGCTACTATTTTATACCACTACTATTTATTCTATTAATTTGTACTACTATATACTACGTCAAACAACACGTGTTGGTGTTTAATTGGTGTTTTCGTATGGGGGCGTAATAATACATAATAATAATACATAATTTTCAAAATTTTTTGCACGCCCGGCCTTTTTTTTAAATCTACTCAAAGTTTGAAAATTAAGCAAAAAATTAAGGTTTTAAAAAAAAATTACGTTCAATAATGTGTGTGACTAATAAATTAAAACAAATTTTTTTGCCAAAATTCGTTTTTATTCTTCAACATAGTCCCCTTTTAGGGAGATACAATCATGCCAACGCTTTTCCAATCTTTCGATACCGCCTTTGTAAAACGATTTTTCTTTGCCTTCAAAATATGCGTTAGTTTCGGCGATTACTTCATCATTTGAGCGAAATCTCTTACCACGGAGCATCTTTTTGAGGTCTGCGAAGAGCCAGTAGTCGCTGGGGGCCAAATCTGGAGAATACGGTGGATGGGGAAGCAATTCGAATCCCAATTCGCCCAATTTTGCCAACGTTTTCATTGATTTGTGACACGGTGCATTGTCTTGGTGGAACAACACTTTTTTCTTTGCCACATGAGGCTTTTTCTTTGCGAACGCTCCAATAACGCTATATAATAGTCGCTGTTGATGGTCTGTCCCTTCTGGAGATAGTCGATGAATATTATTCCATGCGCATCCCAAAATACAGACGCCACAACCTTGCCAGCCAACTGCTGCGTCTTTGGTCGCTTTGGGCGGCTTTCACCAGCTGCATGCCACTCAGCAGACTGCCGATTTGACTCTGGAGTGAAATGGTGGATCCATGTTTCATCTATTGTGATGTACCGACGCAAAAACTCCGACTTATTGCGCGTAAACATGTCCAAACAGCTCTTTGATTCATCGATTCGTTGTTGTTTTTGTGAGCAAACGCGGCACCCATTTGGAAAACACCTTTTTCATACCCAAATGTTCGTGTATTATGGTTTGTGCACTGCCTGCTGATATCTTTAGAATGTCAGCAATCTCCCTCACTTTCACTTTACGGTCGGACATAATGATTTTCAGTGTTTTTTCAACGTTTTCCGGAATAACAGCGTCATTTAGCCTTCCAGTAGATGGAATGTCATCGGTGTCTGTACGACCACGTTTGAATTCGGCATACCAATAACAAATGCTTCTTTTTGATAGAGCAGAGTCCGAATAATGTTTTTCAAGCCATTCCTGGCATTGAACAGTATTTTTTTTTTCATTAAAAAACAATGATAAATCAGCACACGGAATTGCTTTGAATTCACTGTTTTTTTTTTAAACTCAAAAGTAACGTCACTTAAAGCACTGTAACTTGTAAACAAATGGTCGGATTAACATATGATTTTGACAGTTAGCCTAAAAAGGTTGCCACTTTCGAAAAAATATTGATTTAGTACTAGTGCCGCCATCTATGTGTCAGTCACACACATTATTGAACGAAGTGTTATAAAAAATATATATATTTTTATTTTAGTATCTTTGAAATTGTTCCTAAAATCAAGAGAAAAAAATTCATGGTTTTATCTCCAACCGATTTTGCACAAACACTAGTTTAGCTCTGCAATAATATTGTTTTTTTTTTTCATTTTTAATTTTTTTTTTTTCAAAATAAACCATCTTTGACCAGCTGTATAAACAAAACTATACACTCAAAGTAGATGATATTTCAGAATTTGATACTTTAATCAGTTTTTAATTCAAAAATATAAACCTTTTTGGCATTCAGACAATAAGTAATTAGATTTTTGGCACGAGTTTTCGTCAAATGAGCCACTGTGTGACTTTGTGGAGTGTCCAATTCCAAAGAACGACGAGGAATGGACAAACCTGGGTTGTCTTCAACACTTTGGACTACAGCGGCAATATTCTCAGTTGTTCTTGAAAGACATGCACGGGTTTTATTCTACACATCACTAACTTGTGCCACCAGCACGAATTTTTTTAAATGGTGCATATTCCAACTTAAAAATAGTTTAAATCGTAAATAAATAGACATACATATTGCACTGAGTACGATGTTAGGCGCTTATTGATGTAGTCCGGTTTTAGTCATTTATTAAGCTTTCCATTATTAGATTCCTTAAGCTTTTAGTATAATCATATTTCTGGCTTATTAAATATTTGCTTAATTGTATTTTTTAGACAATTTAATAAAATAAAAACGTTATTAACTGGCATTTGTTTGCAAATGCAATAACTCACCGATTAATTGCTTTAATTACCACAATTTGTAAGTTCTTACAAATTTGTATTGACCGTTAATTCGCGTCTAATTCGCATATAAATCCACTGCACTTTGCACAAATTCTAACTCAATTAAAATTACAGACAATTAACATTGTACGATATGAATGCAATTTTTTTTCTTAAAATTTTACTCTGACTGTTAGTCCGTCATCATCGTCGTCGTCGTCGTCTGTTCACGTCTTAAGATTCTTTTGCCTCAGTCACACAGCGCTGTGAGTCAGTCAGTGAGTGAACATTTATTTGTATTGCCTTAGCGTGGCCACACATGTATGTTGTACATATTTGCGCCTCCTCTATATTACTTTGTATTCGTAGGTAGGACGAGATACTCGCAGACACTAAAAGAAAACGAAAAAAAAACGCTGAAGCGCAAACTATACAAAATCTTATTATGCCTACAATGTGAATTACGTATGAATTTGTATGCCGGGTCTGCCGTCAGCCGCGCGCAATACATTGTTGCACTGACCTTACACGTGTAAACTTTTTCCAATTGAGCAGCCACTGCCACCTCCGCCTCCACCTCCCCCTCAACGATCACCTGACGTATTCTCTTCGTCATCGTTGTCAGCGCAATGAACAAATGAAGGGAAAATATATTTTCAAAAATTTTTTTAGTACGCATTAATTACAATTATTGTTAATTATATGCAATAGAGAAAAATGCGGCGTAGTTTAGCAGAGATTTTTTTTTAAGTTAACTTAATATATGAAATAAATTAATAAAATGTTTAAATAATTTAACAATTCGCGTGGAATTTATAAATGAATTGGCAAAAACACAGGTAGATAGACAGCTAAAGTGTTAGATACACTCGAGGAAATATTGCGCAAATATAGGAAATTCATTCACTGAGATTTATTTGAGAATACTCTGCCTGGGATAATTTCACAGAAGTTCACGTAATGAAATTCGTAACGAACTCTTTGGTTTAGTAGTAGATAGTATTTAGGATGCTGAATGAACTTAAGCTTCGACTCGTAGAGGTTATTTGTCTTCGTTTCCTCTTAGTGAAATTATGCGGAGAATATTTCCATTGAAGATTCTAACCCTTGACCTCTCTCCAAAGTTAGATTTTAAGCTGTTTTTCAAAATTGGGTTTAAAATATCCCATTAGGATTGGTGATAGAGCTAAATTGTTCTGAGAAAATATACCCCGGAAAATATCATCATAGGCCCCGAAGACAAGTACTATTCCGAATGTAGTTTTACTCATGATTTTTCATAAACTTTGATTCAAAAATTTAAGTTTAAGGCTTTGTTACTGAGGTATAATGCTATCGTTTGATATTGGTTTGGATCACCCTCGAAAAAGTGTTTTGAATTGTGTTTTTTTTTTATATCTGCTACCTCCATACAAAGGGTTGGCTGAGCATTGAACATTTATCACACTATAACAACCTATTGGATTGAATAATTTTGATCAAATTTAAGAAAACGTATTTTTCTGACTATTATCCTTTTTGTACATAGTTTGATAAGAGTCGGACCAGACCCATTTTTTTTTTGAGTATTCCGGCCATTCTTCTTCTTCTTTAATGGCAGAAGCAACAGAAATGTATCCATTAGTAGCAGCACGTAGAAAAGTATTCCAAGCGCTTTGGTCTTTTGCGCTCCTTAGATAGTTCGTCACATCAACCTTAGATTACAGACACTCTTTCACCTGGTTCATCCATTGGGGGTTTGGTCGGCCCCTCCTGCGTATAACGTGTCCAAGCCAGCGCATTCGGTCTATTTGAAAGCGCTTGACTACGTCGATGTCGTTGTACAGCTCATACAGCTCATGATTCATTCGACGACGGTACTCGCCGTTAATGATGATGGGTCCAAATATTTTGCGTAGTATTTTTCCCTCGAAGACTCCCAGAATAGATTGATCCGTTGGTGTCATTACCCAGGAGTCTGCACTGTAGAGCAAGACATGTGGCATCAGTGTCTGGCAAAGTTGGATCTTTGTTCTTCGAGAGAGCGCTTTGTCATTAAGCGCATAGTAGCAGCGGTTTGCGATCAATACTCGTCTTTTGATTTCCAGGCTGACATTATTATTTTTGTTTGTGGCGGAGCTAAGGTAGACAAAATCATCTACCACTTCAAAGTTAAAGTTGTCAACGTTCACACAGCATCCCAGACGAGTGGACTCTTTGTTCGTTGTATTTGTTTGGTGGGGGCGTGCCTTCGTCCCTCGCTACAATAACAATATTTCAAATTGTTCCCCTTATATGTTGAAATACTAAAACCAACAACAAATTCGGTCATAATCCCCATTGGGGCTTATGTCCGCAGATTAATATGTTAATAATATGTTAATTAGTATTAGTAGGTTATGTCCGGCAAGTTGTCCGGACATAAGCCCCAAAATCGTTTTGGGGATTTTGTCCCTGTGGGGTTATGTCACGGCACCTCTAAAGCCTCGCTTGGTAGAAAATGGCTCTGACAGATTTTTGTCTATTTTCACTGAAGACTTCGTGTCAGTCAGTATCATCCCGCAAAGTCGATTTAGTTTCGCGGGGATACCAAACTCAGCCATAGCATTCAACAATTTCTGTCGTATCGGTCTATCGAATGCAGCTTTGTAATCGATAAACAGATGGCAGGTTTCGATCTGCATTTCGTGGGTCTTCTCCAGGGTTTGTCGTAGTGGGAATATCTGGTCGGTCGTGGATTTACCAGGTCTAAAGCCACACTGACAAGGTCCAATCAGGTTCGCCAGAATGGGCTTTAGTCTTTCACCAAACACACTAGTCAGGACCTTGTATGCGATGGGTAAAAGGCTAATCCCGCAATAGTTGGTACACACAATTGTATCGCGTTTCTTAAGTACAGGACATAGAACACTCAGATCATTGGGCATGCATTCCTTGAACCAAATCGTGTTTATAAGCTGGTGCATGCATGTTAGCAGCTCATCGCCGCCGGCTTTAAAAAAGCTCTGCCGGTAGTCCATCGGCTCCCGCAGCTTTATTAGTTTTAAACCGTGCAATTGCCGTGCTGATCTCGTTTTGGCTCGATGGTGGACAGTCTACTCCATCGTCGATGATTGGTGTGATTTCGTCACTTATGCTGACTTCGGAAACGAGTAGAGATTGAAAGTGTTCCCTTCATATTTGCGGCACACTCTGAGTGTCCGTGACCAGATTTCCGTCTCTGTCCTTACAGGTGGGATCCCTGTTCCAATATCTTTACTTTTTACCCTTTGGTAGAACTTTTGGGCCTCATCTCTATCCCTGTAGTTGTTGATATCATGGCACTCTTTTATCTTCCACAGACGCTTTTTCCGCCTGAACAGGCGTTTCATCTCCCTCCTTTTCTCTTTATAACGCTCCGTCACCGCACGTTTGCCTTGTATGCAGCATATATTTTCTCAGACATTTCGCGACATTCACCATCGTACCAAGGCTTGCCTGAGCGTGGTTTTTCATAACCCAGTACGGTCGTTGCAGCAGTGGTCATAGAATTCGCAATATGCTGCTACTGTGTTTTGGGAACATTAGAACTAGGAGGGTTTGTTTGGAGTAATTGAGAGAGTTTTAGTTGGAGTAGGCATCGGCTATCTCGGTGGTATGCAGCTTTGTGATGTCTAGCTGCCTTTGCGTTTGATTACGAGTGTCTTTAGCTCTACTTAATCGTGTGCGTACCTTGGCTGCAACTAGGTGGTGATTCCAGTCAATATTTGCACCGCGCATCACACGCACGTCCATTACGCTTGAGACATGCCATCCATCAATAACCACATGATTCTTGTATTTTGATTGGGAGATATCCAGGTTGCCTTGCGGATAAATTTATGCGGGAATCTGGTTCCACTTACAACCATGTTTCTTGCCGACGCGAAACTTACCAGTCTGAATCCGTTATCGGATGCGTTGTTGTGTAGACTGAATTTTCCGACTGCTGAACCAAGAATATCTTCCCTTCCTATTTTAGCATTAAAATCTCCCAGAACAATTTTAATGTCATGTGCAGGGCAGCCGTCATATAGCTCCTTCAGGCGCTCATAGAATGCATCTTTAATGTCATCGTCTTAGTCTTCCGTCGGGGCGTGTACACAAATCAGCGTAATATTTCTCCCGGATGCGAATAGTGGCTATTCGGTCACTTACAGGGTTAAACCGCGAGACCAGGTGTCGAAGTCTCTTGCCGACTATGAAACCACATCCAAATTGGTGTCTTTCCCTCATGGCAGCTGTAAAAGATGTCACAGTTCTTTCATCGTGTTCATCACTGTCCGGTCCATCTAATTTTCTGTATGGCGGTGATGTCAGTCTTGTATTTGTCGAGGAAATCCGCCAGTTGAAATAGAGGCACCATCTCTATATAGAGTTCAGACACTCCAGGTGCATATCCTTAAATCATGGTCCTTATTTCGATTGCGGGGGTCGTCAACGTTTGAGGGATACTTGTTTTTTCTTTTCTTCTTTCTTTCATAATACTTGTTTTGTCTAAGGAGAGTGGCTTATTAGGCCACCGCGCCCGATCCTAGTTTCTTGGGGCTGCCAAAGTCACTAAGAGAACTTTGTGTTGAGCTTCAGTAACTTCTGTTACCTACTTTCTAAGACGCATCGGTGGTAGCATGCCGTTAAGGTTACTCAACATTTCGCCTTCTCACATTTGCTATCACTGAACGAATGTTCAGTGACATTGCCCGAGGAATACGTGATCTCTCGGACGTTGTGAGCTGCTTGGGTACCTCCAAAGAGAGCTTCTGGTTATTCAAATTTTAATTTAATACCCTAATAACGTTCATAGTCCCCGCGTAACTTTTCTCTTCGAGTGTATACTTAATGTGCAATTTAAAAGTAATCGCATTGTACGTCAAATAGTAACTAGAGCCCATTCTAAATTGTTCCCTCGTTTTAAATTTCGTTTTGACATGCAATAGATACGTTGAAATGTTGAATTGTTAGCGAAAGAAAATGCGTTGCATCGCATCGCATCATATTTGAAATTGCTGGAAAGCGTTAAACAAAACTATAGAAAAATTCTTGAAATAATTATACGAATAAATTATTATACATAATATTATGTACTTACTACCCCATTGGGTAAAAAATGATTTGTTGTGATAATTAATGTTAAATAAATGTGGAACAACTTGAGATATTTCTAACAGCAGCTTAGCAGATATAATGTTACGAGTTAGACGTCTGAACATGTAATAATTTTTAGCTGAGCCTGAACAAAGTAAGATTTTATTTAAGGCAACAATTTGAGTGGATTCTAACAAAAGGGTTTTTTTTTTCAATAAGGACGGGTCAATGTTGTAATGGTCTGAAATTAGTTGAGTGTGTTAGTTTTACTAAATTCTATTTTTATACTCTTTACCATGCGCATGAACGGAGTGAAGGATATATTCATTTTGTTCTTCCATTTGTAACGCAAATAAGGAGGCGTGGTAGGTATGACAATATATATATATATATATCGTTACCTTAATATACAAAGGCCCTAACTCATGAAAAACGAAGTTTACAGGAGGAGGAAAAAACTTAATAAAACCAGATACAAAAACATTTAAAATTCAGTTTTTATTAGCTTATAACTTCGCTATTTTTCAACGCATCTCCGTAAATTTTTTATGGAAGGTGTATCTGATGGTGCTCTGTCAGAATCGACAAAAAACACGATTTCAAAAAATTATGAGTTGGGGCCTTTCTATATTAAGGTAACGATATATAAATGATCAGCATCGAAAACTGAGTCGATTTAAAGGTGGCAGTCTGTCCGTTCGTCTGTCCCCGCGATTACAGCCGCAGTTTAACAGATTCGGAATGCAAGCTTCTGTCCTTAAAGTGGAGGTTAAGTTCTAAGATGAGACCGATCGGTCAAAAACTACTCCCACTCCCATACAAACTCCCCCTTTTTGGGGTCTGTCCCTGTGATTACAGTCGTAGTTTAAGGGCAATCAAGCTGACATCTTGTATGCAAGCTTCCCTACACCAAGTGGAGGTTAGGTTCTAAGATGAGCCCGATGGGTAAAAAACTACTGCCACCTCCCATACAAAATCCCTCTTTTGGGGGTGTCCGTAAGTCAGTCCCCGCGATTACAGCAGTAATTTAAGAGCATTCAAGCTGAAATATTGTACGCAAGCTTTGCTGCCCTTAATGGAGGTTGAGTTCTAAGATGAGCCTGATCGGTCAAAAACTACTCGCACCTCCCATACAAACTCCCCCTTTTTGGGGTATCCCTACGATTACAGTTGTAGTTTAAGGGCAATCAA
Organism: Muscina levida; assembly: GCA_964034835.1. Classification (NCBI taxonomy): domain Eukaryota; kingdom Metazoa; phylum Arthropoda; class Insecta; order Diptera; family Muscidae; genus Muscina; species Muscina levida. The sequence continues at coordinate 156,555,505 of OZ035880.1, forward strand.
GCTGAAATGTTGTATGCAAGCTTCCCTACACAAAGTGGAGGTTAAGTAGTAAGATGAGAACGATCGGTCAAAAACTACTCTCACCTCCCAAACAAAATCCCCCTTTTTGGGGGTGTCCGTATGTCAGTCCCCGCGATTACAGTAGTAATTTAAGAGAAACCTCCTGCTCTAAGCGGAGGTTGTGTGTTAAAATGAGACCGATCGGTCAAAAACTACTCTCACCTCCCATACAAACTCTCCCTTTTTGGGTTTGTCCCTGCGATTGCAGCTGTATTTTTTAGAGGTATATAGCTAACATTTTGTTCGCAAGATTCAATATCTAAGCAGAGGCTACTTTCTAAGATAAGCAATGTCGGTCAAAAACTACTCCCACCTCCCATTCAAACTACCTTGGGGTGTCCGCGTAACGGCCCCGCGATTATAGCCGTAGGTTAGGAAATATTGAGCTGAAATTGTATATGCAAGCTTTAATCCTATAATAGGAGCTTACGTTGTAAGATGAGCAATATCGGACAAATACTTCTCCCACCTTCCATACAAACTTCCCCTTTTTGGGGGTGTCCGTCTGTATGTCCCTATAGTTCATGAGCTTTCGGTTTGAAATTTGGTATGTAAGCTTCTGTTCAGAAGCAGAGGTTAAGTTCTAAGATAAGCATGATCGGATTTAAACTACTCCCACATCCTACACAACGTCCCATTTTTGGGGAGTTACAAAATTCATAAAAATAAGCTCCAACTCACCAACTCATAAACTTTTCGGTAAACCGAATAAAATCTATACAAAATTACTGACAAAATGGATGTGTGAAGCTAAAAGTAACATCCACTTCTCACCAACTCCCCTGTTTTGTGGAACAAAGTTTAATCAAATATAGTTGTAGTGCAATTAACCAGTTTTAGCACCATTTTTACAAATGGTGAAGGGTATCTGAGCTTCGGCATAGCCGAAGATAACCGCCTTACTAGTTTTTTCTATTAAAGAGTCATGTAAGGCATTATGTGTGGAATATATTGTCATTCGAGTATCTGCCTCTCACGGTGCAGAGGCTCCGAGTAGAGCTTGATGAATTTAAGGATATTGATCGATTACAGCTTCCTAAGACTACACCTAAGACTTCAGCAAATCTGCTAGAAAGGGTCTAGCGCCGTTTGGATGGAGCAACAATTTGGCACAAACTAAAACTAATATCAAACAGTCACATTGCGGTATCTAAATAACTACTCCAAACATTTTACAGCGAAATTTTTGTATACCATTTAAATGTATATTTGATTGTGTTTCGATCACAGATTATAAATTTAAACATTTTTGTTTTTTTTTATTGTTTGCCACTGATAGATATTTATTTATCGCGCCCTCGGCCATATGGTTTATATCAATACATATACGCCGATAATGATACTACAAAGCTTTGTTGTTACCTTGCTGGACTACCATTTAATAAAGCGCAATGCTGATGATGATGATGGCAGCCATTAAAACGATGGGAGGAAATTTTGAAAATTCCATATGGGCTATCGCAAAAACAAAAGTACGTAGTCGTCGTCGTCGCCGCCTGTATGCGTGTGTGTGTCTCTGTACTCCATACAGTCTGGCCATAACGATTACACTTATCTAGCAAATGAATGAACTATTGAAGTGAAATGATTAAAAGAGGTCATGTCTGCACGCTATCTAAATTGTGAATGCACAATTAATTGTTAGTGTTTAGGCTTGCTCATTAGCAAAACAGCAATGCCACATGGTAGTAGAAAAATTAATTTTAAAAAAATATTATATTTTTAACGTAAATACTTTAATTGTCCAATTGTTTCAGCGAAGAGACAGAGAGAGAGTGTTGACATGTTGGACAAAAATTTTCCTTAAAAGTGTCTATTAACAAATTTAATATGTCCGTAAATATTATGTCCGTAAGCCGATTACAAGGAACTGCTTTCTAATTACCCATTGCTGTAAAATTGAGATTCTAATGATGATAATTTCGCCTATATCTCATATAGGTTTTCAATCTGCATGACACAACTGGCACACATCTATATACATACATACATACATACATCTTTAACACGTGTCGTTACACTCTGTGTATTATTACTAAATACTAGGCTAGTACTGATCATCTGAATAGAAGAAGAGAAATTTCAAGGTTGTTTTTTTTTTGTTTTGTATATATTACTATGAAAATTATTTCGTACATTACACAGTACAACACATTATTTTGGGACTCAATTCTGAGAGCTGCACGTGAAAGTAGCCCCAAAAAGAAAAAGTTCCAGCACAAAAATATCCACAAGGCTATCTCTCGATCAAAACACCAAAACTCAAATTGATCATGTGGTAATTGATGGCAGGCATGCATATAGTGTCATGGACGTGCGTGTGATCCGTGGTGCTAATATTGGCTCGGATCATTACCTGGTTGCAGTCAAGGTGCGCACAAAATTAAGCAGAGCGAAAAACGCACGTAACCAAACACAAAGAAAGCTGGACATCGCGAAGCTGCAAACCCATGAGATAGCCACTGCCTATTCCAACCAGCTCTCCCAATTACCACGACACAATGCTTCTACTTCTAACGTTCCCGATACACAGTGGCAGCATATGGCGCATTCCATGGCAACCGCCGCAACAACCGTGATAGGATATGAAAAACGGCTCCCAGACGAATCCTGATACGATGAAGAATGTCGCATAGCGTCAGAGGAACAGGATTCCGCTTATAGGGCAACCCGGGCTGTTAGGGAACAGCACAAGGAGAAAGTAAAACAGGCGAGACAGCTATTTAGGCGAAAAAAACGTCAGATAAAGGAACGGGAGAACGAGGATATAGAGCGATACAGGGATAGAGGTGTGGCCCTAAAAATTATACCAGAAAGTAAAAGTAAAAGGCTACGGTAATGTGCTCCCCTCCTGTAAAGACAAGGATGGTAATCTGGTCACAGATACGCAGAGTGTGCTGCATATGTAGAGAACACCTCCAGCAACTGCTGGTTCCAGAAGGCAGCGCACGTGAAGGTATCAAGCCAATTGTCGACGCCGGCTTAGTTTGCCCACCACCAAATCAAGCCAAGCCATTATCGCGGCTGAAGAACAATAACGTAGCCAGTGCAGACGGGCTTCCGGCAGAGCTCTTCAAGTCCGGTGACGAGGAGCTGATAACGAGCGTGCAGCAGCTCCTACGCACGGTTTGGCTTAAAGAGTGCATGCCCGACGATTGGAATTTAAGCGTATTATGTCCTGTTCTTAAAAAAGGTGATGGAAGTGTGTGCTCCAACTACCGCGGGATCAGCCTTTTACCCATTGCTTATATGGTCCTGTGCTTTGTAAAAGACTAAAGCCAGTGTTATCCAACCTGATCGGGCCTTGTGGCCTTAGACCTGGTTAATCAACAACTGACCAGATATTCACACTTCGGCAAATACTGGATAAAATCCAAAAAAAAAAAAAAAACAGATCGACACGTACCACCTTTTCGTCGATTATAAAACTGCCTTCGACAGCCCGATACGATAGAAATTACTCGAAGCCATCGCTGACTTTGGTATTCCAGCGAAACTGATACGCCTTTGCGGAAAGACGCTGACTGACACGAAGTCTTCAGTGAAGATTGGCAAGGACCTTACGGACCTCTTCAACGTAGTGATGGAGATTAGAATAAGGAAATCTGCAGTAAACACGAGTGGCACGATATTCAACAAAAGCCACATGCACCTCATAATGTGTTCAAGACAACGTAACTAATTAATTTTTTTAACTTTTTCCAAGATTTTTTCACATTTTTTCAAATTTTTGAAAATAACATCGTTGGATTCGTCTCGAAAATATCTTTCATTTGAGTACCCGCACATGGGGGGTCATCATAGAACCCAAAGGGGCCCCTTTTTTGACCCCCCGGGCCCCATGGGCCTGAGCGCCAACTTTGACCTACCATTCCGATGTTTGGGGACCAAGACGAAGGCAAGGGCATATTTTTTTTTGAATCGGGTTCCCGCCCCATATTCTGCACTTCAGCCCAAACTATTTTTCATTTATATAGTTGTGAACTTTGAACTCTTTGGGCAAGGCTTAAAGTTGTCCGATTTTCCTCAAATTTTGACCATAACTGTTTTTTAACAACTGACACAATATTTCGCTCGCGCAATACTAAAACTTCAGAGTTGAACTTTCGCTGCCACTCTAATTTCCACATATTTCTTGCAACAAATTATCAATCCTTATTAGCTAAATATTCAGACTTGCCTCGTAATATTTTTGCCAAATTTCACGTATACTTCCCTCGTACTGTTTTATAATTGCTGTGAAAATTTTGTTTAAATATATTTTGTCGATCCAAAGATATTTACGATTATATTCATATATCCCATATAATGATCCCTTAGTTGATCACAAATTGGTTTGTGTCTCGGCTAGCTAAAATACGAATTTAGCTTACATTACAGTCTACTCAGCTCATGCTGATAATTTCAATATTCTGCCCCCAGTTTTTAAAATTTGAATTAAATATTTGCTGTTAAAACATAAGCCGATCGTAGGGTACCTACCCCCAAATGCTAAATATGCGGATGTTCAAAGAATCTCAATGTGCCCTGAGAACACAACGAATACAACGAAACTGTATAAGATATATCGGACGAACCGCAGCAAGCGCACAACATACTTTAACGCTGAAAAAGCTTAAAACAAAAGCAATAACAACAACCAACATACCAAAAGACAACAAAAAACATAGAAGAAAGCAAATTTGGATAGAAGAAAGGCAGCATATAAATAAACAAATGTAAGAAAAAGCAGAAATAATAATAAGCCGAAAATATGTAGCAAAACAACCTGATGCAGAGCATCGAGTAACGAGCTAAATTGACTATAACGAGTACAAAAGCACAATAAGACAATGAGAGAAACCCCTCAACCAACGACAACAACAACGTGATGGAGCCGCCAAGAATGTGGGAGATATTCTCGACCACCACCACCACCACATTGGCACAATAGTAATCACGCAGCATGGTACGGTCTGTCGAACTGGGCGAGCGAGTAAGGTCAGTCGTCACATTGTGGGGATGACGCTCGCAATGATAATGATGACGAAGATGACAACAACGACGACGACTACATTGATAAGAGTGATGTGGTGAGGACAACGACAACGAAGCGCACGACGACAAAGATGACTACGACGATGATGATGTAGGATTGAAGACAATGATGGTGTGGATGACCACAATTATAACAACGGGTTTGTCCCCCCCCCACTCACAGGCGATGGTACTAAGTGAACTCAACGGTCTGAAAGTGTCTGAATATTATAAACGATTATATTTCGTATACGTATGTTGCCACATACATAACTGTGCAAATGTGCACATTGTGGGTGATATACAGGTAGAAATGCATATTCAGAGTTTGAGGGTTGTATGACAATCATTTACACGACTTATTTATGTAGCGAATATCCAGTATCCAGTATCAGTTCGTACTAAGATTTGTAGATATTTTGCGACACCTAGACTCACGGTTCAACCCGGTGTGTGAACGACTCAAAACAAAGTTTTTACACAGAACACTTACATATATCTGCCCATGCTCCGACAGAAGAGAAAATCTATGAGGACAAAGACAAGTTATACGAGAGCCTAGAAAATTTGTATGACCGTAGCCCGAGCCACGACATCAAAATTGTACTAGGCAATTTGAATGCTAAAATAAGCAGGGAGACCGTATTTGAGCCTACCATCGGAAACGTCGAACAATGGCATCAGTCTGATTGATTTCTCTGCGGCAAGAAATATGGTAGTTAGCAGCACTAGATTTGACCATAGAAATATTCATAATGCAACATGGTTGCCTCCAGAACAATTGACGAGGAATCAGATTGATCACATGGTAATCGATGAATAGCACTCATCGAGTGTTCTGGACGTACGAGTGACTCCGAGCACTACCTTACCGCACTTAAGGTACGCGCAAGGCTAAGCATGGCGGAAAACGTAACTGGATATGGGCAAACTGCGGACCACATAGGTAGCGGACGCCTACTCCAACCACATAACTTAACTGCTGCGCATTCCCTGATAATATTAATTCGCAGTGGCAATATATAGCCGACTCCATAGGACGGAGTCGTATTGAACGTATAAAGCCAATTGTAGAAAAACTAATTGTACCTTATCAGTGCGGCTTTAGGCCTGGCAAATCTACGACGAATCACATATTCACTCTACGACAAATCCTGATGTTAAAGTTCAACCCGGTAAGTGAACGTATAGCCACCATAAGAGTCAAACCAAAGTTTTTCCACATAACACTTATATGCGCTCATGCTCCGACAGAAGAGAAAATCGATGAGGACAAAGACGAGTTCTACGAGAGCCTAGAAAATGTATATGACCGTAGTCCGAGCCATGACATGACCATGACATTTGTACTAGGCGATTTTAATGCTAAAATAGGCAGGGAAACCGCATTTGAGCCTAACATCGGAAGATTCAGTCTGCACACCGAAACGTCGAACAATGGCATCAGACTGATTGATTTCTCTGCGGCAAGAAATATGCTAATTGACGAGGAATCAGATAGATCATGTGGTAGTCGATGGAAGGCACGCATCGAGTGTTCTGGACGTACGAGTGATTAGGGGTGCGAACATTGACTCCGATCACTTCCTTACCGCAGTTAAGGTACGCACAAGGCTAAGCATGGCGAAAAACGTACGTAACCAGACACAACGAAAGCTGGACATCGGTAAACTGCGGACCACAGAGGTAGCTCCAACCCCTGATAATATAACCTCGCAGTGGCAAAATATAGCCGACTCCATAGGACGGACTGCGAGAAGCCTACTTGGGTACTTAAAGCCGTCTCAAGAAGATGCCTGGTACGATGATGAATGTCGCAATGCCACGAGAGCGACGGATGCTGCATACAGAGCGAAACTGCAGCCAATGCCAAAGCGAGCTGTTCGTGGACGGCACAGGGGGATGAAACGAGAGGCAACTCGTCTTTTAAAACGGAAAAAGAAGGAGCTGAAGCAGAGGCAGGATGAGTGCATAGAGTTGCTCCGAAGTAGAGGGGAAGCCCGAAAATTCTATAAGAGAGTTAGGGCGAGAATGCGTGGAACAGGGTTACCATCCTGCAAGGATAGCGATGGTCAGCTAGTGACGGACCCGAATTACGTTCTGAGGATATGAAGAAATCATTTTAAAAATTTATTGGATGCAGACAGAGCGTTATACGTGTGGCAATATCCCGCCTTAAAAATAACAAAGCGGCTGGAGCCGATGGTCTCCCGGCTATTTAAGACAGATGGAGAGGAGCTGATTAGGAGCATGCATCAGCTCATGTAGAACATCTGGCGAGAGGAGAGCATGCCCAGGGATTGGAGTCACGGTCTGTTATGTCCCATATATAAGAAAGAAGATCGTAGTGAGTGAACTACCGTGGAAAAAGCCTATTACCAATTGAGTACAAGGTCCTTTCGAGCATATTGTGTGAAAAGCCGTCTAAAGCCACTTGTAGAAAAACTAATCGGATAATATCATTGCAGCTTTAGAAATATTCACCTTACGACAAATGCTAGAAAAAAACTAAAATAAAAAGCAGATCGACACCTACTACCTCTTTGTCGACTACAAAGCAGCCTTCGACTCTCCGATAAGGAATAGGCTATATGAAGCCATGGCTAAGATTGGTATTCCTGCAAAGCTAATTCGACTTTGCGGATGCACCGTGTTCAACACCAAAGCCACGGTTAGGATTGCTAAAGATCAGTCTGAACCATGCAACACGGAAAGAGGTCTCAGGCAGGACGATAGCCAGTCCTGTACACTATTTATTATAGTTATGGAGAAGGTGATGAGAAAGGCTGGTGTCAAGATGCCTGGCATCATATTCCACAAGAGCCACATGCTACTAGTCTATGCCGATGATATAGACATCTTTGGCCGAAATCTGCGGGATGTTACTGCAGTTTTCTCATCACTGGAAAAGGAGTCAGCTAAAATGGGTTTAGCGGTCAACGAGGACAAAAGAAAAAAAATGATTTCGATGAACAAAGAGTCCTCTCGTTGGGGACGCACCTTGAACGTTGACAATTAATTTTTTTGAGGTTGTATTAAAAATTTCTACGTTGGATCTCCGTCAGTAAGAAAAATAGTGTCAACCAAGAAATTAATCGGAGAATAGTGCTAGCCAATAGATGTTTCTACGGACTACGGCAGCACTTTAGTAACACCACCTTATCTCGGAATACTAAGAAATAGCTGTACCAGGTGCTAATCTTACCCGTTCTGTTGTATGCTGCCGAATCAAGGGTGCTTACTACAACGGACATACAAAACAAGTTGCCAGGATGGCTGTAAATGCTGCAGCGAGAAAGGTATTTGAAGGAGAACCTGAAGGACGGCACAGAGCAGGGAGGCCCAAACTTCGTTGGATGGTCGAAATGGTAGGCGGCGTGCACCATCTGGTAGAACTTACCGCAGAACGCACGCAAAAAACTGAAGCGTGTGGAGCTCTTTAATACTTCAGGCCTCTTTTTTATGAACCACGTTCCTAAGTTGTAATGGGCCCCTTGTAAGTAAGTAAGTGAATTAAAAAAAAAAGAATTCAAAGCAATTCCGTGTGCTGATTTATCATTGTTTTTTAATGAAAAAAAAAAATACTATTCAATGCCAGGAATGGCTTGAAAAACATTATTCGGAATCTGCTCCATCAAAAAGAAGCATTTGTTATTGGTATGCCGAATTCAAACATGGTCATACAGACACCGATGACATTCCATCTACTGGAAGGCCAAATGACGCTGTTATTCCGGAAAACGTTGAAAAAACACTGAAAATCATTATGTCCGACCGTAAAGTGAATGCGAGGGAAATTGCTGACATTCTAAAGATATCAGCAGGCAGTGTAGACACCATAATACACGAATATTTGGGTATGAAAGGTGTTTTCCAAATGGGTGCCGCGTTTGCTCTCACTGGAGCAAAAACAACGACGAATCGATGAGTCAAAGAGCTGTTTGGACATGTTTACGCGCAATAAGTCGGAGTTTTTGCGTCGGTACATCACAATGGATGAAACATGGATCCACCATTTCACTCCAGAGTCAAATCGGCAGTCTGCAGAGTGGCATGCAGCCGGTTAAAGCCGCCCAAAGCGACCAAAGACGCAGCAGTTGGCTGGCAAGGTTATGGCGTCTGTATTTTGGGATGCGCATGGAATAATATTCATCGACTATCTCCAGAAGGGGCAGACCATCAACAGCGACTATTATATAGCGTTATTGGAGCGTTTGAAAGACGATATCGCAAAGAAACGGCCTCATATGGCGAAGAAAAAAGTGTTGTTCCACCAAGACAATGCAAATGAAAACGATGGCAAAATTTAACGAATTGGGCTTCGAATTGCTTCCCCATCCACCGTATTCTCTAGATTTGGCCCCCAGCGACTACTGGCTCTTCGCAGACCTCAAAAAGATGCTCCATGGTAAGAGATTTCGCTCAAATGATGAAGTAATCGCCGAAACTAACGCCTATTTTGAAGGCAAAGAAAAATCGTTTTACAAAGGCGGTATCGAAAGATTGGAAAAGCGTTGGAATGATTGTATCTCCCTAAAAGGGGACTATGCTGATGAATAAAAACGAATTTTGGCAAAAAAATTTGTTTTAATTAATTAGTCGCAGACATTATTTAAAACGAAGTGTTAGGTAAATTAAGGAATAAATTTGTTTGTTTTATGTCTTTAATATAGATTAACTTTCTAAAGCTTTTCATTATACAAACTCGTAGCTTATTCTTCTATGTCAAATCTTCTCATTTTGTTTTCTCCTTTTGTCCTTATAAAAAAGTTACTGCTTCGCAATCTTTTATATTTACAATTTTGTAAGCTATCGGCAACTTTTTGAGCCAACTAGTTAAATTTCTCTTTTCTCTGAGGTGTCTTAAAAGTTGAGGTATCTTTGTTTTTGTTAAATGAGGCCCCTCTGATCACTTACATTGACCCAGTGTAAAACACAACTGACTTTGGTATTACATTATTTTGACGCCGTTAAACTTCATTACCCCATGTGCCCCGGTCGGCTGCTGGCACGTCGCTGCCACACTTTAACCAACAATGCGGTCTGACCAGTTCAATTTTGATAGCGGTTGGCAGGTAGACATTATATTTAGTTTTCATCTTTTTTTTTGTTTTTTTGTTGGAATATCATAAAAACTGCACATCATTATGTTCAGTGGCAATCATTTTAATAATTCTCTTATTATATGAGCAATAAATGTCAGCCATGATAATGCTCGCGTCAGTGTTTTGTAGTATGTTAATAATTTTCAATTCTATTTTGTGATTAACTTCCTATAAAGTATAAAACAAAAAAAAAACAAAAAACATTCTTATGACGCTATAATATTTGAGGTTTTATAACGATCCGATCGATCTAAACCGACAAACAGAGGGGCCAGACAGACAGACAGACATACGTTGCTATACACGCCGCTGTAGTATACGTCGTTCGTTGGCATGTAAACAATTCGCTACGTATTTCCATACACCATGATGATGATTGTTTCAACTCAATTTGAAATTATCGGCATGGAAAATTTTTACAACAACTGGAATGAATAAAACAACAACAAATAATATTCAGTATTGAAAAGTATTTGTATATGTATGCATGTATGTATGTATGGCTAAATGTAAATATGTCTCTTTAGATGAATATTTTTAATTTTTCGATGTCTTTTTCTTTTCATGATCATTGGTGATCAAATGCTCGACGATCTCTTTCACTCTCTAGCTCTAGCTGTAGAGTATGTGGAATGGATGGACGGATGGATGACCTTTTAGTAATAAAAAGTTGACATAAATTGTATTTAAAGAATTTAAATGTTATTAATAGAATATCAGAAGGCGACTGGTTATCGTTTTTTTTTATTTGGTTGTACGAGTATTTCTAAACGAGTGGCTGAAGTGGGACATTGTTGTGAGTTGTTATATGGATGTGGTCTGAGAATGTTGAATAGTAAAGAGCGTAAAAGTTATTGATAAATGTAATTAATTATATTTTGGGAAACTTGATTAAGTCGGTCTTTGAAATTTGCGTGGCAGACTCTAGTACATGGATTTGTACTATAAGTATTTTTTTTTTGTTCTTAAAAAACTTACTTTTCCTTTATACAACATCAATGAGGTATGGATAAGGCTCGTATCTGTACTGTTTTTCGACATCAAAAACTGCGTACTGCTTTTCTCCCTCAAAGTACTGTTTTTCGAAACATAATAGAAATACCCACCCCAAAAAAGTAGAGTTTGAATGGGAGGTGGGAGTAATTTTTGACCGATATTGCTTATCTTATATGAAGCCTCCGCTTAGAGATTGAATCTTGCTTACAAAATGTCGGTAGTACACCTTTTAAAATACGGCTGCAATCGAAGATACAGACGCCAAAAAGGGAGAGTTTGTATGGGAGGTGAGAGTAGTTTTTGACCGTTCGGTCTCATCTTAATACCCAACCTCCGCTTAGAGTAGGGAAGCTTGCAAACAATATTTCAGCTTGATTGCTCTTAAATTACTACCGAAATCGCGGGGACTGACAGACGGACACCCCCAAAAAGAGGGACTTTGTATGGGAGGTGGGAGTAGTTTTTGACCGATCGGTCTCATCTACTACTCAACCTCCGTTTAGTATAGGGAAGCTCACATACACAATTTCAGTTTGATTGCCCTGTAACTACGGCTGTAATCGCAGGGACAAACCTCGAAAAGGGGGACTGGACTGGCTCTGGTGAGTATTCGTCTCCAATCTCACAGTTGATCGTGATATATTCTGGAGAGGAAACAGGAAGCAATCACCAATCAGGCGTTGCAATAATGTTGTCAACAAATGCACGTAAGAGCCTCATAAATTGGAAGCCTGTATCGGACCGACTTATTCCTGCCCGTTTTGGATCTAAGGTTAGAAATATCTCTGTGATACAGAGCTATGCCCCAACCGAAGCTGCCACAGACGATGTGAAAAACGCGTTCTACAGTCAGCTGAATGCAACGTGTGACGATATTTCACGGGGTGATATCTTAATAGTCATGGGAGACCTGAACGCCAAGGTCGGTTCTGTCAATGAATCGCTGAAGCATGTAATGGACAAGCGAAATGACAACGGTGAACTGTTTGTTGACTTTTGCAATGCTAGAAAGATAGTTATCGGTGGCACTCTCTTTTCCCATAAAGATTGCCACAAGGTAACGTGGCTGTCTACCGACAGGCATAACACCGCGAACCAAAATTGCGCCATCAGTCACCGTTTTAAAAATCATGGAAAACTAAGTCCTTCCCTGAAGAATGGAATGATGGGATAATTGTCAAAATTGCAAAAGAGGAGACTTAAAAAATTTTAACAACTGGCGGGGCAAAAATAATTCTAAACTGAATTAAAGAACACCTAGAACGTAGTATTAGCTAATGTCAAGCAGGTTTTCGCGGTGGATATTCCTGTGCAGATCACATCAATACGCTGCGCATTATTGTGGAACAATGTTTGGAATTCAATTCCAATCTTCATCTTCTCTTTGTGGACTTTAAGAAAGCGTTTGACAGCATCAACCGTGAATACATATGGTTAGGCTTGCGAAGAAGATATATACCAGAAAAACTAATAGCTCTGATCAAGGAAAGTTATAACCAGGCCAGATGCTTCGTTCTCCATAAAGAAAAGCTCTCAGACCCATTCCATGTTCAAAGTAGAGTGCGTCACGGATGCATATTGTCACCTCTATTATTCCTAGTAGTTATGAACGATGTTCTTAGCTCCATCTAGAACCAAGGAAAACAATGGCAAATCAATGGCAAATACCTAAATTACCTAGGCTACGCAGACGATATTTGCTTGCTTTCTCATAGGCTGTGTGATCTGAAACGGACAACGTTAGATCTCCAGGAAAAGCTGCAACATACGGGTCTTAAATAAACACCAGCAAAACAAAGAATCTTAGCATAGGAACCGAAACAACAGCGCCATTAAGGGTAGGCGATGAAACCTACAAATATGCTCCTAACTTTTGCTACCTGGGGTGTGAGATTGATGCTGAAGGAGGTTCTGATTTAGATGTAGAGGGCAGAATAAACAAGGCAAGATCGTCGTTCGGTGTACTGGCTCCAATATGGCAAAGTAACAAAATCAGCCTCCATACAAAACTGCGAATTTTCGAAGCATGTGTGAGGTCTGTACTTCTGTATGGATGTACAACTTGAAAAGTTACCAGTAGTATTCAAACTTTTGTCAACCGCTGCTTTAGAAAAATTCTTTGCATTTTCTGGCCCCGTACTATCTCAAATGCAGAACTATTGTCGCGATCATGGCAAATACCACTGGCAACGGAAATTCGAAAGCGTAAGTGGCAGCGGATTGGACATACTCTTCGCCGAAATGATGACAACGTGGCTAAGCAAGCACTTAAATGGAATCCCTTTCATCAGGCAGGTCGTTGGCGTGGAAGACGACGTATAACATGGCGACGCTCCACCGAATGCAAAATGAGTAACCTCGGCGTATCCTGGAACCAATTAAGATCGATTGCACAAAACCGTGTCCGATGGCGGACGGTTGTAACTGACGCCCTATGCTCCAATGGGAGTTAGAGGAACACATATACATATGTAGTAGCAGAAAAGATTTAGTCAGCTAAATCGGACTAGTGGTTCTCGAATTATGTCAAACAAAAGAGCCTAAAACGTGACAAATTGCCCTATATGATACTTTCTAACTTCAAATCGATATTAAATTATTATGGCATGTAACTTGGCAAAACGAATGATGCAAAACTTCTTGTTTTTTGGGCTTTTACGTGCAGTTCTCAGAAATGAGTCCCAAATCAATGAACTGAAAAATTTTGTACTGTGTATGTCAACAACAGCTTAAATATTTGTATTTCCGTAAAATTATGTAAAACGTGTTGTATTTGAAAAAAAACATACTATTTGTCTTTTTAAAAATTTGTTTTAATGAAAAATTTAATAATTTTTGAACCCTAAATAAGGAAATTTGTATGGAAGATGGCACTAATTGTTGTCCGACCTTGCTCTTCTTGTACGCTTAGAGGATAAAAGTTTGGTTTCCAAATTTGGGCTCGAAATCTCTTAAATTACGGCTATAATCGTGGGGACAGACAGACGGACACCACCGGTATTCGTCCGATCTTACTCATCTAGAACTAAACCTCCGACGACGACGACGATACCGACGATGTAGCCTTTAAATGAAAATTTATAGTTAAATTTCAAGTTCAACTGCTGCCTATTTTGCCATAATGATGACTATGCCGATAAGCCGATTTTAGTTTTCGTTGTCTCACAACTCAATGAATTTTACTTGACTACGGAAGGCTACAACCAGTTTATACTAGTACCGACCACACGCGGCAAAGTACTCTAGATAATGACGAAATATTAGCTGATATCAGCCGACCTAATTCTGATATACTTCTTTTTTTTTGATTTGTGTATTACCCGTTGATGAGTTTTATCTTCTGATTTGATATTGTATTTTTTTTGCATTTGTACTTGTAGATTTGCCAGACAAAAAAATTATAACAAAACAGTACGAAATGTTAACAATACGGGAATCATAAATCGTTGGTAGAAAAAAAAGAAGAAAATTAATGCGTAGATATTAAATGAATGATTGACAAACTGACTGAGTTTATAACATTATAGTAGGTCAATGTTAGCACCCTGGAATTAGTCTCAAAAAATGGGTCACATGAAACAATATCATTTTGATACTTAAATATGTTGATGCTTTGACAAAGTTGTTTGAGGACATGTTGTTATAATACGTATAAAAAAACAAAAAACACTGATAACCTGTATATATTTTATAAATAACCTGTATAAACTTTACGGTTTACTTCCCCCCTTAAGTTCTACACACTTGTTTCTTTCAAGTTGTTGTATCTCACATTTCATTTTTCGGGGATCTACACACCACTTATTCGTTTATCTTTGCTATACGTATCAAAGCCATCAACTTTGCATATTGAAGAGTATTTCTTATCTTATCTGGCTTTATTTTTTGCAATACATAAACGATGGCCTCAAGCCATATGTGCAGTTAAGGAGCCGGATTCTAAGTGAAATATGTAGTGAGTTAGTAAACGTCATGCATTTATATATATATAGAACTGGCGAATATCTTCTACTATGTTCCTTTAAAAAATGCACAAGAATTAACGACAAGTCGACAAAATCTTATCGAAGTGGTCTTAAAGTAGGCATCTGTTTGTTGGAGATAACAAATTTAGTAGACAATACAAAAATTCATGAAATGAATTCCCTGTACGATACTTACTTACTTTAAATCGATGTTAAATTATTATGGCATGTAACTTGACAAAACGAATGATGCAGAACTTTTTCTTTTTGGGGCTACTTTCACGTGCAGTTCTCAGAACTGAGTCCCAAATCAATGAGCTGAAAAATGTGCTGTATAAATGTTACAATTTATTTTTTTTCAATTGTTTCTTACGGCTAAGTCGTATCAGGGAATATAAGCAGCAGCTCGGCATGAAATGTTTAGTGTTGTTTGAGGATATTGGAGTAAACCTCTGTAACAAGTTTTAGATAGATTATCCCTTTCTTATATACACATATACACATATTACAAATATCTTTGTTTTATTTTGACTTTTGAATCTATATCTAATAATCTCTTTTTTTCTTTTTCAGGTAAGTCAAATTGATGGAATGTCTTAAACGGCCTTTTTGTGTAAGTAAGATTGACCTTAAAAATACCTTACGACATTTTCACAGTAAAACTATAAAAACAAAACAGCAGATGATTTTGGGACTCAATTCTGAGAATTGCACATGAAAGTTACCCCAAAAATAAGAACTTCTGCATCACTTGTTTTGTTAAGTTGGCTGCATTGATAATTGAATTTACTTACTTACTTAAGTGGCCAATTACAACTTACGAACGTGGCTCATACATTTAAGGCCTGAAGTAATAAAGAATTCCACACCCTTTGATCTTCTGCGTCGGTTCTCTAGTAAATCCTACCAGATGATGGCACGTCGCCTACCACTTGGTCTTTCCAACGGAGTTTGGGGTCACCCTGCTTTGCGCCGTTCTTCAGGTTCGCCTTCAAACACCTTTCTCGCTGGAGCATTTATATACATCCTGGCAACATGACCCAGCCATCGAAGTCTTTGGATTCTGACTCTTTTAGCAACGTTGATATCGTGATAAAGCTCATACAGCTCATGACTCATCTGATGACGGACATAGATAGGTCCATATATTTTTTAGAGTACTTTTCTCTCTAATATTTCCAGGTTTTGTATGTCCGTTGTAGTAAGCACCCATGATTCGGCAGCATACAAAAAAACGGGTAAGATTAGCACCTCTTAAAGCTGTTTCTTAGTATTCCGAGATAAGGTGGTGTTACTAAAGTGCTGCCGAAGTCCGTAGAAACATTTATGGGCTAGCACTATTCTCCGCTTAATTTCTTGGCTGACATTATTTTTCTTGTTGATCCGAAGTAGGTAAACTCATCGACTACCTGAAAACAATAATTGGCAACGTGCACGGTGCGTCCCGATCCAGAGGACTCTTTGTTCGTCGAAATCATTATTTTTGTTTGGTCCTCGTTGACCGCTAAACCCATTTTTGCTGACTCCTTTTCTAGTGATGAGGAAACTGCAGTAACATCCCGCAGATCATCGGCATAGGCTAGTGGCATGTGGCTCTTGTGGAATATGGTGCCAGACATGTTCACACCAGCTTTTCTCATCAACTTCGCCAAAAATGTATTTAATAGTGTACAGGACAGGCTATCGCCCTGCCTGAGACCTCTTACCTTGTTGAATGGTTCAGACTGATCTTTACCAATCCTAACCGTGGATTTGGTGTTGAACAAGGTGCATCTGCAAAGTCGAATTAGCTTTGCAGGAATACCAATCTTAGCTATGGCTTCATATAGCCTATTCCTTATCGGTGAGTCGAAGACAGCTTTGTAGTCGACAAAAAGGTGGTAGGTGTCGATCTGCTGTTCATGGGTTTTTTCCAGGATTTGTCGTAAAGTGAATATTTGATCCATCGTGGATTTGCCAGGTCTAAAGCCGCACTGATATGGTCCAATTAGTTTTTCTACAATTGGCTTTAGACGTTCACACAATACGCTTGAAAGGACCTTGTACGCAATTGGTAATAGGCTTATTCCATGGTAGTTCTTACATTCACTACGATCTCCTTTCTTGTATATGGGACATAACAGACTGAGACTTTGTTTTGTCCTCGTTGAGCGATAAACCCATTTTTGCTGACTCCCTTTCTAGTGAAACTGCAGTAACATCCCGCAGATTTCGTCCAATGATGTCTATATCATCGGCATTGGCTAGTGGCATGTGGCTCTTGTGGAATATGGTGCCAGACATGTTCACACCAGCTTTTCTCATCACCTTCTCCAAAAATATATTTAATAGTGTACAGGACAGGCTATCGCCCTGCCTGAGACCTCTTTCCGTGTTGAATGGTTCAGACTGATCTTTACCAATCCTAACCGTGGATTTGGTGTTGAACAAGGTGCATCTGCAAAGTCGAATTAGCTTTGCAGGAATACCAATCTTAGCCATGGCTTCATATAGCCTATTCCTTATCGGTGAGTCGAAGGCAGCTTTGTAGTCGACAAAGAGGTGGTAGGTGTCAATCTGCTTTTCATGGGTTTTTCCCAGAATTTGTCTTAAGGTGAATATTTGATTCGTCGTAGATTTTTTATAATTTTTTCTATAAATTGGCTTTAGACCAGCTATGCCCACCGCTTGGGCTCGCGAGCGAAAACAGCTTATTGAACTTTAACATGTACAGATAAAGAGCTTTGCGTTTTTACACATACACATACAAATCAGAAAGCGAATTACATTATTGTTTAAAAAGTTTATTGATGTTTGGGAAAACGATTTTTCGTTTGCTCAAAACAGTGTTGGCGAGCAAATCGCATACACTGACGTTGGGCATAGCTGCTTTAGACGTTCACACAATATGCTCGAAAGGGCCTTGTGCGCAATTGGTAATAGGTAGTAGTAGTTCTTACATTCACTACGATCTCCTTTCTTGTATATGGGACATAACAGACTGAGATTTCAATCGCTCCCCTCTAACCAGATGTTTTCTATGAGCTGATGTATGCTCCTAATCAGCTCTTCCCCGCCAGCCAGGGAGACTGTCGGCTCCAGCAGCTTTGTTGTTTTTAAGGCGGGATATTGTCACACGTATCTCGCTCTGGATCGGAGGTGGATAATTAATACCATCGTCATGAATTGGATCGGGGTCTTCTGGAGTGGTGTCCGCCGCATCCAGTAAATTTCTAAAATGATCTCTCTATATCTTCAGAACGTTATCCGGGTCCGTCACTAGCTGACCATCGCTGTCCTTGCAGAAGGGCAACCCTGATTCACGCATTCTCGTCTTAACTCTCTTGTAGAATTTTCGGTCTTCCCCCCTACTTCGGGGTAACTCTGTGCACTCATTCTGCCTCTTCTTCAGCTCCTTCTTTTTCCTTCTAAAAAGACGAGTTGCCCCTCGTCTCTTTTCCCTGTGCCGTTCACGAACTGCTCGCGTTGCAATTGGCTGTAGCTTCGCACTGTATGCAGCGTCCAGTCATCTTTTTGAGACGGCTTTGAGTACCCAAGTACGCTTCTCGCAGCCCGTTCTATGGAGTCGGCTAAATTTTGCCACTGCGAGGTTATATAATCAGGGGTTGAAGTATTCCGCAGCAGTTGAGTTAGGTGGTTGGAGTAGGCGTCCGCTACCTCTGTGGTCCGCAGTTTACCGATGTCCAGCTTTTGTTGTGCCTGGATACGTACGTTTTTTGCCATGCTTAGCCTTGTGCGTACCTTAACTGCGGCAAGGTAGTGATCGGAGTCAATGTTCGCACCCCTGAACACACGCACGTCCAGAACACTCGATGCGTGCCTTCCATCGACTACGACGAAATCAATCTGATTCCTCGTCAAAATTGATCTGGAGATAACCATGTTGCCTTATAAATATTTTTATGGTCAAATCTAGTGCTGCTAACTACCATATTTTTGTTGCCGCAGAGAAATCAATCAGTCTGATGCCATTGTTCGACGTTTCCGATGGTAGGCTCAAATGCGGCCTCCCTTCCCTGTCTATTTTAGCATTAAAATCGCCTAGTAAAATTTTTATGTCATGGCTGGGGCTACGGTCATATACATTTTCTAGGCTCTCGTAGAACTCGTCTTTGTCCTCAGCGCTTTTCTCTTTTGTCGGAGCATGGGCATATATAAGTGTTATGTGGAAAAACTTTGTTTTGACTCTTATGGTGGTGGTATACGTTCACACACCGGGTTGAACCTTAAGACTAGGTATTTGCAGTCTCTTGCCAACCACAAATCCACTTCCAAACTCGTGCGTGTCCGCATGGCCACTATAGTAGATGTCGCACGTCTTTATGCGCGAGCACCCGTGTCCTGTCCTCCGGATTTCCTGTAAATCGGTTATGTCAGCCTTGTATTCTTCCAGGACTTTCGCCAGTTAGATGGAGGCACCTGGTCTATACAGTATTTTAGCATTCCAAGTGCATATCCTCAAATCATAGTCCCTAAGTAGTTTTCGGTGATCTTCAATATTTTGGGGGGTCTGTGTTATTCTTTTCTGACTTTTTTTCATTGCGATAGTTTAATCGTCAGTGGCGGGTTGCAAGTCCAGCGCACCAGATAAGGTGCTTCACGACGACCAAAAATGCTTTAATTTTGCGAATTGTGACTGCAAGATTTTCACCATTTTTATACCATCACCCTTAGGGATGAGGGTATATATCATTTGATACGACCCAAAAGTGTAACACATAGAAGGAGTCGCTTAAGACCCTAGGTATCTTTGAACCAAATTCGGTTCATGACTAACTTTCGAAAAACGCAACCAAATGTTTTGAAATTTTGCAGGAGTTAATATTTTTCCAAAACTACTTACGGTATTGTAAATGGGCTACATGGCCCCGCCCCTTCGGTACCTCCCATACAAATGCATCATTCCGCCCACTTTAGAAATCGAGTAATAATATCAATACATCCAACGGGATTGTACCCAAATTCTGTATTTAGTAAAGCTATAACAGGATAAAGTTTTGGAAAAAAATTGGAACTCTAGCCACGCCCCTTCTGGGTCCTCACATACAAATGTACCATTCCGCCCACTATAGAGATGGAGTAATAATGTCAATAAATCCAACGTGATCGTCACGTCAAAAAAATATATACGTATCTCCCAGTTTTTCTAGATCAGCTCATTTAAGTTTTTTACGAGCAATGAAAATATATCTCCAAAAAATATGTGACAAATTAAATTTGTGACAAATTTTAAATTTGGGCTTCGTCAGAAACAGCCTCGGGCCATTTGAAAAACACTTAAAAAAAATTCATCAAAATCTGTTAACAACTCGCAAAGATCTGCGAACATTAAGAATTCACTTTCGAGTACTTGTATGGGAGCTTCGCTTCAAAAATTGAATTGCTCGTAAAAATATTAAATGAGCTAACCTTGAAAAACTGGGAGATACGTATATATTTTTTGGAGCTATATTTTCAGAATCTGGTCAGTTTGATCATGGGTGAGATCAAAAGTTTAAATTTGTCTTACAGTGTATTAGTATAATAGGAAATTTTTTGTTGTACTGAGGGTGATGGTATATGTAAGTCGGGTTTCCCGACTGATACTTTCTTACTGGTTGTAGTGAATTTTAATAATTTCATAGCTTTGTTGAAGCGTGTATCGTTTCATTTTTAGTAATGGCGTTGTTTCCACTTGTCAAATGTCAAAGAATAAAAGCTTCAAAAGTGACAACTATCAAAATAGCAGGCCACTCACAATAACACCTCTCATTGGATAACCTTTTATTAACAAATGTGCATGCAAGTAATTTTGTCTAAATCATTTATATGTCTGATTCTATACACCGTCATTGTCCATTGAAGCTAGCGGTTTACATTTTAAAATATCTTAATTAATGATATTGCAGCGTACGTTCGTTCACACATTGAAAGATCTTATGTCATAATTGTTGTTAATTATATTTTAAATTTAAATGGTTTTCTTTGTGCCTTTTTGGCTGTGAGTGGCTGAGTAAAACGCTTAAGACCGTGGTGGGCGATCTATGGCGCTTCAAGAATATTAAAAAACACTTGCACCTTATCTGAATGTGCATCATTTTACATATCTAAGATTAAATATATCTTTTGGAACAAACGCTCCTCCTCTACAAGTTTGGCTGACTCTGTCTTATGAGTCGGAAACTTTTATGTTACATGCACCATCAGTAGCATTATGGCTTTTGTAAAGTGATATCGTGACTTGTACCTCTCTTTCTCTCCTACAACAACACACTGCGCTTATTGTGGTTCATAGTCCAATGTGATTGCATGATGATGCTATGATTTATGTTTAAATTATGTAAATTTTGACCTGATGGCTTATCAGACATTTTCACAGAATATTAGAGATGGATTAATTAGTAATATACCCCTCTTAAAAGGTACGAAATATGTACTACGAAATAAAAACAGATACATTTGATATATGAATTACTACACACAGATGCTTTAAGTATAATCTCTATCGCTGCGACCTTCTTCTCTGGGGATCTACGTAATCCTAATTATTCTTATTTTTTTACTTTCCTCCTTGGAAATTAAGGTCATATCTTCCATATGACAAAGTGCCGGGACACCGCCTACCGCGAAATTTGAATGATTCAGATGATGTGTATATATGTATGTGTCTCATATACATATTGCAAATCGTGTTTTTTTGTTTCGCTGTGAAAATTCGCTCAGAAGTGATATTAATATCATGATAAATTATTGTCACGTTTAAAGTCAAATTCATTAGCGGGGTCTTATCATCTTATGAATGTATTCGTGCTGCTTCTATTTTATGTATAAATCCATTAATTATTTATGTTTCTATTTGTTTTTAGCCAGATCACATATACATATGTATGTATGTATGTACGTATAACGAAAGAATAAAATACACTCACTTTTTTTTATTTGGTTTGTGGCTATTTTGTGTGGTCGCTGCGGTTATAAAGCAGATATCGTGTGAACAGGGTGACGGTAAAGGAAAATTGCAAAACTAGAAAATTATGAGAAGCTTGTAAATATTAAAAGCATTACAGAATAAAAAAGCATCAGAATAAACGATAAAACGCGAATTGATCCAATTGATCAGGGCAAGTCTTTTCCTATCGACTTCTTATACTATGTTTCACCCTTGTGAGAGGGATCCCAATAAGACCGTAAACTTCGTCCGAGTTCACGGTTATGGCGGCCTTTGCCAACGTATCGGCCATTTGGTTACCATATATGTCCCCATGTCCTGGAACCCATGTTAGGGTAACCGTCGAATGTCTCGCTATCTCCTCAAGAGACGACCGGCATTCACGAACATTTCTCGAAGTGGTGTACACGTTCTCTAGGGATCTGATAGCCGCTTTACTATCAGTAAGAATATGAATATTGCCGTCCAATATCCCAAGATACTGAATTTTCTCTACAGCTATTCTAATGGCCGCTATTTCGGCCTGAACTATGCTACAATGGTCTGGTAGCCTGATTGATAAACTCAGATTCAACTCTTCCGAAAAGATTCCACAGCCCGTTCTTTCCTTTGATTTTGAACCGTCCGTGAAAATTAGGATGACATCCTCCCCAAAGTTCAGGGCATTATCATTATCATTATAGTAGGACCTATCCGGGATGTTCCTTATAAAACCCGGATCGAATAGAGGTTCAGGTATGGTGTAATCCGTTTGGTAGACCACATTGATTAGGTTCAGAATTTTGGCATGTCCATAATTTCTGTGCATCCATGCTTTTGTGGCGTCTAAACGCATTGCGGTATTCGCCGCTATTTTCCTCGCCTCAATGTCCGGGGGTAACCAGTTTAGGATCGTGAACAGTGCCTTAGTTGGAGTAGTTCTAAGTGCTCCTTTTATCATGATTGCCATCAGTCTCATAATGCGTTCGAATTTCAGCCTTTGGGACGCTTTATCTAGCGCCGGCCACCAGACTGCCGATCAGTAGAATAAGATTGGTTTAATAACTGATTCGTTATTGGGGCTAATTCCCCAATTTAGGCCGATTGCCCTTTTGCAGCAGTATAGAACTGTTGCCGCTTTGCTAATCCTGGTTTGAGTATTCAGATTCCAATTCAGTTTACTGTCCAGTGTTAGCCCGAGGTATTTGGCACTATCAGAGAGTGTAAGTGCGACTCCATTTAATCTTGGTTTGGCAAATTGAGTTATTTTGTATCTCCGTGTAAATAGCATCAGTTCTGTTTTACTCGGGTTTACACCCAGTCCACAGTCATGACACCATTTTAAAAGAAGTTTCAGTGCAGATTCCAGTAGCTCGGAGAGTAGTTTCGGATCTTTGCCGGTGAGGAGGAGAGTGTTAATGTTGAGTTTCCATAGTAGTGGAGAGAGTACTCCTCCTTGTGGAGTACCACGAACCGCCACCTTGGAAGTATTTGACACGCCCAGACTGGATCCAATGCGCCTAAATTTTAGTAGTTTATCATACACACAACTATACTCAAAATCACTTTCAAATGTAGTTATGTAACTTATAAGTGGAGAATGTATTTTTAACTAAATTTCGAAGGTAAAGATTAATTAAGAAATAATTTGGCTGAAAATCTTTAAATAAATTCAAACAAACACATTACATCATTTTTCAGCTTATTGATTTGGGACTCAATTCTGAGAATTACACGTAAAAAAAGCCCCAAAAATAAGAACTCGTGCATCATTCGTTTTGTCAAGTTGGCTGCCTTAATAGTTGAATGGCCATACGAGTTTTTTTGCTCAAGGTGAATTTTTAGCACTTTTTCTATATTTGAACACTGTTATATCTCGGTATACCGAACGCAATATCTTTTTTGTGTCTACAGCAAAGTTGTAGATATTAAATAGAAGAAAAAACCAGTAAGAAAGTGTCAGTCAGGCAACTCGACTTAGAAAAACATAAAATTTTCTTAATTTGTGTTAGTGTAACATTCGATACTTTGGCTAAACGATCAGAAGAGATTTTTTATTGTTGACATTAAAGGTCAATTCATTGTCACGCACTAGGATGACGCATTTCGAACTCCATGACGAGTTCATCTTCAGACCCCTTTGTGACGAATTGCTGCAATCTGGTACATCATAGGATGTATATATGTATATCTACAATTATGTCAAACATGTATATGCGAAGTAGATATCAGCCGAAAATGTCGAAGATCAATTTGAATTTGACCGTTAATATTCAATATGAGAATAAAGGATATTTTCCCCATAATTCCCTTTTAACTTTTCTATTATATTGATATTATTACTCGAATTTTTAAGTGGGAGGAGTGGTACATAGGAGGTACAAGAAAAGGCGCAGCTAGACTTGCAGTTTTTTTCTCCATAACTTTGTCCTGATTTACTTACTTACTTACTTACTTAAGTGGCCAATTACAATTTACGAAACGCAGTTCATAAATTTGAGGCCTAAAGTAATAAAGAAATTCACACGCATCGGTCTTCTGCGTGCGTTCTCCAGTTGGTCCTACCAGATGGTGGCACGTCGCCAAACACTTGGTCCTTCCAACGAAGTTTGGGTCTGCCTGCTCTGCGCCGTCCTTCAGGTTCGCCTTCAAACACCTTTCTTGCTCGAGCATTTACATCCATCCTGGCAACAAGTCCAAGCCATCGTAGTCGTTGGATTCTGACTCTTTTAGCTACGTCGATATCGTGGTAAAGCTCATACAGCATATGGTTCATCCGATGGTGAAACTCGCCGTTGTCACATATAGCTCCATATATTTTTCGGAGTACTTTTCTCTCGAATACACCCAGGTTTTGTATGTCCGTTGTCGTAAGCATCCATGAGTCGGCAGCATACAATAAGACGGGTAAAATTTACACCAGCTGTTTCTTCGTATCTCGAGATAAGGTGGTTTAACTAAAGTGCTGTCGAAGTCCGTAAAAACATCTATTGGCTAGCACAATTCTCCGCTTAATTTCTTGGCTGACATCATTCTTGTTGATGGAAGATCCGAGGTAGGTAAACTCATCTATTACCTCAAAACAATAATCTTCAACGTTGACGCTGCGTTCCCATCGAAAGGATTCTTTGTTCGTCGAAATCATTATTTTAATTTTGTCCTCGTTGACCGCTTAACCCATATTTGCTGACTCCTTTTCTAGCGATGAGAAAACTGCAGTCACATCCCGGCCAATGATGTCTATATCATAGGCATAGGCTAATGGCATGTGGCTCTTGTGGAATATGGTGCCAGACATGCTGCCACCAGCCTTTATCATCACCTTCTCCATAACTATATTAAATAGTGTACAGGACAGGCTATCGCCCTGCCTGAGACCTCTTTCTGTGGATCAGATCTTACAAATCTTAACCGAGAATTTGGTGTTTTCCAAGGTACATCTGCAACTTCGAATTAGCTTTGCAGGAATACTTAACTCAGATATGGCCTCATATAGCCCATTCCTTATCGGAGAGTCGAAGGCAGCTTTGTAGGCGACAATGAGGTGGTAGGTGTCGGTCTGCTTTTCATGGGTTTATTTCCAGGATTTGTCGTAAGGTGAATATTTGATCCGTCGTAGATTTTTTAGGTCAAAAGCTGCACTGATATGATCCAGTTAGTTTTTCTACAATTGGCTTTAGACGTTCACACAATATGCTTGAAAGGACCATGTACTTAATTGGTAATAGGCTTATTCCAAGGTAGTTCTTACATTCACTACGATCTCCTTTCTTGTATATGGGACATAACAGATCCGGGCATGCTCTCCTGACCATCGCTGTCCTTGCAGGAGGGCAAACCTGTTCCACGCATTCTCGCCTTAACTTTCTTGAAGAATTTTCGGGCTTCCCCTCTACTTCGGGGCAGCTCAGTGCACTCATCCTGTGAACTTGTCCTGATTTAGATATATTAAATACAGACGGAATTTGGGCACGATCGTGTTGGGTGTATTGATATTATTACATCTTTAAAGTTGGCGGTGTAGTTCATTTGTATGGGAGGTGCAAGAAGGGGCGTGGCTAGACTTCCAGATTTTGTTCTCTAAAACTTTATCCTGCTTGAACTTTACTAAATACAGTATGTGGGCACGATCGCGTTAGGTCTATTAATAATATTAATCGATTTTTATAGTGGACGGTACCAGATGGGTATAGGAGGTACCAGACTAGACTTCCAATTTTTTTCTCCAAAACTTTATCCTCTTATAGCTTTACTAAATAAAGAATCGCGTTGCACTTATTGATATTATTACTCCACCTCTACAGTGAGCGAAGAGGTACATTTGTATGGTAGGTACCAGATGAGGCGTGGCTAGACTTCCAATCTTTTTTTCTTAAACTTTATCCTGTTATAGCTTTATTAAATACAGAATTTGGGTACGACCCCTTTGGGTGTATCGATGTTATTACTGGATTTCTTAAGTGGGCGAAATGGTACAATTGTATGGGAGCTACCAGATGGGGCGTGGCCATGTTCCCCATTTTCAATGCCGTAAGTAGTTTTGGGGAAATATTCACTTTTGAAAAGTTTCAAAACATTTGGTTGCGTCTTTCGAAAGTTAGTTAGGCAATTTAATTGTACCAAAAAGTACAGTTTATGGTACCTAAAACTTTAATTTATGAAACCAAAGTGTACAATTTATGGTACCAGAAAGTAAAATTTATGATACCAAAAAGTACAATTTATTGTTCGAAAAAGTGCAAATTATGGTACAAAAAAGTAGAATTTATTGTACCAAAAAGTACAATTTATTATACTAAAAAGTAAATTTTATTGTAGCAACAAGTGCTTTTTATGATATCTATTCAATATCTAAGTACAATTAATGGTACAATGGTTTAAGGTAAAAAAGTACAATATATGGTACCAAAAACTAAAACTTATGATAACAAATTGTTGTAACAAAAAGTGAAATTTATGATACCAAAAAGTAACATTTATGGAACCAAACCTACAGTCTATGGTACCAATAAGTACAATTTATTGTACCAAAAATTACAGTTTATGATACAAAAAAAAAGTACAATTTATTGTACTAACAAGTGCTTCTTATGGTATCTATGCAATATCTAAGTAGACTAAGTACAATTAATTAATGGTACCAAAAAGTAAAATTTATGCTAGCAAAAAGTACAAGTTATGGTGCCAAAACCTATTATTTAGGGGTCCAAGAAGTACAATTTATTGTACCCAAAATTACAATTTATTATACTAAAAAAGTACAATTTATTGTACCAACAAATGCTTCTTATGGTACCTATTCAATATCTAAGTATACTAAGTACAATTAACTAATGGTACCAAAAAGTACAATTTATGCTAACAAAAAGTACATGTTATGGTGCCAAAACCTTTTATTTAGGGGACCAAGAAGTACAATTTATTGTACCAAAAATTACAATTTATTATACTAAAAAAGTACAATTTATGGAGCCAAACCTAAAGTCCTAAAGTCCATTGTGCCAAAAAGTACAATTTATTGTACTAAAAATTACAATTTATGATACTAAAAAAGTTCAATTTATTGTACCAACAAGTGCTTCTTATGATACCTTTTCAATATCTAAGTACACTAAGTACAATTAATTAACGGTACCAAAAAGTACAATTTATGATAACAAAAAGTACAAGTTATGGTACCAAAACCTATTATTTAGGGGACCAAGAAGTACAATTTATTGTAACCAAAAGTGCAATTTATGATACAAAAAAGTACATTTTATGGTAAAATGTATTATACCAAAAAGTGCAATATATGGTACCTATTCAATATCCACAACTTTACTTCAGACAAAAAAAGAAAAAGATAATCCGTACAGTATACCGTGTTCAAATATAGAAAAAGTACTAAATATCCACCCCGAATGATGCAGAAATTCTTATTTTTGGGGCTACTTTTATGCGCAATGTACCTTTCCGCCCACTTCAGAGATGGATTAATAATATCAATACACCCAACGGTACCCTTCAGGTACCTCCCATACAAATGTACCACTTTAGAAATCGAAAATGTTATGTTTTATTGAGGGTGAAGGTATATGTAAGTCGGGTTTCCCGATTGAAACTTTCCTTCTGGGTTTTTATGAAATCAGCTCCAGTCGCTCCCATGGTATCTCCTAGAGAGGTAAAATTTATGACCGACACCCACTAGGATTTCTCTACTAAAAATTTTGAAAATTTTTGTATAGGTTGATAAGATAGGGGAGAGGTATGTTTGGGAAAAAAAATGTTAGGAGGAAAATACTAGTAGGGGTCGGTCATACGTTGTATCTCTCTAGGAGTAAAAAAGACTGTATGGGGACAACTTTTAGTGTTGAAGAAAGATGGTAGATATATTCTGAGAAAATGTCGGGGTTGCAGAAATATTGGGGGACGGTCATATATTACACCCCTGTAGGAGCGACTGTGGGGCAGGAAGAGCAGTAGGAGCAAATTTAATAATAAAAATTCTGTATGGGTGCCCCGTAAGGGGGTGAAGATGGGGGTTAGGTGGAAGAAATGACTGGGGGCCGTTCATACATTTGAATCCTCTATGGGCGATTCCACTTTTTATGGATCTTTTTCCCAACACAGGGGGCTCGTTTTTAATATTAGACCCATGGTTTCTTGGGCAAATATTCTTAGAATTCATCGAAGATTACGATTTTGATAACCTTGGTTCATTTTTTGTTTATCCCTTACAAATTGACCCACTTTAATGATCGAAAATAACAAGTTTGCCGATAAATTTGAACTTAAAGTGCCGAGTATTATTTGTGCATCAAATGTTATCTGTCTAGGGCTAAAATATCGCCAATTGATCAAAAATTCAAATTTCGTCTGCATATTCATAATTGTGTTGCAGAGTTTCATCAGGATATTAAATTTTAGCACTCTAGGATTAAAATACAGTCTAGCCACGCCCCCAAAAATGGAAATTTCGTCTGCAGAGTACCATCAGGATATTAAATTTAAACTGTTTAGAATTTAAATACAGTTTGGTCACGCCCATTCGCCCACTGATCGAAAATCAAAATTTAGTCTGCAATTTTGAACCCGTGTACCATGCCAATTTTCAAATTTCAAAATCAAAATTTAGTCTGCAATTTTGAACCCGTGTACCATGCCAATTTTCTCTCGCGCAAGTTTCCATTCTTAAGTACAGAAGTGCAGATGAGACAACTCGTGAAATATCCTTATATTGTCAAATCAATGACTGAAGTCGAATCCAAGACTTGGAATTCGTTTGTTTTCGTTATGAGTAATTGTCTAGGCAAATATAAATCTGACGACTATGTCAAGCTTTTTGAATACAATACCGTAAGTAGTCTTGGGTAAATATTAAACATTAATTGTTGTGAATTAACACGCTTTTTATTTTTGGATTCACAACAAACGGCACCTACTTGGTTATCGACGAATTCGAACGTCACTGCTTGATAAGCTTTTTACTAGACATGCCGATAAACTCGACACATGATACTGCAACGTTGCTGTCGACAACTTCGAGGGATTCGGCAATGAAAGAAAACTATAGATGACTGAAGGCAGAAATCAACCCATGACTCCCATCCTGTATGAGAAAATTTCTCCATCACCAAAAGAAACCACCACTTTGTCTACACTTTTGCTCATCACTCTGTAATCATTGCGCTGCCATTGTGCGTATTCGTGGAACATAGTTGCTCGCTTTTAAAAATTATTTTTAGATTATACATAATTGCAAATTTTTAGTTTTATTGTTTATTCCCTAATAACTAACCACTTAATGTGTGAATTGTGTGTGGCATGAATTATTTTTTCATTCTTCCCTAGTGGTTGCTTTGCTTTGTTTTATGATATTGTGTTTTTGCATTTTTTTTCTTCGCTTGCTTTAGAGAGCACAAATTAATTATAATTATAAAATGAAATAAAATAATGTTTCATTATAAGCACAAATATCTATTTATACAATTGTTGGTCGTTTCCTGAATATATGTTTGGGTTATATGGCAGCAAACAAACAAACACAATTTTATGTTAGGTCAGTAGAGTGGTGGGAGTATAGGATGAATAAAACGTATCGTACGCACATATCACAAACAAAATTTAGTTTTGCAAAGAGATTAGATGTTTATTAGCTCCCGGTTTGTCTTGAGGTATACATATAAGTATTAAGGTAATCGACACGTTTTTCCAATAAAAAACTAAAAAAATAGTTCAGGTTCGAGTGATTTATGGGGTTGTTGTACTTTTGTAGAAACGGATAAACGAGGATGGTATGGAACTAAGTATTCTTAGTTTTAATTTTTTGTTTATTGTGGGCATATACTCTGGAGAGTATGAATTGAAATGCTCAATTTTGAACGGAGCAGTGATCTGCTTAGTTCTTTTAGTCATACACTACTAGGCCATGGATAGGAAGTTAATTGTACATTTTTAGCACTTGGACTAATATTGTAATATGTATAATATCTAATATTGTACCATCAAATAATTTTTTTTGTATCTATGCGTACATTTATTGTTTCGGCAAGTACTTTTTAGTACCAAAAATTTTATTATCCACAAAGTACTTTTATTGTAGCAAGAAGTACTTTACTTTCACCAAAAAGTAAACAATAAGTAATTTTATTATATCAATGAGTACTTTTATTTTTGCAACATGTACTTTTTGGTACAAAAAAGTTTATTTACTGTTTCACCATGTAATTTTGTTATGCCACAAAAAACTTTCATTGTACAAAAAAGTACTTTTCTATCACCAAAAAGTACTTTTTTTCAACCAACAAGTAATTTTATTGTATTAGTGAGTACCTTTATTGTACTTTTATTGTTGCGGCAAGTACTTTTTAGTACCAAATGGTTCATTTATTGTTCCAACAAGTACTTTTGTTACACCACAAAGAACTTTTATTGCATCAAGAAGAAATTTTCTTTCACCAAAAAGTACTTTTTTGTACCAACAAGTACTTTTATTGTACTGTCAAGTAATTTTACTATATCCATGAGTACTTTTATTGTTGCGACAAGTCCTTTAGTGTACCAAAAAATACATTTATTGTTCCAACATGTAATTTCGTTATATCACAAAATACTTTTATTGTACCAAGAAGTAATTTTCTGTCACCAAAAAGTCCTTTTTTGTACCAACAAGTACTTTTATTGTACCGTCAAGTAATTTTACTGTATCCATGAGTACTTTTATTGTTGCGACAAGTCCTTTAGTGTACCAAAAAATACATTTATTGTTCCAACATGTAATTTCGTTATATCACAAAGTACTTTTCTTGTACCAAGAAGTAAATTTCTTTCACCAAAAAGTATTTTCATTGTACCAAGAAGTATTTTTCTATCGCCAAAAAGTACTTTTTTCTACCAACAAGTACTTTTTTTGTACCGTCAAGTAAATTTATTATATCAGGGAGTACTTTTATTGTTCTTTTATTGTTGCGACATGTCCTTTAGTGTACCAAAAAAAACATGTATACATACAAAGTCCTTTTATTGTACCAAGAAGTAATTTTCTTTCACCAAAAAGTACTTTTATTTTACCGACATGTACTTTTATCTCTACAGGTAATTCAATGTACCACAAAGTACTTTATTTGTACTAACTAGTACTTTTATTGTACCAACAAATTATTTTGTTGCATAACTAAGTACTTTAATTGTACAAAGAAGTAATTTCCTTTCGCTAAAAAGTCCTTTTTTGTACCATTAAATACTTTCAATGTATCGTCAAGTAGTTTAATTGTATCAGTAAATACTTTTATTTTTGTTGTTGCGACAAGTACTTTTGTGTAGTAAAAGGTACATTCATTGTTCCATCAAGTAATTTTGTTATACCACAAAGTACTTTTTTATCACAAAAAGTACTTTTTTTTACAAACAAGTACTTTTATTGTTGCGACAAGTACTTTTTTATTACCAAAAAGTTTTTGTTATACATAGTCTTTTTAATGTACCTATAAGTAATTTTCTTTCATCAACAGGTTCTTTTATTGTAACGGCAATTACTTTAATTTAATGTACCACAAAGTACTTTATTTGTACTTAACATTACTTTTATTGTACCAGAAACTACTTTTGTTGCATCTTAAAGTACTGTTATTGTATCAAAAATTACTTTT
The DNA here is from genome assembly GCA_964034835.1 of Muscina levida. Classification (NCBI taxonomy): domain Eukaryota; kingdom Metazoa; phylum Arthropoda; class Insecta; order Diptera; family Muscidae; genus Muscina; species Muscina levida. Next base: position 156,587,684 of record OZ035880.1, read on the forward strand.
CTTTCACCAAAAAGTACTTTTATTGTACCGGCAATTACTTCAAATTAATATACCACAAAGTACTTTATTTGTACTTACTATTACTTTTATTGTACCAGAAACTACTTTTGTTGCATCATTAAGTACTTTTATTGTACCAACAATTACTTTCCTTTCACCAAAAAATACTCTTATTGTACCTGCAATTACTTCAATTTAATATACCACCAAGTACTTTATTTGTACTAACCAGTACTTTTATTGTACCAAGAAGTACTTTTCTTTCACCAAAAAGAACTTTGTTGTACCGTCAGTTAATTAAATTTAATGCACCACAAAGTACTTTATTTGTACTAACCAATACATTTATTGTACCAAAAGGTACTTTTGTTGCATCATTAAGTACTTTTGTTTTACCAAGAAGTAACTCTCTTTCACCAACAAGTTCGTTTATTGTACCGGCAATTACTTTAATTGAATGAACCACAAAGTACTATATTTGTACAAACCAGTACTTTTATTGTATCAAAAAGTACTTTTATTGCATCAGTAAGTACTTTTATTGTACCAAAAAGTACGGCAATCTCACCAAAAAGTACTTTGTTGTACCGTCACTTAATTAAATTTAATATACCACAAAGTACTTTATTTGTACTAACTAATATATTTATTGTACCAGAAACTACTTTTGTTGCATCATTAAGTACTTTAATTGTACCAAGAAGTAAATTTTTATCACCAAATACTAATTTTATTGTGCAGGCAATTACTTTATCTTAAAAATACTTTTGTAGCATCATTAAGTACTTTTATTGTACCAATAAGTACTTTTTTCTCACCAAAAAGTTCTATTATTGTACCGGCAATTACTTTAATTTAATGTACCACAAAGTACTTTATATACACTAACCAGTTCTTTTATTGTACCAAAACGTACTTTTGTTACATCATAAAGTACTTTGATGGTACCAATAAGTAAATTTTTTCCACCAAAAAGTACTTTTATTGTACCGTCAGTTAATTAAATGTTATGTACCACAAAGTACTTTATGTGTACTTACCAATATTTTTATTGTACCAAAACGTACTTTTGTTGCATCGTTAAGTACTTTTATTGTACCAAGTACTAAATTTTTATCACCAAAAAGTAGTTTTATTGTACCGGCAATTACTTTAATTTAATGTACCGAAATGTACTTAATTTGTACAAAACAGTACTTTTATTTTGTCAAATAGTACTTTTGTTGCATCATTTAGTACTTTTATTGTACCAAGAAGTACTTTTCTTTCACCAAAATGTACTTTTATTGTACTTACCAATACATTTATATGTAGTACCATAAAGTACTTTTGTTGCATCATTAAGTACTTTTATTGTATCAATAACTACATTTATATCACCAAAAAGTACTTTTATTGTACCGTCAATTACTTTAATTTAATGTACCACAAAGTACCTTTTGTAACGCATTAAAAAAAGACGTGTAAAAACCAAGTATTTTTTTTTTTTTGTTTGTTAGGGTTCTATATTTAACCGGGACCGGCCGTGGCATAGTGGTTAGAACACGCGACTACCATGTGGGCGATCGAAAGAAAAAAAAAAATAAAATTTTCTTTCATTGTCGGCTCCCCTCGAATGTTGTTGACAGCAACTTCGCAGTATTAAGTGTCGAGTGACTCGGCGTGTCTAGTAAGAGCTTCTCAAACAGTGACGTTCGCATTCGTCGATAAACAAGTAGGTGCCGTTAGTTGTGAATCTAAAAATAGAAAGCGTGTTAATTCACAACAACGCGAGAAGCTATCCCATACCTCATTCATGGGGTGCAAAGGAAAATTAAGTTTTTTTTTTATATTTAACCTTCCGCATTAAGTTTGAGGACTTTTTAAGACGATTACACTATGTCCTTCTGTCCAACTGACTGGCTGGCTGGCTGATGGGCACGATAACTCTTGTAAACCTTCACAGATCCTTGTTATCCAATGCAAAGTGTTACTAGAATGATAATAACATAATTTTGTAACCTGTAAATATTCATACAGTATTTGTGGTATACAAGTGGAACTACTGCCTGAAGCGTACGCAGCATAAATATGAAGGACATCCGACATGTCAATATCGTTTGAGAAAGGTTCACGTGACTGTGTCCGAATCACTGGTATTGCCCATGAGGGTAGTTATCATCATGCATCATATTACAATGTCACAGAATGACGTCGTCAATCCGCTAACCCACTTGAATACCCATCATAGTATACTGAAGTTCGCTAGATATTCCAAGAATAGAATCAGGAAACGAATTGGCATTGAAGCGACTGTTAGTGTGTGCGTTGTGTATAGGGGGCTTTTAACTATTTGCACGCAATTTTGAAAATATTAGAAACATTTTTTTTGTTGTTGTTTTTTTTTGTGGAAAATAAGTTAATCACCCATGTTCTGGAAAACAATTCGGTTTGAAAACAGACCGAAATCGGTAAAAATTGTATGTAAAAAGTATCGATTTAGGTCTGTTTTCCAACCGAATTGTTTTCCAGAACATGGGTGATTAACTTATTTTCCACAAAAAAAAACAACAACAAAAAAAATGTTTCTAATATTTTCAAAATTGCGTGCAAATAGTTAAAAGCCCCCTATACACAACGCACACACTAACAGTCGCTTCAATGCCGACGCAGTTGTTCATTTAGCATTTATCATATAATTAATAAACAATAAATTCATATTGAAGCGAAACACAAAAAAAAATAAAAAAAATAATGTTTTGGATTTTAAACAATAAATAGAGGGTAAATATTTTGTATTTTAGGTCATTGAGCTGTCAATAAATTGTGTAAATACCACAAAAAAAAAAATTCATCCATAAAATGGGGTGACCAACAAAAACAGTCAACTGCTTGATGTTGACTCCCCCCTCCCTCTTTTTCTGCTATCACAACCACTAAATGCAATCGTAAAAAAAGCACCGAATTCTAGCGATAACAGAACAACGAACACCAAAAAATTATTAAATGAAATAATTTATAATACCTAAAGAGCCTCTCGTGCAAGCGGCAAAGAAATATTTTCGATGATATTGATATTTACGACTGATATGAGCTGATCTTTGAGGCTAGGTAGACAAAGAGGCGTCGCTATAGGTTTCGAGGGCAAGAACCTTTTTTCGGTATGTGATTTCATATTTTTTGTTTTTTTTTTTTTCCTTTTTTGGTAATTTCAAATGTTTACACAACATTTTGTTGCCGGAAATGTATTGTGTGATGCCGCAAATTATTTCGATGTGAGGTATATTCTATAATGCGGTCTACTATTTAATATCCCTTGATTTTTTTTTGATTAGATGTCATAGAAGAACAATAATAATTTAGATATAATTTTAATTGGAATTTTAACTAATTTTTGAGAACTGCGCAAAATTTTTGTCGATTGATTCGGTCACTTGTATTCTTAGAATTTTGTAATCGTTTGTTGAGCATTTTATTTTGCTGTTTTGCTTAGAAAAGTACCTTCGTAAGAAGTTTTTGAAATTCTCTGAAATGAAGGGCGGAATGTTATCTATTTTACACGTGGAAAGTGATGGATTCTTGAAGTGATTGAGAACTTAAAGGTTATCAGTAATTTACTGTTAAAGCGAACTTGTGGTTGTATAATTTGAGTCTACTATCGGAAAATTCAGTCTGCAGACCCAAACGTCGAACAATGGCATCAGACTGATTAATTTCTCTGCGGCAAGAAATATGGTAGTTAGCAGCACTAGATTTGACCATAAAAATATTCATAAGGCAACATAGTTATCTTCAGTTTACTTGACGAGGAGCAGATTGATCAAGTGATAGTCGATTGAAGGCATGCATTGAGTATTCTGAATGTACGAGTGATTAGGTGTGCAAACATTGACTCCGATCACTATCTTGCTAAGCATGGAGAAAAACGTACGTAACCAGGCACAACGAAAGCTGAAGATCGGTAAACTGCGGACCGCAGACACAGCGGACGCCTACTCCAACCATCTAACTCAACTGCTGCGGAATGCTTCAACCCCTGAGACTATATTAACCTCGCAGTGGCAAAATATAGCCGACTCCTTAGGACGGGCTGCGAGAAGCGTACTTGGGTACTCAAAGCCGGTTGCTGCATACAGGGCGAAACTGTAGCCAATGCCAAAGCGAGCTGTTCGTGAACGGCACAGGGAGAAGAGACGAGAGGCCTTCGATAGCTCAGTAGAAGCGACGTAGACTACCAATCCGAAGGTGCCGGGTTCGATTCCCGACAGGGGCACTGCCCAAAATCAACATCGATGAACAATTAATTACTTTTCAAATACTTTCAAGTTCTCCAGCCAACAAAACTTATCCTAGATGCTTCCACTACAAAAGTCCAGATTGCGCAAGGACCAAGGAAAAAGGAAAATGATTCATCAACATCTCATATATATCAACAAGCCAGCTGGCGCCATCTCTGGTGGAATTTGGTGGTTACAACTCACAATTACAACACCTAACAATCCTTGACACAAACCTTGTTATCTACAAAGTAACGAAACAGAGTTGCCAACAATGATCGTATGATAATCGGATTATATGCCCGATCGAGTGCCGATAAATTGAAAATCGGTATAAAGAATTATCACCCCAGCTATCCACCAGCTGTTACAACAACAACAAAAACAAAGCTGGACGTCGGTAAACTGCGGACCTCAGACATAGCGGACGCCTACTCCAACCATCTAACTCAACTGCTGCGGAATGCTTCAACCCCTGAGAAACTGCAGCCAATGCCAAAGCGTGCTGTTCGTGAACGGCACAGGGAGAAGAGACGAGAGGCAACTCTACTTTTTAGACGGAAAAAGAAGAAGCTTAAAGAGAGGCAGGATGAGTGCACAAAGTTGCTTCCAAGTATAGGGGAAGCCTGAAAATTCTACGAGAGAGTTATGGCGAGAATGCGTGGAACTGGGTTGCCCTCCTGCGATGGGACAGCGATGGTCAGCTAGGATAATCCGGATAACATGCTGAAGATATGGAGATATCATCTAAGAAATTTACTGGATGCGGACATCACTCCAGAAGACCCCGCTCCAATCCATGACGATGGTATTAATTATCCACCTCCGAGCCAGAGCGAGATACGTTTGGCCATCTCCCGCCTTAAAAACCACAAAGCTGCTGAAGCCGATGGTCTCCCTGCTGAATTGTTTAAGGCTGGCGGGAAGGAGCATGCATCAGCTCATGGAGAACATCTGCCAAGAGGAGAGCATGCCCGGGGATTGGAGTCTCAGTCTGTTATGTCCCATATACAAGAAAGGAGATCGTAGTGAATGTAAGAACTACCGTGGAATAAGCCTATTACCAATTGCGTACAAGGTCCTTTCAAGCATATTGTGGGAACGTCTTAAGCCAATTGTAGAAAAAATAATTGGACCATATCATTGCAGCTTTAGACATGGCAAATCTACGACGGCTCAATTATTAACCTTACAATAATTCCTGGAAAAAAAACCTTAAAAATCAGATCGACACCTATTACCTCTTTGTCGACTATAAAGCTGCCTTCGACTCTCCGATAAGGAATAGGCTATATGAGGCCATGTCTGAGTTTGGTATTCCTGCAAAGCTGATTCGATTTTGCAGATGTACCTTGGACAACACCAAATCCTCGGTTAAGATTGGCAAAGGTCAGCCTGAACCATTCAACACGGAAAGAGTTCTCAGGCAGGGCGATAGCCTGTCCTGTACACTATTTAACATAGTTATGGAGAAGGTGATGAGAAAGGCTGGTGTCAACATGGAATGGCGCCATGTTCCTCAAGAGCCATATGCCACTAGCCTATGCCGATGATATAGACATCATTGGCCAAAATCTGCGGAATTTTACTGTAGTTTTCTCATCACTGGAAAAGGAGTAGGCAAAAATTGGTTTTGCGGTCAACGAGGATAAAACAAAAATAATGATTTCGACGAACAAAGAGTCCTCTCGATGGGGACGCACCTTGAACGTTGACAATTATTGTTTTGAGGTAGTCGAAGAGTTTACCTACCTCGGATCTTCCGTCAACAAAAGAAATAGTGTCAGCCAAGAAATTAAGCGGAGAATAGTGCTATGGACCGGCCGTGGCATAGTGGTTAGAACACGCGACTACCATACGGGAGATCACAGGTTCAAACCTGGCTCTAGTCGCAGTATTAAGTGTCGATTTAATCGGCGTGTCTAGTAAGAGCTTCTCAAACAGTGACGTTCGCATTCGCCGATAAACAAGTAGGTTCCGTAGTTGTGAATCTAAAAATAGAAAGCGTGTTAATTCACAACAACGAGAGAAGCTATCCCATACCTCATTCATGGGGTGCAAAGGGAAATAAGTTTAAGTATAGTGCTAGCCAATAGATGTTTCTACGGACTTCGGCAGCATTTAAGTAACACCACCTTATCTCGGAATACTAAGAAACAGCTATAGCAGGTGCTAATATATCCCGTTTGGTTGTATGCTGCCGAATCATGGGTGCTTACTACAACGGACATACAAAACCTGGGAATATTAGAGAGAAAAGTACTCCGAGTTTCGCCATCAGATGAATCATGAGCTGCTTGAGCTTTACCACGACATCGACGTAGCTAAAAGAGTCAGAATCCAATGACTACGATGGCTGAGACTTGTTGCCAGGATGGAGGTAAATGCTCGAGCAAGAAAGGTGTTTGAACCTGAAGGACGGCGCAGAGCAGGGAGACCCAAACTCCGTTGGAAGGACCAAGTGGTAGGCGACGTGCCATCATCTGGTAGGACTAACTGAAGGACACATGCAGAAGACCGAAGCGTGTGGAATTCTTTATTACTTCAGGCTTCAAATTTATGAAATACGTTCGTAAGTTGTAATTGGCAACTTAAGTAAGTAAGTAAGTAATTGCACAAAATGTTAAGTTTCAAAACGTTTAGTAACAGGTGAAGCTGAAAGAACTTGATTTCTCAAGAATGTCCATTGGAAGACAACAACTACTGAAAAATGATTTCTAGGCTTAGCCCATAGTATTATTTATGCCAGTAGATTAAATTATTTATGTGGTTCAGTGGCTTTATTCAAATATTTTTCAATCCTGAAACTCAAAATTAGAAAATTCTCCATTCGAAGATATCCGCTCTGAAAAACATTTCTGTCCAAATTCGAATATGTTAAGTAGGATCAAATAGAAAAACATATACAAAATATGATCTTTAGCAACATTGCAACATATGGCGCTATTTGTTTTCTGCAAATTTTATTGTCTAGGGACTTGGCTGCAGTAGATGGCTTGAATAGATTTGTCTAGACCTCTACCTTTGTATTTATAATGTTCATCCATAATATAATAGTAACAGCAAATACAAGACATTTTTTCTAGTAAATGGTTATACATTGTATGATTTCGTTCATAATATAACATTTTATATGTACAAGCGATTTGCGTTAAAAAATTTCCATCATTATATCGGCAATTGTGGTTTTTCGTATTAATTTTACACACTTTGTTAATAAAACTGTCATTCATTGTTTTATCTTTACTCAATAATAAAACCTTCCGTCCCGTTTTCCACCAACCACCAACTTGTGGCAAATCACCCCCACCCCCACCGCCCCCAACCACAAACTGCATAATAACTAAACCTAGAACTCGTGTTAGTGGCAATAATAATTGTCATTTTTATAATATTTGCTAAAGTCATTATAATTTACTAACCATCAATAATAGCTATTTACTCAAATGGTTTACATAAGTGATACACACACACATCGCATGCGACGTGATACGGCCAGCAGTGGTCATTACATCAGTTTTGTAATTAATATTGTAAAATATTTATTGTTTCACTTACTACGAGTACAAGTATTGTAAATTTTTTAACTAATTTATATTCGTTTATCAATTGTATTATTTTTAGAGCGACGTGTGGTAAATCGCGGGTTGCCCCCCCTAAGCTAAGTCTCTGAACACGACGACGTTACGCGTTGACGCCTATCACCACCACGCGCAGCACCAACTCAGCCAGGGCAAAGTTACTGGAAAACAGCGCAAAACTGCAACTATTAAACGATCCCTACCACGCCCTAATAATGGACGGCTATGCCCATGAATGGCCCACGCCAACGCGTACAGATAATAGCACGTTACACATGGATCTGGTAGCAGAGTTACATGAAAGTGGCTTTGAGCCTCAGACAAGAGCTCGATCGAATACGTGGCCCTGTCCTAGACCAGAAAATTTTGTAGATCCACCTGACGAGTTGAGTGGAAGCAGAAAGGCCAGTAATCAGCAATTGGATAGTGGAGGTAAGTTGATACCATAGCATAAAACATTTGAAATGGTAGTCGATGGATGGGGTCTAAAACTATTAACGTTTTTTTTTGTTATTTCGTTTTCGTTTTTTGTCTAAACAGAATCACAACAAACAAATGTTCCTAGTGCGAATGCTGCCAAAAAGAATTCATCGCGTCGCAATGCTTGGGGCAATCTCTCCTACGCTGATCTGATAACACACGCAATTGGTTCCGCAACCGATAAACGCTTGACGCTTAGTCAAATCTATGAATGGATGGTGCATAATGTTCCGTATTTTAAGGATAAAGGTGATTCAAATAGCAGTGCGGGCTGGAAGGTAAGTGAAGAACAATGCGTATGCCAATTTCACGGAATTTATCTGCGAATCTTATAGTATAGAATTAAATATTCTATTATTATAATATAAGAGTAATATATATTTATAATAATAATTCAGCTGAACTTGTATTAGTCTCGACAAATATTTGTTGTATCTGTCTGTTATACTAGTCTGGTTATCTGGTTTCAGTTGTGTTAACACAGTTATTGTATTTAGATTAACAAACATCTGTGAACAGACTCTGAAGTTTGTCTACACAGTTAAGCTTAATTTACTGTCGTCGACTACTATCATACAAGGTCAACGGAAATTTTAATATCGGGAATTAGCTAAACTTCCGAAACTGCTAATCAAAGGGCGAATTATATAAATACAAATGGATCTAGTTTCGAATTCGAACTGTGGGTAGACAGAACACACGGAGCTGTGTGTTAAGTTTTCTCAAAATGAAGTAAGAAGCTGCATATTACAGAGGTAGTGACAGCCTACACCAACAGTCTCTTTTAGTTTGCCTTTCGTACTGACATAGATTATAAACAATGACTTTGGAATTTATCTCAAGCTCAAGACCAAGGGTTTTAAAAAAAGTTAGCAGAATGACATTCTCATAATGCCAGGCAGTCTGTACGGCTGTTTCGGATTCAGCCACGAATCCTCATCAGAAGACTTTGGTATAATGATTGCAAAATGTTTATCAAGTCTTATGCACCAGAATTAACAACAAAATGAGAATTCTTTCTTGAGTGCAGTCATTATACCAAACAAAACAATCAAAACAAGAAAGAAGTTCAGCAAATGGTTTCTCATAGTGAATGGTTGTGAAGTTTTTCGGGTCTATGCACTCAAGAAAGAATTCTCATTTTGTTGTTAATTCTGGTGCATAAGTCTTGATAAACATTTTACAATCATTATACCAAAGTCTGCTGATGAGGATTCGTGGATGAATCCGAAACAGCCGTACAGACTGCCTGGCATTATGAGAATATCATTCTGCTAACTTCTTTCAAAACCCTTGGTCTTGAGCTTGAGATAAATTCCAAAGTCAATGTTCAAACAAACAGACCGAATAAACACAAACACAACGATGATAGATTATAAACTTTAGACTGTCTTCTGTGGATCTGTCTTCTATTACAAAGACAACTAATCTGACCAAATTCTCAAATATCCTTAGCTTTTCATTTGGATGTTATGAGAGTAATACTCATTTTTCATAAAAGGTAATTTTGTATAGGAGGAGTCGGCCGATTTTATTAGCGTGCATTTTACGTAAGGTATGGTTAGGTTGATTCGACAGCCATGTTCAACACAGCTCACAAGGATCTTAGTATGAATCCCGATGAGATATCATTTCCAAATTTCCGCACCAAATATTCCTACTATTCTGTTCGGTCACCGCCGTTGCTCTGATGAAGGCATGGATGTTCCGCAAATCGCCTACTGATAGACAGGTAATGTCCAGAAGTGTCTAATGACCGAGCTTTTTATATCTCAGGTCACCAAAAGCAGGGTAGTGACATAGAAGATGCTCCGTGGCCTCCTCTTCTTCCTCATCATTGCAGTCTCTACAAAAATAGTTGTAGGGTGGTTTCAACCTATTGGCATGTTTACCAACCGGCCAGTGACCGGTTATTACAGCTATGATATTCCTCCGGTGGACTCTGGACAGGTTCAGTACAAATCGTGTCCTCTGTATACCCATTATAGGCCAAATTTGTTTAGAGTCCGTGCAAGTGGGTTCTCTCACCCATCTCTCTTAGCAATGAGTTTTCCCCGCAATTAGCTGTTTCCCCCTTGTGAGAGGGACACTAGTGAGACCGTAAAGTAAACTTCGCCCGAGTTCACGGTTGTGGCGCCCCTTTCCAATGTATCAGCTTTTTAGCTACCATATATGTCCCCATGTCCTGAAACCCATGTGAGGGTAACTGTCGATCTCCTCAAGAGACGACCAACATTTTCTCGAACATTTTTCTATGTGGTGTACACTTCACTCCAGAAAACCACGCTCCAATCCATGACGATGGTATTTATTGTCCTCCAGCCTTAAAACGACAAAGCTGCTGAAGCCGATGGTCTCCCTGCTGAATTGTTTAAGGCAGGCGGGGAGGAGCTGATTAGGAGCATGCATCAGCTCATGGAGAACATATGGTTAGAGGATAGCATGCCCGGGGATTGAAGTCTCAGTCTGTTATGTCCCATATACAAGAAAGGAGATCGTAGTGAATGTAAGAACTACCATGGAATAAGCATATTACCAATTGCGTACAAGATCCTTTCAAGCATATTGTGTGAACGTCTAAAGCCAATTGTAGAAAAACTAATTGGACCATATCAGTGGGGATTTAGACCTAGTAATTATACGACGGATCAAATATTCACCTTACGATAAATCCTGGAAAAAACTCATGAAAAACAGATCGACACCTACCACCTCTTTGTCGACTACAAATCTGCCTTCGACTCTCCGATAAGGAACAGGCTTTACGAGGCCATGTCTGAGTTTGGTATTCCTGCGAAGCTAGTTCGATTTTGCCTTGGAAAACACAAAATCCTTGGGTAAGTTTGGTAAGGATTACTCTGAACCATTCAACACAGAAAGAGGTCTCAGGCAGGGTGAAAGCCTGTCCAGTAAACTATTTAATATAGTTATCCAGAAAGGGGATGAGAAAGGCTGGTGTCAATATGTCTGGCACCATATTCCACCGCAGCCACATGACACAAGTCTATGCCGATGATATAGACATCATTGGCCGAAATCTGGGGGATGTTACTGCAGTTTTCTCAACGCTAGAAAAGTGTCAGCAAAAATGGGTTTAGCGGTCGACGAGAACAAAACAAAAATAATGATTTCGACGAACAAAGAGTCCTCTCGATGGGGACGCAGCGTCAATGTTAAAAATTATTGTTTTGAGGTAGTAGATGAGTTTACCTTTTTCGGATCTGCCGTCAATAAGAAAAATTATGTCTGCCGAGAAATTAAGCGGAGAATAGTGCTAGCCAATAGATATTTTTACGGACTTCGGCAGCACTTTAGTAACACTACCTTATCTCGAGATACGAAGAAACAGCTATACCAGGTGTTAATTTTACCCGTTTTGTTGTATGCTGTCGAATCATGGGTGCTTACGACAATGTACATACAAAACCTGGAAGTATTCGAGAGAAAAGTACTGGGAAAAATATATGTGTCGACGGATGCCATGACATCGACGTAGCTAAAATGTTAAGAATCCAACGACTACGATGGCTGGGATATGTTGCCAGGATGGATGTAAATGTTCCAGCGAGAAAGGTGTTTGAAGGCGAACTTGAAGGACGGCGCAGAGCAGGGAGACCCAAACTTCGTTGGAAGTACCAAGTGGTTGGCGACGTGCCACCACCAACTGGAGAATGCACGCAGAAGACTGAAGCGTGTGGACTTCTTTAATACTTCAAGCCTCAAATTTATGAACTACGTTCGTAAGTTGTAATAGGCCACTTAAGTAAGTAAGTAAGTTTTAAGACAAGAAATCGATATCTTCAACTGTTACTAAGCAATTTAACTCTTTCAAAAGAACTGTGTGAAGACAGGGTATCTATCTTTTTGTTTTAGTGCATATTCGATATCAGATGCCTTCAATAAATCACTGTATCTTGACACCTTACGTTCCTTTTTCGTGTCTCAAAACAGGACTTTAGAACATAAAGTTTTATACAAAAATGTTGCTTAGAACATTTTACTCGGCATCTCCAACTTTATTAATCACTAAAACTAAAATAGTCACACAAAATTGATCAAAACCATCTCTCATATACTGTGCTAACCGCTTCTTTCCGCTGGTTATTCATTCATTAAATTAACTGCCCAAGCATTATCATGATCAAAGTTCAATGAATTTCGAATTTGAAATGTTAGGATCGCGTAAATTCACACTCATGAGCAACAGAGAACAGTGCATTCAACCAGAGGGACTTTTCATTGGGCTACAGTCTACACTCAAAAAAACAAAATAATACTCGTATCTTTCGAAGCCAGTGACTCTGCAGCGGCGTAGTATACATTAGGATGACTGTGGTGGAACTCGTCGCTCGCAGTTCATACGATCATATTGTGTCTGATGACCCTGAACTTGAATCTGGGGGCGAGTGTAAGCAAATTTTGCTGCTTTGCACTTCAAATCCGGCAAACAAAAGTTTAATGTGTGGAGATGTGTGAAGCGAAACGTAAACGTAAACTATTTACTACTAAACAGAGCGAGCAAAGCAGCAGCAGCAGCTCGCAAACAACGAAAAACGTATGGGGTGCACATAACAACAGCAACGACAAAAAGAAAAAACAGAAAACAAAAAAAAATGTGCAGACAATAAACCATAAATGTAAACAAACAAACATTGACAGATAAACAAAACGGAAAACAATAATACTAATATCAATAATCAAAACAAACAAACGCAAACAACATGTGGGTGTGTGTGTGTGTGTGTATGTGTGTGACTTGTTATGGGTGGGAAGATTGAGCGCCAACTTGGTTTGTTGGTTAGTTGTTTGTTTATTTGTTAACTTGCAGCAATCGTTCGCTTGATGGGCTGCAATTATCCTTAAGACGTAAATTGGAGTATTGAGTTGTTATTATGTGTCTCCTTTTTAATATGTGTGAAATGTTTTGAATATTTTTGGTGGATACTAAGAGTGTTATGGCTTTTTGTTTTTCATTAACAAAATAATTAGTTTGTTAATAAAAATCATAAAACCACACAATGATTTTGCGAAGAAAACCAATTAGATTTATGTTGAAGTTAATAGTATCTCTACGTAAAATGAGATTGGTCTGAGATTGGTATAGAGTGTTTAAACACTTGACTTGACGGCGTTGTGTATAAATATACTTTACAGGATTTCGAGTGTGGTTAGAACACGCGACTACCATGCGGGAGATCGCAGGTTCAAACCAGGCTCCAGTCATCTTAAAAAAAAAAGAAACAAAATAAATAACATTTTCTTTCATTGTCGGCTCCCCTCGAATGTTGTTTGACAGCAACTTCGCAGTATTAAGCGTCGATTCAATCGTCATGTCTAGTAAGAGCTTCTCAAAACAGTGACGTTCGCATTCGTCGATAAATAAGTAGGTGCCGTTAGTTGTGAATCTAAAAATAGAAAGCGTGTTAATTCACAACAACGCGAGAAGCTATCCCATACCTCATTCATGGGGTGCAAAGGGAAATTAAGTTTTTTTTACAGGATTTCGAACAATCTGGATCCTTGACAAACCCCTAATAATGAACAATAACTTATTAAGCACTGGAACTGGAGTCTGGTTCAAGACACTTCAAAAAGTGTCAGTCAGGTGTGAATTGACGCTGTGGCGGCCAACCCCATACAAAATGTACCGGGATTTTTGACATACAAAAGTACTGGAACTATAACCGGTTCATGCAAGCCAGTTGTTGTTGGTGTAACAGCTGGAGGAAGTAACTAGCTGGGATAATAATTCTTTATACCGATTCTTTTCAATTTATCGGCACTCGATCAGACAGGTAATCCTATTATCATACGATCATTGTTGGCAAATCTGTGTCATTCCTTTGTAGATAACAAGGTTTGTGTCAAGGGATTGTTAGATGTTTTTGTGAGTTTTAACTGCCAAAGAGGGCCACCTCTGAAGAGGGCCCCAACTGTTTTTGTTGATTTCCTATTTCTTGGTACTTGCGCAATCTGGATTTTTGTAGTGAAAGCATCTAGGATGAGTTTTGTTGGCTGAAGAACTCGATAGTATTTGAAAAGTCATTTTTTTATCGATTTTGATTTGGCCATTGTCCCGGCAGGGAATCGAACCATTCGGCACCTTCGGATTGTTAATCTACGTCGCTTCCACTGAGCTAACGAAAGCCAGTGAACCAGTCCCGTGACTGGTCTTACTTACTTACTTAAGTGGCCAATAACAATAGTTTATAAATAGTTCATAAATTTGAGGCCTGAAGTAATACAGAATTCCACACGCTTCGGTCTTCTACGTGTGTTCTCCAGTTAGTCCTACCAGATCATGGTACGTCGCCTACCACTTGGTCCATCCAACGGGGTTTGGGGTCACCCTACCCTAAGCCGTCCTTCAGGTTCGCCTTCAAACACCTTTCTCGCTGGAGCACTTACCTCCATCCTGGCAACATGTCCCAGCCATCGAAGTCGTTGGATTCTGAATCTTTTAGCTATGTCGATGTCGTGTTAAAGCTCATACAGCTCATGGTTCATCCGATGGCCAAACTCGCCGTCGACACAGATGGGTCTATATATTTTTCGGAGTACATATCTCTCGAATACTCCCAGGTTATGTATGTCCGTTGTAGTAAACATCCATGATTCGGTAGCATACAACAGAACGGTTAAGATTAGCACCTGGTAAGCTGTTTTTTAGTATCCCGAGATAAAGTGGTGTTACTAAAGTGCTGCCGAAGTCCGTAGAAACATCTATTGGCTAGCACTATTCTCCGCTTAATTTCTTGGCTGACATTATTTTTCTTGTTGACGAAAGATCCGAAGTAGGTAAACCCATTGACTACCTGAAAACAATAATTGTCAACGTGCACGGTGCGTCCCCATCGAGAGGACTCTTTGTTCGTCGAAATCATTATTTTTGTTTTGTCCTCGTTGACCGCTAAACCCATGTTTGCTAACTCCTTTTCTAGTGACGAAAATACTGCAATAACATTCCGCAGATTTCGGCCAATGATGTCTATTTCATTGGCATAGGCTGGTGGCATGTGGCTCTTGTGGAATATGGTGCCAGACATGTTGACACCAGCCTTTCTCATAACCTTCTCCATAACTATATTAAATAGTGTACAGGACAGGCTATCGCCCCGCCTGAGACCTCTTTCCGTGGTTCAGACTGATCTTTACCAATCTTAACCGAAGATTTGGTGTTGTCCAAGGTACATCTGTAAAGTCGAATTAGCTTTGCAGGAATACCAAACTCAGACATGGCCTCATATAGCCTATTCCTTATTGGAGAGTCGATGGCAGCTTCGTAGTCGACAAAGAGGTGGTAGGTGTCGATCTGCTTTTCATGAGTTTTTTCCAGGATTTGTCGTAAGGTGAATATTTGATCCGGCGTAGATTTGCCAGGTCTAAAGCCGCACTGATATGGTCCAAAGTTTGTCTTATTTATTAATTGACAATAGTTTTTGCAAGATACCATCTTAGATGAAGTACTTCCCCCTTACAATAGTCACCAATTAACTACAGATATTTATTTTCAATACTAGAAAACGAGACTCACTCACATTTACGATAATCATGCGGTTTTCCCATTTGATCTCACGTCTAGGTTAAACGTGCTAAACGTGTTGGCATTCAAAACACACAAATCATTGCTCAATTTGGTTTTTTGTCCAACCTCATCATCATCATCATCATCACACCGGCAACATTTCATTCTCATCTTGTTGCTTCACCTCACTTATGTCCAGCAGCTGTGTAAAATGTCTTAGCAGTGTGAAGACATACATACATATGTTTGTAGGTAAATAGGTAGGTACGAACGAGGAGTAGTAATATGATGCTGTCCATGTTTTGGCGTCTTTGTATTTAGGTCTCGTTCGACCATGTCTATATGTAACTACAATGTAGTTACTATATATACAATATGTTGCTCGCACACAACGAGATCAACAAGTTGTTGTTGCTGGCTTGCTTGCTTGGCTATATGGTCCACTTACATACTTTGTACACAACACAACCAAAGAATGCGTTTCTATATTTAACGTGGCTATTTACAAAAATTACTTCAATGCAAAAAAAAAATAAAAAATACCGGCCGTTGTACGGATTTCAAAGAAATTTTGTAAATATTTATTGCTTATTGTTGTTGTTATTGCTGCACTTGTTGCTGCTGCTGGTGGTGGTGGTGTTTTGGACAACAATGTGTTGATTCGGTTACAGTTGTTATTGAGTGTATCATCTTCATCATCATCATCATCATAACAACAACAACAACAACAAGGCAGCAGCAAAAAAGAAGGGGCCTGTTCCATGCAGCTATGGGTAATTAAAAAGCAATCGAAAAATTAAATAATTTTTTTTTTATTGGTTGACTGGTTGGTTCTCTGGCATCCTATCCAAAGACGATAGTATCACTTAGATCCTAATAGAGCCTATAATATAGACCCATTGGGCGTTTGTGGCATCGCTTCAACCGATGCGTTTAGCTTATGTGGTCCTGGGTTCATAACTAATTCCTTTCCGCGTTTTGGTAGATTCCAACTACAGTTGATTGTGAGTTTGTTTGGAAGTTCGATCCATCCTTCCAGTTGATGTTTTTGCTAAAGTTGTTGAATCTGGCGATGTGCAAAGATGATGGTATCTTTATAAAGGGTCTCACAGGGTATCTAGTTTCTCTCTCTGTATAGGGCTAGGCAGTAACATATAAAGTACAACAAATGATTTTGGGACTAAATTCTGAAAATTGCACGTGAAAATATATAAAAAGTGCTAAAAATCCACCTTGAGCAAACAAATTTGTATGGCCATTAAATTATTAATGCAGCCAACTTGACAAAACGAATGATGTAGAAGTTCTTATTTTTAGGGCTAATTTCACGTGCAATTTTCAGAATAGCGTCCTAAATCAATGAGCTGAGAAATGTTGTGATATGTAGTTCACTGCTGCTATTTCTGCAGAAGAAACACTCGCTTTTCGTTGCGTATCCCAGCATTCTCTTTTCAGGTGCCCCTTAAAACTCGCTGTGTCCAGGTATCAACTCTTCGAGGTGTCAGTCTGGTTAGTTCTCGCGAACGTGAGTTTTGTGGAACTCAGTGCCAGTCTCTGATTAAGAGGGACTTGATCTCATGAATCCGGTAATTAAAAGCCAGGGAAAACGATGAACTCGATCCATTTGCCGGAACTTGCTCTTTTTGCTAGCACATAGTATCAGACTGGGGAGCCATATAGAGGTATTGGTGGTATAATAGCGTTGCGTTTGAGTCCATAAGTTTTCTCAAAACTGGTCGTGGCATGATGGTAAGAACACGCGACTACCTTGCGGGAGATAGTGGGTCGATTCCCGGCTCCAGTCATCTACATTTTTCTTTTATCGCCGGTCCACTCGATGTTGTCGACAGCAACTTCGCAGCATAGTGTCGATTCAATCGCAGCATGTCTAGTAAAAGCTTCTCGAACCGTGAATCTAAAAATAGAAAGCAATAGAAATTCACAACAACGAGCGCAGCTTTCCCATAAATCAACATTTTTCAGCTCATTGATTTGGGACTCAATGCTGAGAAATGCAAGTGAAAGTAGCCACAAAAAAAAAGAAGTTTTGCATCATTTGTTTTGTCAAGTTACATGCCTTAATAATTTAATATCGATTTGAAGTTAGTAAGTATCGTATAGGGGAATTTTTCACGAGTTATATTTGACATAACTCGAGAACCACTAGTCCGATTTAGCTGAAACATATTTAAAAAAAAATTAAGAATTTCAATTCCTTTAATCTGTTTATATAAAGTTTCTTTACATAAGCAACAGTTTCACTTTTCTATTCATCAAATGATTTTGAACTGGGTTTATTTTGTAGCAGCTACAATAAAACTGTTGTACTCCGTGGCGTATGATTTACGTGGAATATTACGTATACTAATCATACGACTCTATATAATAATATAACAAAAGAGGCTAAAATGTGACAAATTCCCCTATAAGATACTTACTAACTTCAAATCGATATTAAATTATTATGGCATGGAACTTGACAAAACGAATTATGCAGAACTCTTTCTTTTTGGGGCTACTTTCACGTGAAGTTCTCAGAATTGAGTCCCAAAATCATGTGTTATACTGTGTTAGTATAAGACGCCGCAGAAGTCTGAAATCCTTGATCTTATACTAAGGCTTTGATCCTCGGAGAAGATACCGTAGCTGACCGTATCATCCTGCTTAGACCTATCAGTAAAGATTTTTGATGGTTCATACATAGCATTTTTGTTCTCTGGCTACTCCTTTCTGGAGGGCGTTCTGGTTTCATAGAGGATCCGGTATTTAGGAGACAGAGGCAACATTGAAGACGATCTATTAGTCGGAACTTGTTAATTTTTTTGAGCGCATACCATCAGACTGTTACTTTGGGCTCGGATTCACAATTTTTTTTCAATAGCTGTCCTGCTTGTGTATAATGTTATGGGAGCCTTGTTGGATCTGCTTTCTAAGTTTCCTCTACAGTTAAGCTTCCTGACCAAAATTATGCCTAGGTAGTTTTCTGTTTCGGAGAAATTAAGTTGTTTTTTTTTGCCCAGATGGATATTGGATATGGTGGGACATTAGATTTGCCCAGGGTTTGAATTAAGTCCCTTGCTGGTGCACCAGTCTGATAGGATATTGATATTGATATTGATATTGATATTGATATTGATATTGATATTGATATTGATATTGATATTGATATTGATATTGATATTGATATTGATATTGATATTGATATTGATATTGATATTGATATTGATATTGATATTGATATTGATATTGATATTGATATTGATATTGATATTGATATTGATATTGATATTGATATTGATATTGATATTGATATTGATATTGATATTGATATTGATATTGATATTGATATTGATATTGATATTGATATTGATATTGATATTGATATTGATATTGATATTGATATTGATATTGATATTGATATTGATATTGATATTGATATTGATATTGATATTGATATTGATATTGATATTGATATTGATATTGATATTGATATTGATATTGATATTGATATTGATATTGATATTGATATTGATATTGATATTGATATTGATATTGATATTGATATTGATATTGATATTGATATTGATATTGATATTGATATTGATATTGATATTGATATTGATATTGATATTGATATTGATATTGATATTGATATTGATATTGATATTGATATTGATATTGATATTGATATTGATATTGATATTGATATTGATATTGATATTGATATTGATATTGATATTGATATTGCATGCTATGTCGTCCGTATATGCTAATTTATTATGAAAAAGGCCTTTAGATTTTTGTCACCATATTTTAAAAATTAAAAGCTGTTAGCTAACCAAATGTCTATTCTTTCTATCCTATACTCAACATACTTTTAAAACTTTTACCACTTTTCTCCTAGCTTATGCCATATTTTTGCCCACAACTGTGTACAACGTATTGTAGTAAAATTATGGTATTTTTATACGATTGCTCATCACGTCACGTTTGCTTGATACCCCCACTCCGCAGACAACTTTTACGAGCATAACGCTATTAAACGAAATTCAACCTGTTTTGTTTCTTTTTTTTTTGTGAGTGGAAATTTTCCATTGATCGGACAGAGTGGGTTTTAGCTGTTGCTTACTACAAACTACGACGATGATGATGTCGATGGCAATGTTGGCTGTCGATGATGCTGACATGAGCCGGCAATGGTTTTAAGCGCTCAGATGACGGTGATATCGTTTGCTATGACGCTGATGACGATGGCACTCGTGGTTGTTGTTTATGCTATAGTTGCATTTGACACAGTGCGACTGCCCTCTTCACCCGCTTCTTCTAGCATTTTAACTGACCATGGCTGTTTACAACTATTTTGACTTTGACTTTTATTGTCAAAGTTTTATTAATATTATTATTTTGTCTGGCCACTTGGTATGTTATGACGAATTTAAAAATGCGATTTTTGTAAATACATAATATGTACATAAGTAAGTTTTTTTTTTGGTTATTTGCGTAATTTCAATGGTTTTGATGCTTCAGTTATATTTTGGTAATTACTTCCCGTATTCATTGTAGTACATTTGTTTTGAAATATATAGCGGCTAGAGGGTCGGTTGTTAGGGTATATGGTGTATGTTGTCCGTTTGTTTGTTTGATTTAATTTAGCCTCATTTATAAATAATTCAATTAATTTGTTATTAATCATCAGTGAGTATTGTAAAAAGTAAACATGACCATAGCATGTGTAATTAGTATGCTATGGCTATGTTGCTTTGCTATACATACTCGTATGTATGGAAGTATGCATGTATGTATTTATGTGTGCATGCATTTGAAATAACATTTCGATTTAAAATTATTTTCTGAGGCCAAATGCGTAAATTATTTCTGGTTAAATAATGATGAATTAATAATGATAATAACGCAGTACAACACATTATTTTGGGACTCAATTCTGAGAACTGCACGTGAATCTAGCCCCAAAAAGAAGAAGTTATGCATCATTCGTTTTGTCAAGTTACATGCCATAATAATTTAATATCGATTTGAAGTTAGTAAGTATCGTATAGGGAAATTTGTCACGTTTAAGGCTCTTTTGTTTGACATAACTCAAGAACCACTAGCCCGACTTAGCTGAAACAAATTTTAAATAAGAATTAAGAATTACAATTTCTTTAATCTGTTCATGATTTATATGATCAAGTTTTTATTTCTATTATATATTGAAGTTTTTTTCTTCCCTAAAAAGTTATTCAATAATTATTGTTATGATAAAAAAGTACTATAGGTTAATATTATATTTTATTTTTCTTCAGATTTAAGTTCTCTTGATTAATAGGGTGCTCTCGTCCAAAAGCGCAAATTATAATTTACATGTGTTACAAATTGATTTGAATTATATATGCAAAATCATTCGACGATTATAATTTGCAATCGCATTATTGCTAGCGCGTGTTAGAGCTGGCATTTGATTAAAAATCCGCCATAGCGCGACTGCGATGCATTGCATTGCATTGAGTAACCTTGCTGGCTTGTCAAACGTACACACGAACGACCAGTTGCTGTCACGTCTAAAAAAAAAATACACACCTCGCCTCGTTTGGTGAAACATTCACCACCCCCCTCTGGTGTGAGACAGCTCCCTCCACTTTTGTGTCTGCGCACAAGCAGCGTGTGGGCTAATTTGGAGCAGTAGTTCCCCTATAGTTTATTTTTGTTGTTTTTGTTGTAATAAACCGCTGTAAATTGCGATCTAATCGTCAGCGAAAGAAAAAAAACTGCATACAGAGTAGCTGTGTTAGTTGTAGTGCTCGTGTGGCAGTTAGTGTTTTGTGTAGTTGAAAGAGAAAACCGATTAATCGGGTTTCCAAAGTGTCGTGTAGTCTGCCACGGCTTTTGCTAGCAAATTTTGTAAAAAAAAAAAATATTAAAAATTTTTAATGTTAAGGATTTAAAATTGGATTAAACACGAAATTTTAGTAAAATGTAAAGTTTCAGTAAAACCTATTTCGTTTTACCACTAGCACCACCTATGGTAAATTTAGTGTACTGTGTATAATATAGATGGAGTTATGTTTTAGTTTGTAAAAAACAGTAAAATCTTAATTTGTAGGTATTAGAGTAAATTAATGCGACCAACTATATGATGTCTAACCTCATACAAAAAAAAAATTAAGTCGAGGCGGACACCCGCTACTATTAAAGATTATCCAAAGAAAATTTGAGAACACCAATTTGTATACCCTTACCCCACGGGAAGGAGGGTATATATCATTTGACACGACCCAAAAGTGTTACATATAGAAGGAGCCACTTTTGACCCTAGGTTTCTTTGAACCAAATTCGATTCATAACTTTTTAAGTCGTTTGAGCTATGTCCGTCTGTCTGTCTGGCTGTTCGGCTAGTACGCCCGATAACTTTCGGAAGATGCAACTAGATGTTTTTAAATTTTGCACGAGTTGATCGTACCCAAATTCTGTATTTAGTAAAGCTTACGCAAGATAAAGTTATTGAGAACATATCTGGAAGTTTAGCCACGCCCCTTCTGGTACCTCCCATACCCATCTGGTAATATTAGTAATACATCTAACGCGATCTTGCACAAGTTTTGTATTTAGTTAAGCTATAACAGTATAAAGTTTTCGAGAAAAAGATTGGAAGGCTAGCCACGCCCCTTCTGGTACCACCCATAAAAATGTACCACTCCGCCCACTTTAGAAATCGAGTAATATTACCAATATACTAAAAAATTTTATGTTTTATTGAGGGTGAGGGTACATGTAAGTCGGGTTTCCCGACTGAAAATTTCTTTCTAGTTTATTTGACTCGTGCACCCTACCCTGTATGTTTTATTCAGCCTTGTTATTTTATGTCATATCGAAACAAAACTCATACCGTTGTTCTTATCATATGAAACGCTCCGTTTTCCCCTTTAGTCACTTTCGACTTCGAAGTCAATTTTGACTATTGACTTCCTGTATCGCTTTTTCTATATCCATATGAGGCTCATTTCTTATAATGTCCATGAAGACCTGTCCAAAATATGAAATTATATCTTTAGAAGTATTTACTAAAATTCACAAACATTAAAATTATGGAGGTTTAAAAAAATGTTGGTCACCCTACATTAAAAATATATTTTTTTTTGTTAATCCTACATTTCCCAATCATATTTAGTAGAATTATAATGCACTTGCGTTATCCACCATATCAAGAAATTATATGCATAATATTATGAATATAACTACATCACCAACCCTCATATATTAATTATATCCTTCTTCTAACATGATCGAAGACAAGCACAACAACTTACTGAAGTTTTAACGCTATCACATAAATATGAACGAATCTAGAAGCGAACACACAGACACACATTGAGTTTTATAAAACATATGCCAGTACCAAGATAACATTTATATATTAAAACGGTAAATTTTTAACATCTAACATTTTCAAACTGACCATCTAAATTTCAATGAATTTTTCCATATTCGTTTTTTTCTATTAGACAATCAGTACAATCTTCTCATATACTCTAATGTCATTGCATGCCAGAGCACCGCTAAAAACTTGAGATCTATTCGTATATGCATGTGCATTCATATTTACATGTACACACATCCATCCATCATTCTTATGTACTTCAGTGTGATTTGCACAATAAAACGAGTATCACGAGTCTATAAAATATTCAATTGAGTACTTGTACTCAATTCCATTGATTAGAATTTTTTTTGTGAATATTTTTTCTTTAGCTCTTTTTTCTATTGCATTAAGTTCTCTGTGTGCGCTTGTAAATACAAACAAACTAAATCATTTCTAGTGGTTTTTTTTTCATCTATTTTTTTTTCTTTTTTATAATTTCATTTCGTTGTCGAACATTCGATTTGAATACAGCACAACGGAGGAGCTGCACTTTTGCCGCTCATTGTAAGGAACTCTGTTTACATCAAGAGTTTAATGGCAAACATTAACCGGAAATATCTGGTATTTGGTTACATAACTGCTGTACTGGGGATTTAGTTGAGTATTTTCTAATCGTTTGCCATGATGATGTCGTAGAAGATTATTATTCGTTGTATTCGTGGAAATGCAATATGGGTTTGAGAAAACTACGCGTCACCTTAGTTAATCATCTAAACAATGTTGGAAAATCGTTGCTAGAGAGATCTATTTTGATAGGCTTTTAGTTATTTCAAGGTGTGTAATTAATATCAGTGTACAATTAGTGCAATGAGATTATTTTAAATAATGCGGATTAAGCAGAGGGCATAGAACGGAAATTATTAAGTTTGTTAAGGCGACTGTGGATCAAGAATATAATTTGGCAATTTTTCAGTGATCTTTAAGCTAATTGACATGAATGAATAATCATAAGATTATCAAGTGGATTTTCCTTAATATTGTTGTTATTTTACATCATTGATTTAGGACTTAATTCTGAGAACTGCACGCAAAAGTAGCCCAAACGTGTCAAATTCGCCTATACGATACTTACTAACTTCAAATCGATATTAAATTATTATGGCATGTAACTTGACAGAACGATTGATGCAGAACTTCTTCTTTTTGGGGATACTTTCACGTACAGTTCTCAGAATTGAGTCCCAAAATATGTGTTAGATTCCAATAAACTTTTTATGTCTTAGACGAAATTTATTAAAATTTGTAGTTGTCAATAAACATAATAATTTTTTATCTTTTATTTTCAGGTAAGTTCCCTATTGGTATTCACTTAAAGTTGCTAATTCCCATAAATGTGAGTACAAATAATATAAAATATTGTCATGATTTTTAATGCTATCCAGCATAAAACAACAGAAATTAATTTCAAAGAATCACTTTTCAAATATCTGAGGATTTGTGGAAGATGATGATAATGGGACCGGCCGTGCCCTGGTGGTTACAACACGCGTATACCATGCAGGAGATCAGTGGTTCGATTCCCGGCTCCAGTCATCTAAATTTTTTTTTCATTGCCGTCCCCCTTGATGTTGTCGGCAGCAACTTTGCAGTATAGTGTCGACGGTCAATTGGCAAGTCTAGTGAAAGCTTCTCAAACAGTAACGTTCGCTTTCGTCGATAAACAAGTAGGTGCCGTTTGTTGTGAGGCTATAATAGAAAGCGTGTTAATTCACGCGAGAAGCCATCCCTAACCTCATTCATGGGGTCTAAAGTGAAAGGGAAAATTTTAGATTGATAATGAATTTCCAAACATGTTCTTTTCAAAAAACTTTAAACATCAATGATTTTGACTATTTTTATTGTAAGTTGTACTGTTCAAATTATTTTCAATCACCGAAATGTACTTTTGTTGTACCAGAAATTACTTTTGTTGTACAAAAAAGTGCTTTTGTTATAATAGAATATACTTTTTTGTACTTTTGTTTTACCAAAAAATTACTTTTGGTGTACAAAAAAGTACTTTTATTGTACTGGAAATTAATTTTTTGTACAAAATATTACTTTTGTTGTACTGCAAATGTATTTTATAGTACACAAATGTACTTTAATATTACCAGAAAGTACTACTGCTATAACAAAGAGTACATTTACTGTACTAAAATGTATTAAATTGTAACAACACAAACATGTTTTCTATCAAAAAGTACATTTACAACACCAAAAAGTACTTTAGTTGTACATAAAAGTACTTTAGTTGTACCAAAAAGTACTTTAATTGTACCAAAAAATACTTTTGTTATACAAAAAATTATTTTTTTTGGACCAAAGACTAATTTTATCGTACTAAAAAAAATTGCGTTCTACGAAAAATAACTAATGCCCCAAAAGTACATTTAGTGTTGAATTAATTTTTATTTACCGAAAACCAAATTCAGTTTACAATAAGTACATTTCCTGCACACAATTTTACTGTACTAAAATATATTAAATTGTAACAACGCAAACATGTTTTCTATTAAAAAGTACATTTAAAATGCCAAAAAGTACTTTAATTGTATCAAAAAATACTTTTATTATACCAAAAATAATTTTTTTGGACCAAAGACTAATTTTATCGTACTAAAGAAAATTGTCTTCTACGAAAAATAACTTTTAATGCCACAAAAGTTATTTTATTGTTAAATTACTTTTTATTTACCGAAAACCAAATTCAGTTTACAAAAAGTACCTTTCCTGCACAAAAGTATTCCCATTGTATACAAGAACATACAAAGTTTTGAATGTACACAAATGTAGTTTTATTGTACCAAAAATAATTTTTATCTTATCAAGTAGTACTGTTAATGTAGCAAAACAACTTTTATTGTACAAAAAAAATACTTTTTTCCATTATAAATTCATTTATACAAAGTTCTTAAAAGTACCAAAAAGTACTCGTTTTGTACCGAAGGCAATATTAGCTTACAAAGTAGTACTTTTATTGAACCAAAAAGTACTTTTGGTAAACAAAAAGGTACATAGTTATTAAATATCAAAGTAATTTAATGTAGTAAAAAGTACTTTTATTGTATCAAAAAGTACTCTTATCGTATCAAAAAGTACTTTTATCGTATCAAAAAGTACTCTTATCGTACCTAAAAGTACTTTTATCTTTCGTTTTTTGTATAAAAAGTACTTTTATTGAACCAAAAAGTACTTTTATTAAACCAAAAAGTACATGCAATAATATTTAATGTACCAGAAAGTACTTTTATTGTATCAAAAAGTTATTTTTTCATACCAAAAAGTACTTTTATTGTACCAAAGATTTTTTTTTAATGCCTTTAAAGTATTTTTATATTACCAAAAAAATACTAATAATACACAAAAACTACTTTTTTTACATAAAAAAGTACTTTCTATGAATTATAAAATTGAAAACAAAATTCATACATAGACCAAAAAGTACTTTTATCGTACCACTTAGCAATCTTATCGTACAATAATCACTCTAAATTTACAAGGAAGTACTTTTATTGAACCACAAAGTACTTTTATTAAACCAAGAACTACATAAGAGTTATTTTATGTACCAAAAAGTACTTTTATCTTATTTAGTATTACTTTAAATAAAAAAAGAGAATTTTATTGTATTAATAAGTAATTTTTATGGTTCACAATTCATTCATACAAAGTTCATAAATTTACCAAAAAGTATTTTATCGTACTACTAACTACTTATCGTGCCAAAAGCACTTTTACTTTACAAAGAGGTACTTTTTTTTAACCTAAAAGTATTTTTATTAAAGCAAAAAGTACAAACACAGTTATTTAATGTACCAGAAAGTACTTCTATTGTATCAAAAAGTAACCTTATCGTACCAAAAAGTACTTTTATCTTATCAAATAGTACTTTGAATATTCCAAAACTACGTTTATTGTATAAAAAAGTACTTTTATCGTACCAAGAAGTACCTTTAAACTAAAAAGTACATACAAAGTTATTTAATGTACCATTAGGTACTTAACTTTTGATATAACAAAAAGTACATTTATTGTACCTGAAAGTACTCTTATCGTAACAATAATACTTTTTATGTCTTAAAAGTATTTTGATTTCACTACACTTAGGGTACGAAAAGTACTTTTTATTTATCGAAAACAACTTCTATTGTATAAGAAATGCACCAAAAGTATTTTTATTGTTCTATAATGTACCAAAAAGTACTTTTATCGCACCAAAGAGTATGTTTATGTCCTAAAAGTACAATATGCAAATTTTTTTAACCGAAAAGTACTTTTTATTTACCAAAAACTACTTTTATTGTATACAAAATATCTTTATTTCATATAATGATGATTTTTATTGCACAAGTAAGTACATACAAAGTTCTTTAATGTTCCAAAAATTACTTGCATTATACCAAAAGTACTTTTCATATATCAAGATATACTTTAAATGTACTAAAATAATTTTCTGCGTACGAAATTTACTTTTTTGTACCAAAAAGTACGTTTATTAAACCAAAATGTACTTGTAATGTTCCATAACGAACTTTAATTGTACCAAAGAGTATTATTATAGTACCAAAAGGTATCTTATTGTACTAAAAAGTACTTTAAGGGTAGAAAAAAGAGCTTTTAGTATAGCAAATAGTACTTTTATTGCATCAAAAAGTACTTCCTTGTAACGTGAGTACTTTTATTTTACGCAAAAATAACTTCTATTGTACTAAAAAGTACCTTTAGTGCACAAAAAAGTACTTTTAAAGTACAAAAAATAATTTTTATTGAGTTCAAAAGTACTTTTATTGTAACATAAGTACTTTTGTTATACAATAAACTAATTTAAATAAACCAAAAAGACTTTTATTATAATAAAAAGTACTTTTATTGTATCATCACAACTACTTTTTATACCCTCACCCTATGCGATGAGCGATGAGTAGCATATATGATATTGAGTATTAGCATATATAAGTGCCAACAATGTTGGTCACTCTCGTCGAAAGTGAATTTATGTCCTTTGTATCACACCACAGCTCCATGGAAGCAGATTCGAGTTAAATCGGATATACGGTGTGAGATCGAAAAAATCTTAACACACGTTTTGCCTCTTAACTTCTTTCGGAAGCAATATTTAAATTTTTTTGATATAGTTATCTTTGCAAAATATCTCAATTATTACTTTTAATGCTAACCATCTAGATTTGTTGGGAGTTTGTTTAAAATAAGTAAAGAAAATGAAGTATCTATTAAAATTATTAGAAATTTTCAAAAAATCCAAATTGGACCTACAAAAGATTGGTCAAAGAATTAAAGCTCTGCCGTCAAACTGTTTCCAATGTTATTAAACAGTATCAGGAGAATTTGACCATTTATAGGAAATCAGGTTCGGGAAGAAAAAAAGATCCACACGATATTGGGAAGGCAAATAAATTGAAAATATTTATATTCAAAAGAGCACCAAATACATCTGGTAGAAAAGTAACCCGGTTAGCTCAGTGTTCTGACTTTTTGGTGCGAAAAGTAAAAGCCAATGCATGCTTGAAAACTTATAAAGTCCAAAAAGTTCCAGACAGTAATGCTGCAAAAAATTAAAAATCCAAAAATAGGGCACGGAATTTAAAATCGAATTTCATACAAAAATACTCGTACTCATGTTGTATAATGGATGACGAAACGTAGGTACTGGCACATTTTTCGCAGCTTCCGGGTCAAAATTTGTATGTTGCTAATGTTTGAGGAAATGTCGAAGATAAGTTTAGGATGCAATTGCAGACAACATTTCCTAAAAATATTCCTGGTATGGCAAACTTACAGTGTGCTCTATAAATACCAAAATATACATCAAAGAATGTTTGCAAAAAAAGCTTTTTCCTCTCATAAGTGAGCACAATGTGTCCAAATATTTTTGGCCCGACTTGGCAACATGTCACTACGGTAAGAAAGCTCTGATGTGGTACCAAAGCAGTAACATAGTTTTTGTGCCAAGAGAGGCCAGTCCTCCAAATTGTCCGGAGCTTAGACCAGTAAAGAGATATTGGGCTCTTGTGAAAAGAGAATTGAAAAGCACAAAAAAACTTTCCCAAAATATCGAATTTTTCAAAAAGAGATGAGCAAACTGTTTCATACAGGTGACTGAAGGAACTATAAAATCTCCAATGGAAGGGTTTCCAAAAAAGGTCCATCATGAGGTCATAAGTAGTTGTTACAACTATAAAAATTATATTTTTATAATATCAACAAAATAAAAGAAAAAACAAAACTCTAAGATCAACCGTTTCCATATTATTGAATTTTATATCGTCCCCTTAATATAACAATAGTGTATGTGCTCATACACCATTATTTTTTTATGCATATTTAGAATCTCCATCGTTGATTCTATGTCTGGTCAAAATTTCGTCAAAATCTACTTCCACAAAGTGCGTCAAAAGGTCATCGGAAAAAATAGTGTATAATTTCTTCTTCGAAAATTTCATAGACATCCGATTTGACAAAAACTTTAAACTCGATTTTCTCAAAACACCAAAAAAATTATACACTATTATTTTATTAAGGGGACGATATATGTTAAGATTTTTTCGATCTCACTCCTTATATCATTTGTTACAACAAAAAGTGTAACGCATTAAAGGAGACAAGTTAGACCCCAAGTATCTTAAGACCAAATTAGTTTCAGAAGATTTTAAGACAATTGAGCTATGTCCGTCGGTCTGTCTGGCTGGCTGGTGGACATGATAACTCGAGTCAATCTTCACGTCTGAAACGTGACAAATTCCCCTTAACGATACTTACTAACTTCAAATCGTTATTAAATAATTATGGCATGTAACATGGCAAAACGAATGATGCAGAACTTTTTCTTTTTGGGGCTACTTTCACGTGCAGTTCTCAGAATTGAGTACCAAAATCATGTGTTGTACTGTGTTATTATCATAATTTTGTTGCTATAAGGTAACACTGATCAGTTAGTTGGTGACGTTTATCATACGTATGAGCTACGTAGGCATCTATAACATCAAGTATACGTTGTAAGAATCCTGGATTTCAATTCAATTCATTTGAAAAAATGATGCTGTGGAACAATGTACACTTTAAACGTGTACACTTGAATCCAAAATTCGAAAGTACAGCAGCACTTAAAACATGTAAATAAATAAATATATTTTTTTTACGTTAACATGTCGCTCTTTTGTTTGTAAACAAGTTTACTGTTGGCTATCTTGCACTATTTATGCCCCCTACAACTGTCAATAACAACAAACAATAAAAAATAATACATAATAACCACAACAACGATAATCGTTTGTAGTAAACTAATATTACTACGTAACAATGCTAGTACCCGTCAGAATACGACGCACTTTCATGCAAGTGTTGTAATAAAACGTAATTAATTTCAAAGAGATTGCAGCCTAACAGTCAGCAAACAAACAAAAACATAATAAAATCTGTAGCAAAACAACAAAAAAAAAACAACAACACACTATAAAAATATTTACTAAAACCTGAGAAAATGCGCAGTAGAACACAACCTAGAGAGTGTGACAACAACAACAACAACAACTAATGCAGCAACAATTAAACAGCAACTTATAGTTTGACTAAATTGAACATTGACAATCATTTAACGAACGATCGTATGACCACAAAATCGGAACGACAGCGATTAATGTCTGTCCCATGTGAGCGTTTCAAGGGGCCAATAATTTAAGGGGCTCGACTCGCCGGACTAAATGCAGAAAAACACGCACACACATACAACCTAAACAATAGCACTCACACTTGCATAAATAAAGTACTATAGTTGTAGTAGTAGAGCTTGTGGTGGTCGTAATCACTTGTTACAACTTAACGTTTCCGCATTGCCACCGTATCAAATACTATATAAGCAACAGCATGTGTGAAGGTGCTTTGTGTGTTGTTTGTTTAACACGACTACACACAATACAATGACAATTACATGAGTTTACATTATTGTACAGATGAGTGTTATCATGTGACTAACATGCACAAATCTCTAGTCATAAACACATGCACACACACACACACACACGTTGCAATGCAACCACCAAAAAGGGGGTGTGTACGAGTACATCATGCCAAGGTTAGCAAACAATCTGAGAGTGTGCTGCTGCCACTTACACGAACATGTTGTATAGTTTACAACAGTGTACACTTGAAATTGTGTGTCGACTTAGATTTACATTGGATTTAGGTGGTTCGACCAAAGTCAACTGTTATTATTATGAGTTGTTTTTGTATTGCATACTATAATGGAGGCTAAATTTTAGCGCCACTCTTGAGTGTTGACAGCATTTGTTGGCAGCAATAGTTGCCTTTGTTTTGAAATTCAGTTTCATCGTTATAAATATAACGAAATGAATCAGAACATGCAGCCTCTCGTTGTTGTACATAACTTATTCTAGAAATGCACAGCAAGTAAATGTAAGAAACGTAAGCAAAATTTAAAAGATTTTATAGTAATGACATCAACCGACGCCATTGCTGTGCCAAAGGTATGAGGTAGGTATCTAATAACAGAGTACAGATGATCTTTCAACTGGAAGCGGTTGTTACTGGGGTCCGAGGTATTAGGTATCTAACTTTGGATAATGAATTCAATGTGGTCATTTGAATGTTTGATATTACACAGTGCAACACATGGGACTAAGAACTGAGAACTGCACGTGAACGAAGCCCCAAAAAGAAGAAGTTGTGCATAATTCGCTTTGGCAAGTTACATGCCATAATAATTTAAAATCGATTTGAAGTTAGTAAGTATTGTATAGGGGAATTTGTCACGTTTTATGCTCTTTTGTTACATTATTATATGGTGGCGTACGATTATCATAAGTAATATTCCTCGTAAATCATACGCCATGGAGAACAACAGTTATATTGTAACTGCAATAAAATAAACGCAGTTCAAAATCATTTGATGAACAGAAAAGTGAAACTGTTGCTTATGTAGCAAAACGTTATATGAAAAGATTAAAGGAATTGTAATTCTTAATTTTTTAAATTTGTTTCTGCTAAATCGCACTAGTGGTTCTCACGTTATTTTAAACAAAAGAGCCTACAACGTGACAAATTCACCCATACGATACTTACTAACTTCAAATCGATATTAAATTATTGTGGCATGTAACTTGACAAAACGAATGATGCAGAACTCTTTCATTTTGGGGCTACTTTCACGTACAGTTCTCAGTTCCAAATCAATGAGCTGAAAATGTTGTACTGTGTTACAATGCAAATAACCCTATTTTTGCCTATATAAGTTATTTAATTACGAATGCTTTTAGATGTTATAACGCAGTGGAACTTTTTCGGAAGGTCATTGTCAGGTCACAGTGGCAATATACATATTTCCTCAAGGCTCTTATAGAATGCATTTTCCTTCCTTACCTTTGTCTTCTGTCGGTGACTAGGGTGATCGCAACATTCGATGTTGGTGTTTTTGTCGGTGCCATCCTCCAAAAATGATACGTTTTTGCAGATGTTAGGATAGCCAAAGTTTGAGCACGATTGGAGTATGTTAACCTTTACCGCTGGGGTTAAGGTTAAGCTCATGTAACGACATTTGAAGGACATGACGCAAGAACGACTAGTCCAATTTTGCTGAAACAAAAATCCGAAATTCAAGAAATTCCTTTAATCGAGCGGAATGTTGTGTCAGTTGTTATAAATAAATCGGTAAATGGGTAACTTAAACTTAATTTCCCTTTGCACCCCATGAATGAGGTATGGGATAGCTTCTCGCGTTGTTGTGCATTAACCGGCTTTCTATTCTTAAATTCACAACTAACGGCACCTACTTGGTTATCGACGAACGCGAACGTCACTGTTTGAGAAGCTCTTACTAGACACGCCGATTGACTCGACACTTATACTGCAAACTTGTCAACTTGTTGTTGACATTGGAGAGGTGCCGACAATGAAAGAACAATTTTTTTAAGATGACTGAAGCCATGTTTGAACCTGCGATCTCCCGCATGGTAGTCGCGTGTTCTAACCACTATGCCACGGCCGGTCCCAAAAATGGGTAAACTTTGATCAAAATCGGATGACTTTAAGATATGCCCCAAAGAGTTCAAATGTCAAATCTATATACATGCAAACGTGTTTTACTTTGTTTACATATTTTAGTACCGTATAGACCCGAAAATGACGACCAATCTTTTTAAAATTTTCTCAGAATATAACTGGGATGACGGTGGCGAAAATAGGGTACTTTCATTTGTGATATATTAAGTGGAAGTGGAATAGCCAATTGGAACCTATTATTGAAACTACAATATCTGGAGGACTGTTGCTACAGTAACCTTGAAAAATGTGTGGATGCATTTGGCAACAAGGTTCCTGATCAATCCAAAAATAGGCGAGATCGGATCAGTAGGCGTGGTATAAAACTTGAAACTTTATAAGGCTGTATCTCATTAACTATAAGAAGTGTAAAGCTAATATTTGGTATGTGTTGTTGGTACAGGTATGAGTAACAGCTTGGGTGGAAATGGGCTGTGCCACGCCCATTTAAAATGAAACCGTTATAACAGCCACAAAAATAATTTGATCTCCTGAAATTTTCACAGTATTGTAGAAATATAACCAGGCTATTTTGAACCATGTTGGCAAAAAGGGGGCGAGACGCCACACAGTGCGATCACTTCATACATTTTTGTGCAAAACCTATAAGGAGTGATCCGAGATCATTCAAATTTGGCACCAAACAATATATATTGACTAAATTAAGAAAAAACTAAAAATTCATCAAATTTTGCCATGCCCACCGCCCATCGTTCTCTCGAAGAGCAAAGATCCAGCTCTACCAGACTCTGATCCTACCTGTCTTGCCCTACAGCGCAGAATCCTGGGCAATGACACAAGCGGATCAATCTATTCTGGGAGTATTCGAGAGAGAAATACTACGCAAAATATTTTAACCCATCATCGTTAACGGCGAGTATCGTCATGAGCTGTATGAACTGTACACCGGCATCGACGTAGTCGGCTCGAGTCTTCGGCAATAAACTCGATGGGCGGCGCAGGAGGGGCGATCAAAACTCCGATGGAAGCGGTGATCAAAGTACTTATTCGTGCATTAAATGTATTTTGTGGTAAAATTTGTTTCTTTTTAGTACAATACATTGTAATATTTGGTACAGTAAATGTACTTTTTAGTACAATAAACTGTACTTTTACGTACAACAAATATATTTTTTGATATAATAAATTGTACTTTTTGGTAACGAATATTATCTGTATACCAAATATCATCGCTCTAGGGCTAAAACACAGTTAAGCTACGCTCTCTTTGCCGCTGATTCAGAATAACAATTTCGTCAGCAAATTTGAACATGAAGTGTTGAGTATTAACTGTGTATCAAATTGTATCTCTCTAGGACTAAAATACAGTTTTGATACCCCCTTTCCCCCAATGATCGAAAATTTAAATTTCGTTCGCATATTCATATTCGTGTTGCCGAGTACTATCTGTGTATCAAATTGTATCGCCCTAGATCTACAAATATGTGTTGCCACGCCCACTCCGCCCACTGGTCCAAAATTAAAATATCGTCCGTATATTCATATTCATGTTGCCGAGAACTATCTGTGTATGAAATTTTATCTCCTTAGCTCTAAAAATATGTTTTTCCACGTCCACTCCGCCCACCGGCCCAAAATTAAAATTTCGTCCGCATATTCATATTTGTGTTGCCGAGTACAATCTGTGTATCAAATTTTATCTCCCTAGCTCAAAAAATATGTGTTGCCACGCCCACTCCGCCCACCGGTCCAAAATTAAAATTTCGAAAAAAATATGTTTTTCCACGCCCACTTCGCCCACTGGTCCAAAGTTAAAATTTCGTTCGCATATTCATATTTGTGTTGCCGAGTACAATCTGTGTATCAAATTTTATCTTCCTAGATCTACAAATATGTGTTGGAACGCCCACTCCGCCCACTGGGTCAAAATTAAATATTCGTCCGCATATTCATATCTGTGTTGCCGAGTACTATCTGTGTATCAAATTTTATCTCCCTAGCTCAAAAAAAAGTTTTGCCACGCCTAAACCGCCCATAGGGTCTAAAAATAAAAAAAATTATAGCCTACGGTAATTTCCATGTAGTACACTGTCTTCCAAATTTCATTGAAATCGGTTCAACCACTTAGGCGTGATTGAGCCACAAACAAACAAACAGACAAACATTCACATTTATAATATTAATAGGAAGGATTTTTATCTTAGCAACTTTGTAGGGACTTTATTTAAATTTTTCAAAAACAAAATACAATATTTCTGAAAACTGTAAAAGCACATTTCATATTTAAACATTTTCTCTACAAAACAGCATCATAAGATTTTTGAAATTCAGTGATCAAAAAATAGGTTATTTGACACCTAAATTCCACAGTGCGATGGTGCAATTATGGTAGCACGGAAACCAAGCTTATTAAATTAATCTTTTTTTTTTTAAATATGCAGATGACCTTACTTAGTTCCTATTTAAAATTCAGCAATGCTTGATATAAATATAACAAAAAAAAATTATGTTGTAGTGACTGACGATAATTGTCTACTGCTTTAAAGTCGTAATTGATGTCTAATACTTCAACTAAACTTTCAACCAAGGACTTTTTGATCCAGTCTCCATTCTAAACTATAGAGTATGCCATTTTATTGAGCACATGTGTATCTCTGACAATCATAAAACTGAATTGAATGGAATTTTTTGTTTAATTTCATATGTGGCGGCACTAGTGTTTTACGTCAATTTTTTTTTATCAACTAGAGTTTTGTTTACTATTTTTTTTTTATTACCGTCGCATACTGTTACTATTTGCTTGCGTTAGTTGGTTCTATGTTTTGTTTTGCTTTA
Organism: Muscina levida; assembly: GCA_964034835.1. Lineage (NCBI taxonomy): Eukaryota > Metazoa > Arthropoda > Insecta > Diptera > Muscidae > Muscina > Muscina levida. Next base: position 156,623,792 of record OZ035880.1, read on the forward strand.
TATTTCTTACTGACTGTTTTTATTTGTAGTTTTTTTTTGCAAATATTATATAGACGGTAATTCTTTCGTCAGTCTCTGTGGTTTCCATTCATAGTCATAAAATCCATTTAGTAGTTATAGATAGATTTAAGAACGACGCTAGAGCAAATTGTGCCACGATGGACGAGCACAGTCATCGTGTAGTCTTACTACAATCATAAATTTATTGGGGAAGGTCAGTCGTGGAAGTCGCCGTCGTCGTAGCTCGTCATTTTACGTCCTCTTCCATGCGCTAATAGAGGAAAAACGATGTGGGTTTCCACATGAGACTAGTGTAAGCTTGAAAATATCTTAGGTGTTATAGTAATAAGGTGATTATTTTTTTTTTCTTTTTTAAGAAAATTCTAATTATACTTTTAAGTTCAAACCAATAATAAAGTTTTAATAACAACTTGTCTAATAAATAACTTGCGTCATTTACCTAAGATATTGTTTGCAACATCTATCCACCTCAGCTACTACGTAATTTAACTTCATTGATTGCCGTCATTCTGTGAGTATCTAATGACGTTTTTCTTTTGCCAGTTTCCCTGTCTGAAACTATTCGCGTCGCAATAATTTTATTATCAATTATATTTATGTTAAAGTGTCTAAAGTGTGTTGCTTCAAATTGTGATATATTAACCCTTAGTGCTCAGCGGAGGGAGGGTAAGAAGGGGGAGCCAGCCAGTTTGAAATGACAAAACCATGGTTTTTAATTTCTATATTCAAATTGTCGTGATAGTTGAGTTCAATTAATTATTATTGTTTAGTAATTATGCAAATATGGTATAACGTTTATGTGGTTGTTATTATTATTGTTGTTGTTGTTGTGGTTAGTGTTGTTCTTTTATTGTATTGCTAAATAAGTTGAACTTTAAACGGGTTTGTATAAATTACAGGTGCAGTTTTAGAAATAATTGAAATATGTTCAAATTATACATGGATTTGTATAAAGTGCATCATTATTAGTTAAATGGCAATATTGAAGGTAATAAATTCATCGACAATGAATATGGATTAAATAGAGTGGACAGTAAATTGAATATGTTTCATGTCTCATTAATAACTGTCATTGCTCAAAGTATTGCAATCAGTTAGCTTTAATGTATTCTTGCAACATTTCATATAATAGAAATTCTAATAACAAGTATTTAAAATTGATCCTCTTGATCAAATCCTTAATCCTATTTGTTACCACCCACTTAAATTAAAAGTATAATGTCGCAACTTATGAAAAAAACTGAGACTTTTAAAATTAAGTATAAAACACCAATTTGAATGCGGATTCATAGTCGACATGAGACTTAGATGTCTGATCTAGATCAAGACGAAAAATTTTTACATCACGCTGATTTGGGTACACTAGGGTGGTCGATGTTCGATTTTTGTCGGTGCCACCCGCTAAAAATTATAAGTTTTTGCAGATTTTTGGAGAACGATTGGAGTTTGGTAACTCGTGCCGCTTCCAGCACAAAGATATCCACAAGGCAACTTGGCTATCCCCCGATCAAAACACCAAAACTCAAATTGATCATGTGGTTATTGATGGCAGGCATGCATCTAGTGTCATGGACGTGCGTGTGATCCGTGGTGCTAATATTGACTCGGATCATTACCTGGTTGCAGCCAAGGTGCGCACAAGATTGAGCAGAGCGAAAAACGCACTTAACCAAACACAAAGAAAGCTGGACATCGCGAAGCTGCAAACCCCAGAGATAGCTACTGTCTACTCCAACCAGTTCTCTCAACTTTTACGACACAACGCCTCTACTTCTGACGTTCCCGATACACAGTAGCAGCATATTGCTTATACCATGCAAATCACCGCAAAAACCTTGCTAGGATATGAAAAATGGGGCTCAGACGTATCTTGGTACAATGAAGAATGTCGCATAGCGTCTGAGGAACTGAGCTGCTTATAGAGCAACGCTACAGCCAATTATAACCCGTGCTGTTAGGGAACGTCACAAGGAGAAATTAAAACAGGCGAGACAGCTATTTAGGCGAAAAAAAACGTCAGATGAAGGAACGGGAGAACGAGGATATAGAGCGATACAGGGATACAGGGAGGTGAGCCCGAAAATTTGTAATGGCTTCCCCTCCTGTAAGGACAAGGATGGAAATCTGGTCACAAATACGCAGATTGTGCTGCACAAATGGAGAGAATACTTCCAGCAACTGCTGGCTCCAGAGGGCAGCGCACGTGAAGTTATCACGCCAATTGTCGACGATGGCTTAGATTGCCAACCACCAAGTCAAGCCGAAATAAGAAGAGCAATATCGCCGCTGAAAAACAACAAAGCAGCCGGTGTCAACGGTCTGCCGGCAGAGCTCTTCAAGTCCGGTGGCGAGGAGCTGATAACGAGAACGGTTTGGCTTCAAGAGTGCATGCCCGACGATTGGAATGTAAGCGTAATATGTCCTGTGCTGAAAACAGGTGATCCAAGTGTGTGCTCCAACTACCGCGGGATCAGCCTTTTACCCATCGCATATAAGGTCCTGTCGAGTGTGCTATGTAAAAGACTAAAACCAGCGTTATCCAACCAGATCGGGCCTTATTAGTGTGGCTTTAGACCTGGAAAATCAACAACTGACCAGATTTTCACACTTCTGACAATCCTAGAAAAGACCCAAGACAAACAAATCGACACGTTCCATCTTTTCGTCGACTATAAAGCTGCCTTCGACAGCCCGATACGGCAGAAATTACTCGAAGCCATGGCTGAGTTTGGTATTCCCGCGAAGCTGATACGCCTTTGCGGAATGACGCTGATTGACACGAAGTCTTCAGTGAAGATTGGCCACTACCTTACGAAGCCATTCTGTACCAGACTAGGCCTAAAACAAGGCGACGGCCTATCGTGTGATTTCTTCAACAATGTGATGGAGATGATAATGAGACAAGCTGCAGTAAACACGAGTGGCACGATTTCAACAAAAGACATATGCTACTCGCGTACACCGATGACGTAGACATCATCGATCGAAAACCGCGGGATGTTACTGCAGCCTTCTCAGGTATTCAGAAGGAATCAGCGAAAATGGGTCTAACGGTGAACGAGGACAAAACGAAGTTATAAGTTTCAACGAACAAAGAATCTTGGGACCGGCCGTGGCACGCGACTACCATGCGGGAGATCGCAGGTTCAAACTTGGCTCCAGTCATCTTTGAAAAAAAAAATTGTTCTTTCATTGTCGGCTCCCCTTGAATGTTGTTGACAGCAACTTCGCAGTATTAAGTGTCGAGTCAATCGGCGTGTGTAGTAAGAGCTTCTCAAACAGTCACGTTCGCATTCGTCGATAAACAAGTAGGTGCCGTCAGTTGTGAATCTAAAAATAGGAAGCGTGTTAATTCACAACAATGCGAGAAGCTATCCCATACCTCATTCATGGGGTGCAAAGGGGAATTAAGTTAAACACAAAGAATCTACTCATTTGGGAAACTGCGTGAACGTTGACTACGGACTAAGCAATGACGATTCAAGCGAATCAATGGCAGAGCCCTCTCTCGACGAACAAAACTCTAGCTGTACCTGATACTGGTCCACCTGTCTTAATGTATGGTTCAGAATACTGGGTTATGACACAAGCGGATGAATCGTTTCTGGCAGTATTCAAGAGAATACCGAAAAGTCTTCGACACTGAACTCGATGGACGGCGCAGAAGAGGACGACCAAAACTACGTTGGAAAGACCCGGTTACTGAGAACCTTACAGAACTTGGTGTGACTAACTGGAGAAGAAGCGCAGAAAATCGAGGCGCTCATAATATTTTTCTACGTGCGGTATATAATTCACTGAGATTGCAAAAAAGTAACAGCTAAGTAAGTAAGTAACCCGTGCCGCTTTGGGCTTAAAGTTTTTAAGCTACTACAGCTACATTTGGGGGTCATAAATCCAGAGCGACTAGTGCAATTTTCATAAAACAAAAATCCGAAATTTAAGAATGAAAACTCCTTTAACCTGTTCATATATTATTTCTCTGCATAATCAAAAATTTCGTACACAATTGTGCATTAGGGTGTTTGCAAGTTATATGGAAAAAAAACTTCCTGAATTTTGTCGGTGCCAGCCCCCAAAAATGTTAAATCTTTGCAGATTTGAGGATAGCCAAAGTTTGAGCACGATTAGAGTATGTTAACCCGTGCCGCATAGGGCTTAAAGCTTTTAAGCTCCTACAGCTACTTTGGGTGGGCATAATTCAGCGGGCTGGGGGCTTAAAGTTTTAAAGGTCCTGTAGCCATTTTAGGCGTCGTCAGAACCCACTCCTGGCCATTTGAAAAACATTAAAAAAAATCATCAAAATCTGTTAACAACTAGCAGAGTTCTGCGATCAGCAAGAAGTCACTTTCGAGTCGCTGTATGAGAGCGTCGTTTCAAAAATTTAATTGTTCATAAAAAAATTTAAATGAGCTGATCTAGAAAAACTGTGAGATACGTATATTTTTCTGTGAGCTATATTTTTAGAATCTGGTCAGTTTGATTATGGATGAAAAATCGTGTCGTACAGTGATATACAGGGAAACAGGAAATATGCAAAAGCATGTTTTTTTAGAACGAAATATTAACAAGTGGGTAAGGTATTTACATGTTTCATGGTAGTACAAGTGTTTTGAGACCTATTTGTTAGAGCATATTTTGGCATATTTAAATCATAAAATCATATTTCGTCATATATTGGTTTAAGAGCATATTATAGCAAAAACGTATTTTTTTAAGCATATGTCATATTTTTTAGGGCATATTTTTTTACGGATGCAGCGCCATGCATGGTAAAGGCTGCAAAAGTTATAGTGTTTTTTTTTCGAAAGTGACGTGTGTAACATGTATTGCTCATGGTCTCCATCGGTTGTGTGAATGTATTAGAAATTTATATGAAAACGTAAATAAAGCTGTTGCTAATATCAAGAAGGTATTTTAAAAAGCTCCATGTAGACTGAAACTTTTTAAACAAAATTTTCAAACCTTGCATTACCTCCACGTTAGAGTACATGGCTGGAAGCAGTTAATTACTATGTCCACAAATATGAAGACATTTTAAAGGTCATACGCATTAAACGATGATAAGAATTTAATAAAATTACAACAAAAAAACGTTGGATTGGAAGTGATGAAAAGTATTTGTATTTAATTGTGTGGATCTGCACCAATATTAACAACAAAATATGCACCAATATTAACAACAAAATATAACTATGTAAAGGAAATACTGTCCCGTAAATGCATATGTTGATTTTAAGGGCATTTTACGTTTGTAAGAACATATTTTGTCATTTTTAGGACATATTTTAAGCGCATAAAACACAATTTTTAGGGCATATTTCCGGTTGCCCCGGTGATATAGAATTTGTGCAAAATGATTTAGCTTTAATAGTTATTTGATGTATCATTTGACGGGACCGGTCGTGGCATAGTGGTTAGAACACGCGACTACCATGCGGGAGATCACAGGTTCAACTCCTGTCTCCAGTCATCTTAAAAAAAATTAATACATTTTTCTTTCATTATCGGCTCCCCTCGAATGTTGCTGACAGCAACTTCGCAGTAGAAAGTGTCGAGTCAATCGGTGTGTCTAGTAAGAGCTTCTCAAACAGTGACTTTCGCATTCGTCGATAAACAAGTAGGTGCCGTTAGTTGTGAATCTAAAAATAGAAAGCGTGTAATTTCACAACAACGCGAGAAGCTATCCCATACCTCATTCATGGGGTGTAAAGGGAAATTAAGTTAAGTTGATACACTAACGTAAATTGTGATAGTAAATAATATTTTTTTTCACTCTCCTTAATATCATGTTCTATTTCGTAGGCCATTCAGTAGCATAACATCGCAAAATTAACACATTTAATCCCTACAGAAAAACAATCTTAAAATTTCTTAATATGCCTAGATACCAATATTAACTTCTTACAAAAACACTTACCTCCAACAGCACACAACAGCATCTTAACATCCCACTCCCTTACACAACATCTCATACGATATTCACACGACAGCCAAGTCTCGCTGACGACAAACGAGCAGAAGAACATTTTAAGTACTTTTAAAACTGTTGAAGGGTCCATAAAAAACTATTTATCTTTAGCACTTTATAACCCATCATATATCTTCCAACATCCCAACCCTAAAAACTCATAACACACATGCAACGAATAAAATTCTATCCAACTCCTGTCCGATATTGCTGCTGCTGCTACTACCCACCCCCCCTCCCAAAAAAAAAAACAAACTCATATGAATGGAATGTACAACAACTTGATTTTTATGGACTATCCTGTCTCTGGTCGCGTGCTGTGCTATACTGTATGTGTGTGTGTGTTTGGTCGTGTTAATCCTTTAAAGTGTTTCTTGGTCAAGTCTCAAGTTTTATCACATCAACCTCTCTACTTCAGTTGCGTTGTTCCTTACTACATATTTACTTGCGCAAAGTTTTTAGTCTTGGTCCAGTATCTTGGTGTGTTACTGGTTTTTATGACTGTTGTAGCATCAAGTTTGGTTCGTTTCCTATATGGTTATTGTTTTTTTTTTGTTATAAAGTTATTAAAATGTTGTAGCCATAATTCTCTACTGCTCTGTGTATATGTTTCTCGTGTTACTGGCGGCAGAAGTCCATTCTCTACGCGTGTAATTGAGCTTTAATATATCGACCATATATGACGGTCATCATTATATGACCATTTATTACTTTTGGCCCAAATTTGTGTACACATTTTTATGGGCTCGTATATACTTAATTGATGGGGCGATTTGGAGGGGTGGAGGGAAAAGAGGATTAGCGAGAATATATCAATGAATTTATGAAGTTGTAGCTATTAAAGCAGAGATAACAGAATTTAATTGGTCATTTTAGTTATTTAAAGTTAATTCCGATAGTTTATATAGTTTTGCAAATTGATGAGTTGAGAATGAAAGAAACTTTAGGAAATAAAAATTTTTCAAAGATTATAAAATAATATTTATGCGGTTTTACTTTGTATAAGTATAAGAAAAATAAATAGAGATATACTTAAAATACAAATAAATGTTATCGAAAACTATTTTTTTACACATGTCAGCTAAAGTGGAAATATGTATTCCAGCTATGCTGACTGACTTATGATGCATTTTATGGGGGTGTCAACAAAGTTTGATTTAGATAAGCACAATTAATAACATTATTGTGGATCCGGCATTGGTTCGCTATTACATACTTGACGAATACTTATAATATGTTTGGCTTACTCACTATACGCACTGAAAACTATTCGTTACCCCATGCTACACCTTAACTAACAGCGTCCCACTAACCGAAATTAATAAAATCATTCTGCAAATTCATATCTTTAGCGCCAAGTACTATCACATAGAAGGAGCCACTTTAGACTGGTGCTCTGGACTTGTACCGGTAACCCAAGAATCCCTGGAATTAGAATTTTCCCGGTATTACTGGGAATCGCATGAATTCCCGAGAAATAAAAAAACATGATTTTTTCTTCGGTATGTTAAGCAATGATACACAGAATGGCTTGAAATTTTACACAGATCATAAATAAAGACTTCGTTGAATTTTTCCAAAAATTATGCCACTTGATCTAACGCTGTTCAAACGCTGGTCCAGGAAATTTCTATTATTTTTATACATTTGTACGAAATGTTTCTGTTTCAAGTCTAACTCGGTCTGGCGTTTTTAAAACACCTTCTCAAATGAGTCCCGAGTTGACACGTCTGGTCTAGGCACGACCCTTCTGGTACCTCCCATAAAAATACATCATTCCGCCCACTTTTGAAATCGAGTAATAATATAAATACATCCAATCGTGTCCAAATTCTGTATTTAGTGAAGCTATAACAGATATAGTTTTTAGGAGTCTAGCCACGCCCCTCTAGTACCTCCCAAACAAATGTACCTTTCCGCCCACTTCAGAGACGGAGGAATAATATCAATACTTCCAACGCGGTGGTACCCAAATTCTGTATTTAAGAAAGCTTAAGCAAGATAAAGTTTTCGAGAGAAAATCTGGAAGTCTAGCTACGCCCCTTCTGGAACCTCCCATACCTATTTGGTACCGAAAATTTTAGAAATGGATCAGTATTAGTAATACACTCAACGCGATTGTACTCAAATTCTGTAGTTGGTAAAGCCTTGGAAAAAAATAGGAAATCTAGCCATGCCCCTTATGGTAACTCCCACACAAATATAACTTTCCGGCCACTTCAGAGATGGAGTAATAATATCAAGACATCCAACACGACCGTACCCAAATTCTGTATTTAAGAAAGCTTAAGCAAGATAAAGTTATCGAGAACATATCTGGAAGTCTAGCCACGCCCCTTCTAAAACCTCTCATAACCATCTGTTACCGCCTACTTTAGAATTCGATTAATATTAGTAAAACATCCAAAACGATCGTGCTCAAATTCTGTACTTAGTAAAGCTATAACAGGATAAAGTTTTGGAAAAAAATTAGGAGTCTAGGCGCGCCCCTTCTGGTACCTCCCACACAAATGTACCTTTCCGCCCATTTCAGAGATGGAGTAATAATATTAATACAAACAACGCAATTGTACCCAAATTCTGTATTTAGTAAAGCTTAAGCCGGATAAAGTTTTCGAGAGAAAATCTGGAAGTCTAGCCACGCCTCTTCTGGTACCTCCCATACAAATGAATCTTTCCGGCCACTTCAGAGAGAGAGTAATAATATCAAGACACACAACGCGACCCAATCGTACCCAATTTCTGTATTTAAGAAAGCTAGGATAATGTTTTGGAAAATGGAAGGCTAGCCACGCCCCTTTTGGTACCCCTTATTTTTTTTTTTTTTTTTGGAAAATGTTATGTTTTATTGTGTTTTTTGTTTGTTTTTCTTACTGGTTTTTGACACAATTAAATAACTTTTTGGTACATTAAAAGTACTTTAATTGTGTACAATAAAAGTGGTTTGGTTTACAATAAATGTTACTTTTAGTACAATAATTTGTACTTTTTAATACAATAAATTGTACTTTTTAGTATAACAAATTGTACAAATTGTATCAATAAAGTACTTTTCGATGCCATGGTTGTACTTTTTGGTACAAAAAATTACCTTTTTTGTACGATATTAGTAATTTATGGTACAATAAATTGTACTTTTTAGTACAATAAATGTACTTTTTGATAAATTAAATTGAACTTTTTTGTATTGAGAATTAATTGTACATCAACTGTCATCGCTCTAGAGCTCAAATACAGTTTTGCCACTCCGCCCATTGAAGAAAAATTTATATTTCGTCTGCATATTCATACTCATGTTGGCGAGTCCTATCTGTGTACCAAATTGTATCTCTTTAGGGCTAAAATACACCTTTGCCACGCCCACTTCGCCCACTGATATACAATTTAAATTTCGTCTGCATATTCATAATCATGTTGGCGAGTACTATCTGTGTACCAAATTGTATATCCCTAGGGCTAAAATACAGTTTTGCCACGCCCACTTCGCCCACTGATTAAAAATTTATATTTCGTCTGCCTATATTCATAATCATGTTGACGAGTCCTATCTGTGTACTAAATTGTATATCTCTAGGGCTAAAATACAGTTTTGCCATTCCCCCTTCGCCCACTGATCCAAAATTTAAATTTCGTCTGCATATTCATAATCATGTTGACGAGTCCTGTTTGTGTACCAAATTGTATATCTCTAGGGCTAAAATACAGTTTTGCCATGCCCCCTTCGCCCATTGAAGAAAAATTTATATTTCGTCTGCATATTCATACTCATGCTGGCGAGTCCTACCTGTGTACCAAATGGTATATCTCTAGGGCTAAAATACAGTTTTGCCATGCCCCCTTCGCCCACTGATATACAATTAAAATTTCTTCTGCATATTCATAATCATGTTAGCGAGTCCTATCTGTGTACCAAATTGTATATCTCTAGGGCTAAAATACAGTTCTGCCATGCCCCCTTCGTCCACTGATTAAAAATTTATATTTCGTCTGCCTGTATTCATAATCATGTTGGCGAGTACTATCTGTATACCAAATTGTATCTCTTAGGGCTAAAATACACCTTTGCCACGCCCACTTCGCCCACTGATATACAATTAAAATTTCTTCTGCATATTCATAATCATGTTGGCGAGTACTATCTGTGTACCAAATTGTATATCCCTAGGGCTAAAATACAGTTTCGCCATACCCCCTTCGCCCACTGATTAAAAATTTATATTTCGTCCACTGATATACAATTAAAATTTCTTCTGCATATTCATAATCATGTTGACGAGTCCTATCTGTGTACCAAATTGTATATCTCTAGGGCTAAAATACAGTTCTGCCATGCCCTCTTCGCCCACTGATTAAAAATTTATATTTCGTCTGCCTGTATTCATAATCATGTTGGCGAGTACTAAATTGTATATCTCTAGGGCTAAAATACAGTTTTGCTATGCCCCCTCCGCCCACTGATCCAAAATTTATATTTCGTCTGCATATTCATACTCATGCTGGCGAGTACTATCTGTGTACCAAATTGTATCTCTTTAGGGCTAAAATACACCTTTGCCACGCCCACTTCGCCCACTGATATACAATTAAAATTTCTTCTGCATATTCATAATCATGTTGGCGAGTCCTATCTGTGTACCAAATTGTATATCTCTAATGCAAAAATACAGTTTTGCCATGCCCCCTTCGCCCACTGATATACAATTAAAATTTCTTCTGCATATTCATAATCATGTTGACGAGTCCTATCTGTGTACCAAATTGTATATCTCTAGGGCTAAAACACAGTTTTGCCATGCGCCATCCGCCCACTGATCCAAAATTTAAATTTCGTCTGTTGCAGAGTACTACTTGTGTACCAAATTTTATCTCTCTGGGGCTAAATTACAGTTTTGCCACGCCCACTCCGCCCACTGCTCCAAATTTTCAATTTCGTCTGCATATCGATGGCTTAATATGAAAAGGTCGTATCTCGTTTTTTCACAAAATCGCGTTTTTTGCATATTCTGACGAAAGGCCCTCAAATACACATTTCTTAAAAATTTTTTGTTTTTATGTTAACAAATAAAAAATTTATAAACATTTAAAAAAAAGCCCTATCTAAATTCAGAAAATTCATCGAAGAAAAAAGCCCTAACTCATTTTAATATAAATGCACTTTATTGATGTGGTTGATGGATTAGTTTTTAAGAAGCGTCGCTTTTATTGTAACAAGAATAACAGGGTAGCAATCAATAGCATAGTATAGAGTCGAAATCAGTAGCATAGTTACTCTGCCACTGGGTGAAATAAAAAAGAATGGGTTTTCCCCGAAATTGTTGTGAAATTGTATGAAATTTGCATCATTGTAATATAAAAGTGTGGAGAACTGAGACTTTAAATAATTGAAGCGTGAAAAATAAATTAAAGTGTCCAAAATAATTAAAGTTTGAATAATATGAATTGCTCAACAAAAAATATTGACTCCGGCGCTGTAAATTCAGATGATATTCTCAAGTGCTTTAAGAAACTGTTCGGAAAACCGAGGCCACTCGAAAGGAAATATTTAAATTGTTTTGGGAAATGTTCTGGGAATAAAAGCGGATGTATGTTACTGGTCTTATTAAAATTACGGATAAAAAAAGTAATAGCTCTGAAAATTCGAGACGACCTTATACCATAACATCCTATAACAGGATTCCAATAGATTACAAGTATGCCGCCACATGTTTCATTCAACAATAGGACTAAAGGAAAAGATGGTTCGAAATTGGATCGACTCTGCCGGTAAACACGGTTCGCAAAATAGCCCCGACAAATCATTAAGTATGCGCAAGTCTGCTAATCTATAAACTGTAACAGGTAAGCACAATCAAAAACGACGTTCTTTCCTACAAACGTGGCTGGATGAGTTACCAAAAATAGAGTCTCATTATTGTCGGAAAGATTCCAAGAAATTATATCTTTAGACAGATTTTTCTTCATATCAAGACATTTACCGGATCTATGTCCACGAGTGTGAATCCAACAAGGAAAATTACAGCATGAAATTAGCATACCCTATTTTTGATGAAATAATGAAGAAATCGAACTATTGCATTTTTAAGCCTAGAAAGGACCAGTGCGACTTTTGTGTATCTCACAAAGCAATTAATGTCTCCGACGAAGATTTTCAAAAACATAGACATGACGTTGAAGAAATGCGTGAAGAAAAATACCACGATATTAAAAATGCCGAAGCCGGATTATGTGCAGTTTTTTGTATGGATGTGCAAGCAGTGAAGCTGCTGCCTCAAATCAATGCCAGTGCTGCTTATTATAAAATTTGTTCATTATTTATAACATGAATTATTTATTTATTTTGTTTTATAAAAATATGTATCTAATTTTCACCGGTCTAAAAAAGCCCTAACTTGAATTTTCTTTCAAAAATATGAATAACTAAAAGCCCTATCTTATATATCTTCATTAATATTAAAAAAAAATTAAAATAAAAGTGGTCATTGCATTTTTACTAAGAAACTGCGTTCAAAAACATATATAAACATATATATTGACAAATCTTTCTGATTTTATTCAGTTTTTTCCTTCTCCTGTAAAGTAGCTAAAAGTTGAGATACGACTTTTTCATATTAAGCCATCGATATGTATATTCGTATTGTCGAGTACTATCTGTGTACCAAATTTTATATATCTAAGGCTAAAATTCAGTGTGCCCACTTCTCCTCCGCCCACTGATCCAAAATTTAAATTTTGTCCGCATATTCATATTCGTGTTGCCGAGTACTGTTTTTGTACCAAATTCTATCTCTCTGGTGCTAAAATAGTTTGCCACTCCCACTGATCCAAAATTAAAATGTCGTCTGCATATTCATATTCATATATTGTCGAGTACTGTCTATCCATCGAAATTTTGGTCGTCCCCCTCATGCGCCGCCCTTCACATTTAGTGCCGACGACTTTTCTAGCTGAAGTGTTCGCATCCATTAGTACACAGTTACCAAGCCAGCGCATTTGGTCTATGTCGAAGACGATGCTTACACAGCTCATGTTTTATTCGACGATAGTTGTCGCCGTTAACGATGAACGGTCCAAATATTTTTCTCTCTAAGACTCCTAAAATAAATTGATCCGCTTGTGTCATTACACCCACAATCAGTACCGGCCGTGGCATAGTGGTTAAAACACGCGACTACAATGCGGGTGATCCGTGGTTCGATCCTCGGCTCCTGTCATCTACATTTTTCTTTTATTGCCGGCCCCCTCGATGTTGTCGAAAGCAACTTCGCAATATAGTGTCGAGTCAATCGGCATATCTAGTAAAATCTTCTCAAACAGTGACGTTCGCATTCTTTGATAAGCAAGTAGGAGCTGTTTGTTGCGAATCTAAAATATACAGCGTGTTAATTCACAACAATGCGAGAAGCTTTTCCATACCTCATTCATGGAGTGTAATGGGAAATTAGATTTTTTTATGCATAAGTTTGCGATCTCTTGGTTTCCATGCTGACATTATTATTTTTTGTTACGGCGGAGCCAAGGTAGAAAATATCATCTACAACTTCAAAGTTATAGTTGTCAACATTAACGCAGCCTTCCAAACGAGTAGACTCATTGTAGAGTAGACACAAATAACTTGAGTTGGTCCTTATTTATCATCAGACCCACTTCTGTTGTCTGCTTTTCAATACTTGAAAAGGCTGCAGTAACATCCCGCAGTCCTCCGCCAATGATATCTGTATCATGGGCATACGCTAGCAGCATGTGTTGTGGCATGGTGGTTAGGACACGCGACTATCATGCGGGAGATTTATGGTTCTTTTCCTGCCTCCAGTCATCTACATATTTGTCTTTCTTCGCCTCGCACCCTCGATGTTGTCGAAAGCAACTTCGCAATATAGTGTCGAGTCAATCGCGGCATGTCTAGTAAATGTGTCTTAAACAGTGACGTTAGCATTCGTCGATAAACAGGTAATTGCCGTTAGTTGTGAATTTAAACCAGTGATAGGGCTGCCGCTATACAACCACAATATGAGTTTGTGTTGGTGAGTTGTTCTCTTCCCTCTCTTGACTGTAGTGAAGGAAATTGTTAAATAGTTTTTTTTCATAACCATGAACAAAATTATAATATAAAAATCCAGGGAATAATTCATTAATATTACTGCAGTGCGCGTAGCTGTGTACATTAACATATAAGAATTATTTTTTAACGAAAAAATTAATTTCTTTTATTGTCGTGCTAACAACAAGCATCGACATTCATTTACACTCAATGTGTGTGACAATACAAAAGTGGCTCTCCCGCTCTTGTTACCCATGGGCTACCTTAAGCCGTTGATTGATCTAAACTTAGAAAGCGTGTTAGTTCACAACAACTCGAGAAGCTATTCCATACCTCACTCAAGGGGTGTGGAAGGGGAAATGAATTTAGTTTAAGTATAACTATTTCATATTGATTTGGAAGTGCCTTCTTACTTATTTAACATTAATTCCATTAACTTTTCTCTTAAAAAAATTTACACTTAGTTTACAAACCAACTTTTTTAAGATGCCTCCATTTAAGAGTCTTTACAAAGTTTTTAACCTCTTTAACTTTGTGGTTGCACTAAAACGATCTCATAAATATTACTGCAAATTAAAATTTTTTTCGCCCTGTCACAAAAAGGTATTTAAATAAGTAATAACAATACATTTTATATTTATGCATTTTGTTTAAAAAAAAAAATACAATAATGCAAAACTGCATAACTTTTAACGCAGTTGAAGGGGCGTGTCCCAGTAACGAGCTGTGAACGGATGTTGCTGAAATAATTTTTTTATTACACAATGCAGTTTTTTTTATCTTTTGCCCTTAAATCTTCAGTTGCAATTAGTGTCAATATTTATGACTCCACTTGCCAGCTTCACAAAGCAGACAAACTGCTAAATATTTGAGAAGCACAAAAAAGACGACAATTTCCCTTTTTAATGACCACTGGAAATATTATGATGTCATAAAAATGTAACCATGTAGAGGAAACCCATTTATATTTTGCCAATGAAGTTGGATTATTGAAAAAAGTTGAAGTTGAAGATATGAAATGAAATGAAGAAGCCAAGACGAATGGATTCATTCACTCCTTCCCGTTCTAATTGTTGTTGTCGTCTCAGAAGACAACTTCATAATAGTCATGCAGTTCTACTACTCAACGATGGTGGTGGTGGTGGTTGGTTGGCTATACATTACATGCCATAGTCACTGCCACTGTCACTGCCGCCGCCGCCACAACGAGCCACATTCAATGAATGGAATGTGGTTCCTTGAGTTTTGTAGCTGCCACGTTTTTCTTTTTTTTTATTTCTTTTTGTATTCTTGTAATGATTTGTAAATCCGTAGTATGTTGTTGCAGCAGTCATAGTCGTTTTTGTTCGTTTTCAGTTTTTACAACAAAAGATTTAGAATTCTTGCTAACAATTTTCTTTGGAGGTCTGTCTCCTCGTCGGTCGTTCTCCTTCATTTACTCCTCAGCGTTTTGTCATTTGTGTTTGCTGTGTGTGTGTGTGTGCTTTGTGTTATTGGAATTCACTTTGCCCATTGACCAGGAAATTTAACACAAAACACTAGCACAACTACAAAAACAAAACAAAACACACGATTATAAGAAACAAGATTGACAAATGTTTTGCCATTGAATAGAGTGTCATAAATTTAGCTAGAGGATGACGTGTAAATTGTATTCGGATGTTATTTAGATAATATAAATCTATATTTAATTGCAGTGGCCAAAAGAAACCTCAGACCCGGCCAGACCAGATCAGTCACCAGCAGTCAGACGGCAAAATAAATGATGTTATAAATTGTCCATCGAAAATGGTCGTTGGCTATTTAGAACAAAAATGTGCTGATGTTAAGCGTGAAAAACTGGGACGACTTCAAGTGGCCTAGAAAAAGAAACAACGTAATGAGTTTGAGTATGAAATTATTGGCTTTGATGTGATTAAATGAGGTGAGACAGGGAGGCAAAGTCGTTAGTTTTTGAGTATACATATGTATATGAATTAAAGCATATTTCCCTTGAGAAAAATTAATGTAAGATTGTGTTGTAGCGAATTGAGATAACATATTTTTACATGACCTTATTTAAGGTCGAATGCTGTTGAGACTTATAGATATTTTTGAAATACCTTTTAATATTATAAATCACCGCTGCGCCGAACAAAACCGTTATGTGTAGTTTTTCTAAAAATTTGTTATTGAATTTTTTAAAATCTTTTTTGATCCTTCATCGGACATAAAATGCCTTTCTTGATTGATTTGGAAGTTGTTAACATCTGTTAAGCGTTACAAATATATAAGAAATTAGCTAACCCGGGCAAACGTTGTTTTGCCTTCAAATTTTGTTTTCACTGCATGTCTGGTTCCGGTGCAAAAACACAAAAAAAAAAAATATTGCGCCATCGGTCGGACGAACTTCAAACTACACAGAAACACTACTCACGGCCCATAGACTATGCATATAAAATTTGGTCGGTAGTAATTTTTATATATGTAGCGACATCGTAAATGTGAAAATTTAGAAAAATTAGTTATTTCTTCCAAATTACTTCATAAGGGTTCCATACACCCATACACAGATACCTTTTTAGCATTTTTAGCTTTAAAGGTACGAATTATAAAAAAATGTTTCTTAGCGCACATCCACTTCAAAAGAAAAACGGTTACCCGAATTTCAAAGAATTTCAAAACAATTCCTTCGTAACATATATTCAACCCAATATTTTGTAGCGGCTTGGTCTGAGCAATGGTACCACTTTTGTCCCCCCGTTTCCTAAAAGTACAAATTAAAAAAAAAAAATCCTTCGCGTCGCTCTTCTACCTTTAACGATTAAAATTCACACCCAATTTTGTTTGTTTTGTCAAATTGCAGTAGGACAAATATTTGCCCCAATTTTCGGTAGCACCAGTTTAATCCTTTTTCGGTTTTTCCCCTAAACGACGAATTTCGAAATATCCCTTTGTGCAAATTTCATTTTTCGATTTCGATTCTACTAATATCCAACGGGCCTGGGCGACTGCAACAGCTTTTATTCCTGGGCAATTCGAACATCCCTACGGATCGCCTAACTGCTCCAAAAAATATATTTTATACCAATTCTCTATTCAACCTTTTTCTATTCTATTATCTATTCTATCTATTCTATCTATTCTATCTATTTTATCTATTTTACATATTCTATCTATTCTACCTATTCTATCTATTCTATCTATTCTATCTATTCTATCTATTCTATCTATTCTATCTATTCTATCTATTCTATCTATTCTATCTATTCTATCTATTCTATTTATTCTATCTATTCTATCTATTCTATCTATTCTATCTATTCTATCTATTCTATCTATTCTATCTATTCTATCTATTCTATCTATTCTATCTATTCTATCTATTCTATCTATTCTATCTATTCTATCTATTCTATCTATTCTATCTATTCTATCTATTCTATCTATTCTATCTATTCTATCTATTCTATCTATTCTATCTATTCTATCTATTCTATCTATTCTATCTATTCTATCTATTCTATCTATTCTATCTATTCTATCTATTCTATCTATTCTATCTATTCTATCTATTCTATCTATTCTATCTATTCTATCTATTCTATCTATTCTATCTATTCTATCTATTCTATCTATGCTATCTATTCTATCTATTCTATCTATTCTATCTATTCTATCTATTCTATCTATTCTATCTATTCTATCTATTCTATCTGTTCTATCTATTCTATCTATTCTATATATTCTATCTATTCTATCTATTCTATCTATTCTATCTATTCTATCTATTCTATCTATTCTATCTATTCTATCTATTCTATCTATTCTATCTATTCTATCTATTCTATCTATTCTATCTATTCTATCTATTCTATCTATTCTATCTATTCTATCTATTCTATCTATTCTATCTATTCTATCTATTCTATCTATTCTATCTATTCTATCTATTCTATCTATTCTATCTATTCTATCTATTCTATCTATTCTATCTATTCTATCTATTCTATCTATTCTATCTATTCTATCTATTCTATCTATTCTATCTATTCTATCTATTCTATCTATTCTATCTATTCTATCTATTCTATCTATTCTATCTATTCTATCTATTCTATCTATTCTATCTATTCTATCTATTCTATCTATTCTATCTATTCTATTTATTCTATATATTATATCTATTCTACCCTAAGCCGATAGCCCCTTTTTTCGGCCCTAATATAACTAAAAAAAAACTACTTTATAAAATAAACATTTACCCCTGTTTCGCGATTCTGCCTATAGCCGATGATTGTGGGCGACAGTACCAATTGTATCCCTTTATTGTTCTTTCTACCCCTCACCTACCGCACGGAAGAAATTGCGAAAAAAATAAAATCGGCTCATTATTAATTAAGACCGTTAAAAAAATTTATTCTAAAGAGGCGTGGCACCGCCCATTTTACAGCAATACGTAAGCCCCCTTGTACCAGTAATATATGTATCTACTCTAATCTTGATATCTCTAATGGCTCGTGAGATATGGGCTATTCTAATTTCGGTATGTATGGGCGGTGCCACGCCTCTTTGTCTAAATTTATTTTTATATAGCCTATGATGGAGGACCTATGGACAGTACACCACTGTTAAAATTTCATTGCAATCGGTTTATTTATTTGGCCGATATAACGATTTTTTAAAAAAGGGCGTGGCACTACCCACTTTCCGCAAAAAAGTAAGTGCTCTTGTACGACCAATATATGTGCCAAATCATGACTTCGTAAAAAATACAGCCATTTCAAAATTCGAGTTGTATGGGGCGGTGCCACGCCCATTTTACCCCCTTTCAGTCCGAATTTCCAAAAATCCCGTCTTAGTGCGCGCTTACATCATAAAAGGAAACTACATTCCAAATTTAACGGATCTAGCTTTAGCCGTTTGGGCTGGGGAGTGATCTGTCAGTCACCTAAGGCTTTTATATATATAGATGTTCCAATTTTTTTTGGCTCTCCTAAAAAGTAATTGAAATAACACATGACGGTTTTGGTCAGAGCACCGACGAAATGTCCTCAATCACGACTTAACTTAACTTAAACTTAATTTTCCTTTGCACGCCATGAATGAGGTATGGGATAGCTTCTCGCGTTGTTGTGAATTAACACGCGTTCTATTTTTAGAATCACAACTAACGGCACCTACTTGTTTATAGACGTCACTGTTTGATAAGCTCTTACTAGCCAGGTTTGAAACTGCGATCTCCCTCATGGTAGTCGCGTGTTCTAACCACTATGCCACGGCCGACTAAACGGTTGAACCAATATTTGGTAGGCAGCGAGTGTACTATGTGGAAATTACCGTAGGCCATATATTTTTAGAATTTTTACCCTATATCCAAAGTGGGCGTGGCAACATTTTGTTTTAGAGCTAGAGATACATATATAATTTGATACACAGATAATAATCGCTATCACAAATATGGAAAAGCAGACGAAATTTTAAATTTTGAACCAGTGGGCGGAGGAGGCGGGGCAAAGCTGAATGTTAGCCCTAGAGAGATAAAATTTGGTACACAGATAGTACTCGACAACACGAATATGAATATGACGACATTTTAATGGCATGCTTCTCGCGTTGTTGTGAATTAACACGCTTTCTATTTAAGATTCACCACAGACGGCAACTACTTGTTTATTGACGAATACGAACTGTCACTGTTTGAGAAGCTTTTTACTTGACATACCGATTATCTTGACACTTATACGGCAAAGTTGCTGTCGACAACATCAAGGGGGCCGGCAATGAAAGAAAAATGTAGATGACTGGATCCGGGAATCGAACCACGGATCACTCGCATTGTAGTCGCGTGTTCTAACAACTATGCCACAGCCGGTCCCACATTTATTATACTAGAAAGTACGTTTATTGTATTGTGTGTATGTTTATTCATTGTGTATGCAAGTGTATGTAACTTGACAAAACGAATGATGCAGAACTTCTTCTTTTTGGGGCTATTTTCACGTGCAGTTCTTAGAATTGAGTCCCAAAATCATATGTTGTACTGTGCAATCATATTACATCACATATTTAGAGGTGATAGCACTACCTCCCAAAATTTTATTCGAATAGTTAAATTTCTATATAACGTGGCTAAATTATTCGTAAATTTAGACCAAAATTTAAACCATTTCTTTGATGTTGTTCTCACCATAGTATGTATGTATAAATTGTTAAACATTTTTCTTTATGAGCCATTTTTTGTTTCATTTCCTAAATTGTCAAATTTAATTAATGACAATTTGCTAGCTGTCGCTTGCTAATTACTCTTGTCACTAAAAAAAAAAATGTTGACATGATTTTTCCATATTCATTGAATCCATACATTGGTTCTCACCCAATGTGAAACAGAAAAGCGAGAACGAGCCGCACTGCCAAGGCAATAAAAGAAAATTCCGGCAAAATGGTAACACAATTGTCCCCATTAAGTCAGTGAATGTAGACCATAAGTGAAATATTAACAAATTACGTTTTGATAAATACTTTAAATAGTTGTGAACCGTGTACAGTGGGGTGAAATTGAAAATATTCTAACAAAATAAGTAAGCCCAGTTACGATAAGGACTGTCTGAGGAAATGTAAGGACTAAGATGGAAATCTGGTCACGAACACACAATGTGTGCAGCAGATACGCAGGGAACCCTTTCGTACTATGCTCGTTCCTGGAGACAGCATAAGTGACGCAATGATGCCAATCATCGATGACGGAGTAGATTGTCCCTCACCGAGCCAAAACGATATCAACATGGTTATTGCACGGTTCAATAACAATAAAGCTGCGGGAGCCGATGGACTGCCGGGAGAACTTTTTAAAGCCGGCGACGATGAACTGGTAACATGCATGCACCAGCTCATAAACACGATTTGGCTCAGGGAGTGCATGCCCGATGATAGGAATCTGAGTGTCCTAAGTCCCGTGCTTGAGAAAGGCCCTCCCATCGCATACAAGGTTATGTCTAGTGTGTTATGTGAAAGACTAAAGCCCGTTCTGGCTAACCTGATCGGACCTTATCAGTGTGACTTTAGACCTGGTTAATCCACGACCGACCAGATATTCACACTACGACAAATCCTGGAGAAGTCCAAAAAAATGCAGATCGACACCTACCATCTGTTCATCTGTTACAAAGCTGCATTCGACAGTCCGATACGACAGAAATTATTAGATGCTATGGCTGAGTTTAGATCCCCGCGAAGCTACTTCGACTTTGCGGGATGACACTGACTGACACAAAGTCTTCAGTGAAGAGTCATTTTCTACCAAGCGAGGCTTAAGACAAGGCGATAGTCTGTCCTGCGATCTTTTTAACATCGAAATGGAGATGATCATGCGGAAGGCTGCAGTAAAAAGGAATGGTACCATCTCAACAAAAGTCATATGCTGCTCGCGTATGCCGATGACATAGACATCATTGGTCGTGGATTACGGGATGTTACTGCGGCCTTTTTGAGCATTGAGAAACAGTCGGCAGAAGAGGGTCTGACGATTAATGAGGACAAAATCAAGTTATTTGTTTTAACGAACAAAGAGTTTACTCGTTGAGGACGCTGCGTGAACGTTAAGAACTATAATTTTGAAGCGGTAGATGATTTTGTCTACCTTGGCTCCGTAGTAAACAAAAATAATAATGTCAGCCTGGAAATCAATAGACGAGCAGTGATCGCATACCGCAGCTACTATGCGCTAAGCATGCGATTTAATGACAAAGCCCTATCTCGAAGAACAAAGATACAACTGTACGAGACTCTAATCCTACCTGTCTTGCTCTACACCGCAGAATCGTGGGTAATGACGCAGGCGGATCAATCTATTCTGGGAATCTTTTGGAGAAAAATACTTCGCAAAATATATGGACCCATCATCGTTAACGGCGAGAGCCGTCGTCGAATGAACGATGAGATGTATGAACGGTACAACGACATCGACGTAGTCGCTGCGCTGGCTTGGACACGTTGTACGTATGGATGACAATGCTCCAGCTCGAAAAGTTTTCTTCAAAAAAACTCGATGGGTGGCACAGGAGTGGGCGACGGAAACTTCGTTGGATGGACCGGGCGAAAGAGCTATTATCTAAACTTGGAGTGACGAACTATCTACGGGGTACAAATGACCGAAGCGCTTGGAATTCTTTTCGACGTGCGGCTACTAATGGTTGAAATTCTGTTGTGCTACCATTTAAGATGAAAAAGATCTACGTCCGTCTGGTACGCATGATCATTTTCGAAAAACGTTACTAATTGTTTTTAAATTTAGCAAATGACTACTTACGGGATTGCCTCCTGGTACCTCCCATACAAATGTACCATTCCGCTCACTTTAGAAATCCAGTAATGATATGAATACACTGGATGCAATCGTACCCCAAATTCTGTATTTTGTAACAGTTTAAAGTTTTGGAGGAAAAAGTCTTGTCACGTCCCTTCCGGTACCTCCTATACAAATAGGAGTGAGGTGAGGGTCCGCCCACTTTAGAAATCTTTTACTAAGGGTGAGGGTATATGTATGTCGGTTTATCCGACCACAAGTAGCTAGAATTATATTTTATGGTGCTGATAACACTGTGACACGGAACGGGAGCGGAAAGATTTTTTTATGGATTTTTTTAATGACCCAGTAAAGTTTTTAGTTTAACAGTTCCTAAAAAACTATATTTTTGTTATTGATTATGTGAATTTTCGTTATCACATGTCTTCTTTCAATATCTTTCCTAAAATGTTCTACATAAGTGTTGCTTAGGTTATTTTACATGGGGTACTCTAACAACAAAAACTGATATCTCCAACTTTTACAAATTATTTTGTCTCATTTCGAAAAACTGTGTGAACTGCGACCTTATATAGTCATAGTATCTATGTTTCTTTTTGTTTTAGTGCATTTGCTATATTAGACGTCTTCAATGAAATTTAAGGGGGATTTTTTGATGGCACGTTTTAACTCTCTACCTCGACTTCTTATGTGTCCTTTCGTCCTTATTTTCGGGGCAAAAAGAGCGGTGGGAGCAAATTTTATAAAAAAAAAAAAATACTGGAGGTCGTTCATTCATTTAAACTTGAACCCACTAGGTGCGATTCCGGGGCAGTTGCTGGGCTTGTTGTGGATTTTTTCCCAAGCCACCCAATCGGTGGCTCGATTTTGATTTTAGACCCATTGATTCTTGAGCAAATTTTCTTAGAATTCATCGTAGATTACCATTTTGATAACCGCTTGGGGAATTTTGTACCCCATACAAATTGTCCCACTCTAATGTTCATAAAAACAAGTAAAAAACTTCAGAACGTATACTTAACTGAATGTATGAAGTTGTTTGTAACTCATACGTATAAATGCAGCTGATTAAGAAAGTGCTAGGAAACTGCTGTGAATAACATTGAATTAACTTACGAATAAGTGTACCAAATATTCTGTGTCTACATTTTTTTATTCAACGACACACCCGAACATTTGCTTTTTTCAAAGATGTTAATGGACGAACAACGATTGGTTCGATTACTGGGTAGTTGCTGTATTAATCGTAGAGCTGCGTATATCCTAGTCAAGCAACGGAGTCCGCAAGGTGCTCCGATATGACCCCGCCCACGGTGTGCTAACGCTCCTAGGGAGGCTCCGAAAGAAGTCCCAAAGAAGCATATCCGCCGGAGAAAAATATATAAAAAAGCGTCCCCAAGGGATTCCCCAAATGTGTGTATTTGCAGTCCCTACATGCTCATTCAGATAACAAGCTAGGGTTGCATGCGGACTTCTACAAATGAGTATTTGTGGAGTTCCTATATACTTATTTAGATACCCTGGTAGGACTCCCTTCGGACTCCTTTTTCGATTTTATTTTTTTATGTTTATCATAAAATTTGAAATGAGTAAGTTCTTAGGCAACTGAAAAAGTTTCTATGTAGTTTCTTAGTTTTCGTTCTTGAGCTGTATAGTGCTAAATTTATTGGCACAATATATTCTATATATAATAATAAATAATTTGTAAATTTAACCGAATTATAATATAAGCAATATAATATCATGATCTTTTCAGCAATTTTAATGATAACCATATCATCGTAGTTTTTATATAAATTTAATATAAACAGCGTTCTTTGTCGTAGTATGTCTCTATCTATATTAATATTTAATAATCTCTTTCTTTTTTTCAGGTAAGTCACCATTCATATAATTTACCAAATATTGCTACTATCCAACTGTGTAAGTAGAAAAAAAAAGCGAACACACTTATGAGATCACTATAATGTTTGCGATTGCATAGCTCTGTTTATATATATAATTCCCTTTTTTACTAACATTTTGGAGTAAATTGGATATTTGGATAGTTGAGGTGGCAAAAAAAAACGCTTTGCATTTTAACTCCCATATTTATGTAATAAAACCAAGCATAGTTTCCTCCCATTGCTGTCTGCAGTGCAATTTTACAAAAATTATTATTGTGAAACCTCGGAAAGTCTACTGCCAATTTTGAAGGGTTTTTTGAAAAGTTGTTATGCACTTTGTTTGCTTTTCGACTTAAAACTATACATTGCCGATGTCTTAGTTGTATTTTTTTTAATGAAGGTCTGTTTAAAGGCACCTTTATTTAGCAAAATAAGGATACAGAATGTTCTTATGTAAGTCTTCCGAGATAACCCTTAGGTTCTTAACTAACCCCAAAATAAGGCGTAGCTTTTTAATATTTTGCAAAATATTTGACTTTAAACAGTGCGCCAATCCATTTTGTCACCATGACAAAAAGGTGGTTATATTCCTTAAGCATTTTTATCTCCCACTGTGCTTTGGCGCACGTGTGGCTATTTCGTAGTTCTGCTGGTATTTGCTACCTTGTGTGCGATTTCCGTTTGTTGTCATTCATGACAGACACCAGTGATAGACGACGAACGGACGGACGACATATCAATGTAGTGGTCGCATACTTTACCCAGTCTCTGCACCGGCAATAAGTTCTTCTTCCAAATACATAAATATATGTTGTATAGATGTTTTCTATATTTGGCATTATTATGCATAATGCATGATGCATTTTAGCCAATGATAAACACAAGGAGAAGTCGAGCTAATAGCAAGAGACAATATATCGATACCTTAATTTTAAAGTATGCTAAGCGTGCTTCAATTCATTACGAACAGATGTTATAAGGAAATGCAAAATTCGCAAATAACTTGTATTTACATTACACATATGCACAAAAAAAAAATCGAAAATATCGGCATATAACATGTACTGACTTCAAAAATATGCACTAAAAACGCATAAATATGCAATTAAAAAAATAATTTGAATGTAGTTTTGCAAAATCTACTATTCATGTAAAATTCCCACAGTAACATTTGCTTTCTATCTCCCCTGGATATCGGTGTAAAATGTTGAGTACATACAAATTTCGGTTTTATAGGTAATTAAGATGAATATTGTGTAAAAAAATAAAAGTCAACTTTTACCAAGAGATGTCCCACAAAATGTTTAAGGCGTTTTAAAATGGTTGTTAATAAAAATAGCAAAAATATGATCAAAAACATGAATTTCTTGTGAAATTTGCATATTTACATAAATATGCAAACATGTTTATTTGGAAAATATGCACTGACAATTGCATGGAATTTCAAAAGAAATTTTACGATTTGTAAAGATAACTTAACCGTTTTCTATAAATATGCAAAATATTCAATAAAAAATGAATGAAATTTTAAAGGAAATTTCATGATTTGTAAATACAACTTAACCGTTTTCCATCAATATGCAAAAATATGGCGCTTTACTTTTTAAAATGGTTGTTAATCAAAATAGCAAAAATATGTACAAAAACATGAATTTCTTGTAAAATTTGCATATTTACATAAATATGCAAACATGTTTATTTGGAAAATATGCAATAACAAATGCATGGGATTTTAAAAGAAATTTTACGATTTGTAAAGATAACTTAACCGTTTTCTATAAATATGCAAAATATTCAATAACAAATGAATGGAATTTTAAAGGAAATTACATGATTTGTAAATATAACTTAACCGTTTTCCATACATATGCAAAAATATGTTTTTTTTTCGAAAAATATGCAATAACAAATGGTTGACATTTTAAATAAAATTGTATGATTTGTAAAAATAACATAACCAGATGTCCAGTAAAAACATGCATTTGCATAAGATTCCTTGCCCAACTTATAAACTTTAAACGCGTTTTTTATAAATACTATATATTATATATAAAACTAGTATAAAACTAAGGTATCGAAATGAAGAAGATGAACGATTTCTAAAATAACCACAGTCACCTCAATTGATGGGATACCGTCCCTTATGCATTTCAGCATTATTATGCAAACATTTTTGTAAGAACATTGTTCATAGGTGCACATTACCACCAAGATGAGTATAAGGTTGTACAGGTCCGTTGTATCTAAAGTTATGTAACTCATAATTTTACTTCTTCCTCTTCGTGTGTTGCATTTAAATTGTCATTTTATGCGATGTAGCATTTGTATGTCCGTCACTGCCTCGATACATTCCACCGTCCGTCCATCTGTCTTTGTTCATCATATCTATTGCAAAAGGAAACTGATTTCTAAATTTAATTTTTTGCCATTTTTTTTACTGCGTTTTTCTATTTTATGTTGAACATTTTTCTCTTGTATCATCTTAGCGTCTTCGTTTTCGTCATCATCATCATGATTCCAATGACAAACATATCAATGAGCATTGAACTTATGCCAAGAAATAGAAATTAAGTAAATGAATTCATTAAATATTCGTACCTATGGGTGAATCTGTGATCTAGTATATTCGTCAATTAGTTAAGACATAGAAAAGAAGACAGATTTATGGTCTTAAGATCTAAGATCATAGTACCGAGGTCGCCTGAAGTACTACACTGTACGACAAAATAAAGAATATAGGGCTGACATAACTGCTTTACAGGAAATCCGGTGGACGGAACACGGGTGCTCGCGCCTGAAGACGTGCGACATCTACTATAGTGGCCAAGCACGAGGTTGGAAGTGGATTTGTGGTTGGCAAGAGAGTGCGGCATCTAGACTCACGGTTTAACCCGGTGTGTGAACGTATTACCACCACCATTAGATTCAAGACAAAGTTTTTTCACATAACTCTCATCTGTGCCTATGCTCCGACAGAAGAGTAAAGCGATGAGGAGAAAGGCGAGTCCTGAGCCTAGAAAATGTATATGACCGTGTATATGACCCCAGCAATGATTAAAATTGTACATGGTGATTTTAATGCTAAAGTAGGCAGGAAGACCGCATTTGAGCCTACCGAAACGTATAACAGTGGTATCGGACTGATTGATTTCTCTGCGGCAAGAAATATGGTAGGTAGCAGCACTTGATTTGACCATACAAATATTCATAAGGCAACATGGTTATATCTAGATCAATTTTGACGAGGAATCAGATTGATCAGGTGATAGTCTATTGAAGGCACGCATCGAGTGTTCAGGACGTACGAGTGATCAGGGGTGGGAACATTGACCCCCAGACACTAGCAATTAAGGTACGCACAAGGCATGGCGAAAAACGTACGTAACCAGGCACAATGAAAGCTGGGCATCGGTAAATTGCGGACCACAGAGGTAGCGGACGCCTTCCCCAACCACCTAACTTAACTGCTACGAAATGCTCCAACTCCTAATATTTCATCGCAGTGGCAATATATAGGCGATTCCATTGAACGGACTGCGAGAAGTCTGCTTGAGTACTCAAAGCCGTCTCAAGAAGATGCCTGGTACGATGATGAATGTCGCAATGCCACGAGAGAGACGGATGCTACATACATGGCTTAACTTCAGCCAACGGCAATGCGGGCTGTTAGTTAACGGCATAGGGAGAAGAGACGAGAGGCAACTCGTCTTTTTAGACGGAAAAAGAAGGAGCTGAAGAAGAGGCAAGACGAGTGCACAAAGTTGCTCCGAAAAAGAGGGGAAGTCAGAAAATTGTACAAGAAAGTTAAGGCGAGAATACGTGGAACAGGGTTGCCCTTCTGCAAAGACAACGATGGTCAGCTAGTGACGGAGCCGGATAACGTTCTGAAGATATGGAGAGAACATTTAAAAAATCTGTCGGACACTACTCCAGAAGACCCCGCTCCAATCCATGACGATGGTATTAACTGTCCACCTCCAAGCCAGAGTGAGATACATGTGATAATATCCCGCCTTAAAATAACAAAGCTGCTGAAGCCGATGCTCTCCCTGCTGAATTGTTTAAGGCAGTTGGGGAGAAGCGGATTAGGAGCATGCATCAGGTCATGGAAACATCTGACTAGAGGATATCATGTCCGGGGATTAAAGTCTCATTCTGTTATGTGCCATATACAAGAAATAAGATCGTAGTGAATGTAAGAACTACTGCGGAATAAGCATATTACCAAATGCGTACAAGCTCCTTTCGAGCATATTGTGCGAACGTCTAAAGACAATTGTAGAAAAGCTAATTGGATCATATCAGTGCGGGTTATACCTGGTAAATTTACTACGTATCAAATATTTACTTTACGACAAATCCTGAAAAAAAAACTCATGAAAGCAGATCGACACCTACCATCTCTTTGTCGACTACAAACCTACATTTGACTCTCCGATAAGGAATTGGCTTTATGAGGCCATGTCTGAGTTTGGTATTCCTGCAAAGCTAATTAAATTTTGCAGGTGTACCTTGGAAAGCACCAAATCCTCGGTTAAGATTGGTAAGGATCACTCTGAACCATTCAAGACGGAATGAGGTCTTAGGCAGGACGATAGCTTGTTCTTTACACTATTTAATATAGTTATGGAGAAGGTGATGAGAAAGTTTGGTGCCAAAATGTCTAGCACCATATTCAACAAAAGCCACATGCCACTAGCCTATGCCGATGATATAGACATCATTGGGCGAAATCTGCGGGATGTTACTGCAGTTTTCTCATCACGAGAAAAGGAAAATACCAAATCCTCGGTTAAGATTGGTAAGGATAACTCTGAACCATTCAAGACGGAAAGAGGTCTTAGGCAGGATGATAGCTTGTTCTCTACACTATTTAATATAGTTATGGAGTAGGTGATGAGAAAGTTTGGTGTCAACATGTCTAGCACCATATTCAACAAAAGCCACATGCCACTAGCCTATGCTGATGATATAGACATCATTAGGCGAAATCTGCGGGATGTTACTGCAATTATGATTTCGACTAACAAATAGTAGTCTCGATGGGGACGCATCGTCAAAGTTGAAAATTGTTGTTTAGCGGTAGTAGATGAGCTTATTTACCTCGGATATTTCGTCAATAAGAAAAATAATATCAGCCAAAAAATTAAGCGGAGAATAGTGTTCGGCAATAGATGTTTTTACGGACTTCGGCAGCACTTTAGTAACACCACCTTATCTCTGGATACTAAGAAACAGCTATACCAGGTGTTAATTTTACCCATTATGTTGTATCTTGGGTGCTTACGACAACGGACATACAAAACCTGGGAGTATTCGGGAAAAAAGTACTCCGAAAAATATATGGACCTATCTGTGTCGACGGCGAGTTTTGCCATCGGATGAACCATGAGTTGTATGAGCTTTACCACGACACCGACGTAACGACTTCGATGACTGGGACATTGTGCCAGGATGGATGTTAATGCTCCACCAAAAAAGTTGTTTGAAGGCGAACCTACAGGACGACGCAGAGAAGGGAGACCAAAACTTCGTGAGAAGGACCATGTTGTAGGCGACGTGTCACCATCTGGTAGTACTAACAGGAGAACGCACAATGAAGACTAAAGCGTGCGGAATTCTCTAATACCTTAGGCCTCTAACTTATGAACCACGTTCGTGAGTTGTAATGGGCCACTAAAGTCAACAAGAAAAATAATATCGAACAAGAAATAAAGCAAAGAATATTGCTCGCCAATAGATATTATTTAGGACTTCGGCAGCACTTTAGTTACACCACCTACACTCCGGATACTAAGAAACCGCTATACCAGGTGTCAATTTTACCCGTTCTGTTGTATGCTGCGGATTGGGGGTGCTTTCGACAACGGACTTATAAAACCCGGGAGCATTCGAGAGAAAATTACTCTGAAATATATGTTGACCTATTAGTTTCGACGGCGAGATTCGCCATCGAATAAACTATGAGCTGTATCCGCTTTACCACGACATTGACGTAGCTAAATGAGTCAGAATCCAACGACTTCGGTGGCTGGAACATGTAGACAGTATGGAGGTAAATGCTCTTGCCAGAAAGGTCTTTGAAGGCGATCCTGAAGGACGGCGCAGAGCAGGGAAACCCAAACTTCGTTGGAAGGACCAAGTGATAGGCGATGTGCCACCATCTGGTAGGACTAACAGGAGAACGCACGCAGAAGACCGAAGCGTGCGGAATTCTCTAATACTATAGGCCTCTAATTTATGACCCATGTCCGTAAGTTGTAATGGCCACTTTAGTTAGATATGGAACAAAACAAAACTGTGGACTTTAATTTTCATTTTCTAAACGAGTTTGTATTTGAAAGGATTTTTTTTGGGATGTAATATTTCCAAAAAGAGATAAGAATACCAAATGAAATAGGACACTTTTGATTATGTTAATAATACTTTGGTTTTTGGAAGGTGGAAAAAAAAAATTTTAAAAATAAGAATTAATCCTTAACACAGTTCAACATGTTGCAGCTCATTGATTTGGGACTCAATTCTGAGAACTGCACGTGAAAGTAGCCCCAAACAGAAGAAGTTCTGCATCACTCGTTTTGTTAAGTTACATGCCACCATAATAATTTAAAATCGATTTGAAGTTAGTAAGTATCGTATAATAAATAAATAACTCGAGAACCACTAGTCCGATTAAGCTGAAACAAATTTAAAAAAATTGAGAATTATAATTCCTTTAATCTATTCATATAACGTTTCCCTGCATAAGCAACAGTTTCACTTTTTTATTCATCAAATGATTTTGACCTGGATTTTTTTTGTAGCAGTTACAATAAAACTGTTGTATGCCGTGGCGTATGATTCACGTGGAATATTACTTATGATAATCATACGCCACCATATAACAATATAACAAAAGAGCCTAAAACGTCACAAATTCTCCTATACGATACTAGCTAACTTCAAATCGATATTAAATTATTACGGCATGTAACTTGACAAAACGAATGATGCAGAACTTCTTCTTTTTGGGACTACTTTCACGTGCAGTTCCCAGAATTGAGTCCCAAAATCATGTGTTGTACTGAGTTATCTTAATAATATTTTTGTTTTTTGAAGGTAAAACAAAAAAGCTGTAAAGCGAACATTTAGAATTTTAATCCTTGATAGACTTTCATACTTTGGACTTCATATAAGCTTATAAGCTGCTAATCAACGGTGATATAATTTAAAATTTTTAAGAGTAGTCCTTCAATTATTCTCTTCTTAGATATTTTTTTCAGTGTCCTTAGTCCTTTTCCTTTATAACGTTGATATGCCATCGATGTTTTCACAATCTAGCATATCTGTTCCTTTTGCCGACTCGAATCATATTGAGTGAAAACATATTATCACATAAAAAACTGATTAGCTCTACAATAACTGTCACATTTTGTCTGCAGAAAGTTTCAATATTAAAGTGGAACGTTCAAAGTGGAATAGCAACAAAAGCTGGACCAAAGATATGACAACAAGTTGAACAGTTGTCTGTACGACAAAGTCAATACACACAAATATTACCACAAGAGAAATTTATGAGAAATCATGGCGAATAAAATACTCTTATTCTATCGCATAGATTGTTACGAGAATAGACACATATACGTTGGTGATACGATGATGCCCGCATCGCAATTTTAAGTCAGACGTCAATTGAAGTCAAAGTTAACTGACCATGTGAATAAGGAATAGTGCAGCATTCTGGGCAAGATATTGTTGTGAATTAAAATTATAATTTACTATATTAAATTGTGTATGACAAGTACATACATATGTATGGGACACCTCCAGACCAAGGAAGTGATACTAGCTGTGTTAGAAAAATACTTATTTTCGTAATTTTTCTCTTGTTTTTTATAGTTGATTTTTTGTTTGACAGACACTTTATTTAGAAATAATTGCAAATTTGTACTTACATTGTAATTTCGATTAATTTTGTGCAATGATGTTATGCTGATGTCCTCTGTCAGCGGTTTCTGGGCATTATACATAATGACACGTTTTGTATAAGATGACATTGTCTGATTTAATTGCACTTAAAAAGAAACACACTAAAATGTCAAATTTATATTTGTTAAAATTTCCAAATTTTCGGAAACAAACTTCACACTACACAGTATAATACAAAATGTATTCGATTTGTTTTTTTTTGCTTTTTGTCTCATTCAATTTTACTTTCAAACATTTGTTTGTTGTCAATCTGTTTTTGTGTTTCCTTTTCCTTATATGTATGTAGAGTTGCTGTGCTATATTACTTTACATCCGTTTCCTGTGTCATATTCCTACCAACCCGTTAGAAGCAACTTTAGTCATTAGTTGCGCTGACAACCAAAAAAAAAAAATCACATTTTTTCTTTACTAGGCGCCAGCCAGTCTTTGAACTATTTAACGGATTAATCGAAGATATTCGTGGCTCGCCGTTACTTACTAGTATGCTAAGGCATCGTTGGCAGCGGCGGCTGCGCCAGTAATACTGATTGTAGCATCAGCAGCCTCAGCCAAGCAGCTACAGTCTGTGTTCTCGAATTTGCCCAACCAACGATAAAGTATGGCAAAAGTTTTGTTGCGAGTCCTGTCGTTATATCCTGCAATAAGAATATTTCGCACGAGTTTTTCTTTAAGAATGTGATAACGTCATTTGGCGCATATCTCGTTTTTAGTTCTCGGCAACATTTACACTTCTCTAAATGGCTTCTTGCCATTCGTCGCCCGTCCCTTTTCTATACATTTGGCATTACAAATTTCGATTTGAATTGGTTTCTATCTAGCAATTGTTTTTTTTTTCCTTTTGCAAATATTTCATTGTAGTTTGCATAAGTGGGGGGATGTCCTTCTCCCCCACTTCTCGTCTTTAGAGAACTTTTTGTTCACAATTTCAATTCACAAAAGTTTTGGCGCTTTGATGGATTCTCAGCAATTGTTGTTGCTGTGTTACCATATGATTCGCATTTTGGTATTGAAAAAAATAAAAAGAAACTTTTTGAAGTTTGTGAAAAAGAAATAATCGACAAAACTTAAGCAATTTCAGATTATCGTCTCATCATAAGCCTGATGGTTTCATCTTTATAATATTTAGTATGTTAAATAGGTTAAAATGACTGACTGACTGGCTAATCGGCCTAGGGAGTGATAGCGTGTAATGACGTGTACTTAAGAGGGAAATGTGTAATAGTCAATGGAATTCCTATTAGCATTCTGGTTAGGATCTTTAAAACTACTGGTGTTTTGTAATGAACAAATTTTTATTGGTTACCGAAAGCTATTAAAAAAGTCTAGAAATAGATATGAACTAGAGATTTATATACTCCAATGATTACGTACTACATTATATCGCTGTTGCTTAACTTTGTAAAAGGAAATTTGTTTAGTTGGAGATTAATTGAGTCGTAGAGATTCTGAAGCTGGAAATCATAACCATAATCAAAATTTAGTTAATAGTTGAATTTTTTGACATCTGAAGGAACTATAAATGATATCGAGAATATTATGATAGAAATAAATGGAAATAACGTTGCAGAAATAAAGTTCTTGTTGTGTCTTCATGTGGCGCACTTATTTCAGTATATATCACATTCAGACTGCTGCTAATTTTGAATTGTGGTATATTATATAGACAGATTTCAGAGTTTTATAACTTTTCACATTTGTTTTATTCCTTATTTTTCTTGTATGGTTAGAACAATAGATATGTTATACATTAACTGCCACCAGTAGAAAAGAATTCTAAGCTCTTCGATCTATTGCGCTCCATAGATTGTGCGTCATACCAATTTTTTGATAATAACTCCTTAACAGTGTCCATTCAAACGTCGGATCAAATATTCACCTTACGACAAATCCTGGAAAAACCCCATGAAAAGCAGATCGACACCTACCACCTCTTTGTCGACTACAAAGCTGCCTTCGACTCTCCAAAAAGGCATAGGCTTTATGAGGCCATGTCTGAGTTTGGTATTCCTGCAAAGCTGATTCGACTTTGCAAATGTACCTTAGACAACACCAAATCCTCGGTTAAGATTGGTAAGGATCAGTCTGAACCATTCAACGCGGAATGAGGTCTCAGGCAGGGCGATAGCCTGTCCTGTACACTATTTAATATAGTTATGGAGAAGGTGATGAGAAAGGCTGGTGTCAACATGTCTGGCACCATATTCCACAAGAGCCACATGCCACTAGCCTATGCCGATGATATAGACATCATTGGCCGAAATCTGCGGGATGTTACTGCGGTTTTCTCATCACGAGAAAAGGAGTCAGCAAAAATGGGTTTAGCGGTCAACGAGGACAAAACAAAAATAATGATTTCGACGAACAAAGAGTCCTCTCGATGGGGACGCACCGTGAACTTTGACAAATTTTTATTTTGAGGTAGTCGACGAATTTACCTACCTCGGATCTTCCGTCAACAAGAAAAATAATGTCAGCCAAGAAATTAAACGGAGAATAGATTTGGTAACACCACCTTCTCTCGGAATACTAAGAAACAGCTATACCAGGTGCTTATCTTACCTGTTCTGTTGCATGCTGCCGAATCATGGGTGCTTACTACAACGGACATACAAAATCTGGGAGTATTCGAGAGAAAAGTACTCCAAAAAATATATGGAACTATCTGTGTCGAAGGCGAGTTTCGCTATCGGATGAACCATGAGCTGTATGAGCTTTACCACGATATCGATGTCGCTAAAAGAGTCAGAATCCAACGACTTCGATGGCTGGGACATGATGCCAGGATGGATGTGAATGCTCTAGCGAGAAAGGTGTTTGAAGGCGAACCTGAAGGACGGCGATGAGCAGGGAGACCCAAACTCCGTTGGAAGGACCAAGTGGTAGGCGATGTGCCATCATCTGGTAGGACTAACTGGAGAACACATGCAGAAGACCGAAGCGTGTGGATTTCTTTATTACTTCAGGCCTCAAATTTGTGAACTACGTTTCGTAAATTGTAATTGGCCACTTAAGTAAGTAAGTAAGTGTCCATTCAAAGAATTTTTGTTAGCCCACCTCTTGAGCTATCCATCGAGTCTATTGCCGAACTCTTTTTTAGCTGGCGCACAACTTGCCCAGACGGAGCATGCGTTCAATTTGGATACACTTGACTGTCGATGTCTTTATATAGCTCATGATTTCACGACAACGACCAAATATATTTCGTGCTAAGTTTCTTTTGACTCTCAGACTGGACTGGTCAGATTTGAAGACCTGAAGACTTCGTGTCAGTCAGTATCATGCCGAAAAGTCATATTAGCTTCGCGGGGATACCAAACTCAGCCAAAGCATCTAATAGTTTCTGTTGTATTGGACTACCGGAAGCAGGTTTGTAATCGAATAACAGATGGTAGGTGTTCATCCGTAGTTCTAATGTCTTCTCCACGATTTATCGTAGTGCAAATATCTAGTCGGTTGTGGATTTACCAGGACTGAAACCACTCTGATAAAGTAAAATTAGGTTCCAAAGATGACCTATAGATGGGAAATAGGACACTCAGATACCAAACAGCGGGCACGCTTTTCTTTCTCAAATCGTATTTAAAGCTGGTGGTTACACATTGGCAGCACATCGTCGCCGTCATCGAAAGCTTTGCCGGCAGTCCATCCGCTCTAGCGGGTTTTTTGTTATTGCCTTGCCGATCTCATTTTGGCTGTGTGGTGGACAATCTACTCCGTCGCCGTTAACGGGCGTGATTTCGTCACTTATGCTGTCTTCGAAAACTGGCAAAGTACGAAAGTGTCCCCTCCAAATTTGCAGCACAATCGGAATGTCCGTGACCAGATTACCATCACTGTTCTTACAGGTGGGAATCCGTGTTCCAAAACCTTTGCTTTTTATCTTTTGGTAGAACTTGCGGGCTTTACCTCTATTCCTGTAATTTTCGATATCCTAGCTCTCTCTTTTATTCCATAGAAGATTTTTGCGTCTTAACAGGCATTTCGTCTCCCTCCATTTCTCATTATAACGCTCCCTAAGCGCAGGCGTTGCCATTGGCTGCAGTTTTGCCTTGTATGCAGCATACATTTCCCCAAACATTTTGCGACATACGAACCAGGTCTTGCCTGAGTGCTGTTTTTCATAACCAAGTACGGCTGTTGCGACAGTTTCATAGACTACGCAATATGCTTTCACTGTTGTTTGAAGTAATTATGAGAGTTGGTTGAAGTAGGCATTAGCTATCAAGGTGGTATGCAGCTTTGTGATGTCTACTTTCGTTTGCATTTAGCTACGAGCATTTTTAGCACTACTTACTTGCGTACGTACCTTTGCTGCAACTAGGTGGTTATCTGTTTCAATATTTTCACCGCACTTCAAACGCACGCCTATAACGTTTAAGAGATGCCTTCCATCAATTACACGTGATCAATCTAGTTTCTTGTCTTTTAATCAGGGGATATCCAGGTTGCCTTGTGGATATCTGGTTCCATATACTACCATATTTCTTGCCGACGCGAAGCTTACCAATTTGAATCCGTTATCTGTTTACACAACAGAATTTTGCGACTGCTGAACCAAGAACATCTTCTCTTTTTTTATTTTAGCATTAAAATCTCCCAGAACAACTTTAAAGTCATGGCCAGGTCAGCGGTCGTATCTTTCCTTCATACACGGCATTTTTAATGTCCCCGTCTTTTTCTTCCGTCGATGCGTGTACACAAATCTGCGTGATATACAAATATTTCGCCTTGATGCGGTTAGTGGCTGTTCGGTCTCTTACGATTTCGAGACCAGATGTCGAAGTCTCTTGCCGCCTATGATTCCCCATCCAAATTCGTGCCTTTTTGTATGACAAAAGTTCTTTCGTCGTGTGCAACTGTGTCCCGTTCATTTAATTTCCTGTATGGATAGAGGCACCATCTCTGTTAAAATTAGGACATTCGGTGTGCATATCCTTTATGCGATAGTCATTGAAAGCTTTGCGGGGGTCATGAACAATTTGGGGTTTTTTTTAGTTTTTTTCTTTTATTCTTGTTTTCAAAAAAGACTCGCCTGGCTTAAATTAGATTGCCTTTCTTATGTACAGGGTGGATTCCCATCATTGGGCCCGCATTCCTTTATCCAAATCGACCGACATGGCTTAGGCCACAATCGCTGTTTTTTGTTATGCTTAACTACGTTTACGAGACTTCGAAAGAAAAATACTTCGCACCACATTTGGGCCCATCATTGCTAACGGCGAGCACAGTCGTCGAATAAATTAGAAGCCGTGGCAAGATGGTTAGAACTCGCGACTACCATGCGGGAGATTCCAGGTTCAACTCCTGGCTTAAGTCATCCAAAAATTCAATATTTCTTTCATTGCCGGCCCTCTTGCTGTTGTCTACAGCAACGTCGCAGTATAAGTGTCGAGATAATCGGCATGTCTAGTAAAAGCTTCTCAAACAGTAACGTTCGCATTCGTCGATAAACAAGTAGGTACCGTTAGATGTCAATCTAAAATAGAAAGCGTGTTAATTCGCAACAACGCGAGAAGCTATGACATACCTCATTGATGAGGTGTTAAGGGAAATTAAGTTTTTTTGTTTTAGGTAATATATTCTAAAACCATTTTTTAGGCCGATTGACTGACATATGATTTTCTCCATTGGTTTGCAGGATGATTGTAGCTTTAGGTGTTTGTCCTGAGCGATGATACGACTTTTTAACTTTTTATCCCAAGGAGTACACATTGAGAAGAATTCCTTCATACGGCACAACTACCATATAAAATAAGTTTTAAGTCTAATTTTCGCGATTCACCCCTTAGATGTTTGGTCTAAGTGATTTATCTCATTTTCGCTTTTGTCCCACTTAAAGTCCGAAATTCGAAATATCGCTTCATATCACGCAATTGCTCCATAAAATAAATATTCGCCTTTTGGTCTGGTTGATGGTACAAATGTTATGTCTTTTTAGGCTTCTATCCCCTAGAAGTAAGAATTTCGAAAAAAACGACTTAATATCGCATAACTAAAACTTACTTAAGTGGCCTGTTACAACTTACGAACGTGGTTCATAAAATAGAGGCATTAACTCACGCTTCGGTCTTCTGCGTGCGTTCCGTTCTCCAGTTAGTCCTACCAGACGGTGGCACATCGCCTACCACTTGATTCTTCAAACGAAGTTTGGCTCTCCTTGCTCTGCGTCGTCCTTCAGGTTCGCCTTCAAAAACATTTCTCGCTTGAGCATTTATATAGAAAATATTAATACTGATCATAAGATCATAAGAATCAGTTAAGGTTTATTCGAGTTACCCTGCTCACCAGCCAGCCAGACAGACGGACATGGCTCAATCGTCTTTAAAAGTCCTGAAATGAATTTAGCCTTAAGATACTTTGGGTCTGACAAGGCTCCTTTAATGCGTGACACTTTGTTCGACCAAACCAAGCCTCAGACAAGGTGACAGTCTCTCGTGTACTCTTACTCTTCTATTAACTTCGGAGCTGCTTGCTTATGCCGATGACACGAATATTATTGGTCTACTGTCCCTTAAATTCTACTTCCTTGCAACGCCATACCTCAATTTCTATCTTCCCACATAGGAAAGCAAACGTACGACATATACATTTAAATAACTAGTCGCTATATACATAGTTCACATGATTTCCTTATAGCCAAAACTTGAAACTTGTATAGAAATCCTCATTTATTCAATACAAATTTTAACACAAAATCAAATTCTAATCTCCCCCCGCGTTATTGCAATTTGCATTGCCAAAATGCACAATGGCACCACCACCACCAGCAGTCAACCAGTATTCAAGGCTAATGAGTTTTCAATTATTAAATGAT
The DNA here is from genome assembly GCA_964034835.1 of Muscina levida. Lineage (NCBI taxonomy): Eukaryota > Metazoa > Arthropoda > Insecta > Diptera > Muscidae > Muscina > Muscina levida. The sequence continues at coordinate 156,662,774 of OZ035880.1, forward strand.
TTGTGTCTAGCAAAAAAAACTGAATTTGGCTAATTTAGTTTTTGTATTCACCAAACTCGATATTTCCATAGTCGCATTTAGCCAATTATAATGCGCCCAGCCAACACAGTTTGGTAGTGTCAACTTATTTGTTGTGTGAGTTTCGTTTATGACAATTATTTTTAATATTTATATTTTTAATCGATCTTCGAACTAAAAATAGACATACGCTGTTGGTGTTTGGTGTCCAAACTTTTGCATATATTTATTTTTGGTTATTAACATTTGAGTCCGTCTGTACCTCAAAATTTCGCGAGACTGTGTCTCGCCTGACAAACATTTGTCGTTGTCGACGTATGGCCTCAACGCCTCACACATTCGCGTTCATTCAACAAATTACTGTTCGTTGTCAACTCAACAGCAATTTATAATCTCTGCAAAGATAAAAAATATGGCAAAAATAAAGTGGAAACAACTACAACAGGAACAAAAACACACAGATACAGATACAGATACAGCACATCGACGAGCACAACCTGTCATAGTACGAAGCCAGCTGTAAAAGTTCTCAGCAGCGATTTGTGGTAGCTAAGGTACTACACAGATAGACAGACAGACGGACAAACAGTTTAGCTGCTTGCAAGCGAAAAAAAAAACATTCATATAATTTATACTCGCAAAACGAACTGCACCACATAGCCAAAGAGAACAAAAAAATCACATTTAGATAGAAATATCAGATAAAATAGAATTCATACAATTCCATCCTTTTGAGGGCAATAATGACGGCGACGAAGGTAACGACCAGCGAAGGGAAAACCAGTTGGTTAAGCGGCAGCGTAGAAAAAAAAGATAGTAAAACAGTAACAACCTGGCCACATATGTTTGATAGGTGCATCCATAAAGGGAGGTACACTCTAAGAAAGAAACTTAATTGATTCTAAAACTAAGTCTAACGTTAATATTATACATGAGAAAACTGGTCAGGATGAAAAGACAGGCGCAACTGACCGCAAATAGTTTGGAGATAATTTTGTAATTCTCTTAATTAAGATAAGCACAGCAATACCTTCTTAATGTTTGACGAGACTGCAGTAACATGTCACAATTTACGATCTATGATATTCTTCTAGGTAGAAAAATGAAAATAACAAAATATTTGGGTTTTTTAACACCTAAGATTAAAAGACTCTTTTTGACAAAACTAGTAAGGTAATTATCTTCGGCTATGCCGAAACTGGGACCGGCCGTGGCATAGTGTTTAGAACACGCGACTACCATGCGGGAGATCGCAGGTTTAAACCTGGCTCCAGTCATCTAAATTTTTCTTTCATTGTCGGCTCCCCTCGAATGTTGTTGACAGCAAGTATAAGTGTTGAGTCAATCGGCGTGTCTAGTAAGAGCTTCTCGAACAGTGACGTTCGCATTCGTCGATAAACAAGTAGGTGCTGTTAGTTGTGAATCTAAAAATAGAAAGCGTGTTAATTCACAACAACGCGAGAAGCTATTCCATACCTCATTCATGGGGTGCAATGGGAAATTAAGTTTTTTTTTATGCCGAAACTCTGATACCCTTCATCATTTGTAAAAATTTTGGTTCTTCGCACTACAACTATATTTTATTAAACTTTGAGGAGTTTGGAGTTTGTAAGGAAGGTGGAAGTAGTTTTTGTCCAATCTTGCTCATCTTATAACTTAATCAACGATTAGATGATAAAAGCATGAAAAACAAATTTAAGCTCGGTCAGATGGACATCATGAAAAAAGGGGCAGTTAGTATGAACGGTGGTTGTAAAGGGTGTCCCAACAAGAACGCAATTTTTAAATTTTAAATAAAACACAGATATTTAAAAAAAAATCGTGAAACTTTATTATATCGTAAAGTAGACAGAATGAGGTTATGTATGGAACAATGTATCGTGTAGATGGCCGCCGCTGCTTTGCTGGCATTCACGCGATCTTTTAATGAAATTTTCAATGACCGTTTGGCATAAATGCTGCGGTATTTCATTAATGCAGCGTCCAATTTCCTCTTTTAAGGCTTGAGTCTTCGTCGTCTTATTCGCGTAAACCACCGACTTCAAAAAACCCCAAAGAAAAAAATCTAATGGTGTTAAATCGCACGATCTAGGCGGCCAATTCTGATCTCCAAAATGCGAAATAACACGACCGGGAAATGACTGATGCAGCAATTGAATTGTTTCTCTGGCTGTATGACAAGTGGCACTGTCTTGTTGGAACCACATGCCCTCCACATTCATTTCTTCAATTCGAGGCAAGAAAAAACTGGTTATCATTTCACTATACCGAACACCATTGATTGATTGCTTTGACCTGCCTCATTTCATAAAAAAAGGTCCAATGATTCCTCCAGCCCAAAAACCACACCCCACACAGTGACACGTTGAGGATGCATTTACTTCTCGTGGTTCACTCGAGGATTTTCCTCACCCCAAATGCGACAATTCTGCCTATTGACGAAGCCATCAAGATGGAAATGGGCCTCGTCACTGAAGATGATTTTAGCGGCAAAATCAGCAATTTCATGTTGCAAAACTTTCACCATTTTGGTTAAACAATTTCACAATGAGAATGCGTTTTTCATTCGTGTAGCGCTCCATTTTTATTAACCTCGTACCTTCTACTAGCAAACAATAACAATTGTTCAGATGTCAAACAATGACACTTCGCATGTGGCCAGATTTAAAAATTGCGTTCTTGTTGGGATACCCTTTAGTTATTGTCCGATAATTTTCGTCTTAGAACTTAACCTCCGCTTAGAGAATAGCAGCTATAATTTCTGTTTAATAGCTCTTAAATTAAGGCTATAATCGAACGGACTCCCAAAAAGGGGATTTGTCCGATATTGTTGGTCTCAGAACTTAACCTTTGCTTAGAGGATAGAAGCATACTTACCAAATTTCAGCATGATATCTTTGAAACTCCGGCTGTAATCATGGGGCAGATAGACGGACACCCCAAAAAGGGGAAGTTTGTACGGGACATGGTTGTAGTTTCTGTCCGACCTTGCGCATCTTAGAACTTAACCTCCATTAAGAGGATAGAAGCCTGCATACTTAATTTCAGCTCCATAGCTCTTGAACTGTGGCTGTAATCGAGTTAACCTGCTCACCAGCCAGCCAGACGGACGGTTATGGCTCAATCGTCTTAAAAAGTCCTGAAATGAATTTGGCCTTAAGATACTTTGGGTCTAACAAAGCTCCTTTAATGCGTGACACTTTTTTCGACCAAACCAAGCCTCAGACAAGGTGACAATTTCTCGTGTACTCTTACTCTTCTATTAACTTCGGTGCTCTAAAAGGGGCAATTCGTATGGGAGGTAGGAGAAGTTTTTGACCGATCTTGCTCATCTTAGTAACGAACAACTAGGGGGACGGAAGCTTGCATACCAAATTTCAGCTCGATAGCTACTTAATTACAGGTGTAATCGCGGGGACAGACTCAAAAAAAGGAATTTATGGGGAGTTGGGAGTAGTTTTTAGCCGATCGGGCTCATCTTAGAACTCCATCCTCCACTTAGAGGATTGTCGTTTGCAAGGGCAATTTTTATTGGAGGTGGGTGTAGTTTTTAACCGATCGGGATCATCTTAAAACTAAACCTCCGCTTAGAGCATAGAATCTGGTGTTCCAGATCGATATCTCTTAAACTGCAGCTGTAATCGCGCGGACAGACTTCTTATAGGGGGAGCTTTAATGGGGCTGGGGGAACTAGTAGTTTTTTACCGATCAGGCTCATCTTAAAACTTAGCCTTCCCTTTGAGGATATAAGCTTGTGTTCCAAATTTCAGCTTGATATCCCTTAAACTATAGCTGTAATCGCGGGCACATACGGAAAGAGAGACAGACATTTTTAAATCGACTCAGAATTCGAGGCTATATACATATATTGTCATACCTACCACGCCTCCTTACGGTCGTTACTAATGGAAGAACAAAATTAATATACCCTTCATTCTGTAAGTGCGTGTGGTAAACAAAGAAACTGGGTTTTATCCCAAGACTGCAGTTACATCTAGTAATTTGTAATATTTTACGAGAAAACGTAAAATATAATGTTTTTTTAACTCCTGCTATTAAACGACTTTTTTACGAAAAAGTAAGCTATTGACAAAGAATTTTTTTTTATTTTTAGACTATTGACACGACTGCAGTAACATCTCCTTATTTCCCAAATACAATTTTTTTCTCAAAGTTTGATAAAATTGTAGTAACATCTAGTAACATTTTCTATTCCGAAAGAAAAACAAAAATTTATGCAATTTTTTCTGATTTTGTCCCTTTAACGCACTTTTTTATGAATAATACTAAAATATTGACCACAAAATTTGATTTTGCCTTGAGACTATTGACAAGACTGCAGTAACGTGTAACATTTTCTAAACGATTATCATTATCCCTACGAAAAAACTAATGCAATATTTGTTCATGCTTGTAAAGCGTAAACGGATCAGACGTTTAAAAAAAACATATTGGCGAAGAAACAGGGGTTTGCCCTAAGACTGCAGTAACATCTGACAATTTTCATTTGTTAGATTTTCCCACTTACATCTAGTAATTTCTTCCAGCTTGATGACGAGAAAACGAAAAATATAATGTTTTTTTTAACTGCTGCTATTAAACGACTTTTTTACAAAAAAGTAAGCTATTGACAAAGAATTTTTTTTTTAGACTATTGACACGACTGCAGTAACATCTCCTTATTTCCCAAATAAAATTTTCTTCTCAAAGTTTGATAAAATTGTAGAAACATCTAGTAACATTTTCTATTCCGAAAGAAAAACAAAAATTTATGCAATTTTTTCTGATTTTGTCCCTTAAACGCACTTTTTTATGAATAATACTAAAATATTGACCACAAAATTTGATTTTGCCTTGAGACTATTGACAAGACAGCAGTAACGTGTGACATATTCTAAACGATTATCATTATCCCTACGAAAAAACTAATTCAATATTTGTTCATGCTTGTAAAGCGTAAACGGATCAGAGGTTTAAAAAAAACATATTGGCGAAGAAACAGGGGTTTGCCCCAAGACTGCAGTAACATCTGACAATTTTCATTTGATAGATTTTCCCAGATTAAAAACAAAAAAAACCTAAAAGATTTTGTTTTTAAATCATTTGATTATATGACTTTTTTTTGTGTAATAGTAAGATATTGACGAATAAACATGTTTTTATTTTTAGGCCATTGACAAGGCTGTAGTAACATCTCCTTATATCCCATTAATAATATTCTTCCGGTTTGAAAAAAAACAAGATCTTAACGAAAATAAGCCACCACCGCACAGCCACCGGCCGTTTCTCAATGTTTGATAAGATTGCAGTAACATCTAATAACTTTTCCTACAGACTATATTCTTCCTGATTGAGAAAAAGAAAAATTTCATCTATTAGCGTCCTTTTTTATGAATGATAATAAAATAGTGACCACAAAAATTGATTTTGTCTAGAGACTTTTGACAAGACTGCAGTAACACGTCGTAAACTCTTATCTCTATCCCGTTTGAAAAACAGCAAATGTGGAATATGTTTCTTTATTCCTTCCAGTGCAGTGTTACCTATCATTTTGTTGTTTGCCTCAAACCCCACCCCCCCCCCCCCCCCCCCCCCACACCACTAACATTCGACAAAGCACATTTCAGCCCATGAGATAAATAATTTAATTGATTTCATTCACTGCGTTTCAAACATTTGTTTAAATAAAGCAACAAATTTAAAATTTTTTTTTTCATTTCTTGTTTTGTTATCGTACCATACCATCAAAAGACCGATAGACTAAACATTTCAAACGCTAAAATTAAAATGAACTTAAAACCTTGAATATCTTTAAACTTGAGGGAATTTTCACAAGCATGACCAGGGGGAACTTGCTACACAACTAAAAAAACAACATTGGAGAGTTTTAATATTTACAAACAAATCCCATTGCATTAAACCAATTTTGAAGAGGAGCCCTACAGATTTGCAGCTCAGTAATTGGTTTATGAAATAATTTTGATGTAAACAAATTATTTCAGTCACCGTACAAGTTTGAAATTCAAACGTTCAAATTATTTACGTTAATGAATAATAGTATTTAAGGCAGAAAAAATTTCCCCAATATGTATATTCATTTCGTTTGTATCTTATTGCTTTCGCCTATTTCTTTAGCCATTTCGTTAGCATTCATATAAGGATATAACAAAAACAACATCCACTTTCGCATATGACATATAGCACACACATAACACACACGCACACACAAATTATAAATACCATTGCAAATGAAGACTTCATTGTACCACTGTTGATGTGTTTCTTGGAGATTTTCATAAATTGGGTCAAATTGCGCACAATTTTATGCTTCACAAGTACAATTATGACTTCATGGTTATAGAAGAGCACTAGAGGAGGAGGAGGCAGTTACAAGAACATACAATTGTGTATAGCAACCATAGGGGGGGATGGAATTATATCCATAGTTATGCTATTGCTACAGCGTATAGTGAGTGTATGATAATTTGTTAACGTTAAGACAGATTTACATGACAATTAAGATTTATTGGGCAATTTTAGTAATGATTTAATATTTTAATGATTCCAATGACCGTGAGCTATGAAGGGATATTATTATCATTGAAGGGAAAATGAAAAATACTGCCAAGAATTGTATCGACGAATCGTTTTTAGCTCATAGGTTCCTATGAAAGTGTTAAAATAAGATTTTGGCTAGGATAAAGATATAATTCAAATGAAACGTTACCATAATAGTAATATTCTCTTGAGAAATCAGCAATTAATGTCGTTCCAAGAAGAAGAAAGGATATGCGAACATTAAGTGAGGCGGGAAGTTTGATATATCAGCAAATATGATGAGCTATTAGGAACCAATCGAGGGATGAGGTTCCTTATCGTTATTCATTCGAAAATCTATATATATATAATGTACATTTCGATGTCACCACTTACTGCGAAAACAGTTTAAGCGATTTATACTAAACTTTCAGTGTAAGTTGGTCTGTAGACTTATGTGAAAATTTACATCCATATACAAAATTAACTTATGCTTAAGAACTTTTTTGCACACAGTAGCGAATTAAGCATTAAGCCTTTGAACACTGTAACATTTTCTGCAGATAGAATGCATGTCTGTGAACGTCAGACCATGCGACCGAAAATCCTATCAAGGAATTGACTTGACTTGACTTTGTTCTCGACTGGCGTCACTGAAACCCACAGTTTATGTGTCTATTGCAATGTTTGAGAAGGCTGCAGTAACACTCCAAGAGAAAGAGAGATACCTTGTTCGTGGAAACTAATTTTTTGTTTTTTTTTTCTTCAGGTATTACTATAATCCACATAACTTTTAATGTTTGATAAGACTGCAGTAACATCTTTTTGTATCAAAAACTAGTTTTCTATGTTTATAGTGCTGTTTTTCGAAATTTTTAATAATAACACAGTACAACATTTTTCAGTTAATTGATTGCCAACTCAATTCTGTGAACTGTATGTGAAATTAGACCCAAAAAGAAGAATTTCTGCATCATTCGTTTTGTCTTCTTACCTGCGATTTGAAGTTAGTATCGATTTGAAGTTAGTACTATCGTATAGGGGAATTTATCACGTTTTAGGCCCTGTTGAAATTCATACATTTACTCAATTGCGAATAAAAGCGAAACGCGTGCATCGATTTTTATGATCTTTGTCTCATTTTGCTCATAGGTTATGTGACTTTGCGAAAAAATAACTAGACTTGAAACTTTTTTCCATTTTGGATTTTTTATGTATTTTTAAAAAAAAAAATTTAAATTTTTAGGCAAAAAATAATTTTTTCCCTTCATACATTCATTTTTAACTTCGAAAGTGTTACTTGTATAGGAAAACAATATATGAACAGATTAAGGGAAATGTAATTCTTAATTTTTTAAAATTTATTTCAACTAAATTGGGCTAGTGGTTGTCGAGCTATGTCAAACAACAGGGCCTAAAACGTGATAAATTCCCCTATACGATAGTACTAACCTCAAATCGATACTAACTTCAAATCGCAGGTAAGAAGACAAAACGAATGATGCAGAAATTCTTCTTTTTGGGTCTAATTTCACATACAGTTCACAGAATTGAGTTGGCAAATCATGTGTTGTACTGTGTAATAATAAATTGAAAATCTTGGTTGTGTTTTGGATATTATTTTTATTCAATTATTATTATTATTATTAGCCTTTGAAACAACTTGACACATATATATATATATTTATATCTTAGTGCCTAAGTCAGAGGCCGAAATGATCAAAGATTTCTATTCGCTTCGATCTAGTGCGCACCGTCTCCAGTCAGTCCTACCAAGCAGTGTCAGTGATTCCTCCACCTGGTCCTTCCAACGTAGTCGCGGTCTCCCTCTTTTGCGCCGTTCTTCGAGGTCTTGATAGAATACCATTCGCGCTGGAGTTTCCTCATCCATTCTCACGACATGTCCTAGCCAGCGTAATCGTTGCACTTTGATTCGCTTGACGACATCAATGTCGTGGTATAACTCGTACAGCTCATGGTTCATCCGAATCCTAAACTCGCCGTTTACGCAAATGGGTCCATATATTTTGCGGAGTATTTTTCTCTCAAACACCGCCAGATGAGCTCCATCTGCCTGTGTAAGCACCCAAGATTCGGAGGCATATAACAGGACCGGTAAAATTAGTACCTGGTACAGCTAGACTTTGGTGGTTCGAGATAGGGTGGTGTTTATGAAGTGCTCGCGTAGTCCAAAGAAACACCTGTTGGCGAGCACTATTCTCTGTTTTATTTCGAGGCTGACACTGTTGTTTTTGTTCATGGCGGATCCAAGGTAGATAAATTCATCCACTACCTCAAATCAATAGTTTTCAACGTTCACGCTGCGTCCCCAACGGGTGGACACTTTGTTCGATGATACCATTAACTTTGTCTTGTCCTCATTCACTGCCAAACCCATTTTCGCTGACTCCCTTTCAACTGTTACCTCTCGCATCGTTCGACCGATAATGTCGATATCATCGGCATATGCGAGCAGCATGTGGCTCTTATTAAATATGGTGCCAGACATGTTAACCGCTGCTTTCCTTAACACCTTCTCCATCACTATGTTGAACAGCATACATGACAACCCGTCACCCTGTCGAAGAACTCTCGTCGTATCGAATGGTTCAGATAGATCCTTGCCAATCCGAACAGAGGATTTGGTATTCGTAAGGGTACACCGGCAGAGACGATAGTCCCCCTAATGGGACTATCGAAGGCAGCTTTGTAATCGACAAAGAGGTGGTAAGTGTCGATTTGCTTCTCATGGGTTTTCTCAAGAATCTGCCGTAGTGTAAATATCTGATCCGTCGTGGATTTGCCTGGTCTAAAGCCGCACTGATAAGGTCCAATCAGGTTTTCCACAATTGGCTTTTAGACGTTCACACAGTATGCTAGACAGGACCTTATACGCAATCGGTAAGAGGCTAATTCCACGATAGTTTTTACACTCACTACGGTCACCTTTTTTGTAGATTGGACATAGCACACTGAGATTCCAATCCTCTGGCATGCTCTCCTGAAGCCAAATGTTCTCTATGAGCTGTTGCATGCTTAAAACAAGCTCATCTCCACCCACCTTAAACAACTCAGCTGGAAGACCATCAGCCCCAGCGGCCTTGTTGTTCTTTAGGTGGGATATGGCAGTAGCTTTCTCAGCTTGGCTCGGAGGTGGACACTCGATGTTATCATCTCGGATTGTCTTCATCAGCCGAGTTTTCAGACATCAATAGGCCGCAGAAGTGATCTTTATATATTCTCAGTACGCTCTCGGAGTCAGTAACGAGATGACCATCATTGTCTTTACAGGAGGGAAGACCTGTTCCATGTACCTTACCTTTTTATTTTTTATTAAATATCGTCACATAAAACGAATTTTCTTGTATCTTTAAATGGTGTATCTTCAAAAGGTTTTTTTCTGATGTTTGACAACGCTGCAGTAACATTTAATTGTCAACTTTATTGAATTCTATACACCATTTGCTAAACGTAGTACCTGTCGATTTATTGCATATATTTTCATTATGGTCTCCATTTGGGTTATAAAGTTATCGTATAACAGCTTAGAAATCGGCAATTATGTACGGTTCATCAAGGGAGAGTATAATAAATTATCTCTTTTTCCCTCCCTTGTTCAATGAAACCAATTTTTGTTATAATCTTATTCTGCTGTTACCACAAATTTTCAACAAAAAAATTAGAAAATACGCCCTAAATACACCCTAAACGCTAAAATTAAGGACTATGTTAAGGGTCAAAGAGGGTCCCATGGGTTCTATTATGACCCCCTATCTGAAGTTACATAAATGAAAGATATTTTCTAGACGAATCTAACGAAAAATCTTTTAAGGCACTACAGGTTCCCTGAACATATTCTTGTTGGGTCACTATTAAAAAATGATCTTATGTGTGTGCAAATTCTAACTATAGGACCCCAGGGGTCCGACGACATCTTTGACCTACCATTCCGATGTTTGTTGACCAAGACGGTGAGAATCGTATATTTTTTTATTTGGGCTATCGCCCCATATTATCCACTTCAGATAAAATTTAATGTTTGAGAAGGCTGCAGTAATATCTTGGAAGTGGTTAATGATGTCCCTGTTGTATAACTGTACAAAATACTTACTAGGGATCCGAATGATTCTAGCACAAGACATATTTTAAGACTCTTGTAGCCAATTTAGGGAATATATAGGCGAGTCAATTTATATTCTGGTATTGTACTAGCTGTTAAATGGCAGGAAGCTAACCTTGTGGGCGTATGTGTTTAGTTTAGAGCGCCATATTTAACAACTCGGTTTTAATATTTTTGAGTTTATTCCTTTTGTATATTAGCTGTAGTCATAAACGCTGTTCCATAACTTTTATATCAAACGTATCTATACTATCATTTCAATACTATTAATCAATACAACTTTAAATGAAACGTATTCTCATAATGAGATGTTAAATATGCCATATCACATGTATTTTTTTGTGGTGCCAATAAGCACGTGTACTATATATACTACGGTTTCACATTCCAGCTGCAGCAATGTGTTGGCATCCAAGAAGGCTTAAGGCCAAAAAACAACGGAATTTTGCCATACCTTCTTACCACCTACCCACCCATAGACAGACCAGAGCCTAAGTATCACAATTTCTTCGATGATAAACTAATACACATAACATTATCAACGCCACTCACACTCTAATACAACTACAACCGCGACGTTTGACATATTAAATTCCTCAGACATTGGCCGGAATCCGCTTCGCTCACATGCGGCGGTTATCAGTAACCAAAACAAATACCCCCGAAAAAAAACAAGATACCGATATGATTTGGTCACAATCATCTAAGTACACATGCCTTGTGGCTGTAGACAATTTAGCATATGTTCTTCGTTCCTCATCACAGTCGACCCCAGACTAGCAAGCAACAAATTTTTGGGGCTGCTGTACTCGCTTAGTCTTTGCACTACATTTTGATAACGTTTTTAATGTGAGTAACGAGAGACGACAAGAGAGCGAACAAGTCAGCGTGAGTGTCCCCTAAAAATTTGAAATATGAAATTCAAGTGATATTTTTTATTACAGCTAAACAAAACACAAATATTGTATACAATGACTTCGCTTCGCTTTCATTGTCAAAACCGGCTTTGAATTCAAATTATCGCCTTCGAGTTCAGTGCAGAGTTCAGTGTTTTATTTGTCGTTTTCTGCCCTACTTTTCACATGAAATTCTTATGAGGTTAAATATTGAAATGAGATCAAATGACAAAAATGTATAAAATGGGATCATTATTAAAATTAGATTGGTCTGTGCACTTGTTTAATGACGTCATAAGTCATCAGATAATTGTATGCTGTTATGATCATAGACAATTCGAAATATTATTTTCTCATATTGTGAACATATTTGATAAATACATTGGGCGGAGTGGGTGTGGCAAGCCATATTTTATGAGCTTACTTACTTACTTAGCTGGTACTTCTATGCAATCCCAGTGGTTTATATACCGCACGTAGAAATATATTATAAGCGCCTCGATCCTCTGCGCTTCTTCCAGTTAGTCACACCGAGTTCTGTAAGGTTCTCAGTAACCTTGTCTTTCCAACGGAGTTTTGGTCGCCCTCTTCTGCGCCGTCCATCGAGTTCATTGTCGAAGACTTTTCGAGCTGGAGCATTTTCGCCCATGCTTACAACATGACCTAGCCAACGCAACCGTTGCACCTTAATGCGTTTGACCACGTCAATGTCAGTGTACAGCTCGTACAGCTCATGATTCAGGTAGACAAAATTATCTACCACCTCGAAATTATAGTTGTCAACGTTCACGCAGTTTCCCAAACGAGTAGATTCTTTGTTCGTTGAAACTAATAACTTCGTTTTGTCCTCGTTCACCGTTAGGCCCATTTTCGCTGATTCCTTCTGAATACCTGAGAAGGCTGCAGTCACATCCCGCAGTTTTCGACCGATGATGTCTACGTCATCAGCGTACGCAAGTAGCATGTGGCTTTTGTTGAATATAGTGCCACTCGTGTTTACTGCACATTTTCTCATTATCATCTCCATCACAATGTTGAAGAGATCGCACGATAGGCCGTCGCCTTGTTTTAGGCCTCGTCTGGTATAGAATGGCTCCGTAAGGTCCTTGCCAATCTTCACTGAAGACTTCGTGTCAGTCAGCGTCATTTCGCAAAGACGTATCAGCTTCGCTGGAATACCAAACTCAGCTATGGCTTCAAGTAATTTCTGCCGTATCGGGCTGTCGAAGGCAGCTTTATAGTCGACAAAAAGATGGTACGTGTCGATCTGTTTCTCTTGGGTGATTTCCAGGATTTGCCGAAGTGTGAAAATCTGGTCAGTTGTTGATTTTCCTGGTCTAAGGCCACACTGTTAAGGCCCGATCATGTTGGATAACACTGGCTTTAGGCTTTCACATAGCACACTCGGCAGAACCTTATATGCGATGGGTAAAAGGCTGATCCCGCGGTAGTTGGAGCACACACTTGGATCACATTTTTTCAGCACAGGACATAATACGCTTACATTCCAATCGTCGGGCATGCACTCTTTAAGCCAAACCGTGCGCAGGAGCTGGTGCATGCCCGTTATCAGCTCCTAGCCACCGGACTTGAAGAGCTCCGCGGGCAGACCGTCGGCACCGGCTGCTTTGTTGTTTTTCAGCCGCGATATTGTTCTTCTTACCTCGGCTTGACTTGGTGGTAAGCAATCTAAGCCGTCGTTGACAATTGGCGTGATAATTTCACGAGCGCTGCCTTCTGGAACCAGCAGTTGCTGGAAGTGTTCTCTCCATATGTGCAGCACACTTTGAGTATCCGTGACCAGATTTCCATCACTGTCCTTACAGGTGGGGAGGCCATTACCGTATCCATTTGCTCTTACTTTCTGGTAAAATTTTCGGGCCTCACCTCTATCCCTGTATCGCTCTATATCCTCGTTCTCCCGTTCCTTCATCTGAAGTTTTTTCGCCTAAATAGCTGTCTCGCCCGTTTTGCTTTCTCCTTATGCCGTTCCATAACAGCACGGGTTACAATTGCGTTGCCCTATAAGCACCATCCTGTTCCTCAGAAGCTATGCGACATTCCTCATCGTACCAGGATTCGTCTGAGCGCCGCTTTTCATATCCTAGCACGGTTGTTGCGGCGGTTGCCATGGAATGCGCAATATGCTGCCACTGTGTATCGGGAACGTCAGAAGTAGAGGCGTTGTGTCGTAAAAGTTGGGAGAGCTGGTTGGAGTAGGCAGTAGCTATCTCTGGGGTGTGCAGCTTCGCGATGTCCAGCTTTCTTTGTGTTTGGTTACGTGCGTTTTTCGCTCTGCTCAATCTTGTGCGCACCTTGGCTGCAACCAGGTAATGATCCGAGCCAATATTAGCACCACGGATCACACGCACGTCCATGACACTAGATGCATGCCTGCCATCAATTACCACATGATCAATTTGATTTTTGGTGTTTTGATCGGGGGATAGCCAAGTTGCCTTGTGGATATCTTTGTGCTGGAATCTGGTTCCACTCACTACCATGTTCCTTCCCGCTATGAATCTAACCAGCCTAAACCCGTTGTCTGACGTGCCGGTATGCAGGCTGAATTTACCGATCGATGAACCAAGAACATCTTCCCTTTCTATTTTTGCATTAAAGTCTCCCAGAACAATTTTAATGTCGTGGCCAGGACAGCGGTCGTTGTTTTCTCTAGGCGCTCGTAAAATGCATTTTTAATCTTACCGTCTTTATCTTCCGTCGGGGCGTGTACACAAATCAGCGTGATGTATAAATATTTCGCCCGGATGCGAATGGTGGCTATTCGGTCACTTACAGGATTAAACCGCGAGACCAGGTGTCGAAGTCTCTTGCCGACTATGAAACCACATCCAAATTCGTGTCTTTCTGCATTGCAGCTGTAAAAGATGTCACAGTTCTTTCGTCGTGTGCATCCCTGCCCGTCCATCTCATTTCCTGTATGGCGGTGATGTCAGCCTTGTATTTGTCGAGGACATCTGCCGGTTGGATAGAGGCACCATCTCTGTAAAGAGTTGGGACATTCCAGGTGCATATCCTTAAATCATGGTCCTTATATCGTTTGCGGGGGTCGTCAACATTTGGGGGGTTCTTGCTTTTCGTTTTCTTCGTGTTTTCATAATAAATTTTTGTTTAAGGAGAGTGGCTTATTAGGCCCCCGCTCCCGATCTTAGTTTCTTGGGGCTGCCAAAGCCACTAAGAGAGCCTGTGTTGAGTTTCAGTAGCTTCTGTTACCCAGTTCCTAAGACGCATCGGTGGTAGCATGCCGATTAGGTTACTCAACATTTCGCCTTCTAACTCTAGCTAACTTCAAAGCGGTTGCTTTAAAGTCATTGCCCAGGAAATACTTGTTCTAAGACCGGAAGTAGTTAGCTGCTTGGACAGTGTCGCAAAGGAATCGATTCTGGTCACTCCCAAGTGAGTGGCAATCAGTAACTTTCAGCCTCTGGGCAAAGTCCCATTCCCCAAAGAGATAAAATTTAGTACACAGATAGTGCTCAGCAACATGAATATGAATATGCAGACGAAATTTAAATTTTTGACCCGATGGGCGGAGGGGGCGAGGCAAAACTTTTTTAGAGCTAGAGCGATAAAATTTTATTCCTATATAGTACTCGACAACGCGATTATGAATATAATGACTAAATCTTAATTTTGGACCAAAAGGGCGTATTGGGCGTGGCAACACTTTTTTAGATTTAGAGAGAGATAACATTTAATACCCATATAGTTCTCGTCCACGCGAATATAAATATGCAGACGAAATAAAAATTTTGAACCAAAAGGGCGTGGTGGGCGTGGCAAACTTTTTTCAGAGCTAGAGAGATAAAATTTAGCACCCAGATAGTACGCTACAACACGAATATGAATATGTAGGTGAAATTTGTATTTTGGATCATTGGGCGCAGGTAGCGTGACAAAATTGTATTTTTGTCCTACAGAGATAAAATTTGATACAAGGATAGTGTTCGACAACACGAAAATTAATATGAAAACGAAATTTAAATTTTGAATCAGTGAGCGGAGGGGGCGTGGTATAAATTCTATTTGATCCGAGAGAGATACAATTTGATACGCAGATAGTATTCGACAAAACAAATATTAATATGCAAACGAAATTTAAATTTTGAATCAATGGCCGGAGGTGGTCGTGATCAAACTGTATTTTATCCCAGAGAGGTACAATTTGGTACACAGGTAGTAGTCGACACTTCAGGTTCAAATTTGTAGCGAATAATATAATAATATATAATCAAAAGCGATAATATATGGTATGCTAATAATATTCGATACCAAAAAGTACAATTTATTTTATCAAAAAGTACATATATTGTATCAAAAATACAATTTATTTTGTTAAAAAATACACTTTTATTACACTAAAAAGTACAGTTTATTGTTCTAAAAAGTACATTTATTGTCCCAAAAAGTGTTATTATTATGCAAAAAAGTACATTTATTGTACCAAAAAGTACATTAAGGCTATTAAAGAATACTTTATTGGTACCAAAAAGTAGAATTTATTTTTTTAAAAAGTACCTTTTGTTGTACACAAAAAGAACAATTAATTGTAACACAGAGTACATTTATAATACCAAAAAGTACTTTAAATGTACTAACAAGTATTTTTATTGTACTAAAAAGTTCTTTCATTGCGCCAAAAATGAATCTTATTGTATCACAAAGTACTGTTGTTGAAGCAAAGAGCAAGGGCTAGAAAAATTTTATCTTAAATTTATAATGTTTTTAAATTTTATTTGCTGACACTTTTGACAACATTTTTTTCAGAGTTGTGTGTCAGTATAGTAATCTTGGGTGACAATTGTTTACAGAGCGTACAAGGCCGAATCTTAACCTCAGATCTTTAACCCTTGTGTTACATCTTTTGTCGTACCCCTTTTAATGACAACCTTGTATGTGTGTTTCTTATACTGCAATTTTAACCCATCCCCGGTGAAATTATTAATTAATTAAAGTATCGTCATACACGACTTTGTCCTCAAGACAAAATGTGAAAAATGTATGTACTTGTCGTCAAAACACTCGGTTGACGACAAGCTGACCGACAAAATACTAATGTTGTCGTGAATCAAACAAAAAAGTTTAATGTCACGGAACAATAACGACATAGAATTGAAGAGAGGAAAGGAGAAGTAAAAAATTTTCAGTTTGTTGGAAACAGCAGTGCGTGAAGGTTCATGTATCGCACGTTTTCAATAAAATTATTTCAATTTGTTATTTTAAATAATTAATCACTTGTAACGACAATTTGACCGACATTGTCGGTCATTATGTCGTGCATGATTGTGTAGGCGAAATGTCGCTTATTTAGGCATCAACGACAATTTGACCGACATTGTCGCTCATCAGATCGTGCATGACAAAGCGGACACTTGTATGAAAATTTCGTCAACGATTTGTATGGACGGTCCCCTACATGTCACCAACGATTTACTATGGTCGTGCACCTATCCTTGAGGATGTCTTGCAGAGACTTCCTACTGGGATGTTTAGGTGTCTATATATGAGGTGATAGGTGATATAATAAAAGGTCGAAAAGTACTCAGTTTATGTATATAGATGGGAAATTATATCGAAAACAACTGGCATAGATGTACGTTTACCATCGCCATCGAAGATATCATGAAGTTTCAGATTTGTAGACACACACATAGCTTAAAAAATGCATTAAAAGTTGAAATAGGTACTGATGTAGGCGAGACAAACATATTATAAGTATTCGTCAAGTCAGCAATAGCAAAGCATTGCCGGGTCCACTAGTGTATGATAAATCTTAGGCCTTTAATTTTAAATGATTACTTCAAACTTTTGTGACACTATTTCGCTATTATCGCTCTTGCACTCGACACAATTGTAATTGATTAAATGTGTCATAACAACACGTGCCAAACCAACCTATACCCACCCCCAGCAAAGTCCCCATGCCACCCAGCTGCAGTGCGACAACTAGCCAACTAGCGATAAGAAAAATTTCTTTTTATAAACTATTAAATCTAAAATAAATTCTTATGAATTGAATAAAATGCCTGTAGTATATATGTATTTACATGTACATATGTATCTTTATTCATATACTTAAGTAAATTACAAAAGCAAAACTAAAACGCGCTGTGCTCTTTTAACCCAATTTATACAATTTCATAAGTGAATAAAATAAATTTTACAATTGCATTCGCCGTAAATTTTAGACATAAGCAGAGTAAAGAAGGAAATGCCGCTGGGTGAGCGGCTCGAGGAGTCGTGATAAAATGCGGTAGTGTTAATTTTATGAATGAATTTAATAAATTTTTATAAGTTACATTGTTCGCAATTCATACTGTGGTATGAACAGAGATATTACTCCATCAAGTGACTCACAATTACATTTTGACATTAATAATAAATATTTCCAAGAATGCATAACGAATAAGAAAAAAAAGAAGCACAACAAGCTAATGATATGGTATATGGTACATAAGTCACATTATGAGATATATACGTGCACATACTTATCGCCCTGCGGACGTAAACGAACCCCGCTATAGAATGACTACAATGACTACTGGGAACTTTACACCCACAATTGAACAACCAAGCGACGTGTACATTTCATCTCATGGTGCCCCCGAGTTATGTTAGGCTGTCTGCCTGTGCATTCTTATCATTTGACATTAATACATTGCTTATAAATAAATTGACATTTTCATATATGACATCACTCCTGACATTTCCTTAATAGAGCGGGTGGAAATTCGCTAGTTTGGATTTCAAATTTTATTCACGCATATTTTTTCTTTTTTTTTTGGCAATTTTATGTTTGGCCTCTTAAAATTTTTTTCCGATTGGCTTTTAGCGAACTTTTTGCAAATTGTTTGCCCATGAAATTTAAAGTAGTTACCGGTTATTACCAAACGTTTCTTTTGTTTGTTTCCAAGGCGCTGATAAATATTGCACACATATTTGCCAAATGAATTTTATGCGTACATACATCTGGCCCAGATCAGGTGAAGCTGAAGAGGCAGAGCTTTTGTATAATATAAACTGTAAATGAGTATGTATTATCATTCCTTAGCTTTTATTTCCCAGTAGGAAGTTCCATCATACACGACGCGTTGACGACAGTCCTCAAGACAAAATTTAAAAAATGTATGTACTTGTCGTCAAAACACTCGGTTGACGACATACTCACCGACAAAATACTAATGTTGTCGTGCATCAAACACAATCAAAACCAGTAAGAAAGTTTCAGTCGGGCAACCCGACTTACATATACCATCACCCTCAGTAAAACAAAAAAAATTCTGTTATATTGATATTATTACTCGATTTCTAAAGTGGGCGGTACCAGATGAGTATGGGGCGTGGCTAAACTTCCAGTTTTATTTTCAAAAACTGTATCCTACTATAGATTTACCAAATAAAGAATAAGGGTAAGATCGCGTTGGATTTATTGATATTACTACTCCATATCTAAAGTGGGCGGAAAAGTACATTTGTATGGGAGGTACTAGAAGGGGCGTGGCTAGACTTCCAATATTTTTTTCCAAAACGTTATCCGGTTATAACTTAACAAAATACATAAATTGGGCACGATCGCGTTAGTTCTATTAATAATATTAATCGATTTCTAAAGTGGCCGGTACCAGATGTGTATTGGAGGTACAAGATGGGGCGTGGATAGACTTCCAGTTTTTTTTTCTCAATAACTGTATCCTGCTATAGCTTTACTAAAATAAAGAATTTGGGTACGATCGCCTTGGATTTATTGATATTACTACTCCATATCTAAAGTGGGCGGAAAAGTACATTTGTATGGGAGGTACCAGAAGGGGCGTGGCTAGACTTCCAATATTTATTTTTTCCAAAACTTTATCCTGTTATAACTTAACAAAATGCATAATTTGGGCACGATCGTGTTGAGTGTATTGATATTATAACTCCATCTCTAAAATAGGCGGAGTTGTACATTTGTATGGAAGGTACCAGAAGGGGCGTGGCTAGACTTTAAATTTTTTTTCCAAAACTTTATCCTGTTATAGCATTACTAAATATAGAATTTAAGAATGATTGATATTATTACTCCATTTCTAAAGTGGGCGGAATGATGTATTTGTATGGGAGGTACCAGAAGAGGCGGGGCCTTGTGGCCCATTTGCAATACCGTAAGTAGTTTTGGGGAAATGTTAACTCGTGCAAAATTTCGAAACATTTGGTTCCGTCTTTCGAAAGTTATCGTGCGAACCAGCCGGACAGCCAGACAGACAGACGGACAGACAGACGGACATGGCTCAAACGACTTTAAAAGTCATGAATCGAATTTGGTTCAAAGAAACCTAGGGTCTAAAGTCACTCCTTCTAAGTGTTACACTTTTGGGTCGTATCAAATGATATATACCCTCATCCCTAAGGGTGATGGTATAAAAATATCGTCCACTCATTATAGCTTTGACATTATAACTTATCAAGTTCGCCTAAAACTTCGCCTATAACATAATTGCAACTGAAATGGCACCGCCTGGCATTGTAGCTTACTTTGTAAGCGAGAGCGCACCGATTAAAAGGCCTACGACACTCTTATGTTAAATTTAAACTGACATCAGCGATTACATAATGATTGTTTTTATCGCTCAGTGCTCTACCAACTCGCTCTTACCTAACTCACTACGTGTTAAGCGATTCCCAGCGGTAAATAAAACGAAGTACCTATTTAGAAATCCATGATATCAGTATAACATTGTAAACGAGGATCTAAGTAGTTAGAATGTAATGCGCGTGTAATGTAAAAACCACCGTCCACGCATTACAACTCCGCTTACAATACTATTGAAATGACACCTACTGACATCGTCACTTACTTCGTAATCAAGCGTGTTATCAAGCTCGTATAAAACTCCGCTTATTTTATTATTGCTCTATGATCTTTAGAATAAGGATTCTCTGTTATAGAGCAGGACAGGTGGGATCAGTGTCTGGTAGAGTATAACCCTTGTTTGTCGAGAAAGCGCTCTGTTATTAAATCCCTTGCTTAGCGCATAAATGCAGTGGTTTGCGATCAACACTGGTCTCTTTATTTCCGGAGCCAATACAGACAAAATCATCTACCACTTTAAATTTATTGTTGGCAATGTTCACGCAGCTTCCCCAACGTGTTCACTCTTTGTTCGTTGAAACAAATAAAATGGATTTGTCCTCATTTATCACTAAACCCACTATTTCCGACAGCTTCTCAATGCTTGAAAAGGCCGTGGTAAGATTCCGCAGTCCTCGGCCCATAATATCTATTTCATCGGCATACGCGAGCAGCATGTGATTTTTTTTAAAGATGCTACAAGTAGTCATATTTACTGCAGAATCTGTATGATCATCTCCATTATGATGTTAAAGAGATCACATAACAGAAAATCGCGTTGTCTAAAGCTCTGTTAGATTTTTTGCCTATTTCACTGAAGACTTCGTGTCAGTCAGTGTCATCGCGCAAAGTCATATCAGCTTAGGGATGATACCAAAATCAACCATGGCATCTAACACAGTACAACACATGATTTTGGGACTTAATTCTGAGAACTGCACGTGAAAGTAGCCCCAAAATTAAGAAGTTCTGCATCATTCGTTTTGTCAAATTACATGCCATAATAATTTAATATCGATTTGAAGTTAGTAAGTATCGTAAAGGGGAATTTGTCACGAATTTTAAAAAATTTACAAAATTAGTAATTTTTATAATAAGAAATTAGTCACTAGTAATAAGTACCATGTCCCTGGTACACTTTGGACTCTTCATCTTCAACGTTGCCTTTAACTTTTTCTGTACCATAAAATATCCTTGAAATTAACATATCTAATAAATTTGCCTTTGTTAAAACATAAACTATTTTTATCTCCCATTATTCACTGTGCCTTAATTTACCACCTCACCCCTCCCATACAAAATTTAACTACTGAATTATTAAACTTTTTTTTGGCCTACAGAGGAATAGTACTTTGATAAATTATCACATTTACATTAAATTGTTATTTATGGAAATTGAATTGAATGTATCTCTCTCTCTTTTCTGTACCCCTTTATCTCAACTATGCTTCAGCTGCTCCTTTTCTGCCAGATATTTAAATAAATATGCTTATGCTAACATCCTTTAATAACGTTAAAAGTAAAGTAAAGGTTTACCAGGATAATGTACGAAAAGTACTAAGTGATGTCTATGTCTCGCAAAAGTGACGCCAAGAAAAGTTTTTTTTCCTGGTGAATTCTTTTTTTGGCATCTCCCACTCTTGTCAGCAGCATGATGGGGGATGAGGTGTCATGTAGGGTTATAGAAGTGGGGGTTGTATAAAAGGGCAACTAAAAGTAAAGTTATGATTTTTTTCAACAGTAGGAAGTACACGCATTCACACACACACACTGCCACTTACTGGCATAGATGTTAGCTATGCACATGTATTACTCTATGAATCCTTTAGTTTTATTTTCTGCCATGTCGGTGTTAGCGGGGAGGGGGCGGGCGCTGGTCCTGTTACTCTGCTTGTCGTTATGGAGATGGCACAGCACACGTTGATAAATGGCGCCAATAAGGCGTAATCGTGGGAGAGCTCACCAAAAAGAAGCACACAACAACAAAAAAAACGTCATCATACATATTCGGAGAATAAAGTTTCTGGTGGAGACATTGACGGTTGAACGGGTTTTCCACACGTTTCAATGTGTCCTCTATCTAACCATCCGTTTGTCTGTTCCTTCGCTTAGTAGCTTTCCATGTGCCTGTGTGTTGGCATTTCTGTTGCTTGGGCTGCTGCTGCTACATTTGACTTGACTTGCCCCTCCTGCAGCCGTGAGAAGGCACGCCAAAAAAAATAATAGAAACTCTCGCTAATGTAAGGTGGTTTTTGGGCTATCATCACAAATTTCTCGTTTATTTTTATAGTCGCTTGAAATCTGCTTCTGCCTTATTCTCCCCGCTCCCCGCTTTAGTCACCCTCATTGTAGTGATCAACTCCGACTACTTTTTCCCGTTGCCGCCGCCACCGCCACTGTCACCGCTATCGTTTCAAGTCTAGATAGATTTTTGCTACATTTGTCGTATTTATGACTGCGTGTTATAAAATATGAATTGACAGTTTAAGTGATGATGGTTTGTGTCTATATGTGGTGGAGGTTGTCGCTGATGCTGCTGCTGCTGTGGCAGCAAGTTTCTTTGGCGGCTGGTATAGCGTCGATATGGAATCGATACGATATCAGCAGCAATTGATGATGATGCTGCTGCTGCTGATGTTGCTAGTGCTGATGTTGCGTCTTCTCTACAAGCCAAGAACATCCAATTAGTATAGATTTTTTTTTGTCTTTTACTCTGCCATTTCATATTCTTAAACTAAAATAATTCGCAAGAATTGTACTGATGAACAGAGCACATAGAAGAAAAAAATAATAAACGGCAAAGGAAATATAATAAAACTGTCGTCAGACAATTGAATGGCATTTAAGAAACAAGGAAGGAAAAAAAGGTTCGTTATAGGAAAAGTCTAGCTTTAACAATTTTATACATGTGGACAGGCAACAAGGTGGATAGGTGGACAGGTTTATAGCTGAACTGGCATAATCGTATTTTAGGTCACTGCATCATTCGGAAGCAAAATTAATCAAATTTAAAAACCTGGAAACTTACACAGTACAACATTTTTCAGCTCATTGATTTGGGACTTAATTCTGAGAATTGCACGTGAAAGTAGTCCCAAAAGGAAAAAGTTCTGCGTCATTCGTTTTGTCAAGTTACATGTCATAATAACGTAATATCTATTTGAAGTTGGTATGTATCGTATAGAGAAATTTGTCACGTTTTAGGCTCTTTTGTTATATGGTGGCGTATAATTATCATAAGTAATATTCCACATAAATCATACGCCACGGAGTACAATAGTTTTATTGCAACTGCTACGAAATAAAACCAGTTCAATATAATTTGATGAATAGAAAAGTGAATCCCCAAGCATCTTAAGACGAAATTCGTTGCATGACTTTTTAAGACGATTAAGCCATGTCCGTCTGTAACACATAGAAGTGTAACACATAGAAAGAGTCATTTTGGACGCTAGGTTTCTTTGAATAAAATTCGATTCATAACTTTTTAAGTCGTTTGAGCCCTGCCCGTATGTCTGTGTGTGTCTGGCTGTCCGGCTGGTTCGCACGATAACTTTCGAAAGACGCAACCAAATGTTTTGAAATTTTGCACAAGTTAATATTTCCCCAAAACTACTTACGGTATTGCAAATGGGCTACATGGCCCCGCCCCTTCTGGTACCTCCTATACAAATACATAATTCCGCCCACTTTAGAAATCGTGTAATAATATCAATACACCCAACGGGATCGTTCTCAAATTCTGTACTTAGTAAACCTACAACAGGATAAAGTTTTGAAAAAAAAACCACGCCCTTTCTGGTACCTCCCATACAAATGTACCTTGCCGCCCACTTTAGAGATGGAGTAATAATATTAATAAATCCAACACGATCGTACCCGAATTCTGTAATTAGTAAAGCTGTAATAGGATACAGTTTTCGAGAAAAAAATCTGGAAGTCTAGACACGCCCCATCTGGTACCTCCCATACACATCTGGTACCGCCCACTTTAGAAATCGATTAATATTATTTATAGACCTAACGCGATCGTGCCCCAATTCTGTATTTAGTAAAGTTCAAGCAGGGTAAAGTTTTGGAGACAAAATTGGAAGTCTAGCCACGCCCCTTATGGTACCTTCCATACAAATGTATCTTTCGGCCCACTTTAAAGATATATTAATAATATCAATACACTCGACACGATCGTGCCCAAATTCTGTATTTTTTTAAGTTATAACAGGATAAAGTTTTGGAGAAAAAATCTGGAAGTCTAGCCACGCCCCATATGGTACCTTCCATACAAATGTACCTTTCCGCCCACTTTAGAGATGAATTAATAATAACAATACACCCAACGCGATCGTGCCCAAATTCTGTACTTTGTTAAGTTATAACAGGATCAAGTTTTGGAGATAACAATTGGAAGCCTTGCCACGCCCCTTATGGTACCTTCCAAACAAATGTACATTTCCGCCCACTTTAGAGATGAACTAATAATATCAATATAATAGAAAATTTGTTGTTTTACTGAGAGTGAGGGACCGGCCGTGGCATAGTGGTTAGAACACGCGACTACCATGCGGGAGTTCATAGGTTCTACTCTTGGCTCCAGTCATCTTAAAAGAAAACATTTTCTTTCATTGTCGACTCCCCTCGAACGTTGTTGACAGCAACTTCGCAGTATACATAAATATCGAGTCAATCGGCGTGTCTAGTAAGAGCTTCTGAAACAGTGACGTTCGCATTCGTCGATAAACAAGTAGGTGCCGTTAGTTGTAAATCTACCAATAGAAAGCGTGTTAATTCACAACAACGCGAGAAGCTATCCCATACCTAATTCATGGGGTGCAAAGGGAAACTAAGTTTTTGTTTTAAGAGGGTATATGTAAGTCGGGTTGCCTGACTGCAAGTTTCTTACTGGTTTTCTTCGATTTATGACTATGAGTCCAAGTACTCTGCGTCCTAGTTCACATGAGATCAAAAATTAGGATCTAATTGAAGCACAAACAATCGAATATCAAATGCACACATATTCATACCTATAATACCTATAACACAGTGCGACAAACGATAGGGGTAAGTGATCAGCTATCTGGGAAAAGTTATATTGGCCAAAAAAAGTTAGACATGTTCTGGCGTTTCGCTGGGTCAGGTCTAGGAATCTAGATATATCGATTTAAAATTAGTAGGTATATTGTAGTTTTTTGTGCATGTATGAAAACATTTTGTCTATCTATATGTTATGTCCCCCACTATCGCAAAGTAAAGTTCAGCAAAGTAGATACGCTCATCGCCGACTACAATTTAATCAACAGAAAAGCGATATTTTTGATTTTACTTGAATGGAATATCGAAAATTTGTTTTTTTTCATAAATTTTTCCGCAAAAAAAGACTACAATTTTCTTATGTAGTAAAGTTGATTAATGTGATAACATTTCTCTTAAAAAATACTGACTTAGTCATCGTAAGTTTTATACCTTATTGAGAAAATTATTAAATTGTATTCTCTCACATATTTCAAATAACATTTACCGTTTTTAACAATAATTTATTTTTACTGATTTCCTCTTTAATATCTTGCTTTTTTTCTTTATTTTTTCCCCCCTTTTCAGAACTCAATTAGACACAATCTCTCTCTACACAATCGCTTTATGCGCGTTCAAAACGAAGGTACCGGCAAATCATCCTGGTGGATGTTAAATCCCGATGCAAAACCTGGTAAATCGGTGCGACGACGTGCCGCCTCCATGGAAACGTCGCGCTACGAAAAGCGGCGAGGGCGTGCCAAGAAACGCGTCGAAGCTCTGAGACAAGCTGGTGTGACCGGTATCAATGACAATACTCCATCGCCGAGCAGTAGTATAAGTGAAGGACTGGATCACTTTCCTGAGAGTCCGTTGCATAGGTAACTATACAATAACACAAGTTTAAGGCCTGGTAGTTTTTTGTTTTTCATTTTCATAATTGCAAATAATAATAATGTAATTTTTTTTTAGAATATTTCTAGCAGTAGTTAATACTTAATTCAAATAGAAATGCTTAAATATGTCTAACTGCTAATTTTTTAAAGTTTTATGATTATGAAAGTTGATTTAAAGTTGCGCACAATCATACACATATACTCGTACAAATCGCATTAGATGATTTCAAAAGTAGTTTGAGTTGAATTTGAAAAAAATCACTTTGCTTGATTACGTTGCAATTTTTAATGAATTGTTTTGTTACTTACTTCTTATAATAAATTTGTAGTTACTTAAAGATTAAAAGTATTTTAAAATATATTTTATATAAAGCATTTTGGCAAAAGTTTAAAGTTTATATATATTATACTAGTGGGCCCGGCAATGCTTCGCTATTGCATAATAACTTGTAATATATTTCACATTTAGGTCTACAAACTACTTTGAAATAATATGTTAATAATATGTTGAGTTTATTAACTTATGTAACTAATTTCAAGTGACTCCTTAACATGGAAGTTAACCAATTAAGTTTTATTGTTTTAAATTCTTAATATCATAGGCTCTATGAAGATAGTAAAAAGTTCATCATCAAAGTCATATCTTTCACACATCGGAAACAGACATTCCGTTAAAGATCAAAATTCATTTTTTAATTTTATCTGTAGTGGCGTCTGATTACTATCTATCTCTTTGGGCGTAAAAAACACTTTTGTGATGCCCTCTTCGCCTACTGAACGCCACTAAAAATTTCGTTTGAAGCATCATGCCTTTAGCCATAAAAACCTCTTTTGCCATGTCTTCTTCTCTCACATATCAAGAATATTCCCGAATACTATATTTGTATTGGACTCGTATTACCATTTTTTGAGATAATTCGGTCACCAATGTTTGGCTTAACAAAGTGATGGTCTCACGCGCTGTATGACATGTTACGCCGTTGTGTTGGAACCATTTTTCCTTAAAATAATGTTTAATGACATGATAAATAAAAAATTCAATTGATCGTCCACTGGTTCTAGTTCTTGAGTGTAGGCCAAGCAAGATCTTTAATCAGCATTTGCAGAGACCGAGTAGCTGAGAACGGCGTCCGTTCAAAAAATTCAAGACCTGTCACACTTACGTCTACAGCGTCGATGGCTTCTAGTAGCTGCTCAGATGCACCGTAAACTTCACAAAGGGCTCTATAAGGGCTCCATAAGTTTGGCGAACAGAACGCGCATTTTGAAAGCAAATTTGCAAGATTTGTAAACGTTGTTTTTGTGTAGTCTTTACATGGTGATTTCCAAAGTATACTGAAACGAAGTTTATTACACTTCATTAGTATGACAAATAGATTTACACTTCTACCTACCAGAAGTTCTATACGTCAAAAAAATACCCCATACATAGGTTACTTACAAAAGGTTGCTAATGTTACCCCTAACATACTATACAAATTTAAATTGTGCCCCAATCAAACAAAAGTTGTTTTCCAGTATAACTACAATGAATATTGCTTAATTTTTCTATCTATAGGATTTATTACCGATTCGCTCTCCTGAAAAGTAATTGAAAAATGCATACCTGTAAAGTAAATTAAAAACAAATAACTGTTTTAGTCTGTGCAGCTACTTTGTGTTCTCAACTGCCTGGTGTACGGACCATTATTTGATACAGTTTAAAAGCCAAATATTGAATTGCGTGGTAATCGATAATTCCTAGATAATTTCACTAAGAAACTATAAGTCTAAAATCAATTCCTAGTTCGCGCTGAGAAGCATGAAGATTAGCAATGAGCAACTATCGAAAACATCAGACCTATGGGCCGGCTCTAATTTGTACCTACCATTCCCATGTTTGGAGACCAAGACGAAGAGAATGGTACACTTTTGACATTGTCTGGAGTCCAGCCCAATATTCTGAAAAATGATTTTTTAAAACTTAATTTCTGTATGCCAACTCTCAGTGGCCATTACTTTTTAACCAATTCATAGATTTTCTTCTGTAATAAATCATTTAGTTTGTTGGGAAGTCAGTTTTACGCAAAAGGTCTCAAAAAATACATATCCGAATTTTTCGATTTGTGCTCATTTAAAAACAAAAAAAATCTTTATCTGAAATCATCATGCTTCCCAGCGCGAGCTAGGAATTGATTTTAGACACAAAATTTATTGGTAAAATTTTTTAACAATTCAACCGGTTTTGGTTACGATTTTTGTGAATAAAAAAATTGGCCCACCTTACTGTTCATATCTCTAGGCGAACAGCAATATACTGTGGAATGTTGACAGTTTTAACCGTTTGTTTTAAAAATGTATGTAATTCATACTGCAACAACAACATATGTAACAAATCTCATCTTCATACCTCTGATAGTTCATGAGTTATAGCCCTTTTAATTTTCAAGTTGAATGGGCGGTGCCACGCTCCTTTATCCAATCACAACCAAATATAGCCACCGACTATCAACAGGTCAACAGTACCACTTGGTAAATTTTTCGTATCAATCGATCTATTAAAAAAGCCGTTAGAGCGATTTTTGAAAAGAGGGTGTGGCACCGCCCACTTCCTCCCTGGATGTAATTAATACTGCTCCAACAACATATATACCAAATCTCATCTTCATACCTCTGATAGTTCATGAAATATAGCCTTTTTAATTTTAAAGTTGTATGGGCGGTGCCACGCCCCTTTATCCAATCACAACCAAATATAGCCTGAGACTATCTACAGGTCAACAGTACCTCATGGTAAAATTTTTGTATCAATCGATCTATTAGAAAAGCCATTAGAGCGATTTTTGCAAGGGGGCGTGGCACCGCCCACTTTCATCCTGGCTGTAATTAATACTGCTCAAACAACATATATACCAAATCTCTACTTCATACCTATGATAGTTCATGAAATATAGCCTTTTTAATTTTCAAGTTGTATGGGCGGTGCCACGCCCCTTTATCCAATTACAACCAAATGTAGTCAGGAACTATCTACAGGTCAACAGTACCTCATGGTAAAATTTTTGTATCAATCGGTCTATTAGAAAAGCCGTCAGAGCGATATTTGAAAAAAGGGGCGTGGAGACGCCCACTTTTTTAAAAAATAAAACCTTTTAAACCTCACGGAGCCCGAGACCTTGCCAACGAATGCACAACCGTGGAAATCGGTTCGTGCGTTCTGGAGTTATAGCGTCAGGAAGGAAAACCCGACTTATTTTTATATAATACAAATAATAGACAAATAATTTGCAATAAAATAATATTGCGACTATACTTTAAGATGTAAGCTATCCTATCTTTCAAGTTGGATCAAACCGAACACGGTGTGCAAATTCAAATCGGTTAAGTAGTTTAGGAGTCCATCGCGGACAAACAACGTGACACGTAATTTATATATATTAAGATTATCATATTTTAACAGGAAACTATAAAAAAATTTTGCAAACTAATTAAGACCTACATACATATTAGCTTTTTTAAGGCTATTTCATAGACTTCCACTTATCTCAGACATATTAGCCTTTAGCAATTTGTTCCATTAGTCCTTAAAGATATATCAAGTAAAAAATATTTTCGAAAAAAAACGGACATGTCAACTTTTGCTAATACAAAATGGGACGAAATGGAAGAATTGTGTTCAGGAAATTTCAATAATTGAGCTGGTCAGAAGCAAAGGTGTGCAAGTGACAAATACAGTGCGAGCTCGATTTTCGCAACTACCGATTATTGCAACACCCCGATTTGCGCAACCGCTATTTTTTACACATAAGTCTTGATAATTGCAACACGTTTAAAAAAGCAGTCTCGATGAGCGCAACTTTTCAATGTATTCGCAGAAATTATATGTTTTTTTTATTTGCATGCTATGTTACGCCACTGTTCAATGTGAGCGAGCAAATGACTGTTATAGGACAGTTTTTTTTAGTGACGTGGGGTATTTTGCACAAAGTAAAATAACAATTTTCAATAGAGGTTCGGTAAGCGCAACAATCTCGGTAACTGCAACCGGCTTGGGCTGCTATCGGTTGCGAAAATCGAGCTCGTACTGTATACAACAATTGAGATAAGTGTGATGTAGAGCTGCAGCGATATGTATGGACGTTTTTTTTTGCATAAATTTGATGTAAAAAACACATGCCGAAAATTTTTAGGGAGATCGGACAACTATTTCCCGTGCCCCAAAGAGGTCAAAGGTCAAGTTCTTAGTAAATCCTATTTTTTTTACTAATTTTCGATTAAGGAATTTTTTTTCCTAAATATGTAATAGCCGAATATTGACGTGTCTGTGTGGTTCCAAATAGCAGAGCTATATCTTTACTATACTGTGAAATTTTCAGGTCGATCACACTATTACTATGGCTGTTACAAAGGTTTCATTGAAATGGGGCGTGACAAGGCCCACTTCCATCCTGGCTGTAAATCATGCTGTACCAACAACACATGTCAAATATCAGCTTTATGCCTCTTAGAGTGCATGAGGTGTAGCCTTTTAAAGTTTCAAGTTTTATACCACGCCCACTGATCCGATCCTGTAAATTTTTTGTTTGATCATGAACTTTGCATCCACACAAATTTTCGGCGATTGAAGAAACAGTCCTCCAGATATTGCGGTTTCAAAAATAGGGCCCAATGGGCGGAGCCAAGTCTACTTGACATATCAAAAATGAAGTTACCCTTTTTTACCATTGACATCTCAGCTACATTCTGTGAAAATTTTAAAAAGATCGGTCATGCCGTTTTCTAGTCTATACGGTACTATAAAAAGCAAACAAACCAAGACAAACATAGTGTGCAGTTTCTTGAGACCATCTCTGTCTACTAGCATCAGATGAGATACATTCATTTTTATTACCAGTGGTGATGTCTGGCGGAAAAACAGTTCAAGAAGGTGTATATCTCAAAAAGAAGTTTTCGTCACTCGCACTCTTTTGCTTCTGACCCCATAAATTTACTTAGATGTAATTTATTGTTAGACAGTATATTTCACTTACAATAGATGAGCAGTCTTTTCAATTGTACGTTTTTCGTCAGGTTTGGAATAATTCAATACCAAATAGTCAATAAAAGTATTATTCGTTCTCATTTAATGTCAAATGTGAGTTTTAACCAGTGGTAGACATAAACGAACGCACGCACACAACAATATAGTGTGCTTGTGGGCGGTCCTGCAAGAAACATCAGCACTGTTGAATTGTACGCGGTGAAAATATTGTACTCTCCCAACAGTCGTTGAACATTGTTTCTATGTCAGTACTTGTGTTTGTTTTTGTGTTGAATTCGTAACAAGCGTATGTGGAGTTACTTTCATAACACTCAAGCAGAGACTGGCTGTTTTGAATCAAACAAAACTTTCAATTATGTGTGAATTGCCTATCGTAACTGTGTGAAAGTTTTCAAATCTTTATATATAAAATTCTACCGTACGTGTGTTGTGACTGAACTCCTCCTAAACGGCTGGACCGATTTGCATAAATTTTTTTGTATGCGTTTGGGTGGCGCCCCGGATGGTTTAGATTTACAATTCGGTCCAATTGGACAAAGGGGCGTGGCACCGCCCATACAACTTGAAAATCAAAAGGGCTGTATCTCATGAACTGTCAGAGGTATGAAGATGAGATTTGGTATATATGTTGTTGAAGCAGTATTAATTTCAGCCAAGGTAGAAGTGGGCGGTGCCACGCCCCCTTTTCAAAAATCGCTCTAACGGCTTTTCTAATAGACTGATTGATACGAAAATTTTACGAAGTGGTACTGTTGACCTGTTGATAGTCCCTGGCTATAATAGGCTGTGATTGGATAAAGGGGCGTGGCACCGCCCATACAACTTGAAAATCAAAAGGGCTGTATCTCATGAACTATCAGAGGTATGAAGATGAGATTTGGTATATATGTTGTTGGAGCAGTATTAATTACAACCAGGCTGGAAGTGGGCGGTGCCACGCCACTTTTTCAAAAATCGCTCTAACAGCTTTTCTAATAGACCGATTGATACGAAAATTGTACCAATTGGTACTG
Organism: Muscina levida; assembly: GCA_964034835.1. Classification (NCBI taxonomy): domain Eukaryota; kingdom Metazoa; phylum Arthropoda; class Insecta; order Diptera; family Muscidae; genus Muscina; species Muscina levida. Next base: position 156,694,910 of record OZ035880.1, read on the forward strand.
TTGACCTGTTGATAGTTCCTGGCTATAATTGGTTGTGATTGGATAAAGGGGTGTGGCACCGCCCATATAACTTGAAAATCAAAAGGGCTATATCTCATGAACTATCAGAGGTATATAGATAAGATTTGTTACAGTATAAATTACTGCAAGGGTGGAAGTGGGCTGTGCCACATCCCAGTTATAACTGCCATAGTAATAGTTTGATCGTCCTCTAAATTCCATATTATATTGCAGTTCGCCTAGAGATAGGTAGAGTTTTTTTTGTTTTTAAATAAGCAAAAACCGAAAACTTCATATATATTTTTTGAAACCTTCTGCGGAAAACTGTGAAAAATAAGTTATGGCCTTTGAAAGTTGGCAAGCAGAAATTAAGTTTTTTAAAATCCTTGAATTTTTGCCTTTGGCGGAAGTCTAATATGTAGGGCGGGATCTCAAACAGCATCAGAAATATACTATTCTCTTCGTCTTGGTTTCCAAACATCTGAATGGTAGGTCAAAATTGGAGCCGGAGCACATGGGGTCAAAATAAGGGCCTCTTGGATTCTATGATGACCCTCTAAGTGCGGGTGTTGTTTCTTAGTGAAATTTTCGTAGGTTCCGATTTTGGTATACGATTAAATTGATCCGTCCTAATGAACAGGCTATTTGGAACTAAAAAAATAAAAAGTGCCGAGGCGCTGCAAGCGTCAAGCGTTTGGTGACCGAATTATCTTAAAAAATGGTAACACGAGTTCAATGCAAATACAGTATTCGGAAATATTCTTGATTCGTGGGCGAAGAAGACATGGCGAAAGACGTTTTTATGGCTAAAGGCATAAATCTTCAAACGAAATTTTTATTTGAGGTCATTAGGCGGAGAAGACATGCCAACAATGTTTTTTACGCCCAAAGAGATAGTTAGTATACAGAAGATACCCGCTACTATAGAAAAAATAAAAATTGAATTTTGAACTTTAGCAGAATGTCCGATTTGAGAAATAAGTGGTTTTTCGCCCTACATAAAGATATGATAGATATGACTTTGCTGATGAACTTTTTACAATCGTCATAGAGCCTACGATATTAAGCATTTAAAACAATAAATCTTAATTGGTTAACTTCCATGTTAAGGATTTACTTGAAATTAGTTACATAAGTTAATAAACTCAACATATTATTGTCGAGCTTAAGTACCATTTTCAAAGTACATACTTTGTAGACCTACAAATGTATTAATTAGCGTTTATATAGCATTTAGGATGGCAAGAAATCTGAAATGTATTACAAGTTGATATGCAATAGCGAAGCATTGCCGGGCCCACTAGTATTATATATAAACCACTTATTTCTCAAATCGAACATTCTGCTAAAGTTCAAAATTCAATTTTTATTTTTTCTGTAGTAGCGGGTATCTTCTGTATACTAACTATCTCTTTGGGCGTAAAAAACATTGTTGGCATGTCTTCTCCGCCTAATGACCTCAAATAAAAATTTCGTTTGAAGATTTATGCCTTTAGCCATAAAAACCTCTTTCGCCATGTCTTCTTCGCCCACGAATCAAGAATATTTCCGAATACTGTATTTGCATTGAACTCGTGTTACCATTTTTTAAGATAATTCGGTCACCAAACGCTTGACGCTTGCAGCGCCTCGGCACTTTTTATTTTTTTAGTTCCAAATAGCCTGTTCATTAGGACGGATCAATTTAATCGTATACCAAAATCGGAACCTACGAAAATTTCACTAAGAAACAACACCCGCACTTAGAGGGTCATCACAGAATCCAAGAGGCCCTTATTTTGACCCCATGTGCTCCGGCTCCAATTTTGACCTACCATTCAGATGTTTGGAAACCAAGACGAAGAGAATAGTATATTTCTGATGCTGTTTGAGATCCCGCCCTACATATTGGACTTCCGCCAAAGGCAAAAATTCAAGGATTTTAAAAAACTTAATTTCTGCTTGCCAACTTTCAAAGGCCATAACTTATTTTTCACAGTTTTCCGCAGAAGGTTTCAAAAAATATATATGAAGTTTTCGGTTTTTGCTTATTTAAAAACAAAAAAAAACTCTACCTATCTCTAGGCGAACTGCAATATAATATGGAATTTAGAGGACGATCAAACTATTACTATGGCAGTTATAACTGGGATGTGGCACAGCCCACTTCCACCCTTGCAGTAATTTATACTGTAACAAATCTTATCTATATACCTCTGATAGTTCATGAGATATAGCCCTTTTGATTTTCAAGTTATATGGGCGGTGCCACACCCCTTTATCCAATCACAACCAATTATTGCCAGGAACTATCAACAGGTCAACAGTACCAATTGGTACAATTTTCGTATCAATCGGTCTATTAGAAAAGCTGTTAGAGCGATTTTTGAAAAAGTGGCGTGGCACCGCCCACTTCCAGCCTGGTTGTAATTAATACTGCTCCAACAACATATATACCAAATCTCATCTTCATACCTCTGATAGTTCATGAGATACAGCCCTTTTGATTTTCAAGTTGTATGGGCGGTGCCACGCCCCTTTATCCAATCACAGCCTATTATAGCCAGGGACTATCAACAGGTCAACAGTACCACTTCGTAAAATTTTCGTATCAATCGGTCTATTAGAAAAGCCGTTAGAGCGATTTTTGAAAAGTGGGCGTGGCACCGCCCACTTCTACCTTGGCTGAAATTAATACTGCTTCAACAACATATATACCAAATCTCATCTTCATACCTCTGACAGTTCATGAGATACAGCCCTTTTGATTTTCAAGTTGTATGGGCGGTGCCACGCCCCTTTGTCCAATTGGACCGAATTGTAAATCTAAACCATCCGGGGCGCCACCCAAACGCATACAAAAAAATTTATGCAAATCGGTCCAGCCGTTTAGGAGGAGTTCAGTCACAACACACGTACGGTAGAATTTTATATATAAAGATTTCCTTCAAATCTATAAAATACATTGGTACAAACATAATATAAACTTAGCACAATTTTATGTATCAATTAAACAGTGTAACACACTTTTTTTTGGGGGGGTAAACCAAACTATAGCATTTGACCTCAGTAACAAAACCTTAAACTCCATTTTTCCCCAATACGTTACAATTTTTATATCCCCACCCTACTGGTAGGAGGGTTTATATCATTCGATACGACTCAAATAGAAGGAATCACTTTAGACCCTAGGTTTCTTTGAACCAAATTCGATTCATGCCTTTTTAAGTCGTTTGAGCCATGTTCGTCTGGCTGCCTGTCTGTCCGTCTGTCTGACCGGCTGGTATACTTTTAAATGACGCAACCACTGGTTTAAAACTTTCCATAGGTTAATATTTCTCCAAAACTACTTACGGTATCGCAAATGGGCTATATGGCCACGCCCCTTCTGGTACTAGAAATCGAGTTATAATATCAATAAACGCGATCGTCCCCAAATTCTGTATTGAGTTATCTAATCTAATTGGATCCATTCCGCCAACTTTTACCGTTTGAAATTGGTTTGGTTCACCCCCGAGACATTTACCCTCAAATTGTTGCATAATGTTATTCAAATTAAAATTTGGTCTTATGAATCAAAAAAATACAATTCTTTTATTATGGTCTAATTTTACAAAATATTCTTTTATATTCATAAGCATGTAAAGTTTTTAGGTAGAGTTAGCTTTAAGTCTTCTTTTGAACTCTTTAGCATGAAAGTTAAAACCTTACTAAATTGTAATAAATGCATACTTAGTCTTATTTATCTTAAACATATGCAATTTCATTATTGATTTTTTTTCTTATAAATTTCTGTTATTTTGCTTTTATTAAATTTTGAATTTATTTTTCGTTTTGATTGTTTTCTTTTCTTTTCATTTTGTTATACTAAATGATTATTAGTGGGTTTCCCATATCACCGGAATTCCGCCAACGTGCTTCATCTAATGCCAGTTCCTGTGGACGTCTAAGTCCACGTCCAACATTAGTGGGACTAGATTATGATTGGGGTTTTCCGTCGGATTACCAAAGCGCAGCGTCATCTGCCGCTATGGATAAATTGGCCGGTTCCATTGCCGAAGAGTTGACGCTACAAAAGGACCTCATGCAGCAGCAGCAGCAGCAGCAGCAACAACAACAACAACAACAACAGCAGCAACAAGGGTCAGTTTTTTCTAATTTGTGTTGTTTTTTATTTGTCTCTGTATTTAAGTTTATTTGCATTGTATTGGTTGTTTTAATTTTTCAAATTCATAAAATTTGCCTCAAATGTTTTTCGTTTAAAATTTTAAGTTTCAATCTCTCCTTAACCACCAAAATTGCATGTTGCATGTTGTTCTCTCTCTCTCTCTCTCTCACTGTCCCTCTTCATACCTAGAGTTTTTTTTTACTAAATGTTGTTGCTTTAGATTCAAGATACCTTCCGTTACAGTCATTTTTTGATCGTATCACAGTATTTAGTGTAAAACCGTAAAATAAAGTAAATTATTTTGTTTTAATCTCTTTGAAACCAAACGGTCATACGGTTGGCATAGGTTCAGCACAGCCACGGGCATGCCTACTCAACCCCCACCGCCATATCCCACAAACAACCAGCAGCCAACCTACACGCTCAACAACGGGCCCATGTCCCAGGGCTACAGTAATTTGTCCAGCCAACAGTGTATGCTGCATCGTTCACTGACCTGCGCCTGTTTGCATTCAACACGTGAGGTGAGTAGATTTCTAATGCACAGTGGGGCGAAATATGTTAATTTTGTAATGCTTGGTATGAAATTGGAGCAGCACTACAGAAGTGTTTAACTGACAATGATCGTATTGATTACACAGTACAACATTTTTCAGCTCATTGATTTGGGACTCAATTGTGAGAACTGCACATGAAAGTAACCCCAAAATGAAGAAGTTCTGCATCATTCGTTTTGTCAAGTTACATGCCATAATAATTTAATATCGATTTGAAGTTAGTAAGAATCGTATAGGGGAATTGGTCTCGTTTATACCCTTTTGTTTGACGTAACTCGAGAACCACTAGTCCGATTTAGTTGAAACAGATTTAAAAAAAATAGAATTACAATTCCTTTCACATAACGGTCACATAACGTTTCCCTACATAAGGAACAGTTTCACTTGTTCATTCATCAAATGATTTTGAACAATAAAACTGTTGTACTCCGTGGCGTATGATTAACGTGGAATATAACTTATGATAATCATACGCCACCATATAGTATTTATGTTATGTCAAACAAAAGAGCCTAAAACGTAACAAATTCCTCTATGCGATACTAACTAACTTCAAATCGATATTAAATTAATATGGCATGTAACTTTACAAAACCAATGATGCAGAACTTCTTCAATTTGGGGCTACTTTCACGTGCAGTACTCAGAATAGAGTCCCAAAATCATGTGTTGTACTGTGATAGGAAATCGTATGTTTGCTTTCTGAAAACTATACTATTATGGCTAAAAAATCCTTAATTTTTTCAACTCTTCATTTACTTCTACTATTTTGTATATTCAATATTACCCTTCCCTCTCATTAGGGTCTCTCGCCAAATTCAGTACAAACTATGTCACCCGCCTATCCAAACAGTGAACCATCATCGGATTCCTTAAATACCTATGCAAATGTGGTCATAGATGGTTGCACATCAGGTGTCTCATCAGACGGCAGTGGTTCTAATCATTTGATGGTACAACAGCAACAGAGACAGTTGCAACAACAACAGCAACAGCAGCAGCAACAACAACAACAACAGCAGCAACAGCCACAACAACTTAGCTCAAATTTAGAAGGTAACTTTGTGTATGGGTGGGTGATGAAGGCGTTTCTTGTTCGTTATCCTTTGTACTTTTAGAAATTTTTTTGTATCAACATAAGATGTTTATCAACGCCTTTATCATCCTGTTTATACTTATTATCCTTTGAACTTATTGTTGCATATTAATTACTACTATGACTGACATTTAATATACTCGGCTTCCTTTGTTTTCCAGATAATAATTGCGCATCAACTTTAATAGGACAATATTTGGGTGCGTTGAATAATGAACCAACGCCAATTGACGAATTTAATATAGAAAATTTTCAAGGTGGTCTGGAGTGCAATGTTGAAGAGGTAAGACGACGATATAGAGTAGCTGGAGAATCTTTATTTTTTTATAGCCCAACCCTTAGGTATGAGTGTTATATATCATTAAATACGAGAAAAAGTGTAAGGCGTTAAAGATGACATGTTAGAGCCGAAGTTGCTTAAGACCAAATTCGTTTCAGGACTTTCTTTTTTAAACGATTGAGCCATGTCCTTCTGTTTTGGTTGAACGGCTGATGACTGGTAGATAGAGTGACCGCAATTTATATGGGAAAAATAATTGCAGAATTTTGTTGATCTGACCAACCAAAATCGTAAGTCTTTGCAGATTTTGGGATAGCCAAAATATGAGCACGATTGACGTATGTTAACCCATGCCGATTTGGACTTAAAGTTTTTAAGCTCCTATAGCCATGTTTCGGAGGCATAACTCTAAAACAACTAGTGCAATTTTGCTGAAAAATAAAATTAAAATTCCTCTCAAGTTATAAATAAATTTGCGAAAAAAATTTAAAAAATTCAAATTAAATTAAATTTTTTCAATTTTAAATTTTTTAGGTAAATGTGTTGGTTTTTTTCATAAATTTATTTATAATTGTGAAAGTATTGGTTATACAGCGAAATGATATATGAGCAATGACATTTGAATTCTTAAATTTCAGATTTTTATTTCAACAAAATTGCACTAGTCGTTTTTGAGTTATGCCTCCCTAACATGTCTGTAGAAGCTTTAAAACTTTAAGCCCAAATCGGCATGGGTTAACTTACCCCAATCGTGCTCCAACTTTGGCTATCCCAAAATCTGCAAAGACTTATCATTTATGGGGGGTCAGACCGACAAAAATGCAACCTCGATTTTTGCGGTCACCCTACTGGTGGGCAGGATAACTCGAGTAAACCTTAACTGAACCTTATGAAAATTATATTTTCCAAAATTAAGTAATGTAAACCTTAACTGATCCTTATGAAAGTTATATTTTCCAAAATTAAGAATTGATGTTGTCAATACACATAAACCTCTTGTGGTACCTCCCATAAAAAATTATCCATTTGTGGATAATTAAAATTTCTTCCATATCTTTCATACGGCCAACTAGAGGATATATGAATTTGGTCACTTCAATTACATTGTAATAGTAGAACAACCCTCAGAAAACCGAAACCTTTGCCATACCCCAGCTGGTACCTCCCATACAAACGACCGAATTGACCTTCATAGTTTTACATACATATCTTTTTTGAGGGTACACTGAATTTATATATATTTGCGTAAGCTATACGCTTGGGAGAGTTTGACTCAAGAAATAATAAGGATAATATCGGTCGACCCCTTCTGGTACCCCCCATACAAAATTACCCAATTTTTGAAAATTAATATTTCACTCATTTTGCTTCCATACTTACGTGAAGGATATTTAATTTTTGTCAGTTCAACTATTTTGAAATAATAGTCAAATTCATAAAAAAAACTCCCCTTCATGTATCTCTTGTATGACCGAACTGACCCTCATAGTTTTACATAATTTGTATACCCTCAACCTATGAGTTGGAGGGTATACATCATTTGATACAACCTAAAAGTGTAACACATGGAAAGAGTCACTTTAGACCCTAGGTTTTTTTTGAACCAAATTCGATTAATGACTTTTCAAGTCGTTTGAGCCATGTCCGTCTGTCTGTCTGTCCGGCTGGTACGCACTATACCTTTCGAAAGGCGTAACCAATTGTTTAAAAACTTTTTTAGGGTTAACATTTTTTAAAAACTACGTACGGCATTGTAAATGGGCTACTTGGTCACGCCCTTCTGCTTTTTTTAAGTCATTGGTTCATATCCGTCTGGTACTTGCTTTGATATTTTCCCAAAACTATCTACGGTATTGCATATGGGCTACATAGGCACTCCCCTTCTGGTACCTCCCATGAATATGTATCATTCCGTAATAATACCAATACACCCAACGCAAGCGTACCCAAATTCTGCATTTTTTTAAGCTATAACAGGACAAATTTTTGAAGAAAAAAATTTGAAGTCTAACCACGCCCCTTCTGGTATCTCCCATACAAATATATCATTCCGCCCACTTTAGAAATCGAGTAATAATAACAACACAATCGTGACCAAATTCTGTGTTTAGTAAAGCTACTATAAGATAAAGTTTTGGAGAATAAATTGGAAGTCCAGGCACGCCCTTTCTGGTATCTCCCATACATATGTTCCATTCCGCCACTTAAGGAATCGAATAATCGTAATAATATCAATACAACTAACGCGGTCGTGTCCAAATTCTGTATTTAGTAATGCTAAAGCAGGACATAGTTTTCGATAAAAAAAATCTGGAAGTCTAGCCACGCCCCTTCTGGAACCTCCCATACCCAACTGGTACCGCCCACTTTAAAAATCGATTAATATTAGTACTACACCCAACGCGATTGTGCCCAAATCCTGTATTGAGTAAAGCTTAAGCAGGATAAAGTTTTCGGAACAAAATTTAAAGTCTAGCCACTCCCCTTCTGGTACCGCCCACTTTAGATATCAATTAATATTATTACCTAGACCTAACGTGATCGTGCCCAAATTCTGTATTCAGTAAAGTTCAAGATATAGTTTTTAAGAACAAATGTGGATGTCTAGACACGTCCCTTCTGGTACCTCCCATACAAATGTATTAATCCGCCTACTTTAGAGATGGAGTAATAATATCAATACACTCGACAACAGGATAAAGTTTTGGAGAAATCATTGGAAGTCTAGCGACGCCCCGTATGGTACCTTCCATACAAATGTAGCATTCCGCCTACTTTAGAAATTGGGTAATAATATCAATACATCCAACGCGATCGTGCCCAAATTCTATATTTAGGAAGCTTTAACCGAAAAAAGTTTTGGAGAAAAAATTCGAAGTCTAGCGACGCCCCTTATGGTACCTCCCATACAAATATACCATTCTACCCTCTTGAGGAACCGAGTAATAATATCAATACAAACAACGCTGTCGGGTCCAAATTCTGTATTTAGTGCAAAAATTATAGGATAAAGTTTTAAAGCGTAAAATTGGAAGTACAGCCACGCCCCTTCTGGTCCATCCCAGATAAAGTGTTCAAATACTTCCTTTTTTCAAAAACCCGGTTTCCGAGTTATTCGAAAAATTGATTTTTTAGAAAACTCGGATTTCAAATACAGCAATTGAAAGAAAACCGGTTTAACCGGATTTTTTCGGTTTTTTCCTAAAAAGTTAAAAATAAAAAAAAAAAAATAATTTGGTTTAAAAAAATGCATTTATTTACAAAAAAAATAAGAAATGTGTTGGTTTGTTTTGTGTTCTTACCTTTTAATAAGTTTTTAAAACAGTATTTAAGAAATAGTATGCAATTTAAGTGTTCAATTTTGAGTCTATTCTTCTGTGTCGTTTTTATAAAGCTTGATACAGAAAACACGCACTCACTAATTGTAGAAGTAGGATTTATTGACAAAAGCGCGTTTAGAAGGATGTTGAGCTTTTCTGTCCTTTTATTAAATCTATCGAAATAGTTGAAATCATCATATAGTCTTGTGTCATTGCAATTGGTTTTCACTGGTGGATTTTGGATGTTATTTATTGTCCTGTTTAAATCGTTGCAAAGACTACCATTAGGGGATTCCACCATCTCTCAATCTGAACTGTGACTAGACTCTGCCGTTGTTGGGGAAATTGCAGGATAAAGAAATAGTTGAAATCATCATATAGTCTTGTGCCATTGCAATTGGTTTTCACTGGTGGATTTTGGATGTTATTTATTGTCCTGTTTAAATCGTTGCAAAGACTACCATTAGGGGATTCCACCATCTCTCAATCTGAACTGTGACTAGACTCTGCCGTTGTTGGGGAAATTGCAGGATAAAGTCTTTTAAAAAGTTCGTTCGCATATTCTATTGTTTCCGTCTTTTTCGAATACTTTTCACAGGATGAGCTTGTAGGATATTTTCCGAAGCTAAGATATATAATTAGGCTATTCAATGTTTGTATTCTTCTTTTCTTAAATCATGCTATAATTTTGTCTCGCAGCTGCCGAGCATATACCTAGTTCATATTTTTGAGATGTTTCAGTATAAACGTATATACTCCTTCAGCGTCGACTAGAGTCGCTGAATCATTTGATAATCTTTTAATTGCAAATGCTAAAGGCTGAAGTGCTGAGCTTAAATCTCTCAAAATTGTTATTTCTTGTAAGCGCATGGGTTAATTCTTAGAAACTGTTCAATCATTGCTGATAAGGAGCTCCACCGGTGTTTCACATAGACAATGAACCTTAGTTCTTTGTTGTGCTCCTAGAAAAGATAGCTCTGTAATTTTCTTTGTTTTTCGCTCGACTTGTTAAATTTATTAACATGCTTCTACAATTTTGCGATAATTTAAGACAAGTTTTTAATGAGCTCGTATGATTTTTCGACTTCCACTATTTCACCGCATTCATCATCATCACTATCATCGTCGGCGAGATCCACTTCGACTTGTTGATCCACTTAAATAACGTGTAAAAAGATTTTTCTAAATTAATTTAAAATTAAATTTTAAAATTTTACAAATCTTCTAAAAACATTCTCTTTTACAAAATGTAAAAACTTTTTCCTAATTTATTTTAAATTCAATTTTAAAATTTTTACTTTTTCAATAACCACTTTTAGAATTGTAACAAAGCAAATTTAAAAAAAAAAACTGAGTACCCGAAGGAAAAAACTCGGTTAAACCGGTTATTCGAAAATGGCACTTTTGCAAAAAACCGGCATACGGTTTTAAATAAAAAAACCGGTTTACGGTTTTTCGGTTTCGGTTTTGAACACCCTAATCCCAGAATACCAAACATTTTTATATCTACAATTATTACATTTTTATTGAGAGGGAGGGTATATGTAAGTTGGTTTAGGCGACTAAAACTTTCTTAGTTGTTTCTGTAAATACGCTGAATCTTTTCATATTTTGCGTAAGATATACGCCTTCTGGTCGTACCGGCCGTGGCATAGTGGTTAGAACACGTGACTACCATGCGGAAGATCACAGGTTCAACTCCTGGCTCCAGTCATCTTAAAAGAAAAAAATAAATAAATTTTTCTTTCATTGTCGGCTCCCCTCGAATGTTGTCGATAGCAACTTCGCATTATTAGTGTCGAGTCAATCGGCGTTTCTAGTAAGAGCTTCTCAAACAGTGACATTTGCTTTCGACGATAAACAAGTAGATGCCGTTAGTTGTGAATCTAAAAATAGAAAGCGTGTTAATTTACAACAACGCGAGAAGCTATCCCATACCTCATTCATGGCGTGTAAAGGGAAATTATTTTTTTTTAAAGTTCTCTTAGAGAGTTCCATGAATCCATTGTCCATCATTGGCCAAACTGTAGATTTAGTCATAGATTGATGACATCAATGGATATACCGACTTTGGTGTGCCTACTATGAAATTTAAATTTTCAGGATCAAAGAGAGGTGAGATGTGAGATGTGCCAAATATTATTCAACTCCTTCTATTTTTGGTTGCTTTTTGTATGAAACGGCAACCACTGTGCGCTGAGGGCTTGAAATTTTTGAAGCCACTATAGTCACGTTTGGGAGGCATAACTCAAGAACTCAATATTGCTGGAATAAAAATCCTAAATTTAAGAATAAAAATTACTTTTATCTGTTCATATACCATATCTCCGCATAATCAACTGTTTCGCAGTTATTAATAAATTTATGAAAATAATAAATAAAAAATTTGGGAATATTTGTTTTTAATTTTGAATTTTCTAGTTAAATTTTTAATTTTTTTTTTCATAATTTTTTTTTAAAACTACGAAACTGTTGATTGACTATTTCTTCAATTTTAGGGGCCAGACTGAAAAAATTCTTCTATTTTTTTTTTCTCACATAAATTGCGGTCAACCTAATATATATGAAAATGAGTTAGGTCGTCGGTGATGAAAAAGGATACTTTAATTTTTTGGGACCGGCCGTGGCATAGTGGTTAGAACACGCGACTACCATGCGGGAGATCACAGGTTCAACTAATGGCTCCAGTCATCTTAAAAAAAAAAAAATTTCTTTCATTGTCGGCTCCCCTCGAATGTTGTTGACAGCAACTTCGCATTATTAGTGTCGAGTCAATCGGCGTTTCTAGTAAGAGCTTCTCAAACAGTGACGTTTGCATTCGTCGATAAACAAGTAGGTGCCGTTAGTTGTGAATCTAAAAATAGAAAGCGTGTTAATTCACAACAACGCGAGAAGCTATCCCATACCTCATTCATGGGCTGTAAAGGGAAATTAAGTTTTTTCATTCATTTTTTATATATCAAGTGTTCGTGGCCTCGCCCATTGAACCGTATTTTTTAAACAGCAATATCTGAAGGACTGTTTCTCCAATCGCCTTGAATATTTGTGTAGATGCATTTGGCAGCAAAGTTTGAGATCCAACGCAAAATGGGCGGGATCGGATCAGAGTGCGTGGTATAAAACTTGAAACTTTAAACGGCTCTATGTCATGAACTACACTAGGTATGAAGATAATATTTGGTATCTGTTGTTGGTACATTATTAATTATAAGCAGCGTGGAAGTGGGCTGTGCCACGCCTCATTTAAATAAAATCCGTTATAAAAGCCATATTAATAGTTTGATCGTTCTGAAAATTTTACTGTTAATAAAGGTATAACACGCCTCATTTAAATAAAATCCGTTAAACCCGCCATAGTAATAGTTTGATCTTTCAAAAAAAATGTCACTGTATAGTTAAGATGAAACCAGCCTATTTGGAACCAAGTTGACAAAAACAGCCGAGGTGCCGCATACATACTTCAATATTTGACTCTTACATATTTGCGAGTAAAAAATAACATTCCTTAATCGAACATTAGTAAAAAAAACATAGGATTTACTATAAACCTGACCTTTTACCTCTTTGGGGTACGGAAATAGTTATCCGATCTTACTTAAATTTCCGTCATGTCTTTCTTATATCAAGTGGCACAATAATCTGGTCGGCAGTTTTTAAATATCCATACAAAAAATCGTCCATACATTCTGCTGCCGCCCTAATGTATATGGACTATACAGACGACTCCGATACCTCTGGTACCTCCCTTACAAAATAACGAATTTTTGGAAAATTACTATTTCTCCGTAATCTTTTACTGAATGTTGACTTGCGCATAAAAATTGGATATGTTGTGCTGCCCTCACTGGTACCTCCTGTACAAATTAGCTAAGTTCTGGAAAATTAATAATAAAAAAATATAACATTGTATTTATAGGTGAAACCTATGAAACTTCACGTCACAGGAGGGAAATACTAGTAGGGGTCGGTCATACATTTTACCCCTATAGGCGGCACCAAGGAAGCAGCAGGAGCTGATTTCATAAAAAAAAAAAATATATAAATAAAAACAATGTATAGGTATCACCTTAAGGCTTAAATATAGAGGGTAGTTGTGTTCTGAGAAACTGTTGAGGTTGCAAAAATAATACCTCTCTAAGGGCGCTTCCGGGCAGAAAGAGCGGTGGGAGCAAATTTTATACAAAAAAAATTCTGTATGGGTGCCCCCTTAGGGGGTGAAGATGGGGAGTAGATATATTTGGAAAAAATGTTAGGAGGGTAAAATGACTGGGTATCGTTTATACATTTGAACCCTTTAGAGGTGATTCCGGGGCAGTTACGGGTTTTGTTGTGGATTTTTTTCCCAATACGAATAGTTTCTCGTAAAAAACCGGGGCTCGATTTTGATTTTTGACCCACGGTTTCTTGGGTTAATTTTCTTAAATTTCATCGTACATTAAGATTTTGATAACCGCTTCCTGCTTTCTCCATACAAATTGACCCACTCTAATGTATACGAAATATCTTTACCACATTTCTCTTACAGACTTGTAATTTCTCCTTTGAACCAAAAGAGTCCTAACAATTTTACTTCTTCTTCTTCTTCTTCAGCTAATGCAACAAGAAATCAATATTGATGGCCTGCTCGACATCAATATACCCCTGACAGCGGTTAATAGTTCCGTCAGTAATAGCGTCTCAAATGCTGGCCATCTGGGAGCGGTGCAAACATCTGCGGGGACAACAACAACGGCAGCAGCCCTCACAACACAGCAACAAATCAATCAATTGCATGCCCACTTACAACAACAGCAGCAACAGTTGCAACAGCAGCAACAACAACAACAACAGCAGCAGCAACAACAGCATCAGCAACAATTACCGCCAATGCTGAACAACAACAATAATTCACCGATGACAACCGGGCTGGAATTGCCGACACAGACGCCAACCTCAAATCTAAATGCCATAGTACAATATCCACAACAGAGTGTGGTGACGCCTCCGTCATGGGTTCATTGATACAACCGCTTAGTTCAGTACTTCCCCTACAACAACAGCAATCATACATTCAAACAGAGAGAACGCGACAGCAAACGCAAAGAAGGCCTAAGACTATTGTGATGGAAACCATGCACCAGCTGCACCACCACCACCACCAACTAAGCGAAAGCTGATTAGGCAGCCAATGTTTGTGGCAGCCATCGTTCCGCTTCTCTGTCCATTCATTCATTCAGTCATTCATTCACTCACATTCGATTGCAACATCTTACAGCATAAAGGAAGGATAATGTAAGGACAATAGTGTAAAAATAAACCACAAACATCTTGTATAGAAGAAACCAAAACAAATCAACTCCTAACTCTGCAACATTACAACAATAACGAATCAAAGTAAGTAGCACCACATAAACTACTACATTATGGTTTTTTTTTGTCAATCTACATTCTAGTGATGTTGGCTAAAACTTCGATAGAAGCAGCAGTCGTCTCGCGTCTTTCGTTTCGGCTGTAATAATTTAAAATGACATTTAACGCATAAATTATGTTAATCACACAATTTTCCATGTTATAAATTATGAATATGAATGAACCTTAATAATGTTGCGTGAGGGAAATTCTTGGTGGGGGAGCAAGAAATAGCTCTGTATGAATATATTAAAAGGAATTGTTAAGTTTCTTATGATTTTTTTCTCAATTTTTTCCGCTAGACATATTCTAAGGGGGATGCCTTCATCTTTTGTTTTAGCAGCCAGCTTCCACTCACTTAGTAAAATTATAAGTGATAGATCTGAACGACAAAGTGAAAAAACGTGAATGTCATCGATTTTCTGTGAAGGTTGCTTATTTGAATTTTGAAGGAAATTTTATTATTTTTTTAAAAGAGATTTGAAAAAAATTTTAAACATGGATGACAAATCTTACCTAAGAAATTTCGAATTGACACATAACCTTGTTGAAATTTTAAAAACCCTTGACGAAAAATTGGATTTGCAATTTAACATTAACATTTAACATGGTCACTAATATCGCTTGTACATAATTTCGTTCATTGGTACCATATGCCAAGTATATATATGACGTCATATATATACTTGGTATTGGGTATAAGATTTCAATCAGAGTACGTATTTCTTTTCGGCTTCTAATTTAGGAGTCCATTCGCAAACCAAAAGCCTCTATATTCAAAATGCGCCCTCGGCTCTCGAGCCAAGAGTCATAATAATTCAAATGAGCTCTCAGCTCCTAATTTTGGTGCTGGCTGGCAAGCCGAGAGATCATTTGAAATATTAAAGCTGAGAGCCGAAGTTTCGAGCCATGTCCATACTCGTAACATCGACTTCATAATGGAAAATAACTTTTTGGTACTATAAACGTACTCTGGTACAAAAAAAAATTACTATGTGGAGCCGGCCGTGGCATAGTGGTTAGAACACGCGACTACCATGCGGGAGATCGCAGGCTCCAGTCATCTTAAAAAAACAAATTGTTGTTGACAGCAACTCCGCACTATAACTGTCGAGTCAATCGGCGTGTCTACTAAGAGCTTCTCAAACAGTGACGCTCGCATTCGTCGATAAACAAGTAGGTGCCGTTAGTTGTGAATCTACAAATAGAAAGCGTGTTAATTCACAACAACGCGAGAAGCTATCCCATACCTCATTCATGGGGTGCAAAGGGAAATTAAGTTTTTTTTATGTGGAGTAGAAATATACTTTTCGGCCAATAAAAGTACTTTTTAGTACGATTAACGTACTTTCGAACAAAGATTACTTTGTGGAACAACAAAGTAATTTTTGACACTAAAAAGTATTCTGCTACAAAAAAGTACTTTGTTGACTTTTTAGAACTCTCAATGTAATTTGGAACATATATTACTTTGTGGAACAACAATGTACATTTCGGTACTATAAAAGTACTCTGCTACAAAAAAGTACTTTGTGACACAACAATGTACTTTTTGGTACAATAAAAGTACTCTACTACAAAAAAGTACAGAAAAGGGTTTTTTCGTACTAACAAGGTACTTTGGAACAAAAATTACTTTGTGGAACAACAATGTACTTTTTTGTACAATAAAAGCATCTACTCTGCTACAAAAATGTACTTAAAGTACTTTTATTGTACTTTTTGGTACAATAAAACTACTCTGCTGCAAAAATGTACTTTGTGAAACAACAATGTTCTTTTTGGTACAATAAAAGTACTTTACTAAAAAAAAAGTACATAAAAGTGCTCTGCAACAAAAAAAAAAATTACCTTATGGTACAGAAAAGTTCTTTATGGTACAATAAAAGTTATTTTTAGTACTATAAACTATACTGTTAAAAAAAGTACTTTGTAAAACAAAAAAATTCTTTCTGGTACATGAATAAAAGTATCTTTAGTACTAGAAAAAGACTGGCACATAAAAAGTACTTTGTGGAGCATTTTGGGAAAATATAGGTAATTTTAGTACATAGCACTCCTGACTCTATTGAAGTACTCTGGTAAAAAATTACATTTTGGAGAAAAAGTACTTTTTAGTCCTATCAAAGAACTTTGCAACAAAAATTACTTTGTGGAACAACAATATTTTTTTGGTACAATAAAAGTACTCTTCAACAAAAATGTACCTATCGGTACAGAAAAGTACTTTTTAGTACTATCAAAGTACTTTCGTACAAAAATTACTTTGAGAAACAACATAGTACTTTTTGGTACAATAAAAGTACTCTACTACAAAAAAAGTACTTTGTGAAACAGAAAATTATTTTTTAGTGGCATTAATGTACTTTTGAACAACAAATTTCTTTGTGGAACTACAAAGTACTTTTCGGTACAATAAAAGTACCCTGCTTCAAAAAAGTACTTTTGCGGAACAGAAAATTACTTTTTAGTACTATCAAAATAACTTGAAACAAAAATAACGTTGTGGAACAACAATGTACTTTTCGGTACAATAAAAGTACTCTGCTACAAAAAACGAACTTTCTGGAATAGAAAAGTACTTTTTAGTACTATCAAAGTACTTTAAAACAAAAATTCATTCGTAGAAAAACAATGTACTTTTCGGTACAATAAAAATATTCCGCTATAAAAAAACTTTATTGAACAGAAAAGTATTTTTTTGCTAATAAAAGAACTTTTACTTCTATAAAATTCTCTGGTATAAAAAAGTACTTGGTGAAACAAAAAAGTACTTTCTAGTACATAAAATGTACTCCAGGGTACAAAAAAGTATTTTAAGTTTAAAAAAAACTGGTACAAAAAAAGGTACTTTGTGGAGCATAAAAGTACTTTTTTGACAACAAAAGTAATTTTTAGTACAGAGCACTTCTTTTCTATAGTACTCTGATAAAAAAAAATTACTTTTTGGAAAAAAAGTACTTTTTAATGCTATCCAAGTTTTTTGGAACAAAAATAACATTGTGGAACAACAATGTACTTTATGGTACAATAAAAGAAGTCTGCTACAAAAAAGTACTTAGGAACAAAAATAACTGTCAAACAAAAATGTACTTTTTAGTACAATAAAAGTGATATATGGTACAGTTAAAGAATTTTTAGTACTATTAAAGTATTCTGGTACAAATAAGTACTTAAGAGAACCGAAAAGTACTTTTGGGACAGTAAAAATAATTTTTAGTACATAAAACCCCTCCTCTATAGAAGTACTCTGGTAAAAAAAGAACTTTTTGGTACAATATAAATGTTTAAAAAGAACTCTGATACAAAAAAAAAATTTACTTTGTGGAAAGGAAACGTCTTTATTTACATCAAAAGAGTACATTTGCAGTTAAACTATTTTTTTTCCAAAAGTACTTTTATTGTCCTAAGCTACCAATTAGTTTACTGCAGAAAATGTTCTTTTGTTATACTAAAAAAGAACTCTTATTGCAGTAAACGTACATTTGATATAATAACAAAAAAAGTTTCGTCGCTTAAAATACTTGTTCGTATAAAGAAAGTAATTTTTGACAGTACGATAAAATGTACATAGTCTAAATAATTGTCTGTTGTACCAGTAGAATTTGTGATATTGACCTGTTTAAAGTTCGCGAAAGTACTTTTTGTATTTTAGCTTTTAAAATTGTTTATTCATTCGTATTTTATTTATGGACATTAGCGCAGCAGAGAAATGTATGAACGATTTTTTTATACTCATTTCGTAACCTTTGACCTCTATGGGGCACGTTTGAAGTTGTCTGATTTTGCACAAATTTTGACCAAAGTCGTTTTATAACAACTGACACACTATTCCACTTGGGCAAATGTAATGTAATGTTGAATTTTTGCTGCCACCCGAATGGAGATGGTTTGCAGCTTTGGCTCTCAGATTGCTCATGGCTCGCGAGCCAGGAACCTCAAAATTTCAAATGAGCTTTCGGCTCTTTAAGCTGGAGACTTAAATTGTCAAACGATCATTTAGCTTGCGACTGCGGCTCCTAATTTGCAAAATGGCTCGAGAGACGAGAGCCTTTTTGACATGTTGAGGCAATAGCTCATCGGAAATATTGAAGCTCCTGTTTTGCGAGCTAATGGTCAATTTTTAGAGCAAGATCGGATCGCGACAAAACGTCATTGTCAAAAAAACGAGTTATTCGTGTTCGATTCCACATTCTACTTTCAAAATTCCACATTGGCTTCGCTTACCAATTCTCTTTTCGCAACATAGATACGTTAAGAGCACAAAATTGTATAGTTAAATTTGTATTAAGTTAGATTTTAAGACATTTTTCTATTACATTACTAATCTATGACTGAAAATTTTTTGTAAATTTGTAATTGCTACATTATTTATGTTTTGTTTTCTTTCTTATAAGAGATTAACATTTTATAAGAGTACCTTGAACGCCGCTAAACCAATTATTACGGCCATCATATCTGTTTCCGTAACCATTAATGTTTGTTTCCGTTTCCATCAAATTGCCATTTTAATATTCAAAAGTTGAATGGACTTACTGACTGACTGACTGACTGACTGACTGAGTGAATATTGTTTGACTTCCGCAGCCATTACAACATATTCACTTGTTTCGTCCTTAGGCTCGGTTTTTTTCGTATTCAATTACAGTAATAAGGACAATAAACCTCATGTTTGTAAACCCAGTGGCAACGGAAGACAAATAAGACAGCCCAAGAAAAACTGTGTTTACAAATTCTTTCACATAAGATTTTGTTGTTACTTTGTGCCCTTTATGCCAACCAACGACATCAAAATCTACTCAGGGATAACTTACCATGGTGGCGGCGCTGGCGAAAAATCTTGAAATTATGACCGGCAATAAAAATGAAAATTAACTATATTCAAGTGAACATCTCTCTATTACTTGTAGCAATCGAATTGAAGTAGCTGGAAGGACGAAATTATTTCAATCGCTAAAATGGTCGTCGCGTAGAAAAAAAATCTCTCTACAATTATAATATAAATACACGAAAAATAAATTGCCCTCTGAGAGGCAAACATTGCGGTGGTGGTGAATGCTGATTTGCCAGCATGGGGGGAGAGGGATACTGAAAGTTATGAGGCCTTGCAGGCAATTACACGTGTACCATCATCGTGGCTTGCTTCAAGAGGTTGTCATGGCTTTTGTTAAATAATTTAATTTCCCTTCCCCGAGGATTTCACTGAGTTAATGTTTAATGATTTCGCGAAAAGGACGATATCACATGAATAATAATCTAAATTCATTTTAAATACTTTTGGAGCAGAAGAACAAATGGATATGTGTTTCGATATCATTTTTTTTTTTCTTATATATAAAATTTTATTTTTTTAGTAAAGTTGATTTATGAAGCTGTTATGTGAATCTAAAATAGAAAGCAAGAAGTTATCCCATACCTCATTCAGGAGGTGTAAAGGGAAATTAAGTTTTTTAAAGTGAATTTTGCATCCCAAGCCGACTTACAACCTCCTTCGTGTTGGGCAATGTTATTATTAATACCGGCTTATATTCATCGACGATCCCTGATGGTTGGGCTAGCCTTCCGCGTTTAGGTCATTTACTGGCTATGAAAATACGACGAAGAAAAAGTAACAAACGCAATCCCACATATGTTGACGACCCCCGCAAACGTAATAAGGACCACGATTTAAGGATATGCACCTAGAACGTTCGGTCATTCTATAGAGAAGATGGTACTATCCAACTGGCTGATCTCCACAAAAAATATAAGGTTGACATCACCGCCATCCAGGAGATGAGATGGACAGGACAAGGATGCTCGGGACGTAAAAATTGCGATATCTATTACAGGTGCCATGCCGAAAAGCACGAATTTGGATGTGGATTTATAATTGGCGAGATAATCAGACATCTTGTCTCGTGGTTCAATCCTTTTAGTGATCGATAGTCACTATCCCCATCAAGACGAAATATTTATTTCTACATCACGCTGATTTGTGCTCATGCCCCGACGGAAGATAAAAACAATGATCGCGAAGCTGCAAACCCCACAGATAGCCACTGCCTATTCCTAGTACCTACAACTAGTATGACACAACGCCTCTACTTCTAACGTTTCCGATACACAATGGCAGCATGTTACGCATTCCATGGCACCCGCCGCAACATCCGTGCTTACTTACTTAGCTGGTACTTCTATGCAATCCCAGTGGATTATATACCGCACGTAGAAAAATATTATAAGCGCCTCGATCTTCTGCGCTTCTTCTCCAGTTAGTCACACCGAGTTTTGTAAGGTTCTCAGTAACCTGCTCTTTCTAACGGAGTTTTGGTCGCCCAACATCCGTGCTAGGATATGAAAACGGCGCTCAGACGAATCCTGGTACAATTCTTCATCGTCGCTTAGCGTCTAAAGAACAGGATGCTGCTTATAGGGCACCGCTACAGCCAATTGTAATCCGTGTTGTTAGGGAACGGTACAAGGAGCCATGAAAACAGGCGAGACAGCTATTTAACCGAAAAAAAACATCAGATGAAGGAACGGGAGAACCAGATATAGAACGATACAGAGATAGGGGTGAGGTCCGAAAATTTTACCAGAAAGTAAAAGCAAAAGGCTACAGTAATGGGCTCTCCTCCTGTAAGAACAAGGTTGGAAATCTGGTTACAGATACGCTGAGTGTGCTGTAAAGAACACTTCCAGCAACTGCTGGTTCCAGAAGGTAGCGCACGTGAAGGTATCACGCCAAGTGTCAACGACGGCTAAGATTGCCCACCACCAAGTCAAGCCGAGGTAAGAAGAACAATATCGCGGCTGAAAAAATATTATAGCAGTCGTTGCCGTCGAACTCGTGGCAGAGCTCTTCAAGTCCGGAGGAGCGGATTACGAGCATGCACCATGGTCCTGTTCTCAAAAAAGATGATCGAAGTGTGTGCTCCAATTACCGTGGGATCGGCCTTTAACCCATCGCATTTGAGGTCCTGTCGAGTGTGCCATGTGAAAGACTAAATCCAGTGTTATCCAACCTGATCGGGCCTTATCAGTATGGCATTAGACTTGGTAAATCAACAACTGATCAGATATTCACATTTCGGTAAGTCCTGTAAAAGACCCAGATCGATACGTACCATTTTTTTCATCGGCTATAAAGCTGCCTATGACAGCCCAATACGCCAAAAATTACTCAAAGCCATGGCTGAGTTTGGTATTTCAGCGAAACTGTTACGTCTCTTTGGTATGCCGCTGACTGACACGAAGTCTTAAGTGAAGATTGCCAAGGAACTTACGGAGCCATTCTGTACCAGACGAGGCCAAAACAAGGCGAGTGGTCTATCGTGCGACCTCTTTTACATAGTGATGGAGACGATAACAAGAAAAGCTACAGTATACACGAGTGGCACGATATTCCACATGCTACTGGCGTACGCTGATGACGTAGACGTTATCGTTCGAAAACCGCGGGAAGTGACTGCAGCCTTCTCAGGTATACAGATGGAATCTGCGAAAATGGGTCTAATGGTATTAGTTTCATCAAACAACGAATCTACTCGTTTGGGAAACTGCGTGAACGTTGGCAACTATAATTTCGAGGTGGTAGATAATTTTATCTACCTTAGCTCCGCCACCAACATAACAAATAATGTCAGCCTAGAGATCCGAAGAAAAATCCTGCTTGCTAAAAACTGCTACTACGGACTAAACAAGCGATTTAATGACAGAACCCCTCTCTCGACGAACAAAAATCCATCTATACCAGAGACTGGTTCTACCTTACTTGATGTGTGATACAGAATCCTGAGTTATGACACAAGCGGATGAAAATGTTCTGGCAGTATTCGAGAGAAAAGTACACCGTAAAATATATGGGCCCAGTATCGTCGTCGTATGAATCATGAGCTGTACGAGCGGTACACTGACATTGACGTATTCAGACGCATTATGGTGCAGCGGTTGCGTTGGCTAGGTCATGTTGAACGCAAGAACGAAAATGTTCCAGTTCGAAAAGTCTTCGACAATGAACTCGATGGACGGCACAGGAGAGGGCGATCAAAACTCCGTTGGAAAGACCAGGTTACAGAGAACCTTACAGAACTTGGTGTGACTAACTGGAGAAGAAGCGCAGAAAATCGAGGCGCTTATAATATTTTTCTACGTGCTTTATATAATCCAATTGGATTGCAAAGAAGTGCCAGCTAAGTAACGTGACAAATTTCCCAATCTGTCTATATATATAAAAATGAAATGGTCCACGTATGTCATACCATCACTTGAGAACGGCTGGAGCGATTTGTCTGATTTTTTTTTTATTCGATTCGAAATTTTCCGTAGATTGTTTGTGTTGAAAAAAATCAAATCCAGGTGGCGCTAGGGTGGATTTATATCGAAAATTTGAGTGCATGTACCAATTCAACTGAAATTTAGAATGGATATTCGTTTGATCATGAGAAAACATTTTATGTACAAATGGACCCGGTAGGTGGCGCTGGGGTCGGTTTACAATCAAAATTTTAACGAAAGGGCCAATTTAACTGAAATTCAGAATCTATGTTTGTTTGATCATCAGAAAAAATTGTATGTACAAATGGACCCGGTAGATGGCGCTAGGGTGGATTTATATCGAAAATTTGAATGCATGTACTAATTTAACTGAAATTTTGTATTTATGTTTGTGGAACCTTGAGAAAAAATTGTTTGTATAAATTAACCCGGTAGGTGTCGCTAGGGTGGAATTATAATGAAAATTTTTACGAATTAAACAATTTGACTGAAATTTTGAATGTATATTTGTTTTATTATGAGAATTTTTTTTGTATGTATGGACCTACAGTTGATTTGGCTGGGGTTGAATTATTTCGAAAATGTATATCCATTGTCCGATTTTACTTAAACTTAAAATATATGATTTTTTTGACATGAGAAAATTTTGAATGTATGTTTGGAACCAGTTGCCGGTGTTTAGCTTATGATACACTTAATTTTTGGAATGCCATTTAGTCACTTTTTTAACATCATAGTTATTCAGAAGTCTATATATATAAAAAAGATGTACATTTTGATGTCACGACTAATTGTGAAAACGATAGACCCCATTTGTCCCAAAATTGCAGTGAAAGTTGAGGATTGGCTGTAGATGGTCACCCAGACTGCAAAAAGGCTTAAAGAAGTATGACTAACTTTTATAATGGCGCACTTTCTACCGAATTAGGGAGCTTCACAAAAGTGGTTTTCCCCATTTTGAAATTTAAGGGGACAAAAACGAAAATAGGAATAACTGTTGATATCACCCAGACCATACGGTTAATGGGGTTGCTGAGCCTAATGAAGGCATTTTTGGAAATTCGTACTCCTTAGGATAAAAAGGTACCATCACCCAGTACACCAACGCAGAAAGTTATATGACAGTCAATCGGCTTAAAAATGTGGTTTTAGAATATATGCCTATCAATAAGTAAGTTTTCCTCACATCATGGACGACACTGCTGATCCGTTTCAGCAATTCTTATAATAATATATAATAATCTTTAAGATATATGAAGAACAGAATTTGTCCGGGAAACCTCGCCCTTTAAATTGAAATATTTTAGAGGTCAATGAAATAAACCAATCGCTATTAGATTTCAACTACACTCAACATATCTTAGAAAAATTTGGAGGCAGGACGAAGTCTGCCGAGCTGTAAACTGACATTGACGTGGTCAAACGCATTAAAGTGCAGCGGTTGCCTTTGCTTGGGTCATGTTGTACGCATGGACGAAAATGCTTCAGCTCGAAAGTTTTCGACAATGAACTCGATGGAGTTTGGAAATACCAGGTTACTGAGAAGATCGAAGGCGCTTATAATATTTTTCTACGTGCGGTAAATAATCCAATGGGAATCTAAAGAAGTGCCACCTAAGTAAGTAAGTAAATAAAATTCATATAAAGTTGTTGAATTTGAGAAGTTCTTCCATATCGCTATCATGGAGTACTAATACAAATTAAATGGTCCGAAAGCAAAATTTTTGATACAGACCGCAAGATAACATGGAGCACTAATAAAGTTATATTTGTGTTATGTTACAAGTGTCCAATTTCGTTCTAGTTTTTCCTTCTTCATTTTTAATCGTTATCAGGAATAGAAATATTAAATTTGCTCAATGATGATTTTACCGCAATCTTTGATTCCCCTTATCATCCTCTAACACAATTTAAGTATTTAATATTTTCAAATCGATATATCTCAATTCTAAGACGTAACGCAGCGACGCATATAAAATTAGATATTTTTCCCGTAGTTGTTGTTGTTGGAGGAAGTAGCTGGGGCGATAAATCTTTATACCGATTTTTAAATTATCAGTACTCGATCGGGCATGTAATCCATTTATCATACGATCATTTTTGGCAACTCTGTTTCGTGCCTTTGTATATAACAAGTTTTGTGTCAAGGGTTTGTTAGGTGTTGTTGTGAGTTTTAAATGCCAAATTCCTCCAAAGATGGCGCCAGCTTACTTTATTGATTTATTTTGCAATGTTGATAAATCATTTCCTTTTTTCTCCCTTTTTCCTTGGAAGCATCTAGGGTGAGTTTTGTTGGTCAAACACTTGTTAAACTACATGTCACTTGATAGCCCGTGCCTTGTCATCCTAATGGACATATTTCTTCGAACTTATATTACCAAATGCCTGTGATTTGCATTTCATACTTGTTTTCCATCAAAACCTTCGGGTTTATTCCCTTTCCCTTTAAAACTCTCCTCACCAAACAACCGCCAACATATTTCATCATTCACTCAATGCTTATTTTAAACGTCTCTATTACATTTGAAGTGATTTAAGCTATTTTGTGCCGTAAGCCATCGAAACATTTTTAGACCCTCCTCTAACACAATTTAAATATTTTAAGTATTCAAATTACAGCGAGTAATGACCAATTTCATATGCTTACCTGTACAAAAATGTGCCACTTAAAAGTTTACAAGCAAATTAAGTGATAACTTCCTGCCACCACTGCAAGCATAGCCAGAATGGCCAGAAGTCACCATTCACCGTACATTCATCCACCCTCCCATAGACCATTCGCTGCTGCTCTTGCTGCCACCTTTTGGACGATGATGACTCAACTGAAATTTGTTACACTTCGTTGTTTGTTGTCCTCAGCGCTAAGCTTATGAAAAATTAATTATGTCCTTAGGGGTGTTTCGGCAGCAACAACAACATACCAACGAGAGAAAGCACGCAAGATGAACGGCCAAGGCTGCTATTAACGAAGTGGTCCAACGAGAATACCTGTCGTTGTCGTATGACACGAACATTAAACAAATCATCTGTGAAATGTCAGAAGAAGGAAGGAGGGAAGGGAGGGCGGCGATGTGAGTTGGGATGAAGATAAGTTTGCCAAAGGTTTATAAGATTTTGTTGGTGGTTTTTTAAGTTACTTTTTTGTTGCAAAAAAAAAGTCAGAGAAGAGAAAAGCCTTTGTTCTTTGTGGGTTGACATGGCATTTGACTACTTTGCGTCTGTGAAACGGAGTATGAAATTGTCTTTTTTTTTTGTTCTAGGTATTCGCAGTTAGGTGGCTGTTCACTTTGGTCAGTTTCTTTGCTTGCCGTAAATTATTCAAATTCTAACGAAAACTTTCTTTATATCAAAGTTGCCAAAGAAAGTCATCTGAATAAAAAAATGCAAGAATCTAAGGAGAAAGAACAGTGATGGGAAAAATTCCAGTCCATCACAGATAAATTAATTTACGGCAAACAAAGTTAGCGGCCAAGTACTTTGTGACGCCAACTTGCATTGAAGGTGGCCACGACGCCGCCTACTACAAAAAAGAGAAAGAGAGAGAGAGAGAGACCACAGCTTAAGTAAAGTATTAGAAAATGATGTAGGGATAGTTTTGGCTCATTGATGCTCTTTTATGTTTCTGATGCGCTTTACAAGGCTTTGAAGAATTAAGCTAGGTGTTTGGATGATGGTTTCCAATGGGGATGCACTTGACTCTTTAAAGCTCTCCTCAGTAGCAATTTGTAATGCTTTGTAGATTTTTGTTTTATAAAATCACGTTAATTCTATTGATTTAGTATTTATGTATTTTTTTTTTAATTTCTTATGCCTTTCCTTACCTATAAATATCCTTTCATCAGCAGTGACCATCTTTAGATGAATTTTTTTCTTCTTGCCTTTTCCCTAAGCTTTGCCAACTGCCTTGGCAACTTTTGTTAGCTGTCATTACGCATTTCTTTGGTTTCGTTTTTTTTTGTTTTATCGTAGTCCTGTTTTGTGTGAAAAAAGTTTTTTTCTATTTTGTTCCTTTTTCGTTTTTTTCCTCGAGTTCTTACAAAGTGTCGTAAAAAGTTTTTAGTTGGTTAGATGTGTTTTTTTTCTCTGCTAGATTGTTGGCCAACAAATTGAATTTTCCGTTAAAAGTCTCTGTAATCCAACAATTAGTTGTAGGAATTCCGTCGTTGAATTCGTATTTTTTTGTTGCTGCTTCAGTTTGACAAGTGGTGGTGCAAAGTTTTAGCTCAAAAGAAAAAAAAGTTTGACACAAATCAAGCAACTCATAAAAATCAAAATGTTTGCAATGAAGTGAAAGAAGTCTCTGACGCATTTTCGCTTAATTTTTTATTCAAATTCGATTTGAGTGAATAAATCCGCGAGGCTGGTCTTGGCTGGTCATATCTAAACGCAGTAATGGTGGATTTACATTCGTAAGAATGTTGCAACAATTTAATTTCCAACAGAGATTAGTAAGGTAAAGAAAGAGAGTGGTAGGGGAGGAAATAACTTTGTGTCCTATCTAAGTGACAGTTAAATTGGAATTATGCTAATTTAGTTGTTAAACTTTTTGTTTCACTGTTTAAACTCATGGTGTAGCAGAGAGTTTTGTATGTGAAAATTTAAATATTAATAAAGGCTGTGAAATATTTCGTGGTCATTTGGATGTTTGTTATATATTTTTTAGAATTGAAAAATATATACATATTTCTGGTTGCAAGGAATTTGTGAACACACGGTAGCATTGTGTATAGCCTCAACCTTAGCAATGAGGATATATACAATATCAATGATACCAGCAAAAATTATAACGCTTCAAAGAGGACCTAATTCATTTCAGGACTTTTAAAAACGATTGAGCCATAACCGTTGTTGTTGTTGTTGTAACAGCTGGAGGAAGTAGCTGGGATGATATATCTTTATACCGATTTTGTCAATTTATCGGTACTCGATCGGGCATGTAATCCGATGATATCATACGATCATTGTTGGCAACTCTGTTTCGTTCCTTTGTATATAACAAGGTTTGTGTCAAGAATTGAGTTTTAACCACCATTTCCCTCCAAGAGATGGCGCCCGCTAGTTTTATTGATTTATTGATGTTGTTAATTCCTTTCCTTTTGTCCTTGGTCCTTGCGCAATCGAGA
Source organism: Muscina levida (assembly GCA_964034835.1). Lineage (NCBI taxonomy): Eukaryota > Metazoa > Arthropoda > Insecta > Diptera > Muscidae > Muscina > Muscina levida. The sequence goes on from OZ035880.1 coordinate 156,723,080, forward strand.
TTTTTTGAAGTGAAAGCATCTAGGTTGAGTTTTGCTGGCTGGAGAGCTCAAATGTATTTTGTATGTACTTCGAACCCGGCACCTTCGGATTGCAAATTTACGTCGCTGTCTGTCTGACTGGGTGGATGGATGGCTGGTGGGCATGTGAACTCAGTTTAACCTTAACTAAACCTTATGCAAATTTACCAGTATTAATATTTTCCAAAATGAAGTAATGGGAATAGACCAGCCCTGCCCCTTCTGGTACCTCCCATCTATCCTATTTTTGGATAATTTAATTTTCTACCATAACTTCCAAACGGACTTTTGGTGGATGTTTGAATTTACTTACTTACTTAGCTGGCACTGCTTTAAAATCCTATTGGATTATATACCGCACGTAGGAAAATATTATAAATGCGCTTCTTTTCCATTTAGTCACATGCAAGGTTCTCTGTAACCTGATCTTTCCAATGGTCGCCCTCTTCTGTGCAATCCATCGAGTTCTTTGTCGAAGACTTTTCGAGCTAGAACATTTTCGTCCATGCGTACAACATGACCCAGCCAACGCAACCGTTGCACCTTAATGCGTCTGACCATGTCAATGTCAGTGTACAACTCGTACAGCTCATGATTCATACGTCGTCGATACTCCTCGTTAACGATGATGGGCCCATATATTTTACGGAGTATTTTTCTGTCGAATGCTGCCAGAACTGATTCATCCGCTTGTATCAAAACCCAGGATTCTCAACCATACATCAAGTTTGGTAGAACCAGTATCTGGTATAGATGGATTTTTGTTTGTCGAGAGAGGGCTCTGTCATTAAATCGCTTGTTTAGTCGGTAGTAGCAGTTTTTAGCAAGCAGGATTCTTCTTCGGATCTCTAGGCTGACATTATTTGTTATGTTAGTGGCGGATCTTAGGTAGATAATAGTATCTACCACCTCGAAACGAGTAGATTCGTTGTTTGATGAAACTAATACCATTAGACCCATTTTCGCAGATTCCATCTGTATACCTGAGAAGGCTGCAGTCACATCCCGCGGTTTTCGATCGATGATGTCTACGTCATCGGAGTACCCGATATTCAATGGCATGTGGCTTTAGTTGAATATAGTGCCACTCATTATCATCTCCATCACTATGTTGAAGAGGTCGCACGATAGACCACTCGCCTTGTTTTAGGCCTCGTCTGGTACAGAATGGCTCCGTAAGGTCCTTGGCAATCTTCACTGAAGACTTCGTGTCAGTCAGCGGCATACCGAAGAGACGTAACAGTTTCGCTGAAATACCAAACTCAGCCATGGCTTTGAGTAATTTTTGGCGTATTGGGCTGTCGTAGGCAGCTTTATAGCCGATGAAAAAAATGGTACGTATCGATATGGGTCTTTTCCAGGACTTACCGAAGTGTGAATATCTGATCAGTTGTTGATTTACCAAGTCTAATGCCACACTGATAAGGCCCGATCAGGTTGGATAACACTGGATTTAGTCTTTCACATGGCACACTCGACAGGAACTTAAATGCGATAGGTTAAAAGCAGCGGTAGTTGAAGCATATACTTGGAACACCTTTTTCAGTACAGGACATAATACGTTTAGACAATTGGCATGATACCTTCACGTGTGCTGCCTTCTGGAACCAGCAGTTGCTGAAGATGTTCTCTCCATATATGCAGCACGCTCGGCGTATCTGTAACCAGATTTCTATAAAATTTTCCAGCAAATAAAAAAATTTGTATTTATCATTAATTCAGGACTCTAAAATATTTAAAAAAAAACATCTAAAAGTAGGCAATATTTTTTTTAAAATAATGCTCCTTAATGTATGCTTCATCTCTTGTAAATAAGAAGAAGTAACGAATTCCAAATCAAATTAATACGAAGAAATTTGTCGTTTATTTGCATCCCCTCAATTCTATGCTCCCACCCTGCACAAATACTTAATCTATGTGTCCATAGTAATGTATTGTCATTATAACATTTAACACCATTACACATCAGCGTACGCGTTTTCCCAAAATGTCACATAAAATCAATCAATTACATATTTTCAAATAAAAACTAACATTTATTACTTGCTACATTTTTTTGGCAATGACTGTCATAAAATTTCTACTCGCACGCAATTCCATCTAATAACATTGCCTCCGCCGTTTTTGTTCCCGGTAGAAAAACGAGTCATAACTATAAAAATCTAACAGAATTGTATGATAGACGAAAAAACAATGGAAGTTCTAAGAAATTATTTGCAATTTATGTTTTATAGTAACACGCTACTAAATATGATAAAATCAACAACCAGGAGCAGCCATCTCTAACGAAGAAACATTGAAACACTTCACATTTACTCGTATGATGAAATGTACTAAAATTTTATGACATAATTTTTGGCGCTTATTTATGAATTGCTCCTTTAGCACTACACTTAGGCGTATTTTATATGCAAATTACATTTCATACTGGTGCGCGCGACGTTTTCTTATCTTTGATAGCTTTCATGAATATTTTCATGTTGGTTATTTTTTTTCGTCACATTTGCTTATCATTAACACCATTGGGTGAAATGAAGGATGTAGGAGAGAGATGTTTGTATAGGCAGACAATGAGTGAGTGGGGGAAAGTGCTAGGCTGGCACTTGGATACAAGTGTCAAGTGTTGTTGTATTAATATTCAATAGTTATCAAAGACCATTTAGTAGCCAAATGATTTCATTAAATTTGCATATCTTTGGGAAATGCCAGCGGTAGTAGGTCGGGAGTGTTATTAACATGTATCTTATCTGATACGATATTAGTTTTGTTAGTTAGTGTTATAGTGATTTTTTTGGCTTCAGTAGCTGGAGGAGAGTTTCAAAATGTTGGAGTAAATTTGCATTTTAGATATGACAATTATTTAAATTTTTTACTGCTTAAAAATTTTTAAATCAAGGGAATATGTTCTTAGTCCTTCGATCGATAAATTCAGCCTGCATACTGACACGTCAGACAACGGGTTTAGGCTGGTTAGCTTCGCAGCGGGAAGGAACATGGTAGTGAGTGGAACCAGATTCCAGCACAAAGATATCCACAAGGCAACTTGGCTATCTCCCGATCAAAACACAAAAAATCAAATTGATCATATGGAAATTGATGGCAGGCATGCATCTAGTGTCATGGACGTGCTTGTGATCCGTGGTTCTAATTTTGGCTCGGATCATTACCTGGTCGCAGCCAAGGTCGCACAAGATAGAGCAGAGCGAAAAACGCACGTAACCAAATACAAAGAAACCTGGACATCGCGAAGCTGCAAACCCCGGAGATAGCCACTGCCTACTCCAACCAGCTCTCCCAATTACTGCGAAACAACGCCTCTACTTTTGACGTTCCCGATACACAGTGGCATCATATTGCCGCAACAACCGTGCTAGGATATGAAAAACGGCGCACAGACGAATCCTGATACCATGAAGAATGTCGCATAGCGTCTGAGGAACAGGATGCCGCTTATAGGGCAACGCTGCAGTCAATTGTAACCCGGGATGTTAGGGAACGGCACAAGGAGACAGTAAGACAGGCGAGACAGCTATTTAAGCGAAAAAAAAACGTCAAATGAAGGAACGGGAGAACGAGGTAATAGAGCGATACAGGGATAGAGGTCAAGCCTGAAAATGTTACCAGAAAGTAAAAGCAAAAGGCTACGGTAATGGGCTCCCCTCCTGTAAGGACAAGTTTCTGGTTACAGATAGGCAGAGTGTGCTGCATATATGCAGTGAACACTTCCAGCAACTGCTGGTTCCAGAAGGCAGCGCACGTGAAGGTATCAGGCTAATTGTCGACTACGGCTTAGAATGCCCGCCACCAAGTCATGCCGAGGTAAGAAGAGCAATATGAATCAGTCGGTGCCGCCGGTCTTCCGGCAGAGCTCGTCAAGTCCGGTGGCGAGGAGCTGATAACGAGCATGCACCAGCTCCAGCGCACGGTTTGGCTTAAAGAGTGCATGCCCGACAATTGGAATTCAACGTATTATGCCCTGAGCTTAAAAAAGGTGATCCAAGTGTGTGCTCCAACTACCGCGGGATCAGCCTTTTATCCATCGCATATAAGGTCCTGTCGAGTGTGCTATGTGAAAGACTAAAGCCAGTGTTATCCAACCTGATCGGGCCTTATCAGTGTGGCTTAAGACCTGGTAAATCAACAACTGACCAGATATTCGCACTTCGGCAAATCCTGGAAAAGACCCAAGAGAAACAAATCGGCACGTTTCATCTTTTCGTCGACTATAAAGCCGCCTTCGACAACCCGATACGGCAGAAATTACTCGAAGCCATTGCTGAGTTTGGTATTCCAGCGAAGCTGATTCGCCTTTGCGGAATGATGCTGACTGACACGAAATCTTCAGTGAAGATTGGCAAGGTCCTTACGGAGCCATTCTATACCAGACAAGGCCTGAAACAAGGCGACGGCCTATCGTGTGATCTCTTCAACATAGTGATGGAGATGATAATGAGAAAAGCTGCAGTAAACACGAGAGACAATATATTCAAGAAAAGCCACATTTTACTCGCGTACGCTGATGACGTTGATATAATCGGTCGAAAACAACGGGATGTGACTTAGGTATTCAGCAGGAATCAGCGAAAATGGGTCTAACGGTGAACGAGGACAAAACGAAGTTATTAGTTTCAACGGGCAAAAGTGCCGAATATGGGGCGGGAGCCCAAAAACACCCCATGTGTGGATATTCAAATGAAAGATACTTTCGAATCCAACGGTGGTATTCTGAAGTTCCTACGGGTCTCCTGGGCCGAGTTAGAGCCATTTAAATTTCCGGCATATACCAAAAAAAATTATTTTTAAAAAAATAATCTCGAAAATATCTTTCATTTGAGTACCCGCACATGGGGGATCATCATAGAACCGGAAGGGCCCCCTTTCTGACCCCCTGAAATGTTCGGGGACCAAGACGAAGACAATGGCATATTTTTTAACGAACAAAGAATCTACTCGTTTGGCAAACTGCGTGAACGTTGACAACTATAATTTAGAGGTGGTAGATAATTGTATCTACCTAGACTCCGCCATCAACAAAGCAAGTACTGTCAGCCTAGAAATCCGTAGAAGAATCCTGCGTGCTAATAGATGGTACTACGGACTATGCAAGTGATTTAATGACAGAGCCCTCTCTCGACGAACAAAAATCCAGCTATACCAGATACTGGTTCTACCTGTCTTAATGTATGGTTCAGAATCCTGAGTTATGACACAAGCGGTTGAATCGGTTCTGGCAGTATTCGAGAGAAAAATACACCGTAAAATATATAGGCCCAGTATCGTCGTCGTATGAATCATGAGCTGTACGAGCGGTACACTGACATTGACGTGTTCAGACGCATTAAGGTGCAGCGGTTGCGTTGGCTAGGCCATGTTAAATGCATGAACGAAAATGTTCCAGCTCGAAAAGTCTTCGACAATGAACTCGATGGACGGCACAGAAGAGGGCGATCAAAACTCCGTTGAAAAGACCAGGTTACAGAGAACCTTACAGAACTTGATGTGACTAACTGGAGAAGAAGCGCAGAAGATCGAGGCGCTTATAATAATTTTCTACGTGCGGTATATAAACCACCGGGATTGCAGAGAAGTACCAGCTAAGTAAGTTAGTACTTTTCCGTATTTGGAAAGATGACACCACTATCGGCGCTACTCTTACTTCGATGCCTATTGTAAAACATAATTTCTTTGCGAAGGTACGAACCAATGATCCATCCACACCAAACAGTTACTTTTCGTGGGTGCTTTGCTACTCCCGGTTAATTTATTTCCCTTTACATCCTATGAATGAGTTATGGGACTTCTCGCATTGTTGTGAATTAACACGCTTTAACCTAAACTTACCACATCACTGATGACCTACTCACGGCGTTTATTGGTCTACTAAGACAAAACACATATAGTTCTTAAATTAATACTGTTCATATTGAAAGCAACTCAATAAACAGTAAAGTTTTAAAAGGAAACATAATAATTTCAATGACATTCCCTAAATTAATTTCACTTATTTATATGCTCAACACCCCGCCACCATATTACACCACATATATACCATATACTTTCACTAAAAACGTCGTGCCACAAATTTAATATTAACAATTTAGCCTTAAGCTAGGCGATGTTGTTGTTGGCTAACAATTCCCTACACCTTGTACTAGTCCCATCCATCTTGTTTATTAACTCTGACACAGTGCACAAAAAAAATACATGTGCGCTATACTTTAAGAATATCTCATAAAATATTAAAAGCCAATGCATTTGGTCTTTCGTTTAATAAATTTTTGAAATAAACCTCGAAGCGCAATTATTTACCCGGAATTGTTACTGTCATCAAATACAAATTACACGCTTGACAGCTTAGCAAATATTGCAGAAAATATTGCAAGTGGTTTGATGACGATTTGTTGGGTTCTTCAGCAAACAATGACATAAATACAACAGTGACGGAGAGAGAGAGGGGGGGGCACATGTATAAGTGTGTAATAATATGGCATTTTTATACATTGTTTACTTAGCACCTTTTACTTCCTGCAAACTTTATGACGGCAACACAATGGAGGAGGAAATTCATTGAACATGAGAAAATATATAATTTACAACTCGGTGTTAGTTCCCATGCCTTAGCTATAGTATAGGCAAGTTGTACATATCTGAAGGGTTTATTTGTGTTCAGCCACAATCAACACCCTTTGGTGGTAATAACATGTGAATATCATAAACGTTATTCCCTTGCCGCCTGCCTCGGTGATGCCCTGTTACACATTGTTATATAGTTAAAGCCTGCACACATTTGTACTTGTATTTATTTTTCATATTTCACATATCCTTGCGTCCTTCCTGTACATGTGTGCATGTATTCCTGTGTGTGTGTGTGTTCTCTTCCATATTTTCCCTTGAGCTTTAAGCACTTGTCTTTCTATTGTCTTTCCGTGTTAACAACTCGTTATTGTTTGTTGCAATCGTTCAGCAGCAGAATGAAATCAGGTTTTTGAACCATTTCGCCCTTTGACATTTTAATGCCTCAACTTTAACCCACCAGCGCGAGCTGTTATCCTTCGTCTATGTCATATCCCTTTCCACCAATCAAAGCAACAGCAAGGAGCAATAGCAACAAGTGTTTAAACCATTTTACTCGGTGTGTGTGTGTGTGTGTGTGCTGTATTAACCATAAAGAGTCCTTGTTGTGCTGGTTGGTTGTGTGGCATGCCAACATCCTTGCGGGTTCTTGGCTAGCTGTGTATTCGTGTGTGGGTGTGTGTGTGTGCGTGGCATAAGTCCTTAAGGATTTTAAGGAGCTTGTCAAGATTGTCTAGTCTTTAGTGTTTCGTTTTTGTATGTGCTTCTACTCTCTCTTGTACTTAACTGATTTAAACACTCTGCCAAGAAAGGCAACATGGAACGTACAATGAACGTACGAGCGAACATCTTGTCATGACTTACCGAGTCTTTAATGTACTCACATCATAATCGACATGACTTAAACACTAGGAATATCCTTGTAAAAGGATTATAACACGTAGACAAATAATTGGGGGAAAGTATAGAACGACAATCAGACTATCATAACCGGAATCTCTAAATTCCGTGTATAATTCATATCAAGGGAGCAGAATAATTCTCTGTGTGCTCTTTAGAAAGGAACTAGAGGTAACAAGAGTATTGTAGATTCAAGTGCGGATTTCTGAATTCTGTTAAATCGGCTATGTGGCTATGCTTGTATATAAAACTATGAGGGTGAATTCCCCTATTTGTATAGGAGTTACCAGAAGGGGTGTGGCAAATGCTTCGGTTTTCTCAGTATTTGTCTACTATGTACTAGAAGATAATTAAACGAATCATATTCAAATATTTTTCAATTGTCCGTTTGGAAGATACGAAAGAAATACGAATTTTCCAAAAAATTTGTCATTTTGTATGGGACGTACCAGAAGGGGTCGGCCTATATAATCCATCCTCATTCTAGAGTAAAATTTTCATAATTCATAATATGACTGAATTCAATGTATTTACAAAAAAGATATCTATGTAAAACTCTAAGGGTCAATTCGATTATTTGTATGGGAGCTACCAGAAGGGGTGTGGCAAATGCTTTGGTTTCCCAGTATTTGTCTACTACTAGAAGATAATTAAACGAACCCAAATCAAATATTCTCCAATTGTCCGTATCGGAAGATACGAAATAAATACGAACTTTCCAAAAAAATATGTAATTTTGTATGGGATTTACCAGAAGGGGTAGGCTCATTCTAGAGTAAAATTTTCATAAGCGTACGTCTTACAAAAATGATATGTATGTAAAACTATGGGGGTCGATTTGGTAATTTGTATGGAAGCTACCAGAAGGGGTATGGCAATGGTTTTATGTGTGTGTATGCCTGTTATTATACAATAATTAAACTGACCAAATTTAAATGTCCTTCAGCTGTCCTTTTGCAAGTTATTGGAGAAATATTATTTTTTAAAAGAAAATGCCATTTTGTATGGAAGATACCAGTAGGGATGGGGCTATTCTGCCCATTTACTATCCCATTACTTCATTTTAGAAATATTAAATTTGGTAATATTTTCATACCGATTCGTTAAGGTTTACTTGAGCCTATCCTGCTCACCATCCATCCAGCCAGGCAGACGGACATAGCTTAGTCGTCTTAAAAAGTCCTGAAACTCAGTTTGTCTTGAGGGTCTTACTCAATTCCTTTAATGCGTTACACTTTTTATACCCTCACTCTACGGGTAGGAGGGTATATATCAATTGATACGATCCAAAAGTGTAACACATAGAAGGAGTCACTTTAGACCTTAGGTTTCTTTGAACCAAATTTGATTCATGACTTTTTAATTCGTATGAGCCATGCCCGTCAGTCTGTCTGTTTGTCCGGCTGGTACGCACGGTAACTTTCAAAAGACGCCATCAATTGGTTTGATACTTTGCATGGGTTACTATTTCCCCAAAACTACTTATGGTATTGCAAATGGGCTAAATGGAGACGCCCCTTCTGTTACCTCCCATACAAATGTAACATTCCGCCCACTTTAGAGATAGAGTCGTAAGTAATATCATTACATTCAACGTGATCGTGCCCAAATTCTTAACTTAGTAAAACTATAACAGGATAAGGTTTTGGAGAAAAAACGGGAATCTAGCCACGCCCCTTTTTGGTACCGCCCATACAAATGTACACTTCCGCCCACTTTATAAATCAAGTAATAATATTAATACATCCAACGCGATCGTTCCCAAATCCTATATTTAGTAAAACTATAGCAGATTAAAGTTTTGGAGAAAACCTGGAAATCTATCCACGCCCCATCTGGTACCTTCTATAATCATCAGGTACCGCCCACTTTTGAAATCGATTAATATTATTAATAGAACCAACGCGATAGTGACCAAATTCTGTATTTAGTAAATCTCAAGCAGGATAAAGTTTTGGAGAACATATTGGAAGTCTTGGCACGCCCCTTTTTGGTGCCTTCTATACAAATGCACCACTCCGCTCACTTTAGAAATCGAGTAATAATATCAATATACCAGAAAATTTTATGTTTTACTGAGGGTGGGGGTATATTTAAGTCGGTTTCCCCTACTGAAACTTTCTTATTGGTTCTCGTTTCAAATGATATATACCGTCATCCCTATGGCTGATAATATAAATATCCCCTCGTTATATCGCAGCACACTCTGCATGTCCTTTTGAAGATTTCCATTTCGATCAATACAGGTGGGGATTTCGGTAACATAACACAGTACAACACATGATTTTGGGTCTCAATTCTGAGAACTGCACGTGAAAGTAACCCCAATAAGAAGAAGTTCTGCATCATTCGTTTTGTCTAGTTACATGCCATAATAATTTAATATCGGTTTGAACTTAGTAAGTATTGTATAGGGGATTATGTCACGTGTTAGGCTCCTTTGTTTGACATAACATAAATACTATATGGTGGCGTATGATTATCATAAGTAATTAACCAAGTAAATCATACGCCACGGAGTACAACAGTTTTATTGTAACTGCTACAAAAAAAAACCCAGTTCAAAATCATTTGATGACTGAAAAAGTGAAACTGTTGCTTATGTAGGGAAATGTTATATGAAACAGATTAAAGGAATTGTAATTCTTAATTTTTTTAAATTTGTTGCATCTACGTCGAACAGCGGTTCTCCAGTTTTGTCAAACAAAAGAGCCAAAAACGTGACATATACCCCTATACGATGCTTACTAACTTCAAATCGATATTACTTTATTATGGCATGTAATGCGACAAAACGAATGAAGCAGAACTTCTACTTTTGGGGCCGCTTCCACGTGCAGTTCTCAGAATTGAGTCCCAAATCAATGTGCTAAAAAATGTTGTACTGGGTAATGGTGTAAATATTCCCTCGTTATATCGCAGCACGGACCGGCCGTGGCATAGTGGTTAGAACACGCGACTACCATGCGGGATATCCCGGGTTCGATTCCCGCCTCCACGCAACTACATTTTTCTTTCATTGCCGGCCCCCTCGGATGTTGTCGACAGCAACGTCGCAGTATAAGTATTAAGTCAATCGGCATGTCTAGTAAAAGCTTCTCATACAGTGACGTACGCATTCGTCGATAAACGAGTAGGTGCCGTCACTTGTGAATCTAAAGCTAGAAGCTATCCCACCGCATTCCCATACCGCATTCATGGAGTGTAAAGGAATAATTCGTTTTTTAAGTTATATCGCAGCACACTCTGCATGTCCTTTTGAAGATTTCCATTTCGATCTTTACAGGTGGGGATTTCGATTACATAATATTTACTCGTTATCTATCGATGGAATTTTCGTGCTTCACCCCTGTCCCTGTACTTATCTGAACATGTGTCTCTCTCAGAAGGGGTTTTTTCCGTTTAAAGCGACTTTCTATCTTTTCTCTCTTCTCTTTATATTGTTCCCCCACAGTACACGGTACCATTGCCAGCAGTGATGACTTGTATGCATTACATCCTTCTACTTAGACTATTCGCGACATTCATTATTGTACCACGACTACATGGACTACATGGACTACATGGACTACATGGACAGAGATCATAGAATGCGAAATATGTTCCCATTGTGTGACTCAAGAACATCCCAGCAAAACATTTCTTCCGAATTCGGTCACATATCTGGCAGAATGTCTGCACAAGTTGCCGATTCTGATGCAGGTGTCTGTCAGCTTTCTGTCCGATAGTTCTATGGGTGGTTGACAAGAATTCGGACCGAAATACCTGGGGAAATTCGGAAACTTGGGTGGACTTTCTGGTCAAATTTTAGAGGGATATTTCGAAAAATTTCGAAGGGACTTTGGATCGTGAAATGTGTATAAAAATTCAGAGAATGTAGAGTGTGCAGAACAACTCGGACTTATTACCTGAAGGCATTTATGACGTATCGTTTATTTTCGTCACATTTTCTGATGATATGCAAGAGATATATCTGATGTCCGACACGTTGTTGTTGTTGTTTTAACTATTCAAAGATTTACAAATTTTAATCCGGGCGTTCTTCTTCAATGTCCAGTCCTAAAAATTGGTCTACTTCCACTAGATTCATCCATAGATCCAATGGGCTAAGTCGAGTAGGGTGGGCTGGGCAAGTGAAGATGTGGCAGGTAATGTGGGGACCCCCTGACCACATGATTGGCATAATTTAGGGACGACACAGTCTATGCGGACCAGTAGGCATTGAGCCTGTTGCTCTATCCCGATCTAAGTTGTGCCAGGGCCACTCTTGTTCTATGTGGCAGGCTTGTCTCTGTTTCGGCTTTAGGGGGTGGGCGATCTCCAAGAACGACATTCATGCGGTAACTTGAAACCGCGGAATAGGTGTCGTCTCTCATATCCTCGAAGGTCATTTCTGACATGCCTTGGGGGAGCATCCAACTGTGTGACGTTAATGTTGGGATGACTCCTCCGATGACATCCCACGAGGAGCTGTTTGCTTACCATGACATTGTGTTCATTGACTGGGATGACCTTCGTTTCCTCATGTAGATGGTGTTCAGAGGTGATCTGCATGCAGCCCGTTACAGTCCTAAGGGCGGCATTTTGGCAGCTTCGAATATTTCTCCACTGGGTATCACTCAGGGAAGAAGACCACACTGGAGCGGCATAGTTAACCACTGACCGACCAATAGTTTAGTAGGTAGCCAACAAGGTTTCTTTGTCTTTTCCCCAAGTGCTGCCGGCTAGCGCTTTGAGGACCTTGTTCTTACTTCGCAGTTTGTGCGTAATTGCAGTGGCGTGTGCTAAGGAGGTAAACAGGCTGTCAAAGGTGACCACCAAAATTGTTGGATCTGACACGTCGTAGCTTTTGGTTTGCTGCAATTGTATTTAGAAGCATTTATCTACAGCAATTGAGAGTTTTAATAGGAATAGGCATTGCGTAACTCGGTGGTAAAAAAACTTGCGTTGTTTTGCTTCCATTGGCGTTTGGTTAACAGCAATAAGGTAGTGATCCGAAACATTATGTGTACCATGCATCACACGCACGTACATTACACTTGGGACATGTCTTCCATCTATTATTATGCGATCTAATTTGATATCTTGTCATTTGTTTGGGGGAATAACCCCAGTTGCATTGGGAATAACTTTGTGTGAAAACCTACTCAATGATTGTTAGAACACCCGAATATCATGTGGGAGATCCAGGTATCGATTCTTGTCTCAGTCATCTACATTACTTTCATTGGCAGCCCTCTTGATGTTGTTAACATATTCGTCAATGAAATCCGATAGAGCTTCATCGCTATAGAGTAATGTTTCGGAGCTAAAACATTGCATGCGAATATGTTTTATTGTTCAATTTTGCCTTCTAAAAATTTGTGAATATGTCATTGCACCTATCGCAATATAAATTGTACTACATCCAAAAGCTAAGTTAATAATACTAATCTAGATCACTTTACGTTGTATGTATGCTTTTGGTGCTCATATTCTATTGTATCGCATTACACACTACAAAACTGTTCACCTCATTGATTTGGGACTCAATTCTGAGAACTGCACATGAAAGTAGCCCCAAAAAGTAGAAGTCCTGCTTCATCCGTTTTGTCAAGTTACATGCCATAATAATTTAATATCGATTTGATGTTAATAAGTAGCGTATAGGGGAATTTGTCACGTTTAAGGCTGCTTTGTTTGACATAACTCGAGAATCACTAGTCCGATTTAGTTGAAACAAATTTAAACCAGTACAGAAATATCAGTCAGGTAAACTGACTGATAAATACCATCACCCAATATAAGATATTGTAGAAGTCTTGAGTGCTTGTGGTGCAAAATCGTCCAAAACTTTACTTATTTGTGTAGGAGGTATAGGCGCCGGTTTGGAATTTAAGTGAGAAGTATAAATTTTACAAAAAAAGGTAATTTTGATAGGGGGTACCAAAAGGAGTGAACCGATACAGTCCTTATTAATTCCTGACTCAAATTTTCATGCGTACAACTTTCAAAAAATTTGACTGAATTCGGTGTACTTACAAAAAAAGATATGTATGTAAGACTATGGGGGTGAGTTCGGTCCTTTGTATGGGAGGTACCAGAAGGGGTATGTCAAATAGTTAGGTTTTCTGAGGTTTCACCTTCTATCACAATATAAATTAAACGACTAATTTTCATTACCCCTCAAATGTCCGTTTGGAAGTTATGGGAGAAATATTAATAATTTTCCAAAAATAGGTCCTTTTGTATGGGAGGTACCAGAAGTATTGACCCGATATAGTCCATATTTACTCCTGATTCATATTTTCATGACTGAATTCAGTGTACTTTAAAAAAGAATATGTTTGTAAGACTATGGGGGTGAGTTCGGTCATTTGTATGGGAGGTACCAGAAGGGGTGTGTCAAATAATTAGGTTTTTTGGGCTTTTGCCTGCTATAATAACATAAATTAATCGACCAATTTTCATTATCCCCCAAGAGTCCGTTTGGAATTTATAGGAAAAATATTAATTTTCCAAAAATAGGTAATTTTGTATGGGAGGTACCAGAAGGCGTGAACCGATATAGTCCATATTCATTCCTGAGTTACATTTTCATAAGCGAAAATCATACTCCAAATTTGAGTAAATTCAGTTTACTTACAAAAAAGATATGTATGTAAAACTATCAGGGTCAATTAGGTCATTTGTATGGGAGGTACCAGGAGGGGTATGTCAAAGGTCTCGGTTATCTTAGGGCTTGTCTACTTTTGCAAGATAAATAAACTGACCAAATTTAAATATCCTACGATGGTCCGTTTGGAAGTTATGAAAGAAATATTAATTATCCAAAAATATGTAATTTTGTATGGGAGGTAACAGAAGGGGTTGCGCTATTTTGCCCATTTACAATCCCATAAGTTCGCTTTGAAAAATATTAATACTGGTAAATTTTCATAGCGATCCGTTAAGGTTTACTCGAGTTATCCTGCTGATCAGCCAGCCAGACAGACGGACATAGCACAATCGTCTTAAAAAGTCCTGAAACGAATTTGGTCTTAAGATACTTGGGGTCTAACTCGTCTCCTTTAATGCGTTAAACTTTTGTTCTTATCAAATGATATATACCCTCATCCATAAGGGTGATGATATAAAAATTAAGAACTACAATTCCTTTAATCTGTTCATATAACGTTTCCCTACATAAGCAACAGTTTCACTTTTCCATTTATCAAATTATTTTGAACTGGTTTTATTTTGTAGCAGTTACATGGCGTGTGATTTTTGTGGAATATTACTTATGATAATCATACGCCACCATATAACAATATAACAATATAACAAAAGAGCCTAAAACGTGACAAATTTCCCTATACGATACTAACTAACTTCTAATTGATATTTAATTATTATGGCATGTAACTTGACAAAACGAATGATGCAGAACTTTTTTTTTTGGGGGCAACTATCACGAGCAGTTCTCAGAATTTAGTCCGAAAATCATTGGTTGTACTGTGTTATTAAAACAATATTTAACTATTAATAACAAAACAGCACTTTGTGTCTATCTCTATAGTAGACATTTTTCTCAGTGTACTAACCATAATGTGAATTGTATTATCTCAATAGTGTGCTTAACACCCACATTGTATTGTGTGTTCAATAAGATATTATGACTTTTTAAACGATGACAAATTTGATGAGTGGTAACAGTAGAAGGAGTTAAAACCAAGATATCTTATCAATGATGAAGGTAACCACATAACTCTTAAACAATTAAGGTTTACCACATCTAACCACACATACAATGTCATTCAAAATTTCTTAAGGGAAACTTTACAATAATTCAACTTCGCCAAGGGGTTAAAGGATTTACTTCGCCCTGAACTTTACATGAGTTGTGTTATTGAATTATTCAATTACAATAAATATGTTGTTACAGACACCTGTTGTATTATGCCAACAAAAACAAAACACCCCTTGTTAATCATGGCAAACCGCACAAATGCCTGCCATAAAAGCAATAGATTTTTTTTTTTGCTCTTACAATTTTACGATTTCTCACATTGTTCAAATCAAATTAATTTCTTAAATTGAAATGTTCTAGCAGCATCCAACAAAGCTATAGAACTTCAATTATATACTCTTACACCCAAGAAGGTTTACAGCTTTTCTTCCCCCTCTAACCACTCTCCGTTGTTCCTGCATCATACACCTTGTCACTTTCATTCATTCTATTACCACAAAATTTATTGGCTTATTAAAAAACGCAACGGAGAGTTGATGCAAAAAGATGAAAAGAAAAAAAAACCGATAACGAAACAAAACGCAACTTGACGCACACCGAAGACTATAAATGTCAACGTTCACTTGCCCCAAAGTTGTTATAACAAATCGCGCTATTAAACGTTGTCATGGTGCTAATAAACCCTCAGATGAATGAATGAACAGGAGAGCGAACTTCGTACCGTTGTTGTGTTCCTTCATGGCACCCAGAGGACACCAGAAAGCCTCCACACCATGTGCGCGCCCACATATTGTTTGTGACAGATTTTTTTTTTGTTCTTTATCGTTTTGTTCGTTGGAACAGAGCTAGCTACATTGTTATAATTCTACAATTTTACAACAACTATAAGGCTTGTATTTAATAAAATAACAAAAAAAAAAAAACGCTATATACAAACGGTGGGTTTGTTAATTTAACATCTTGCAGCAATTTTCCTTAGAAGTGCCAACAACAACAACAACACAACGGTTGCTGAGCTCCCCTTCAAACAAAATTTGGTAAACTTAAAAAACCGCAATGAAAAGTTGACATGGATTTGGTTTTGTCAAGTGAAACAAACAAAAAAGAAAAGAATAGAAAAAAACGCGAACCTCTAGAGTCTATTTAATTTGGGGTTTTTTTTTGTTGTTTGTGAAGAAACAAAGCTGAAATCGCAATATAAGTAGGATGTCACAGGGATGTCGTGAAGGGCCTTTTTAAAAGAAAGTCGATGTTTTTCAACATGTATACGTTTAAACCCCCAAAATGTTGACGGCCCGGCCAACTTTATAAGGACCATGATTTACGGTTATACATTAGGGCGCCAGCAAAATGTATGGACGATATTTTTATGCGGATATTTAAAAAAGCCTGACCGGAATATTGTGTTACTTAATGTAAAAAAATACATGACGGGAATTTAAGAGATCGGACAACTATTTCACGTGCCCCAAAAAGGTTAAAGGTCAGGTTCTTGGTAAATCCTATTTTTTTTACTAATGTTCGATTAAGGAATTGTATTTTTTTCTTGCAAATATGTAATAGTCAAATATTGACATGTGTTGGTGGCGACTCGGCCCTTTTCGTCAACTTGGTTCCAAATAGAATGGTTATATCTCTACTATACTGAGAAATTTTCAGGGCGATCAAACTTTTATTACTGCTGTTATTGCGGTTTCTTTTAAATGGAGCATGGCACAACCCACTTCCACATTGGCTGTAATGCATAGTGTACCAGCAACACATACTAAATATCAGCTTTATACCTCTTACTGTTCATGAGATAAAGCCTTTCAAAGTTTCAAGTTTTATAATTGGATTACGAAATTTGCTGGTGATTACATCCACATATATTGAAGGCGATTGGAGAAAAATTCTCCAGATATTGCGGTTCCGAAAATAGTGTCCAATGGGCGGGACCACGCCCACTTGATATATCAAAAATGCAAGTACCCTATGTGCACCACCGACCACACAGCCACATACTGGTCGAGCCGTTTTCGAGTCTATACTGTACTAAAAATTTAAAACAGACAAAGAAAAACTCAAAACAACACTTAACAACTGACACAATTTTTTTGGTCTGGCATTACCAAAAAAACTTGAATTTTCGCTGCCAACCCAATATACACCTTGTATGTTCGAACTCTTTAGAGATATGGTGCCTATATTCAATTGGCGGCTGTTACCGACGAAAACAAGGCTAACACGAGACAGAGATGCGCACGAAGAAAGAACTGCGACATCTTTTACTGCAGCCATGCAGAAAGGCACGAATTTTTATGTGGATTCATATTCGGCAAGAGACTTCGATATGTGATCTATTCTGTAAGCCACTATCGACATCAAGGCGAAATATTTTTGCATCACATAGATAGGGTCGAAAAAGAGAGTGAATCCAAATTCCCGCATAAGAATATCCACAATACAATCTGAATATCCCCTGATCAAAAACAATAAACCAGATTAATCACGTCGTAATCGATGGAAGGCTTATCTCAGGCCCTATGGTCGTGGGTGTGATGCGCCATACAAATATAGACTCCGATCACCAAATATAGACTCTGAGCAGCCAAGGTACGCATGCGTTTAAGTGGTGATATAAACACTCGTCACAAAACGCAAAGGAAGCTAGACGTCGCAAAGCTGAATACCACAGAGATAGCCAATGCCTACTTAAACCAACTCTCTCAATTACTCCAAAAAAACCACCCTAGTTCTGATGTTCCCGACAGACAGTGGCAGCATATTGCGAATTCTATGATCACTGCCGCAACGACCGTACTGGGTTATGAAAAACTACGCTCAGACAAGCCCTGGTACGATGATGAATTTCGCGAAATGTCTGAGGAAATGGATGTTGCATACAAGGCATAACTGCAGCCAATGGCGAAGCGTGCGGTGACGGAGTGTTATAAAGAGAAAAGGAGGGAGATAAAACGCCTGTTCAGGTGAAAAAAGCGTCTGTGGAAGAAAAGAGAGGGCCTGGATATCGAAAACTACAGGGAGAGAGGTGAGGCCCGAAAGTTATACCAAAAGGTAAAAAGTAAAGGTTTTGGAACAGGGATCCCCACCTGTAAAGACAAAGACGCTAACCTGGTCACGGACACTCAGAGTGTGCTGCAAATATGGAGGGAACACTTTCAATCTCTACTCGTTCCCGAAAGCAGCATAAGTGACTAAATCACGCCAATCATAGACGACGGAGTAGTTTGTCCACCACCAAACTAAAACGAGATCAGCAAGGCGATCGCAAGGCTTAAAAATAATAAAGCTGCAGGAGTCGATGGACCACCGGTAAAGCCGGCGGCGATGAGCTGACAACATGCATGCACCAGCTCATAAACACGATTTGGCTGAAGGAATGCATACCCGATGATTGGAATCTGAGTGTCCTATGTCCCGTGCTTAAGAAAATCAATCCAAGTATGTGTACCAACTATTGCGGGATTAGCCTTTTACCCATCGCATACAAGGTCCTGTCTAGTGTGTTAGGTGAAAGACTAAAGCCCATTCTGGCGAACCTGATTGGACCTTATCAGTGTGGCTTAAGACCTGGTAAATCCACAACCGACCAGATATTCACACTACGACAAATCCTGGAGAAGACCGAATGCGCTGGCTTGAACGCGTTGTACGAATGCACGACAACGCTCCGGCTCGAAAGTCTCCGGCAATAAACTCGATGGGTGGCGCAGGAGGAGGCGACCAAAACCCCGATGGATTGACTAGGTAAAAGAGCTGTTAACTAAGCTTAATGTGACGAGCTATCTAAGGAGCGCAAAAGACCGGAGCGCTTGGAATACTTTTCTACTTGCGGCTGCTGATGGATAAATTTCTGTTGTTGCTGCCATTACAGAAGATGATTCCTTCCTTGACATTTGTTCTTCCTTTCTTTTTTTACAGTGCGTGAGATTGGGAGGGAAGGCCTTCCGTCGTCGCTTTTTATAAGAAGGCCTTAAGGAAGCTTTCTATAAAAAGCCTTACAGAAACTTTCTATAAGAAGGACTTATAGAAGGCCTGCATACACAACAAAAAATAAGGACTTGCAAATAAAACAAAAAACTATGTAGTGCAGCCTCAAATTATTTAGTGTTATTAGGAGAGCACCGGTTATTTTTAAATATTTATCCAATTGTTTTTCCAACGATAGTAAACCTTGCTAGAGTTTGAACCTACTTAGTCAGCCATGCTACTATGAAGCCTATGAAGGTGCATTCGAATTGTGAGGTTGAAACTAATGATACACTGTTTTATGAACATGAACACCTTCCACGGATATTTACAATTCTTTCCATTTGGAAGACATGCAATACTCCTGTTATTTGAAAGCGAGAGGGTATGTGTATAAAATCCCTCTGAAATCTTTGCAAAGGCCTCTGGCAGGCCTGTCCCTGGTAAAAAAATGATGAAAAAATAATGAGTTAGAATTTCTTATTTAGAAAGTCATTGCCAAATAAAGAATTCTTTATGCGTTATTTTAGGAAGACCTCTCAAATACCGCCACTGCCAAGCGTCATCTCTGTCGAATTGTAGTCGGTGTTTTTATTGTGCCTCCCAACAATCGTGCTCTCATGTTCTCCAAACTATCATTAAACATTGTTTTTTTTTGTCTGTATTTGTGTTGGTTATTGTGTTAGATGCGAAACAAGCTTGTGTGGTGTTGCTTTCATAACACTCAATCAGAGTCTAACTGTTTTGAATCAAACGAAACTTTCGAGTACGCGTTAATTCCCGATAGTGTTTATGTGAAAAAGAGACCGGCGAGGCTATGAAATGCGTATCACTGTTTAAGAACTATCCGTGTACCACAAGTAAAACCGTAGAGCAAAAAAATTTTGCCACTTACACTCGTAAACTAACCAAAATTAAAAAAAAAACCTCTTTGCCTTCATGTCTGTAGTACCCAGTACTATATGTGTGCCAATTTGTATGGTTTTAAAAAACACTTTTACCTTTCGGCCGATGAAAATTATTGCCGTGTAATATCTGTGTAACAAATATTATCTCTCTATCTCTTAAGATACTACAGCTCCTTCGCTCCAAACGCCATTTTGACAATTTTGACTTAATGATATCTTGTGGTAGTGATAGAAATCGAGATATTTCGTATCCACTTATTTTAAGGCTCACACAACGACACCTACTTGTTTATAGACAAATATGAACGTCAGCTCTTTGAGGAAGTTTTACTAGATAGGTGACAGAAATTTAGATGATGTGTTTTAACCCTCATGCCACTTCAGCTTACTAAGGCCCCTTTTATTTCTCAATTCTTCCCTGACATCGATGAAAATTCTATGTGTAACACATTTTCACCCACTTAAATCACGAGTACTTAGGTAAACATTTGGTTTCCCAAGGCAACACGCGAGATAAAAAAAGTGTACCTTAAAAAAAAATATGCTGGAAAATCATCATCTATAAAACATTGTCACCCATAACTACTTTTTTTCGTTCACGATACCTGACAACCAAAAGGCCTTCAACGCGTACAGCAGCTGCTGAAGCGGTTGTGGCGACGGTGACGGCGACAGCAAGGACTTGTTTATGGATTCTTCAAATGCACTCAACAGCAAAGTACCAAAAAAAAAGAAACAAGAAAAAAGTTTTGAGTATTCGAATGATACCTTCAAGTGTCAAATACTTTGACATTTTTTTCAACACTTGCGAAGAATCTTTTTTCGTTCGTTTGAAATTAGTAAGTTAACATTTTGCTGCCTCAAATATGTTTCATTATTATATTGAAATTCTTACACCTCAGGGGCAGGGGGAACAGGCGGGTGACGGTGATGGCTGTATGATGAAAAAGATGGCAAGTTTTTTTTCATTTTGTGTATCGTAGCTTATTGCTGCTGTGTCTTTTGTGAATAATTCAATAAAATATTTATGCAAAAGTTGTCATGGTTTTAGTTAAAATGTTTAGTGATGCACAGCATCGTTTTTTTTTTGTTCTTTTCTACTCTCTTGAATGATTTGAAATCTCGTCCTTTTTGCCATAATACAAATTGACAATCTGTTTTTATGTGTGTGTGTGTGTAAGTACTTTAAGGAGGAACCAGGGGGATACCTTGGAATTGTGGAAAGTTAAGTCGAAATTAATTTGATGATAAAATTTTAATTTTTTCCTATCAACTTTGCAAAGTTTTTTGTTGTTTTTTTCTATCTACTTTCATCACGACGTCAGTAGAGTCCTTTGGCAAATTGTCCTTGTTTGAGGTAGCATCATTAATAACTTCTGCTTGAATTGAGTTAATAAATAAATGATGTTAAACTCTCTTTACAATGTATGGGGGTGTGGGTGCGTGTGTGTGTGAGTGTAGGATGGTGAGTGGGTGGAGAGGTGTTGTATGGGTAGTGAGTCTTGTTGTATCCTTGCCCGAGTCCTTGTGTAGTTTTTCTGTGTATAGCTGTGGGAATATCATCAGTTTATGGTGTTACCTTAGTTTCAGATTCAGGGTAAATATACACCTTTAATCCTGTCAAAGATTTAGTGATTTTTTTTATCACTTCAGTTTGGTTGACGGGAATGGATATTTAACTTATTTGGGGTAATTAAATTAAGGTGGCGTTCAACATTTGTTAAAGTGTTAAGAGAGGCAAAGAGTAGGATAATAAAGGATATTTGGTGGAATGTTATAAATGTTTAATAGAAAAGGTCCACTGAAGGTAAAGGGTAGTGGGTTTGGATGAAATGTTATCGTCAAGCAGTTAATAACCGCAAAAGTTGTTGTAAACTTTAGGAACCTCTATCAGCAAGTAAAATTCTTAAAAAAATCAAATTGACCCATCAATACACGTCATGTCTGTGAGCGTTAACGAAACGCATGAATTTAAATATATTTTCTAAAGATTTTCTTTAATTTTATATTGAAAATGTATTCCTGAGTTCGAAAGGCTTGCCACTGTTCCCATCTTTATAAATATAAATATTATTTAATACGACAAAAAGTGTAACGCATTAAAGGAGATGTGTAAGACCCCAATTAACTTAAGACCACATTCGTTTCAGGACTTTTTACGGCGATTGAGACATGTTCTTTTGGCTGGTGAGCAGTATTCTTCTTCTTCTTTTTTAATGGCAACTACAACAGAAATGTATCCATCAGTAACAGCACGTAGAAAAGTATTCCAAGCGCTCCGATCTTTTGCATTCCGAAGATTGTACGTCGAACCAAGCTTAGTTAACAGCTCTTTCACCTGGTCCATCCATCGGAGTTGTGGTCGCCCCCTCCTGCGCCGCCCATTGAGTTTATTGCCGAAGACTTTTCGCGCCGGAGCGTTTTCGTTCATTCGTACAACGTGTCCAAGCCAGCGCATCCGGTCTACTTGAACGCGCTTGACTACGTTGATGTCGTTGTACAGCTCATACAGCTCAAGATTCTTTCGACGATGGTACTCGCCGTTTACGATGATAAGACCAAATATTTTCCGTAGTATTTTTCTCTCGGAGACTTCCAGAATAGATTGATTCGCTTGTGTCATTACCCAGTATTCTGCTCTGTAGAGCAAGTCAGGTAGGATCAGTACAGCTGGATCTTTGTTCTTCGAAAGAGCATGTCGTTAAATCGCTTGCTAAGCGAATAGTAGCAGCGGTTTGCGATCAATACTCGTCTTTTGATTTCCAGGCTGGCATTATTAAATTTATTTATGGCGGAGCCAAGGTAGACAAAACCATCTAAAGTTGACAACGTTCTCACAGCGTCATAGACGAGTGAACTCTTTGTTCGTTGAAACAAATAGCTTGGTTTTGTCCTCGTATATCACCAGACCCACTTCAGCCGACTGCTTTTCAGTGATCGAAAAAGCTGCAGTAACATCTCGCAATCCACGTCCAATGATATCTATATCATTAGCATACCCAAGCAACATGTGACTTTTTCTGAAGATGGTACCATTCCTGTTTACTGCAGCCTTTTGCAAGATCATCTCCATTGCGATGTTAAATAGATCGCAGGACGGACTATCGCCTTGTCTAAAGCCTTGCTTGGTAGAAAATGGCTCTGACAGATTTTTTTCACTGAAGATTTCTTGCCAGTCAGTGTCATCCCGCAAAGTCGTATTAGCTTCGCGGCCACAGTATCCAACAATTTCTGTCTTATCGGACTGTCGATAAACAAATGGCAGGTGTCGATCTGCATTTCTTGGGTCTTCTCCAGTATTTATCGTAGTGTGAACATCTGGTCGGTCGTGGAATTACCAGGTCTTAAGCCACATTGACAAGGTCCAATAAGGTTCGCCAGAATGGGCTTTAGTCTTTCATATAACTCACTAGACAGGACCTTGTATGCGATGGGTAAAAGGCTAATCCCGCGATAGTTAGTACATACACTTGGATCGCCTTTCTTAAGCACAGGATATAGGACACCCAGATTCCAATCATCGGGCATGCACTCCCTGAGCCAAATCGTGTTTATGAGCTGGTGCATGCAAGTTGCCAACACATCGCCCCCGGCTTTAAAAAGTTACCGGCAGAGTTTTTTCATCGGCTCCAGCAGCTTTATTATTTTTAAGCCGTGCAATTGCCGTGCTGATCTCGTTTTGGCTCGGTGGTGGACAGTCTACCCCAACGTCGATGATTGGTGTGATTTCGTCACTTATGCTGCCTTCGGGAACGAGTAGAGATTGAAAGTGTTCCCTTCATATTTGCAACACACTCTGAGTGTCCGTGGCCAGATTTCCGTCTATGTCCTTACAGGTGGGGATCCCTGTTTTACTTTTTATCTTTTGGTAGAAGATTCGGGCATCACATCTTTCTCTGTAGTTTTCGACATTCTGGCTCTCTCTTTTATTTCACAGACGCTTTTTCCGCCTGAATAGGCGTTACATCTCCCTCCTTTCCTCATTATAACGTTCCGTCACCGAACGCGTCGCCATTGGCTGCAGTTTTGCCTTGTATGCAGCATCCATTTCCTCAGTCATTTCGCGACATTCATCATCGTACCAGGGCTTGTCTGAGCGTAGTTTTTTATAACCCAGTACGGTCGTTGGGGCAGTGGTCATAGAATTAGCTATATGCTGCCACTGTGTGTCGGGAACATCAGAACTAGGAGGATTTGTTTGGAGTGATTGAGAGAGTTGTTTGGAGTAGGCATTGGCTATCTCGGTGGTATGCAGATTTGTGATGTCTAGCTTCCTTTGCGTTTGATTGCAAGTGTTTTTAGCACTACTTAATTGTGTGCGTACCGAGATATAGCCGTGTTAAAATATAAAAAAAAAGTTCTATAATTCCACCTTGAAGAAGAAAAATTCGTATGGCCTTAAAATTATTACTGCAGCCAACTTGATAAAACGAATGATGTAGAAGTTCGTATTTTTGGAGCTAATTTCATTTGCATTTCTCAGAATTGAGTCCCAAAATCATGTGTTGTACTGTATTATGGAAATTTAGCAGTATTAATATTTTCCAAAATGAAGTAATGGAATTTTAAATGGGCAGAAAAGTCCCGCTCCTTCTTGTACCTCCTATACAAATTTACCTTGTTTTGGACACTTAACTCTTTCGAAACCTTGGCGATACTCCAATCGGGCACTTCTCACACAAATGACCGAATTGACAATCGTAGTTTTAAATAAATTTCTTTTTTGTAAGTTCATTGAATTCAGTCATATTTTGCTTCAGACACAAAAGAGATATTCCGTACGGTATACTGAGATATCGTCGTGTTAAAATATAGAAAAACTTCTAAAAATCCACTTTGAAGAAAAAAATTCGCATGGCCATTTAATTACACAGTACAACATTTTTCAGCTTATTGATTTGGGACTCAATTCTGAAAACTGCAAGTGAAAATAGCCCCAAAAGGAAGAAGTTCTGCATCATTCATTTTGACAAGTTACATGCGATAATAATTTAATATCGATTTGAAGTAAGCAAGTATCGTATAGGGGAATTTGTCACGTTTTAGGCACTTTTGTTTGACATAACTAGTAAAATATTAGTCGTATTTAGCTGAAACAAAGTGAAAAAATTAAGAATTACAATTCCATCAATCTGTTCATATAACGTTTCCCTACATAAGCAACAGTTAGACTTTTCCATTCATCAAATATTTGAGAACTGGGTTTATTTTGTAGCAGTTACAATAAAACTGTTGTACTCCGTGGCGTATGATTTACGTGGAATATTACTTATGATAATCATACGCCACCATATAATGATATAACAAAAGAGCCTCAAACGTGACAAATTCTCCTATACGATACTTACTAACTTCAAATAGATATTAAATTATTATGGCATGTAACTTGACAAAACGAATGATGCTGAATTTCTTCAATTTGGGGCCACTTTCTCGTGCAGTTCTCAGAATTGAGTCCCAAATCAATAAGCTGAAAAATGTTGTACTGTGTAATTAAATGGCCATACGAATATCTTTAACAATATCATACATAGGGTAAGGGTATTTATCACTCAGTTTCCCTGATCTAAATTTCTGTACAAATTTTTAACTAGATTTTTTACAATATGTGTGGGAAATTATTTTTTTACTTATTGTCCCTTAAGTTTTTTTTGCAGAACTTCTTCCAGCCAATACAATTTTACTTTTATCTCTACAGGGAATCCAATATATGCTTGATAACAAATTATTTCTAAAAAATCTCTCTACTTTCTCTCTCTCTCTATTTTCAGGTTACATCTGGTCGCCTATATATTACATAGAATAGTTAAAAGAATTACATAAAACAATAATTACAATAACTTAGTAATCCCAGTTAGTGTTTAAGTGTATTAACCATAAATAGCAAAATATTACTACTTCTACTACTACTACCCAACTAAAATCTAAACAAAACTATCGCAATCCTCCTCAAAGTGGACAAACTACGTAACAGTGGTCGTCATCAGACCTCCCCGTCCCCCCCAAAAAAGGAATGGAAATGCAGAGCAGAGAGGAGAACTTCATCCCCGCCCCCTCGGGGATAGATCAGCAGCAAATAATTATGAATAACAAAAATTTTACAAAATTTACTTTATAATTTAAAAACAAAAAACTTGTAAATATGTAATTTTAGTTTTAAATTTTACGTATAACGTAACCATAAACAACAACAACAACTACAAAAAAATCCCTTATACAATTTGTAATTGTTGAAACTAAAAACAAACAACAACAACAACAACTTGAAAGAAAATCAGATGAATAACCCTTATTTATAATTATAAAACTTAGTTTTGAGAAATTGTTTAAAGAAATAAAATTTAAAAATAATACGAAATTGTTTTTCAAACAACAACAGCAACAACTACAGTTATCAATTAGCACAATTTAATTTGTTTTACAAACATCACAGCAAGTTGTCAAAATTTCAAGTTGATACAAAAAAAGTTAAGAAAAAAAATTAAAGAGGAATTGTAAATTTAAGTAATTAATTTTTTTTTTTGCTAAATAAATCAAAATTTAAGAAAAATAACAACAATGCCTGAAAGTGTAATTTCATTTAGTTATGTGTGTGTGTTTACATTCACACCCACACACAAATCTTTTTATTAATTAACTCTTTTAAAAAGTGGTGAATACAAATTTATGTTTATCGTTAAAATCATTTTACTCATTAATTAATTAATTGCAAATATTTGAATTTATTTCTTAATAAAAACAAAAATAAATTGTTAGCGAAAATTTTTTCTACATTTAATTTTATTTTAAGTAAATCAAGAGACAAAGAAAAACAAATTGGTTAAGTTTAAAACAAAAAAAGAAAAAGAAAAAAACAAGAAACAAACATTTTGTCTATGTATAAAAATTAAAGGAGGAGTTGATCTCAGGTATAGCCCAAAATGAAACAAGAAAATAAAAACTGAAAAACTTAAGAGAATAAAATAAAATACAATTTTATATCGGTAAGCAAAATGGCAAACAATGTGTTCACATCTTTAAGTTTTTTTTTTTTTTTGTTATAGTTTTTATTGAAATATTTTGTTTTTTTGTGTTTCTTCATCTATATAGTAGTCTAACTAAGAATTATGATTTAAGTGAGGGATGGGAAGTTATGGATGAGAAGTGAACGATGTTCTTAGGCGGACAAATGTTGCCTAAAACTATATAACAATTCTAATTAAAAATTTTAAATTTGTAAAAATCTCCAACGTGACCTAACACTTTTTGTAAATAGGCATTAGATGGGATCGAAAAGAAGTTAATGCATTCACCCCCCAGTTTTGTAGTTTGTTCAAAGACAATTTGAGGACATCCAAACATATGTTGATCAGTGCACCCTACGACCTACAAAGAGTATTATTAGTATTTATTTGATGTCCGATCTAAACGAGGCGTATTTCGTTATTCATGGTTATAAGGGTGACTGAAAGTTATATTTCAGAATTTTGTCGGTCTGACCCCCCAAAAATGATAAGTCTGATTTTGGGATAGCCAAAATTTGAGCACGATTGTAGTAAGTTAACCCGTGCCGCTTTGGGCTTAATGTTTCTAAACTCCTTAAGCCATGTTGGGGAGGCATAACTCCTCTCCAATTTTGCTGAATTAAAAATCCGAATTTTAAGAATTCAAATTCTTTGAATCTTTTTATATATCACTAGCGGACCCGGCGAACTTCGTCTCGCCCCAATTTAATTCCTTCAGATAAACTCAGTAGAGAGTGGTATGATAAATAATGTTTTTCGAAACAAACAACGAAGGCGGTTCTCCACGATCGTCGGTTAAATCACATTGTTTATCAGATTCTTGACAGACAACCGCATACTGTTGCACAATTTCGGTTGATTCAGATTTCGCAATATGATTATGATAGATCCCACCTTTATTTGAAAATTATGCGGCACATTAAGCGAGTTGAAAAATTCGGTCGGATTGTTGGCCGCTTCATCCTTGTCAGTCACGCTGTAACTGATATGTACAAATGCAGTTTTCCAGCGATTTAACTTTCTAAATTAAAATTCTAGTTATCGACGTCATAATTCTTTGCTGCTAGTAACATACTGCCCATAAATTAATCCAATCAAGTTTTTTATAATTTTGTGCAATGTCTTGAGATGTTTTTCCAAAGATGTGAACTCGCAAAAATTTGCAGGGAACGATATCAATTCAGTCGAAACATCAACACGAATTTGGGCATTGCCAAGCGCCAGCAGTTGTATCGAAAATTCAGCAGAAGATTTGAGGTTCTGGAATGAGCTCCTAATTTTAATCATGGTTTAAGTAAATCAGCATCATTAGACATTGTGAGCAAAGTCATAGCCCCACCAAATCGTGTTAAATCCCTTCGTAAATCCTTTATCGTTCGGTCAACTACATCCAAATCTCGTTTATTCGTTATCGCGCATTCACCCAAATTTTGATTTGGCATTCCCGTTGCGAAATTCTTGGTCATTGTGTACTTTGGCTTTTCAACAGAGAGACGATTCGTCAACAGTTTCAAAGCAGAATATGCAGTTTGACTGCCTTCCAACAATTTGTCAGCTATGCCAGACGATGCAGGGGCTAACGTTATTTAACGTTTAAAATATCTTGGATGTCCCACCCGTACCATCATGAAAGTAAATCCCTTCCGTTTAATCGTGAATCGTACACGTCCTTGTACTCGGCATTTAACAGCGGCACATTTGTTTGAACTCTTCCGGTCAGGTCATCTATATTATAGTCTTGCTCCCGTTAAAATTCGCGATCGAAAGGATCTTCCATCGAACGATTTGTCGTTGGCATTCCCAATGTCGACGGCGGATTGCTGTACATGAGCCCGTCGAGTTCGACGGATCCCTAAAAACCTACAAAGTCGTTACGGAATAAATGCCCGCAATCCCATTGGATAACTTAATTTTTCACACGTAAACTATATATATGATAAAATTAAAATATATTGCATAGGATATCAATATATTTTTTATCGAAATATTATTTATATCGTTCCAACCAACATTTAACCGCAATTTTCCACCTAAACATCGTTCAAAACCATCAAATCATGCGAAAATTGCAAATTTTGTTTATAAAAAAATCAAATTTTTTTTGTGTTTTTCCGGAATTTTCCCTAAGAATTTTCTATTTTTCCATTCGAAAAGCCATTCCGTAACAATTGTACACAAAATTCCATACAAAAAACCTATTTTCGATTTTTCCAATTTCCTGACTTTTTCGAAGGATTTACCAATATTTTCTTGAAATAAAAAAAAATTGAAAAAAAAGTTGAGCAAATTGGGCCAGCCGTTCTCTCTTTACGTTCTTTACGTCGTCTAAAATCATCAAATCAAGCGATACAATGAAAAATTTCGGCGAAAAAATCCAAAATTTTCGAAGTTTTTCCGGAAATTTCTAGATTTCCACCAAGAATTTTTCTATTTTTCCATTCGAAAAGTCATTTCGGAATGATTATTCGAAATTTTTCATATTTAAATCATTCAAAATTATTAAAACATACAATAAAATGTAAAATTTCGTTGGAAAGAATGAAAATTTTTGGAATTTTTCCATAATTTTTCAACCAAAATTCTCTATTTTTCCAATCGAAAAGCCACTATGAAACAATTTCACACAAAATGTTATACAAAAATTCATTTTACGATCCAAATTTTTCCGAAAAAATCCAAATTTTTTCGAGTTTTTCCGAGTTTTTTTCTATTCGAAAAGCCATTCGTAACAATTGTATATAAAATTCCATACAAAAACACAATTTTCGATTTTTCGAATTTCCCGACTTTTCCGGAAAATTTTCCCAAAATTTTGCTTCACATTTTTTCCACCATTTTAATATATATAGATGTTTCACAATAATCCGAAATTTTTCAGCAACACAACGAATTTTGCACCTTTTCGTCGTCAGAAATCATCAAATCAAGCGACACAATAGAAAATTTCGTCGAAGGCATCCAAATCTTTCGATTTTTTCTGAAATTTTCCGAGTTTTCCACCAAGAATTGTTCTATTTTTCCATTCGAAAAGTCAAAATTGTTCACATTTACATCGCCCAAAATTACTAAAACACGATAAAATTCAAAATTTGGTCGAAAAAAAAAGATTTTTTTTGGCATTTTCCATAATTTTCCAACTAAAATTTTCTATTTTTCCTTTCGAAAACCGACAAAAATTTAATTTCCAATTTACCTCAAATCAAGCGATGAAATGCAAAATTTTGCCGAAAAAAATAAAATTTTTCGATTTTTTAGGAATTTTCCGAGTTTTCCACCGAGAATTTATCTATTTTTCCATTTGGGAAGTCATTTCGGAATAATTATCTGAAATTTTTCGCAAGTTACATCGTTCCAAACTATCAAATCGTACGACAAAAAGCAAAATTTCTTCGAAAAATAGTATTAAAATTTTTGAATTTTTCCGGAATTTTCCGAATTTTTCAACTAAACTTTTTTATTTTTCCGTTCGAAAAATCTTTCGTAACACTTGCACACAAAATTCCATACAAAAAAGCAATTTTTGGTTTTTCCAATTTTCCGGCTTTTCCGGAGGATTTTCCCAAAATTTTCTAGCAATTACGAACAACTGAAAAAAAATTTCAACAAAATCGGTCCAGCCGTTCTCAATTGATGAATTACTATACATTTTTGCCACCATTTTTATATATATAGATTTCTCTGCATAATAAACAGTTTTGCAAAATTATGGAAAAAAAGTTTAAAAATTTGCCTAAAAAATAGAAAATTGAAAAAAAATCAATTTGAATTGCACTCCCCCCAAATACGCCCCAAAACACGAAAATCGAGGTCAAAGTTGGCGCTAAGGCCAAAAAAGGGGCCCCTTGGGTTCTATGATGACACATTTATTTTCAATTTTTTACGGGGTTTTTCAGAAAAAAATATTTTTTTTTTAAAAAAAATCGCGCGGTCGTTAGATTTTCTATTTTTTTAGAATTTTTCAATTTTGAAAGCATCAACTTTCCTTTCGCCATATCCATCGACTCAATCAAGTGGACATGATTTATTAAAACTCCACTAAAATGACATTTAGTCTTTGGTCCTTGGCTTGCTGATTTTAAATATCTACATATGATAACTAACTAAAGCCATTTTTATTTTTCTTTTACGTTCAAAGCTTTAAAGTCAGAACTCAACTTATTCTTCTAGACTCAAATATATCATAGAATTAAATTTGTAATCGGACTAGTGGTTCTCGTGTTATGTCAAACAAAAGAGCCTAAAACGTGACAAATTCCTCTATACGATACTTACTAACTTCAAATCGATATTAAATTATTATGGCATGTAACTTGACAAAACGAATGATGCAGAACTTTTTCATTTTGGGTCTACTTTCACGTGCAGTTCTCCCAAGTCAATGAACTGTAAAATCTTGTACTCTTACCGAATTCACCTCCATAATTTTACATACATGCATGTCTTTTTTGTAAGTGCACTGAATTCGGTCATATTTTGCGTAAGATCTATGCTTATAAAAATGTGACTTCCGAATTAATATAGACTACTAGCTGACCCGGGCAAACGTTGTTTTGCCTTCAAATTTTATTTTCACTGCAAGTCTGGTTTCGCTGCAAAAACACAAAAAAACTAAATATAGCGGGTTCTGTCGGACGAACTTCAAACTACACAGAAACACTACTCACGGCCCATAATAGAGCATGTATATAAAATTTGGTTAAAATCAGTCCAGTAGTTTTTGAGTTTAGCGATCACGAACATACACGTAATTTTTATATATGTAGAGATATCGGTCGATCGGCAACTCCCAGACAAAATTACGTATTTTTGAAAAAAAAAAAACATATTTCATGCATAACTTTCAAACAAACAACTGGGGGGTGTTTAAATTTGGTCAGTTCAATTATATTTTAATAGCAGACAAATTCTTTAAAACCCCAAATTTGTGCCAAACTCCTTCTGGAATCTCCCATAGAAATAACAAAATTCACACCCACTGAATTTAGTCATATTTTGCGTAAGATGTACGCTTATGAAAATTTGACTCAGAAATGAATATAGACTATATCGAACAACCGCTTCTAGTACCATCCATACTAAATTACCTATTTTTTGTAAATAAATTCTCCAATTTTTCCATAACTTCCAACGGACAATTGGAGGATGTTTACACTTGGTTAGTTTTATTACCTTGTAATAGACGTCAAATCCTTAAAAACCCAAAATCTTTGCCACACCCTTTTGGTACCTCCCATACAAAAGACCAAAAGCACCCCCATATTTCTACGTGCATATCATTTTGTATTCACTAGATATAGTCAAATTGTGCACAAGGTAAACGTTTATTAGACGTTGACTAACAAATAAAAATCGAACACGTTGTGCTGCCCCAACTGTTACCTCCTGAACAAATAAGCCAAAATCCCGAAAATTAATAATTTCCAATAATTTTTAAAAAGAAATTTCTTAAGACATTGAAAATATATTATTTTTAATATTTTGTATTCAGACGTGAAATCTAATTAATTGGGGGTTATCACAAAGCTCAATTGTTGGGAGTGGAAAACAGCTTTAAATTCGTTAGCGTGTGCGATCGCACACAGGCACACCATATTGTTGTGAGCGTGCTTTCGGTTATGCCTATCACTGTACTAAACATTTCCGAACACAATTTTAACTTTTATGTTATATTGCGTTAAAATTTCCATACAGGAATGTACCCATGTACTAGTACTTATTAATCGGACTACAAATAGTGATGTTTTTATCACATCCACAAAAAAATTATATTTGCATCATCGAAATTGTGTCATAACTGTTCTTGGGAGGCAGTAATACTAATAACTTCTACGACCCGACTAAGATACATGTCTTATGGCGTTTTGTGAAAAAAATATTAGCAATGAAATAATAAAACTACTGGTTGGCAGTAAGACCCTTTGTTAGCAATTTTTTTTAAGAAACTTCTATTCCCAGCAAAATATAATCGTACGAAAATTCGTACATATTAACTTTGCCTTAGGACCACAAAATATAATTTTTTTGTTTATCAATAAAAATCAAAATTTTCTCAAACATTTAATAGATTGTTAAGAGCTTCAAATTAGCCTCAGAAAGTTGTATGAGTAGGGAGGTTTTTTTTTTATTTTGCGCTCCAAATTTTTCTTGACTGAACACCCTAAAAGGGTGTACCATTGATATCTTTTTATTAATGGAAGAACACGCGACTGTAATGCGTGTGACTTGCGTTGGACTCTTGACCTCGATGTTGTCTTCAGAAACTTTTGAGTAGTCAAGTCAATCGTATGTCAGGTAAAAGCTGACGTTCGGAATTCTCGTTAAATTGTGAATGTCCTGTGAGTGTGAGTCTAAAAATAGAAGCGTGTTAACTCACTCAAATACGAGAACCTCTCTTATATTTCATTTTAAGGATGGCAAGGGATAAATAAATGTTTGAACGCTTAGGAAAATGGCTGAAAAAATAATAAATTTTACATAATATTCGTAGCAATTGTTTATAAGCGGTATTTCATATAAGCGATGAGAATTTTTGTATGATTATACCTTCGTATAGTATCGTGGCTATTTTTTTTAGCGTTATTTCATATAAGCCATAGTATTTTTTGTATTATATTGCCATTCGTATAGTAATGTATCTCAAAGGCACTATAAGCTAGAATATTGTCTTTTGAAGTAATACAGATAAGGGAAAAAACCCCCAATTGAGACTCTATTTAAATATATTTATCTCATTTGCAAGAACATCGGCATAACTCAAAAAAAAGCGATTCCGAGATAACAGTTTTTAATTTAGAGTAACTACTGAGAAAAGTACACAACACTTTTGGACGTCAACCAAAGAGGGTTATAGTTTTAGATTTTGGTATGGCCAATATTTCTGCATCATTAACTCAAGTTATACTGATCTCCTGAATGAGCGATATGAATAACTGACCACTAAGAACCGATTATTCGGTATACAGGAAAATCTGTTTAAGTTAACCTTTTTAAAAAAGTAAGATAATCCCCCTCATTATGTATGTCGTAGTCACGTCGAATCTTTGTCGTTTTTTAAATATGGCATCGCTATTGTTGTTTGTAAGATTGAAGTACGATTTGTCCTTGCTCCTATCATGTTCTCCTTCATCAGATAATGAATAATTCTCAAACCTAAACATTTCTGTAAATTATTACTAATTTTATTCAAATAAAAAAAAAACACACTCGAATGTTGTCGAAAGTTGACTACAACATACATAATAACCCAGTAGGAAGTGTCTGCAAGACATCATCAAGAATAGGTGCATGACCATAGTAAATCGTTGATGACACGTAAAGGACCGTCCATACAAATCGTCGACGAAATTTTCATACAAGTGTTCGCTTTGTCATGCACGACTTGATGAGCGACAATGTCGGTCAAATTGTCGTTGATGCCTAAATAAGCGACATGTCGTCTACACAATCATGCACGACATAATGACCGACAATGTCGGTCACATTTTCGTTACCAGTGCTTAATAATTTAAAATAACAAATTGAAGTAGTTTAATTGAAAACGTGCGATACATGAACCGTCACGCACTGCTGTTTCCAACAAACTCAAAATTTTTACTTATACTTTCCTCTCTTCAATTATATGTCGTTATTGTTCCGTGACATTGAACTTTTTTGTTTGATGCACGACGACATTGGTATTTTGTCGGTCAGCTTGTCGTCAACCGAGTGTTTTGACGACAAGTACATACATTTTTCACATTTTGTCTTGAGGACAGCGTTGACGACAAAGTCGTATATGACGATACTTCCTACTGGGAAGGAGGAATATCACTATTGGTCGCGAAATTATAGAAATGGTGCTTACCAAGTCCATCAGATTTAGTTAAATTCGATGAAATTGGCATCGTATGTGAATGGATTGATCTAAGACCAAACGGATATGCGGTTTTGGCGTTATGTTTTACACTTAAACCAAATTTCTCATTTGAGGCAGATTCATACTATAACAAAATCGCGACTTGGTTACACCTGAGAAATTACACTATTTTTCTGAAAGATACAACAATTTCCCATACACCCCAAAATCCTAATTACGGGTAAAAATCCGGTTTATCATACCTTTTCACACTAATAAGCCTCTAAGTGGTTGAATATGAATTGATTTTAAGTTTCTCGACGGAAAGAAAAGACTACGGCCTTTCCAACAATATATAGATAGTTATATAGCTGAATGGTCATATCTAGTAGTCAGTCTTTGCCGAAAAATTTAATTTTTTTTTTCGATTTTTTAATTATTTTTTGAATTGGAACGAATTTTTAACGCAAATTTAGTCGATAAAATCTTATACAGACTTTGTCAGTTAAGACTTCTTTGTCCTTAATGTCAAAAATTTCTGTACAAATTGTACCACAGTGGTCTGTTTTCAGATTATGACATCAACAAGGTCACAATTGTGAGATTTTCATACAAAAATTATTCAAACAAGACAATTTTCTACATAATAGGTGTCTCATAGGTGCTATTTGACTATATGAAAAGTGTGTTCTATAAAACTAATTTCTGTATTATTCATAACTAAGTGGTCTGTATCCTGTAGCAATAACGCCCCAATTGAGAGTTTCCCTTATGAAAATTACTACAGAACACATTTTCTGCATTTAACATGAAGAGATGATGAATCTTCTAGAATACAATTCATAGTAAAAAAGTGTCCTCAATCTAGATAGAAATCATGAAATATAAAAAAACTTTTCGTATATACGAAAATTCGAGATATAG
Source organism: Muscina levida (assembly GCA_964034835.1). Classification (NCBI taxonomy): domain Eukaryota; kingdom Metazoa; phylum Arthropoda; class Insecta; order Diptera; family Muscidae; genus Muscina; species Muscina levida. The sequence continues at coordinate 156,758,921 of OZ035880.1, forward strand.
ACAAATTATATCGAAAGTGTATCACCAGAATGATATAACTCACATATACATTAATACTATAAAATATATATTAGCACATGTAAAGTATACAAGAATCTTTATTAAGATAAAATTTACAGGAGGAGAAAAACGATTTTGCTCATTTTCCTATTACTTCTATTTTTCCAAGAAAGCATTAACAACCTCATTCATAAACTCCCTTTTTTTTGCGTAAATATAAAAACTGTTTTCAACTAAAAACAAAACAACAACAACAATTGAATGATAATAATTTAGTTCAAACTAAATCAACTTAGAGTAAAACTTTGGGTGTCTATAAAATACTTCCTAAAACTAAGCTATAGGAAAATTTTTTTTGTTATTATTAAAAATCATTGCAGTAATATTAAGTTAGTTTACAACAAACTTATATTCAAATAAGTAAGAATATACATTTAGCAACTAAGGTATACAAGTCTAAATCTATTGCCCCAATATCTGAAACGATACAAATACAAAAACAACAAGTCATCTCAACCACCTAATGCAACTTTATAATGTAATGAAAATTAAAAAGAAGAAGAAAAAGTAGAAACTTCTTACGATGTTAAGACAAACTTAAAAAAAAAACTCTATCAAAGTGTTTGTCTTCATTTTGAAAATGTGTGTAAATGGATTAGATTATCTAAATTAAATTTGTAAATATTTCAGATTAATTCTTATTATTATACTTAATATTAATTATGAAAAATAACATATTAAATGTAATTCTTGAAAAGAAATGAAATTTAAGTTCAAAATAAATTTGAGAAAATATAAAATTTATAATTGATGTTTTATTGCAGGACGAATTTTAAAAATTCACATATGGGTGGGGTGTTATTCGCTTTATTCATTTATAAAAGTCATATTAAAATATAAAATTGTTGAGGTACTATCTAAAAACAAAGCTGCTGCTGCGAAATTCGTAGAAAAATTTTTTTCGGAAAAAATTATAGGCTAACTAAACCCTTGCCAAAATTTGAATTTTTGATAATAATTTTCTTTTGTTTTAAATGGCATGAACTGCTAAAATACGATCATTTCAATATTATAATGTAGTTCATTTTTCGTTTCTATCAAGAAATTAGTATAATAAAGAATATCTAAAGTCAAAGAAAACTGGTCGAATTTTTCTTTTATTCAATTTATATCAAAACAGGTGCGCCCATAATAGGCAAAAGTAAAATCAAATTATTAAATTTTTGAAGTACTTTCTAAAAACACAACCGCTCCGGCAAAAATCGCGAAAAAATATTTTTTTGTAAAAAAATATATGAAATATTTTTTCGGAAAAAAATATAGGCTAACTAAACCCTTGCCTAAATTTGGATTTTTTTATAAAAAATTTATTTTCCTTTAAATGGCATGGACTGCTAAAATATGATCATTTCAATATTATAATGTAGTTTATTTTTCGTTTTTGTCAAAAAATCAGCATAATAATGAATATCAATAGTCAAAGAAAACTGGTCGAAATTTCGTTTTATTCAATTTACACTAAAATAGGTGGGCCCACGATAGGCAAAAGTCATGTCAAATTGTTACATTTTTGAATCACTGTCTAAAAACAAAGCAGATGTGGCGAAATTCGCAAAAAGATATATCAGTTCAAGAAAATATATAGGTTTACTTACCCCTTGCGAAAATTTGGATTTTTAATAAAAATTTTCGTTTTCAAATTATTACATTTTTGAATCACTATCTAAAACCCAAGCAGATGTGACAAAATTCGCAAAAAAATATTTTTGTGGAAAAAAATGTATGGATTAACACCTTGCCAAAATTTTGATTTTTTTCAAAAAAATTTCTTTTGTTTTAAAAGGCATGTACTGCTAAAATATGATCGTTTGAATATTATAAAGTAGTTAATTTTTCGGTTTTATCACGAAATCGTCATAATAAAAAACATCAAATGTCAAAGAAAACTGGTCGAATTTTCGTTTAATTCAAATTTATAGAAAAATAGGTGGGCCCTCGATAGGCAAAGGTCATGTCAAATTATTATATTTTTGAATCACATTCTAAAACCACAGCAGCTGTGGCGAAATTCGCAGAAAAATATTTTTGTGCAAAAAAATATATAGGTTAACCCCTTGCCAAAATTTGGATTTTTTTATAAAAAAATTATTTTGCTTTAAATGGCATGGACTGCTAAAATATGATCATTTCAATATTATAATGTAGTTCATTTTTCGTTTTTGTCAAGAAATCAGCATAATAATGACAATTAAAAGTCACTGAAAACTGGTCGAATTTTCAGTTTATTCAATTTATAACAAAACAGGTGGACCCATGATAGTCAAAAGTCGTGTCAAATTATTACATTTTTAAATCACTATCTAAAACCAAAGCAGCTGTAGCGAAATTCGCAGAAAAATATTTTTGTGCAAAAAAATATATAGGTTAACCCCTTGCCAAAATTTGGATTTTTTTATAAAAAATTTCTTTTGCTTTAAATGGCATGGACTGCTAAAATATGATCATTTCAATATTATAATGGAGTTAATTTTTCGTTTTTGTTAAGAAATCAGCATAATAAAGAATATAAAAAGTCAAAGAAAACTGGTCGAAATTTCGTTTTATTCAATTTACACTAAAATAGGTGGGCCTACGATAGGCAAAAGTCATGTCAAATTTTTACATTTTTGAATCACTATCTAAAACCACATCAGCTGTGGCGAAATTCACAGAAAAATATTTTTGTGCCAAAATTTGGATTTTTTTATAAAAAATTTCTTTTGCTTTAAATGGCATGGACTGCTAAAATATGATCATTTCAATATTATAATGGAGCTCATTTTTCGTTTTTGTTAAGAAATCAGCATAATAAAGAATATAAAAAGTCAAAGAAAACTGGTCGAAATTTCGTTTTATTCAATTTACACTAAAATAGGTGGGCCTACGATAGGCAAAAGTCATGCCAAATTATTACATTTTTAAATCACTATCTAAAATCAAAGCAGCTGTGGCGAAATTTGCAGAAAAATAATTTTGTGCAAAAAAATATATAGGTTAACCCTTTGCCAAAATTTGGATTTTTTTATAAAAATTTTCTTTTTTATTAATGGTGCAGACTGCTAGAACTTGCTCATTTCAGTATTATAATGAAGTTCACTTTTCGTATTTGTTAAGAAATCAGCATAATAAAGAATATAAAAAGTCAAAGAAAACTGGTCGAAATTTCGTTTTATTCAATTTACACTAAAATAGGTGGTCCCACGATAGGCAAAAGTCATGTCAAATTATTACATTTCTGAATCACTATCTAAAATCAAAGCAGCTGTGGCGAAATTTGCAGAAAAATATTTTTGTGCAAAAAAATATATAGGTTAACCCTTTGCCAAAATTTGGATTTTTTTATAAAAAATTTCTTTTGCTTTAAATGTCATGGACTGCTAAAATATCATCATTTCAATATTATAATGTAGTTCATTTTTCGTTTTTGTTAAGAAATCAGCATAATAAAGAATATAAAAAGTCAAAGAAAACTGGTCGAAATTTCGTTTTATTAATTTTATACAAGAACAGGTGGGCCCAAGATTGGCAAAAGTCATGTCAAATTATTGCATGTTTGAATCACTATCTATCACAGCAGCTGTGGCAAAATTCGCAGAAAAATATTATTGTGGAAAAAAATGTATAGGTTAACCCCTTGCCAAAATTTTTTTTTATAAAAATGTTCTTTTTTCATGTCAAAAGTGTCATCAAACAAGATCTAAAAATATTATGAATTAAGGGAAAAACTCTTGTAGTCCATGCTCTTTCCTTCAACAACAGTACTTTTTGATAAAAAGAAATAAAAGTACTTTTATATACAATAAAAATAATTTTTGGCACAAATAAAAATCTTTTTGGTACAACAAAAGTACTTATAAGTGGATTTAAAGTACTTTTTCGTACAATAAATGTATTCTGTGGTACAATTAACTTTTATTGTTGTGTACAACAAAAGTACTTTTTAATACAATAAGATCAATTTATGGTACAATTAATTGTACTATTTGGTGCAATAAATGTACTTTTTAGTACAATAAACTGTACTTTTACGTATTTTTTGATGCAATAAATTGTACGTTTTTATAAAATAAATTGTACTTTTTGGTATCGAATATTATCGAAATATCATCGCTCTAAGGCTAAAACACAGTTTTACCACGCCCTCATGGGCCACTGATTGAGAATGACAATTTCATCTGCAAATTTGATCATGAAATGCAGAGTACTAACTGCGTATCAACTTTTATCTCTCCAGGACTAAAATGCAGTTTTGGTTCGCCCCCTTCTCCCAATGATCTTAAATTTAAATTTTGTCTTCATATTCATATTAGTGTTGTCATGTATTATCTGGGTGTCAAATTTTATCTCCAAGGGCTAAAATACAGTTTTGCCAAGCCTACTCCGCCCACTGATCCAAAATGAAAATTTCGTCTGCATATTCATGTTCGTATTGTTGAGTACTATCTGTGTACCAAATTTTATCTCTCTACAGATTAAGTACAGTTTTTACGCCCACTGACCCATAACTAAAATTTCGTCTGCATATTCATATTCATGTTGCAGAGCACTATCTGTGTATCAGCTTGTATCTCCCTAGCTCTAAAAATATAATTTTCCACGTCCACTCCGCCCACTGGTCGAATATTAAAATATCTTCTACATGTTCATATTCGTATTGCCGAGTACTACCGGATAATCTAATTGTAGCTCCCTAGCTCTAATAGTATGTTTTGCCACGCCCTCTCCGCCCACTGGTTCAAATATAAAATTTCGTGTGCATATTCAAATTCGTGTTGCCGAGTACTATCTGTGTATCAAATGTCATCTCCCTAGCTCTAAATATATGGTTCGGCACGTCCACTCCGAACTGGTCCAAAATTAAAATTTCGTCCGCATATTTATATTCTTGTTGCCGAGTACTGTCTGTATATCAAATTTGATCCCGCTTCTAAAAAAAAGTTTTGCAACGCCCACACCGCATAAAAAAAAAAAAAAAATATAGCCTACTGCATTTTCCGTATAGTACACTAACTGTCTTCCAAATTTTATTAAATTCGGTTCAGCCGTTTAGGCGTGATTGAGCAACAAACATACAAACAAACAAACAGACAGACATTCACATATATAATACTAGTGGGACCGGCAATGCTTCGCTATTGCATTTTAACTTGTAATATATTTCACATTTAGGTCTACAAAGTACTTCGAAAACGGTACATAAGCTCGATAATGATATGTTGAGTTTATTAACTTTTGTAACTAATTTCAAGCAACTCCTTAACATGAAAGTTAACAAATTAAGTGTTGTTGTTTTAAATTCTAAATATCATAGGCTCTATGACGATAGTAGAAAGTTCATCAGCAAAGTCATATCTTTTACAAATCGGAAACAGACATTCCGTTTAAGATCAAAATTCAATGTAGTAGCGGTAACCGTCTGTATACTAACTATCTCTTTGGGCATAAAAAACACTTTTGACATGCCTTCTCCGCCTATTGACCGAAAATGGATATTTCGTTTGAAGCTTTATGTCTTTAGCCATAAAAACCTCTTTTGTCACGTCTTCTTCTCACATGGATCAAGAATATTTCCGAATACTATCTTTGTATTGAACTCGTATTACCATTCTATGAGATAATTCGGTCACCAACGTTTGGCTTTACAAAGTGATGATCTCATGCGCTGTACGGCATTTTACGCCGTCGTGTTGGAACCATTTCTCTTTCAAATAATGTGCAATGACATGATAAATAAAAAAAATCAATTGATCGCCCAGTGGCTCTAGTTCTTCTACCAGTTGGATTTTATATGAATGTGGGCCATGATCTTTCCTCAGCATTTCCAGAGACCGAGTTGCTGAGAACGGCGTTGGTTCGATAGATTCGAGTCCCCTGTCACACTTACGTCTACAGCGTTGATGGCTTCTATTAGCTGCTCAGATGGATGAATATATGCACCATAAACTTCACAAAGGGCAAACAGAACGCGCATTTTGAAAATAAATTTGGAAGATTTGTAAACGTAGTTCTTGCGTAGTCTTTACATGGTGATTTTTCAAAGAAAGTCTCAATGAAAGTCTATCACACTTCACACACCTCGCCTGAATGACGAATTGGTTGACCTAAAATGGCAACAAAAACGGTAAATTGGGTTTTGTTGGGTGTCAATTGTACATTCAAAATCCACATGAATCAAAATCCTAGCTGATACTTTTTTTAAGATAAAAGAATTTTTCGTTTATTTACTCCGTTTTGCGCTTCTTTTGGAAATGACGATTGGATGATTATTGAAAGCGTACAGACTTGAGATTTAAGACACTTCTATCAAAATTTAAGTTTTCTGCACTAAATTAAGCTCCCAGCGCAAGCTAGGAATTGATATTACACACAAAGTTTATTGGTGACATTTTCTAACAATTCATCGTAGATTTTGTTACAATTTTTGCGAATAAAAAAACTGGCCCACCTTACTGTTCATATCTCTAGGCGAACAGCAATATACTGTGGAATTTTGACAGTTATAACTGTTTATTTTAAAAGGGGTGTGGTACAGCCCACTTCCACTCTTACTGTGATTTATACTGCAACAACAACATATGTAACAAATCTCATCTTCATACCTCTTATAGTTCATGAGATATAGCCCTTTTTATTTTCGTATTGTATGGGCGGTGCCACGCCCCTTTATCCAATCACAACCAAATATAGCCAGGGACTATCTACAGGTCATCAGTACCACTTGGTACAATTTTCGTATCAATCTGTCTATTGGGAAAGCCTGCAGAGCGGCTTTGAAAAGGGGGCGTGGCACCCCCCACTTCCACGCTAGCTGTAATTAATACTGCTCCAACAACATATATACCAAATCTCATCTTCATACCTCTGATAGTTCATGAGATATAGGCCTTTTGATTTTCAAGTTGTATCTGCCGTGCCACGCCCCTTTTCCAATCACAATCTATTATAGCCAGGGACTATCAACAGGTCAACTGTACCATTTGGTAGAATTTTCGTATCAATCGGTCTATTAGAAAAGACGTTAGAAGGATTTTTGAAAAGGGGCGTGGCACCGCCCACTTCCACCTTGGCTGTAATTAATACTGCTCCAAAAACATATATACCAAATCTCATATTCATACCTCTGATAGTTCATGAGATACAGCCCTTTTGATTTTCAAGTTGTATGGGCGGTGCCACGCCCCTTTGTTCATTAGACCGAATTGTAAATATAAACCACCCGGAGCGCCACCCAAACGCATACAAAAAAATTTATGCAAATCGGCCCAGCCGTTCGTGAGTTATGAAGTCACAACACACTTGCAACAATTTTTTATATATATAGATATATAGATAAATGTTTTTTCCAAGCACTAACTAAACCCAAAACACGTTTTTATTCGGTTTTTAAACATTTCATGTGAAATTGCTACAAGATACCATTATCCGTTCACAAAACAAACTGTTATCGCACCACTGTGCTACAGTACAATGTTCAAACTTCTAAACATCATAGCGCCATCTATGACATCTAAAGTTGTTATTATTTCTTTATGCCCTTGTTATCTTATACTGCGGCACCATCTAGGGAGTGTTATTATAACTTTGTGTTTGCGGTTTGCGGTATTTGCATCCAAACTATGAGCAACGTGGCAGCATTGCCACAATACAGCGGCTGTTTTCGTCATTATATTAATCATGTTCACAAACCACAGTAACAGTAACTTTTAACATTGAAATTCTGTATTGTCTGTGTGTTGTTTTTATTCCTAGTGTGAATGACTTTGCTAACTGAAAAATTCTGACTAGAAATTTTAACAGAAGCTACAATGCTTAATTTAGGGCTGCTGTAATAAACAGTGCTAACATGCAACAACACTTTTGTTTTGTCGTTCAACATCAGAAATGTCCAAGTCTCATTCTGACTATGAATCCACATCCAAATTGTTGTTTTTTGCATATCTTCAAAATTTCATAATAGTGTTTTATTTAAGGGCAGTGACTTATTCTAGTGGCCCGATCACATTTTATTAGGGCCTCCAAAGTTACTAAGAGAGCCTTTGTGTTGAGCTTCAGTAACTTTTGCTACATACTCCCTAGGACGCTTCGGTGGTAGAATTCGATTAAGTTGAGCAACCTTCTCACATTTGCTACTCGTATCACTGAACAAATGTTCAGTCGCATTTTCCAGGGTATATGTGGTCTATCGGATGTTGTGAGTTTATAAAAAATTTAAAAGAGCAACGAATAGCTTTATTCTTATTCTCACGGCAGACTTCGTCCGGCCTCCAATTCGTACTGTGTCAATCCAATAACTAAAATACATTACAGTTAATTTATTTATTTATCCCTCCTGTAAAATTTCTATTGCATTTTTATGACGTTTTGTTTTTAAAACATAATTTTTTTCAATTCCCTTGAAATCCAATTCTGTTACATCACAATCTAATTTTTGTCCTCATTGGAATAATGCTGGATATTGAGATGGTGCATTAACATAAGTAGTCCATCTGTTAATTAAAAGAAAAATGTTTTCAACAGAGTCTTAATCCTGTTATGTCTTTGATTAGTCAACTATCATTCCGGGCTTTGACAATAGGAATGCGTTCGTTCTCTTCTCTCATGAGAGTAAGTAAACTTGTCTCTCATCATAATCGCTCCTCACTAATCTGACGAAAATATGGAGTTAATTTTGGCGCATTTTGTTAAGTGCATTGCACTGTCTTTGTTGACATTTCTAATTAGTTTTGTTTTCTAGGCGGTGCGTGGCAGTTGTGAAATAAGTGATTTCCTGACAAAACCAATAGTAAAGTGAAAATAACATGAGAAAAAACATTAAAACTGTGTAAAAGTGTAATAATTGTAATGTGAAAGTGTTTTTCGGTCGAAAATGTTAAACATTAGCCGGTAAAACAACGAGAAAATGCAAAACGATGATTCGGCCTGTGCCCTCTCCCAAATTTTTTTTTACGGGAATACGATTATTGTTTAGAAAAAGTGTCGATAGTTAAATTGTTTACAAAGTTACCACTAAATGTTCAATTGTTGTTGCAATCACTGCTGGTGAGGGTGGTGGGAGTAATCTTCGATTTGCAATCGGTTTGCTTCTGCATGCAGACTGCTACCGCGGAGTCTTGTGTTTATGCAAGCAAGAAATACTAATTTGTTGTTGGCTTCGGTGCGTTGTGTTATGTGTGTGTGTGCGTCGGTTTGATTTACGGTTAATTATTTCAGCGGTGGAACAACAATCCTCTTCACTCGGTAGATCTCTGCAATGATGACAACAAAAGCGGTATTTAGTAATACTAAGGTAAGATATGTTTTATATACATATGTGCATAAATAACATTAAACTTCTAGTGGAGGTATACGTACATAAGTGTATCAAATGTTTGTATTCAAAGGAGTCTGTAAAAAAATGTTAAGTCCAGACACTGACAAACTTTTGTATGTATAATATCTTAATATGTCATCGTCTTCATTTTAGTCCTGAAACAACGTGGAGTATTTATTAGAACCCTGAACAAATACTATTTTTGACTTTATGATGCATTTCATTCCGTTAATTATACCTTCACCCTTAAGGATTGGGATATATAGGTATCATTTGATACGACCCAAAAATGTAACACATAGTAGGAGTCACTTTAGACCAGAGCTGTAAACTCAAGTACAAGTAATCATTACCTACCATGTTCGAAAGTATTTAAAAGTTACCTACAATTCTAATTACATGAGGAATTGGAATTGAAACTAAAAGTCTCAACTACACAGGTAATTGTACTTGAAAGTAATGATTCCTAATTACTTTTCAATTAGCTCAATTACTTTTTAATTACAAGGAATTGAAAGGAATTGCCGGAATTGGGAGGAATTGGAAGGAATTAAGAGGAATTGCTGCAATTTGGAAAGGTATTGAAATAATTTTGAAATAAGGGGTAGAAATTGTAAGTTCCACAACAATAAAAAAATTTAGAAAAGGAGAGTAGGAGCAATATATTTTAACATAACGGACCTTTCCAAATTGCAGCAATTCCTCTTAATTCCTTCCAATTCCTCCCAATTCCGTCAATTCCTTTCAATTCCTTGTAATTAAAAAGTAATTGAGCTAATTGAAAAGTAATTAGGAATCATTACTTTCAAGTACAATTACCTGTGTAGTTGAGACTTTTAGTTTCAATTCCAATTCCTCATGTAATTAGAATTGTAGTTAACTTTCAATTCCTTTTTAGATGTACTTGTATTTGTAATTGAGCAGTAATGAGTACAAATTGTAATGATTAGTTTACAGCTCTGCTTTAGACCCTAGGTTTCTTTGAACCAAATTCGATTCATTCTGTTCATCTGTCTGTCTGGCTATCCGGCAGGTGTGCACGATAACATTCGAAAGACGCAACCAAATGTTTTGATATTTAGCACGAGACCCCAAAACTACTTACGGTACTGCGAATGGGCTACATGACCCCGCTCCTTCTGGTACCTCCAATACAAATACATCATTCCGGTCACTTTAGAAATCGAGTAATAATATCAATACACCCAACGGGATCATACCCAAATTCTGTATTTAGTAAAGCTATAACAGGATAAAGTTTTGGAAAAAAATTGTAAGTCTAGCCACGCCCCCTCCCATACAAATGTACCTTTCCGCCCACTTTAGAGATGGAGTAATAATATCAATAAATCCAACGCGAACCTACTCAAATTCTTTATTTAGTAAAGCTATACTGCCCTCCTAAGAAAAAATGTTTTGAGATATGTAACTTCTACGTTCTATATCTTTTGGGTTTTAAATTAAATATTATTGAAAAATCATAAGACTGATTCCTAATAGTTTTGAATCATTTGCGAAATTTTTCAAAATTATTTAATTTTAGGCGCAAAAGATATAGAGCTTAAAAGCAACATATCTCAAAATTACTAAAATGGAAATATAACTTTCTTTCTTAGGAGGGCAGTATAGCAGGATACAGTTTTTGAGAAAAAAAAAACTGGAAGTCTAGCCACGCCAAATCTGGTACCTCCCATGCACATCTGGCACCGTCCACTTTAGAAATCGTGATCGTGTCCAAACTCTGTAATTAGTAAAACTATAACAAGATAAAATTTGGAGAAAATAACTGGAAGTCTAGACACACCCTTTTTGGTACCTCCCATACAAATGTACCACTCCGCCCACTTTAGAAATCGAGTAATAATTTCAGTATAATACAATATTTTTTGTTTTATTGATGGTGAGGGTATATGTAAGTCGGGTTGCCCGACTGAAACTTTCTCACTGGTTTTTCGAATACTGTATAAAGTTCTCTCTCTTTAATAAAACATTGCTTAAAATGTTGTGTTCAAAATTATGACTAACAAACAGTGCGTTGCGGACACACACAATTTTCCACAACAACTTGAAGTTTTTTCGAAAATTTGTGAAATGTAGGGAAATTTCTATTGTGATCAGTATATTCTTTTTTGTAAAATAAGGAAGACATTTTGGGGTTTTATAAACAACTTACTTCATATTTAAAATACTTTTACCGTTTTTGCTACTTCAATCGGACACACGCATTGTTCTATGGATAACACAGAGCGACAAAAAAACAATACCTGGGAAATTATTATCTACTATTTTTCTTTTAGGCGCTGGCAATCACTTCAAATTTCACAAAACCCCCAAAATCTTATCGTACTTGTACGCACTTATCAGCCAGTAACGCGGGTAAATATGAACCGATTGTAGGTTTCTCAGCGAATTTGGAAAGAAGAGACTTTCATATGATATATATAGTTTGTTTTTTAAAGTTCAACAAATTCATTATATGATGACAAAAACAGAAAATTAAAAATATAGCAATTTTTTACTATGAAATCGTCCATCCTTCCGCTGGAATAGGATTTTTTAAATTTTTTAATTCGACTTTTACTAAAAAAAATCAAATTTCACACCACTATAATATAAAACTGTGACGAAGTGGAGCAAATTGGAGTTGAAGGTTTAGTTAGAGAGGTCCGATGCTAACTTTTGATATTGATTTGGAAAAAGTGTGCTCAAAATTTGTAGACTTCTTAATATCGATACCTTCCCATAAAAATGTATTAAGCGACATTTCTAAAATTGTGTAGGAAACGAAAAAAACGTCTCATTTAGTTATTTATTTGTGTATTTTATTGAAAGGAACATATTTGGAAAGCGATTTTCACAATACAAAACTAGACATCATTGCAAAACCAAAAGTTTAATCAGAAAAAATTTCAAATTTCAGGGTGCAACATTATTCCAGTCAAAAAACTTGACGGTTAATACAATTTTATGTTCTCTCTAGTTTCCTTTGCATCCATGATATGGCATCGAAACGCAGGTCAAAATGTGGCGCTTAACTTCTAGTACAGTTCCACATCAAAAAGTCATTTTTGAAAAAAGTGTCGCTTAATACATTCTTATGGGAAGGTATCGATATTTAATTTTTATTTTATTTTGTAATTGATTTTATTTTGTCTTCGGCGACTCTTAGAGAAATTTTTTCAGAGAATATTTTTATTGAAGATTCTAGCCCTTGACCTGCCTCCAATGTTGTATATTAAGTTCTTTTTTTTAAAATTAAGCCTAAACTGTCCCATAGGGGCGGGAGCTAGAGTGTTAAAATATTCCGAAAAAATATTCCCCTGATTGTTAAAATATAGATCTCTGAAAACATGATATATCCCAAACGTATTTTTACAGATGATTTTTCATATTCTTTGATTCGACCTTTGACCAAAAAAATCAAACTTCAAACCACTGTAAAAAAACATGTGACGTAGTAGAGCAAAATGGAGTTTAAGGTTTTGTTACTGAGGTTAAATCCTATCGTTTGATATTGGTTTGGTTTACCCCCATAAAAGTGTGTTGCACTGTGTTATTTTTATTGTATCAAAAAGTTCTGTTGTTGTAAAAAAACCTGGAATTATAATGGTTGTTTTTGTAATTTCTTGATATTTTTAATTTTTTTTTATCCAAATTTTGAATCATAACAATACAGCTGACTTCGAACTCGTGAAATTTTGACCCCCTTGTTGATCCTTTCCCCGACGGTTTCGAAATGATGATTTTATTTCTGAGAAAAATTTATTCGCAGCGAACAGCAGGATTTGTCGTAGGTTGGTTGGTTATGTATATACCAGGTCTAAATCCACACTGATAAGGTCGACTCAAATTCGTTAAGATGGACTTTGGTCTTACACATAACACACTGTATTTGGTAAAGCTATAAGAGGATAAAGTTTTGGGAAAAAAATTGGAAGTCTAGCCACGCCCCTTCTGGTAACTTTTATCCAAATGTTCCTTTCCGCCCACTATAGAGATTAAGAAATAATATCAATAAATCTAACGCGATCGTACCAAATTCTTTATTTTGTAAAGCTATAACAGGATAAAGTTTTGGAGAAAAAAATTGGAAGTCTAGCCACGCTCCATCTGGTACCTCCCATACCCATCTGATACCGCATACTTTAGAAATTGATTAATATTATTGATAAACCAAACGGGATCGTACCCAAATTCTGTATTTAGTAAAGCTATAACAGGATAAAGTTTTGGAGGTCTAGCCACGCCCCATCTGGTACCGCATACTTTGAAAATCGATTGATATTATTTATACACCTAACGCGATCGTGCCCAAATTCTGTATTTTGTTAAGCTATAATAGGATAAAGTTTCGAAAAAAAAATTGGAAGTCTAGACACGCCTCTTCTTGTACCTCCCATACAAATGTACCACTCCGCCCACTTTAGAGATGGAGTTATAAAATCAATACAAACGACACGATCGTGTCCAAATTATGTATTTTGTTATTTTATAACAGGATAAAGTTTTGGAAAAAATATTGGGAGTCTAGCCACGCCCCTTCTGGTACCTCCCATACAAATGTACTTTTCCGCCCACTTTAGAGATGGTGTAGTAATATCAATAAATTCAAGGCGATCGTACCCAAATTCATTGTGTTTGTAAAGCTATATCAGGATAGAGTATTAGAGAAAAAAAACTGGAAGTCTAGCCACGCCCCATCTGGTACCTCCTGTACGCATCTGGTACCGCCCACTTTAGAAATCGATTAATATTATTAATAGACCTAACGCGATCGTGCCCAAATTCTGTATTCAGTAAAGTTCAAGCAGGATAAAGTTTTGGAGAAAATATTTGGAAGTCTAGACACGCCCCTTCTGGTACCTCCCATACAAATGTACCACTCCGTCCACTTTAGAGATGGAGTTATAATATCAATATACTTGACACGATCGTGCCCAAAATATGTATTTTGTTAAGTTATAACAGGATAAAGTTTTAGAGTAAAAATCTTGAAGCGTAGACACGCCCCATCTGGTACCTCCCATCCATACAAATATACCACTACGCCCAGTTTAGAAATCGAGTAACAATATCAATATAATAGAAAAGTTTTTGCTTTACTGAGGGTGGTGGTATATGTTAGTCGGGTTGCCCGACTGAAACTTTCTTACTGGTTTAATTTCAAGTTATATGGCCTTGACACGCTCCTTTATCTAATTACAACCAAGTACATACAGCCAGAGCCTAACAACAGGTCATTAGTACCACTTTCTAAAATTATCGTATAAATCGGTCTATTAGAAAGCCTCAGATCGATTTTTTAAAGGGGGCGTGGCACCGTCCACTTCCTTCCTGGCAGTAATTAATACTGTTCCAACACCATATGTACCAAATCTCATCTTCATGCCTCTGAAAGTTCATGAGATATAGTCCTTTTCATTTTCAAGTTGTATGGGCGGTGCAACGCCCCCTTATCCAATCACAATTTTCACTTGTATTTCGTCGACGATTTGTATGGGCGGACCCCTACATGTCATCAACAACTTACTATGGCCATGCACCTATCCTTGACGATGTCTTGCAGACACTTCCTACTGGGTATGGATGTGTGCTTGTCTGCTTTCGTATAACAATGGGAAATGTGAATATATATAGTTTTGCACTAATATAATTACTTTGCTAATCAGGCCTTAATAGTCCTATATTATGGTATCAATTTTTCTTTTGGTTTAATAAGAAGACATACGTCAAGCTTTTCCTTAAATGGTTATTTGTTCTGTCTTTTCTTGTAATTTAATCACAGGGATTTATTGTTATTAAGCAGTAAATAAAAAATAACAAGTCTTTTATTAAATATTTTAATGACCAACAAATAGCTTTATTTTTATGTGTTCAACTTTTTTCTCCCCTCGGAAAAGGGAAAAAAATATTACAGAAAAAAAAAATAAAAAAATCTACAAAAAAAACCATACAATTAGCTACCCTTACCATATTTCCCCACTCATTACTTTAGGTGTTATGTTAATTTACCATAATATCCTTTCATTTGAATACAATCGCTGTGTGAGTGGCGCAAGTATTACACAGTTAATACGTATGTAATCACTTCAAGCCATAACTGTTTAAAGATAAAACGATTATGGTCTCCGGGTATGAAACAAATCATCTGGGTTCACCTTTTACTCGTATTTCCCGCTGTAATATAAACAAAAAAAAAACAAAGGGGTAACAAACAGAAAACAGTGACACTCAACCGAGTTGATGGTATCCTTATGGAAAGGACAAATTTCATGGGGGGTGGGTGATATGAGAGCCACTGCAGAATACGATATAGCAAAAGGTCATAAATGCCCGGCCAACTGCACCGTCACATATGAATATAGCACACATTGACACGCAGAACTAACACTCAACGGCGACGTCAAACAAATGGTGTGAGAGACAGTGAGAGGGGGACAATTGAGTGGCTGCGATAGCATGCAGCCAAATACAAACGAACGCAACTAAAGGACATCAATTGTTGCTGGTCTTTTATTGTCTTTTATGATGGCACACTTCGCACATGAACAGAGCGGTGCGATATACGAGAAACGACTGAAAGGATATACGACGATTTGGCCATAAGAGTTGAGGTACCCCATAACAACAACACAGCACAAAAAAAAAACAAAAAAAAAAGTGATTCTAAAAGAAAGTTTCTTATCGTTAACAAAGTGTTGCTGCAACAAAGCGACGGAGAAAAAGACACAAACTGAAAAGATAAAATACTATTATGTTACAATTTTATGAGGTGCAGGAACAATGCAGCAGACGACGAGGAGACTGAAGAGACTGGGACTGGTCCCAGTGTCAGTAGAAGAAATGGCAGCCAGCGACGGCGATGAACAAATGTGTCATTGCACAGAATTGAAACAAATGTTGATGATGGTGAACTTTTTATTATTAAAGCTTAAAAACAAACACCACACTGTGGATGCATTTGCAGGGCAATAAATATGAAATACCAATAAGGGGATTTGATAGTATGACCGTTGAGCCGTTGTAAGCATTTGAAAAGTTGGGGGAATATCTTCGATGGGAGTTTAGAGACTGTATACCATCTTTGCTAAGCTAGAAAGTAGTTTCCTTTTATTAAAAAGCTGCCACTGTGCGAAAAACAATATCGCGTATAAAATGACATTTTGACTGTCACATTGAGTAAATATAACCAATGTGAAATGGCTCAACGTGTCAGAAGTTAAGAATCCTTAAAGTAAACTAAAAAACAAACAAGTTTAAAGTATAAAGGACACCAACAACATCAACAAAAAGACAACCTACAAATTTATCATCAAATCGCCATTTAAGTGGCAAACCTTAATGTTGCCACCAGACATTTAGTTCATCAATTACACAGCCAGCCATCCAATTGATAAAGGTCACAACAATAATAAATTGGTATCCATAATTTAACGGAATCGTGGCGATATCAACAGGTCTTGTCAGCAATTGAGTTGTTGTCCCAAACTTTGAATTGTCATGAAAAAGGATGAATGGATGTTCGTGTGCCACCCTCAACTAAAGATGCTATGGCAGTGTCCTTAATGACACAGCCATAAAAAGAGACGGTTCTTTGTTGCTTCCGCATAAATGATTTTCATTTCACGTTAAATAAATAGTACATGCGCTCGCTCACGCACTGAACTTCGTTATACTTTATAACGCTTGAGGTTAGGCTTCAGTTTATTTTCATTTCCCACAGAGGACAAACTGTGCTGACAAAAAAAACATACACACACACACACACACACACACACACACTTATACATTGTTACCCAGTAAGAACAACGAACATTGAACACTTTAAGCATTCAATTTGTTGGAAATGTTTGGGAAAAGGTAAAACAAATGAAGAAAAATTTCCTGAAACGGCAAATTTTGCCTGGTGTCCTTGCGACCATTTCGATTGGCTTCAATGTGTTTTTTTATACAGACATCTTGTCTTACACTCACCATGAGTGAAGTATAAGACAAGACACGTAGTAGCTGGTAAGAAGAAGAAGAAGAAGAAGAAGAATGTCCTTTGAAAACAACGCACGTCCCAATATTCATTTGATCCTTTGTGTGTGAATGTGATTTTTGTCATTAATATATTAAGATACTGTGGAAAGCAAAGAAGGGCAAGGAAATTTGAAAAAAAAAATTGATATATAGAGATATTGAAATGTTACAATATTGAAATTATATTGATGATTATTAATACTGAAATTTCGAAATATTGTCATATAGAAATACTATACTTGATAGAAAATGCATATATGAATGTTTATAGCTAATATCTTTAGTATCATAAAACTCATTAATATCTGACCACAGTGCCGTCTAACTATATAACCATGTAGTGTTTGAATGTGCCCATAAAATCAAATACGTTGGGTGTACAAATGACCACTATTGTTTGTATTACAACAGAGCCATGAGCAGCTTTGACAAAATCACCATCAGCGAGCAACATCATCATCACCATCGCCATCGCCATTACCATACTCGTTTCTTTTACCCACTTGCCATCCCGTGTCAATCTTAGCACACGACAAGTTTTTTTAATGTTTTCTCTTTATATCCGTTGCGTACGTACGTATGCGTACCCAGATCACATCTAATGTCCTCTTTTGTGGGAGATCTAACAAAGCTAGAAATGGATAATGGCATAAATTCTTAAATATTTTATTATATACATGTACTTGTGGACAAATGTGCGTTTTGTCGTCGTTACTGATAATAGTGTAAGGATGAGACCTTAAACAAAAAAAAAACAGGAAAAATTTAAGTGAGGAAATTGTTGAATGGACAACAGTGGTTTATTGGGGTATTTTTTATGAAAGTTGCAATAAAAAAACTTAATTTCCCTTTGCACCCCATGAATGTGGTATGGGATAGCTTCTCGCGTTGTTGTGAATTAACACGCTTTCTATTTTAGATTCACAACTAACGGCACCTACTTGTTGTAATGTGCGATTTTAACTGTAGAAACATACAATATACACGATAAGAATCGGATACATTGTTGTTCGATAATAGCGTTTTTGGAACGGTACGCGCGTGCTCGGCAAGCTAACTCTGTAACGGAGAAGTGGGCTGGGTTCTTGTCCCGCAAAACACACTAAACAATTACAAAAATAAAAAAAAAATTATCACGCGCGCTTTATGGCCCATTACCCGAAATATTTAACAAATTCCCCTTTAAACGGACTAACACACATATTCATACAAAAAAAAAAATCGTTTAGAGCAAAGATGTGAAAGCTCTAGGCCTCAAAACCCACCCATCCATTGGATTTTTCATTGGCAACATTTTTTTTACAAAAAACCCCCTTTAGCAAAACCTTTAACCGCCGGCCCTGTGTTTTACATACCAAAGAAATTTATTCCATATTCATTTTTACCATTTTCTTTTCTCTGGTTTATTTTCTAGTAATAATACGAAACATAATCAAAATAAAACATAGAAATAATGAGCAAAGAAGAAATTTTTAACACTAACAACTTCTTAGTATAGCAAAAATATAAAAAAAAACAACAACAACAAAACCTGATCACAACGGTTTAGGAAAGAGACGAAAGAGACATTCGCAAATATCTCTCTCTTACTCCTTTTAGTTTGTCAAACTTATATCAAGTTATAAATTAATTGTTTTTAGAGTACATTGGTTTCTCACTTACAGTTTTTTTTCTTTTCGGTGGTGGTTCATCCAACGATGCGAGAAGGCCTTCCAGCGTAGTTTGAAGATGAATTCCCGGAAAATGTTGAGATGTTTAAAAAAAATGTTTCGAATCTTATAGATAAGGTTTTGGTGTTGCTAGACTGTTAAAAGTAAAATTTAATTCAACTAACTTTAAATTTAAGTATTTTTTCAATTCAAATTCAAATACATAGTATAAATTTTCAAAATTAAAAAAAAAATCAAAATCATAATTAAATTTTAAATATAACTAGTATTATTTTTTTTTGTAGTTCAACTGTAAGAACTTTACAAAGAAAATAATTTTTAGTTTTAATAATCTAGGCCTTAGTGAATTAGGTTATGTATATATTTCTTTTTTTTTAACTTTTTGAGGAAATTTAGAGATTTAGTTTACTTTAAGAATAATTCTAACTTTGTGGTTCAATTTGAACTAATAAAAGAAAACTCTTTGTTGAAGCTGAGCAATGGTTACGTTACGTAACGTGATGCGGGAATTTTACAAAGCTCCTTTAAAGGTTATGTCTCTCGGTCCAATTTAGCAACACACGCGGTCGCGTAGGCCCTTGTGGCCGATGTAAGACTCGAGAGACAGTAAAATTGATGAAAACTAGGAAAAAAAAACGGACGGTCACCAAATTGCGTGATAGCAGGTTTGATAAGAAATATTTACCCTTTTTTTCCAGATTTACTTTTTTTCTTCTGTGGGTAGAAACTTAGCACAATTTTATTGAACGGGACGAATAAAATAAATCGTGCGTACTCCTTCCAGGTTAATCGTTTAAAAAAAAGACTAAAAATAACACTTTTTTTATAAAAAAATTCTATATTTTACCTTTTGAAAATATCCTTACCCACTAACACCGCTTTAAAAGGATTTTACTTTTAAGATCTCCACTTATGACAAGAGAACTATATATGAAAACTTCTTTTCTGACACTTTTCACTTTTTTTTCCAATCTTTTAATTCTTGTGAACTTAACTCACTGCTGCCAATTTTGAAAAGAATTTGCCTTGCACTTGATCACCACGAATCAAGCTGCAGCTAGGCAAAAATGTCATTATCGGATTTGAGTGACAAATTTATGTAGTGTAAGTGCGTGTACTAAACTACGCTTGTGCGTGTAATCCCTACGCATAAGTTAACGCCCACGCATTTCTTCTGTACTGCATTTTACCGTTAACGGTTTGAAACATACATGGGATACATGGTATCTTTCAATTCTGAGTGAAATGGTAAGATTGAACAGCGACAATAGAAATGTCAGGGATGGAAAATTAAAACCATAAGTACTTTAACTGGGAGTTGGGATCATGGTTATTTTCATATTTTCTTATATACATGAATTTTAGGATAGTATAATTTCTGCCATTACAACACAGACAGTGGGGAGTTGTTATCAACAAGGAGGCACAGGCTGAAGTCAAGGTTTAATATCCTTTGCATGGAATTTTCCAATATTTTTACCAGACATATCTTCTAACTCGTAATAGGATGATCCGTGTTTGGCTACGACTTTAGCCTTTTCGTACTGATTTGCGAGTTTGCTGTTAAAATGATCTATGGCTTTAGACTGAGCAAAATTTCTTCGAAAAACGATTTGGCCTACTTCAAAATTAACTGGTCGAGACCGTAAATTGTATGTTTTAGCATTTTTCTCATAAGATTTTCTTATGTTTTCTTGTGCCTTCTGACGAATTAATTCTAATTGTTCATCTGTTTTTACTCTCGAGGAGGGCTCACCTAACAGATTTAATTTTCTTAACAATGAGTATGATTGACCATTCATTAACATGTTTTGACCAAATAGAATATAGTATGGTGAAAAACCTGTAGAGGCATGGACTGAACTCCTGAGAGCAGCACTAATTGATGAAAGCTTTTCATCCCAGTCTCTTTGCGATGGTTTAACATACGACCGAATAGCTGCTAAAACTGAGCGATTTACTCGCTCACTTGCGTTCGCCTGTGGTGAATATATGGCTGTTAAATTATGAAACACTCCGTATGATTTTAAAAATGATTTAAACAAGTTTGATTTAAATTGCACCCCGTTATCAGTAGTGATAGATTCAGGTACACCAAAAATATGAAATATTCGTTTTTCAATAAATTCGACAATATGATTTGAAGTGAAACTTTTAATAGGCTCTAAAAAATGAAATTTAGATAGATGATCTAAAACTATTATTATACCAATATTCCTAGAAGATGACCTTGGATATGGCCCGAGCAAATCCAAATATAATTTTTGGAAAGGTCTAATAGATATTTGCTGCTGACCCATTGGAGGACGTAAAATTTTATTTGTATGCTTTGTTTGTTTACAAGTTTCACAGGAGAGAACGTAATCAGTGATTTGTTTGACCATTTTCGGCCAAAAGAAAAACGTTTTAATACGGCTTATGGTTTTACCAACACCACCATGAGCACATAAGGGGTGATCATGAGCCCTCCTTATGATATCAGGGGCCATGGATGATGGAACCCACAGTTTCCATGAGTTTTGTTCCTGAACCTCGTTTCCTGTGGCGTATTCTACTCGTTTATAAATAAAGCCGTCTTCTATTTTTATATCGGGAAGATATTTTAGTTTTGTTTGAAGTTTTTCAATTAGTGACAAATAGTCACCAGATTTAAATGCAGCTGCTTCTAAATCTATTTCTAGTGAATTTTCAATTTCTTCAATTATGAGGTTATTTGGGTAAACATATCCAATAGATTCATTGTTTTCGGCATACATTCGCGATAGTGTATCTGGAACGACATTTTGACTACCTTTTCTATGAACAATTGTAAATCGGAAGCCCTGCAACTTAAGTGCCCACCGTGCAAGTCGGCCATGTAGATCCGATTGGTTCATTAACCATTTTAGCGACGCATGGTCGGTGATTATTTCAAATTCGTGTCCTTCCACATATGCACGAAATTTTTTCACTGCCATGATTGCAGCTAAGCATTCTTGCTCAGAAACGGTATAGTTTCTCTGCGGAGACGTCAATTTATGACTCATGTACGCAACTGGTACCTCTTCTCCATTTTCATTTCTCTGAGCTAGAACAGCGCCAATACCATACTTGCTGGCATCGCACTGAATCGAAAAGGGACGCGTGAAATCAGGGTTGTGAAGAACTGGAGCAGACGACAGAGAGTCTTTCATTGCTTCGAAAGCAGATTTTGCTTCATCAAACCATACAAATTTTCTAGATTTTTGAAGCATATCTGTGAGAGGAGCGCTAAGTGATGCAAAATTGCGAACAAACCTCCTATACCACCCACAAATTCCTAAAAATCTTCTAAGCTGTCTAACTGAAGACGGTAAAGGGAAATCGCGTATAGCCTGTACTTTTTCTGGATCCGTTTTAATAGTTCCGTAACCTATTATATGTCCGAGATATTTCACCTCTTTAATAACGAACTTACTTTTTTCTATATTTATAGTTAATCCAGCCTTTCTTATACACAGAGCTATTTCATGCAATAAATCAAGATGGTCTTCGAACGTTTCCGTAATAAGAAGCAAATCGTCCAAGTATACGAACACTTTAGTTCGAAGATGCGGGGGAATGACTTTATCCATAAGACGGGTCATCGTCTGTGGCGCGTTACACAGGCCAAACGGCATTGTGACAAATTGGTACAGCGGTCGTCCAGGTACAGTGAAAGCCGTCTTCTCTTTTGAACTTTCATCTAACGGAATTTGCCAGAATGCATCCTTAAGGTCCAGACTGGTAATAAATCTAGCCTTCGGGAGTCGACTTAAAATTCCGTCGATTAGAGGCAAAGGGTAGGCGTCTTTCACTGTGACACTGTTGACCTTCCTGGCGTCCAGGCACAGCCGAACCTTACCAGGTTTAACAACTAAAGCCACAGGCGACGACCATGGACTCTGAGATTCCTCAATAACACCTAATTTCAGCATTCTGTCTATTTCCTCATATAAAAGCTTTTCTACCGCTGGGGAAACTGCAAAGTGACGCTGCTTGATAGGTCGGTTTTCCCCAGTTTCAATAACATGAGTCACTAGTGACGTTCGCCCTAACCCTTCTTTGGAGTAGGAAGGAAAAGAATTAATTGCAATCACCAACTTATTTTTCTGCTCCTCAGACAAATTGTGCATATCATTATCAATTTGTATCTCATGAATTTGCAGATTGTTTGGGTTGTTAAATCAGTGAATAAATCTTTAGCTAAACCAAAGGTTCGGACAAAATCAATTCCTAAATAAAGGTTTTGTGACAATTTTGGTATTATAATAAAATTTAGACATTTAGTTTGCCCTCTAAAAATGATTTCAGCATTGACTCTACCAACTGCACTGTGATTACTACCATCTGCTGTTTTCAATAAAATGTTAAATTTATCCCATTTATATTTATTTCATTCAAAAATCGTTTGGCATAATCTGAACCAAAACATGATATAGTTGCGCCAGTATCTATCATACCTACTACATCTTCATTAAAAATGTTCACAGTGGCAAAAGGCCTTAAATCAAAGCTGTTGACATTGGATATAATGGCTGCGCAGAAACATTTTCTGTTTTTAATCACTTTTCGCCAAAACTCTCTCAATCGTCTGGTAGATCGTTTAACATTTTTTTCTTTTATTTTTTCACATAATTCTTCGTTGAAAATTCGACTCCTAACGGCATGGTATTCTCTAAGTCTTATATGGTAGGGTTTCCAATGACGTGGAATGACTTTGTTCTCTGACTCTGTACTGGTATTTTCGCATTCGAAATCATGTACAATTGGATCTGTTTGGCTTTGATTTGATTTTAACATTATATTAGTTTGGATAAATTTGGTTTGCCCTTCGGCTGGTTCTGAGAGTTTTTTTGGAAATTTTTGGCATTTTGTGCATGTTGGTTTATAATTGTTTGGCGCACCGCAACCATAACAAAACACTTTCCTCTCCGCCATACATTCATCAAATCTATGACCTGGCTCTGTGCAGTTCCAACAAACAATTTCTTTAATTTCATCTATTTCAACGTTTTCCTCTTCTGATAAAACGTTATTATCTAATTCGGAAACTATACGCCTTGGTACCATATTTCTATTTAATCTTGTACTACTATTTAACTCATCGTCTAAAATTTCGTGTTTTATTACAAATTCTCTTAACTTTGAAACGGAACTGATATAGAAATGTAAAAGTCCTTTTCGAACTTCTGGCCGCAGATTTCGTTTTATAATCTCCACTAATTCGGTTTCATGTAATGGTGATTGAAGCCGATCAGTTATTTTTAGAATCGCGTCATAAAATACGTCGAATCTTTCCCCTACTTTTTGTTTTCGACCCCGCAATTGATCCAAATAATTATAATCGGTGCGCCTATCTCGAAATTGATTGCTTAATTCGCGACATAGGGTATTCCAGTCTAACCTTGGAGTAGTCCTGTGATAACGCCAGTACCAGTGAAGTGCTTTGTCCCTAAAAAGCAAATGGACATGTCTGCATAATGTTTCAAAGTCGCCACGCAAACTTTGTAACGTCAGTGCATTGACTCTGTAAATGAAGTCTTCAACTGAAAGCGAATCATCGTTTTCTCCACTGAACAAAATGTGCCAACCCGAAATTATATTTGATATTTTATCGGTGGTCAATTCAAAAGGCCTAGCATTACGACTGAATTGTTGTCTGTTTGGTGGATTCCTATTCGGTATGTTATCTACATTGCGCATTCCAAAACTATCTCGGTTTGAGTGTTGTGTTATGTTAACACACGCCAATTGCCTGCTAACCGCCTCGTTAATCAGATGTTGTAATGACTCTTGACTTATATTGTGCAGATTCTGTGATCTGGAAGTATTCAAATTATAAGCATCCCGCTGAGACAGGTTAACCAAATTCTCAGTTGAAAGCTGTGCCTGATGTGGATTATTTCTGTTAAGTCCCGACGACTGTGACATTTTGAGATCCAGATTACGTTTCTTTTGATAATTTTTTTTCTTTTGAGGTGCTTTAGGTATTGTACCCGATCGAGTATTATTAATGTTATTGGTCGGTGACTGTGGGATGCCCCCAGAAGCTTCAACTTCTGTCGCAAAATTATAGGGTTTCAGTGTAGCTTGGCGACACGACTTAAAGCAAATTGCGCAAGCATATGTTTCTTCCAACACTTTAACAATGCATTCCTTATGGAAAACATGCCCACAATGGGTTATTACTAAATTTTCATCAATTTCATATTCTTTTTTACAAATTGAACAATGCTTCAAAGCTTCAAGCCTAACCAAGTTAGGAATATTCTCGTTACTATGCATAAGAGACATAATTTAATTTAAAAAGAGCATCAAATAAAATCAAATATTTGGAGTAAAACAACAGGTTTTTGGTTAAAAGGTTTGCAGTAATAGTATGATTTATCCCTATGAATAGTGTGTTTTATTTTTGAGTATATGAAAGGTAAAACAAAACAACAGCTTGGTTATTGAGCAATTCAAAGTGGACGCTTGCGAAAATTTTAACATTTTACAACAATCGTAATTCCAATACTTTTCTTGGCTAATACCAAAATTATCACTTTGAAATACAACTATCTCTCAGCAGTTTAACTGTATTAAATCACTTAACACAAAGGAACGAATATCAAATAAAAACTTAATGGATTGACAGAAGACAATTGTAAATATCTACGTACAATATTTCCATCTTCGTGATCAAGATATTTCGTTCTAGGCACTAAGACCTACTAAACAGACATACACAACCATGATTTAATACTTGATTTACAAAAGAAAACTTTATTTCAAGTAACAAAATTTTTTAAAGAGATGGTAAATGGGGTTACCCAATCAATCAGAAAGTCTATGTTAGTTTGTTCTCATCAATATAGTTGTATCAAATAGTTTGAACGTTCTGACGTTTCGGGCCCCACGTTGGGCGCCATTTATTTGTAATGTGCGATTTTAACTGTAGAAACATACAATATACACGATAAGAATCGGATACATTGTTGTTCGATAATAGCGTTTTTGGAACGGTACGCGCGTGCTCGGCAAGCTAACTCTGTAACGGAGAAGTGGGCTGGGTTCTTGTCCCGCAAAACACACTAAACAATTACAAAAATAAAAAAAAAATTATCACGCGCGCTTTATGGCCCATTACCCATTTATTCCATATTCATTTTTACCATTTTCTTTTCTCTGGTTTATTTTCTAGTAATAATACGAAACATAATCAAAATAAAACATAGAAATAATGAGCAAAGAAGAAATTTTTAACACTAACAACTTCTTAGTATAGCAAAAATATAAAAAAAAATAACAACAACAAAACCTGATCACAACGGTTTAGGAAAGAGACGAAAGAGACATTCGCAAATATCTCTCTCTTACTCCTTTTAGTTTGTCAAACTTATATCAAGTTATAAATTAATTGTTTTTAGAGTACATTGGTTTCTCACTTACAGTTTTTTTTCTTTTCGGTGGTGGTTCATCCAACGATGCGAGAAGGCCTTCCAGCGTAGTTTGAAGATGAATTCCCGGAAAATGTTGAGATGTTTAAAAAAAATGTTTCGAATCTTATAGATAAGGTTTTGGTGTTGCTAGACTGTTAAAAGTAAAATTTAATTCTTAAACTTAAAAAAACTTAATTTCCCTTTGCACCCCATGAATGAGGTATGGGATAGCTTCTCGCATTGTTGTGAATTAACACGCTTTCTATTTTTAGATTCACAACTAACGGCACCTACTTATTTATCGACGAATGCGAACGTCACTGTTTTGAGAAGCTCTTACTAGACACGACGATTGAATCGACGCTTAATACTGCGAAGTTGCTGTCAAACAACATTCGAGGGGAGCCGACAATGAAAGAAAATTTTCTTTTTTTCTTTTAAGATGACTGGAGCCAGGTTTGAACCTGCGATCTCCCGCATGGTAGTCGCGTGTTCTAACCACTATGCCACGGCCGGTCCCAAATTTAATTCAACTAACTTTAAATTTAAGTATTTTTTCAATTCAAATTCAAATACATAGTATAAATTTTCAAAATTAAAAAAAAAATCAAAATCATAATTAAATTTTAAATATAACTAGTATTATTTTTTTTTGTAGTTCAACTGTAAGAACTTTACAAAGAAAATAATTTTTAGTTTTAATAATCTAGGCCTTAGTGAATTAGGTTATGTATATATTTCTTTTTTTTTTAACTTTTTGAGGAAATTTAGAGATTTAGTTTACTTTAAGAATAATTCTAACTTTGTGGTTCAATTTGAACTAATAAAAGAAAACTCTTTGTTGAAGCTGAGCAATGGTTACGTTACGTAACGTGATGCGGGAATTTTACAAAGCTCCTTTAAAGGTTATGTCTCTCGGTCCAATTTAGCAACACACGCGGTCGCGTAGGCCCTTGTGGCCGATGTAAGACTCGAGAGACAGTAAAATTGATGAAAACTAGGAAAAAAAAACGGACGGTCACCAAATTGCGTGATAGCAGGTTTGATAAGAAATATTTACCCTTTTTTTCCAGATTTACTTTTTTTCTTCTGTGGGTAGAAACTTAGCACAATTTTATTGAACGGGACGAATAAAATAAATCGTGCGTACTCCTTCCAGGTTAATCGTTTAAAAAAAACACTAAAAATAACACTTTTTTTATAAAAAAATTCTATATTTTACCTTTTGAAAATATCCTTACCCACTAACACCGCTTTAAAAGGATTTTACTTTTAAGATCTCCACTTATGACTAGAGAACTATATATGAAAACTTCTTTTCTGACACTTTTCACTTTTTTTTTCCAATCTTTTAATTCTTGTGAACTTAACTCACTGCTGCCAATTTTGAAAAGAATTTGCCTTGCACTTGATCACCACGAATCAAGCTGCAGCTAGGCAAAAATGTCATTATCGGATTTGAGTGACAAATTTATGTAGTGTAAGTGCGTGTACTAAACTACGCTTGTGCGTGTAATCCCTACGCATAAGTTAACGCCCACGCATTTCTTCTGTACTGCATTTTACCGTTAACGGTTTGAAACATACATGGGATACATGGTATCTTTCAATTCTGAGTGAAATGGTAAGATTGAACAGCGACAATAGAAATGTCAGGGATGGAAAATTAAAACCATAAGTACTTTAACTGGGAGTTGGGATCATGGTTATTTTCATATTTTCTTATATACATGAATTTTAGGATAGTATAATTTCTGCCATTACATTGTTTATCGACGAATGCGCACGTTACTGTTTGAGAAGCTCTTACTAGACACGCCGATTGACTCGACACTTATACTGCGAAGTTGCTGTCAACAATTTTTTTTGAGATGACTGGAGATGACTGGCGATCTCCCGCATGGTAGTCGCATGTTCTAACCACTATGCCACGTCCTGTCCCGAAAGTTGAAAGTTGCAATATCTCTTTTAAAATTGCTAACAAAAAACTATTATTTAGTCTCATGTAAGTAACTTTACCTAATGTCGCGCTCATAACAATTTTCATTTATTGCTTTTAATGTAAGCAATATACTAGAGGTGCTTAGTTTTGCAATTATTTTATTTGTAACAAGTATTGAAACTGTCTCTCTCTCTCTCTCTCTCTCGCTGAGTTCATCATACAATGTACTTTCTCTAGCTAAACATTGACTTCACTTCAACTTTTTGTGTTTAAGGATGAGGCTATTTACAATTTGTAAAACCTTTAGTCTTGAATCCATTGTGTGACGCTTTTCTCGTGTGCTTCGGTTAGTACCTGCCTGTGTTTTAGCTTTGTGCTATAGGCTTGAAAGGAAAACACTGACTCGACTTTTCTATTAGATTAAACGTTTGTATTTTAAATCCTCTAACAGTTCCTTTAATTTTCCTACTTTCCTTTTTGTCGGCACATTTGTCACATATATATATATATTTGTATGTATGTGTATGCCAATGTGTATATTGAGGGATAAATACAGTAGTGGTTCGCTAAATGTTCTCACAGCAAAGTGTTAGCCTATTAGTGGAAATTACCATAGTGGTTAACGAGTAACCTAATCGGCATGCTACCACCGCACAGTGGGGTATTAAACACCCAAAACGAAGATTAATTCAAGGAAGCGTCCAATTTTTGCCAAATTTGGCACAGATGATCCTTTTGCTATAAGATCGATTGGTTTGAAGTTTTTTAAGATATCGATCCATACATACATATAGTCCCCATACATATACTTATATGTATATATACTGTAGTAGAATCAAACCTTTATAAAAACTACGGTTTGTATTCGATCTCTTTGAAATTTGATATTGACTTAAGTTTTTACTGTTTAAAATGTATATAAATGCTTTTGTACATTTTTATAAACACTTATATATTTATATACAGGGTGGAATCACATTTCATAAAAGACACTTGTACTAGTTAAAAGGTATTTCTCTGAATTTTGCATGAACAACTAGTTTTAGTGCTTGTAATAAATCAGTTCTGAATTAATTGTCCCAAATATGTTGATATTTTAACGTTTTGAAAACATTTGTTGTAACGGCTTTAAAATCTAGAGATGTTGTGAAATAATGTAATTTAACCATATTTATAATTTGAATATTACACCCTGCTACAATTTTCAATTTTTTGTTTCACACTAGATGAAGACCATATATACGTGAAACTAGAGACCTTATGTAGTAAAACTGCGTTTTCAGTTTATCGCCAGAACGTCAGGATTTTTTTTTAAAAGAACTTCAAAGTTTCTAAGGATACACCACTTTCAAAAAATTAAATCAAATATTTCCACGAACCATATACTAATGATAAGGGTATCAAATGAAAGGTAAGAATCTCAGCAATGCAAAAAAATAACAGAGTTTAATGGATCTGGACCAAAAATTTCAATAAAAGATTAATTTTCTAGACAAACCATCTTGACTTTTTCCCCGACAATTTGGGAAATTTCAGTGATGAGCATGGTAAGCGCTTTTATCAAGAAATCGAGAAGATTGAAAATCGATTTAGAGAAAAAAGTGCATGCCACATGATGGCAGAATATTTTTGGACAATATGTCGTGACAGAGACGATCGACATAAGCGGCAAATTTAAAGTTTACATTTTAATTAATTATAATCAGTTTTTTTATATACATACAATATTTTGAAACAGGATTAATAATTTTTTCTTTTTTACTAAACTAGTAAAGGAAGATTAATAAAATGTACATATTACTTCTTCAACATAATTTTTTTTTTCAGAAAAAATTATTTAAATGGTATTAAGCTTTAAAAATGTAAAAGGACATTTTTGAAATTTTTGGTCCAGATCCATTAAAATCTGTTATTTGTTTGCATTGCTGAGATTATTACCTTTTATTTGATACCAATATCGGTATCATATGGTTCTTGGAAATATTTGATTTAATTTTTTGAAAGTGGTGTATCCTTTGAAACTTTGAAGCCCTTTTAAAGAAAATCCTGACGTTCTGGCGATAAACTGAGAACGCAGTTTTACTACATGAGGTCTCACGTATATATGGTCTTCATCTAGTGTGAAAACCACTGTTGCACGGTGTTATCAAGGCAAATAAGCATATATTGCCTAATGTAGGGTATAATTAAAAATTAATGCTCAGCAACAAATTGCAATACAGCTAAAACAAAGAAAATGAGGCCAAATCAAACCAAACAAATTTTCCACTGTTTTCGCAGTAGTGTCTAACATCACAATTTATTTAATAAAACAAATTGGCCCAAAAACGCGCAAAATGTTTTTCTTGATTTTGTAAGTACAAATGCTATATTTTACAATTATGTTTATTTTTCAACAGAGTTTCACCCGGAACCATTTAAAAAATCTACATACATTAAAATAATACCTTAAATTTAGACCATTTTTTCAAAAAGAATTAAAAATAATTATACATATTTATTGTATACAACTAGTTGTTATTCCTGTTCTTCAATAGCTGACGTTGAATGATTTATAACAATAATTCGGGTTTTAAATGACTAAAAGGCAAAAACTTTTACTCCAAAATATCGATATTTCACTTTTCGCTAACACGTAGAATAGTCGAAAAAATTTCCGAAATTTGAGAGAGCATAGAACTATAAATAAACAACATATTTAAATGATTCCTAGTATCTATTGAATCAGTTGGAAATCTAAATTTTTATTTTTTAATTTATCTCCGTTTTGGGGGTCCCATACCCCACTGTGCGTCGTTGAATGAATCGCTTGGAATACTTTTCTACGTGTGGCTACTGATAGATTAATTTCTGTTGTTGCTGCCATTAAAGAAGAATAAAATACAGGTTGGCCACGCCCTTGCGCCCACTGATCGAAAATAAAAATTTCGTTTGCAATTTTAAACCAGAAGTGTCGAGTAATATCTGCGTTCCAAATTTTGTCTCTTTAGCTCAAAAAAAAAAATACTTTGCAACGCCCACCGTTTTATAGGAATTTGAGATATATTAATAAAAGGTGGGCGTGGCCAAATTTGTTTATAAAAACCATTCTTGGGCTGTAACGCACACTATAAAAATAATTAGTCTAATTGGCCCTTGCGTTCTCATGTGATGCCTTTACCAACGTACAAAAATTCATTTTTATTTTAAAGATTATTTTTAAGCGAGCTAAGCTCAATCTACCTTATTTTCGGAAGAATAAGCTAAGGGTAGTGGTATGCGTAAATAACTCTTACTTACTTACTTAGCTGGTACTTCTATGCAATCCCAGTGGATTATATACCGCACGTAGAAAAATATTATAAGCGCCTCGATCTTCTGCGCTTCTTCTCCAGTTAGTCACACCGAGTTCTGTAAGGTTCTCAGTAACCTGGTCTTTCCAACGGAGTTTTGGTCGCCCTCTTCTGCGCCGTCCATCGAGTTCATTGTCGAAGACTTTTCGAGCTGCTCATGATTCATGCGACGCCGATACTCTCCGTTAACGATGATGGGCCCATATATTTTACGAAGTATTTTTCTCTCGAATACCGCCAGAACCGATTCATCGGCTTGTGTCATAACCCAGGATTCTGAGCCATACATTAAGACAGGTAGAACCAGTATCTGGTATAGCTTTAGTTTTGTTCGTCGAGAGAAGGCTCTGTCATTGAACCGCTTGCTTACTCCGTAGTAGCATTTATTTGCAAGCAGGATTCTTCTCCGGATTTCTAGGCTGACATTTTTTGTTTTGTTGATGGCGGAGCCTAGGTAGATAAAATTATCTACCACCTCGAAATTATAGTTGTCAACGCTCACGCAGTTTCCCAAACGAGTAGATTCTTTGTTCGTTGAAACTAATAACTTCGTTTTGTCCTCGTTCACCGTTAGGCCCATTTTCGCTGATTCCTTCTGTATACCTGAGAAGGCTGCTTTCACATCCCGCAGTTTTCGACCGGTGATGTCTACGTCATCAGCGTACGCGAGTAGCAAGTGGCTTTTGTTGAATATAGTGCCACTCGTGTTTACTGCAGCTTTTCTCATTATCATCTCCATCACAATATTGAAGAGATCGCACGATAGGCCGTCGCCTTGTTTTAGGCCTCGTCTGGTATAGAATGGCTCCGTAAGGTCCTTGCCAATCTTCACTGAAGACTTCGTGTCAGTCAGCGTCATTCCGCAAAGACGTATCAGCTTCGCTGGACTACCAAACTCAGCCACGGCTTCAAGTAATTTCTGCCGTATCGGGCTGTCTAAGGCAGTTTCATAGTCGACAGAAAGATGGTACGTGTCGATCTGTTTCTCTTGGGTCTTTTTGCCGAAGTGTGAAAATCTGGTCAGTTGTTGATTAACAAGTCTAAAGCCACACTGATAAGGCCAGATCAGGTTGGATAACAGGTTCTTTCACATAGAACACTCGACAGGACCTTATATGCGATTGGTAAAATGCTGATCCCGCGGTACTTGGATAACCTTTTTTCAGCACAGGACATAATACGCTTACATTCCAATCGTCGGGCATGCACTCTTTAAGCCAAACCGTGCGCAGGAGCTGGTGCATGCTCGTTATCAGGGGTTTGCAGCTTCGCGATGTCCAGCTTTCTTTGTGTTTCGTTGCGTGCGTTTTTCGCTCTTCTCAATCTTGTTCGCACCTTGGCTGCAACCAGGTAATGATCCGAGCCCATATTAGCAGCACGGATCACACGCACATCCATGATACTAGATGCATGCCTGCCATCAATTACCACATGTTTAATTTGATTTTTGGTGTTTTGATCGGGGGATAGCCAAGTTGCCTTTTGCATATCTTTGTGCTGGAATCTGGTTCCACTCATTACCATGTTCCTTCCCGCTGCGAAACTAACCAGCCTAAACCCGTTGTCTGACGTGTGGGTATGCAGGCTGAATTTACCGATCGATGGACCAAGAACATCTTCCCTTCATATTTTTGCATTAAAGTCTCCCAGAACAATTTTAATGTCGTGGCCAGGGCAGCAGTCGTATGTTTCCTCTAGGCGCTTGTAAAATGCATCTTTAATCTCATCGTCTTTATCTTCCGCAGGGGCGTGTACACAAATCAGCGTGATGTAAAAATATTTCTTGTTTTATTTATTCTCCGTGTTTTCGTAATAAATTGTGATTAAGGAAAATGGCTTATTAGGCCACCGCTCCCGATCCTAGTTTCTTGGGGCTGCCAAAGCCACTAGGAGAGCCTCTGTTGAGCTTCAGTAACTTATGTTACCTACTTCCTAAGACGCATCGGTGGTAGCATGCCGATTAGGTTACTCAACGTTTCGCCTTCTAACTCTAGCTAACTTCTAAGCGGTTGCTTTAAAGTCATTGCCCGGGGAATACTTGGTCTAAGAACGGAAGTAGTTAGCTGCTTGGACAGTGCCACAAAGTAATCGATTGTGGTCACTCCCAAGTGAGTGACAACCAGTAACTTTCAACCTCTGGGCAAAGTCCCATTCCCCAATGGGTAAATAACTCTTACTCACTGAAATTTCTGCACTGGACTTTATAATAATGTAATTCGCTAAGGAACCCTATATTCATCTTCCACTGTTGCCTATTGCGAGACATTACCGTATGCCAATGTTATTATTATTTTATGTGTGTGTGTGTGACGTACATGTATGTATGTGTTAGAGTTGCAAACACTAAACGTTTTAAATTGCTTATCTCTCGGCTCCCAAAAGTTCAAACTAAATGTTAAAACACATTTAGTGGAAAATGAATGTGCTGATGTCAACCTTAGCAAATGTAAATTTAATTTTAAGGTAAACCGGGGCCGCACCCTTTTCTCCCTTTTTTTATACGTCATCATTCATTCGTGTGCCCTTTTCTGTTGTCTCTACACTGGTCCCGTTTGCCCAACAGTCACTTTCGTATGTGTACAGAAAAAGAAGACATTTTAAATCAAATATTTAATATATAGTACGAACAGTGCTTTCCTTTTTTCCTCTCCTATGTCTTTTAGCAAATTTAACAAGTATTGTCGTAAGGAAATGCTAGAGCAAGATATGGTGGTGTGAATTGATGGTGTTGGAGATACATAGATATGCTATAGAAAAGGAAGGGTAGAAAATGTGATTACTACTTAATTTCCATAAATTGAAGCAATTACTAAGCATTGTCTGCAGCCTCAACCATGTCCTTACGCGTTGTCCTGCGACTTCTGTTACTCGTGCTCCTGCCACTGCCACCGCCACCTCTTGTCTAGCATTAACGTAAAATAACATAGTGGGTGTGAGCCTGGGTGTGTAAGTTAAGGAAGTGCTAATGAGATGGATGTGCGTGTGTGTGTGTGTGGGAGAAAATGTTGCGATGGCACAAAATTATGCCGCCAAATATGATGAATAATTTGCCTTAGGATCGACGGACTTTTGAGTTGAGTGCTGACATAAAATTTGTATTTATTGAAAAGCTGCAATGGCCCTCAGGGGAAATGTCGCGCGTTCCAATTGTGTCAGGTTCATTTTATTCGAGATGACGATGACAGATTAGGCGAGAGAGGGAGAGAGAGAGAGGTCCCAAAGCTGTTATTCTTTAAGATGTGATGGCTGGGACAATTGAAAGACAATTTGTCGAATAAGTTTCCTTTGGGCAATGTGGAAAGAAGCCTTGAAAATGTTATCAATCTTTAAAGGATATCAAGAGGTTGGTAGGACAAGACAAATTTTTTAATGAAGTGGTGATGATGTCGAAAAAATTGTTTCGGGTGCAAACGAGCATAGAAAATCTGTTATTGTATATCATGGGGCTGCATGTCATGGACCTGGGCTAATACGAGCTGTTAAATATCGAATTTTTGTTACGTAACTAATATCGATTTGAAGTTAGATATGAAAACACAGAAGGAAATAGTGACTTTAGGGAAGAGGTATCTGTTTGACAGGGACCATATGATATGTTTGTTGGTGTGTTGTGATGATGAACATTAATTATAAAGTATTAGGGTCTTATCTTATTTATAAGAACATTTTATGGAACAACATTTTTTTCAAATTTGTTTATTAAACCTTATACAAATGCCAATGAATACGACTGTTAATCATAAAATCTCTATAAACTTCTTTATTTGTTTATCTTACATCTTACATACACATTCAAATGAAATAAATTTCCATTAGTATTTTCTGATCTATCACTTTATTTTGCATGCAAAAAGATTTTCTGTCATTTCATTTATTCAAATTTACTTATGTTTAAATATTATGCAGTTTTCTTGTTTACTCATTTCTTTCTCTTCCAGACATTATTTTCATTTTACCTGTTCTCGCTGCCAATAATGAATATTGACGTTTTTTTAATGCCTTAAACTTTTGTTTAATGTCAGAATTTCAATGATGATTACATTACAAAGAACTTTGTTTTTGAAAATAAAAAAAAAACACGAAAATGCAAAAGTTTGCAACTTGTTGAAAAAGTTGTAATTAAGAAGTAAGTCAGAGTTAGTAAGGCGTGCGCCATTGCTGTATATGTATATTTATACATTTCGCTAAGGACATTCAATTTCGTTACTGAACAATGTGATCTCCCTGGCATAATGTCCGTCGTTCTGCCGAAGAAAAAAAGTTTTTAATGTAAATAATGATGATAAGAGTAAAATCTTGAAAATTGTGGTGGGATGCTGCCACCTGTCAATCAAACGTAAGCCAAGTCGAGTTATCATATTAAATCACTTTAAATTTCAACTGTTGCGCCTGCTGCACAGTGAAGTATATGTAACCCAGGAAAATTTGGCGGTCCTACAATTTTTTTCGTTTTTTTTTCTCGACTATTCAACTGTAGAAGAATTTAGTAATGTAATTTTATAGCGAATGGTTTGAACCATATTTACTTGGATATTACACAAAAAACGAAGTTTGTGATATTGAATATGGCATCATTAACTTTGTTTTTTGAAATACGTCGAAAAATTTTGTATAGAAATTAGTCAAGAATTTGAATTGAAATAAGTCGATATCGTACTCTGGCTTAGGCTTGGCAGAAATTGTCAATCCACCATTTGCCGAAGTAGCCTAAATACTTGAGAGGCAGGCCGTGGAATACTTAAAGAAATGTGCCTCTTAGATTTTGTGGATGGTGGAGCTTTCAGTTCAAACAACTAGGAACTTTTATCTATACATAATCATGTGCTCATAGCGTTGTATTGGCAGCTATACATATTGTTAGAAATCTTAAATTTGGAGAGTCCCAGAAATTATAACCTGTTGTGTAATGAGGTCACAGTGGGGTGAAATATTAAATGAGTCAAAAGACATATGTGGAGGAGCTTTGAAGGAACAGTTTTTAGGATTTCTGTGGTAATGATAAAAAATTAAAAGTAAATGATTTTCAATACAACAAAAACCAACTGACTCATAGTTACGAATGTCGTGGAGAGTAAGTTACCCAGGTGTCCGGACTATATAAATGACAAGTCCACTCCGAACTCCACTGTTGTGTAATGAGGTCACAGTGGGGTGAAACATTAAATGAGTCAAAAGACATATGTGGAGGAGCTTGGCAGGTATGGAAGGAACAGTTTTTAGGATTTCTGTAGTAATGATAATAAATTAAAAGTAAATGATTTTCAATAGAACAAAAACCAACTGACTCATAGTTACTAATGTCGTGGAGAGCAAGTTACCCAGGTGTCCGGACTCTATAAATGACAAGTCCACTCCGAACTCCACTGTTGAGTTATTGATTAAGGTTTTAGCTGAAACAAAAGAGATATACTGCAGCAGAACTGATAGGAAGGCGAAAAGACAGTAGTGTGAAAAACTCTTCTGAAACGTTTCAACTAGATTAAGATTTTATCTTCAAACTAGCTGACCCGGCAAACGTTGTTCTGCCATACAACTTCGGACCCGGAAAACTTCGTCTCGCTCTTAATTCGTAAAACTCGTAAAACACAGTTTGTTCAAGTTTTCAAGCGGTGAAAAGCGATCTGATTAACAACGTTTTTCAATTTTTTTTTCCGGCGTTATAACAAACAATGAAAACGGTTTGCCATTACGCGAACAGACAACGTTCGTCTGATTTGTGAAAAGCAGGGAAATTCGAGATTGATCCCACTAACTTTCATTGATGGGGTTTGCGATTTATTGATTGTCATCGCAAAAGCCAATTGAATGGGGGGTTGAATTCGCTTGGAAGGGAAGATCGGTTAGATTAATAGGAATTCGTGGGATAAGGATTTCCTATCCTTGGAATTTGCCCCTGATGAACGTAGCTTTAATCACATTGATGATCAGCTTCTTGACCGACAAACGCTTACCGTTGCACAATTTAAGATGATTCAGATTCCGCAACATGCTTATGATCGATCCCACTTTCAGCTGTAAATTATTATGTGGCGGAGTTCCTGACAATCTATAAAATTCAAAAATTCTGTCGGATAGTTGGTCGCCTCATTCTCGTTGGTAACACTGTCAACGGATTTGTATGAATGCAGTTCTCCATCGATTCGATTTTGAATAATAACATTCAAGCTATCGTCGACCTTATTTTTCGCTGCTAGTATATCTCGTTCACTTATCCAATCTAGATTTTTATAATTTTTTGCAAGGCCGGGGAAAACTTTGGTGATGAGTTCCTCCTTTGACGATGTAAACTCAAAAAAATTTGCCGGAAACGTCATCAATCCAGTTGAAACATCAACAGAAAATTGGCCATTACCAAGTGCCAGTAGCTGTCGTGAAAATTCAGTAACACAAAGATGAGGATTTAAGGCATGCGTTAACTTCATAAACAGCAGTAGATTTTTGGTTTACGGGAAGCGTTTGACGAAAATACCATAGCCACGCCAAATCATCTCGAATCACCTCGTAAATCCTTAATCGTTCGGTCAACTGCCTCCAAAACTCGTTTATGTGCCATCGTGCATTCATCCCAAATGATGATTTTGCATTCTCGCAACAATTACGCTGCACGTTGGCTTGTCAACCGTGTGAAGATTCATCAGCAGATTAAAAGCGAAAAGTCCAGGTCGACCGCCTTTCAACAATGTGACAGAAATACCAGCGGATGCAACAGCTAACGGAATCTGCGATCTTGACCAAATGTTGCCAGAATCAAAAAAATGACGAATGTCTTGCCTGGGGGAGCATCGAGAAAGTAAATGCTTCCCATTCCATCGTCAACAACTTCCATCAGCGAATCGTACACGTTCCTTTGCTCGGCATTCAATGGCGGCACATTTTGTCGGACTCTTTCAGTCGGCTCATCTCGATCAATGCTTGATCTCGTTGCAATTCGCGATTGAATGCATTGTGCATCGACCGATTTGACGCTGGTATTCCAATTTCGACAGTAGAGTGCCACACATGAGCACACACATGTCTTCGATCAGAAGTTAATTTGAAGATCGAAATACGAACTTAAATGGAGAATGAAAAAGAAGTGATGATCGTCGGAATGCATTGTATTCAATGCGGTTTTGAACAATTGGACCAATGCGTTATCCTCATGCAGAAGATTGTGAAATTGTTCGATCATTTCGTGTTTAATCTTTTAACATAATAATCTCAAATTTTCCAAGCATCATAACGAATATTCCACCTTTACGTCGACAGAAATCATTTAATAAAGCGATACAGTGCAAAATTTCGTCAAAAAATCTAAATTTTTCGAGTTTTTACGGAATATTTCGAGTTTTCTACCAAGAATTTTTCTATTATCCGAAATATTACAGATTAACATCGTCCAAAATTATCAATCATACGAAAAAATTCAAAATTTCGTCAAAAAAAATATATTGGAATTTTTCCGTAATTTTTCGACAAAACTTTTCTATTTTTCCATCCGTAAAGCCACTACGAAACAATTGCACACAAAATTTTAAACAAAAATTAAATTATCGATTTTTATCAAATCAAGCGATACAGCTAAATTTTGTAGAAAAAATCCAAGTTTTTCCGAAAAAAACTAATTTAAACTATTTGAATTTTTCCGGAATTTTTCGCATTTTTCAACAAAAATTATCAACAAAACTTCTCATCTTTGCAGCTTCTACAAAAAGCGTTTTAGGGAAATTTTACCAATCGGCCAGTAACCGGTTATAATGTTCCTATAATGTTATATATTGTTCCTGTGCTATAATGTTCCTCCGGTGGACTCTAGGCATGTTCAGCACATATCGTCTCCTCTGTATATCCATTGTAGGCCAAATTTGTTTGGTTGCCGTGCAAGTGTGTTCTCTCACCCATTTCTTCTAAGCAATGAGGTTCAGATTCCCAGCAATGCCCGTCTGTCTGTTCCCCCTTATAAGAGGAACACCAATGGGACCGCAAACTTTGCCCGAGCTCACGGTGGTGGTGGCCCTTACCAATGTTTCGGCCATTTGGTATATGTTCCCATGTCCTGGAACCCATGTGAGGGTAACAGTCGAATGCCTCTCTATCTCTTTAAGAAATGACCTGCATTCTCGAACATTTTTCGAAATGGTATACACGTTCTTCAAGGATCTGATAGCTGATTTACTATCAGCAAGAACATGAATATTACCACCCAATATCATCTTAACTATGGCGAGGTAAGACATCCCATACTAAGGCGAAACATTTTAGATCGATTAGCCAATTCTCGTTCATACTTAAAACTTTGGAGAGAAAAATTGATGTATACAACAGATCATCTCTTAAATAGGAAGCTATATCTAAGACTCTGCATGCCTACACGAAGCGTACATAGATCCACGGAAACTTATTTATATTCGATAATCAGTCTTATAGAAAGATCCCTGAACTACAAGGAATACACATTCGATGCTTTCCTGAATATCGACGGAGGCGACACAAAATAGCCCCCATACAAATGTACTATTCCGCCCACTTAAGAAATTGAGTAATAACAATATCAATACATCCAACACGATCGTGGCCAAATTCTGTATATAGTAAAGCTACACCAGGATAAAATTTTGGAAAAAAAACTGGAAGTCTAGCCACGCCGCTTCTGGTACCTCCCATATAAAATCAAGTACTAATATCAATACACCCAGCACGATCGTGACCAAATACTGTATTAAGTAAAGCTATAACAGAATAATGTTTTGGCGAAAAAAAAAACTGGAATTCTAACTACGCCCATTTTGGAACCTGGTTGGATGGTACATAGTTTACTTTGGGGGTTATTTAATTACACAGTACAACATTTTTCAGCCCATTGATTTGGGACTCAATTCTGAGAACTGCACGTGAATGTAGCCCCAAAAAGAAAAAGTTCTGCATCATTCGTTCTGTCAAGTTACATGCCATAATAATTTAATATCGATTTGAAGTTGGTAAGTATCGTATAGGGGAATTTGTCACGTTTTAGGCTCTTTTGCGAAACTTCTTCTTTTTGGGGCTACTTTCACGTGCAGTTCATAGAATTGAGTCCCAAAAACATGTGTTGTACTGTGTTATTAGTCCCTTATATTTTGTGGCTTTTTTCATATCTAATGGGTTGGGTTTTTTTCATCGCCTTAGGGCTTTCTTTAATTTTTTTCTTAGATGTTATTTCATATGATTTTGGGGGTTTTTCCATTGGGGATAATTTCATTTACTTTACTTTCAATAACCCGAGAGATAAACAATATTATACATAGGGTGAGGATATTAATCAATCAGTTCACCTAACTGATATTTCTTAACCGTTTTAATTATATACATTGTACTGTGCTTTATATGAAATTTCAATAACTGCCAGTTGTAAAACTCATGCAAGCTCACGTTTGTATCTGTGACACAAAAATGTTATAGATATTAAACAACCACAGCCAGAAAATATTTCACAATATACCTCCTTTAGGAGAAATTATTTCACAGTGGTGTTTTTTTTTTGCGAACCCACTCACTCACTCACTTCACATTGATTCCAATTAGTTCCTCCCAACTTTGCATTTTATAGCCGCTCGCTGTTAACACTTAACTTTATCCTGGCTATCTTCACAGTTGGGTTGTTTCCAGCAATGTAATCGCTATCGTCATTTAATGGCAGTGGGTTTGGCCACCTCTGTTGCAATAC
This sequence comes from Muscina levida, assembly GCA_964034835.1. Classification (NCBI taxonomy): domain Eukaryota; kingdom Metazoa; phylum Arthropoda; class Insecta; order Diptera; family Muscidae; genus Muscina; species Muscina levida. The sequence continues at coordinate 156,800,339 of OZ035880.1, forward strand.
GTATGAAAATGAATGGCAAGAAATACCACTTGAATCCTTCTTGATTATGCTAATACCGCTTGTTGTTGAGAATGTTGACGACGACGACGATGACGACCAAGCCACCGCTGATGATGATGATGAAGATATTGCCACGACTACAGCCATGACCAGTGCCAACAGTACTTTGTTGGCAAACTCAACCACTACTACTTCGTATATCAAATGTTTCGAATGCCGCCGACAAAAAAACTAAGCTTTAACCGTGGCAATCCATAGCCGTATTACAGGCCAAAAGTGTGGAATCTAACAGAAAGAAATGCAACCGTATACGAGCACGTATAAGTGTGCGTTTCAAGTCTACAAGTGTTTGCTTTAGGGTTGGCAAAATATTAAAACCGGTTTATTCCCTTAGAGATGAGGGTATATATCATTTGATACGAGAAAAAGTGTAATTAAGGAAGACGAGTATGTTCCCTAGTAATTTAAGATCGGATTCGTTTCAGGACTTTTCAAGACGATAGAGCCTTGTCCGTCTGTCTGTCTGTCAAAGCAAAAATTTACAGGTATGACAAGTTACTTATATTACCAGTAAGAAAGTTTCAGTCGGGCAACCCGACTTACATATACCATCACCCTCAGTACAACACAAAATTTTCTATGATACTATTATTATTACTCGATTTCTAAAGTGGGCGGAGTGGTTACATTTGTATGGGATGTACCAGAAGGGGCGTGTCTAGACTTCCACATTATTTCTCCAAAACTTTACCCTGTTATTACTTAACAAAATACAGAATTTGGGCACGATCGTGTCGATGCCCCCCTAAAGTGGGCGAAGTGGTACATTTGTGTGGGAGATACCAGAAGGGACGTGTCTAAACTTCCAGATATCTTCCTCAAAATTTTTTCCGGCTTGAACTTTACTAAATACAGAATTAGGGCATGATCGCGTTAGGTTCATTTATAATATTAATCGATTTCTGAAGTGGGCGGTACCAGATGGGTATGGGAGGTACCAGATGGGGCGTGGCTAGACTTCCAATTTTTTTCTCAAAAACTTTATCCTGTTAAAGCTTTAATAAATAAAGAATTTGGGTACTCTCACGTTGGATTTATTGATATTATTACTCCATCTCTATAGTGAGCGGAAAGGTACATTTGTATGGGAGGTACCAGATGGGGCGTGGCTTAACTTCTTATTTTTTTCTCAAAATCTTTATCCTGTTAAAGCATTTCTAAATACAGAATTTGAGTACGATCCCGTTAGGTGTATTGATATTATTACTCGATTTCTAAAGTGGGCGGAATGATGCATTTGTATGGGTGGTACCAGAAGGGGCGGGCCATGTAGCCCATTTACAATACAGTAAGTAGTTTTTTGGAAAAATATTAGCTCCTTAAAAATTTCAAAACATTTGGTTGCGTTTTTCGAAAGTTATCGTGTGCACCAGCCGGACAGCCATACAGATAGACGGACAGAAAGATAGACGGACATGGCTCAAACGACTCAAAAAGTCATGAATCGAATTTGGTTCAAAGATACCTAGGGTCTTAAGTGACTCCTTCTATGTGTTACACTTTTTGGTCGTATCAAATCATATTTACCCTCATCCCTAAGGGTGATGGTATAAAAATATATATCCTTGGAAAGTGTTAAGAAATCTAAATCCCATTAAGAATTAACTGAGTGATAAGCCTTTACGTGAGGAAAGTAAAGGAAAACCGGATTAGAACTTTGGTTTACAATTTCTACACATATATTTCATTAAATATTCGGAAAACCGGGTTTTTAACCGGAAGTCAAGATTTTGAGGTTGTTAGGGGACTTTGGTATACATATTCTACAGATATAACATATTCCAATAAATACCCGGGTTTTCTTTGCACTTTCAATTACACTCCTTGTATATGTTTCGTTTTTTTTTCTACATTAAAGTCTACTTTGTTAAAGCCTACAATTTCGATAGCTTGTATGCTTCGTTTTCTTTTCATCTTCCGTTTTGCACCACTACTACTACTACCACTACTCATCTTGTATAGAAAGTCTTACTTTTATGTTTGGTATCGAGTTAACCTTATACTTAACTTGTTCTCTGTCCACAAAGGCAAATTCAATACGAGTGTGTGTATGTGTGTGTGTCAGTGTCTGTGCTGAAACGTTCTCTTCCACTGCTGTGCTTTCGAACATCATCATCTTCCATTCACATCGTTTCACATTCAAATGCCGCCCCTTAATTCCCTAAACTCCCATTGTTTTACTTTGTACTTACTTGAGTAAAAGAAGAAGACGACGACAATGAGAATGTTGATTTCTTTAAGCAAACGCCAAACTGTTGCTGCGGTTAATGGTTGTGTTTTATTAAAGTTTAGAGATGACGAACTTACCAAAGCCCTCACTACCATTATATACATTGAGGGGGAAGAGTGCAAATTCGTGGTAGAGATTGCCGTCTTGTGCAGGGTACCGGGGGAGGGGACAAACAGCTGATGCTTGCTAGTATTGCTAATACGCTGCCTTTTGTAGTGTCAGTATTTTGCTGTTACAAACTAAGCTAAGAAAGACAATAAAAATAATATGAGAAGCAACAAATACTACATAATCTTGGCGGGATGTAAGTGTAGGCAATACTTCATCATCATGTTTATTGTATGTAGTTACCACTCGTGGTAGTTGAAAAGAGGCAGGAGGAACTGAAACTCCTTAGACAGAGGATACCCACACAAGTGATATCTTTGTTAACAACTCCCCGTGACAGTGTTGCAAAACATAGAAAACTAATAGTTAGGATGTTGAGTACCAAGTAGTTACTGTATGGCTAACATGCTGTTTTAAGCGTTGAAGTCAGAGTGCGTAGAGCAATCAAAATACGCTCTCGCTCTCTTGAGTTATCTTTACAATGAGTTTATCATTTTCAAAACAAGTGAGCGAAAGCAATCAAGCAATCTTCTCTTCTATAAACTCCTCATTAGTTTCACTCATTCAATACATCGCTTTGATAAGTTAAAATGGCGACCGCTTGTTTGAATAGAATTTTTCAATTGAATAACTCATTGTACGCCCATTGAAGCAAACAAGGAGCGCTCACAGGTTTTTTAAATATTTTTCCATTACAATAAAAAGTAAACAATTGTTACACTAAGCAAGTTACACTGAACAACAACAAATTCACTGAATTTTGTAAATCATACTCAAATGAAAAATGAGATAGTATTGGTGTTGCCTACTGCTGCTCTGATATTCTTATTAAACAGGAGCACTCAAAACTTAGCTTTGTTGTTGTAAAGAGTTTATCACCGCAATAACTTTTGAGTGAGAAATATCAAAGCATTGAAAGCAATGAGTACTCTTTTGTTGAGTGCTTTCGAAAGCGTATTCAACGAGCGATGACGTTCTAGAGCATTAACAAACGAGCGCTTATTTCTTTTTACGTCGAAAATGAAAACACAAAATTGAGTCGCTCGCAAATAGAGTTGTATTTGAGGAGAAGAGCAAAATAATACTTCTCAATGATAAGTATTTACGAACTCTGGTTGAAGTCCAAAACGTTTAAAACAACTTCGTTGAAGAATATTTACCTGTACAATCAAATCAAAATCGAAAATAAAGAAAATATCACCATTATTCGATTAATATCCATTAACTCGAACAAATTACAGCGATTAACCCATTAGTGACGACTGTTACCATATGGTAACGTCGACAGAGTTAGATGTTGCACGCAACAAAATAAACATAATAACAAATGTCAAGAATTTTATTTTTTAATTTCATCAATGCATGCTTTGATCTTTCATTCTTGATTTACGGCTATGCGATCAGACGTCAGTAGCTAGCGTGAGGGATTATTTAAAATAGGTGTTTTACACATGTGCGCAAATCAACAATATGGAGGGATATAAAGAGTGACTCCATATTAAGAATATTTTTTGGTTGTTTAAAGACCGAAATATTAATGACTTTTATTTATCAAATATCATAAAAACGTATTGCATGAATTATTTTGTAATTGGTTCATTTTATTTACCTGTTTTAAAGCTGTTACCATATGGTCACAGTCGTCATAACACCAGTAAAAATTTATATTTTTCTGAAATTTTTCGTCTTATTTTTTTATGTATAATTGGTTTTTTATGTAATTTATATGTAGCACTGACAAAATCTTTACAAAATTTCCATTATTTCGCTCTCCTCATTAAAGGGTTAATCGATTAATCCATATTGAAACACTCCTAGAGAAATACCGTGGTTTCTTTTGTAAATCTCTCCAATAACAATTAAAACGATCAATAACTATACCGCTGCTTCGATATGCTGTTTGATATGACAGTACAGAAATTCAACAAGGTGAACTGAATGATAACAACCTTTCAACCTATATGTGATATTGTTTAACTCCTGAATGTAAACACCTTTTAAGAGATATTACTTATGTATTACACTTCTTCTGAAATTCATTTATCAGTAGCCGCAGGTAGAAAAGAATTCCAAGCGTAGATAACAAGTGTAGATAACAACTCTTTTACCTGGTTCGTCCAACGAAGTTTTGGTCGCCCTTCCTGCGCCCCCCATCGAATTTATTGACAACAAATTTCCAAGCTGGAACATTTTCATCCATTCGTACAACGTGTGCAAGCCAGCGCATTCGGTCCATTTCAACGCGCTTGACTACGTCGATATCGTTGTACAGCTCATACAGCTCGTGGTTCATTCGCTGACGATACTCGCAGTTAACGATGATGGGTCCAAATATTTTGCGAAGTATTTTTCTCTCGAAGACTCCCAGAATAGATTGATTCCCTTATGCCATTACCCAGGATTCTGCGCTGTAAAGCAAGACAGGTAGGATCACTTCAAAATTATAGTTGTCAACATTCACACAGTGTCCCAGACGAGTGGACTCTTTGTTCATTGAAACAAATAACTTAGTTTTGTCCTCGTTTATCATTAGACCCACTTTAGCCGTTTGCTTTGAAATGCTCAAAAAAGCCGCAGTAACATCCCGCAGTCCACGGCTAACGATATCTATATCATCGGCATACGCGAGCAGCATGTAACTTTTGTTGAAGATGCTACCATTCCTGTTTACTGCAGACTTCAGCATGATCATCTCCATTACGATGTTGAAAAGATCGCAAGACAAACTATCGCCTTGTCTAAAGCCTCGCTTGGTAGAAAATGGCTCTGACAGATTTTTGCTCCTTTTCACTGAAGACTTCGTGTCAGTCAGTGTCATACCGTAAAGTCGTATTAGCTTCGCGGGGATACCAAACTCAGCAATAGCATCTAACAATTTCAGTCGTATCGGTCTGTCGAATGAAGCTTTATAGTCGATATGCAGGTGGCAGATGTCGATTTGCATTTCTTCGGATTTGTCGTAGCGTGAATATCTGGTCGGTGGTGGATTTACCAGGTCTAAAGCCACATTGATTGGACCTTAATCAGGTTCGCCACACTAGACAGGACCTTGTATGCGATGGGTAAAAGGATAATCCCGCGATAGTTGGTACACACACTAGGATTGCTTTTCTTAAGCACGGGACATAGGACACTCAGATTCCAATCATCGGGCATGCACTCCCTGAGCCAAATCGTGTTTATGAGCTGGTGCATGCATGTTACCAGGTCATCGCCGCCGGCTTTAACAAGCTCTGCCTGCAGTCCATCGGCTCCAGCACCTTTGTTATATTTAAGCCGCGCAATTGCCGTGCTGGGACCGGCCGTGGCATAGTGGTTAGAACACGTGACTACCATGCGGGAGATCGCAGGTTCAAACCTGGCTCCAGTCATCTTAAAAAAAGAACAAAAAAAATTAAAAATAAAAAAAAAAATCTTTCATTGTCGGCTCCCCTCGAATGTTGTTGACAGCAACTTCGCAGAATTTAAGCGTCGATTCAATCGTCGTGTCTAGTAAGAGCTTCTCAAACAGTGACGTTCGCATCCGTCGATAAACAAGTAGGTGCCGTTAGTTGTTAATCTAAAAATAGAAAGCGTGTTAATTCACAACAACGCGAGAAGCTATCCCATACCTCATTCATGGGGTGCAAAGGGAAATTAAGTTTTTAAGTTAATTGCCGTGCTGATCTCGTTTTGGCTCGGTGGTGGACAATCTACTCCGTCGTCTATGATTGGTTTGATTTCGTCCGTTATGCTGCCTTCGGGAATGAGTAGAGTTCGAAAGTGTTCCCTCCATATTTGCAGCGCACTCTGAGTGTCCGTGATCAGATTTCCGTCTCTGTCCTTACAGGTGGGGATCCCTGTTTCAAAACCTTTACTTTTTCCCTTTTGGTAGAACTTTCGGGCCACACCTCTATTCCTGTAGTTTTCGATATCCTGGCTCTCTCATTTGTTCCCCAGACGCTTTTTCCGTCTGAACAGGCGTTTCATCTCCCTCCTTTTCTCTTTATAACGCTCCGTTACCGCACGCGTCACCATTAGCTGCAGTTTTGCATTGTATGCAGCATTTATTTCTTTAGACATTTCTCGACATTCATCATCGTTCCAGGGCTTGTCTGAGCATGGTTTTTCATAACCCAGTACGGTCGTTGCGGCAGTGGTCATAGAATTCGCAATATGTTGCCACTGAACTCGGGGGATTTGTTTGGGGTAATTGAGAGAGTTGGCTGGAGTAGGCATTGGCAATCTTAGTGGTATGCAGCTTTGTGATATCTAGCTGCTTTCGCGTTTGATTATGAGTGTTTTTAGCACTACTTAATCGTGTGCGTACCTTGGCTGCAACTAGGTGGTGATCCGAAACGCACGTCCATAACGCTTGAGACATGCCTTCCATCGATTTCCACGTGATCAATTTTATTTCTTGTATTTTGATCGGGAGATATCAAGGTTGTCTTGTGGATATCTTTATGCGGGAATTTGGTTCCACTCACAACCATGTTTCTTGCCGACGCGAATCTAACCAGTCTGAATCCGTTATCGGAGCTGCTGTTGTGTAGACTGAACTTTCCGACTGTTGAACGAAGTGATCTTCACTTCCTATTTTAGCATTAAAATCTCCCAGAACAATTTTAATGTCATGTGCAGTGGTCATATATCTCCTCCAGGCGCTCATAGAATGCAACTTTAATGTCATCGTCTTTGTCTTCCGTCGGGGCGTGTACACAAATCAGTGTAATGTAAAAATATTTCGCCCGGATGCGAATAGTGGCTTTTCGGTTACTTACAGGGTTAAACCGCGAGATCAGGTGTCGAAGTCTCTGAACCACATCCAAATTCGTGCATGGCAGCTGTAAAAGATGTCACAATTCCTACGTGGTGTGTATTCCTGTCCCGTCCATCTCATTTCCTGTATGGCGGTGATGTCAGCCTTGTATTTGTCGATGACATCCGCCAGTTGGATAGAGGCACAATCTCTGTATAGAGTTCGGACATTCCACGTGCATATCCTTAAATCATGGTCCTTTTTTCTTTTCTTTGTGTTTTCATAATCACAGAAAAAAAACACAATTGTTGTTAAGTAATTAAATAAAATTGTTAGCATTCAATTTTGATTTATAACAAATTTTCCATTTGAGAGTGGTTGTATTTACAAATTTTCTACCACTGTTCAAATTCAACTAAAATTAAAAAATTGTAAATGTGACAACACTGTTTATTGTTTTTACAATTTTGGTTTTTGGCGCCTTTTTAATTAAATATTTAATTGTATTGACGAAATAGTATTTAATATGACAATTCATTTGTCGTAATTTTTTTCTGTGATAGTTGTTTTGTTTGAGAAATTAGAAAATTCCCCTGAGTTAGAACTAGGACCGGTCCCTAAGGACCAGTCACAGAACTCGTTCTGTGTTCGTTTGTTTTTCCATATACAATTTAAACCCCATTTTCCTTAGGATAGTTAAAGCTTTTAGTTGATATTGCACAGTTGACACTGAACTTGTTCCACTTTTTTTAAACACAGCTTAATTTGAAAAAAATTTAAAAAAATAATGTTTTGGCATAATACATTCCCGGAATTCAGTAGATTTATCCGGAACTCCAATTTCAATAAGGATCCTCCACAATTTAGCCTCGCTTTTACTTTCATATTCCAACACATCTTAATGTAGACCTTATATTCATTCATCTCCAGAATACTGTACGGCATTTGTCGTAGCAGTTACCCTCTCTCCCTGTGCATCTACTGACACTTCAGCTGTTGCTGTTCCTTTAGCCAGTTTAGTTGTATTTGATGCCGATGCTACATAATACAAATAGTAATCCGGAAGAACCGCACACACCTAAGGTTTACACAGACACACACGCATGCAAACGGCACGAAACACGAAACACATACAAGCGTCTTCTTGGTACTACTTTCCATTGGACTTGCACAGGATGGTTTGTTTGTTTATTTGTTGTTTGTGTGAGTAAGTGAGAATGTTGGTGGCAGGCTTGACGAGTATTACAGTTATGCCGGATGTTGACTATAGTATAACAGCAAACTGTTGCGAGAGACGCAACAATTTGTTGCTGTTGTTACGTTACCCTCGGAGTGTGTAAATTGTATGCTGTAGTCCTGTGCAACCGAGTACAGGTATGTCGGTGTGGCCGTTTGGCGTTATGTCTGTTTGTACGTGAATATGAGTAGTAATTTTCCCCACAGGGCTTGAGCACGCATTTAAGTTTTTAAGACTAATCTTAAGAGTTGTTTTGTTGCTTTATTGTCGTCGTCGTCGCCGTCGTAATCAGCGTTGTTGTGTCCTTATAGCTCTTCACTGCCTCTTCTTGTGGATGAAGCTACTACGGCTGATGCTCTTCAGCGTAAAGTTTTGGCATAACACAATACGGAGGCAACCAAGTTTTGTTTTACTTTCAGTTTTTCACTTTGTTCGTTCGATTCTTCCACTAGAATTCTTGCGAAATACTTTTTATCGGTTCACAACGATGATTTACAATGGGATTTTTAGGAAATTAAAGAAATTTGAGATACTCAGAAGGGCAAATAGAACGTTGAAATTGTAGAGGGAATTTGCAGAAATATCACAATTCATGTTGTAGAAATATTTAAATAACAGAATAAAAAATCTAGTTATGATGTTTGAATATTAGAATATTTAAATATTCTATCTATTCTATTAACATTATTAAAATACATAAATATTTCCAGTCAAATAAGATAATATTCAAATGTAGCCCAAATTGTGTAACTACTATAACTAATCTTGTCCATGTAATTAATCTTTTGTATGTTATTACAATACACAAATACCTTTATCCTTGTGTGTGTGTGTGTGTGTCAGCACTTTTATTGAAATATATATAACAAAAAGTTTTATGCCATTTGGGTTCTTTGTATTTTTATTACAGCAAAGAATTTTGTTAATGAAAGTTCATTGGGCCGTATGAATATTGTCGATTTCAGCCGTTAAGTATACCACCACCAGTCATAAAACATAAACTAAGTCAAATTGAATTAAAGAGATTATTTGGCTGAAGTAAAAGTGAGAGAGGTAGAGGTGAAAGAGGCACCTAGCGACAGAGCACTTTGGTAAGAGTTAGTCGTGTAATTTAATGCGATACCAAGAGTACTGTATCCAAATAACTTTGTTAATGCATGCATCCTATGGTCCAGGATATCTCAGCTTTCGGTTGTAATTAAAACAATTAAGACAACAACTGAAAAGAAAATAATGCAAATGAATATTTCAGATTTCATAGTGAATAATGGAAAGTAAATGTATGTATTCTGGAAACAATTTACAAGTAAATCAACTTAATATCTACCTGATAAATGGTATTATATGACACAAAGTACTCTGGAGTAATGTTAATGTATGCACAACTGTAATTCTAGAAGATGTAAGCGTTTGTCCAGCATTTAACGAGGTTGAGTTTTTGCCCTAAGCAATCTCAGGTATCAAAAAGCTGGTGGAGAAGTTAACATTGATAGTAGAACAATACAAATTTAATACAGTATGCGTTAACGAGTCAAGGAATATGGACAGTCAGGGTGATGTCCTGGAATTGAATTGTAAGTGTGTTTGTTATAGAAGAAGTAAACTGGTAACTTAACGTTATTTTAAAGTATTGGAACCGCATAATTTGTTTTAAAATTGCCCAAAAATGTTGAGTGATGGATTTAAATGGTTACCTTAAGGTGCATTTAAAGCAATTATGGATATGGATGTATGGTAGGGTGGCAGCCAAAATTCTACATTGGATTTTCGGCAAAGCTCGAGCGGAATATTGTGTAAATTGTTATAAAATGGTTGTGGTTAAAATGTAAACAAAATCGGATAACTTTAAGGCGTGCTCCAAAGAGGTTAAAGGTCAAATCTATATATATAATATGCTTGCTTGACTGACTGATCACTCCTCAGCCGAAAAGGCTAAAGCTAAAACCATAAAATTTGGCATGTAGGTACGTTTTATGACAAAGGCGTTTACTAAGAAGAGATTTTTGGAAATTTGAACTGCAAGTGGTTAAAAAGGCCGTGATGCCACCCACACAGACCAAAATTTAAATTGGATGTATATTAGACTGGCCATAGCGTTATATAGAAAAAATTAAAAATGAGAAATCCAAAAGTTTTCGCACTGAAAAATATGAGGTTGGGGATAAAAATAATTATGGATATTTTTTTTTTTTTTTTTGATTCCGAGTACCTCCGGGTTGAGCCCAAACTTTTATTACATTACCCATTTAGGCTGAAGTGCAGAAAATGGGGCGGGAGCCCGATTAAAAACCAAAAATATGCCATTGTCTTCATCTTGGCCCCCAAACATCGGAATGGTAGGTAAAAGTTGGCGCTCAGGCCCATGGGGCCCGGGGGGTCAAAAAAGGGGCCCCTTTCGGTTCTATGATGACCCCCCAAGTGCGGGTACTCAAGTGAAAGATATTTTCGAGACGAATCCAACGATGTTATTTTTAGGTTCCTACGGGTCTCCTGGAGCGAGTTAGAGCCATTTCCGGGATATACCAAGAAAAAAAAAATATTTTTAACTAAATTTAAAAAATTTTGCGTGCGGCGCTACTAAACCCAACATAGGCGTACCGTCATTTCGCCCAATGTCATTTCGCCCAAAAACAACCATGACATATCGCCCAAAACATGTCATTTCGACCAAAAACCTAACTACAAAATGACATATCGCCCAAATACTATGACATAAGACCCAACTCAATTTTTTTGGGCGAAATGTCAGACTCATGACGACGGCACGCGCTGCTGCATACGTCGCAGTCAGTCTTGTACTCTCTAACATCATAGAACCGAAAGGGGCCCCTTTTTTGACCCCCCGGGCCCCATGGGCCTGAGCGCCAACTTTGACCTACCATTCCGATGTTTGGGGGCCAAGATGAAGACAATGGCATATTTTTGGTTTTTAATCGGGCTCCCGCCCCATATTCTGCACTTCAGCCTAAATGGGTAATGTAATAAAAGTTTGGGCTCAACCCGGAGGTACTCGGAATCAAAAAAAAAATAAAAAAAATATGCATAATTATTTTTATCCCCAACCTCATATTATTCAGTGCGAAAAATGTTACTTTTCAAAAAAATTTCCACTATGGCCACTCTAATGTATATCCATCCAACTGGCAGAAGTCCAAAAGAATACAAAGCTGATATAACCGCTTTACAGGAAATCCGGTGGACGGGACACGGGTGCTCGCGCATGAAGACGTGCAACATCTACTATATTGACCATGCGGACAAGCACGAGTTTGGATGTGGATTTGTGGTTGGCAAGAGACTGCGACACCTAGTCTCAAGGTTCAACCCGGTGTGTGAACGTATAGCCACCATAAGAGTGAAAACAAAGTTTTTCCACATTACACTTATATGTGCCCCATGTGCTCCGACAGAAGAGAAAAGCGATGAGGACAAAGAGGAGTTCTACGAGAGCATAGAAAATGTATACGACCGTAGCCCAAGCCATGACATCAAAATTGTACTACGCGATTTTAATGATAAAATAGGCAGGGAGACCGCATTTGAGCCTACCATCGTAAAATTCAGTCTGTACACCGAAACGTCGAACAATGGCATCAAACTGATTGATTTCTCTGCGGCAAGAAATATGGTAGTTAGTTGACCATAAAAATATTCATAAGACAACATGGTTATCTCCAGAGCAATTGACGAGGAATCAGATAGATCACGTGGTAGTCGATGGAAGCCACTCATCATGTGTTCTGGACGTACGAGTGATCAGGGGTGCGAACATTGCCCCGATCACTTTCGTACCACAATTAAGGTACGCACAAGGCTAAGCATAGCGAAAAACGTACGTAACCAGGCATAACGAAAGCTGGACATCGGTAAACGGTATTTATTGTCCACTTCCGAGCCAGAGCGAGATACGTGTGGCAATCCCCCGTCTTTAAAAAACAAAGCTGCTGGATCCTATGGTCTCCCTGCTGAATTGCTCATGCTCAGCTCATGGAGAACATCTGGCAAGAGGAGAGCATGCCCGGGGATTGGAGTCTCAGTCTGTTATGTCCCATATACAAGAAAGAAGATCGTTGTGAATGTAAGAACTACCGTGGATTTAGCCTATTACCAATTGCGTACAAGGTCCTTTCAAGCATATTGTGTGAAGCCAATTGTAGCAAAACTAATTGGGCCATATCAGTGCGGCTTTAGACCTGGGAAATTTACAACGGATCAAATGTTCACCTTACGACAAATCCTGGAAAAAAGCCAAGAGAAGCAGATCGACACCTACCACCTCTTTGTCGACTACAAAGCTGCCTTCGACTATCCGATAAGGAATAGGCTTTATGAGGCCATGTCTGAGTTTGGTATTCCTGCAAAGCTGATTCGACTTTGGAGATGTACCTTGGACAACACCAAATCCTCGGTGAAGATTGGTAAAGATCAGTATGAACCATTCAACACGGAAAGAGGTCACAGGCAGGGCGATAGCCTGTCCTGTACACTATTTAATATAGTTATGGAGAAGGTGATGAGAAAGGCTGGTGTCAACATGTCTGGCACCATATTCCACAAGAGCCACATGCCACTAGCCTATGCCGACGATAAAGACATCATTGGCCAAAATCTGGGGGACGTTACTGCAGTTTTCTCATCACTAGAAAAGGAGTCAGCAAATGTAGGTTTAGTGGTCAACGACAAAACAAAAATAATGCTTTCGACGAACAAAGAGTCCTCTCGATAGGGACGCACCGTAAACGTTGACAATTATTGTTTTGAGGTAGTCGATGAGTTAAGCTACATCGGATCTTCAGTCAACAGGAAAAATAATGTCAGCCAAGAAATTAAACGGAGAAAAGTACTAGCCAATAGATGTTCCTACTGACTTCGGCAGCACTTTAGTAACACCACCTTATCTCGGAATACTAAGAAACAGCTATACCAGGTGCTAACCTTACTCGTTTTGTTGTATGCTGCCGAACCATGCAACGGACATACAACCTGGGAGTATTTGAGAGAAAAGTACTCCGAAAAATATATGGACCTATCTGTGTCGACGGCGAGTTTTGCCATCGGATGAACCATGAGCTGTATTAGCTTTACCACGACATCGACGTTGCTAAAAGAGTCAGAATCCAACCATTTCGATGGCAGGGACATGTTGCCAGGATGGATGTAAATGCTCCAGCGAGAAAAGTGTTTGAAGGCGAACTTGAAGGACGGCGCAGAGCAGAGAGACCCCAACTTCTTTGGAAGGACCAAGTGGTAGGCGACGTGCCATCATCTGGTAGGACTAACTGAAGAACTCACGCAGAATACCGAAGCGTGTGGAATTCTTTATTACTTCAGGCCTCAAATTTATGAACCACGTTCGTTAGTTGTAAGTGGCCACTTAAGTAAGTAAGTGTATATCATAGACCATAATAGGTACGAAATCCAGATTTGATTAATATGTTGTCGTAAAAAAAACACTTTTTTGTAGAGAGTACAAGAGTCGATGCCACGCCCGTTTTATAAAAATTGTTGTATAGATCATATTAATTTTCACAATTTTCGCTTGTGTCATAACACAGGATTCTGAACCATCTATCAAGACATGGCTAAACCAGTATCTGATATAGCTAGATTTTTGTTCGTCGATAGAGGGCTCTGTCATAAAATCGCAGCATTTATTAGCAAGCAGGATTCTTCTTCGGATCTTTAAGGCTGACATTATTTGTTTTGTTGATGGCGGAGCCTAGGTAGATAAAATTATCTACCACCTCGAAAGTATAGTTGTCAACGTTCACTCAGTTTCCCAAACGAGTAGATTCTTTGTTCGTTGAAACTAATAACTTCGTTTTGTCCTCGTTCACCGTTAGACCCATTTTCGCTGATTCCTTATGTATACCTGAGAATGTGATGCAGTCACATCCCGAAGTTTTCGGCCGATGATGTCTACGTCATCAGCGTACGCGAGTAGCATGTGGCTTTTGTTGAATATTGTGACACTCGTGCTTACTGCAGGTTTCCTCATAATTATCTCCATCACTATATTGAAGAGATCGCACGATAGGCCGTCGCCTTGTTTTAGGCCTCGTCTGGTACAGAATGGCTCCGTAAGGTCCTTGCCAATCTTCACTGAAGACTTCGTGTCAGTCAGCGTTATTCTGCAAAGGCGTATCAGCTTCGCTGAATTCAAATCTCAGCCATGTCTACGAGTAATTTCTGCCGTATCGGGCTGTCGAAGGCAGCTTCATAGTCGACGAAAAGATGGTACGTTTCGATCTGTTTCTTTTAAGTCTTTTCCAGGATTGTCAGAAGTGTGAATATATGTGGGCAGTTGTTGATTTACCAGGTCTAAAAATCTAAAATAAGGCCCGATCAGGTTGAATAATACTGGCTTTTGTCTTTCACATAGCACACACGACCTTGGATCACCTATTTTTTGCACAGGACATAATACGCTTAGGTTCCAATCGTCGGGCATGCACCGGCTGCTTTATTATTTTTCAGCCGCGATATTGCTCTTTTTACCTCGGCTTGACTTGGTGGTGGGCAATCTAAGCCGTCTTCGAAAATTGGCGTGCTTCACGTATCTGCCTTCTGGTTGCTGGAAGTGTTCTCTCCGTATATGCAGCACACCTCTATCCCAGTATCGCTCTATATCCTCATTCTCTCGTTCCCTCATCTGACGTCTTTTTCGCTTAAATATCTGTCTCGCCTGTTTTACTGTCTCCTTGTGCCGTACCCTTACAGCACGGGTTACAATTGGCTGTAGCATTGCCCTATAAGCAGCACCCTGTTCCTGAGACGCTATGCGACATTCTTCATCGTACCAGGATTCGTCTAAGCGCCGTTTTTCATATCCTAGTATGTTACCCTTATGGAGTAATTAAAAATGTGAAATTTTTCCAGTTTTTTTTTTAAATAATAATAACCACTCGTACACAAACAAGTGTAGCATACGTCTCACAAATTCGTGAGAAAAATACAATTCCTTTATGGAACATTGGCATAAAACATGAAAAAGGGCGTGGCACCGCCCACTTATACTCTGACCATAATACGAACTGTACGAACAACATATATACCAAATATCATCAACATACCTCTGATGGCTAATAGGATACAGCCGTTTAAAATTTCAAAGTGTATACCACGCCCACTGATTCGATCCCGCCCATTTCTTACAGCCAAATGCATCTACACACATTTTCAAGGCAATTGGTGAAATATACCTCCAGATATTGCGTTTCCAAAAATTAGTTCCAATGGGCGAGCCACGCCCACTTGATATATCAAAAATTCACGTAGCCTATTTTCACAACCGACCACACAGAGGGGCCGTCGATGATAGAAATGAATATGACTGGGACAGGAATTGAACCATGGATACACATTTATAATGGCATACTTGAATCTGTCATTGCAACATTGTAGAGTAATACAACTACGATGCCTTACTTGAAAAGTTAAACTTCTTTCATATTTTCCTAAATACACTTAAGTTTGCGAAATTTTTCCCTGCAAGTACTGATGCTTCCAAACACAGTCCTCTGTGTGGAACATTACACATCATTTCATACATTGCAAAGTCCCTTTTTGCACCATAGCTTACCAAATTTCTTTGACTTTCAACGCAAACGTATACTCTTTTGCTCTCAATTCGTCTTTACACACACACACTGCGAGAAAACTTATCTCTTGCTCTCTTTCTCTCTCTCTCTCCTTACAAAGCTGCGTGAGTAAGAGAGCACTTATGCTGTGGTGTATAACAGTTTCGGTGTATGGAAAAAGTAGCAACAATCACTAGTTTTCGCAGAATACGCACACAGTTTGTTTAAAGGCAACGACTTGTTTACAACGGTAACGCGGAAATCCTTCTTACTTGAGGAATATACAGCGAGGAAGAGCGCCAAAGGATACCACAGTAAAAGGGCAGAAATTTTGCATCCAAATTCAAGTGAAGTGAAAACCAACGCACACATACATAGAGACGCGCGAAAGGATAACGTTAACGACAGTATTTTGCATTAACGCACACCCGCTTACTCACACACACACACAATCATACGCACGTACACGCTACAAAATTGAAAAGTTTAATATCCTTTAACAGAAAGGGGAAACAAATACTACTCGTACTACTAGTACTATACACTGTTGTTGTATTTACTGTCAAAGTGTTTCATCACCGACCGCATTTTTCTGCAGCTTTTTTTGGTGTCACCTATTTATCCTGTTTCCAGTGAAATATATCCTTAACAAAAAAAAAGCAAATTCACCCAAATCTAAAGAGAATACCCTGCAACAAAGTGTATACAGAAGATAGAAAAGAAATTATATAAAAGAAATAGTCAAAAGTTCCAAATATCTTGGGAAAGCAAATATTTAAACGAAAAAAGTCAAATAAAAAGGATTTTGATCAAAAAGGATACTAGTAGGTTCATCTGCTATTCGCAAAAGAAAGAAAAATAATTTGTGAGATAATACAAAGCAGCAAAAAAGTTTCTTTAAATATTAATCGAAATAACCCTCATGTGCTAATTAGTAAAGAGTTAACCAACAGGAATTTCGGATAAAACGCAAACAAGTACTAATTTAATAATCAAAAAAGGAGTTTGCTCTTTTTAAGTAAATACAAATTGCACAACAACCTTACTAACGAACAACGGCAAGAAGCACGCTAAAGAGGATAATAACCCAAATTTGGCAGTTACCGAAGCAGCGTCAAAACGAGCAAGGAAAAATACAGCAGTTAACATTTTAAAGAACTTAACACAAAATCCTTTTTTTGGACATTTTGCAAAAAAAGGATTAACTTTACTTGAGGCGGCATAAGATGATAAGTAAGTGTGACAATTTAATTAATATTCTCATAACAATGAAATACTTAAATGAAATCACTCAAGTGTTGGTCTGCACATTGGGGGTATTTGTTGATGGATTTTTCATACTCCTTGGAATGAAGATGATTTTTTGTTTTAAATAAAACGATACGATTGAAGGAGGAGAAAGGAATCAATGTTTTTAAAAATTTGTTACCATAAGATATATAACACAGTACATCACATGATTATGGGATTCAATTCTGAGAACAGCACTTGAAAGTAGCCCCAAAAAGAATAAGTTCTGCATCATTCATTTTGTCAAGTAACATGCCAAATTAATATAATATAGATTTGAAGTTATGTTAGTAAGTATCGTATAGGGGAATTTGTCACGTTTTAGGCTCTTTTGTTTGACATACCATAAATACTATATGGTGGCGTATGATTATCATAAGTAATATTCCACGTAAATCATACACCATGGAGTACAACAGTTTCATTGTAACTGCTACAAAATAAACCCAGTTCAAAATCATTTGATGAATGAAAAATGAAACTGTAGCTTATGTTGGGAAACGTTATATGAATTGAAATTGATATGAAATAATTTTTTTAATTTATTTCAGCTAAATCGGACTAGTGGTTCTCGAGTTATGTCAAAACAAAAGAGCATAAATCGTAACAAATTCCCTTATACGACACTTACTAACCTCAAATCGATATTAAATTGTTATGGCATGTAACTTGACAAAACGATTAATGCAGAACTCCTTCTTTTTGGGGCTAATTTCAAGTGCAGTTCTCAGAATTGAATCCCAAATCAATGAGCCGAAAAAATTTGTACTGTGTAATTTAATGTTTTTGGGCTCATATAAAATATTAGTTTAGTTTAGTTTAGTTTGATTTTATTTGGTATCCTGCACAACAAGAATAAATCTTATAATTACAGTACAGGAATTTTAATTATCAGAGTATCATTGGAAATGAGGGTACAATTAATAATAATATATATATATAGAACATAATATAGGTTTTTTTTGTTTTTTTGTTTTTGTTTTTTTTTATATTTTTTTTTTTTAATTTACTTACTACATGGAACATTTAATTGTTTATTTACTGGTTACATTACAATTAAACTTGAAAAAAAAAAAAAAAAAAAAAAAAAAAAAAAAAAAAAAATAGACAAAATTAATAACATTTAATATGCATTTAAATTAATATGCGATCATAGAGTTTATAATATTCAAAAACATGTTTTTTAAATTGATTTGCGTTGCTGATTAATTGAAGGTTATGTGGTAGTGAATTCCAAAGACGTATGGAGTGTATGAAGAATTGCCATTCAGATGTTAGATTATGATGCAGAAAAGGAATTAATTTGTTACCCCGGTTGGAACGTGTAAAATATAGGTATTCAAAAAGATAGGATGGCTTACGCGTGAAAATTATTTTATGAAGAAATATTAGAGTTTTAATATTTAACAAGTTTTCAAAAGAAACACCATAAAGTAATTTAACATGATGAGAAACAGAATCAAATCTCCTTAAACCGTATATATATCTGATAACGTTATTGAATACGACATTTAACCTCTTTTTGCTGCTCGAATCACAATTTGCGAAAAGCTCACAACCGAAAAATAGTCCAGGTAGAATATACGATTTTGCCAGTAGTACTCGGATATCGAAGGGAGTGTGGGATTGGGTTGACCATAAAGCCCTGAGCTTACAATATGTTTGCCCTACAACAGAATTAATATGACTCGACCAACTTAACGTTTTGTTGAAAGTGATCCCAAGGTTTTTAGCCTGAGTTACTATTTCAATCCTTACACCATTAATTACTATATTTATATCAGAATAGTTGGGAGCTGCAGTTCTATTGTGAATTAAAAGACATTTTGATTTGCTTGGATTAAGACAAAGTCCATTTGATGTTGCCCACTGAAGAATATTTGATAAATCCAGATTAAGTTTATTAACAACATCACTTACAGAATGTAATGGGCTACTTATATATAGCTGAACATCATCAGCGTACAAGTGGACTTTGCAAAATTTTAGACATTGGGGTAAGTCATTGATATACGTTGAAAAAAGCAAAGGCCCTAAAATGGAACCTTGGGGTACACCCTTAGCACATGGAAGACTTATAGATATGTTGTTTTTATGGCATACTGATTGTGTACGACCAGTGAGATAAGATTCAATAAGTTTTATAGCTGTTGGTGAGAAATGAAATAGATGGTTTAGTTTCTTACATAAAGTAGCATGATCTACTGTATCAAACGCCTTAGAATGATCTAATAGAACAAGAAAAGAAAGGTGTCGGTCTTCCAAGTTACGTCTAATATTTTCTGATACATCAATCAATGCAGTAACACAACTGTGATTTGAACGAAAGCCAGACTGTTTTTCATGCATAAGGGAATGTGAACATATGTGAGCGCTTATTTGACGGTGAAGAAGCTTTTCAAAAACTTTCGAGAGGAAACATAGAATGGCTATTGGCCTGTACTCACTATTAGCTTTTGGTATTGGTATAACCTTAGCATGTTTCCATTTTAAGGGATACGTACTGGTAGTAATGATATTGTTGAAGAAGTATGTTATATAATGCAAGATATAAGGCAAAATTAACCTGAGAAATCTTGGATCGATGTTATCACTACCCTGAGCATTCGATTTAACCTCGGAAAAACATGAGAGTACTTCCATCTGATTCACGCAAACAAACTCAAAGCTAATCCCATTTTCCGTAGTTGGATATCGACAGTAATTATTATTAGCTTGGACTGATGGTGTGTTAGTAAAAAATCTGTTGAGTTCATTGACATCAACTTCAGAATCCTTGTTATTAACTACACCCTTCCCAATTCCGATTTCACGTATAGTCTTCCATTTTAGTTTGGAGTTAAGAGCAGAACGAAACTTCCTAGAATAGTATTCAATTTTAGCAATTCTGATGTTTCTGTTTACTTCTTTTCTAGCTGTTCGATATTCTTCTAGGAGATCAGGAGTTTTAAAACGTTTCCATCTTAAATATGCTTTATCTCTCTTACTGATTAAACATTTTATCGATGACGAAAACCATGGTCGCATATTAGGCTTGGAAATGTGAGTTTTGTTTGGCACTGAGGAGTCGAAAAGCATTTGAATATTACTTTGCAGAAAGCATAACTGATTATCAACTGAGGGTATGTTGTAGATATGATTCCAATCGATTTCGCAAAGTTTTTCCTCCAGCATAGTAAAATTAACATTTTTGAAATCTCTATAGGAATTAACTTGAGCATTTTCTTGAGTTTTGAAGTTATACGTTAAAAAAATTAAATCATGTTTCGAGAAGCAAGAGGCAGATACTTGGTCGTACAGAAGTATATTCGAGGAGTCGGAAACAAAAAAAAGATCAAGAAGAGTGTTGGTGGTACAAGTGAAGTGTGTTGGTGATTCAGTATTCGTAGGCAAGAGACCTAACGAAAACATGTTCTCAGTTAATATTGATTCTAATAATATATTCGAGTTAAAATCTCCCGCGATAATTATATCACTGTATGCCATGGATAAATTTCCCAGCAAATTAAAAAAGTCTCCGAAGCTGATATTTCGATTTGGACGGTAAACACAACCAACAAATAATTTCTTATTAAGAGACGAAATTTCAACAAAAATATATTCCACCCCATCTTCGTGTTCAGATATTTTTATGATTTTAGAATTAAACTTATCATTTATATAAATGGCAACACCTCCACCATGTCGATATCTATCAGCTCTGTAAACACGGTATCCATTAAGATTTACCAGTGAGTTAGGACAATCTAAATGAAACCATGTCTCGGACACGCATATAACGTCTATACCAGAGTTTTCAAATGTTATTCTGAACTCATCCATTTTATTATTGAGACTTTGTGCGTTTATATGACATACCTTCAATCCACTTTTCTGCTTACAGAGTATTTTCACCATGGTTAGAGTTACGTCATTGGAAAACACATTAGAGCTATGTGAATTGCTCATAAGAAAAAGGTACAAATTTAACAGCAACCTTATCAGCAACGCAACGATATATTAGAAATAAACTTCTATGAAGACTATGTAGAACTAACATTAAAGAGTATAGATGTAAAAATGTAGAAAAATATTTAAAGATTTTTTTTAAAATACAAAATAAAATAAAATAACGTGAGTTGTTAAAAATCAGCATTATTGGCTCGAAATCCATTCAAAATATCAACGTGCTCTATGCATGTAGGATCTTCGTTTGCAGCACGCTTTATGAAAACAAGGCCTCTAAACGTATAAGCAGATTGAATGATTTTATCTTTTTTCAGTTGTATTGCCTTTTGAAAAATCTTGTAGTTTCCGTTAGACAAGTTTTCATTTATATAAAAAGGTTTACTACTGTTAAAACCAATATCGTTTAGTGTTAATTTGTTGTTATTGTTTTTCTTATACACCGAAAGATTTTTTAAAAAGAAGTTTTTGTCATATGGAGACATCAGTTTCACTGCATCTGGTGAGTTATTTTTTTTCGTGTTATTCCTATTTTGTAGGCGATGTACAGATTTTACGTTTGGAGTCGGTATGTTTATGGTTTCGCAGATTGTATGGAAAACGTTGCATAAATTTTCGCCTTCCACGAAAGGAATTCCATTCAGGCGTAGGTCGCATGCTACTAGCGAATTTTCCTGTTTCAGCATTTGAATTTTTAATTCCTTAACCTCAGATTTAAGAACCAAAGCACTGTCCGCTAACTTCTCAAGTTTGGACACCCGTTCAGTTACCTCGTCCAAATCTACTCTTACATCGCAGATTCTCTTATCAATTTCATTAACAATGCGATTCTCAAACTCGAGTAAGAGAGATTTCATACGGTCGTATAGATGAATGCTTTGCTTATGTAGGCGATCGTCTATAAGTTGTTTTAAGCGCGAGGATGAATCAGAAATTCTAGGTGAATTGGAGAAATCATCTACCGCAAGTCTCTGAGAGTTTGATGCTCTTAATCTCTTTGGCGCAGAGCAACTGTCGCGCGGGTTATTGAGCGCGCTTTCATCTTGTTGTTGTTGGATGAGACGTGGAGTTGTTGGAGCATCATCTAAGAGTGTTCGTCGCAGTGATGAAACTCTAGTACTTGTTGTAGGTGAACTCATTATGTTTATTTCGTGTAGGTACTGCTGGTGGTGTAGTGTATTATTCTATTATCGTTTTGTCTGATTTCTCACAATTTTCTGAGAGGCGGTAAATTACTGACGTTTATTGTTGTTTATCTAATAACTCAGTAAGAGAGTCTATATCTTCTTCTTGTCACTGAAGTTTAGTTTATTTGCTCTCACTGTATAAAGATTTTGTTTGTTTACTTAGGAAATTGCTTAAGAAATTGATTGGACAGATATTTTTTAATTTTGATATTTAAGTTTCTTTTATGACCATTCACTATTAGGTTAACGCGGATGGTTAAAGATCAGTTGGTGATTGATGTTATTAAATTACTTTCGAAACACGAACGTATGCTTTACAGATATAATTAAGTTTTTTAGTAGAGCCGAACTAAAACACGTCTGTCCTCTCCAAAGACTTCATTTATTGAAAATCACAACTAAAAAATAACCTAAGTGCAAATGTAAACGTTGCGAAAATTTGTGGATTGCAGGTTTTGCAACGAGTTTATATATCAAAACGCCATTTTTGTAGTCAATTCGTACCAATTGTAAAAATAATTATCTATAACAGGGACCGAAAATAACTGTTATTGATCGATTTTACAACTAAAAAAATCAATGTGAAGGAAATGTGCTAAAATTATTTTAAGTACACCATTACATTGGTTTTTACTCCCTCTGTAGAATTTCGCAATAAACTTTTATTTTGTGATTTTTATTATAAAAGTCCCAAATAACACTTATTTTTGATTTTTATTATATCGCTCATCAAATAAGAGTTATTTTTGATTTATATTCTATCCCTCAATAAATAAGAGTTATTGTTGATTTTAATTTTTTGAGTCTTTAAATAAGAGTTATTGAAAACTTTTTGAAATAAAAATTACGAAGTGAGTTTTATTTTGCCAAACGAAAAATAAAAATCAATCAAAGACTTATATTTTTCAAAACAAAATTTAAAACTCACCTAATGATTTTTATTTCTTCAGGCCTGAAATAAAAGTCTTTTGCTGATATCGTCATTATTGTTTTTTGTAATAAAAGAAATGTATATATGATTTTGATCAGCTCAACGAGACGAGCAAGTTTAGCTAAAAATAATTGTACTAAGTGTTCACTTATAGTTCGCGAACTGTGAGTTAAACATGGCAAAAAAGGGTGCAAAATTGTTTAACCTCGAAAAAAATTATCTAATTGGCAGGTGTGTACCATCTCACGCAACACCGTTTTACAAGTTCGCAAATGCAACCAAATGCATGCTTTATCAATCCTTAGTATTTGCCGGTATTTCAGCTTGAAGACGTTATTCGCGTTAATCCCAAAGGATCGTTTCACAAGAGCATCATAGCTTCATTGGGATGCTCAGAGGTACTGAAGAAATCTTTATAGAACTCTTGTCCTTTGAAGCTGATTCTTTATTCAACCAAGAATCATTTGTATTGCATAATATTGTCTTTTGTTCCAAAACAACGCTTTAATACAAACATACTTAGTACATTACGTTATAAGAAGCTATATCCATGCACATACAGTTTCCATCCGATTGTCCGTCCGATTGTGTTTGTTAGTTTATAGAAGGGATTTTATATATAAAACAAATCGGTGGTGAAGTTGCAGTCAAGTGAAGAAATTGCTAGTGAGCTAAATATACTTTCAAAAAGTCTTCATGTATAGAAATTAACTATTTCTGGGCATTGGGTCATTTTGAATGGGATTCTTGTTAATTTAAACAAAAATCTTAAATTTTATCACAGGTATCTTACTGTTTTTGGGGTCAAGGAATCCATTTTTCACATTTATGTTTAACGCCAGATGGATCTTATTTACATTTTTTTGGGTTAGATCGCATTTATTCTCCGACCAAATGTAATTATCCCCCAGATTCCTTGAAAATTATGAATAACTTAACGATTTGTTAACAGATTTTTATAAACAAGTATGCGTTTTAATCATGACAGTGTGCACTTTCTGAACAATATAATAAAAATTAGGATAATGCAAAAAAGTTATGGCTTAAAACTTCTTCTTCTTAAAAAGAAACCAAAAGTTTATGACAAGTTACATACATATATATATAGATTTGGAAAGGCCATAGTCTCTCCTTTCCAAATACACAGAAAAATTCAAAATAGGTTTATATTCAACCATTATTCAACTACCTTGTCCAAAATTTGACACAATTCACTCTAATAACAGAAAAAATATGCCTGTAGAACTAAGGAACAAATTTGGTCATTCATATGGGAGGTACAAGAAGGAGTGTGTCAAATGATTCGGTCATCTATGGGTTTGTCTACTTAACTTAAAAATGCTGGCACATTTTCATAATGATCAGTTAAAGTTTACTCGAGTTATCCTGCCCACGACCCATCCAGCTAGCCAAACAGACGGACATGGCTCAATGGTCTTAAGAAGTCCTAAAACCATTTGATCTTAAGATACTTGGGGTCTAACACGTTTCCTTTAATGCGTTAAACTTTTATTTGTAACAAATGATATACATATACCTTCATCCCTAAGGGTGATGGTAAAAACCATCGTTTTTTCGTTGCATTGTGTAGCTATGAGTTAAATATGGTCCGAACGTCCCACAATTGTAATTATTTTGGCCAGAATATAAATATTGTTTGCATATCGATTGAACCAAAAGACTTTTATTTGAACAAATAAAAATTAAAAGTCTTCAAGTGAGTTTTATATTTCATCAGAAAAAATATAAGTCTCAGGCTGATTTTTATTTTCGATTTTGATTTAAAAAACTCATTGAATGATTTTTATTTTTGATTTCTATTTCAAAAAGTCTTCAATAATTATTATTGTGGGACTTTTAAAATAGAAATCAAAAATAACTCTTATTTTTGAGCGATAAAATATAAATCAGAAATAATTGTTATTTTGGGACTTTTAAAATATAAATCAAAAATAAGTCTTATGTTCGGAGAGATAAAATAAAAATCAGAAAATAACTCTTACAGAGGGACTTTTATAAATAAAAGTTATAACAGTTACGGTCTCTGATCTATAAATAAGACAATTTTCAAAATAAAAAAAAAATATCTTTGTGCTGTGCCGAAGCTCAGACACCCTTTGTAAAAATGCTGATTAAACTAGTTATTTCCACTACAACTTTATATTACTAAATTTTGTAGTTTGAATGAAAGGAGGACATTAGAGTTAGCTGACCACATCCTTTTTTATGAAAATGTTATTATTGCTTTTGAAATTGTTGAAATGTTTAAATTAGCTGAAAATATATTTATGAATTTTAACCCCCAATAAGGGGGAGTTGGTATGAAAAGTGGAAGTAGTTGTTGTATGATCTTGCTTATCTTAAAACTAAACCTCAGCTGAGAGGATAGAAGGTAGCAAACATAATTTCAACTCGATAGCTTTTAAACTAAGGCTGTAATTGTGGGACATACAGACGGACACCCTCCAAAAGGAAAAGTTTGTACCAGATTTCCTATTGATATTTCGAGCCCATCAATAAAAAATTAGAATTATTTATCATTGGATATGATTTCATTGTTTTTCAAAATATTCGAAACACTAATTTCTGAACCACTTTTTCCACACTAAATTGATAAAGTTCCAAATCATGATTTTTGAAAGCTTCGGGCATCGATAAACTTTGACGATGCAGTTTCTTTTTAACGTGAGAAAATAAAAATTAATCAACGGGTGCCAAAATGGGGTTGTAGGGCTGATGACAAATTAATTCGACATATTCAGTGCTCAAATAGCCGATTGTTTCAGTTACCGTGGGAGGTCTCGCATTGTCCTAATGCAAAATGATCCATATTCTTGTTGATTTTCGTTATTTTTTTTTCGAACATTTTTGGAGGTATACCACTCAGGATTGACCGTTTTACGTTTCACTTAAGGCACTGTGGGATCCAGTGAGAACAAATATGAATAAGAAATATCTTACACAGTAAAAAATTTGTCAGCCCATTGATTCCGGACACAACTCTGAGAATTGCAAGTGAAAGTAGCATCATTCGTTGCATTAATCACACTGTTCGACAAGGGTTTTTTTCTTGTGTTTGATTATGTGTTTCTAAGAGTTTTTGACATGGGAAATTCAAATACGTATTTTGAATTTTGCTGTCAGGCATAGTTTTTTAGTTATTTGAAAATACGTTTTGTATTTTGCAGAATATGGGGCGGGAGCCCAAAAAAAAAAGTGCCACCCCACCCCAAATACGCCCCAAAACACGAAAATCGAGGTCAAAGTTGGCGCTAAGGCCGGGGGGGGGGGGCTAAAAAAGGGGCCCCTTGGGTTCTATGTTATTTTTAAGTTTCTACGAGTCTCCATTTACATTTCCGGGATATACCAAAAAAAAAATTGAAAAAATCATGGAAAAAGTTAGCAAAATTTAAGGAAATAAATTAAAAATTAAAAAAAAAAGAAAATCTTAAAACAGCGCGATTTTTTTTAAAAAAAATAATTTTTTCTGAAAAACCCCGTAAAAAATTAAAAAAAATGGGGACAAATTTGAATAATTTAAGGAAATGAATTGAAAAATTCCATAGAAAAATGAAATGTCATCAAAAATGTGTGAAAATTTTAAATTTTTTAAGGTTTCTAAAAGAAAATTTCAAGAAATATTTAAAAAAATTCAAGAAAAAGTCTAAAGAGAAATATTTGAAAGAAGAAAATTGATTAAAAAAAGGATAAAAGTGGAAAAAATTAAGAAAAATTTTAAAAATATTTAGAAAAAAAGCTATGTATTGTAATTAAATATATATTTTTTGATATATCCCTTTAAAATATTATTTGTTATTAAAAAAATCGCGCGATTTTTTAAATAAAAAATTTTTTTTTTTGTACATCCCGGAAAAATTTTTTTTTTTTTTTTGTAAATTAGGGTGGAAATGGATATGTTGGTTTCAGAAGCGCCGCAGGCAAAAATAATTTTTTAAAAAAATCGCGCGATTTTTCGTTGGGTTCGTCTCGAAAATATCTTTCATTTGAGTACCCGCACCTGGGGGGTCATCATAGAACCGAAAGAACTTTTTTGACCCCCCGGGCCCCATGGGCCTGAGCGCCAACTTTGACCTACCATTCCGATGTTTGGGAAACAAGACGAAGACAATGGCATATTTTTTGTTTTAATCGGGCTCCCGCCCCATATTCTGCACTTCAGCCCAAATTTGTATGGAGGCGATTGTTTGAAAAATTTAGTAAAAACAGGTGGCAACATCAGCAACATGACTTTTTGACTGCAATTATCGCCCTATTTTATTTTATAATCATCTTATTCTCTTTTTAATATTCTACGTAAAATTGGGATGCATAATGTCCTTGAAAATGCATTTTGCCCTCTTATTTGAATTCCTTTTATAAATGCTGCAGGGATGTGTCCGGTGAATATAGTGAAAGGTTCCACAAAGACATTCTAACTTTAGAAAAGCGTTTCGAAGAAAAATGTATGCCTACTATATTCGCAGACTGCTCTGGAAGATTTTAGGACACTGCAAGGATATTCAGCATAAAATAAATAAAAAACTTTCTTAACAAATAGAAAATACGTATTTTTTCTTCATATTTTTCATGTTTTTGGCTCTACTAGTTAGTATCGGTTATTGTATTTAAAAAAGATTCTTTTGGATTGTATGAAGTTTTCATTACAAAATTTAAATCCATATAACTAAAAAACTGTGCCTGATGAAAAAAATATGAAAACATATTTGAAATCA
Source organism: Muscina levida (assembly GCA_964034835.1). Classification (NCBI taxonomy): domain Eukaryota; kingdom Metazoa; phylum Arthropoda; class Insecta; order Diptera; family Muscidae; genus Muscina; species Muscina levida. The sequence goes on from OZ035880.1 coordinate 156,828,381, forward strand.
TGATATAAGTAACTATAGGAATCACAATTCAGACACCCAGAAAAATGAAAAATATTTTTTTTTGTATAACAGTGTAATTTAATGGCCACACGAATTTTTTTTGCTTTAGGTGGGTTTCTAGCACTTTTGCTTTATTTTAACACAGTTTTATCTAGGTATACCGTACGGAATATTTCTTTTATCTCTGAAGGAAAGCTGTAGATATAGAATAGGAGAAAAAAAATGTTTGAACGGTTGTCGGCAACTAGAATGTCATAGTAATTCCTTATCGATAACACTTCTGTTAGACAATTTTTTTCGACAGATTCCTTTTGTCTGAACACACCTTTACACTTACTTTTGTATATTATGACTTATGTATGAGTAATAAATAAAATTCCACATAACTCATACGAGTCTCAAAATGATATGTTGTATTGATTTCTGGTATACTAATGCCCAAGGATGCCTAAATCTCAAGGTATGTCACTTGATAGTCTTGCTTTATCAGTTCACTCACAGCATCGTCGATTTCCAGAAAAACGATCGAAGTTGGACGACCTTTGCGTATTTCATACTGTAGCGAACGGTATGGGAGACTAAACTTTTAGTATCAGCGATTTACAGTGGTTTTTAATAATGTTTCATCACCAAAAGTCAAAACAAGTTGATTGAGACACTCTTGTTCTGCAAAGCTATGCCGAAAATCATAAAAAATCATCACACTAAAATCTTCAAAGGTCAATGCCATTTTTTGACCGAGGTGATTTTTTCAACACTCTATAATATATCCCCTTACCCTCAGTAAAACCATAATATTTACAAGTATACAAATTATAAGGAGGTACCAGGGTGCGTCTAGACTTCCAATTTTTTTCGCTGTAAGTTAAGTATGTTAAAATACAGAATTCGGGCTTGATCACATTGGGTGTATTGATATTATTACTCGATTTCTACAATGGGCGGTATGTTATATTTGTAGGGGAGGTACTAGTAGCGGCGTGGCCATGTAGCCCATAAGCAATAAGACAGACAAATGGATATGGATCAAACTACATACAAAATCATGAATCGACTATGGTTCAAAGCAACCTAGGGTCTGAAGTAACTCATTCTATGTTTTAAGCTTTTGGGTCTTAACATGTGATATATACCTACTAGTGGCCCTGGCAATGCTTCGCTATTACATATTAACTTATAATTATTATTATTTCACTAATCGTAAATAGATATTCCGTAAAAAATCAAAAACCCAACATTAGCCATGTCTTCTTCTCCCACTGATAAAGAATATTTGCCGAGTACTATCTTTGTATCAAACTCATATTACCATTTCTTGAGATAATTCTGTCACCAAACGTTTGGCTTAACAAAGTGATGGTCTCACGCGCTGTATGGCATGGTACGCAGTCGTGTTGGAACCATTTCTCTTTCAAATAAGTTGCAATCACATGGGAAATAAAAAAAATCAATCGATCGTCCGATGGCTCTAGTTCTTCGACCAGTTTGATCTTATGTGGATGTAGGCAAATTTCTTGTTTGGTATAGCTTCTTCTGACATCCTATGGAAGTTCAAATTGTGCACTCAATCAAACAAAGCTGTTTTTCTGTCCAACTCCAATGAACTTCTCTTAAATTTTCCTGTCACAGCCCACTTCCACCCTGGCTGTAATTCATACTGTTCCAACAACATATATAACAAATCTCATCTTCCTACCTCTGGTAGTTCATAAGATATATCCATGGGCGGAAACACGCCCCTTTTTCCAATCATAACCAAGAATAGAGAAGAATATCAGTACCACTTTGTATAATTTTCGTATAAATTGGTCTATTAGAAAAGCCGTCAGAGCGATTTTTGAAAAGGGGGCGTGGCACTGCCCATTTCTGCCCTGGCTGTAATTCCTACTACACCAACAACATATGTACCAAATCTCATTTTCGTACCTGATATTTCATGGATGTGGTCTTTTTCAAGCTGTATGGGTGGTGCCACGAGTTTTTATCAAAGCTCAACCAAGTATAGCCAGGAATTATCAACAGGTCATCAGTACCACATTGTAAAAATTTCGTATCAATCGGGCTATCAGAAAGCTTTTAGAGCAATTTTTTAAAAGGGGGCGTCTCATCGCCCACTTTTACCCTGGCTGTATTACTTACTGTACGAACAACATATATACAAAATATCATCTTCATACCTCTGATAGTTCATGAGGAACAGACGTGTAAAGTTTCAAGATGCAAGCCACGTCCATTGATCCGATCCCGCCCCATTTTTTGTTGGATCACTAATTTTGCTGTCAAATGCATCCACACAAATTTTTACAACGATTGGTGAAACAGTCATATTAAGTTTTCAATATTTGGGTCCAATGGTCGTGCAAACTTTAGATTAACCATCTACACGACCAAACGAACAAACCCTAAATTTAATAGAATTCGGTTTAACAGTTCGTGAATTTTAAAGTCACAACGCACTTGCAGGAATTTTTTTATGTATAAGCTTGACGGTAAAATAATGCGAATTTCACAAAAAAGTAAACTTAAGCCCTTTTTGCATGATACCGACTATATATATCTAAACGGTAAATTAATGCAATTAAACTTGTTAGTTTTTTGAGTTTTTCACGATTATTAAAAAAAAAAAATATTTTTTAAACAACAAAATTCAAATTGTTAAACAAAAGCAAAAAACCTTTTAAAGCTGTCAGAAACTTCACGGATTAAAGAGCACGTTCTTCCACTGACTAAGACGTGCATAAATTCGGCTGATTTGGCGCTTTAACGATGCGTAAGGATCATGTAAACCGTAATCTGTAAAAAACTGATTTTTCCAAAAGGGTTTTTGTAACGTTAGTCGCGGCTATTCTTCAAATATTTGTTTAACGCAATATTTTTGATAAATTCGAATGTATTGATTCGTTCAGAGACAAAAATGCGTAGAAGCAAAATGTAAAGCTAAATTTTTCTATGTAAATTAAAAAAAAATTAACCTTTCCTATAACCTATTGAATCCACTAACTATCCAAATTCCTCTCTAAGACAATTCTACTCCACGAGTCATTATTTGCCCACCCCACGCAACGCAACACCCCACCCCCCATGATGTGCTTTGTATATTGTTTTAACTTTGTCAAAAAGTAAAGTTTTAATAAAACAAGAACAAGAAGAAAAAAATCAACCCGCATTGTAGATAAATGAGTTGAACAGCAGCAGCATTGTTGCATAGGATTCTTTCTTTACGGTGCTGGGGTTTTTTTTTTTTTGTATTCTGTCGGTATTTCTTTTGTTGATGTTGCTTTTGATGAAATTCAAATAATAGTTTTCACTCGGTTTCACACACCACCAATACACAAAAACAAGAGAGAGTGAGAGGCATGTAAACTTTTTGCTACTATTGTAATGTGATCCAAATGGCGATAGCATTCACAGAAAATAATATAGATAACAATGGACACAGCGACACTGTCATTTTGTGTAGAAGATGTAATTTAATGGGTGGCGAGTGTTTTATGGTTTTTAAAGGAGTTTGATGATGTAAAAGTAGCGAATATTGTAATGGGTAACTAGATTATACATTGCACGGACTACAAATATGTAAGTAAGTTGAAGTTTAAAAGCTATGGCTTTTTGAGGTAACAAGCGATATATTTATATATCTCTACAGTAGTCAATGTTGTAGTCAATGTTGATATATTTGAAAAACTTGTTACTAAGTCCTAATTCGTCCTTTAATTTAAGGACTTATTGGCAGATGATAATATATCTGAGATAAGTAAAAGTATAGTAAATTGCTATACAAATAGTAAAAAAATATCAGTTAAGTGAACTGACTGATAAATACCCTCACCCTATGATGATATTGTCACAGCCTCAAGTTATTGAAACTAAACTGGACCGATTAAACGGCTGGACCGATTTGCATAAATTTTGTATTTTTTTGTATGCGTTGGGGTGGCGCCCGGGTAATTTAGATTTACAATTCGGTCCAATTGGACAAAGGGGCGGCGCATCGCCCCTATAACATGAAAATCAAATGGGCTATATCTCATTTACTATCAGAGGTATGAAGATGAGATTTGATATACATATATGTTGTTGGAGCAGTATTAATTACAGCCAGCGTGAAAGTGGACGGTACCACGCCACCTTTTCAAAAAATCGCTCTGACGGCTTCTCTTATAGACCGATTGATACGAAAATTTTACAAAATGGTACTGATGGCCTGTTGATAGTCCCTGGCTATACTTGGTTGTGATTGTATAAAGGGGCGTGGTATCGCCCGTATAACTTAAAGGTTAAAAAGACTATATCTTATGAACTATCAATAGTATGAAGATGAGATTTGGTATATATGATATTGGTGCTGTATAAATTACAGCCAGGGTGAAAGTGTGCGATACCACGCCCTTTTCAAAATCGATCAGAGGCCGATTGTTACGAAAATGTTACAAAGTAGTAGTAATGACTTGTTGATAGTCCCTGGCTATACTTGGTTGTGATTGGATAAAGGGGCGAGACACCGCTCATACAACTTGAAAGTTAAAAAGGCTATATCTCATAAACTATCGCAGGTATGCAGATGAGATGTGGTATATATGTTGTACGTACAGTTGCAATTACAGCCAGGGTGAAAGTGGACGGTACCACGCCCCCTTTTCAAAAATCGTCTTGGCAGATTGATATGAAAATTTTACAAAATGGTACTGATGGCCTGTTGAAAGTCCCTGGCTATATTTGATTGTAATTGGATAAAGGGGCGTAGTACCGTACATTAGTAATGCCCATGAGAAGGCGTGGTAGTTATGACAATACATATATATACATATATGCAAATGATCAGCATCGAATTCTGAGTCGATTTAAGGATGTCTATCTATCTGTCACCGCGTAGTTTAAGAGATACGAGATAAGAGATATGAAATTCTTATTGCAAGGTTCTATCTAATGGTAACTTGAACTTGAGAAAGATCGGTCATAAGCTACTCCCACCTATAATACAAATTGTTTCTTTCTGTGCTCAATATTACAGCCGAAGTTTAAGAGCTATAAAGCTGAAATTCGGCATGTAAGTTTTAAGTCGGACTAAAACTACCTCCACCTCCTATACAAACAGCCTCTTTTTTTTGGGGTGTGCGGTTGTCTATCCCCACAATTACAGTCGTAGTTTAAGATCAATAAAGCTGAAGATAAATGTAAGCTTCAAGTCTCTAAGCAAAGCTTGAGTGCCAGATGAGCAAGATCGGACTAAAACTACTTTCACCTCCTGTACAAACAGCCTCTTTTTTTGGGGTGTGCGTTTGTCTATCTCCACAATTACAGTCATAGTGTAAGAGCTATAAAGCTAAAATTTAGTATGGAAGCTTCAATCGTCTACACGAAGCTTAAGTTCTAAGCTGAGCAAGATCGAACAACAACTCCCATCTCCCTCTTTATGGGATCTTTCCCTGCCATACAACCATAGATTAGGAGTTATAGAGCTGACATTTGTAGGCAAGCATCTACCCTCTTATGGGAGCTTGATTTCTGGATGAGCAAGATCGGACTTGTTGGGGTGTGCGTCTGCCTATCTCCGTGATTACAGTCGTTGTTTCAAAGATATCAATCTAAGCGGAGCATAATCTGTATGATAAAAAAAAACTACCTCCAACACCCATCAAAAAATCACTTTTTTTGAGTAATATGCAAACTTATATTTTGTAGCGGAAGTAAAGTTATAAGATGAGTAAGATCTCCACTTTGTTTGGTGGCACACATATGCATAACAATGTTATCAGCTCAAATAAACAATTCAAGCTCAAACTCCCCTTTGTTTGCGGTACAAAGTTTAATAAAATATAGTTGTAGTGCAATTAACCAGTTTTATCACTATTTATACAAATGGTGAAGGGTATCTGAGCTTCGGCATAGCTGAAGATAGTTACTAGTACTAGTTTTTTCTTTGCTTTACTTGAATAACAATACACATTGAAGTCAGAAATTTAAACTGAAAGGGGTGTCCCGAGAAAGACAGCAGATTCTTATCTAAAATGACCTCCTAAATCCGAATATAACCCCCCTTTGGCATCACCCGCCCATTTTGCTCGGTACATCCCCCCACATTATTTTTGTCAGTGTGAGTCCCGATACTATTCCTGCTTTGTCAGTGTGAGCTCCTACACTTTTTCCCCAACTTCCGCCGTTTTCCGGCATGCTCCCTACTTAACTTTCTGTTATCATTGAAGTAAAGCGACAAGCAGAAAACTGCGAGTGATGGAGAAAATTTAGGATAACACTCGGATTCAGGAGGTCATTTCATATAAGAATTAGTTATTTCTTTAGGCAGCTGCCCCTTTCATGTTCAGTCGCTTACTTCACTTTTTGTAGCCATTCAAGTAAATCAAAGGAAAGGCGGGGGTGTCCTGAAAACTGGTACGTGATGGGATAAATTGGGTGTGATATTTGGATCCAAGAAGTCATTTTACATAAGAATCAGCAGGAATAGCGTCGGGGCCCGATTTTTTTATGAGCTGTGTTATTCGTACGGGACCAGCAGTGATACAGTGGTTGGAACACGCGACTACCATGCGGAAGACCTGTTGTTCTACAAACGGCTACAGTCATCTAGATTGTACTTTCATTGCCGTCCCCCTCGATGTTGTCGCCAGCAACTTCGCAGTATAGTGTCGAGTCAATCGGCATGCCTAGTAAAAGCTTCTCAAACAGTGACATTCGCATTCGTCGATAAACAAGTAGGTGCCGTTTGTTGTGAATCTAAAGTAAGTGTCGTAATTCAAATTAAGTTTTTTTAGTGTAATTCGTATTGTGTTATTTACTATTGCTATGCTGAATTAGCATTTTCGTATGTCAGTATATGCCAACACAGCCTCATATTGACAAAGAACCTTGTGATAAAGATACTAAATTGTTAGACAGTTCATCTAAATGAAAGTTCAGTTTTGACCTCACATCAAGTTATTCCTATAGGTTTTGTTGTTGACTTTATTAACTATTTAACAAAAATATGTTTATAAAGTTTATGGAAAATATTTTGCATGCCCGCAAATCTAACATCCCTTTTTCTAATGAAGTTTAACATTTTTCCGGCATAAACTCATTATGGAATTTGGTTAAAACCCGATATTCTTACTTACCAAGTATTTGCTAAACTTTATAGCTAAATCAAATATTAAAAGTGAAATGCAAACTTTTGGTTCTTACTCTGCCTCCTGGCCACAAAAACAAAAATGTCCACTTCATCTGTACTTAACGAAAATTCTGATTGCCATGAAAAATTTAATTCCCTAAAATTTTTACATAGCAGCAAAAGCACATTGTTGCTTCATCAAAAATCGAAAACAATTATTTGCACATACAGCGACCATGGCCGCTATTCTGCCCCTGGAAGTGCGGTTGGGTTATCTTCCCACAGTTATTGTTTTTTGAACTCATTTCTCGGGCAGGAATGCAACAACAAAATAATAATAAAATACAATAAAATTTCATCAGAGCCAGAAAAAAATACAGCAACAACAGAGTACACCAAAAAAAAAAAGGAAAGCAAATCGGAAAATAGTACAGAACGGAAAAAGAATAATCTCCTACGGTATTATCGTAACCCATATCGTATACGAGCACAGGCTTTTGTACGCCCAATTGACATGGCAACCACCAAACAATGAATGGGCTCACAGCTCTGCATCGCTCGTCCCTCTGGCTTTAACTTCCGCACACACACACATACACACACACTCGCATATGCACACAGGCAACATTAATACAACAGAATCTACGTGAGGATGTGTGTGTGTGTGTATGTGTGTTGATGTAGCTGTGTCTATTCCCTTTGCTAGTCCGGATGTTTTATATTCATTTCATTTTAATATTGTTGTTGCTGCTGCTGCTGCTGCTGCTGTGGTTGTTGCTTCTGCCTGGTTACTGGTTTTGCAAATATTATTAACCCTCCAGCAGACCGGAGTGTAATTTCGATGCCACAACTTTACTGGCGCAAGTTTGAGTATTCTTCCAATCAATATTTCGTTGTCGTCTTATGCTACAACACATTCCTCTTGTTTGTTTTTTTGGGAGGCGAGATGAAATTACTGGAAAAAGGACCTTCGGAGGAATGTCCGTCCCCTTTGCCATTTGCCCTTCATTGCTCAAAACGTATTACAAAAAATATCAAGGAAATGTTATTAACAAATTGAAAAATCCCAATTCCCAATATAACGTAATGAACTTATTGAAGTGGAAAAAGACACACAGACGGCGCACAGGGAAGTGTGTCAGATCTAAGAGCATTAGACATGTTTCTTAAGCCATGTAATAGATTGTATATATGTAAGTAAAGGGAATTCAGCTGTAGTAAAATCAAAAAGAATTTCGAAATAAACTCTTAATACTCATATCGAGTAGTTACTAAAGTCGATAGATTTTTCATCAACATCGTATTGCTCTTTGTGATATGAAATCATATCTGTCGATGTAATGTACTGTGAATGCAATAATCAGGGCGTTAATATTACAGGAATTATGTTGTCTATCAAAATATTTTATTTGTGCACCTAAAATGTGATGAGATTTAGGCCACGTTGCACTGATGGATGTAAATTCTCTAGCTTGAAAATTTTGCTTAATTAAACTATTTTTTATTTAAAATAATAGATTCGATATAAAGCGAACTCTAGGAACAAAATGTAATTACTTAGCGATAGAATTGGTATGTTTTCTGCATTATGTTACAATAGACAGCGATACATATAATAATTATTTCTTATCTATATATGTATATCAAAATGATATGTATAAATATAACACAGTACAACATTTTTCAGCTCATTGATTTGGGACTCAATTCTGAGAACTGCACCTGAAAGTAGCCTCAAATAGAAGAAGTACTGCATCATTTGCTTGGTCAAGTTACATGCCACAATAATTTAATATCGATTTGAAGTTAGTTAAGAATTACAATTCCTTTAATCTGTTCATATAACGTATCCCTGCATAAGCAACAGTTTCACTATTCCATTCATCAAATGATTTTGAATAGGATTTATTTTGCAGCAGTTACAATAACACTGGCGTCAGCCTTATATTTTTTGAGGCACCTTTTCTATAGAGAGTCCGGACGTTCCAGGTGCATATCATTGAATCATGGTCCTTATTTCGTTTGCGGGGGTCTTCAATATGTGGGGAGTCCGTTTGTTACGTTTTCATTGTCGTGTTTTTACAGCCATTAAAGGACCTGAAGGCGGGTGGCTAGCCCAACCATCAGGGTTCATCGCTCACTTTCATGAATACCGTTGCCCAGGTGCCACCACGAAGGAGGTTGTGAGTCGGCTTGAGATGCAAGATTCACTTTGCATCCCCAACGGCACCCATAAGGCTGACATCACCGCCATCTAGGAAATGAGATGCACAGGACAAGGATGCTCGTGACGTAAAAATTTCGACATCTATTACAGCTGCCATGCCGAAAAGCAAAGTTGGCGAGAGACTCAGATATCTTGTCTCGCGATTCAATCCTGTTAGTGATCGAATAGCCGCAATCCGCATCAAGGCGTTATATTTCTACATCACGCTGATTTGTGCTCTTGTCCCGTCGGAAGATATGAGATTAAATATGCATTTTACGAGCGCCTAGAGGAAACATACGACCGCTGCCCTTGCAACGACATTAAAATTCATCTGGGAGATTTTAATGCAAATATAGGAAGGGAAGATGTTCTTGGTCCATCGCTCGGTAAATTCAGCCTGCATACCGACACGTCTGGTCAGCTTCGCAGTGGGAAGGAACATGGTAGTGAGTGGAACCAGATTCCAGCACAAAGACATCCACAAGGGGCATTTTGGCTATCCCCCGATCAAAACACCAAAAATCAATTTGATCAGGTGGTAATAAATGGCAGGCATGCATCTAGTTTCATGGACAAGCGTGTGATCCGTGGTGGTAATATTGGCTCGGATCTGGTTACAGATACGCAGAGTGTGCTGCATATATAGAGAGAACACTTCCAGCAACTGCTGGTTCCTGAAGGCACCTTACGTGAAGGTATCACGCCAATTGTCGACGATGGCTTAGATTGCCCACCACCAAGTCAAGCCAAGGTAAGAAAAGCAGTATCACTGCTGAAAAACAATAAAGCAGCCGGTGCCGACCGTTTTCCCGCAGACCTCTTCAAGTCCGGTGGCGAGGAGCTGATAACGAGCATGCACCAGCCCCTGCGCACGGTTTGGCATAAAGAGTGCATGTCCGACGATTGGAATTTAAGCGTATTATGTCCTGTGCTGAAAAAAGGTGATTCAAGTGTGTGCTCCAACCGCATATAACTAAGGTCCTGTCGAGTGTGCTATGTGAAAGACTAAAGCCAGTGTTATTCAACCTGATAGGGCCTTATCAGTGTGGCTTTAGACCTGGTAGATCAACAACTAACCAGATATTCACACTTCGGCAAATCCTGTAAAAAACACCCAAGAGAAACAGATCGACACGTACCATCTTTTCGTCGACTATAAAGCTGCCTTGGACAGCCCTGTACGGCAGAAATTACTCAAAGCCATGGGTGAATGTGGTATTCCAGCGAAGCTGATATGTCTTTGCGGAATGACGCTGACTGACACGAAGTCTTCAGTGAAGATAGGCAAGGCGACGGCCTATCGTGTGATCTCTTTAACATAGTGATGGAAACGTAGTGTACGCTGATGACGTAGACATCTTCGGTCGAAAACTGCGGGATGTGACTGCAGCCTTCTCAGGTACACAGAAGGAATCAGCGAAAATGGGTCTAGCGGAGAACGAGGAGAAAGGAAGTTATTAGTTTCAACAAACAAAGAATCTACTCGGTTGGGAAACTACGTGAACGTTGACAACTATAATTTCGAGGAGGTAGATAATTTTATCTACCTAGGCTCCGCCAGCATCAAAGCAAATAATGTCAGCCTAGAAATACGGAGAAGAATCCTGCTTGCTAATAAATGCTACTACGGACTAAGCAAGCGATTCAATGACAGAGCCCTCTCTCGACGAACAAAAATCCAGCTATACCAGATATTGGTTCTACCTGTCTTCATGTATGGTTTAGAGTCCTGGGTTATGACACAAGCGGATGAATCGGTTCTGGCAGTATTCGAGAGAAAAATACTCCGGCCCATCATCGTTAACGGAGAGTATCGACGTCGTATGAATCATGAGCTGTACGAGCTGTACACTGACATTGACGTGATCAGACGCATTAAGGTGCAGCGTTTGCGTTGGTTAGGTCATGTTGTACGCATGGACGAAAACGCTCCAGCTCGAAAAGTCTTCGACAATGAACTTGATGGACGGCGCAGAAAAGGGGGACCAAAACTCCGATGGAAAAACCAGGTTACTGAGTACTTTACAGAAATTGGTGTGACTAACTGGAGAAGAAGCGCAGTAGATCGAGGCGCTTATAATATTTTTCTACGTGCGGTATATAATCCTTTTCCACGTCCATGGTCGTTATGACACATCCCTAACAATTTTGAAAAATCCCCCAAATAAGTGGTACATTTGTATGGCAGGTAGCAGAAGCGGTGTGTTTAGACTTCCAATTTTTTTCTCTAAAACTGTATCCTGCTATAGCTTTACTAAATACAGAATTTGGGGACGATCGCGTTGGGTTTATTAATAATACTAATTGTTATAGCTTAACTTAATACAGAATTTGGGCACGATCCCGTTTGGTGTATTGATATTATAACTCGATTTTTAAAGTGGGCGGAGTGGTACATTTGTATCGGAGGTACCAGAAGGGGCGGGGCCTTGTAACCCATTTGAAATACCGTAAGTAGTTTTGGGGAAATATTAACTTGTGCAAAATTTCAAAACATTTGGTTGCGTTTTTCGAAAGTTATCGTGCGTACCAACCAGACAGGCAGAAAGGCAGACAGACGGAGAGACAGGCATGGCTTAAACGACTTGAAAAGGCATGAATTGAATTTGGTTCGACGAAACCTAGGGTATAAGGTGACTCCTTCTATGTGTTCCACTTTTGGGAACACGTATCAAATGATATACAGTCGAAACTCTCTATAACGAATTCCAAGGGACTGGATATTTACTTCGATATAAAGAAAATTTGCTATATAGAAAAGAAAACAATTTTGTTCCTTTTAACATTTTTTATTTGTAGTAGTCAGATATAAAATATAATATTCTAATATAATTTTCAATATAATTTTCTAATACATTTTGATAGTAGTAACCGATATGCAAAGGCAAACTGATGGAGACTGCAAGAAATGTGAGAGATGGTAATGATTCCAGTTGTCACTTGCATAGTTCGGTGGTTCCCCAAAATACACTTTCAATTTTATGGTAAATTAACAATTCAAAGCATCAGTCTCTGCTTGTGCGTTGTGAAAGCAACAAAGTACACACAGAGCAACAATAACAACACCAATAACACACAACAAAGCGACGTCGATTTATTTTTTGTGTGCGTGCGTGAATAAATTCGTTATATGGAGATTGAAAACGCTTCAATCTTGAAGTTACGGTCGCAAAAATGCTTCGTTATAAGGAAATATTCGCTATAGGGAAATTCGTTATATGGAAATTATAATACACTCAAAGTAGACCCAAAACACAGTGTTCTTATAATTGCTTCGCAATAAAGAAAAATTCGTTATATAGGAGTTCGTTATAGGGAGTTTCGACAGTATACCCTCCTACTTGTGAGGTGAGGTTACAAAAATACCCCATACAAACATTCCTCAGAAAATATTTCGGGACCCATGGGCCATGTATTTGAGAGCCCTGGCATCAGGACAGTCAATATACAAGGTCCATTGACCTTACGACCTGCCACCTATCCAGGCAGCCTCACAGTCCTAAAACGAATTTCGCCTTAAGGTACCTGCGGTCCAGCTAGTCTTTTTTTAGGAAAAAAAGCTCTTTAGTTCTAAAATAAACTATTTTTCTCCCGTGGAGAAATATGGAAATATCGTCGACTAAAACACGGGTTAAAATACGCACCTTTTACTTTACTTTCTCACATTCACTCGATGTGCTGTGCCAACAGATGTGACCATCTGTTGACCAATCGTTTATTCATTCCTTCGTTCGTTTTGTTGGTGCCTTTTGTCATTTCTACTTCATTGTCTGATTATTGTGCCAACTACGACTTAATTTATGTACTACAGCATGGAGCATGGCATCTTCTTTAACTCCGTCGGCGTGTTCTACATTTCTGGTAGTGTCCGCATGGAAATTCCACAATGTACATTGTTGGGGTCCGATCTGTGTGTGTGTGGCACTGAGCTTAATAGCAGTATTTTTTTTATATCTCAATGCTGCTGTTGCAATATCACCATTTCTCTTGTTGCTTAACTCCACTGGTGGTTGTTTGTTTGCATATCTCTATGTGAAGGTGGCGGACTGGCATACAAATAGTAATTGCATTATAATAAAGTTATTACAAAATACTACGTATGGACTCTAGTAGATGGAAAATTTATGCAGTAAAATTCAGTCATGTGCACTCTTATGTCAAAGTAATTAGAATTATTAGCGATTTTTTAATGAAATGCAACAAATGTTGCGTAAAACAACAGCTGTTGACAGTTGGCTGGCTGTTGGTAACATGGCTAACATAGTTAGAAATTGTGAAAAGAAATTTAATTTTAAGTAGTGTAATATATTGTGCATGAATTAGAAAATTACTGGAGCATCTTCAGATGTTAAGGATTCAATACTTAAGCTTTAATAACTTACACAGTACAACACATGATTTTGGAACTCAATTCTGAGAACTGCACGTAAAAGTAGGCTGAAAAAGAAGAAGTTCTGCATCATACGTTTCGTCAAGTTACATGCCATAATAATTTAATATCGATTTGGAGTTAGTCAGTATCGTATAGGGGAATTTTCCACGTTTATGGCATGTAACTTGAAGCTATCCCATACCTCATTCATGGGGTGCAAATGGAAATTAAGATTTTTTTTATGGCATGTAACTTGACAAAACGAATGATGCAGGACTTCTTCTTTTTGGGACTACTTTCACGTGCAAATATATCAAATTTTTTAAATTGTTTCCAAGAAAAGTTTTGTTAGTCGTTAGTAGAAGCCTACACCATTGACATTTTATAACTTTACCCACAAAATGTTTCCTTCATCCATACAGAATTCTATTTTCTATTTCCTTACACAAAAACTGTAATTTGGTGCATAACTAATTAACTTTTGGTTCAACTTAATTAAATTAGTAATTCATTTCTAGCTATTATACGATTATTAACGCGTATACACAAAATCCCTTAGTTTCTGTATTCCTTTCTATTACATCATTCTTTCTTTGAATGTCCACTGCATACGACGACGACAATATTTCTCAATTGGTTGCTAAAACATTCTCATTAACAAGTATCAAAAGAAAAACAACAATGAGGACAACATATTTGCTTATGTTTATGCTTTCGCAACATCACAGCATAAAAATGAATGAAACAAATCATTAAAAACTCATAAACATATCATAATCACCATCAGTGCAGTGCTATCATCATTATGATGATACTGCTGGTTTAATGACATTATCATCATCATCATCATCATCATCATCATCTTTGTTGGCTTCACCAAAAACTGGCGAACTAAAACAAAAAACAATGACACAAAAACATAAAGCCATAGTCATAGACAAAGGGTTATAATGACTGGCATTATCACTGGAAATATCTAAACGTAATTGTCCCTAATGACCTGTATTAGAAGGATTTTAAGAAGGCAACAATGACAACAACAAACAAATAGAAACAAACAACACATTTGGAAACAATGTCCTGCCCGATTGAGGGTGGCGATAAGATGCTGCTGCGTAGCCATAACAAATTTAATAATTTGAAATATCTTAATAATATTAAGGAAACAATAAAGAAATTTAAACAGATTGTCTAAATTATTTGTTCATTATCAGATTAAACATTGTGCTATTATTTAATTAAACACAAATTTTAAATTGTGCAAATTTGTATAGTATTCTGAGTAATCGTGTAGGAATTGGTGTGTGTGTGTGGTGGAGATAATACAATCAATACAATATGTTTTGCAGCATAAGAGAACACAACTATTATACGAATGGTCGGAGTAGGGGGGTCTACACAGCCATTTACATCTTATTGGTATTGGTACGAAAAAACAACAACTTCCGCCCGTGGCATGATGGTTTGAACACGCGACTACCATGCGGGGGATCCCGGGTTGGATTCTCGCCTCCAGTCATTTACATTTTACTTTCAATGCCGGCCCCCTCGGCAGCAACGTCGCAGTATAAGTGTCGAGTCAATCCGCATGTGTAGTAAAAAGCTTCTCAAACAGTGACGTTCGCATTCGTCCATAAACAAGTAGGTGCCGTTAGTTGTGAATCTAAAAATAGAAAGCATGTTAATTCACAACAACGCTAGAAGCTATCCCATACCTCATTCATGGGTTTTAAAGGTAAATTAAGTTTTTTTTTTTTCAATGAAAAGCTCACGGATCGTCGCACAGTGCTTTGTCCCCATACATTGAAGGGACAAAAATAGAGTGAGTATTTGCAGCAACATAAAAATTCGTGTCATTTGATACCAATCCAAAATTAAAAAATTTGAAAGATTGAGCCTATTGGATTGAATAATTTTGACTAAACTTTCCAGAACATATTTTGTTAACTATTATCTTTAGTGCAAATAGTTGGGAAGAATCGGACCAGGCTTTTTGGTACTTACCATTAAAAGTGCCTAGTGGATCTTGAAATGTCATCATACTATTAAACCTAATTTAATGAACCAATTTTCTGCAAAGTTTTGCAAAACGTAATATTTTAATTTTTGGTATTCTTGATACGAGAAAAGTGTAACGCATTAAAGGAGTCGTGAAAGACCCTAAGCATCTTTGGACAGAAGTAGTTTCATTTTTTTTTTGTGAAACGATTGAGACATGTCCGTCTGTCTGGCTGGCCGTCTGGCTGGATTGCTGATGAGCAGGATAACTTATAGATAGTTCGCCACACCAAGCTTAGATAACAGCTCCCATCAGATAACTGTGCTGCCCATCGAGTTTATTGCCAAAGACTCTTCGAATCGGAGCATTTTCGTCTATTCGTACAACGAGTCCAAGCCAGCACATTCGGTCTATTTGAACGCGCTTGACTATGTCGATTTCGTTGTAAAGCTCATTCAGCTCATGATTCAACGGTACTCGCCGTTAACGATGATGGGTCCAAATATTTTGCGAAGTATTTTTCTCTCGAAGACTCCCAGAATAGATTCTGCGCTGTAAAGCAAGACAGGTAGGATCAGAGTCTGGTAGAGCTGGATCTTTGTTCTTCGAGAGAGTGCTTTGCCGTTAAATCGCTTACATTATTATTTTTGTTTATGGCGGAGCCAAGGTAGACAAAATCATCTACCACTTCAAAGTTATAGTTGTCACGTTCACGCAGCGTCCCAGATGAGTGGACTCTATGTTCGTTGAAACAAATAACTTAGTTTTGTCCTCTTTTATAACCAGACCCACTTCAGCCGACTGCTTTTCAATGCTCGAGAAAGCCGCACTAAAATCTCCCAATCCACGACTAATAATATCTACATCATCAGCATACGCGAGCAACATGCGACTTTTGTTGCAGATGGTACCATTCCTGTTTACTGCAGCCTTTCGCATGATCATGTCCATTACGATGTTAAAGAGATCGCAGGACAAACTATGTCTAAAGCATTGTCTAAAGCCTCGCTTGATAGAAAATGGCTCTGACAGATTTTTGCCAATTTTCACTGAAGACTTCGTGTCAGTCAGTGTCATCCCGCAAAGTCGAATTAGCTTCGCGGGGATACCAAACTCAGCCATGGCATCCAACAATTTCTGTCGTATAGGACTGTCGAATGCAGCTTTGTAGTCGATAAACAGATGGTAGGTGTCGGTCGATCTGCATTACTAGGGTCTTCTCTAGGATTAGTGTGAAAATCTTGTCGGTTGTGGAATTACTAGGTCTAAAGCCAAACTGATAAGGTCTTATCTAGTTAACGTAGATGGAATTTAGCCTTTCACATAACACAATAGACAGGATGTTGTATGGGATGGGTAAAAGGCAGATCTCGCGATAGTTGGTACACCCAATTGCACATGACATAGAAGCACATGACATAGAACACTCAGACTCCGTTCATCGGGCAGGCATTCCTTGAGCCAAATCGGGTTTATGAGCTGGTACATACAAGTTGCCATCTTATCGCCGCCGGCTTCAAAAAGCTCTGCCGGCAGTCCATCGGCTCCCGCAGTTTTTTTTTGTTTTTAAGCTGTGCAATTGCCTTGCTTATCTCGTTTTCACTCGGTGGTGGACAGTCTACTCCATCGTCGATGATTGTTGTGATTTCGTCACTAATGGGGCCTTCGGAAACGAGTATAGATCGAATGTGTTCCCTCTATATTTGCAGCACACTCTGAATGTCAGTGATTAGATTTCCGTCTCTGTCCTTACAGGTGGGGATCCCTGTTCCAAAACCTATCCTTTTTACCTTTTGGTAGCAGTTTTGGCCTTTACATCTATCTCTGTAGTTTTCAATATCCTGGCTCTCTCTTTTCTTCCATAGACGATTTTTCCGCCTAAAGATGCATGTCATCTCTCTCCTCTTCTCATTATAATGCTCCGTCTCATCATGCGTTACCATTGGCTACAGTTTTGCCTGTATGCAGCATCGTTATCTTCAGAAATTTTGCGACATTCCTCATCGTACCAGGGCTTGTCTGAGCATGGCTTTGCATAACCCAAAACGGTCGTTGCGGCTGTGGTCACTGAACTTGCAATATGTTCACAATGTGTGTTGGAGATATACGAATTTGGGGCTTTGTTTGGAGCAATTACGGGAATTGGTTTGATTAGGCATTGGCTATCTCGGTGGTGTGCAGCTATGTGATGTCTAGCTTCCTTTGCGTTTGGTTACGTCCGTTTTTAGCACTACTTAGTCGTGTGCGTACCTTCGCTTCAACTAGGTGGTGATCCGAGTCAATATTTGCACGGCGCATCACTCGCACGTCCATAACGCTTAAGACATTCCATCCATAAATTACGACGTGATAAATTTTGTTGCTAGTATTTTGATCAAGGGATATCCAGGTTGCCTTGTGGATATCTTTATGCAGGAATCTGGTTCCACACACTACCATGTTTCTTGATGACGCAAAGCTAACTAGTCTGAACCCGTCTTCGGAGTTGTTGTGCAGAATGAAATTTGCGTCTGCTTAACCAGGAGCATCTTCGCTTTCTATTTTAGCATTTCAAGCTCACAGCACAATTTTAATGTCATGTGCAGGGCAGCGGTCATATATTTCCTACAGGCGCTCATAGAATGCATCTTTAGTGTACTCATCTTTGTCTTCCATCGGGGCGTGTACACAAATCAGCGTAATATAAAAATATTTCGCATTGATGTGAATAGTGGCTATTTAGCCACTTACAGGGTTAAATTGCTAGGCCAGATGTCGAAGTCTATTGCCGACTATAAATCCACATTCAAATTCATGTCTTTCTGCATGGCAGCTATAAAGGATGTCACAGTTCTTTCAACGTGTGCATCTCTATACCGTCCATCGCATTTCCTGTGTGGCGATGATGTCATCTTTGTATGTGTCGAGGAAATCCGCCAGTTGGATAGAGGCACCTTCTTCTATAGAGAGTTCGGACATTACAGGTGCATATGCGTAAATCGTGTTCCTTACAACGTTTTTCTTTTTCTCGTGGTTTCATAATAATTGGTTTTGTTTAAGGAGAGTGACTTATTAGGCCACCACGCCTTATCCTAGTTTCTTGGGACTACCAAAGCCACTAAAAGAGCCTCTGTGTTGAGCTTCAGTAACTTTTGTTACCTAGTTCCTGGTAGCATGCACTTTAGTTTAATCAACATTGCGCCTACTCACATTCGCAACTACTGAACGAACGTTGTAAGCTGCTTAGGAGCATAAAAGAGAGCTTCTTGTTATTCCCAAGTAAATAACGACCAAAAAGACCGCATTGATCACTAAGAGGGCATGATTTTCTTAACAATATGTATAGAATTTCCTCGCCCTAAGCACTTAAATAAACAAACAATATACAATTTAGTTTACAAATTTAAACAGTGATAAATATTTAAGGAAGCACATCATAGATTGAAAATAAAGCAGCTGAAATTTTCTCAATCACATAGCCTTAAAGGCATAAATGCACATCGATAATTAAATACACCACATACAGACATATATATATATTTTATGCAGCCACATATATCTAACACCCAATAATTTAAATCATTTACATATATATAATTTAAACAATTTCCAGCATTTCGGCAGCATAGTAGCTTGGCAATCAATTAAATTACCATCTCACATTGCTCTAAGAATTAATTAATTTTCTGTCTCTGCTGCAAGAAATGAATGACAATTCTTTGGTTTTTGACATTTTCGATTTTCTTTTGACATGGAAAACTTGAGAGATATTGATTAATTCATGAAGTAGCAAAAACTGTTATTTATACCGAATTCTTAATTACAGAGACTTAAAGCAGAACAGAACTATTCTAATTGTCGCCATTCTTTCTGGTCCTGGCGGAAATCAACAGCAGCTACAATGGCCAGATAATAAAATTGTCGAGTACAAGTGTCTGGTGTTCCCCTCACCAGGCCTGCCTCAGTATCGTATTAAATTGCAATTTTCAAATGTCACAAAGACATTGTTGCACATAAAACATTGAAGCATTAGATTGCTGACATGTCTACCCAAGACATTTGTTGCTTCCTCTACGACTACGTGTCGACGTCAGGATCTGCCATCTTCGTAAGTTACTCTCTTCTGAAAGTTTCAGCCGGCAATTCAATACACGCTGACACACATCCATGAATGCCAATACACCAAAGGGGCGGGGAAGGCACAGGGGATAAAGAGACTGTCGCACAAGTCCTTGCTGCGATATGAACAATTGTACTTGTCGTTGTCATCAACGTCGACATTATTGAATTCTTAGGCATACAAAGAACAAGGAAAGGAAATTCTTAGCATACGCTTTAAAATATAAAAATGAAAGAAATCGCATTTCCCGTTCACCAAGTTGAGAATACATAAAAAAACCTGAAAAAAATGCCATCTAATGGGAAATGAGAGAGAGAGGGAGAGAGACAAGGAAGCACTGTGGGCGAATTTTATGCATGACTGCTTAAATATGTGTTTTTTTTTTAATAAATAATTATATATTAAATATTCGGGATAAAGGTGAAGCCCAAAAGTCCTACCAAAAGTTAAAAAGAGAAGGTTTGGAACATCAATCAACGACGGAGTAGATTGTCTACAAATAAACCAAAACGACATCAGCAAGGCAATTACACGGCCTAGAAACAATAAAGCTGCGGGAGCCGATAGCCTGCCGGAAGAGCTTTCAAGGCTGCCGGTCAGGAGGCGATGATTGGAGTTGAGTGTTATATGTTCTGAGCTTAATAATGGCGATCCAAGCGTGTGTACAAACTATTGCGAGATCAGCCTTTTAGCCCATGGCACACAAGATCCTATCGGGACCGGCAGTGGCATAGTGGTTAGAACACGCGACTACCATGCGGGAGATCACAGGTTCAACTCCTGGCTCCACTCATCTTAAAAAAAGAATAAAAAAACAGCAACTTCGCAGTATTAGTGTCGAGTCAATCGGCGTGTCTAGTAAGAGCTTCTCAAACAGTGACGTTTGCATTCGTCGATAAACAAGTAGATGCCGTTAGTTGTGCATCTAAAAATAGAAAGCGTGGTAATTCACAACAACGCGAGCAGCTATCCCATACCTCATTCATGGGGTGTAAAGGGAAATTAAGTTTTTTTTTAAGTATACAAGATCCCATCTAGTGTGTTATGTGAATGACTAAAGACCATATTAATAAACCTGACCGAATTTTATCAGTGAGGCTTTAGACTTGGTAAATCCACGACAAATCACGGAGAAGAGTCGAGAGATCGACTCCTTCTATCTGTTTAGCGATTACAAAGCTGCAATCGACGGTCCGATACGGTAGATCCTATTGATGCTATGGCTGAGTTTGGTGTCCCCGTGAAGCTGATACGACTTTGCGGGATGATGCTGACCGGCACAAAGACCAGTGAAAATAAGCTAAAATCAGACAAAGCTAAATTATACTAAGCGAGGCTTTAAATAAGGCGATAGTCTCTTATGCGATCTCTTTAACATCACCATAGAGATGATGATTCGGGAGGCTGCAGTAAATACGACTGGTACCATCTTTTATACAAATCACATTCTGCTCGCATTTGCCTATGGCATAGGTATCTAAGGCCGAGGACTGAGGTATGTTACTGCGGCCTTCTCAAGCATTGAGAAACAGTCGACCGAAGTGGGTTTGGTGACAATTAAAAACAAAACAAAGTTATATGCGTGAGCATTGACAACTTTAACTTTGAAGAACAAATCAAAGGACGAGTTTTGATCGCAGACTGCTGCTATCATAACACAGTACAACATATGATTTTGGGACTCAATTCTGAGAACCGCGCGTGAAAGTAGCTCCAAAAAGAAGAAATTCTGCGTCATTCGTTTTGTCAAGTTACATTCCATAATAATTTAATACCGATTTGAAGTTAGTAAGTATTGTATTTGGGACTCAATTCTGAGAACTGCACGTGAAAGTGGCCCCAAAAAGAAGAAGTTTTGCATCATTCGTTTTGTCAACTTACATGCCATAATAATTTAATACCGATTTAAAGTTAGTAAGTATTGTATTGGGGAATTTGTCACATTAAAGGATCTTTTGTTTGACATAACATCAATACTATATGGTGCCGTATGATTATCATAAGTAATATTCCACATAAATCATACGCCACGGAGTACAACAGTTACATAATAAACCCAGTTTAAAATCATTTGATGAATGGAAAAGTTAAACTTTTTCTTATATAGGAAAACGTTATATGAACAGATTAAAGGAATTGTTATTCTTAATGTTTTTAAATTTGTTTCAGCTAAATCGGGTGGTTCTCGAGTTATGCCAAACAAAATAGCTTAAAACGTGACAAATTCCCCTATACGATACTTACTTAAAAACTTAATTTCCCTTTACACCCATGAATGAGGTATGGGATAGCTTCTCGCGTTGTTGTGATTTAACACGCTTTCTATTTTAAGATTCACATATAACGGCACCTACTTGTTTACCGACGAATACAAACGTCACTGTTTGAGAAGCTCTTACTAGACACGCCGATTGACTCGACACTAATACTGCGAAGTTGCTGTCGACAACGTTCGTGGGGAGCCGACAATGAAAGACAAATTTATTTTTTTTTTCTTTTAAGATGACTGGAGCCAGGAGTTGAACCTGTAATCTCCCGCATGGTAGTCACGTGTTCTAACCACTATGCCACGACTGGTCCCCGATACTTGCTAACTTTTAAATCGATATTAAATTATTATGGCATGTAAGTTGACAAAACGAATGATGCAGAACTTCTTAATCTTGGGGCTACTTTCACGTTCAGTTCTCAGAATTGAGTCCCAAATACCATACTTACTAACTTCAAATCGATATTAAATTATTATGGCATGTAAGTTGACAAAACCAATGATGCAGAACTTCTTCTTTTTCGAGCTACCTTCACGTGCAGTTCTCAGAATTGAGTCCCAAAATCATATGTTGTACTGTGGTATGATAGCAGAGGTCTGCGATCAAAACTCGTCCTGTAATTTTCTCTTCAAAGTTATAGTTCTCAACGCTCACGTAGAGTGCCAAACGAAATTTTCTAAGAATTAAGTCCCAATTCAATGAGCTGAAAAATTTTGTACTGTGTAACATAAACTAAGTGTGACGAACTATCTACGAAGCGCCAAAGTCCGAAATGCTTGGTATTCTTTTCTACGTGCGGCTGCTGATGGATGAATTTATGTTGCTACTGCCAAATAATAATAAGAAGAATATGTATTTGAATATTTTAATAGAATCAGTATTTCAACGTTCGACACATTGTCCCTCCCAATGTTCGCAGGATGTGGTTTAAAGTGCTACTGCATTGTGGAAGGCTAAGGTAGGGCCACTAGGCGAGCACACAGCAACACGAACGTGCGTTTTGAAAATGTGGCAATAAACATAAAAAGGGCTGAACCGAGAGTTTGGGCGAATATAAAAATCCAAAATAGAAACAACAAAAATGTACGAGAAATGTGAGCAAAGTAATACAAGTGACAGCAATTTCGTGAATTGTCTATTTGTTTAGCATGATGATGTTGAATTTCACTGCGCATCGCCAGAAACAACGTAGGTGACGGAGAAATAAGGGCGAAACCGACTAAACATATTCAAGTAGTCTAAGAAAAGACACTAAAGAAAACCAGAAAATTTTAAGTTAACACATATACAAATTTAACACAGACAAACTCACCCAAATGCCAGTACCCCATGTGCTACATTTGCATACAAAGCAGCTACTCGCACCCCTGCTTGCCACCCAGTCAAAGGCAAGGATACGTTTTTAAGGATATGCCCGAACACGTACGTGTACTGATGACTACCACATACCAAGACATATTGTGTTAGCAATGCAGACAGTCGAATGATTGTAAAATTGATTTCTTTTGATAAACAAAACAAGGCAAAGGCAATTGGAGAAATGAGATATATTGGAAATTTCAATATTTTCCAGGATATCCTCCATATATATGCAAATAGAATTTGAGCAACAAATTCATCGCTTGTATTGGTATTCGCGTATCCTTAGATTTCATCATTATTCCAACTGCGGATAATTAATATTGATGTAAATTGAATGTAATTAAAATTAATTCGTGACATTATTTCGTCGCAATTTTTAAGGCCCCGGGCCAACGCTTGTGAAGTGGAGTGTTGTTAAGTAAAATAACTTGGCGAACAACAACGAAATTAACGTTAGGGGGTGACAAATAATTATCAATTATGTGGAAACGCTAATTTGTCCAGGCGGAGGAAAGTCAAAGTGGTTGGAAATAACATAGCGAAGCGAAGTTTTCTGGTAACGAAGTATCCTGGTAATAACAATTATGGGATCTAGTCGCCTTTTGGTTATTAAATTTTTAAATTTTGTTCTTTCTTATTCTTCGATGTTGTCGACAGTAACTTCGAAGTATAGTATCGAGTCAATCGGCATGTCTAGTAATAGCTTCTCAAACAGTGACGCAGTTCGCATTTGTCGATATACAAGTAGGTGCCGTTAGTTGTGAATCTAAAGATAGAAAGCGAAACTCGAGAAGCCATCGCATACCTCATCCATGGGGGTGTAAAGGAAAATTAAGTTTTTAGTTATTTCTGCTAAAGATACATAAACTTGTTTCAGTGAGAGGTTAAGGTGTTTTTTGTGCTGTTTGCAATTGCCAGGGCTACCGCAGGCTACCATAGAGACTTATATCTGAAACCTGTTGGGAATGAATGAAACAACTAGACCGTTCAGTTTGGGTGATTGTAAGACACTCATGTTTAGTTAAATACTTATATCTTACTTAAATTAATGTGAGGACTACACCACACATTAGGTTAGGTTAATTCGGTAGTCACGTTCAACACAGCTCACATGGGTCCTAGTATGAGTCCAGTTGTGATAACCTTTTCAAATTTTCGCAACAAATATTCCCATTCCATTCGGTCAACATCGCTATCAAGCCATTTCGTTACTCTGATGAAGGCATGGATGTTCCGCAAAACGCCTACTGATAGACAGGTATTGTCCATAAGTGCAAAACGCCTACTGATAGACAGGTATTGTCCATAAGTGTCCGATGTCCAAGCTTTTTCATATCTCAGGTCACCAAAAGCGGGGCAGTGACATAGAAGATGCTCCGTGGTCTCCTCTTCTTCCTCATCATTGCAGCTTTTACAAAAATCGTTGTAGCGTAGTTTCAACCTGCTTGTTTACCAACCGACGGAGTGACCGGTTGTTACAGTTATGATGTATCTCAGGTGGGCTCTGGACAAGTTCAGCTCAAATCGTGTCCTCTGTATCCATTGTAGGCCAAATGTGTGCAAGTGAGTTCTCTTACCCATCTTTCCTGAGTAATGAGGTTCAGCTTCCCCGCAATTGGCTGTTTCACCCTTGTAAGAGGGACACCAATGAGACCGTAATCTCGCTCGAGTTCACGGTTGTGGCGGCCCTTGTCAATGTATCGGCTCTTTGTTTACTATATATGTCCCGATGTCCCGGAACCCATGTGAGGGCAACCTTCGAAAGTCTCGCACGACTGGTGTTCTCGAATATTTCTCGAAGTGGTGTACACATTCTCCAGGGATCTGATAGCCGTTTTACTATCAGTAAGAATATGAATATGGCTGTCCAATATTCCACGATCTGAATTTTCACTACATCTATTCTAATGGCCTCTATTTCGGCCTGAACTATGCTACAGTGGTCTGGTAGTCTGATTGATAGTTGCAAATTAAAAGATTTTACAGCCTTTTATAAAAGTCGTATTTACTGCAGCCTTCCGCATGATGTTAAAGAGATCGCAAGATTGACTATTGTCTTGTATAAAGTCCCGATAGGTAGAAAATGACTCTGTCACAATTTTGCTGATTTTCACTGAGGACGTTCGGTCAGTGTCATCCCTCAAAGTCGTATCAGCTTCCGGGAATACCAAAACTCAGACACAACATTTAGTAGTTTCTGTCGTATCGTTCTGTCGAATGCAGCTTGTAAACGATTAACAGATGCTAGGTGACGATCTGTATTTCTAGGGTCTTCTTCAGGATTTGTTAAAGTGTGAATACATACTGATAAGATTCTTTCATGTTCACTAGGATGGGCTTTAGTTTTCGCATAACATACTAGACAGGACTTTGTATGCGATGGATAAAAGGCTGATCCCGCGATATTTGTTACACACTCTTGAATCGTCTTTCTCAACCTGCGTTTCATCTCCCTCTTTTTCTCTTTATAACGCTCCGTCACCGCACGCGTCGTGCTTGCATGTGGGGATCTCTGTTCCAAAACATTTTCTTTTAAGCTTCAGCGGAACATTCAAGTCGGCTCCCTCTCTTTTCTTTATATCGTCCCGTTTACGCAAGCGTTGCCAGTTGCAGCAGTTTTGCCTTGTATTTAGCATCTTTTTCCTCAGACATTGCGCAACATCCGTCATCGTACCAGGGCTTGTCTGAGCATGGTTTTGCATAACCCAGTACGGTCGCTGCGGCAGTGGTCATAGAATTCGCAATATGCTGCCACTGGGTGTCGGCAACATCAGAATTAGGGAGGTTGGTTTGAAGTAATTGAGATAGTTGGTGGAATAGGCATTGGCTATTTCGGTGGCTATGTCTATTTCAGCTTTGTGATGTCTAGCTTTCTTTGCGTTTGATTACAAGCGTTTTTAGCACTACTTAGTCGTGTGCGTAGCTTGGCTGTAACTAGGTGGTGATCCGAGTCAATATTTCCACCGCGCATCACAAGCATGTCCACAACGCATGAGACATGCCTTCCATCAGTTACCACGTGATCAATCTGGTTTTTGGTATTTGGATCAGGGGATATCTAGGTTGTCTTGTGGATATCTTTATGCGGGAATCTGGTTCCACACACTACCATGTTTCTTGCCGACGCGAAGGTAACTAGTCTGAATCCGTTATCGGAGGTGTTGTTGTGCAGACAGAATTTTCCGACTGTTGAACCAAGAGCATCTTCTCTTCCTATTTTAGCATTAAAATCTCCCAGTACAATTTTAATGTCATGTGCAGGGCAGCGGCCATGTATTTCCACCAGGCGCTCATAGAATGCATCTTTAATGTGCTCATCTTTGTCTTCCGTCGGGGCGTGTACACAAATCAGCGTAGTGTAGAAATATTTAGCCTTGATGCGAATAGTGGCTATTCGGTCACTCACGGGGTTAAACCGCGAGAGAAAATGTCGAAGTCTCTTGCTGACTATGAATCCACATCCAAATTCGTGTTTTTCTGCATGGCAGCTATAAAAGATGTCTCAGTTCTTTCGACGTGTGCATCCCTGTCCCGTCTATCGCATTTTCTGTATGGCGGTGATGCCAGCTTCGTATTTGTCGAGGACATCCGTCTATTGGATAGAGGCACCATTTCTGTAGAGAGTTCAGAATTCGCCGTTGTATTGAGCTTCAGATTAGTATTAGCTTTTACTGCAGAATTAAAAATTTCTTCGGGAACAAGTGCACAAATTTCGTAGCCCAAAGTAAATGTAACATCTCTATCTATTAGTTTGGAGGGACGATTCCTTCAGCAATTTATTAAACTAAATAGATAAATAAATAAAAATTTTCTTAGTTCTATTTCATTTGTTGATAAAATGTGTAAATTACATTTGAAGACATTTAATACCTTTACATTCAAATGCTACGTTTGCAGGTAATCTCTTCTACACATAAAAACATAATGCCATTCATTTATTTATACATACAATTTAATTCAACCACTTTCAATTTCCATCATCATCCGAACAGAGAAAAGTTACATCTTATATTATAAGCTAGTACCATTTGTTGGCGAGGGGTTTACCTGTCATACTGTTAAAGTTAAACTACCCACTGGAATACAACATACAAGTTAACACATCACATATTTATGGCCAGCATAGCTTCTATGTACATTCATTCATTTGGTTAAGAGTCCGTTCCAGTTATTATTCATTTCAAAAGAGATTACAGCAACAGACAAGACAAACACTAAGTAATTAGAAAAAAAAAGAAATCTGTTAAATTAAAATTTTAATACACTCTGATATTACCAAAGACTCACACACTCACACACACACAGATACACTAGTGAATGTATAGACTCTTACATGTATGCAGCTGACAACCCTCTGACAGATTCTATTCAACAGTTAGAAGTAGTAAAACAAAACATAAAAAGTGAAAATCTTAGTTACTTTTATACAAGTGTTATGAGAGAAAAAAGTAAAAGGTTTTAATATGTATGTTTCATATTGTTGGTATTGGTGTTGGCGTGTGTGTGTGTATATTTGTATGTACAGGGATTATCAACCTATAGGTAACAGCTCATACGCTTACTTTTATACATACACACTCAGTTCACGCAAGAACGAAAAATCATTTGCACGACATAGCCTTGCCCAAAAATATGAAATTCCATATCACTGCGCATTGTGTGTGTGTGTGTGTGTGAGAAAGTAAAGGGTTTTCTATACATTCCTACTGGTGTGTGAGTGAATGCCGTAGGATTTGTGTTACAGTGTACTCGTGCCTGTATGTGTTAACAATAACCAACACATACTTAGCAAATATCTTTATCGCTTCAAACAAAGCTCAGGCATTACAAAATGTTTTGGCCTTAACAAGTTGTTTGGTATCCTGTATGTTTTTTTTGTTGTTTGTTATAAGCATTTCCCGGTTCAAATACGTGTCATTCTCAAATCCTTAAATGGAGGTAGAGCATACCAAAGGATTTATGGATTTATATGTTTAGAAAAGAAATTTGTACATGTAGTTGTATATAACATTAGGGTGGCAGCTGGTTGTTATTAACAAAAAAAAAATACGAATTTTATATACTTTGCTGTGGTGCAAGGGCTCGAGGCGACGATGTATGCGAATGATGCGGCCATTAAAGACACCTGCAACTGTACAGTGAGTGAATTAGTAAGCGTCGTTAGTAGCAGTTAGAAGTTGTTAAGATAATTCTCCGAAAAATTTTTGTTTTATTTAAAAATAACATAGTGTATTGTGGTTGGACCACACTTTATAAGAAATTTTACAGACATCTATGGCTACAGCTAAATAAATAACTTGTAATTGACATGTCGAATGTTATATTTTAATACTTGAGGTCATTACCGATTAATTGATAAATAAAAAACAAAAATTCTCTGATCTAATTTTGTTTGGGGGCCGTTGGTGATGTAAAGTGAATCTTGCATCTCAAGCCGACTTACAACCTTCTTCGTGGTGGCAACGGTGTTCGTGATATTTTTTATCATGAGTAGCGGCTGATAGTGATCGACGAACCCTGACGGTTGGGCTAGCCACCCGCCTTCAGGTCCTTTACTGGCTATGAAAACACGAGAAAGAAAAAGTAACAAACGGAACCCCCCAACGTTGACGACCTCCGAAAACGAAATAGGGACCATGATTTAAGGATATGCTCCTGGAACCAAACACAAAGAAAGCTGGACATCGCGAAGCTGCAAACCCCAGAGAGAGCTGCTGCCTACTCCAACCAGCTCTCCCAAACTTCTACGACACAACGCATCTACTTCTAACGTTCCCGATACACAATGGCAGCATATTGCGCATTTCAAGGCAACCGCCGCAACAACCGTCCTTACTTACTTACTTACTTAAGTGACCAATTACAATTTACGAAACGTAGTTCATAAATTTGAGGCCTGAAGTAATAAAGAATTCCACACGCTTCGGTCTTCTGCGTGTGTTCTCCAGTCAGTCCTACCAGATGATGGCACATCGCCTACCACTTGGTCCTTTCAACGGAGTTTGGGTCTCCCTGCTCTGCGCCGTCCTTCAGGTTCGCCTTCAAACACCTTTCTCGCTGGAGCATTTACATCCATCCTGGCAACATGTCCCAGCCATCGAAGTCGTTATATTCTGACTCTTTTAGCTACGTCGATGTCATGGTAAAGCTCATACAGCTCATGGTTCATCCGATGGAGAAAATCGCCTTCGACACAGATAGGTCCATATATTTTTCGGAGTACTTTTCTCTCGAATACTCCCAGGTTTTGTATAGCTGTTTCTTAGTATTCCGAGAGAAGGTGGTGTTAGTAAAGTGCTGCCGAAGTCCGTAGAAACATCTATTGGCTAGCACTATTCTCCGTTTAATTTCTTGGCTGGCATTATTTTTCTTGTTGACGGCAGATCCGAGGTAGATAAATTCGTCGACTACCTCACAACAATAATTGTGAAAATTCACGGTGCGTCCCCATCGACAGGACTCTTTGTTCGTCGAAATCATTATTTTTGTTTTGTCCTCGTTGACCGCTAAACCCATTTTTGCTGACTCCTTTTCTACTGATGAGAAAACTGCAGTAACATCCCGCAGATTTCGGCCAATGATGTCTATATCATCGGCATAGGCTAGTGTCATGTGGCTCTTGTGGAATATGGTGCCAGACATGTTGACACCAGCCTTTCTCATCACCTGCTCCATAACTATATTAAATAGTGTACAGGACAGGCTATCGCCCTGCCTGAGACCTCTTTCCGTGTTGAATGGTTCAGACTAATCCTTACCAATCTTAACCGAGGATTTGGTGTTGTCTAAGGTATATTTGCAAAGTCGAATCAGCTTTGCAGGAATATCAAACTCAGACATGGCCTCATAAAGCCTATTCCTTATCGGAGAGTTGAAGGCAGCTTTGTAGTCGACAAAGTGATGGTAGGTGTCGATCTGCTTTCATGAGTTTTTTCAAGATTTGTCGTAAGTTGAATATTTGATCCGTCGTAGAATTGCCAGACCTAAAGCCGCACTGATAGGGTCCAATACATTTCCTCTTGCCAGATGTTCTCCCTGAGCTGGTGCATGCTCCTTATCAGCTCCTCCCCGCCAGCCTTAAACAATTCAGCAGGGAGACCATCGACTCCAGCAGCTTTGTTGTTTTTAAGGCGGGAGATGGCCATACGTATCTCGCTCTGGCTCGGAGGTGGACAGTTAATGCCATCGTCATGGATTGGAGCGGGGTCTGCTGGAGTGGTTTCAGTATCCAGTAAATTTCTTAGATGATCTCTCCATATCTTCAGAACGTTATCCGGGTCCGTCACTAGCTGACCATCGCTGTCCTTGCAGGAGGGCAACCCTGTTCCACGCATTCTCGCTTTAACTCTCTTGTAGAATTTTCGGGCTTCCCCTCTACTTCGGAGCAACTCAGTGCACTCATCCTGCCTTATCTTCAGCTCCTTCTTTTTTCTTCTAAAAAGACGAGTTGCCAACAACCGTCCTAGGATATGAAAAACGGCGCTCAGACGAATGCTGGAACGATGAAAAATGTCGCATAGCGTCTGAGGAACAGGATGCTGCTTATAGAGCAACGCTGCAGCCAATTGTAACCCGGGCTGATAGGGAACGGCACAAGGAGACAGTAAAACAGGCGAAACAGCTATATAAGCGAAGAAAAACATCAAATGAAGGAACTTGGAACGAAGATATGACCAGAAAGTAAAAGCAAAAAGCTACGGTAATGGGCTCAAAGGACAAAGATGGAAATCTGGTCACAGATATGCAGAGTGTGCTGCATATATGGAGAGAACACTTCCAGCAACTGCTGGTTCCAGAAGTCAGCGCACGTGTAGGTATCCCGCCAATTGTCGACGACGGTGTAGATTGCCCACCACCAAGTCAAGCCGAGGTAAGAAGAGTAATATCGCGGCTGAAAAACAATAAAGCAGCTTGTGCGACGAACTTCCGGCAGAGCTCTTCAAATCCGGTGATGAGAAGCTGATAACGAGCATGCATCAGCTCCTTCGCACAGTTTGGCTTAAATGTACTCTTTAAGCCCGGCGATTGGAACCTAAGTGTGGCTTTAGACCTGGTTAATGAACAACTGACCAGATATTCACACTTCGCAAATCCTGGAAAAACACCAAGAAAAACAGATCGACACATATCATCTTTTCGTCGACTATAAAGCTGCCTGGGACAGCCCGATACGGCAGAATTTACACGAAGCCATGGCTGAGTTTGGTATTCCAGCGAAGTTGATACACCTTTGCGGAATGACGCTGACTGACACGAAGTCTTCAGTGAAGATTGGCAAGGACCTTGCGGAGCCATTCTGTACCAGACGAGGCCTAAAACAAGGCGACGACCTTTCGTGTGACCTCTTCAACATAGTGATGGAGATGATATTGAAGAAAGCTACAGCAAACACGAGTGGCACGATATTCAACAAAAGCCACATGCTACTCGCGTACGCTGATGACGTAGACATCATCCGTCGAAAATTGCGTTGGAAAGACCAGGTTACTGAAAACCTTACAGAACTTGTTGTGACTAACTGGAGAAGAAGCGCAGAAGATCGAGGCACTTATAATATTTTTCTACGTGGGATTTGTATATGTAAGTCAGTTACTTTTCCTCTAACATTAACTTTGAGTCGGTCTACTGTATCATATGTGAATCAAATTTTATGCACAACCCCTTCAGGTCAAGCTTTTAGGTTTAGTTTTGAGTACAATTTCCACTTAAACAGTAACAGGTGAATTATCAAAGGATGACCAAATTTTTTTTTGACATGACTAAAAAGGTCACTTTGTGTTGCCTGTTACCTATGTTTTACCTTAATTATATTCCAGAGAGAATACTCATGTATAGTAGTACATACATACATGTATATGGCCTTTAGTCTCATTATCCTTGCGCTGGCACCACAACTCCCTTGAACTGTTGTTGGGTAACTTTTACTTATTTCAGATTTTTGTAAAGTGTAACTAACTACCGACACATTATAAGTTAACTAAGACCTTAGCAAATAATGAAATGCTGATATGTAATTACGTTAAAATGCTGACGTTGGATATTCATGGATCCTTCTACTGAAAGGTAGAATTGTCTGCTTGTTCAGTTGTTTCTTATGTAAAAGATAACAACAACAAAATACATGCTTAATAATTATTTATATATGTATATATGATTTGAATTACACATTAAATACGGAACTTAAAGACGCATATATGTATTACATTTTATTAAAATCATAACTAATACAGTCGAAGGTATGGTGAATACAAATCGTTCATTTTAAGACAAATCCGTAAACTGTTGGCGGAAAACTCTTACATACCTATAATAAATATTAAGTATTTAACTGATTAAATATTTGATTGGACAGCCTATTATGGTATTGATTGTCGAAAGTGAACCACATTAGCATAGGAATCCAATGTGCTATGATCTCAAATTATATAAAACATTTTGCATATACCGGCGCAGTTGTTGTCACATTCATCTTAGTCAATTATGTTGCAAATAGTATAGTATTATACACGTAAAGAAAAATGGGATAACAAACTCCATTGTCATGCTTACCGATCGAAGGGCCGTTTACTACCGAATAAAGAAACTACTTCTCAATGCTTGAAAAGGCCGCAGTAACATCCCGCAGTCCTGGATCAATGATACCCATTTCATCGCCATACGCGAGCTATATGTGACTTTGTGTAATATGCAGGCTTTCGCCAGATTATCTTCATAATTATATTAAAGAGATCGCATAACAGACTATCGCCCAGTCTAAAGCCTCGCATGGTTGTTGTTGTTGTAACATCTGGGGTGATAATTCCTATATACAGATTTTCAATGTATCGGCACTCAATCGAGCATGTAATCCGATTATCATACGATCACTTTTGGCAACTCTCTTTGGTTTCTTTGTAGATAACAAGGTTTGTGCAAAGGTATTGTTAGGTGTTGTCGCTGTGAGTTTTAACTGCAAAATTCTTCCAAAGATGGCGCCTACTGGTTTTGTTGATTTAGTTTGCAATGTTGATAGATCATTTCCTTTTTCCTTGGTCGTTACGCAATCTGGATTTTTGTAGTGGAAGCTTCTAGGATGAGTTTTGTTGGCTCGAAAGAATTTGAAAAGTAATTTTTTATCGATGTTGATTTGGTCAGTGCCCCCGGCCAGGGACCGAAACCGGCGAAACCACTGAGTTATCGAAGGCCTCGCTTAGAATAGAATATGGCTCCGTCTGATTTTTGCCTATTTTCACTGAAGACATCGTATCAGTCAGTGTCATGCCGCAAAGTAGTATCAGCTTCGCCGGGTTGCTCAACTCAGCCAAAGCATCACATAGTTTCTGTCACATCGCAATGTCGAATGCTGCTTTTGTAATCGATAAACAGATGTTAAGGCCGAACATATAAAATGGCTGTTCACTTCAACAATATTTCACATGTTTTAATTTGTTGCCGCTTATTGCGTGGCACCCGCATTTCTTGGGTTTACTCTAGGATTTGTCGAAGTGTGAATATCTGGTCGGTCGTGGATTTACCAGGTCTAAAGCCACACTGATAAGGTTCAATCAGGTTCACCAGAATGGGCTTTAGTCTTTCACATAACAAGAAGAAGTTGAATTAATAACTAAAACAATACAAACGGCTGCATGGGGAAGTACACCCAATCCTCTAAAAAGACAATATTCCTATTCGTATCCTAAAAACATAATAACCATGATTGCTAGGAAACGATAACTTAATAAAAGATGGCAACAAACTAGATTTCCTAGCCATAAAACGGAACTTAATAGAATTACATCTAAAATAAGTTCAGAAATTAAAAAGTTTAGAAACAAATCAAAGTCTAGATATTTAAAAGGACTAAATAACCACAAATATACCGACTATTCACTCTGGAAGGCAACCAAGTTTATTAAACGACCTACAAGACATATCTCTCCTATCCGAGATTTTAATGGTCAATGGGCAAAAACGAATAAACAAAAAGCTGAACTATTTGCGTCATACTTGTCGGAAGTTTTCGCTCCAGAAAATGATGAAGATGAGGATATTCTTCCTAATGACAATGAAGAGGATATGGCAGAAGTAACAACGACTGAAGTCATTTATCATATTAATAAATTAAAAACGAAGAAAAGCCCGGATTTGACTTAATTACAGCGGAAGTATTAAGTCAATTACCTATAAACTTTATAATTAAACTCGCTCAACTTTTCAACGCTTCCCTCAAACTTCAGTACGTGCCATTATTTTGGAAAGTATCTGAGATAATTATGGTAGCCACTGACAGATGTAAAATCATATAGGCCAGTATCTCTGCTGCTTATTATTTCCCAACTGTACGAAAAAATAGTTCTGTCCAGAATCACTTCAGTAATACAACGAAATAACAATTCCCGTCGCATCAATTTGGTTTTCGAAACGCACATTCTACCATTGATCAGGTCCATCGTATCGTAAATACAATTGAAAATGCATTTAAGGAAAAGATAGTCTGCTCAGCATTGTTTTTAGCTCCATCAAGGGAGTATATTGGGTCCATTACTCTATGTTCTGTATACTAGCGATATACCAGCAACATCTGGTACTTTAATAGCAACCATTGCTGATGATACGGCAATACTGTCAGTAGAATCGACGGAGGAAGCTGCAAACCAAAAGTTACAAGCTGC
This sequence comes from Muscina levida, assembly GCA_964034835.1. Classification (NCBI taxonomy): domain Eukaryota; kingdom Metazoa; phylum Arthropoda; class Insecta; order Diptera; family Muscidae; genus Muscina; species Muscina levida. Next base: position 156,863,448 of record OZ035880.1, read on the forward strand.
TCTGAACGCAGTCCTTGAATGGACAAATAAATGGCATTTTAAATTAAATAGTTCAAAATCCACGCACATAAATTTTACAAATAAAAGCCTTCAACATCTAAGAATATTAATAAATAATCATCAAGTGCCTTATGCAAATACTGCTAAATATCTTGGTATGACACTAGACGCTAAACTTCGTTGGAGCGAGCATGTTAAAATCAAAAGTAAAGAACTCCAGCTGAAGCTAAGAAAAATGAATTGGCTTATATATATAATCCCAGCGGCGTTGTACGCCGTTTACAAAGAAAGAAGCCTTCAGATCTTATTAATATTTAAATGTCACCTGCTTGAACGTTTCGCATAATTATATTATATATAAAATAATGTAAAATTTAATTATAAGCCTGAAAAAAATTGCTTGTTAATTATAAATAACTAGTTGCAGTATAAAATCTGATCCCGCGATCGTTGGTACACACACTTGGATCGCCTTCCTTAAGCACAGAACATAGAGCTCTCAGAGGTCAATCATCGGGCATGCTAATAATTTGCCTGTAGCCAACTCGAGTTTATGAGCAGGTGCATGCACACTGCAGCTCATCGCCGCGGGCTTTAAAAAGCTCTGCCGGTAGTCCATCGGCTACCGCAGCTTGATTATTTTTAAGCCTTGCGATCGCCCTGCTGATCTCGTTTTAGCTCGGTGGTAGACAATCTACTCCATCGTCGATGATTGGTATGATTTCATCTCTTCTGCTGTCTACGGGAACGACCACAGTAGGAAAGTGTTACCTCCATAATTTCAGCACACTCTGCGTGCCCGTGACCAGATTTCCATCTCTGCCTTACAAGTGAGGATCATCGTAGCAAAACCTTTGATTTTTACGGTATGGTAGAACTTGTATCCTCATTATTTTCAATATCCTTGATCTCTCTTTTCTTGCATAGAAAAATGTTCTGCCTAAAGAGTCGTTTCATCTCCCTCTTCTTCTCATTATATCGTGTCGTCATCGCACGAGTTACCATTGGCTGCAGTTTTGGCTTGTAGGCAGCATCCTTTTCCTCAAACATTTCGCGACATTCCTCATCATACTAGGACATGTCTGACGTGATTTTTTATAACCCAGTTCTGTCGTTGCTGTAGCGGTCATAGAAATCTCAAATAGGTGTATCATAATTAGGGGGGTTGGTTCGAAATAATTGAGGGAGTTGGTTGGAGTAGGGATTGGCTATATTGGTGGTATGTGGCTTGCCTAGCTTCCTTTGCGGACTTCCAAAGAGAGAGGGAGTCTGCTCCAAGTTAATGACGATCAAATTGCTTAAGTTAGAACATGATCCATTCCTTATTTTTTGTTTTAAAGACATGCAAATGTCCCACTGACCTCGTTTTGCCTCAGTGGAAATCACTATTCCAAAACCTTAGCTTTCGGTATATGAGAAAATAAAGGAACACCTTTTTTGTTACAAGAGGCATTCCATCTATATCCTTTTCTGATTATATTGTTCCCATACGCGTTACTATTGGGCGTTATCTTTGCCTTGTACGAAGCATCCATATACTAAGACATTACGCGACCAGGGCTTCTTTAAGCGTGGGTTTTCATAGACCAGTACGTTCCTTGACTCATGTCAAGAATCAGAATTAGGGGTGTTTGTTTGAAGTTTATAATTGGGAAAGTTGACTAGAGTGGACAATGGCTATGGTATGCAACTTTAGATTGTCTAACTTCTTTTGCTCTTGGTTATGAAAGCGTTTAGCATTACTACTAGTATGTTCTTAGCACCATCGCGTGCGTACCTTGGCTGCACCTAGGTGGTGATCCTTATTTTTATTTGCAATACATATATACAAAGCTTGAGACTTGCCTTCCAACTATTATCACTTGAACAATCTGGTTTACTGTCTTTTGATCAGGTTAAATTCCTTTGTGAATGAAAGTATGCGAAAATTTGGTCTAACTTAGTACAATGTTTATTGGCGATGCGATGCTAAATTCGAATTCGTATTCTATGTTTTCTTTTCTCTGTGTGTTTCATAATTAGTTTGTATTCAAGAGAGTGGGTTATTAGCTCGGTCATAGTTCCGTAGGACTGCCGAGGCACTTAAAAAAGCCATTTTGTTGTGCTTCAGTAACTTCTGTGACCTAAACCCTAAGACGCATCGGTGATAGTTAGTGCGGCAGCCTAAAATTAATGGAGTGCTCGGGGTATGTGGTCTGCGGCAGCTATTTGATTTCCTTCCTACCACAGCAAAGCTAAACAGTCTGAATTCGTATTCTAAGTTGTCTTTTCGCTTGTGTGTTGCATAATAACACATTACAACAGCTTATTTATTTGGGACTCAATTCGAAAAACTGCACGTGAAAGTAGCCTCAAAAAGAAGAAGTTCTGCATCATTCGTTTTGACAAGTTACATGCCATAATAATTTAATATCGATTTTAAGTTAGTAACTTCTTCTCCTAAGACACATCGGTGGTATCATGCCATTTAGGTTACTCAATACAATTGAAGAAACTTTTTTCTATAAAGATCGAAGTGCGCCGTATGTCATATTTGGTTCTTTAGCCATTATCTTCTCGACATACTCCTGCCCTCTCATGAAACACCTAAAACAGGCTTCAAATCATTTAGTGGTTTTGTACGAAATGCTTGGGATGTTTGATCAGGTATTCAATTTACTTCCTACCACCCATACCAGGGAAATATTCGCCCTTCGGCACCTGCGATGCATTCTCTAAGGGTTTAAGCATCTCCGGAGAAAATACTATTTCATTACTGCTAAAATACAATTATGCCACACCCTCTGCGTCCACTTAACGATAGTTTTAATTTGGGCTGCATTTTCATATCTTTTCTGGCGAATACTATCAAATTATTTTTTCTGGGGCTAAAAACAATTATGCCAAACCTGCGCCCACAAATCGAAAATATAAATTTCATATTCAAATTCAAATAACATTAATTTTCACCAAATCACAGAAAATACATAAAAACTGTGAACTATCTATAACCCAAACTGGAAGAGCCAACCACATGTTAATCTTCCTGAATGTTTTTTTTTTCAACTTCAACATGTAGGAGCTGGAAGCAAAACAACAAAAATGGCCATTTCAAAGCAACAACACCGCCGCCATTGTTAATACTTTGTCGCCCAACTCAAAGGACATAATCTCATTGCCTACCACAACAAGTTATAACAACTGAGTTTCTGAGTCGTTGCTGTTGTTGTGTTTTTTTCCTCTTCTTCCTGAAATGCACTTAACGTCACTCATGTGATACTTAACTGTGAAAACACTTACTTTACATAACACGTACGCGCAAGCTAACAAACATTTTCCACACACACACACACACACGAGCTCTGCTTATGCACATGCACGTCTACTTCAATGCTAATACATATTCAAATCGTGGGCAAACAAAAATCCACACAACACCTACCCTTTGCCATTAAAAAAGGGGAGCGCTGAAAAAAAAAAAAATCAAAACGACAACTGTGTTATATATCGTAACAGACATTCACGTTTTATGTTCCGCCATAACGTAAGCGAAAAAAAAACTCGGTGCGAAAAGAGCGCAATGTAGAAATGCTTTTGTGTTGGTGTTTGCAGGAATTCACATTTAACATTTAAACCAGAGTTAATTATATTTAAAACAAGCAAACGGAAATTGTAAAACCGGAAATTTAAGTGTTGATGAGGATAGAAAAGGCATTGCAGGTAACATTGAGGGGGGTAGCGGAGGCAAATGGCCTCTGAAAACGTGTTGAGGAGTGTACGTAATAAACTGTAGCCTTTCTTTTGGTGTACAAACGAACAGTGGGTTGAGTAAGAAAAACAATGCAATGAAATTGAGGGATCATTTTAAATGTACAGAAATCAAATTCTTACAGTCTTAACTGCCGTCCATCTTTTTGGATGTCTTGCGGGCAGGATATCTCGATTTAATCTTAACTTATCCCTGTGGAAGTATACCAGAAATAATAATATTATCTAGAACTATCAAAGCAAAACTCATGCCGTGTTTATACCATCACCCTTAGGGATATGGGTATATATCATTTGATACGACCCAAAAGTGTAACACATAGAAGGAGCTACTTTAGACCCTAGGTTTCTTTGAACCTAATTCGATTCAAGGCTTTTTAAGTCATTTGAGCCATGTCCGTCTGTCTGTCTGCCTGCATTTCTGTTGTGGGTCTGTCTGGCTGTCCGGCTTGTGCGCAAAGACGCAACCAAATGTTTTGAAATTTTGCACGAGTTAATATTTACTCAAAACTACTTACGGTATTGCAAATGGGCTACAACGGGATCGTACCCAAATTCTGTACTTTGTAAAGCTTTAAAAGAATAAAGTTTTGGAAAAAAAATTTAAAGTCTAGCCCCGCCCATTCTGTTACCACCCATACAAATATAAATTTCCGCCCACTTTTGAGATGAAGTAACAATATCAATAAATCCAACACGATCGTAGCTAAATTCTGTATTTAGTAAAGCTTTAGCAGGATACAGTTTTTGAGAAAAACTGGAAGTCTAACCACGCTTCATCTGGTACCTCTCATATACATCTGGTGCCGTCCACTTTAGAAATCGATTAATATTATTAATAGACCTAACGCGATCGTGCCCAAATTCTGTATTTTGTTAAGTTATAACTGGATAAAGTTTTGGAGAGAAAATTTAAAGTCTAGCGTCGCCCCTGATGGTACCTCCCATACAAATGTCCCTTTCCGCCCATATTATAGATGGAGTAATAATATCAATACACTAGACACGATCGTGCCCAAATTCTGTATTTTGTTAAGTTATAACAGATATAAAGTTTTGGAGATAAAACTTAAAGTCTAGACACACCCCTTCTGGCACCTCGCATGTAAATTTACCACTCTGCCAATATTAGAAATCGAGTAAAAATATCAATATAATAGACAATTTTTTGTATTACTGAGGGTGAGGGTATATGTAAGTCGGGTTGCTCGACCGAAACTTTCTTACTGGTTTTGTTTTGTCTTAAGCTCCGTTCAGGCCCTTGGTCGGTTTTGATTTCAAAGTTAATTTTGTCTATTGAGTTCCTGTATTTGATTTTCTGTACCCATTTTTTTTATCATTTTAAACTTTTGCTTAATCTACAACTTTAAAGTTATAGTTGTCAGCGTTCATGCAACGTCTTATGTGTTTCACGAGACAAACTTTTGCCGACTGCTTGTCAATACTTGGAAAGGCCGCAGTAACATCCGGCAGTTTTCGGCTAATGATACCTGTATTATCGTCATACGCGAGCACTATGTGACTTTTATTAAAGATCCGCCTGATCATCTCCATTGTGATGTTAAAGAGATCGCATGACAGACAATTACCTAGTCTAAAGACTCAATTGTCATGACCAGGGCTTCAATCATATTTTTTCTCCAGGCATTCATAGAGTCCGTCTTTAATGTCCTCGTCCATGACTTTGGTTGGGGCGTGTACACAAATTAGCGTGATGTATAAAAACTTCTGTCGGTCACTTAGAGTGTTTAACCTCGAGACAAGATGCAGACTGACTTCTGCTGACTCTGAATCCACATCTAAATTTGTCTCATTTTGCACGGCAGCTATAAAAGATGTCACAGTTCTATCGTCATGTGGATCTCTGTCCCTGTCCGACAACACCCGCCAATTGGGTAGAATACCGAAATTGTATCCATAGACAGTATAGGGAAATAATGAATCACAAAATCTTTTGATCACATACTATCAAAAAGAGCTTAACTAAATTTATATCTTAACTATGGAGCATAAAAAACGTCAAGAAACTATTAGATGGAGTACCCAAAATAACTTTAGTTTGTCGTTAATAATATAAATGGTAGTTATTATTCATCAGAGAAGTCATCAATTGAGAGGGGGCTGTTACTTAATTAATTTATGAAAAAATCGATTTCGAATTAAATGTTAGCTATGTGGTTACATCTCATGTCAAGAGTTGTTATTTTGTGTTTGTGTTTGTATTTTGTTTTTTTTTATAAATATTAAAATATATTAACATTTTAAGTGCTATCCCCTGCATTATCATTTTTCCTCTATTTTGTATAGCTGCTATTAAAAATTGGCGATGTGTAAAAATTTCAGTGAAATTTAATTACAATGCCTAAATAAATAACTGTGTTCGGTTGTGGCAGTGCAACCCACCGTGACACTAGATACTCTCTACATACAGACAGACAGACAGCTGTGTCGCACACAATTATGTTAAAGACCAATTCAGATAAAAACAATCAAGTAAAATGGTTTTTATGCACATTGATATATATGTGTGTGTGTGTTTACGTTTCCCAACACACATGTAAATAAAGTTGGTAATATTATATTTGTTTTATGTAAATATTATCTAAGTGTCGAAGCAATGCGATATCATGTGCTTGTGTGTGTGTGTGCAAAGGTATGATATCAGTTTTGTTTTTGTAATTTTACCTCTTTCGTTCGGGTGTGTAGTGTATGGTGTATAATTACAACAATATTAATTTACATATATTAAAACATGTTCACATTATTAATATGTTTGTGTGCAAAAGAGTGTGGACGAAAGGAGTTGCCACATAAAACGAATGCATTTTTTTTTTGAAAATATAGGATTTAAATCTGTCAGCTGTTAAGTGGTGTGGTGTGACATGTGTAATGTGACGTATGAGTTATACTAATTAATTGTTAGCTTGTAACTATAGCATTTATAAAGAATGTCTCAAGCTGATATGGTCTAATCTTTTTTAATTTTGTATGAATTGAGTGATTTAAGAATGCAGAAATATGTGAGATTTTGTTATTACAGTTATATACGTTTGTATACTAGGTGAACCGTCAGATTTTGTCCTGCCTCCAAAAATATTTTTGGTAGATATCGTTCGAACCGCAGTTAGTGGTTACATCAAAATATACACTTCATTGTATATAAGTACTAGTGGACCCGACAATGCTTCGCTATTGCATAGTCGACTACTATTACAATAGTAACTTGATATAATACACACACAGTCGAAACTCTCTATAACGAACTCCTATATAACGAATTTTTCTTTATTGCGAAGCAATTTTAGGAACACTGTGTTGTGGGTCTACTTTGAGGGTATTATAATCTCCATATAACGAATTTCCCTATAGCGAATATTTCCTTATAACGAAGCATTTTTGCGACCGTAACTTAAAGATTAAAGCGTTTTTAATCTCCATATAACGAATTTATTCAACGCACGCACACAAAAAATAAATCGACGTCGCTTTGTTGTGTGTTATTGTTGCTCTATGTGTACTTTGTTGCTTTCACAACGCACAAGCAGAGACTGGAAAGTGTAGTGACAACTGGATTCATTACCATCTCTCACATTTCTTGCAGTCCCTATCAGTTTGCCTTTGCATATCGCGATATGTGCTGTGTTTACTACTCTAAATGTATTAGAAAATTATATTGAACAAGAAAAGTGGAAAGTGTTTTTCTTTTCTATATAGCGAATTTTCTTTATATCGAAGTAAATATCCAGTCCCTTGGAATTCGTTTTAGAGAGTTTCGACTGTATATGAATTAGAATTGGCTTACAGTTATAACAGCTATAAGTTAGGGCGTTTCACCAAAGGCGTTTTTTGCAACTCCGCTTCTTTTGATTCTTTTGATCTAAAAGAATTTTTTGGAATTTTTGAAGATGGGTATGAGGTCACTGAAGTAGATTTTATCAAAAAAACGAGGCTATGGAGAAACAATTTTTATATAATTGTTTTCTGGTGCATTTTGTTCTAACAACTAAACAATTATCTTCTTAAGGACAATTGGTGTGAAAAATTATTATATTAAGGATTACTTTTATAGTTACTACAAGTAACTCCTAAACCAGGTCAAACAACAACTTTTTATTGTGTCAAATGTTATCTCTCTCTGTCTATGACCATCCCGCCCGTTGATTGAGTACTATCTGTACACCAATTTTCATCTCTCTAGGGCAAAAATACAGCTTTGCTACGTCCCCTACGCCCACTGACACACAATTTAAATTTCGTCTGCAAATTTGAAATTAAATTAAATTGTAAATTGTATTTTTCTAGGGCTACAATACAGTTTAGGAATGCAATCTATGCCCACTGATCAAATATAAATTGTCGTCTGGAATTTTGTAATGGTATTACCGAATTCTATCTGCGCACCTCATTTTATTTTTCTAGGGCTAAGATTCAGTTATAACACGCCCCCTCCGCTCACCGATTTAATATTTGTAATTGTTGTACTAAGTATTATTTATTTATTACGTTGTATCTTTCTAAGGTTAAAAAGCAGTTCTGCAACGCCCCCTGCGGCTACTGATTAAATGTACAAATTTTGTCGGCAAATTTTAACCTAAAATTCCAAATACTATCTTTGTACTAAATTTTATCCATTAAGGCCTAAAATACAGTTTTGCCGGGCGCCATTTACCCACTGCTCATAATTAAAATTTCTTATGCAAAATCAAATGATATCTTTTTAGAGCTAAATATAGTTTAGTCACGCCCCTCCACCGACAAATTGGCCACGTCACATCCGCCTACTCATCGAAATATATCATTTTGTTTGTATATTCATACTCGTGTTGTCAAGTACTATCTGGGTATCAACTTTTATCTCTCTAGCTCAAAAAAAGTTTTGCTAGGCCCACTCCGCCCATTGGGTCAAAAATTAAAATTTCGTCTGCAAATTCATATTCCTGTTGTAGAGTACTATTTGGGTATCAAATTTTATCTCTCTAGCTCTAAAAAACAGTATTGCCACGCCCACTCCGCCTATTGGGTAAAAAATTAAAATTACGTCTGCATATTCATATTCGTGTTGTCTAGTACTATCTGTGTGTCAAATTTGATCTCCCTAGCTCGAAAAAAGTTTTGCCACGCCCACTCCGCCCATTAGGTCCAAAATTAAAATTTCGTCTGCATATTCATATTCGTGTTGTCGATTACTATCTGTGCCAAATGTTATCTCCCTAGCTCAAAAAAAAGTTTAGCCATGTCCACTACTCCCATTGGATCCAAAATTAAGATTTCATCTACATATCATATTCGCGTTGCCGAGTACTATATGGATATCAAATTTTATCTCTCTAGCCCAAAAAAACTTTTGCTACACACACTCCGCACATTGTGTTCAAAATTAAAATTTCGTCTGCTTGTTCATATTCGTGTTCTCGAGTACTATCTGGGTATCAAATTGTATCTCTCTAGCTCAAAAAAAAAAAGGTTTTGCCACGCCTACTTCACCAATTGGAGCAATAATTAAAATTATGTCTGCATATTTATATTCGCGTTGTCGAGTACTACCTGGATATCAAATTGTATCTCTCTAGCTCTAAAAAGTGTTTTGGCACGCCCACTCGGACCATTGGATCAAAAATTAAATTTGATCAATATTTTTTCCTCTAGCTCAAAAAAAAAGTTTTGCCACCCCCACTACGTTCATTGGGTCCAAAAATTCCGTCTGCCTATTCATATTCGCGTTGACTACTACTGTAGAGGTATCAAAATTTATTTCTCTAACTCTAAAAAAATTTCGACACGCCCACTCTGCCCATTGGATCAAAACTTTGAATTTAGTCTGCATATTCATATTCGTTTTGTCGAGTACTATCTGGATATCAAATTTTGTCTCTCTAGCTCTAAAAAGTTTTTTGGCACGCCCACTCCGCTCATTGGTCCCAAAATTTAAATTTTATCTACATATTCATAATCGTGTAGCCAAGTACTACCTGTTTACCAAATTTCATCTCTTTAGATCGAAAAAAAAAATGTTGTCCACGCGCACTACGCCATTGGGTCCAAATTTAAATTTCATCTGCATATTCATATTCGCGCTGTCGAGTACTGCTTGAATATCAAATTTTATCTCTCTAGCCCAAAAAAAGTTTTGCCACGCCCACTTCGCCTATTGGTTCCAAATTTAAACTTTCATCTATATATCATATTCGCGTTGTCGAGTACTATAATGGTAACAAATGTTATCTCTCTAGCCCAAAAAAATGTTTTGCCACGCCCACTCCACCCATTTTGTGAAAAAAAATATATAGCCTACCGAAATTTTGTTACTGTATACAAACTACCCTCAAAACTTTCACAGATAATATTTTGCGATTGGATGCATAGTTTATAAGGTAACTGGAATTCAAGTTCCTATCCATTTAAGATGATAGGAAACAGTCATGTAGAAAAATTTGCAAACACATTTTCATATTGCTTAAACAAATTTCTATGAAAGCATTCTTTGAGATTTGCCGATTGGCCTAGAACTGTCCATGCAATGTTCTGTGGAAATAGTTTCCAAGTAACTCAACCTATACAAATAGCGATTTCACCCCCTTTTTGACATCAAAAACCCGATGAAACCGAGTATTCGACAATGGAATTTTTGGACAAACCGGTTAGACGGTTTTTGTTTTCAACACTCTACTCGTGAGATATGACCATTTGAAATTTCGGTTTGTGTGGGCGGTGCCACGCCCCATCGTCTTGTTAGCATTGTTTTTTTTTTTTGAATTGGCATAATTATACCATCACCCTTAGGGTTGAGGGTATATATCATTTGATACGACCCAAAAGTGTAACACATAGAAGGAGTGACTTTAGACCCTAGGTTTCTTTGAACCAAATTCGATTCATGACTTTTTAAGTCGTTTGAGCCATGTCCGTCTGTCTGTCTGTCTGGTGGCTGTCCGGCTGGTTCGCACGATAACTTTCGAAAAACGCAACCAAATGTTTTGAAATTTTGCACGAGTTATTATTTTCTCAAAACTACTTACGGTATTGCAAATGGGCTACATGGCTCCGCCCCTTCTGGTACCTCCCATACAAATACATCATTCCGCCCACTTTAGAAATCGAGTAATAATATCAATACAACCTACGGGGTCGTCCCCAAATTCTATATTTAGTAAAGCTATAACAGGATAAAGTTTTGGAAAAAATTTTGAAAGCCTAGCCACGCCCCTTCTGGTACCTCCCATACAATTCTACCTTTCCGCCCACTATAGAGATGGAGAAATAATATCAATAAATTAAACGTGATCGTACCTCCCATACACATCTGGTACCGCCCACTTTAGAAATCGATTAATATTATTAAAAGACCTAACGCGATCGTGCCCAAACTCTGTATTTGGTAAAGTTTAAGCATTATAAAGTTTTGGAGAAAAAATCTGGAAGTCTAGAGACGCCCCTTCTGGTACCTCCCATACAAATGTACCACTCCGCCCACTTTAGAAATAAGGTAATAATATAAATACACTCGACACGATCGTGCCCAAATTCTGTATTTTGATATGTTATAACAGGACAAAGTTTTGGAGAAAAAAATTGGAAGTCTAGCGACGCCCCTTCTGGTACCTGCCATACAAATGTACCCTTCCGCCCACTTTAGAGATGTAGTAATAATATCAGTACACCCAATGCAATCGTGCTCAAATTCTGTTATTAGTAAACCTATAACAGGATAAAGTTATGGAGAATAAATCTGGAAGCCTAGAAACACCCCTTCTCGTATCTCCCATACAAATGTACCACTCCGCCCACTTTAGAAATCGAGCAATAATATCAATATAATAGAAAATTATTTGTTTAACTGAGTATAAGGGTACATGTAAGTCGGGTTGCCCGACTGAAACTTTCTAACTGGTTTTAATTACAAATCGGTTAATTTCAATAACTCAAGACTTAAACAATATCTTATAGTGGGTGATGGTATTTATCAGTCAGTTTATCTGACTGAAATTTTTTTACTGGTTTTCTAATTTTTTATTTTATAACATCTTCCATACACCACGTGTTTGTATCTTATTTGCTTTTGAACTGCTTTTTATTGCATTTGAGCATTTATGTTGGCAATCTTACCACAATATATAAACAAACGCAAAATCCGCTTATTATTTGAAGCAGTATGAACACGTTTTTGCCACACTGTATGTAAATGTCATTTTAAATACCAACTTTGTAAACAGAGCTTTGTTTGTTTAGTAGTGTGTGTGTTTTTTTTTTAAACACAATTCTCATATATATTTAAATGAAGTAAGAGTTTCAAACTTTCATAAGCGTGTGTATGTTGAAGCTTCATTATGCTTATTTGGTTAAAAAAAAGGTGCGAAATTGCCATTCCATTCGTTTCTTTCCTTTCCACATTTGTAATACCCTTTTGCGGCTTTAACATTCTTTTGCATACAATTTAATATGAAATCACATTAAAACCCTGAAAAAGGACTTTGTCACAACCACATGTATACATTTGTGTGCTTATTTTTATGGTTTAACAAAATGTGGGGGTTTGAGCGAGTGTATGCGATTACATTAAGGTATACATGTAATTTCATATAAGTGAATGCGTGTATGCGCATTGTGTGTGTTAACATGCAAAGGTCCAGTACCAACTGTAAACATTAATTCCCTTTATTTAAGAGACAACATCTCTACACGGTCAAATATGTGGCCACATCCACGTTCATTTAAGGGCTACCCCCTATAGCCTCTCAAACGTCATAAAGTAGTACACCGCTGTCCGTGATCGAGTGTTATCTAAAAATTGTGTAAACATTGAAGATTGAGTATTTGCTTTAACTCATTACTGTCAAAGATTGAGTTTTTGCTTTAACTCATTACTGTCCAGTCCATTAAAGATGGGATGGTAAGTGATAAGAACAGGCGCATGTGGGTGAAAGTGGGATGAAACCCTGACTCAATCATGTATCTATATGTGTAATATGAGCGACACTGTGAGTAGCCGGAAGGTCTATCAATCGGCATTTATCTACTAAAATTTCCACAGAAAAAAACTCTTTAAAGCTGATCTCTCAATGCGGCAACAATTTATGAATATGAGAAAATAGCCCTCACAACTTATCTTATATAATAATGTAGTAAAAATTGAGAAATTTTCGAAAAGTGAATTTAGGCCTTTTAACTTCAGACCCTTCTATCTCTACCATAGAATGCAAAAGAACATTTGATTTTTATTCAATTAATTTTTGTTTGTTGTTTAAATCAGTATTTCTATTTGTAATCATTTGCATATATAAGAACTTACACATCGCATTCATCCTTTAGCAGATTCATTGCGTAATTATTCCAAGACGTGTCTCACCTACTGTTGCAATAATTATCATGCGCAACTCGTACTACATATACTAGCGAGAGGCTATCAATGTGACCTCATTTAATACATACTGACTGTCTGTCCTCACTGTCCTGTGGTTTACATATTAAAATTTAAGTAATGTGCAACATTTTACTTAACGTTCTTGGGAGCACTTAAGAGGAAGTGGCTGGGAATATTATAATGTTGATGGGGCATAGGCGGTAGTTAAGTTGTAATGTGTGTTTGTTTTCTTGTTTCTGTGTCTTATATCGATTTGAATGGTAACCAACAATAAAAAAACGAAACATATATTCTACAATAACAACTGTACACTAAATAAATGTAGGAACATTGAAGCTACTGAAGACAAATGTATAACATTAGGGTGGTCCGTGCTTCTTTGGGCTTAACGTTTTCAAGCTCCTAGTATGTATAGACTAGTTTGGAGGGGACATAACTCAATCACGACTAGTCCAATTTTGCTAAAACAAATATCCGAAATTTATGAATTAAAAATAATCATTTTATATATAATTTCACTGCATAATAAACAGTTTCGCAGTTATAAATAAGTTTATGAAAAATAAAAATTTAAAATTTGCCTAAAACGTACCGTCACTGTGCCGATGAACAAATTGAGGCATAGATCACGACAATCAACTAACACGTTTCGCTTTTATTCAAATTGAAGTGAAGGTATCTTATTTTGAAAAGAATGTTGGTTATACCCTCACTCTACGGGTAGGAGCGTACCCTCTTAAACTGGGCACTAGTTCGTTATACTTACTAGGGGACCACCTGTACTTACTTTGGAAACTCTAAGCAATGCATTTCGTTTCGTTTTTTGTATGAAATATTCACAAATAGGGAACCAGTCATGGCATGATGGCATGCACACGCGACTACCATGCGGGAGATTGTTTTGAAACATTGTACGGGATAATATTTTCCCAAAACAACTTACGAGACTGAATATACGGCCACTTTAGAAATCGGATAATAATATAAATTTGCTTTATTTTGTAAAGCTATAACTAGATAATATTGACATTATTACTCCATCTTTAAAGTGGGCAGAATGGTACATTTATATGGGAGGTACCAAAAGGGGCGTGGCAAAACTTTCCTACTTTAGCTTTACTAAATACAGAATTTGGGCACGATCGCGTTTGTTATCGTGCGTACCAGCCGGAAAGCCAAACAGACAGACGGACATGGCTCCAACAACTGAATGGAAATTGGTTTAAAGACACCTAGGGTCTAAAGTGACTTCTTCTATGTGCTACACTTTTGGGTCGTATCAAATGCTATATACCCTCCTATCCGTAGGTTGAGGGTATAAAAACGTTGATGTCTTTGTTTGATTCTTAGAATTACTAAAAGTAATAGGTTATTTATTATTTATAATTGCGTTGGCTACTCCGCACAGTGTCGTGTTCTTATACATAGAGTAGCCGAAAATATAAGAAGACGAATGAAGATTAGAAGAAATTGCTTTCATAAGTAGAAACAAAATAAATTTTGCGAAAATCGGCCCAAGGACACACCCACCTCCCATATATCCTGAAATGGAAAAAACTTTAATTTCTTAAAATTGTTGCTGGTATTGAACCATATATGGCTTAATATGTCTCTGATATATAACTGACAACTCTGTTGAATTATATCAAATTATCTCAAAGGACAAAGGAAAAACTAAAATTTTTCAAAATTGTTGTTGGTATTATACCCAATTTAGCTCGATTTGTCTCTGATATATTACCGACACCATCTGTAAGGACAGAGACGGAATTCTGGTCACGGACACTCAGAGTGTGCTGCAAATATGGAGGGAACACTTTCAATCTCTGGCTCTATGAAAAATGCCCCAAATGCAAAATTGGGGAATTTTTCATATGAAAAATCCCCCATAAATTTTGGGGAACTTTTCATTTATTTTAGGTAAAATTTCATTTTTTAATTTTGGGTCATTTTTCATATGCAAAATGCATTCGTCTTTTAATAATGCTAAAGAGAGAGTAAAGAAACTGATAACGACGTATGCGGCGGGGGGGCGTGCATTCGTCTTTTAATAATGCTAGATTTGTTTAGAAGAATATTTTTTTTGGGGTATTTTTCATAAATTTTGTGGGTTATTTTTCATAATTTTTGGGGAAAATTTCGTTCTTGAGTTTTGGGTCATTTTTCATTTTTTTCCGCCCAATTTTATTTTGGGTAATTTTTTGCTTTTTTTTTTGGGGCATTTTGCACTTGGGGCATTTTTCATATCAATCTTTAATCGTTTCGAAGACAGCATAAGTGACGAAATCACACCAATCATCGACGATGGAGTAGACTGTCCACTATCGAGCCAAAACGAGATCAGCACGGTTTAAAAAAAATAAAGCTGCGGAAGCCGATGGACTGCCGGCAAAGCTTTTTAAAGCCGGCGGCGATGAGCTGGTAATATGCAAGCACCAGCTCATAAACACGATTTGGCTAAGGGATGATTAAAATATGAGTGTCCTATGTCCCGTGCTTAAGAAAGGCGATCCAAACGTGTGTACCAACTATCGCGGGATTAGCATTCTACCCATCGCATACAAGGTCCTGTCTAGTGTGTTATATGAAAGACTAAAGCCCATTCTGGCGAACCCGATTGGACCTTATCAGTGTCCACGTGTTAAATCCACGACCGACCAGATATTCACACCACGACACTACGACAAACCCTGGAGAAGACCCAAGAAATGCAGATCGACACCTACTACTACTTACTTAATTTCCCTTTGCACCCTATGAATAAAGTATGGGATAGCTTCTCGCGTTGTTGTGAGTTAACACGCTTTCTATTTTTAGACTCACAACTAACGGCACCTACTTGTTTATCGACGAATGCGAACGTCACTGTTTGAGAAGCTCTTACTAGACACGCCGAATGACTCGACACTTAATACTGCGAAGTTGCTGTCAACAGCATTCGAGGGGAGCCGACAATGAAAGAACAATTTTTTTTAAGATGACTGGAGCTAGGTTTGGACCTGCGATCTCCCGCATGGTAGTCGCGTGTTCTAACCACTATGCCACGGCCGGTCCCTTCGACACCTACCATCTGTTTATCGACTACAAAGCTGCATTCGACAGTCCGATACGACAGAAATTGTTGGATGCTATGGCTGAGTTTGGTAACCTCGCAAAGGTAATACTACATTGCGGGATGACACTGACTGACACGAAGTCTTCAGTGAAAATTGGCAAAAATCTGTCAGAGCCATTTTCTGCTAAGCGAGGCTTTAGACAAGGCGATAGTCTGTCCTGATGATCATGCGGAAGGCTGCAGTAAACAGGAATGGTACCATATTCAACAAAAGTCACATGTCGCTCGCGTATGCCGATGATATAGATATCATTGACCATAAACTGCAGGATGGTACTGCGCCTTTTTCGAAAGACAAAACCAAGTTATTTGTTTCAGCGAACAAAGAGTCCACTCGTCTGGGACGCTGCGTGAATGTTGACAACTATAACATTAAAGTGGTAGATGATTATGTCTTCCTTGGCTCCGCCATAAACAAAAATTATAATGTCAGCCTGGAAATAAAAAGACGAGTATTGATCGCAAACTGCTACTACTATGGGATAAGCAAGTGATTTAATGACAAAGCGCTCTCTCGAAGAAAAAAGATCCAGCTCTACCAGACTCCGATCCTACCTATTTTGCTCTACAGCGCAGAATCCTGGGTGATGACACAGGCGAATCAATCTATTCTGGGAGTCTTCGAGAGAAAAATACTACACAAAATATTTGGACCCATCATCGTTAACAGCGAGTACCGTCGTCGAATGAGCTGTACAACGACATCGACGTAGTCAAGAGCGTTCAAATAGACCGAATGCGAAAACGCTCCGGCTCGAAAAGTTTTCGGCAATAAACTCGATGGGCGTCGCAGGAGGGGGCGACCAAAACTCCGATGGATGTACCAGATGAAAGAGCTATTAACTAAGCTTTGTGTGTCGAACTATCTACGGAGCGCAAAAGATCGAAGCGCTTGGAATACTTGTCGACGTGCGGCTACTGATGGATAAATTTCTGTTGTTGCTGCCATTAAAGAAGAAGAAGAACAATATTACCGACATTTGTGTTGAATTGTATCAAATTATTTCAAAGGACGCTCCCAACTCCCATATATCTTGAAATGGAAAAAACTTATATTTTCCAAAATTGTTGTTCGTATCGTATCAAATTTGGCAAAATTTTTCTCAGATATATTACTGATGACTGTGTCGTCCCATATGTCCTGAAATGGAAAAAAAACTTTAATTTTCCAAAATGATATCATCTAATTGTGAATACAAGCAATAACGATAATCTATTTTCATGATCTATATCCTAGTTGGTTCATAGGTTATGTGGCATTACGTTAAAGTAGTATGACTTGACACATTTTGCGTTTTGGATTTTCTTTGTATGTTTTAAATAGAAAAAAATAAAATTTTTTAAGCAAATTTTTTATTTGTTTTTTTTTTCTATTCTGTACTGTATTCTATTACTATACAGAGAAATTTTTTAAAAAAGGGTTAAAGGAATTTTAATTCTTATATTTGGAATTTTTGTTTGAGCAAAATTGGACTTGGTCGTACTTCAGTTATGCCCCCCAAACTTGGCTGTACAACAAACTTGGCCCAAACTTGGCTTAACAACTTTAAGCCCAAAGCGGCACTGATTAACACACTCTAATAATTTTTGGGTGTGGCACGATATAGCTTGCGACCACCATAGAATAACATGTTACAACTTCTATGTAATACAATATGGTGAAAATGGAGAACACTTATTTGTTTGTTTGAAGCAATTTTATATAAAGATCTGTAAAATTTTTTTTCGTAACAACCCTAAAGCGAAATTGCTCTCTTTCAATAACTGATGCAGTTGACATTTTTCGGGGTTTTCGGCGATATCCACAGATTTTTCCACATGATCGACTAAGTGATCACAATGCGTGTAACAATTTTAGTGTCATTCAGTTCTCATTTGGGTTTTATACTAATGTAACTGCTATATATGTAATTATTTCTAGAACAAAACTTTGTTATCAATGGAATTATCCTAGCTTGTTTTGTAATTTATCTAAAAAATTACAGTTTTTCTTTCAATGTCAACTGTGACACAGCTACCAGAGTAGACAGTCAGTGTATGAAATATACATGTGCTTGCAACTTCACTTTAAGTGATGTAGAAAATGGAAACGGAAACAATTTAAATGGATAGAAAACACTTATTGCAAATGCATTCGTGCATTAATAAACAAACACTTAAGAACATTAAAACGTTGACATGTAAATAAAGGCTATATTCTAAATGATTCCAAATGAATCTATCTGAAAATTAGTTTGTCTTATTAATGAAAATCTTAAAGTTTTTACTTAAATATTAAGATACTTTATTATTTGCACATTAAGCTGCTTTTAATATTCTTTGCGATTTTGTTTTCCATTAGTCTTATCCTAACTTCCGTTTCCTTTTGACACATTGGTGCTCTATTATTCACAGTTTCTGTTATTTGCAAAGTGCCGAGTAAATTCCAGTAAAGTGTAAATATCGTATACCTGCAGTTTTAACAAGTTTATGGCAAAAACTTTCATAACGATAAAATTCAAAGTGAAATTAAATAATGGTTGTACTCCTGCGTTTTCCTGCTGCAGTCATAAATATGCATGTCCGTCATCGGATCGCCATCGCTCTTATTGCTCTGACGCCAAAAAAACAGTATGCTACGTTGTATGAAAACTAATCGTATTATGTTGTTTCTGGTCTGTTTGTTTTTTTCTGTGTTTAGTCTGAATGTGTTTACATTCTTGCGCACCAACTAAGATCCGCATACACACCGCGGTGTCGACACGTGCAGACAGCACATGACGGATACGTTCATAATGTTGGGATGTCAGTGCCATGGAACCATGTTGGATGGGGTATTTCGACAATGTTATGTAAGTTGGGCCAAATACCAGCAGCAAATCTTCAGCTTGCCATGCTATCAACGCAATCGCTTCAGCACTCGCATCAATGGTGTATGACTGATGCCGGAGAAGACTTGTTAAGGTATTTAAGGCTTGGGAACATTCTAGCAATCCAATAACTTTTCACAAGAAATTTCGCCGTATATTGTTTCCTTTAAATTTTTAGACTTTTTGTATATTCGTTTGTTCCTCATATAGTGTAGATACGAAAAAAAAACCTTGGCAAGCGCTGTTATGGGCATAACATAACATGCCATAAATTTATCAAAACTGCACCTAGGAATTTAGCCATTTTTTCGTGTTTCCTCTACAATCAATGCGAGCATGGCAATGAACGGCCACAAAATGCATAAAGAAAAATAAAGAAAATTTACCAATACCTAGAATATGGAAAGTAGCACATAGAGGTATGCCAAAATGCAAATATGATGGATTATAAAATAAGGCAAGATTTGGCGACTAAGGCAAATTTTGCATATGCAACCATTAAGAATAGGAGTAGGAGAAGAGATTCTGGGTGTGTAGAATTCGATGAAAGTTTTCTTTCTTGAATACGTTTTTCCTATTGTTAACAAGAATTTTTCACAACAAACGCGAGAAGCTATTCCATACCTCATTCATGAGATGTAAGGGGAAATTAAGGAAGTAAGTTTTTCGTTTTCTTTCACAACGATATAGGCTGACATTGAGAGCCAACTAAGGTGTGCATTATGTCTTCTACCAGAACTTCATTTACTGGCGAACTATAAAGCCTACGATCGTTATTATTGCTGACCTGTTATAAGACTTGTTTAAAGACGGCAGAATTGGCTTCCAATATTAGCCGGAGTTATTTCGAAATGAAGCAGCAATGGGTTGGGCATAACTACCGACAGCCTCTCTAGGCCTTCAAAGACTTTGCTCTTCTTCTTCTTCTTCAATGGCAGCATCAACAGAAATTCATCTATCAGTAGCCGCACGTAGAAAAGTATTCCAAGCGCTTCGGTCTTTTACGCTCCCTAGATAGTTTGTCACACCAAGCTTAGTTAATAGCTCTTTCACCTGGTCCATCCATCGGAGTTTATTGCCGAAGACTTTTCAAGTCGGAGCGTTTTCGTCCATTCGTGTCCAAGCCAGCGCATTCGGTCTATTTGAACGCGCTTGACTACATCGATGTCGTTGTACAGCTCATAAAGATCATGATTTATTCGACAACGGTATTTGCCGTTAACGATGATGGATCCAAATATTTTTCGTAGTATTTTTCTCTCGAAAACTCCCAGAACAGATTGATTTGCTTGTGTCATTACCCAGGATTCTGCGCTGTAGGATCAGAGTCTGGTATAGATGGATCTTTGTTCTTCGAGAGAGCGCTTTGTTATTAAATCGCTTGCTTAGCGCGTAGTAGCAGCGGTTTGCGATCAATACTCGTCGTTTGATTTCCAGGCTGACATTATAATTTTTGTTTATGGCGGAGCCAAGATAGACAAAATCATCTACCACTTCAAAGTTACAGTTGTCAACGTTCACGCAGCGTCCCAGACGAGTGGACTCTCTGTTCGTTGAAACAATTACTTGGTTTTGTCCTCGTCTATCACCAGATCTACATCAGCCGACTACTTTTCAATGCTTAAAAAAGCCGCAGTAACATCTCGCAATCCACGTCCAATGATATCTATATCATCAGCATACGCGAGCAACATTTGACTTTTGTGGTACCATTCCTGTTTACTGCAGCCTTCCGCATGATCATCTACATTACGATGTTAACGAGATCACAGGACAGACTATCGCCTTGTCTAAAGCCTCGCTTGATAGATAATGGCTCTGACAGATTTTTGCCAATTTTCACTTAAGACTTCGTGTCAGTCAGTGTCATCCCGCAAAGTCGTATTAGCTTCGCGGGGATACCAAACTCAGCCATAGCATCTAACAATTTCTGCCATATCGGACAGTCGAATGCAGCTTTGTAGACGATGAGCAGATGGTAGGTGTCGATCTGCATTTCTTGGGTCTTCTCCAGGATTTGTCGTAGTGTAAATATCTTGTCGGTTGTGGATTTGCTAGATCTCAAGCCAAACTGATAAGGTTTTATCGGGTTAACATGGATAGAATTTAGTCTCTCACATAACATACTAAACAGAATGTTGTATGCGATGGGTAAAAGGCTGATCCCGCGATACTTCGTACACACACTTGAATCGCTTTTTTTACGCACTTAATTAAAAAAACTTAATTTCCTTTTACACCCAATGAATGAGGTATAGGATAGCTTCTCGCGTTGTTGTGAATTAACACGCTTTCTATTTTTAGATTCACACCTAACGGCATTTGCTTGTTTATCGACGAATGCAATCGTCACTGTTTTGAGAAGCTCTTACTAGACAGGCCGATTGACTCGACACTAATACTGTGAAGTTGCTGTCAACAACATTCGAGGGGAGCCGACAATGAAAGACAAATTGATTTATTTTTTTTCCTTTAAGATGACTGGAGCCAGGAGTTGAACCTGTGATCTCCCGCATGGTAGTCGCGTGTTCTAACCACTATGCCACGGCCGGTCCCCTTTCTTACGCACAGGACATATAATACTCGGATACCAATGGTCGGGCAAGTATTTTCTTACTCAAATCGTGTATATGAGCTGGTGCATACACGTCACCAGCTCACTGCCGCCGAATTTAAAAAGCTCCGCCGGCAGTCCATCGGCTTCCGCATCGTTTTTGTTTTTAAGCCAATCATTTGCCGTGCTGATCCCTGTTCCAAAATCTTTGCTTAATACCTTTTGGTAGAACTTGCGCGATTCACGTCTATCCCTGTAATTTGCGATATCCTGGCTCTCTATTTTCTTCCACAGACGCTTTTTTCGCCTGAAGAGGCCTTTCACCTCCCTTCTCATCTAATTATATCGCACCGTCTACCTAAGCGTTGCCATTAGCAGCAGTTCTACCTTGTATGCACCATCCTTTTCCTCAGACATTGCGCGATATCCTTCATCGTACCAGGGCTTGTCTGAAAGTGTTATTTTATAACCCAGTACGGTCGTTGCGGCAGTGCCTCCCACCGCATTCGTCTTTTAAAAATGCTAGATTTGTTTAGAAGAATATTTTTTTGGGGTATTTTTCATAAATTTTGTGGGGTATTTTTCATAATTTTTGGGGAAAATTTCGTTCTTGAGATTTTGGTCATTTTTCATTTTTTTTCGCCCAATTTTATTTTGGGTAATTTTTCGTTTTTTTTTTGGGGCATTTTTCATAGAGCCTAAACTTATAATGATTACGGTCTCTGGTATAGGATGAAACATAATTTCCCGGGAAATATTTTAACTATTGCACACACCAGATTAGCAAACGATTAAATGTACGCCGACCGTAGTTGTCAATTGGATTTGCTTATTGTTGATTTTTGAAAAGTACTAGTAAGGTAATTTTAACTATACCCTAATTTAAGCTTTCCAATATTTTCCCTTACAATAAATTTTTAATTCTAAGCAAAGTTTTGCAGTCATGCACCAACATTAAATTAAATCTAACAATACTATTTCACAGAAATTCAAATCTACTATACAACAAATGTTAACCCATTAATGTTTGATTACTTTCAAAGTAAAGTAAACTACATTCACCGTTGCATGAATATCATAGTTGATGGGTTGAAATGAAAATGGTAGAATGTCAGTGACAAACAATTTATTCATTAGTACTAATGCAAAATCACGTCTATTCTTCTACTTAGTACGAGGCATTGGCCCCATTTGCTGTGACCCAGTTTTGCATATGGGTAACGATTAGCAGTGAATTGAGAAACTTTGTAATGAAACAGTGTTTAGAAAGTGTTGCCAAACAATGAAACGCTGTGAAACTCTATAAAGAAATATAATATCACTCAATTTCAATATTTTTATTCAATTTGCTTAAACAATTTGGCAATTCTGGTAACACTTTAATTTATTTCTTTAATGTGTACTAATATCTTTAGTTTTCTTTAAAAGCTTCCATATAAAACCTTCACTGCCATAAACAATTACAACTCTCCATGTTTTGCTGTTTATTTATTTCCATCTCTTTTACACTCTTTCTCTCTCTGACTGTGTATCCGCTTGTAAGCAGACGCTTACGAAACAGCGGCGACTAATGTCATGTCATATTAGGACATTGAAATATAACAAACATTTTACAAAAATTCGCTCTGCAAGCCATAAATTGTACGAAAGGATGGATCCATCCACATACATACATCTGTGTCATCTAAAATATTACATTTCTCTATTTGTGACATTGAATGCATTTGTGTTTGCGTGTGTGTCATGCAATGAGTTTTCATTGATGTTTTCGTTTGTGTATCCCCGGTATGGCCATGTGTGTGTGGATGAGTGTGTGGGTGTGTTTGCACCATATTTGTGTCATTTGCCACCCTCTCCTTGTCAACAAACAGGTATGACCATAATGCAAAGCACATTCACTATTCATTATAATTCACTGCAATTTTGCCAATAGCATTTTAGACGAACGTGCCTTGTTGCCCGTTAAGTGGCGCATTGAAACATCCAGGGTGGAAATGTGAAGTTTGTCAGCTAACTGGCGTGTGGGGAGTACATACCTTTTCGTTAGCTTGTCCAGAAAAGATTGTAGCACTCGGACTAGAACAAATTGACAGTGTATTTGGGTGCGTACGAGTGTTTACATACACAATCTTAGTCAGATCTAATGGAGTCCACTGTTATTTAAATGTATTTTTAGAAAATATCAAATAAAGTAAATTTTTAACAATTTAAAAATTTATACTTATGTTAATTTATGTGCTGCAATGCATAAAGTGTTACATAAAATTTACATTACAGAGGTCGTGTTTTTTTGGTATCCTATATAGGAGACCGGTATAGGATACCTACTTGTCTGTCGATGAATGCGAACGTCACTGTTTGAGAAGCTTCTACTATACATGCCGATTGACTCGACACTTATACTGCGACGTTGCTGTCCGCAACATCGAGAGGGCCGGCAATGAAGAAAAATGTAGAAAAATGGAAGTCGCGTGTTCTAGAAACTATGCCAAGGCCGGTTCAACTGGCGGATGTCCTCGACAAATACAATCCTGACATCACCGCCATAAAGGAAATGCGATGAACGGTACAGGGATGCACACTTCGAAAGAACTGTGACATCATTAAAAAGCTGAAATGGAGAAAGACACGAATTTGGATGTGGAATCCTAGTTGGCAAGAGACTTCGACATCTGGTTAGCCGGTTTAACCCTTTAAATGACCGAATAGCCACTATTCGCATCAAGGCGAAATATTTGCACATTGCGCTGATTTGTGTACACGCCTCGACGCAAGACAAAGACCATGACATAAAAGATGTATTATATAGGCGCCTAGACAAAATATATGACCGCTGTCCTGCACACAACACTAAAATTGTTCTAGGAGATTTTAAGGTCAAAATAGGAATGGAAAATGCTCTTGGTTTAGCAGTCGGGAAATTCAGTCTGCACAACAACACCTCCGATGACGAATTTAGACTAGTTGCTGCAAGAAATTTGGTAGTGAGTAGAATCAGATTCCCGCATCAAGATATCCACAAGGCAACCTGGATATCCCCTGATCAAACACAAGATACCAGATTGGTCACGTGGTAATTAATGGAAGGCATGCCTCAAGCGTTATGTACGTGTGTGCGATGCGCAGTGCAAATATTCACTCGGATCACCACATAGTTCCAGCCAAGTAATGCACGTGATTAAGCAGTGCTAAAAACGCTCGTAACCAAACGCAAAGGAAGCTGGACATCACAAAGCTGCATACCACCGAGATAGCCAATGCCTATGCAACCAACTCTTTCAACTACTTCAAACAAACCCCCTAATTCTGATGTTCCAGACACCCAATAGCAGCATATTACGAATCCTATGACCACTGCCGCAACGACCGTACTGGGTTATGAAACCCCACGCTCAGACAATCCCTGGTATGATGAGGAATGTCTCCAAATATCTGAAGAAAAGGATGCTGCATACAGGGCAAAACTGCTGCCAATGGCAACGCGTGCAGCGATGGAGCGTAATAATGAGAAGAGGAGAGAGATGACATGTCTCTTTAGGGGGAAAAGGCGTCTATTGAAAAAAGAAAGCCAGGATATCGAAAATTATAAGGATAGAGGTTAAGTCCAAAAGTTTTACAAAAAGGCAAAAAGCAAAGGTTTTGGACCAGGAATGCGCATCTGTAAAGACGGAGACGGAAATCTTGCCACTGACATTCAGAGTGTGCTGAAAATATGAAAGGAACACTTCGATCTCTACTCGTTCCCGGATTCAGCATAAGTCACGAAATCACACCAATCATCGACGATGGAGTAGACTGTCCACAACCGAGCCAAAAAGAGATCAGCGCGGAAATTATATGGATTAAAAACAACAAAGCTGCGGTAGCCGATAGACTACCGGCAGAGCTTTTTAAAGCCGGCAATGATGAGCAAGCAAGGCTGAGTGTGGTATCCCCGCAAAGCTGATAATACTTTACGGGTTTTGTCTTAGATTTGCTTCATGTCAATTAGTGTCAGACTGACACGATGTCTTCAAGGAAAACAGGCACAAATCTATCAGAGCAATTTTCTACGCAGCAAGGCTTTAGACAAGGCTTTTAACACCATAAAGGAGATGATCTTGCGGAAGGCAGCAGTAAACACGACTGGCACCTTTTTTTTACAAAACCCACATGTTGCTCGCGTATGCCGATGTAATAGATATTATTGGCCAAGGACTGCGGGTTGTTACTGCAGCATTTTCAAGCATTGAGAAGCAGTAGGCAGAAGTGGGTCTGGTGATTAATGAGGATAAAACCAAGTTATTTGTTTCAACGAACAAAGAGTTTACTCGTTTGGGACCCCGCGTGAACGTTGACAACTATAACTTTTAAGTGGTAGATGATTTGGTCGGCGCCGTGCAATAAAGCCATAGGCGTGCCCCCCACTGCATTCGTCTCTCGCTGCAATGTCTTTTCTAGTACATCGACTTATGAACAGAAACTTAGATAGAGAAAGTACCGAGGTTGGTTATGCAGCTAGACAAGGGCTCTCAAAACGAACATACTAGATACATTTTAATAAAAAAATAATGTCATAATGGCGTTATTTCACACCTTCTGTGGTAATAAAGCCAATTCGATTGGGAAATAATACCTATGGCTTCATAGCACGTGACCGATTTTGTCTACCGCGGCTCCACCATAAACGAAAATAATAATCTCAGTCTGGAAATAAAGAGACGCTGCTCGTAAACCGCTGCTACTATGCGCTGTGCAAGCGTTTTAACGATAAAGCCCTCTCTCGACGAACGAACATCCAACTCTACCAGACACTGATCCTACCTGTCTTACTCTACAGCGCAGAATTCTGGGGAATGACGCAGGCGGATCATTCTATTCTGGGAGTTTTCCAGAGAATAATATTTTGCAAAAGATTTGGACCCATCATCGTTAACGGCGAGAATTCGTCGAATGATTCATGAATTGTATGAGCTGTACAATGACGTCGACGTAGTCATGCGCATTCAAATTGGCCGAATGCGCTGGGTTGGATAAGTTTTGCGAATGGACAGAACTGCTCTGGTTCGAATAGTCTTCGGCAATAAACTCGATAAGCGGCGCATGAAGGGGCGACCAATACTTCGATGAATGGACCACGTGAAAAAGCTGTTATCTAAGATTGGTGTGACGAACTATCTACAGAGGGCAAAAGACCGAAGTGCTTGGAACAGATTTCGACGTTGCTGCCATTAAAGAAGAAGTATAATGTTGAGGTGGTGCTCTAAGCCTTTATCGACCACACAGTTATTAGTCTTTGACTTTTTCTTGAGGATGTTTTTCAAAACTGTGATGCAGAAGAAAAGTTCTCAGTTAGGACTAACGATGACTCAAACATTTTCCAAATTTCATTGATGCTCTTAAGACTACAGTCATATGTTGGGGATAGAATAAACATTTTATGGAAATTTTGTTAATATGTTATGTCAATATGTTAACTGTATTCAGTCATGCATTATTATTAACTTTTATTAGACAAAATGCTTGTTATTGAGCAGTTCTAAATATTTGTGGCCGAGATAATTCTTCTGCGTTGTTACAACTAAGTTGATTTGGCTATGCCGTATATACACAGATATTGGGTTGGGTGGATATATTGAAATCTTCGATTTTCCATGATGAGCTTTGATTTAGTTTTAATATTGTGCTGTATAACTATACAAACAATTCATTGGCAGACCATAAATAATCAATGATTTGTCATTATTAGTTAAAAGGAAGATGTAACTTGTTATAGTAACAGATATTGTTCAAGACTTAATATACTACAATTTTCGCATCATTGGGTTTCAAAATGAACGAAACATTTGCTCTTAATTTGTACATAATTGAATATTCTGCTAAAGACATTAGCAAAGTATAAACTTTTAATGCTGTATGTTCTAACATTCTATATTTGCCATTCAATGCTTTATGAGAAATGAACATAAACTTTTAAGCATAAAATTCTGAATCAATAGTTAACAATGTTTATAATGAATGGTTTAGTTTTAATATACATGTTATATGGAATACACTCGTTCAAGGGGTTATAATGAATTTTGGATAACATCTTTCTTGCGATATTAAACTTTTAGATCTTATTTCTTGCGATTTGATTTGCCATAGTGATAATAAATTCATGACTATTACGACATAGTTTGAAGATACTCAGTTTTATAGCAAACATGTGATGAGTAATGGATGTTGTCCACGGCAACTTCGCAGTATGGTGTCGAGTCAATAGGTATGTATAGTAAAAAGCTTCTCAAAACAGTGACGTTCACATTCGTCGATAAACAAGTAGGTGCCGTTAGTTGTGAATCTAAAAATTGAAAGCGCATTTATTCACAACAACGCGATAATCTATCCCATACCTCATTCATGGGATGTAAGGGAAATTAAGTTTATGTTTGAGTATTCATAATTGTTTATCGTGTAGGGTGCACCATTTTCAGTTTATACACTCTTTGATCTTCAAAAATAAAAAGTTATAATTCATCAATATCGTATCTGTATATCTACCCAATAAACAATATAAACTTATTATAAATTTACTAAAAGCTTACATAAGTAAACATGATGTTTGGAAAATCTTTATGGTAGGCATTGTAACTTGTTAAATTCCAATTATTGGATAAGCGAAAGGGATCCCTTATTGTACAATTGTATTCATGTTAGGAAAATATTTGGGAATATACTTGATATGCAATACATAATAAAAAAGTTTGAAAGCTTGTGGTAAATTTATATTTTTATCTATTTCCAAATTAGATATAAATACCATTCCAAAGAAAATACAAGACTTGTCAATTTAATTCCAATTCAATTGATTTCTTTTCATAACTCTCTTTATTTTCCGTTAGTTTTATTATTTCTGGTCTTCTTTTCCGCACCCTTTCGCTTATATTAATAAGGACTTTTTGTTTAACACGAAACACGTCTATCTTTTAGCAGCAGCAAATAATACTAAATGTCAAGACGAAAAGAAATATGTAAACAAAAATTATAACTGTTGTTTTCTGTCTAGCCTGCTAGCTTGGAAAAGCATTGTATTTTTATTTTTTTACAAATGTGTTACAAACTAATTTGGAAAAGGCTAAATTAAATATTTGAAAATCATTTACTTATTAGCCTGCTTACATCAATGTTTATTGGGTATATATATAAAATGGAATGTGTGTTTGTTTATTTATTTGTTTGTTTTTACCTTATAGGAGGCCAAACCTCTGGACCGATCTTCCTAAAATTTTCACAGCATTTAACTGGGACTCTGGCATGACTTATAGGGTACTTTTTTCGACCACGCCCACTTTTACGCCCATTTTTTTAAATAATATGCAATAGCGAAGCATTGCCGGGCCCACTAGTCATTTATATTATTTAGAATTCTAAGGGTTATGTTAAATTTTCTCACGATTTTAAACCACACAGCTCGCTGAGCAGAATAATTAGTCAATATCTTGGATCAAAATTGACCAATAAAGCATCCACATACCTTCACTTCAGTTCAAAGTCTTTACGGCCTTTTTTTTAGGACATATGAAATAAAAATATTAAAACATGAAAAGAAAGAAAATACGTAATTTTTTCTATAGAGTTTTGAGTTTTTTCTTTCTTTTTAATATATACCACTGCCACTGCTTCTATTTCAACCCTTCAAACCCCTCCACTCTTTAATGAATACATAATTAGTTCTACTGCAAACATATCATATCATTTCTACTAAACCAATTGCTAACCAATTTATTTTGTGGGGAGGGGGAGAGGACGTAGTCCATTAGCTACAAACTTTCAAATTAGTCTATATCAATTTGGTTAACCCTTCGCCAGTAAATCGATCTAAAACGTTTGTAATCTCGTTAGTGTTTGTTTTCTTTGTGGCTAAACGAATTGAAAGTCTTCCTGTTATTGCCTAGTGTTTAGAGGGAAATGCAAACAACAAAATAAAAACAAAAAATATATATATATACTATATAGGCAACAAATTGCCAACATTTTGATAACATTAATTTTGTAACCTTTCAATTTTATTACAGAAAGCAATTAATTTTGTATTTTGTTTATTTTACTATATGTGTATGTGTGTGTGTGTTTGTGTATTTTGCAGGCATTTGGTATAATAGTGAAAATCGTGATTGGGTTCGTATTGCCGGCCGATAGTATCCATTACACCCTGTCAAAGGGTTGAGACACACATCACTACGTAAGCCGTCATTCTCGAACATAAGCAATAGCAACAGCAACACAAACAACGCTTGTCCAGCACCACCACCACCCACACCAGCAGCAACAACAACAACAGCAGCAGCCACCTCGGCAACAGTCCCACCAACAACCACCGACGAGACAAAAGCAACAGCAACAGCATCAGGTTCAACTTCAACAAATTCCCACATCAATCAATTACAAATAAATTACTTTGAATTCCCACCGAAAGGTTTGCTCCTCGAAGAAGACTCAACCGTAACGTCGCTATCCGCTCCCTCGCTGGCCACAACAACAGCAGTAGCTTTGGCAGCGGCAAGTGCCGGGCCCTCAACGAACACTCAGTTTGCCGCGGGCGCAACAGGCTGTGCATCTGCTAATAACTCACCGAAAAGTATTTATCATTATCAGCACCATCACCATCAAACCCCTCAACATCACCACCACCACCACCATCACCAGCAGCAGCAGCATCAACAGTTCCACCTCCACAACCCGGCGTTCCTGCAACATCATCAGCATCAGCACCAGCAACATCAGCAATTGCATTACATTTTATCGCCACCGACACCAACAACAGCAGCCATCAACAACATGGGTCGGCGAGAGATTAAACGTTCGAACACCAGCGGCTCCACCACCAAATCATATGATAGTGGTAGTGGTAAGTACCAACAAACATATTGTATACAATAAACTATATATGTATGTATGTATGTATGTATATAAAAACCATACAACCATACAAATACACTTGAGCAAACATACAATATCCGGCTAGTTATGTCTAGCTAAAGCATCGACAAAGCTGTCAGGGTTCTACTACATATATGTAGGTGACTGTGTATTGTACAGTAACCTGACGATTCATTATTCCTATTACTATTATAAATTGGATTGTCTGTCTGGTTGGTTGTTTGTTTGCCCCAGAGGGATAAAATTTGGTACAAAAATATTACTCGACAAAATTTCAACGAAATTTTAATTTTGGACCAGTGGGCGGAGTGGGCGTGACCAAACTGTATTTTAGCCCCAGAGAGATACAATTTGGTACAAAAATAATACTCGACAAAATTAAAACAAAATTTTAATTTTGGACCAGTGGGCGTGGCAAAACATATTTTTAGAGCTAGGGAGATAAAATTTGGTACACAGATAGTACTCGACCGCACAAATATGAATATGCAGATGAAATTTTAATTTTGGATCAGTGGGCGTGACCAAACTGTATTTTAGCCCTAGAAGGACAAAATTTGGTACAAAAATAATACACGACAAAATCTCAACGAAATTTTAATTTTGTACCAGTGGGCGTGGCAATATGTACATATTTTTAGAGCTAGGGAGATAAAATTTGGTACACAGATAGTTCTAGGCTACTCGAATATGAATATGTAGACGAAATTTTAATTTTGGATCAGTGGGCGGAGGAGGCGAGACAAAAGTTATTTTTAGCCCTAGGGAAATAAAATTTGATGCACAGATAGTACTCGGCAACACGAATATGAACATGCGGACGAAATTTTAATGTTAGATCAGTGAGCGGAGTGGGCGTGACCAAACTATATCTTAGCCCTGAAGAGATAAAATTTGGTACACAAATAGTACTCGATAACACGAATATGAATATGCAGACGAAATTTAAATCTTGAAACAGTGGGCCGATTAGGCGTGGCAAATCTATATTTTAGTACTAGAGAGATAGAATTTGACACCTGGAAAGTACAAGTCAACACTAATATGAATATGCAAACGACATTTTAATTTTGTATTTTTGTCCTAGATAGATACAATTTGACACAAGGATAGTATTCCACAACACGAATAATTATATGCAAACGAAGAGCGAAGGAGGTGCGACCAAAATGTACTTTATCTGTACCAAAAAGTTTTTTAATTGTGCCAAAAATTATTTTTACTGTACCAAAAAGTACTTTTATTTTTATCACAAAGTACTGTTGTTGAAGCAAAGAGCAAGGACTAGAAGAGTTTTTCTTAAATTCATAATATTTTTAAATATTATTTTCTGACACTTTTGACAAGATGTTTTTTATAGTTGTTTCAGTAAAGTTTAAGGTAGATTCTAAAAAACAACCTCATTTGCACAATGCTGACATATTTAAAAGGCAAATACGGAAAATGATGTCAGTAGTGTAAATGAGCCTATTGGCACGCGGCAATGCAGACATGATTATACCGACAAAATATTTATTTTCGGTCAGCGGGAATATGAAGGTGAACATTTTATTTTTTTTTTGATCGGTGAGTAGAAGGGAACGTGGGACTTTTTAGGACTTTATAAGTCAATATTTGTATATGAATTTCCAGACAGATTTTTTAATTTCGGTTAGTGAGACGTTGTTAGTTTGATCAGTTTGTTTGTAGAGCGTACAAGATCGACGATTAAACATAGCCCTTTAAGTAAGCAAACCAACCATATTATAAGAATTCATTAAGTATGCAATACCGACGCATTGCCAAATCCACTTGTATATAGATAAAAGCAAACAACTTGAGAGTCCTCTCCAATTTCCAAGC
This sequence comes from Muscina levida, assembly GCA_964034835.1. Taxonomy (NCBI): domain Eukaryota; kingdom Metazoa; phylum Arthropoda; class Insecta; order Diptera; family Muscidae; genus Muscina; species Muscina levida. Next base: position 156,895,814 of record OZ035880.1, read on the forward strand.
ATGACACTGTCTGTGTACCTCTCTGTACATAGCGTATGTACACACATTACGTAACTATACCACTCGCATGTGTCTATACTTGTGAGTGTGCCTATGTATTATGTGGCTCCCCACACCAATGTACTATATGCATGTATGTGTAACTAAAATGGCATAACATTGTGATTGATAGTTAACCATTATTATATTGTCTGGCTGAACCAATGTCTGTTTGGATGATATCGTTGTTAAGTGCCCAAGCTGTGGATCTGAACATTTATGCACCGCAGTGGAGTACCATTTACTTACATCACACTATGTATGGTCTTGTACACCCACTTGGCCTTGGTCGCATGCTTGTGCGTTTGCGTTTTTAGTTAAATAATGGGTATGTTTAGTCCTGTTATGCTTCGATACCTCGATGTTTTTGTTTAGACCCCTCCCTAATGTCCTCAACAATGGACGAAAATTTATATTCCGGCATCTGTATTGAATAATTTTATTCTCGATACGTTATTAGTTAATCCATGTGGGGACAATTGACAAAAAAAAAACACTGGAGAAATAATGACATGGTTAGTTTAGTAAAGTCGAAGATGTCATTAGTGTGTGACCTCATGTGGTTCGCATATGTAGATAGGGTTCGGTTGTAATGATATTCAACGACTTAAAAAGGTAAGCATTAGTGTTCAGTTTTTATATGAGGTTCAATGAATATTAAAGATTGTGGATCATACGAAACAGCAAAACTTATTATGGTGAACGAATTTCAAATTTATTGAATTTGCATTTAAAAATATCAAATGTCCAACAACTGTAAATAAAAATCTTGTGACGTAGTGGTGCAAAATGGAGTTTAAGGTTTAGTTACTGAGGTCAAATGCTATCGCTTGATATTGGTTTGGCTCACCCCCGAAAAAAAACGTTGCACAATTTGCTCAAAACTATTTGCTCAAAACTTAAAACTAATGTTTTGAAATTTTGCACGAGTTAATATTTCCCCAAAACTACTTACGGTATTGCAAATGGGCTACATGGCCCGCCCCTTCTGGTACCTCCCATACAAATACTTCATTACGCCCACTTTAGAAATCGAGTTATAATATCAATACACACAACGGGATCGTACCCACATTCTGTACTTAGTAAAGCTATAACAGGATAAAGTTTCGGAAAAACTTGGAAGTCTACTCACGCCCCTTCCGGTACCTCCCATACAAATGTACCACTTTAAAGATAGAGTAATAATATCAATACACTCTACACGATCGTGCCCAAATTCTGTATTTTGTTAAGTTATAACAGGATAAAGTTTTGGAAACCAAAAAATTGGAAATCTAGTCCCTTCTGGTGTCTCCCATACAAATGTACCTTTCCGCCCACTTTAGAGATGGAGTAATAATATCAATAAATACAACGCGATTGTACCCAAATTCTTTATTCAGTAAAGCTATAGCAGGATACAGTTTTGGAGAAAAAAAATGAAGTCTAGCCACGCCCCATCTGGTACCTCCCATAACCATCTGGTACCGACCACTTTAGAAATCGATTAAAATTATTAATAGACCTATCGAAGTTGTGCCTAAATTCTGTATTTAGTAAAGCTCAAGCTGAATAAAGTTTTTGAGAAAAAGTCTAGAAGTCAAGACACCCCCCTCCGCCCACTTTAGATATGGTGTAAAAATATCAATACACTTGACACGATCGTGCCCAAATATTGAATTTTGTTAAGCTGTAACAGGAAAAGGTTTTGGAGAAAAAAACTCGAAGACTAGCCGCGCCAATTTTGGTACCTCCCATACAAATGTACCACCTCGCCCACATTAGAGATGGGATATTAAAATTAATAAATACAACGCGATCGAGCCCAATTTTGTACTCAGTAAAGCTATAGCAGAATACAATTTTTTAGAAAAAAAATGGAGGTCTAGCCACGCCCCATCTGGTACCTCCCATACCCATCTGGTACCGCCCACTTAAGAAATCGATTAATATTATTAATGGACCTTCAGCAGTCCTGCCCAAATTCTGTATTTAGTAGAGTATCCAATTAATCGGGTTTAGGTTTTGTTCGATTACAAAATTAATCGATTTTGGGATTTTTAATTTGCTCGATTAATCGATTAAGGTTTTTAAATTGCTCGAATAATTCGATTAATCGAATAAGTCGAATAATTTCTGTATATCTGTACATTGTTCGTGTAGGCGTTAAATTTTATTAATAAAAAACATAAAAATAATATTAAAACATAAAAACAAACGTAAAATAATAATTCATGTGAATTCAAAAACGTTTAATAAAATTAATAATTAATTAGTTATATACAAAATGAGATTTTTTATTTTAAAAGTTTTTAGTCACATAAGTAAAAAAAATAATCTTTTAAAAATAATATGCAAATAATCTTTTAAAAATAATATGCAACTAAGATGTTTGGCATTTAGTCGATTTTTTTGTTTCGTTTAAATGAAGCTTGACTTTGAAAACACCCTTTCACTTAAAGTAGATGTTGGTGAAACTGAAAGAATTGCATTGGAAATTTCTAGTTTTTCTTTTTTTTTGTTTTTTTCTAGATACAGAAAATCATCAATTATATTACAGTTTACATTCGATTTTTTTTTTAATTTTGAATATTTTTAATAGTATCGTTCAATTCCAGTAAAAGATTATTTTCATTGATATCAATTATTTCCTCTTCTTCTTTCAACACAGTATCATCATCTGATATAGTTTGATTAGCTTCAGTGTGAAATAACCAATCATACATTTTCGAGGCAAAGTCTATTTTTTTCGTTTTAGAGCTATATTTTAAAAAGTTATCATAAATGGGGAATGTTCCCGAGTTAAAGTATAAAAAAAGTGTGCTGAGTACTTTTATTCGTCTATCATTTATTCTAGACTTAAGGTGGACAGTCAAATCCTTTGAAAACTAATTATATGCCTTGTCTAAATTGTTAATTAAAAATTTTATAATACCTTCCAATTCAATTAATGTTGCAGAATCTTTGCTGAGCTCTTTAATAGCCACATCAAGTGGTCGTAAGGTATTACTCAATGCTGATAATATCTAGGCCAGGCCGATCCGCCACAGTATTACATTTATATAAAAAAAGAAGAACTTATTTAAAAATAATTTAAATCGATTAATCGGTTTAAATTGATCGATTACACAAGGGAACAAGGTATTTGTTGTTTAAGAACTGAATATTGTTTTAAAGGTAATTTGGGACGCTGAATCCAAATCTGCACTTGGTTTTTTTGTATCAGCTCGACTTTTTGAGATATACCGTTATGTCCATAACTAAGGCACTTCCACTACAAATATTTAAATAACTTGAAAACGGTTCACCATATTCAATTAAAAAAAAAATTTAAACTCGTCAACAAAATTATCTTTAATCCGTGCCTACATTGTTTTTAATTTGGCTTAGTAGTTTCAGAGATATCGTTGTAGTTTTAAAAAATAAAACAAAAAATTTACAAAAAAAAAAAAATTTTTTTTTTTAAAAATTCATAAAAAAAATTATTGCAACAAAAATCACAGTGTTTGTCTTAAAACATTTAGTTTAATATAGTGTGAATCAAATGAGCTTTATTTCCTTAAAATATCTGCACAACTTTTGATTTTGTCAACAATTTACTGAGATAACTAAATTTATAAAAATCACGATTTCCATACAAAAATAACATTTATTAATATGTTTGCGAAAGTGTAACTCGAGCAAACCTTAACGGATCGTTATGAAAATTTATCAGTATTAATATTTTTTGAAACGAACTTATGGGATTGTAAATGGGCGGAATAGCCCCACCCCTTCTGGTACCTCCCATACAAAATTACCTATTTTTGGATAATTAATATATCTTCGATAGCTGCAAAACAGACTACCGGAGGATATTGAAATTTGGTCAGTTTATTTATCTTGCAAAAGTAGACAAACCCTAGAAAAACCGAAAGCGTTGCCATACCCCTTCTGGTACCTCCCATACAAATGACCGAACTCACCCCAATAGTCTTACATACATATCTTTTTTGTGAGTACACTGAATTCAGTCAAACTATGCGGAAGTTTTACGGAAATTGAAAATATAAATCAGGAATGAATTTGCACTATATCGGATCACCCCTTCTGGTACCTCCCATACAAAATTACCTATTTTTGGAAAATTAATATTTCTTCCTTAACTTCCAAATTGAAACCTGCCGATTAATTAAATTTGGTCTGTTAATTAATATTGTAATAGGAGGCAAAACTAAAAATTAAACTATAAATAAATTTGCAAATTTGTCATGATTTTTAAAAATACAAAATTTTAATTTTTTTAGGGTAAAAACAAAAAATTGCGAAAAATCTGTTATCACCGAATTTAGCATAACTCATTCAATTTTCAATCGATTATTATGTACATACATGTTTTAGAAAGCTATCTTAATATGATATTCAATAAAGATAATAAAAATAACAATTTGCCCCCAACCGATTAACTTTCAGCGTGAAGAAAATTAAAATGTGTAATTTTTTGTGTAATTTTTGTTTTTTTTTTTTAATAAAACAGCCGTTACTCAGTCATTTTTTTTGTAATATTAAAAAATTTGATTTTTTTCAAAGGTAACAACGATATCTTTAATAAAAAAATAAAATTTTAAAATCCGGCTTATGAAAAAAAAATTATGATTTTTTGAACTATAATTTTTTGGAAAAAAGTCGAAAATACGATTAGTACCTGTAACTTAAAAATTCGAGCTGATGGAGAAAAATGGAGATTAGATTTGAAATCAGCGACCCCAAATTAGTAAAAAACAGCTATCGAATTCCAAACAACACTCAAAAAGTTCAATTTTGTTCCCTTGTGTTATTCGTTAATCGAAATTTACTGTTTTTTCTTAATCGAAAAATTATTCGAAAAAAATTCTTCGATTAATCGAACAACGATTAATCGCTTGGATACTCTAGTATTTAGTAAAGTAGGTACGCGCCCTTCTGGTACCTCCCATACATACATATGTACCACTCCGCCCACTTTAGATATGGAGTAATAATATCAATATACCCAACTCGATCGAGCCCAAATTCTGTAAAGCTACAGCAGTTCAAAGTTTTGGAGAAAAAAACTGCAAGTCTAGCCCGCCCCTTCTGGTACATCCCATACAAATGTACCACACCGCCCACTTTAGAAATCGAGTAACAAAAGCAATATAAAAGAAAATTGATGTTTTACTGAGGGTGAGGGTATATGTAAGTCGGGTTGTCCGACTGAAACTTTCTTACTGGTTTGTTTTTGAAGTACAGCTCCGATAGTTAGAACCATCTAAATTGCCTCAATTCCGCGTTTAATTGAAATTTTATAAATTTTTTATGGAATCGCCTTAATTATGTTGAACTGCTTAATAATATTAAGGGTTCTTAATACTAGCACAACACCATCAAATTTTTAATACTTGATAATAAAAGTCAACATACTATATAGTGAGTCCTTCTCTACCATAGCTACGCAAATCGCTGGCGAGGACGTTGGCTGCGCCTCAGGACTTTTTGCCAATTTCCTTCTAAATAGCCTGTTCAAATTTCTAGGCCAACTGTAACATACTGTGCAATTTTCAAGGCGATCGAACTATTATTATGGTTTTTATAATGGTTTCTTTTAAAGGGGTGTGGCACCGCCCACTGTCACCCTTGCTAAAATTTATACTGTAGCAACTACGTATATACCAAATCTCATCTTCAAATCTTTCCGATAGTTCATGAGATATAGCCATTTTATATATCAGATTGTATGGGCGGTGCCACGCCCCTATATTCAATCACAACCAACAATAACCTAGGACTATCAGCAGGTCATCACTACCACTTTGGGGAATTTTTGTAACAATCGGTCTATTAGAAACGCCGTCAGATCGAGTTTTAAAAAGGGGACGTGGCACCACCCATTTCCTCCCCGGCTGTAATTCTTACATTAACATCTCATTTACCAAATCTCATCTTCATACCTCTGGTAGTTCATGAAATATAGCAATTTTACATATCGAATTGTATGGGCGGTGCCACGCCCCTTTATCCAATCACAACCTAATAAAGCCAAGGACTATTAGTAGGTGATCAGTACCACTTTACGAAATATTCTTAACAATCGGTCTATTAGAAAAGCCGTCAAAACGATTCTTTTAAAAAGGGGGCGTGGCAGCACCCTCTTCACCCAGGCTGTAATTCTTACATTAACATCTCATTTACCAAATCTCATCTTCATAACTCTGGTAGTTTATTAGATATAGCCGTTTTACATATCAAGTTGTACAGGCGGTGCCACGCCCCTTTATTCAATTACAACCAACTATAGCCAAGTATATTAACACAGTACCACTTTGTGTATTTTTCGTAGCAATCGATCTATTAGAAAAGCCGTCAGATCGATTTTTAAAAAGGGGGCGTTGCATTACCTATTTCAACCCTGGCTGTTATTCCAACTAGACCATCTCATTTTCCAAATCCCATCTTCATACCTCTGGTTGTTCATGAGATAGAGCCATTTTACATATCAAGATGTGTGGGCGGTTTCACGTCCCTTTATCCAATCACAATCTTAAATAGCCAAGGACTATTAGTATCTCATCAGTACCACTTTGTGAAATTTTCGTAACAATCGTTCTATTAGAAAAGCTGTCAGGGCGATTTTTAAAAAGGAGGCGTGGCACCGCCCATTTTCACCCTGCTAGCAATTCGAACAGTATAAAGAACACGTATACGAAATATCATCTTTATATCTCTGATAGTTCTTAACATACAGCCGTTAAAAGTTTCAAGTTGTACACCACACCCACTGATCCGATCCCGCCCATTTTTGTCTGGATCACGATTTTTTCTGCCAAATCCTCATTTGTATTTGTATATCCTAATTTGAAAGTATAGCGACAGCCAGCAACCAATATTTGTAAACGTATTTCTCTACTGGTCAAAAGACTTTTAGTTAAAAGACAAGTTTAGGATATCTTGTCCTATCCATCCATGGCAATTTTCTTATTAGTGATTAACTAAAGAACTTCAAAAAGGTTCCGAAGCAGGAAACTATACGCTACGATTTGTCATTTTTTCTCTACATAGAAACAAGTTGTCACAACGCCTTTTACCACACATATGGTTGCCGACGCCCGACGCTCTATATATGTGTGTGTGTCTGTTAAAATAACAAATTTGCAAAGACCGTACGTGCCACACAACCCATTAGAAAGCCTCTACCCATTAACTGAAAAGGGGATACATATTTGCGTTGCCGTTAATATGTATGTTAGCGGCTGTGTCACAACTAGTGCACAGTAAAGCTAAAAGGGTGCACTAAATATTGTACCGCACCCTGTTAGGGTCACCTTGAATATTTCAACTTTTTCGGGTACAACAATTTCTGGAATTTCTTATATACTGTGTATATGTGTTCTCTAAGTAGATTCACCTATTGAAGGGTTAAAATGCATTACACAATTTAATGGACCGTTTCCACATGTTAACGCCCTAGTTTTTTTTTACCCCCGATATGCGCTGCTTTTATCCTTTAGCGTTGTCCATAAAATACACATTGTGTGTATATGTGTGGATGCGAGTGTTTTCAAAGCTATTAACACAAAATCATTACAGCATGAGGACAACGAGCATGTATTAGAGGACGAGAACGCTAGGAGATCGAGTATGTTATTGACATTGTTTGTTCGTATGTACGTTTTTACTCGTTCATTGACAATATTGACACGTATAATTACATTCTGTCCCTGTACTTTTGTATTCCTGACATTGATGCAGAATCTGTTCCTGTGTGTATGTTTAACACGCACACACTCATTTGCCACTTATGCATGTTCACACGAGCATATGTGTGGGTGTGTATATTTTAATGTGTATAGCGTGTACACGGCCAGACTCGTTCTAAAACGTACTTGAGTTTAGTTTGAAAAGGCTTAATGAGTTTTCTATTATGTCATATTGACTGACAACATTACCTCTGTCATTAACTTTAGTCACGTCTCTCGTCTGTAGCTATGTCTGTTTTTGTCTCTATCTACTACATATTTTGTTGTGGCATGTTGTTCTCCTCTATACTGCCATCTAAATGATTCAATTTCTAATTTGATTTAATCAATTTATTTGCGAGATGTTTCGTCTACACAACGTCTGTCAATCGATCGAATAGTCTTTGTCTTGTGGACTCTTTTGCTTTTAAAAGGGTGGAAATACATTAGTTTGTTGGCAAAAAAAATCGCTTAGCCTGACAGTTTTATTGGTAATGTAGCAGCAATTGCGAGTAGCTGAAAAGGGCGAAGAGTCTTATAGAAATGGGTGGTGATGAACAGAATTGATGAATAAATACTATGTTCCGGACAATTAGCGTAGTTAATTGTGACACCAGTGTTGGGGGTGGCTTACAAATAAGGAGACAACAGCTACTTCGCACAACTAAAATATCTACTTAAATTTTTGCGGCTATACCTTTAGTAAGTTTTAACCCATTTCGGCCTTTTTTACTCCTAATATGTACGAATTTCAAATACTCTCTTTGTTTCGTTCTAATTCTATAGGGAGCAAGCCCTTTTAAACTATAATTTTTATATTATTAACCGTTTGATCTGGGCGACAGTCACATATTTATCCCTTTTTCGACTTTTTTACCCAGAAATGTCGTATTTAAAAAAACATTCAATCAAAATTTGATAGTGAATATGCCCTTATCATTTTAATAATATAAGTTTTATCCCTTATAAGTTTTATCACTTATTGGTAATTTTCCAAATTCCAAAAATGCATTCTTAGGTGACGTTTACCCGATAAGCAGAACAACCATCCCAGATTTCATCATCCTATCTACAGCCATTTCACACAATCAGCTAGTCGAGCAATTTTAAATATAATAACTATTTTTCCATAAAGGGCGAGGCACAGCCCATTTTCGGCGAGACGCTATCCCCCATGTGCCATATACATACATATGTTGCAAATCTCATCTTCATACCTTACATGGCTCGTTAAATATGACCAAAATTTATTTTGGTTTTAGTGGGCAGTGCCACGCCCCTTCGTCTAATTATGTTTTAATGTAGCCTATGATAGAGGCCCTACGGATAATACTACACAGTGAAAATTTTATTGCAAACGGTAAATTTAATTCACCGAGATCACGATTTTTTTGCAAAAGGGGCATGGTGCCGCCCATTTTTCAGAGAGACGCAATCTTCCTTTTGACCAGTAATAAATGCAGCAAATCTCATATTCATACCTCTAATGGCTCGTGAGATATGACCGATTGAAATTTCGGTTGGAGTGGGCGGTGCCACGCCCCATTGTCTCACCATGTTTTCATGTAGCCTATGATAGAGGCCCTATGGGCCGTATCACACAAGGAAAATAGAATGGCAATCGGTCTACTTATTTGGTACATACAATTATTTTCAAAAAAGGGGCGTGGCTTTGCCCACTTTGCCCAGCTGAAGTATTTTTTCTTATGTGACTGCTATACGTATACATACGAATCTCTATTTTGTACTATCATGGTTTAAAAGATACAGCCATTTCTAAAGATACAGCCATGTATGGGGCGGTGCCCCATTCACCCCCTTGCAGTCCCAATTTCCAAAAATCTAAGTGAGCGCCAACTTCATTAAAGGAACCTACATTCCAAATTCACGGTTCTAGCTTTATTCGTTTGTGCTTGGGAGTGATCATTCAGTCACCCAAGCCTTTTATATATGTAGATAATATGATAATATGATAATATGATAATATGATAATATGATAATATGATAATATGATAATATGATAATATGATAATATGATAATATGATAATATGATAATATGATAATATGATAATATGATAATATGATAATATGATAATATGATAATATGATAATATGATAATATGATAATATGATAATATGATAATATGATAATATGATAATATGATAATATGATAATATGATAATATGATAATATGATAATATGATAATATGATAATATGATAATATGATAATATGATAATATAATAATATGATAATATGATAATATGATAATATGATAATATGATAATATGATAATATGATAATATGATAATATGATAATATGATAATATGATAATATGATAATATGATAATATGATAATATGATAATATGATAATATGATAATATGATAATATGATAATATGATAATATGATAATATGATAATATGATAATATGATAATATGATAATATGATAATATGATAATATGATAATATGATAATATGATAATATGATAATATGATAATATGATAATATGATAATATGATAATATGATAATATGATAATATGATAATATGATAATATGATAATATGATAATATGATAATATGATAATATGATAATATGATAATATGATAATATGATAATATGATAATATGATAATATGATAATATGATAATATGATAATATGATAATATGATAATATGATAATATGATAATATGATAATATGATAATATGATAATATGATAATATGATAATATGATAATATGATAATATGATAATATGATAATATGATAATATGATAATATGATAATATGATAATATGATAATATGATAATATGATAATATGATAATATGATAATATGATAATATGATAATATGATAATATGATAATATGATAATATGATAATATGATAATATGATAATATGATAATATGATAATATGATAATATGATAATATGATAATATGATAATATGATAATATGATAATATGATAATATGATAATATGATAATATGATAATATGATAATATGATAATATGACAATATGATAATATGATAATATGATAAAATGAATTTTTTTCGTACATTAAAAAATTCCCAAAAAGGGATAAAACCGGTAACATCACCCAGGCCAAGCTATCATCTTGAAAAGTGTGTACGAACAATATCATTATAAAATTAGAGTGCTCCACGAAGGGTTTGTTAAAATTCGTACTTTAAGGAGTAAAAAGGCCCAGAACGATACCATCGCCTAGACCAAATGGATAAAGGTACAATAGCAAAATTCTATATCTACATCTAGGACTTTTCAAATCTTACCCCTTAAAGAAAAAGCAAACCCAGGCCAAACGGCTCAATAACGAAAGTGTGCCGAAGTATTTATCTTAAGGAAATTTAAAGGGCTTTTTTTCCGAAATTACTACTTTTAGGTGATTGAAGCGAAAATGGCAAAAAAGTGTTGCCACCACACAGATTAAATGGCTAAAAGTGAAATCGCGAAATTGAGGTTTGACACTTATTTTATAGGTGTGCTATATGAACGGTTTTTCCGAAATTCGTACTCCTTGGAGTGAAAACCTCAGACCAAACACCTTAAGGTACAACCACCCAGTATACAAACGAAGAAAAGTTATATGTCAGCCAATCGGCTCAGTTGCTTCCGACAACATTGAGGGGGCCGGCAATGAAAGAAAAATGTAGATGACTGGAAACGAACCATGGATTTCCCGCATAGTAGTGCCGAGTTCTAACAATAATGCGACGGCCGGTACTAAAAATTTGAGTAGCTTTAATGTCTTTTGTGGACTGTCTTTAGTACTAGACCTGTGAGGGCTAAGCAAGAGTAATATTTTAAAATTACTTAATCGACATAACAAAAATAGTTGAAAATCACACGGAAACATACAAAATATCGTGCACCTTTTGATTCAGTTTATTACTGAAGTAATTTTCTACTAGATGGTTATAAACCAACCATGTACCATGACCCAATCGTCGTATTAACATCACTCTGATTCTCTTGACTATCATCGTAGTACAAAGTACACATGAAAAATAAAATGATTTATACATAAAAAATCAACACAATTTCACTCATATGTGACATTTTCACAAATAAAGCTATTTGTACATCCAATGTCTGACCAAATACCTAATACCCGTATTAAACAGAAACTCTTAAATATATACATAGATGGATACAAAACACCTTCTCGTATACCACCTTGCAGTGATTGTATGCTTGAATATGCTATGCTTTATCCTTACATTTCAATATCTACTCAAAAGCTGTCATGTGTTAAGCACCTAAGTACAATACAAACATATATTCTATATGGCCACAACAACTTACCGTTACCTTGCTAAATGTTACCAGCAACTCATCTTAAGCAATGCCTTACTGCCAACGCTTCTCCTACGGTGCCCGGGTGGCTGAAGCCATTTATCAAGGACTTCCATGTTCTCAACGCAAGCTATAAGAAGCTTAACAACATCTTGCAGACCTACATACCTAATTATGGGATTAAGCAAACATTTCTTATAATTATTATTTCTTATATTTGCCTTGTTGAAACTGCCAATCCTAACTTATACCTACATTCGTCTTTCCTCTCTCTCACCCAACCAGCATCTATCTAAAAGTCGTAATGGCTTCAATGTAGTATGTGTGAGTGAGGCTGTATGTGTAGAACTAACAAACACTTTCTGCCCTAATAGTTAAGACCTTTCAAAGTGAACACGTGTATTTAAGTATGGCATTGTTATAAACTTCAAATACTTATAAACACTTTACCCCGCACACAAACACTCTCACACAAACATAAATAAACATTTAGAAATGCCACCCACGGTTTTGAACTAAGGTTGTAGTAGTAAAAGCTATGCCAAATTTAATGTCATTCTGGTAATTTTGCACAAATTGAGTTAAATTTAATCAATATCACACTTAGCTTTAGTAAAATTAAATTTAACAAATTCCATTATGGCAATTATGACAAAGAGCGATTGTAAACTTGTTAAAGGTTAGACATAGCACTGTCGAAATGTGAATATACGCAAAACAGAGTAGCCACTTTAGAGGACAAATGGAGCACTGTTATTATGGTTCTTAAACAAAGATTAAAAGAAGAAAAGTTGGGGTTACAAAACAAACATATTGTTAGTTGTTTTATTAATATTCTGGCTCCGATATTTCCTATCGATTGTTTGACATGAGCGGGGTCCGGGCGTGGGAAGATGGTTAGAACACGGTACTACCATGAGGGAGATCCGTGGTTCGATTCCCGGTTCCACTCATCTATATTTTCCTTCATTTCCGGTACTCTTGATGTTGTCGACAACAACTTGGCAGTATAAGTGTTGAGATAATCGGAATGTCTAGTAAAAGAACAGTGATGTTCGCATTTGTCGATAAACAAGAGGATGCCGTTTGTTGTGAATCTAAAAATAGAAAGCGTGTTAATTCACAACTTCGCGAGAAGCATCCCATACCTCATTCATGGGGTGTAAAGGGAAATTAGTTTTTTTACAGACCACTGGCATTTCTTAGATTCCACATATCAGAACACGAATTCAGGAGTTTCTCTGTCCCGCCGCTTAAATGCTTGATAACAACAACATTTTGCACATTAACACGAGAAGTTAATTGCTTCGAAACCTCAACCGAAACGTAGCCGCTTGCGGTAGTTCAAAGGCATTTCTCCAGCGGCTGTCTCTCAGTGGTCAGTGGGGCTGTTAACATGAATGCCCATTAAAGACTGCAAGTGGTACACCCGGGCAACCTCTCCTCTTCAGAGCAGCCCGCAAGGCATTTTAATAAACTACTTTAATGCAATGCTACTGTATTCTATAGTTCTTACCATGGCCGCCAATTGAGTTTCGTTGTCATTTCCATATATCTTCAGAACTGCCATGCCCTTCGGTTAGTTATGCACAAATTCATGCTGTGTCTGTTTGCTTTGTGGTTTCTGCAAAACAACGACGACAACAACAAAACATTTCAATAGATCTGGCTTCTTATTCACCGCCTGTAACTTATAACGGCTACTTTGTATTGTATCCGTTTCCTGTCGTTGCTACACAACTACTCTGGGCGCGTTTAAGGGAGTTGGGCACTACAGTAAGTGGCCACAAAGAATAATTTTGTTTTCTTAACTTAAGATTTGCCGTAGAAAATTTAATTGTAAGGTTTCTGTAAGTTTTATTTTAGCAATATGAAGCGATTTGTATATAAATATCTGCAGCATTTTCTGGTATCTATGGATATTTTACACACATACCTACGTATATGAAGCACTTGATTTTAAGTATGTTTTTGTTGTAGTCGATTTCTGAACACTTGTATCATAAGAGGTTATCATTAAGTTAATGTTTTATTTTGTGTAACTATGCTGCAAGCCTCTTAAGTTTGTTTACTACAGGCTTCCCTTGAGGACAAACTAAAGATTTAATTAAATGTTGTTGCTATTTATGTTGCAGTGTTTAATAAAGAATTTATACAAGTCCTATGCTCCTTCTTCTGTGAATTGCTGCTTATTTGCGTTGTTAGGTAAATACTACAAGATATGTGGTAGAAACCCAAAACTTTTCTCATCTGTTGCTAAGGTTTTGCACTTGACACGCATGATGATGATGATGAGGAAATGTAATCAAAAGTTGTGCAAAGTAATGCACAGAAATTAAGGCAATCGATAACACAAATTGGAGCAATTTTGGATGTAGTAATAATTATAATTACAAAACTATCAAATTGTAATACATTACAGGTCAATGAATGTCATGTTATGTGTGTGGGTAGAAAACTTCTAAAGTTCTAGTGAATATTTGTTACAATGAAGAACAATTCCAGGAAATGTGATTATATAAGACATTGATAGGCATTCGCATTGTGGATGTTAAAATTTAATTCCTGGTATGTTTGAAATTGCATTACTCGGCTGAATATTATCCGATATATACGGACACAGTTTAGAATACAATGAAGTTCGAATTTCAAAATTTGGATTGTGATCGAAGGCAAAAGTGTTTCTTTTGGAGCTATATGGCTATAATTTATTACACAGATGTATATCAATTAATTTAAATAACATAATTTCTCTTAACACCACATGAATGAGGTATGGGATGCTACTCGCGTTGTTGTGAATTACCAAGCTTTCTATTTTGGTTTCACAACAAACGGCACCTACTTGTTAATCGACGAATGCGAACGTCCGTTTGAGAAGCTTTTACTAAACATGTCGATTATCTCGACACTTATACTGCGAAGTTGCTGTCGACAACATCGATGGGGCCGGCAATTAAAGAAAAATGTAGATTACTGTAGCTGGGGATCAAACCACGGATCTACCGCATTGCAGTTGTCTGTTCTAACTACTATGCTACGGCCGGTCCCGGTCAGATACCCTTCACCATTTGAAAAACTTACGATAAACCTGGTTATTTGCACTACAACTATATTTTAGTAAACTATGTACCTCCAAAAAAAGAGGAGTTTGTACGAGAGGTGGACATTACTTTTGGCCTCTAACATCTATTTTTTTGAAGTGTTTAACTCCGAAAAGGGAGAGCTTTGTGTGAGAGGAGGGAGTAGTTTTTGCTCGATCTTGCTAATTTTATAACTTAACCTTCGGTTAGATGATGGAATGTTGTCTACTAAATTTCAGCTCGATAGCTCTTAAATTAAAGTTGTAATAGCAGGGATGGAAAGACGGGCAATCCCAAAAGGGGAGTTTGTATGGGTAATGACATTCGTTTTTACTCAATTCCTCGGCTTAGAGAATCTAAGTTCGTATACCAAATTTCAGCTCCATAGCTTTTAATCTACGGCTGTAATCGAGGGACAGACAGACGGTCACCCCCCAAAAAGGGGGTGTTTGTATGGAAGGTGGGAGTAGTTTTTGTCCAAACTTGCTCGTCTTAGAACTTATCCTCCGTTTAGAGGATAGTAGCTAGCATACAAAATTTCAGCTCGATAGCTCTTAAGCTACGACTGTGAAAGCAGGGACAGACCCCAAAAAACGGAAAATTTGTGTCGAAGGTGCGAATAGTTTTTGACCGATCATGCTGAACTTCAAACCCAAACTCCGTTTAGAGAATAAAAGCTTGTACACAGGACAGATCCCGAAAATGGGTAAATTTGAAAAGGGAGTGTTTGTGTGGGAGGTGTGAGTTATTTTTGACCGATCTGGTCCATCTTAGAACTTAACTTAAAAGATATAATCTCTCGTTCTAAATTACAGCTCGATATCTCTTAGACTACAGCTGTAATCGCGGAGATGGACAGACAGACAGACGGTCACCTTTAAATCAACTCAGATTTCAATACTGATCATTTGTATATATACAAATACATTAGGGTGCCAGAGAAAATTCAAGTTTGGGTTTTCGGCAATGCCCGAGAGTAGTATTGTATCAGTTGTTATAAACAGCTATGATCAAAATTTGAGCAAAATCGAACAAATTTATGCAGTGCCCCAAAGAGGTCAAAGGTCAAATTTATTTATATGAAAATAAGTTTGTGTGTATTTATTTGCTATTTTATACCCTCACGATACGGTTAAAAGGGTATATATCATTTGATGCGACCCAAAAGTGTGACTGACTTTTACAGTCATTTGAGCCATGTCCGTCTGTCTGTCCGGCTGGTACGCACGATAACTTTCGAAAGACCCTACCAATTGTTTTGTAACTTTTCACTGGTTAATATTTCACCAAAACTACTTATGGTATGGCAAATGGGCTATATCGCCACGCCCCTTTTGGTACCTCCCATACAAATGTACCATTCCGCCTACTTTAGATATAGAGTAATAACATCAATATAATATAATATAATATAATAGTTTTGGAGAAAAAAAAGGGAAGTCTACACTCACCCCCTCTGGTACCTCCCATACAAATGTAACATTCCGCCCACTTTAGATATAGAGTAATAACATCAATATGTCCAACGCGATCGTACTCAAATTCTGTATTTAGTGAAACTAAATCATGCTAAAGTTTTGGATAAAACTGTAAATTTTGCCAAGCCCCTTCTGGTACCTCCCATACAAATGTACCATTCCGCCCAATTTAGATATCAAGTAATAATATTAATATACTCAAAAATTTTTATATTTTAGTGAGGGTGAGGGTATATGTAAGGCGGTTTTCTCGACTGAAACGTTTTTACTGGTTTAGTACCGTTTACTAGAAAATGGTTTTACCGACATTGTTGAAATTTTTCACAGAATGTAGCAATATAGTCGGTGGTGAAAACATGGTACTTTCATTTTTGATATATCGCGTGTCCCCGCGAGAAGAACTGTTTTTACAATCGCCTAAAAAGAATCAAAGTTATAACAGCCATAATAATAGTTTAATCGTCCTGAAAATTTCACAGTATAGTGGAGATATAACCGTACTATTCGGACCCGAGTTAGCAAAAACAAAAAAAATTACGTATTTATGAAAAAAATACAATTCCTAAATCGAACATTAGTAAAAACATAGGATTTATTAAGAACCTGACCGTTGACCTCTTTGGGGCACGTGGAATAGTTGCCCGATCTAACTAAAATTTCCGTCATGTATTTTCACCGGCCGTGGCATAGTGGTTTAAACACGCGACTACCATGCGGTAGTTCCGTGGTTCGATTCCCGGCTCCAGTCATCTTTATTTTTCTTTCATTGCCGGCCCCCTCGATGTTGTCGACAGCAATTTCGCAGTATTAGTTTCGAGATAATCGGCATGTCTAGTAAAAGCTTCTCAAACAGTGAAGTTCTCATTCGTCGATAAACAAGTAAGTAAACAAGTAAAAAAATAGATTGCGTGTTAACTCACAACAACGCGAGAATCATCCCAGTCTCATTCATGGGGTGTAAAGGGAAATTAATTATATATATATATATATATATATATATTAGACCATTTCATTTTACCAATTTTTTCGAAAAGTCATTGGGATAATATATTTTCTAATTCTACTTAAAAAAACAAAAATTTTGGTATATAAAACTTGAAAATTGATCGACGTTTAGGGGTCGCGCAAAATCGTTTAAGGTTTTTGGCTACAAAAAGGCATGTTTCAAAAATACTGATTTACTTATATGATTAAAAGTTTTGATACGCTTGACCGATTTTAATGAGATTAGACTTGCTTTACAGGTAATAATATTTCGCACATTTTCTGTGAAGACATCAAAACATTTTAGATAATAGTTTGAGTTTAATAACCTTTCAAACCTAAAAATTTTTAAATTTTAATTCAAAATTTACCTACTTTTGTCCATTAAAAAATTTTTTTTTTTTAGTTTTGGGTCTAATTTTTGTATATCTTTAAATGCACAATTGACAAACACTTTCTAACGATACTTTTGATGTATGGCAGGACCATGCAAATGACATATGTTCAGCAGCAGCAATAATAATCAATAGTGATAAAAATTAAACGAAAACTGTGTACTATGTATATTTTTAGTAAGGAAAACGATTTAGGTAATTAAAAAGAAGATTTTTTTTTCAAATTGGATACGATTACACCTTTTGTGTTATTTTTGCATGTTTTATTGCGTTTTTAGATGACTTGTACTAATTAGTTTTGCTGGTTATTATCCTTCGTCAAAGTGTTGTTCACAGTTTTAATAAGCCCAATAGCAATCGTTGACAACGCTGATGTTTTTCACAATTTCTTTAATCCGTTTACAATTCTCATTCTTGGGCCAATTTGACGGGTGGGTAGCAAGAAAACTGCTGTCTACTCCAATAATATTGAAGAATTTCATAGTATTTTCTGAAATCATTTTTGTAACATTTCCTTCGCAATCTTGGTCACCAGGATGCTTTAATGCAGATGTAATTTTAATTAAAGTTCCTTCGGTATGCGTGGGGTCGAAAAGAAAAAAGCCGAACGCGGTGTCACTTATATACCATAAATGCCACACAAAAGTTTTGAGTGCAACATTTTCTATCATTTCATTTGATTTGCGGTATTTTTTAAGATTCTATCAACAAAATGTCGTTTAATGGGGCTTGTGTTGCAAGGGGACACGTAAACCAGTTTTGAATGTAAATTTTGACCACAAAAATGTTGATCTGAATTAGTCCATTTATCTCATCCCCAGAGAAATAGTAAAAATTTCAGCAACAATTAAAAATTCTATTTATTATATTATACATCAAAAGTATCGTTATCAATTGTGCATTTAAAGATATAAAAAAATTAGAGCCAAAACTAAAAAAAATAATTTTTTAATGGGCAAAAGTAGGTAAATTTTGAATTAAAATTTTAAAATTTTTAGGTTTGACGGGTTCTTAAACTCAAACTACTATCTGAAATGTTTTGATGTCTTCACAGAAAATGTGTGAAATATTATTACCTTTAAAACAAGTCTATTCTGATCAAAATTGGTCAAGCGTATCACAACTTTTAATCATATAAGTAAATCAGTATTTTTGAGACATGCCTTTTTGCAGCCAAAAACCTTAAACGATTTTGCGCGAACCCTAAACGTCGATCAATTTTCAAGTTTTATATACCAAAATTTTTGTTTTTTTAAGTAGAATTAGAAAATATATTATCCCAATGACTTTTCGAAAAAATTGGTAAAATGAAATGGTCTAATATATATGTGACCCGGTCTATGAAAAGGTGGCTTATGACTCAAAATCAAATTTTCGGGAAGTCAGTAAAATAAATCAATAAAATTCTGTTTTTCTTTCATTTGTGCTCCTCTTTCTCTTCATTTTTAGTACATTTCCCAGCAAGTTAGGACTTTCTGCTTTTCACCATGTGAAAAAGCGTCAAAAAAACTACCTTTTCATAGACCGGGTCACATATATTGTCATACCTACCACGCCCCCTTATGGGCGTTACGTGCGCATAGTGAAGGGTATGCAAATCATCAGTCGCTATGTTCCCACAGCTTTAAAGAAGTGATGCATTGGGTCGTCGTTGTCTAGATATAAAGTGTTTCTTATTTGAGCGCTCGGGACAAAAAATTTTTTGACACATCAAACACATATTTTTAGTTCTTCAGTTTTTTATTGTTGCATGTTACTTTATACTTATTAATTTTTGTGACTTTTAAAATTTCTTTCTGTTTTCCAATTTAAACATTGTATTTACTTAAATGCACACGTTTCTCTCTCTTTCTCTTTCTCTCTCTCTCTAATCACTTAGGCAATAAGTACAGAGACATTGTATTTCGAGACACTAGTTGAATAACAATTAATACATTACTGTTACAAAAAAACTAAATAAATTATAGAAAAACTGTTGAACTAAGTACAAATCAAACTTATTATGTAAAAAGACGTCTGGTACAAAAATACAGTATATGGTTAACACTAAATGTAAAAGTTGTAATGGTTTATAGCTGAGTATACAAATATACAAAATATAACAATTTTCCATTGAATTTCATAAACAAAAAAACAAAACTTTGGTTAAATACGGGGGTTAACACATTAGCTCACTACTACCATCTGAAAGATATGCCAACACGGAGAGTAGAACACAAATTTTATTCCTTTGCCAGAAAGGAAGCAAGGAAGGAAGGGAGCAAGGATTTATAAATAAAATCATATTTGAGGGGAGTTTCACTTTCTTCTATCAATTGTAGTAGTCAGCAACAAACCCGACCAAGTTGTCGCGTACATTTTCAGCACAGGGATTTAGGCCCCAGAAGGCGCCATAGCAGCCATTTTGTTCAAAACAGGAATAACGAATGTCGGTATTACGATTAGAGCAACAATTGACAATAGCCCAGACGCACTGAGAAATGCCCGCTGGTTCGGCTTGAGAACCGCGAGAACCTGAGGGCCGCGATGTTGAAGGTTGTCCTGATGAAGAGGAGGAGGCGGCCGCTGACGATGATTGTCCTTGTCCTTGATCTGTGGTTAAAGAAATACGATTTAAAATTGTCTGTGGATGTTAAAAAACGGTTTAAGGCTTACTCATAAAACTGAAATCATAATTGTCGGGGCTGGGATCGCGAAATATAGATTCTGGTGGACGTGTGGACACTGGTCGGCGAGGGGCACTTGTTGTTGGAGTTCCCGATTGTCCTTGATCTGAAAGGGGATAAAATGGGAGAGGTCAATTTAGATATGTTTAAAATTATTAAAGAAGATTCAAAGTAGACAAATTTTTTAGAAAATGATAGCAATAAATTTGAAAACTAATTTCTTAATATCACTGCTTATTTAAGGCATTTTTTAATGAATAAACATCTCATGATATTTCGCAGAGTTTAATTTTGAATTAACCCAAAACTAAATAAAAAACTAGTAAGGTGATTATCTTCGCCTATGCCGAAGTTCAGATACCCTTCACCATTTGTACATAGAGTAGAATAGAGCAGCGTTGTATATAATACTGAGCTTGAATTGTTTTTATGACCAGAGCATATTTTTATGAATTTTGTAACCCACCAAAAACTGGAATTTGTGTGGGATTTGGGAGTATTTGAAATCTGAACTTGCTTAATTTAGAACTAAACCTCTGCTTCTGAACAAAAACTTACATACCAAATTTAAGCCCGAAAGCTCATAAACTACAGGGACATACAGACGGATACCCCCAAAAAGGGGAGTTTGTATGGAAGGTGGGAGAAGTATTCGTCCGATCTTGCTCATCTTACAATGTAAGCTCCTATTATAGTATAATATAATAGTATAGCTTACATATCAAATTACAGCACAATATTTCCTAACTTTCTGCTGTAATCCCGGGGGCAGTTAGGCAGACACCCCAAAAACGGGGAAGTTTGTTTTTGTCCGACCTTGCTCATCTTAAAAAGTAACCTTCGCTTAGAATCTTGCAAACAAAAAGTATGCTAAATATCTTTTAAAATAAGGCTGCAATCGCAGGGACAGACCCCAAACAGGGAGAGTTTGTAAGGGAGATGAGAGTAGTTTTTGACCGATCGGTCTCATCTTAATGCTCAGCCTCCGCTTAGAGTAGGAAAGCTTGCATACAAAATGTGAGCTTGATTTCCCTTAAACTACGGCTGTAATCGCAGGGAAAGACTCCAAAAAGGGGGTGTTTGTATGAGAGGTGGATGTAGTTTTTGACTAATCGGGCTCAGCTCGATAACTCTTAAGCTGCGACTGTAATCGCAGGGACGGACAGACAGATAGACAGACGGACAGACGGTCACCTTTTAATCGACTCAGATTTCGATGCTGATCATTTATATGTATATATTGTCATACCTACCACGCCTCCTTATGGGCGTTACAAATGAAAGAACAAAATTAATATACCCTTCTGTTCATGCGCGCGGTGGAGGGTGTAAAGATATGAAAAAAATATGAATTTGAGTTTACTTTCTTTTTCGTTCAATCATCTTCGATTCTGAATGTGGAAATTTAAACCTTATACATATAGTACGATATGAAAGTTGATGCAGGATGTACGACCAACTCAGTGCTAAAATCGATACCCTCTCTCTGTCCTAACTTACTTTTCGCCAAAGTCATACTGTAATCCCTAGCCAATCCTTATAATTCTAATGTAAAGTTATTTGCTACAAAATTATTTCACATAAATTTTCTACATACTCATAAAACTGAAATCAAAGTTCTCTGGTCGGGGATCACGGAAAATTGAGCTTTCTGTTGGTCTTCTTGTGGGCAAAGGGCGTGGCCGGGAAGTAGCTGTAAAACGAACAAAAACAAAATAAATGTTAAAGAATCTCAACCTTTACTCTTCTTAACTCTCTTACTTCTAGGTCCACTTGAAAATATAACACGATCATTTTCATCAGCTGCTACACGATTATCAAAAGAAATTGGTGTATTATCATCTTGACCCTTAGAGGGCTTTTTGGTAACGGGTATATCCAAACCATTATGTTTTTTGCCAGGCACAGCATGTCTGCAAAAAAAATCCGATCATTTGTTACTGAAACTTTTACGGTAAAAACATTTGTCAGCCGCCGACTTACTTGATGTAAACGTATTGTATTGACTGAGCTGGTGGAACATCTGCCGAATTCTTGGGCACATGTCTGAAATAGGGATTGCGTTTGCGTACAATATGTTCATCGGTACTGGCATCACGTCTCACACGACGATGAAACTTCTTAGGTCTTTTCTGCAGTTCACTCTTAGAAGGTGCGGCGTCGCTATCTGTCTCCTCCTTCATTTCGTCCATGAGGGGCACTAGTTTAATGTGAGACTTTTTGTGTTTTCCCGAGTCATCGGCTGTCATTATTGGAGTTTCAGGTACAAAATCGAAATAGATTTTTTCAGTTTCTGGTTGTGCTACATCTGGTTGAACTGTCGTCGTGGTCTTATGGCGTCGACGATGGGCAATATCTTTATATTTACGCTGTGTCTTGGTGCCATTTTTATCGGGGACTAAAAGAAGGAAAACTTTTGGGTTGGCTTAAAATATTAAAGGAAAATTTGCAAAATAAAAAGATTACGCAATGCAACAAATTGAAAACAGAATTAAGACATAAGTATATAGTGGGTATATTTCTATACCCATACCCTTAGGGACCATGGTATTTATCATTTAATATGAGAAAAAGTGTGACCAATTAAAGCAGACGACCCCAAGTTTCTTAAGACCAAGTTCGCTTTAGAAGTTTCCAGCCTTGCCCGTCTGTCTGACTACTTGTTGGGAGTAGTAACTGGAGTATACCACTGATCCTTATGAAAATTTACAAGCGTAAATATTTTCCAAAATTAAGTTATGGGATTGCAAATAGTTAGAATGGCCACACCCGTTTATAGATTTCAATACAAATTGAAGTTATGGGATTGTAAATACGTCGAATAGCCACACCCCTTCTTAGACTCCAATACAAAATTACCTATTTTTAATATAACTTCCAGCTTAAGGATGCTTAAATTTGGTCAGTTTAATCATCTTGTAAATGACAGAATTTCCCTTTAAAGTTTTATATACGTGTCTTTTTTGAAAGTACACTGAACTCAGTCATGAGATCTACGGCTATAAAAATTTAATTTTGAAATAAATATAAACTTCTAGTACTCATTTTTGGAAAATGTATATTCTCCTACAACTTCCAAACGCAAAACCAGAGGATATTTAAACATAATCAGTTTAATTTTCTTGTTTTAGTAGTCAAACCTCTGCCACACCCCTTCTGGTACTTCCCATACTTATGACCGAATTCGACCTTATAGTTTTACATACAGATCTTTATTGAAAGTATACGGTCTTTAATCATAGTTTGCGAGAGATGTACTCTTATGAAAACTGAATTCAGGTATGAGTATGGACTATATGGACCAACCCATTCTGGTACCTCTCTTTCATATTTACCTATTTTTGAAAAATTTATATTTCTCCAACAAATTTTAAACGGACAACTGGAGGTTATTTAAATTTAGTCGGATGCATCTGCATATCTTGTAATATTACGCAAAACATAAGAAAAGTGTAATATTTGACACACACTTTCAGGTACCTTCCATACAAATTCCGAAATCATCCATTCACTTACGATGAGAAGCAATAAGCGAGTGCAAAAGAGATTTGAATTGCTGAAAGTATGAAAGCATCGACCTCTTTTAACATGTATCATTCACACAATCCACGATTTGCATTCACATAATGGATGTATGTGAAAACCAATAAAAAAGTTTCAGTCGGGAAACCCGACTTACATATACCCTCACCCTCAATTAAACACACGATTTTCTAGTATGTTGATATTAATACTCGATTTCTAATGTGGGCGGAGAGGCACATTTATATGGCAGGTACCAAAAGGGGCGTGGCTAGACTTCCAATTGTTTCTTTACAATTTAATCCAGTTATGGATTCGAGTGTGTGTCGAGTGTATTGATATTACCACTCGCTTTCTAAAGTGAGCGGAGTAGTACATTTGTATGGGAGGTCCCAGAAGGGGCGTGGGTAGACTGTGTCGAGTGTATTGATATTACCACTCGCTTTCTAAAGTGAGCGGAGTAGTACATTTGTATGGGAGGTCCCAGAAGGGGCGTGGCTAGACTTCCAGACTTTTTCTCCAAAATGTTATACTGCTTGAGATTTACTAATTACAGAAATTGGGTACGATCGCATTGCGTCTTTTAATAATAAAAATCGATTTGTAAAGTGGGCGGTACCAGATTAGTATGGGAGGTACCAGAAGGGGCGTAACTGAACTTCAATTTTTTTTCCTCAAAAACTTTGTTCTATTATAGCTTAACAAAAAAATTGAATTTGTGCTAGATCGCTTTGGGTGTATTGACATTATTACTCCATCTCTAAAGTGGGCCGAATGGTACATTTGTATGGGAGGTACCAGAAGGGGCGTGGCTAGACTTCCACTTTTTTCCCCAAGTCTTTATCCTATAACAGCTTTGGGCAAGATCGCGTTGGAATTATTGATATTAATTCTCCATCTCTAAATTTGTATGGGAGGGACCAAAAGGGGCGTGACTAGACTTCCAATTTTTTCCCCAAAACTTTACCATGTTATAGATTAACAAAATACGGAATTTAGATATGACCGCTTTGGGTGTATTGATATCATTCCTCGATTTATAAAGTGGGCGGAATGGTACAATTGCATGTGAGATACTAGAAGGGGCGTGGCCATGTAGCCCATTTGCAATACTGTAATAATTTTGGGCAAATATTAACACATGCAAAGTTTTTATACAACTAATTGCGTCTTTCGAAAGTTATAGTGCGTACCAGCGGCTCCACGAAAAGCCCCCCAATGAAATAACGCCCAGGAAATAACCCCCAATGAAATAAACCCCAAAAAATAGGAAATAACACCCAAAAACAGTGAACGAAATAACATCCAAATATAAATGAAATAAACCCCAAAGCGAAAACAAAACAACCCCCAATATTTGGGAGTTATTTCATATGAAATAACACCCAATGATGAAAATGAAATAACCCCCAATGAAATAAACCCCATCAGCAACAAAAATGAAATTATGCCCAAAATTCATAAAACGAAGGATTTCATGAAGTCAATATGGACCAACAGCAAAGCCGCAAAATTATTGAAATGAATCGTGTGGATCGTAGATCGTAGTAGCCCTACTCTATTTTTGCAGTTCGGAAGACAATTTGCCTTTTACGTTTGGCCTTTACACAACCACCTCCAGTGTTCACAGGCAAATCAAACTCTATGCTTTTATTGAATTCTTCCTTCTGAAGAACTCTTACAAATTTAAAAAAAAATTTCATTCATGGTGTGTACTAATAGAATTTTGCATTTTGTTGATTTTCTATCCGTCAATATGAACACAAATGGAAATATCTGTAAATATTTAAAAGATATTGTAATATATTCACAGGCTAAAAGTTTTCTTGTAAAAGGCCTATTTTTATATAATTATATAATTATAACCCCTACAAAACAAACAGCTTTAAAAATGAAATAACCCCCGTATAAAAAATGAAATAACACCCAAATTATTCACTATATGAAACAATCCCCAAATTTAAAAAATTGGTTGGGTGTTATTTCATTGTAGATTATTTCATAATTTGAAAACTCCAAATGAGGAATGAAATAATTCCCAAAGAAAAATGAAAAACGGCCCAAAAAAATTGGGAGTTATTTCATATGAAATAACACCCCAAAATGTATGAAAAAAATTTGGGGAATATTTCATTTCTCGTTTGGGCGTTATTTCATTGGGGGGCTTTTCGTGGAGCCCGTACCAGCCGGACAGATAGACAGACATGGCTCAAACCACTTAAAAAGTCATGAATCGAATTTGGTTCAGAGAAACGTAGGGTCTAAAGTGACTCCTTCTATATGTTACACTTTTGGGTTGTATCAACTGTTATATACCATCCTACCCATAGGTTGATGGTATAAAAATTGCAATGACAATTTTAGGGGAATTCTACCCAATTATGAGAGGTGGGATTACTTTTTATCAGATCTTGCTCATCTAAGAATATAATCTCCCCTTAGAGGATAGATACTTGCATACCAAAATCAGCTCGATAGCTCTTCAACTATGGCTGTAATCGCGGGGACAGACCGACAGACACCTCAAAATAGGGAACTGTGTATGAGAGGTGAATTTAGTTTTTGTCCGATTTTGCTCATCTTAGAACTTAAAGTCCGCCATGAGGTTAGAAGCTTGCATACTGTCTTATGTTAAACTACGGCTGTAATCGTGGGAGAATGCACAATACAACGCAAAACTGTTACTCATAGCTCTTTTTGCTAGTAGATCTTGTGCATTTTCTCTTTTTCTTATTAAAAATTGTGAAATCGAGTGTGATCGTTGAATGGGACGAATGAATACAATTTTCGTCAGACGAAGCACAACTATGTACAACACAACTTCAGCGGCTGCGTTCACTCACATTCATTCAAAGGCTTTTTTGCACAATGACTAACAAGAAACATTCATGAATGTTGATGGGCATTTATGTTACGAAGGAATTCATATAGATATTTAGTGTACACGAACTACTGAAAATAATACAGCACATAGTCTGTTTCTATAGCGTCTCCTTGATTATTTCGTATAAAAAATTAACTTTTTTTCAAAAAATCAATAACACATTTCTCCTAAGTAAACAATTCTTTATGAAACGAAATCTAAAGATTTTCGATATAGTAATCCCGAAATATGTACTATTTACCACTAATATCCCACAGTGAGTCGTTACATTGCTAACATACATAACGCACAACTTTGTCATTTCATTGCGCAACTTAGCGACTTTAATTCTACTCACCATAATTTTCATCAACGAAATCCTCTTTGTACATGATAATCGGATGGTCTTCCTTTAGCATTCCATTGACAACTTTCACATGATGTATCTGTATTGGTTGAAGATGGAGGGGGGATTTGGATAAAGTGATGGGCAACAAATTGTTGTTGATTTTTATTCGTTCGTATTATTGTTGTGTTGTGTACAATAGCATAAGCGAGTAAAGTTCACATTTAGTTTTAATTCCATCCATTAGCAATGCGTCCCTACTTACCTCGAGATAGTCGACATCCCTGAATTCCTCATCGACATTGAAATCCGGAGGCAACAATTCATCGTTTTGACCGGGTCGACATGTTGCCTGCTGGGCGCCTAGGGTGAGCAGCAGGAGTAGGGTAAATAAACATCCGTAAAATGAAAAACATTTCCTGCTTGGCCGGATATCAGAAATGGCACTAACAACATCTGTTGTTAGTGTTGTTGTTGTTGTTGTTGTTGTTGTTCGACAATTTCGTCTATGACTCGCGGTCGTCGCCTTCATCGTCGTCGTTGGCTTTTCTAGTATATACCCACTCTCTGACTCCCTTTATTATGTCGACAATGCCTTTGTTAGGTCGTAGATTTGTTGCTGGGGCGTTTAAACTTTAAACTTTTTGCTTTTCAGTCAAGAATGTATTTCGCAGTAGTAAAAAATGTATTACGATCTTTTAACTACGTTTGTGTGTGTGTAACAAACGTATTAACTTTTAGCAAATTGTCGGTTAACTTTCTTTTCAGTGTGTGTGGGTGCTGCCGCTGCTGCTGCAATGGTAAAAAAAAGAAGAATTTGTAGAGAAAAACTTTAACTAACAATGGGGTAAAAAAAGTAACTAAAGTGAGGAGTAACATAATAAAGGGAGCTGTAACCACAACATGTAGCAAAATTCGTTTTGTATATATAACTATTTTCTCGAATATTTTACTAGACAGTGAGGGATTTGCAGAAAGTTTGATAGCGTTTTTTGTGAGCCGTCAAAAAGGGATACTTTTTAGTCGTTTTTATTTGTACATAAAAAAAATACTGAAAGGTGTAAAATTACTTGAATATAAAGAGTAAATATTCAATGCTTAAAACAAAACCAACAACTTAAGACTTTTAGCGTAAAGCATTTAAAATATTTAATAAATTGTTTGTCTAGAAAATCGTTTCCGTTGCTTAATTTAGGTCTGGTGGCCTAATTCCTAATATTTATTCCATATATTTGGTACATATTATTGATTTTCCCCCTTTGGTATATATTTGATACATATTATTCCCTATCCCCCTTTTCACCCCTCCCCTCTTAATGTTTGTGCTCAGTTATCAAAAAGAAAACCGTTTTCTAAGAAATAACAAACAAATGTTAATGAAACAACTTCCTCAAGTTCTATACCATTCACTGTATCCTTTTGCCCGAAAGTAATCCACAGCAGCGGGTGTGGCTTTGTAAAAAACCCCTACCAATTAGTCGGTTTCGGTTTTAACTAACCAACCCTTGAGACCCATTACGTTATTCGCTGTTGCACAAAGTCTAAATGAAAGAACTGTTAGTGTAACAAAAAGTTATAACAATAGAAGAAGTACCAACAATAAATTAATGTTCAATAAATAAAGTAAATAAGTCTTGTGTTTGAAGTTAAAAAAACCTCCTCAATTCTTAACATGTCCATCATGAGCATGCTGCAGGGAAAATGGTGTGGCTTCTTTTTTTTCTTTTATTCTAGTTAACGTTTTACTGCTCTCGAGCAATTGATTTGTAACTTTTCATGTTTTCCCTACCACTGCTGAGAGAAAGAGCAAGCGATAGAGGTTTACTTCCTGTGGTATTGCTTCCTGTTTTATTTTGGGTAAACATCGACTGGTCTTGGGCAACTTCATTAGTACTCGACTGTTTATTTAGTTTTTAATTAAAAAAACATAGATTTTATTGTTGTTTTTGCGTTTAAATTGCCAGATACAACAAATTTATATATGTGTTGTTGTTGTTGTTGCTTTGCTGTTGTTTGTTTAAAATTACAATTTGTAATCAATGGGTATCTTTCTAATTACTGGCCAGGCTATAATTAAGGATCTCTTCAAGATGTACACAAAATTTCCAAAGAAATCAAAAGCTTAAAGGGTAGTTGGGGGCGGAGGCAGTGGCGGAATATGTAAGTTTAACTACATAAACAACATCAACTTTTATTGAATTGTGTTGTCTGTGGGCATAGTATAAACACGAAGAACAAGTGAAGTTTGTTTCCCTCAATGAAGGTTTAGATCAGTTTCAGTGGCATAACGGACATAAAATTGTCTGCGTTGTGGATGTAGGAGAGGAGTCTAAAACGTTATAGAAAAGTTTGAAAACCCTTAGTTTTTTTTTAATAAATTTAGGATTATTAATCGTAACTATTATAATGGGATCTGATGATGAACGCATCACGTGTCATCTTAGTGAGTGAGTGACAAACGAAACGAATGATGCAAAACTTCTTCTTTTTGGGACTACTTTCACGTGCTGTTCTTAGAATTGAGTCCCAAATCAATGAGCTGAAAAATGTTATACTGTGTTAGGGTGGCAGCGGAAATTCAACTTTGGATTTTCGGTAATGACCGAGCGAAATATTGTGTCAGTTGTTATAGAACGGTCTCGCTATCTTCTCTAGAGACGACCGGAATTCTCGAACATTTGGTGTACATCTGATAGCCACTTTGTTATTAGCAAGTACATCAATATTGTCTCCAGATATCCTAAGATACTAAATTTGAATCGCAGCTACTCATATGTCCACCATTTCGGCTTGAACTACAGTGATATAGAAGCCGAATCGACTTTTGAAAATTCTTAAAAAAATAACCTTATTTCCTTTTACACCCCATAAATGAGGTATGGGATAACTTCCCGCGTTGTTGTGAAGTAACACGCTTTCTATTTAGTTTCACAACAAACGGCACATACATGTTTATCGACGAATGCGAACCTCACTGTTTGAAAAGCTTTTACTAGACGTGCCGATTGACTGGATACTATACTGGGAAGTTGTTGTCTACAACATCGAGGGGGCCGGCAATGCAAGAAAAATGAAGATGACTGGAGTCGGAAATCGAACCAAGTATCTTCCAAATGCAAATTCAACTCCGCCGAAAAGATTCCACAGTCCGCTCTTCCTCTTAATTTCTATCCGTCCTTGAAAACCAGGATGATATCTTTCCCAAAGATTTATCCTGGATATTCCTCATAAAACTCGGATTGCCAACGGGATCTGGTACCGTGTAATCTGTGTGACACACCACATTAATTAAGCCCAGAATTTTGACATGACCAGATAAGTTTAATAACAAAGTCATTTAATGAACAAACGGCACCTACTTGTTTATCAATGAATACGTAGCTTGCATTTCAGGGGATCATTGCCCAGTTGAGGCCGATTGCCATTTTACAGCAGAATGAAGCCATTGCCGTTTTACTAATCCTGACCTAAGTATTTAGATTCCAATTGAGGAGGTTACAAACAAAGGGGTACGGCCAGACTAAATCCAATGCGACTAATATTTATTGATGTTGTTCATTGAGTAAACTACAGATTCAGGTTCGACATTGTTGAAAGCTCCCTTGATGTCCAGGAAGACTCTCGCAAAACAAACTCTATTAGCAATAATAGAATAGACCTTGAACCGAACGATGAAAACGCATTCATTATTTACACATATAGATCAACAATACAAAACAAGAGCATATTTGTACGGGAGGTACACTGGGTTGAGATTTGTTGCCAAAAATAATTCTATGCAATTTTTTCCGATTGACAAAGCATAGAAAAGAGCTTGTGTGGATTATGTTGACGTGTGGTCTTCGTTGATACCATTTTCGCACCGATGTGTTTGGGCTTCTCGATGGTTTCCTGAAGCTTTTAACACTTAAGGTTGTGATAATGTGTGGAGAAGGCACGGCATAGGGTGCTGATGAGATAGTGTGGCAACTATTTAAATAGCTATCCGCCCTGCCAGCTGTAAACATAATCCATTTCACACAACCCTTGGAAAACAGATTCTATTAGCAATAATAGAATAGATCTTGAACCGGACAATGAAAACAAACTCAGTAGTTTTATTGTACTAACTTTGTAAGAAAAAGTGAAATTTAAGATACCAAAGAGAACTATTTATGGTACCAAAAAGTGAAATTTATGGTACCTATTCAATATCTACATCTTTGTTTCGACACAAAAGAGATTTTCCATACGGTATACCGAGATATAACATTGCTAAAATATGGAAAAATTACAAAAAATCTACCTTGAGCAAAAAAATTCGTATGGCCATTAAAGTATAAATGCAACAAACTTGACAAAACGAATGATGAAAAAGTTCTTATTTTTGGGGTTACTTTCTTGTGCAGTTCTCAGATTTGAGTCCCAAAATCATGTGTTGCACTGTATTATAAAATTGAAACTATGTATAAGGAAAGTACAACATGTCACGCAGTTATCAAACCGCTCTTTTATAAAGATATTGGCTGCAACGTGGTAGCATGTGTCCCAAATCCACAAATCGGCAGAATAATAATAAGCTTTGTTCTTCGAAACAACAATGATTTTTTTCACTACATACCAAATTAGTTCCAAAATATTCGCAACAACTTTTCTCCCGCAAAAAAATTCAACTAATTTATATTCCCACAACTCTCGTTTAGTTGACCCCAGAAAACGTGTCAGTAATTTCATTTTAAATTAAACGCTTGACTTCAACTAAACCGTTAATCTTCCCACAGCTACTATACCACACATTTCCCTCTCCCTCCCACTCACAAGAGCATACAATGAAATTCCTAATTATTAAATCTATTCAAGGGTGTGTTAGTGTGCGAGGCGTTGACAACATAGTGTCGCTTTAAATTCCATTCATGGATAATTAGTACAACTTTCAACTAATAATAGTTGTTATGTAATTTGATTGCACATTTTATAAAATGAAAAATAAATAGCGAATTATTTAGTGAATGTAACAGATCTGATGTGTAACAAAAATAAACATTTATTTTTAATGTGAACTGGGCAAAAAAGAAAAACAACAACAACAACAAATGGTAAAACGTTTTTTACATAGTCGCAAATCTACTAACTACATTTAATTGATATATATTTTGATACGATAAAAACTACAATCAATTTCACACACCATTAGGATTTGCGCAAATGTCTATAGAATTTTTACGATAAATGTTGATTTAATTAAATATATTCAAGCACATATACTAATACAGGGACATAAACTAAACTAAATTTAATTAACTGTAAATCAACAACAGTAATTATAATAATCAAATTCGACGAACTAGACTGAAATACCATAGGGAACCCCTTGGGAATTGACTGTTATTAATAGGTGGCGTCATAAACATGCGATTGATATCAAATACTTATATAACTATGTATTAGAAGTGTTAGCTTGAGTAAAAAAAGTTGGAAAATGTTGAGATTAAGCAAGAAGATACTGTATGTCGATTTTATCTGTGGAGATGAGTTCTTATTACACAATACAACATTTTTCAGCTCATTGACTTGGGACTCAATTCTGAGAACAGCATGTGAAAGTAGCCCCGAATAATTTGAAGTTATTAAGTATCGTGTAGGGGAATTTGTTCCGTTTTAGGATCTTTTGTTTCACATAACTCTAGAACCACTAGTCCGATTTAGCTGAAACAAATTTAAAACCAGTAAGAAAGTTTCAGTCGGGCAACCCATTATTACTTGTTTTCTAAAGTGGGCAAAATGGTTCATTTGTATGGGAGGTACCATAAGGGGCGTGGCTAGACCTCCAATTTTTCTTTCCAAAACTTTATCTTGTTATAGCTTAACAAAATACAAAATTTGGGTACGGTCCCATTGGGTGTATTGATATTATTACTCTATCTCTAAAGTGGACGGAGTGGTACATTTGTATGGAAAGTACCAGAAAGGGTATCTCTAGACTTCTAGATTTTTTCTCCAAAACCTTTCCCTGCTTCATCAGAAGGGACGTGGATAGACTTCCAGGTTTGTTCTCCAAAACTCTATGCTGCTATAGCTTTACTAAATAAAGAATTTGGGTATGATCACGTTGGTTTTATTGATATTATTACTCCATCTCTAAAGTGGGCGGAGAGGTACATTCGAATGGGAGTTACCATATGGGACGTGCCTAGAATTAAATTTTTTATAAATCTTTATCCTGTTACAGCTTTACTAAATACAAAATTTGGGTACGGTCCCGTTGGATGTATTGATATTATTACTCCATCTCAAAGTGGGCGGAAAGGTACATTTGTATGGGAGGTAACAGAAAGGGCGTGGCTAGACTTCCAATTTTTTTTATATAACCTTATCCTGTTATAGCGTTACTGCTCAATGCAATTTGAGCACGATCGCGTTGGTTTTATTGATATTATTACTCGATTTCTAGAGTGGGCGAAAAGGTACATTTGTATGGGAGGTACCAGAAGGAGCCTGGCTCGACTTCCCCATTTTTTCTTCAAAACGTTTTCCTGCTTTAGCTTTACTAAATACAGAATTTAAACACGATCGCCTTGGGTCTATTAATAATATTAATCGATTTCTAAAGTGGGCGGTACCAGGTGGGTATAAGTATATGAAGAACCAGATGGGGCGTTTCTGGATTTCCAATTTTTTTTGTAAAATTTACTCATGTAATAGCTTTACTAAATACAGAATTTGGGTACGATCCCGTTGGGTGTATTGATATTAAAACTCGATTTCTAAAGTGGGCGGAAATGTACATTTGTATGGTAGGTGACGGAAGGGGAGGGGCCACATAGCTCCTTTGCAGTACCGTAAGTAGTTTTGGAAAATATAAAACTACACTTTACACCCCATACATGAGGTATGGGATAGCTTCTCGCATTGTTGTGAATTAACACGCTTTCTATTTTTAGATTCACAACTAACGGAACCTACTTGTTTATCGACGAATGCGAACGTCACTGTTTGAGAAGCTTTTTACTGGACAAGCCGATAAACTCGACACTTAATACTGCGAAGTTACTGCCGACAACATCGAGGGGGAAAAATGTAGAATGTAAAAAATGTAGGCGGGAATCGAATCCGGGATCTCCTGCATGGTAGTTGCGTGTTCTAACTAATATACCACGGCCGGTTTGGGAAAATATTAGCTCTTGCAAAATTTCAAAACATTTGGTTGCGCCTTTCGAAAGTTATCGTGCGCAGCAGCTGGACAGCCAGACAGACGGACGGACATGGCTTAAACTATTTAAAAAGTCATGAATCGAATTTGGTTCGAAGAAACCTATGGTCTAATGTGACTCTTTCTATGTGTTACACTTTTGGGATCAAATGACATATACCCTCCTACCCGTTAGGTAAGGATAAAAAAAAATTAAGGAATACAATTCCTTAAATCTGTTCATATAACGTTTCTCTACATAAGCAACAGTTTCACTTTTCCATTTATCAAATGATTTTGAACTGGGTTTATTTTGTAGCAGTTACAAACAATACAAGTTGTACTCCGTATCGTATGATTAACGTGAAATGTTACCTACGATAATCATACGCCATCATATAATATTTATGTTATGTCAAACAAAAGAGCCTAAAACGTGACAAATTCCCCTAGACGATACTTACTAACTTTAAATCGATATTACATTTTTATGGCATGTAACTTGTCAAAACGAATGATGCAGAATTTCTTCTTTTTAGGTCTACTTTCACGCGCAGTTCTCAGAATTAAGTCCCAAAATTATGTGTAGCACTGTGATAGTTTCTATTAGTGGTATTTGAAAATTTCAACATTTAATGATTTATATTTTTGAATATTGTCTTACGAGCACAATTTTCTTGGTTTCCTTGCTCCAAAAAGAAAAATCTTAAGCCGAAATGGAGATGCTAGAAACTTTCCAGTAAAACAAAATTTAGATGATATACTACCGTACTGCGACATTATATGGACTGTTTTGGCTTAAAGATTTACCACACTTATTTTAGAACTTGTAATTAAATATTGTATCCCTTTCCAACAAGTAAAAATACTAACAACATTAAGGTCAAAAAAACGATTATGTTATTCAATTCTATAGCCACATTAATAAATTCTGAAGACCAACTTTTTTACTGCATCGCATTATCTCTATGCCAACACACTTGCTCCAGTCTAAATCCAACAAATTCTTTACTACAGCAAGTG
Source organism: Muscina levida (assembly GCA_964034835.1). Lineage (NCBI taxonomy): Eukaryota > Metazoa > Arthropoda > Insecta > Diptera > Muscidae > Muscina > Muscina levida. Next base: position 156,931,420 of record OZ035880.1, read on the forward strand.
TTATAATTTCCCAACTTTTCAACAAACAAATTTATAAATACTTTACTACAGCAAATTCAACAACATATTCACTTTACTTACACCAACAACAATTTTGTTTTTACAGTTCGTCCTTTTCGGCAAAACACTTAAACACTTTTCACTTTATAATAGTAGCCAATTTAATAGGGCTTTTAACACTTCAACTTTTCTTTAACAATTGATGGATGATTGACTAATACAAAGGCTTTTTAAAGCAAATGCCAAAAAATATTCTCCTCAATGCATTCACTGACGGGTATCGACCGACACCCCTAAACACAACTGTTACACATACAGACACATACAAACACTCATTTGCTACAGCTGTAGCATTAAAGGAAATACACACACACACACTCATACTCTTAGAAACACACACAAAGCCTTTGGCAAATTGATGATAACACAATGAGACCCACCAATATCAAAACGATAACATTCTAGAGAATTGACGCATTCTATGTTTAAACAAATTGTCAGATGTTTTGTACGACGTACAAGAAATTAGAATGGAAATAAAAGATAAAAAAAACAAAGCGTCAGCTATAACACGATTCCATGGTTATATCTTTGCGATCTTAGTACTGTTTTTTTCCCACGAAATGTATGAGTATATAGTGAAAAATACAGAACAATTGAATAATTTGCAAAAACAAAAATAAGAGAAAAAAAACCGACTCATATTATACACAAGTAAATTTTTATTGAATTTCTATATAAAAAACATATGTGTCTATAAACGTTTTCGCTGTAAAAACAATATTGTTCGATTTCATAGTGAATGGTCCCCACAGCAAAAAGTACGCCGTCGTTTTGCTTCGCCTTTAGTAAGTACCAAATGGTTTTTATGGCCACTGAAAATTGAAAATTATTAAAAAAATGTTTCAAAGAAAATCGAAACATTCGATGACAGATGCTTGAGATGAGTTGTGCTGTGGAACACTTGTGCCCATGTGTTGAAATTTTTAGATGGCAAATGAGGCAATAAATGCTTAAGTGCGAGAAATTTTAATAAAATTCTACTTAACGCGATTATAAAAAGGATTTTGGCCTTAAAATTAAACAATATAACAAATTTATATCTTTATCGAAAATAAAAATTTTTGCGGGGGAAATGGTATTGATACTAGTTTAGAATTGTAGTGAAGAAATTGTTGGTGATTGGAAGAACCGGGACCGGCCGTGGCATAGTGGTTAGAATACGCGACCACCATGCGGGAGATCCCGGGTTCGATTCGCTATGTCTAGTAGAAGCTTCTCACACAGTGGCGTTCGCATTCGTCGATAAACAACCCAGCAGCAAAAAATGGGGCTTCGCATGCCTTCCTGCAGGCCTGCAAAGGCAGTCAGAAGCACTACCCTTCAAATGCAGTCTTCATTTCAAATTGACATAGGGCGCCATAGGCAGGCAAGGCCTGCACATTCCCTTTCTCATTGAAGGCGTTTTAGTAGGCATGCTTATTATGTCCTGCTTAAAGTCCTAATAACAAGGGCCTTCTATGAGGCATTGCTACTGCAGACCAGCTTCCAGGCCTGCAAAAGAGCATTTATAGAAGGACTAAAATAAAAAAAAACATATGCGAATTATTTCCATATTAAATGATTTCGTACTTTTTACAAATTTTTAATACAATATTTCTTACAATTTGTAATAACTATGTTTTTTTTTTAACTCCAGCATCAGGAATCGAACTCTCGACCTTAGTACTCATAGTTGGGCATGCTACCTACTCGGCTATCACGTGATATAGTTGTTGTACGACAAATAGCATACATGTGGTTCTCATAAACAACAGCATCTGTCTTACCTTCCCTTAAGAGGACTGTCAACAGGCCTCATCGGAGAAGTGATAAGTGCATGGCTATGAACGTCAATTCTGCCTTCTACTAATAGGACTGTCAACAGGCCTGTTTAAGGCAAGAAAGTTTGCATGCCCTTTGTGCACAACTATGGTATTTTGTGGGGTACACAGTAGGGCTGCTCACAGGCCAGTTTTTAGAAAGGAAAGAGCCATGTCTGCGGGATCTTTTCTCACCCTAGTAAGAGGCCTCATTGCAGGTCTCATTTGAGAAGCGAAATCTGCATGGGTATCGAATTTTTTGTTAGGCTTAGTGAAGGACTTATTATAACCTGTATACATGCCTGGAAAAGGAAGGCGTATTTGAATGTCAACAAACTGCCTTCAAAGGCATGTTTGCAGGCATATTTGTACAATGCCTCGTCTTACCGCTGCTGGGAAGAAGGTGCTATTAGCTGTCAATTTAAAACTAGAAAGCGTGTTTATTCACAACAACGCGAGAAGCTATCCCATACCTCATTCATGGGGTGTAAAGGGAAATTAAGTTTTTTTTTAAGTTGTTCGTATTTAAGCTCGATTTTTCTCTGATATGTGACTGACAATTGTGTTGAACTATATGAAATTATCTCAAAGGACACCATCACCTTCCATATATACCTGAATGGAAAAAACATATATTTTTTAAAATTTTTATTGGTATTAAGCTAAATTAAGCTCGATTTGTCTTTGATATATAACTACCAACCTTGTTGAATTATATCAAATTATCTCAAAGGACACCCCCGTGGGTAACACGGGATATATCCTGACATGAAAAAAAAACTTAAAATTTGATTTTTTTATGGGAGCCTCCTTAGGGGTGAAGATGGCAAAGATGAATGAAAGATGAAAAAGTTAGAACGGAAAAATTACTGGGGTCGTTCATACATTTGAACCCTCTAGAAAAGATTCTGGGGCAGTTGCGGGGCTTTTTGTGGATTTTTATCCTGAATGCGAGAAGTTTCTCGTTAAAAACCGGGGGATTGATTTTGATTTAAGACTTATGGTTCCTTGAGCCAATATTCTTAGAATTCATCATAGATTACGGATTTGATAACCGTTTGGTTCATTTTTTCACTCCATACAAATTGAGCTACTCTAATGGACACGTCAATCGGCATGTCTAGTATTGTAGGTGCCGTTTTTTGTGAATCTAAAATAGCAAGCGTGTTAACTCACAATGAGGTGAGAATCTTCCCAAACCTCATTCATGGGGTGTAAAGGGAAATTAATTAAGTTTAAAACATCTCTTATATCTGTTAAAAAAAAGGAATGATTTTGTGGTGTATGATGTGATTTGGGGTCATAATCGGGAGGGACATCGACATTTCGTCTTGCGGTTTAAACCTGTAAGTGACCGAATACCCACTATCCGCATCAAGGCGAAATAGTTTAACATTAAGCTAATCTGCACACGCCCCGACAATGACGAGGACATTAAAGATGAACTCTATGAGCGCATGAAGACAATATATACAAAAAGGAATGCAGATGCTCTTGGTTCAACAGTCGGAAAATTCTGTCTACACAACAACACCTCCGATAACGGATTCAGACTGATAAGCTAGCCTCTTTAGGCGGAGAAAAGAGTCTATGGAGAAAAAGAGAGAGCCAATGTATCAAAAATTACTAGAACATAGGTGGAGCCCGAAAGTTCTACCAAAAGATAAAAACCTGTAAGGATAGAGGCTGAAATCTGGTCACGGACACACAGAGTGTGCTGCCAATATAAGGGAAACAGTTTCGAACTCTGTTCGTTCCCGAAGGCAGCATAAGTAACATAATGACGCCAATTATCGACGTCTCCACCTCTGAGCCAAAATAAGACTGCACAGCTTAAAAACAATAGTGCCGTACATAAAAATGCATGCTCGATGATAGGAATCTGAGTCTTCTATGTCCGGTGCTTAAGAAAGGTCGCCCAAGAGTGTGTACCAACTAAATCAGGATCAGCCTTTTAACCACCGCAAACAAGCTCCTATCCAGTGTAGTATGTTAAAGACTAAAGCCCTTTCTAGCGAACCTAATGGGACCTTATCAGTGTGGCTTTAGACCTGATAAATTCACGATCAACATGACATTTACACTACGACAAATCCTGGAGAAGACCCATTAAATGCAGATCGAACCCTACCATCCGCTTATCGATTACAAAGCTGCCCGATACGACAGAATCTTTTAGGAGCTATGACTATGTTTGGAGTGCCTGCGAAGCTGATACGACTTTGCGTAATGACAGTGACTATCACGAAGTATTAAGTAGAAATAGGGAGTAATCTGACAGAGCCATTTTGTACACAGCGAGGCTTTAGACAAGTCGATAGTCTGTCCTGCGATCTCTTTAATATCGTAATGGAGATGGCCATGCGGAAGGCTGCAGTAAACAGGAATGGTCCCATCTTCAACAAAAGTCAATGCTGCTGGCGTATGACGATTACATAGTTATCATTGACCGCAAGATGTTACTTCGGCCCTTCTAAGCATTTAGAATAAGGACAAAACCAAGCTATTTGTAGCTGAAGTGCAGAATATGGGGCGGGAGCCCGATTAAAAAAAAAAATATGCCATTGTCTTTGTCTTGGTCCCCAATCAGCGGAATGGTAGGTCAAAGTTGGCGCTCAGGCCCATGGGGCCTGGGGGGGGCCCGGGTTCTATGACGACCCCATGTGCGGATATTTTCGAGACGAATCCAACGATGTTATTTTTAAGTTCCTACGAGTCCCCTGGGCCGAGTTAGCGCCATTTAAATTTCCGGTATATACAAAAAAAATATAATTTTTAAAAAAATCGCGTAATCAAGTTATGGTAAAGCATGATGCTCAATGGAATCGCTTTGCAAGTAATGAAAAGGTTTGTGTTTATTGACTACCTACGGCGTATGCGGCGGGGGGCGTGCCCCCACGGCGTCTTGGACCATAATGTGTTCAAGATAACTAAACTAATTACATTTTTCAAACTTTTTCCAAGATTTTTTAAAAATTTTTCAAATTTTTTTTGGTATATCCCGGAAATTTAAATAGCTCTAACTCGGCCCAGGAACTTCAAAATACCACCGTTGGATTCGCCTCGAAATTATCTTTCATTTGAGTATCCACACATGGGGGGTTATTATAGAACCCAATGGGCCCCTTTTTTTGGGCACCCAGGCCCTCGTGGGCCTTAGCGCCAACTTTGACCTTGATTTTCGTGTTTTAGGGCGTATTTGGGGGGGAGTGGCATATTTTTTTTTTTTGGGCTCCCTTCCCGTATTCTGCACATTTGCCTTATTTGTTTCAACGAACATAGAGTCTGGGACGCTGCGTAAACGTTGACAACTATTATTTTTGTTTTCTATTAATCACAATCCGCTGTTAATATGTGTAAAGCAAACAATTGTATGACAAAGCCCTTTCTCGACAAACAAAAATTCAACTCATCATCGTTAACGGCAAGTATCGAATGAACCATAAACTGTATGAGTTGTACAACGACATCGTCGTATTGGACACGTTATACGAAAGGACTTAAATGCTTCAGCCCGAAAAGTTTTTAGCAAAAAAGTCGATGGGCGGCACTGCAACGGCCATCCAAAACTTCGTTGGATGGACCAGGATGGAAATAGCTATTATCTAAATAAAGTGCGACAACTATCTATAGAGCGCAAAAGACCAAAGAGCTTGGAAATATTTTCTACATGGATGAATTTCTGTTACTGTTACCAAATAAGAAGAACAAGAACATTTGATGATGGGCTATGAATTAATAAAAATTGCGCCCTAATTAAACATTGCAAAGCATTCAATCATTCCGACTTATGATAACTATGTGTTGTGTATCCCAAAGTAATGAAATTTATATTTACTCAGTGACTCAATTATATTCTGGGATTTGCACATGCTCCTTATTTGCACTTATTGCAGACCACTGTCTTATTAATTTTCTGCCCGTATCTACTTTGTGCCTTTATCTGTTTAACATTCATAGTAAAGTATCTTTTGTTTACATTTTCAACAGCCGTCATTACAGGCAATATTTTTAAATTTCTGCTATACATATAATTCATAATAAAAAATATTGTGTCAATATTTATTACAGTTTGTTTGTTGTGTTTCTTTTGAAGGGGGACCTATTTCATTACGTTCATTCATTAGATGACGAAAAAAAGATATTTGTAAAGTGGAATTCCCTTAGCAAAGAAATTTAACAAAAAAGTAACAGTAAATCGTTAATGGAAATGAATGAAACTGTCAGTGGAGCAATGAATCATTTAATACTGACGTTTCAATGTCAGCGATAACAATTGTTCGTTTTTTTCTCCCTCTTTTCAGAACTGTTCTTATCTATCTTCTCTGTATGTGTAGCGGCATTATCAGATTGGGCATAATTGAATGATATTAATATGACGACAATTAATCGTCATATTAATATAATGACGTTTCGCTTATTTGACAGTCAGTAATGAATTATTCAAAATAGCTAACGGAAGTCCTGTTGGGTTTGAAGGCTCTTATGCCTTTCATTTTATTGGATTTAAATTCATTATATGTTATGGCAAATAGTGTTATTGTCATGGCAAACACATGTGATATTTAAATACTTGTTAAATAATTGATGTACATATGTGCTGTAGTTGTGAACAACAAAAATGTAAAAAAAATCGTAATAATCATACGCCACCGCATAACAACCGTATGATATATGTTGACTAAATTACGTTACGCAACGTTAATAAGATACACATTAAGGTCTTTGATGTAAAAAGATTATCGTTAGCATCCGTTAAAACTTATTTCGAACTTGTCCATTCAAAAAGATTTCGAACACATACTAATGGATCACACATTCTTAGGATTTTAAGGTGATGATTTGAAATCTACTTGTAAAATGATATGGCTGTGCTGAAGTCCGCTAAGTTAAAATTTAAAAAATCAAGTCTACCGTCTAGCTTTTTGAGATGATATTGATGCATCATCGGTGTCAATTGTCAAATTGTGATCAGAATTCTATAAGTCATACAACAAGTGTTAAAATTAAAGACTTGCATAGCGATGTATTCAGAGAGAGGAAGAGAACTAAACAGTTTGTCACAAAAAAATTAATTCCCAATCCTCATACGTCATTAATAGTATGTATACCCAGCTGTTACAAAGTTTATTGCGTATGAGTAATCGCAATTCTTAGAATCATGATTACTCATACGCCCTGCAAAGACACCTTACCTTTAACATTTATTGCACATCGTTAATTTAAAATATTATTGAAAACATTTTACTAAGTACAACTTTAAATACAAACATTAAATATTATATGTATGTGTTATCAAAACTTTATAGTCTGTTTATGATGCTTTTACCGTAAAATCTCTACTTTATACAAAATACTTATTTACCAAGTTACCCTTTAGAATAACATCATATTCTTTTTAACGATTGGTGACAAAGTTAGCTAATGCGGACGGCTCTTTGGTCTGCAATTTCGTTTTTAAATTATTATCCCAGAAGTTAATTGAAGTCATTCAAAACATTTGATATTTAGCTGTAAACCGAAATCTAAATGAATTTTGCTTTATTTATGACAGATTCGTAATAAAACAAAAAATATAATGGTCCCTGCACATTTTATAGCCTTCTTATGAATTATGACTACTCACGACAGCCAAGTGAAAGAGCTACGGAAGGGATAAGCCCAGAGAGCACTGAGACCATAGCCTTTACCAAATATGTTTGACATGAGCAGCTGCAACAGCAATAAAAAAAAGGCTGTTGCTTGGCTAATATATACGACCATTGGGGTGGGAGTATATAAAGAGCCACTACAAGAGAGAAAGAGAGAGCGAGAGTGTGTGAGAGACATCAACTTTGAATAACTACCACAAGCAGTTCAAGTACTTTTGTAGAGCTTTGTAGGGAATTACATAATTTTAAGTTATGTTTTTTTTTTGTTTGCTGAAAAATATGTTTGAGTTTAGGAGTCCGCAAGTAAGGACGAAAAGTTTAAACTCAAAGTCAAGTAAATTGAAGTAAGCTAACAAGTACAAAGGCCAACAATAGGCTGGGATTTAAGTGGGTTATGATTTCGGTGTAATAGTGTAATGCGAAACTACAACATTGTGTTATTTGCATCTTTTGTTGTTCTTATGTTGATTTAGAAATATTAGATGTTTAACATTTAGGCTAAGAATTGAACAAAAAAAAGTAATTCAACATTGTAATCTCAAAAGTGTTAAGCAGTCGAATATTTGTGTTATCATGTGACTAAAATACATGACAACAAAAAAATATAAACAAATGTTTTTCTTCTTGGTGTGGCATAGTGCCTATTCGTTACTTAGACCCTCTCCCGGTAGCGTATGAGCAACGGCCAACGAATTCTCGTTATACTTCATACGCCAAATGGAGTAACTTTTTAAAGAGCGTAATGATTCCATTTACATTTCACTCATTACAACATACGGCATCGAAATGACGCTTCATCAATTTAGTTGAATAGAAAATGGGCACAACAACATACATGTTGCCAGCCCACAAACCAGATTTGGCTCAAGAATGCATGCTCGATGATTGGGATCCGAGTGGTCTATGTCCGGTGTTTAAAATGGGCGACCCATGTGTGTGTACCAACCCAAATATATCGAGATCAGCATTTAACCCGTCGCTTACAAGGTCACCAAGCCTACCTTTTATTTATCGACTACAAAGTCGCATTCGACAGTGCGATATGACAGAAATTAAACGACTATGCGGTATAACTCAGACACTGAAAATAGCCTTTTTCTACCAAGCGAGGCTTTATGGAGATGATCATGCAAACGGTTGCAGTAAAAAAAAAGTCACATGCTGCTCGCATATGCCGATGATATTGATATCATTGGCAGTGGATTGCGGGATATTACTGCGGCTTTTTCGAGCATTGAAAAGCAGTCGGTGGAAATGGGTCTGGTGATAAATGAGGACAAAACCAAGTTATTTGTTTTAACGAACAAAGAGTCAACTCATGTAGATGGTTTTGTCTATCTTGGATCCACCATAAACAAAAATTACAATGACAGCCTGGAAATCAAAAGACGAGAATTGATCGCAAACCGTTGCTACTATGCGCTTAGCAAGCGATTTAATGACAAAAAGCTCTCTCGAAGAACCACGATCCAACTCTATCAGACTCTGATATTACCTGTATTGCTCTACAGCGCATAATCCTGGGTAATGACACAAGCGGATCAATCTGTTTTGGGAATCTTCGAGGGAAAAATACTTTGGACGCTTCATCGTAAACGGCGAGTAGCGTCGTCGAATGAACCACGAGCTGTATGAGCTATAGAACGATATCGACGTAGTAAAAATCGTTGAAATGGACCGAATGCGCTAGGCTTGGACACGTTGTACGAACGTGCCAGCTCGTAAGGGTTTCGTCAATAATCCCGTTGGACGGCGCAGGCGGGGGGGCGTTGGATAGATCAGGTAAAAGAGCTGTCATATGTACTTTGTGCCACGAACTATTTACGAAACGTAAAAGACCGAAGCGCTTGGAGTTATTTTCACGTACGGCGACTAATGGTTGAACTTCTGTTGTTCCTGCCATATAAGAAGAATAATCTTTGAATATGTGTAATAATTTAAGCAATACAAGTAAAATGCAAACATTATTAATTAAGTTTGTTTTACACGTGAACAATTGTTAAGTAACTATCTGGTCTGAATGTTGGTAGAGTTACAGCCCCGTACTTTATTTCTAAAAGTATGAATCCTGGTACGATGAAGAATGTCGCATAGCGTCTGTGGAACAGGATGCTGCTTATAGAGCAACGCTACAGTCAATTGTAACCCGTGCTGTTAGGGAACGGTATAAGAAGAAAGAAAAACGGGCGAGACAGTTATTTAGGCGAAAAAAACGTCAGATGAAGGAACGGGAGAACGAGGATATAGAGCAATACAGGGATAGAGGTGAGGCTCGAAAACTTTACCAGAAAGTAAGAGCAAATACATACGGTAATGGCCTCCCCACCTGTAAGGATAGTGATGGAAATCTGGTCACGGATACGCAGAGTGTGCTGCACATATGGAGAGAACACTTCCAGCAACTGCTGGTACCAAAAGGCAGCGCACGTGAAGATATCAAGTCAATTGTCGACGACGGGTTAGATTGCCCACCACCAAGTCAAGCCGAGGTAAGAAGAGCAATATCGCGGCTGAAAAACAACAAAACAGCCGGTGCCGATGCACAGTGGGGTATGGGACCCCCAAAACGGAGATTAATTCAAAAATGAAAATTGCGGTTTCCAATTAAAATTTTCCACTCAGTAATTGTACACAGAATACTGATTCAATAGATACTAGAATCAATTACATATGTTGTTAATTTAAAGTTCTATGGTCTATCAAACTTCGGAAATTTGTTTGCCTTTTCTATATTTTGGAGTAAAAGTTTTTGCCTTTTAGTCATTTACAAATCGAATTATTGTTATGGATCGTTTAACTTCAGCTATTGAAGAACAGGAATAACAATTAGTTGTATAAAATAAATACGTACAATAATTTTTAATTATTTTTGAAAAAATGGTCTAAATTTAGGGTATTTTTGAAACGTATGTAGATTTTTAAAATGGTTCCGGGTAAAACCGTGTTGAAAAATTAACATAATTGTAAAATATAACATCTGTACCTATAAAATCAAGAAAACCATTTTGCGCGTTTTTGCGCCAGTTTGTTTTATTAAATAAATTGTGATGTCAGACACCCCTGCAAAAACGGTGGAAAATTCGTTTGGTTTGATTTGGCCTCATTTTCTTTGTGTTTGCTTTATTGCAATTTGTTGCTGAGCATTAATTAATTTTAATTATACCCTATATAAGGCAATATATGCTTATTTGCCTTAATAAAATTCGAATTGAAAATATGGTCAAATTACATTATTTCACAACAACTCTTGATATTATAGCCGTCACAGCAAATTTTGTCAAAACGCTAAAATATCAACATATTCGGGAAAATTAATTCAGAACTGATTAATTACATGCACTAAAACTAGTTTTTCATGAAAAATTCAGAGAAATACCTTCTGACTAGTTCAAGTTACTTTTATAAAATGTGATTCTTTTCGAGGTTTGTTTTTTAAATGGTTTTATTTCCAAAACACGAGTGACTGATTACAAACTGTTATTTGACTGGTGTTTAATATTGTTTGACAATTTGTGATGAAGTAACTGAAATGGAAGCAGCGGCTCCAAAAATAATTTTTTTGTAAAATATCTTTTTCGAGCCCTTCGCACAACAAGTAGTGTGCATAATAGACTATCTAAAAGCGCCATTGTCAATATCATTCTCAAATGTTGGCCTCAGTGTACGTTACTGTATAATACGCAACCAAAAATACCACTTGCATCCGACATAGAGGAGAATGTTGCGCCTGTGGAGGAGACCGTTATTGAAGATGCCGACCAGTCGATTAGACACCGTGAGCATTCTGTGCACGCTTTGCATTAGATATGCAACAACTTTGAATGACGCTGTAATGATGAATTCCCATTCCTTTATCAACGCCTCCGCCCCAACCTCCGAGATTGCACAGACTTATTCAAATGTATACAGCTTTTTGGTCCACTCTGTATATAAACAGATGAGTGTGTATACATATGTACATATGCATTGGCAAGGACCTTACGGAGCCATTCTATACCAGACGAGGCCTAAAACAAGGCGACGGTCTGTCGTGCGATATCTTCAACATTGTGATGGAGATGAAAATGGGAAAATTTATTCCCATTTTATCCCTGAAAGTACAAGTGTTGAAAACTCTAAATGTTCCGCTTTAGTCCCTATTTATTCCCATAAGTACGAATTTCAAAAAATCGATTCGTATTGCACATTTTAGATTGACTGCTACAATTCTATAGGGAGCAAGTCCATATACGATTACTGCTATAGCCGTTTGGTCTGGAAATAGTGCGAATTTCTAAAAACCCAACCTGGTGGCTCTCTAATTCCAAATGGAGCAGTTCCATATAGAATTAGAATCAGTGTTATCCCTTTAAATCAACTATATGAAACCGAGTAAAGATTATATGGACTAAATTATTTATTGCTGCTTTTAATGTAAAATAAAATACTGAAGCCAACTTACGCACACATACATAAATATGCCTTAATGTTTATACACATAAGAGATACGTAAAAATTATTATGCAAATTTATTTGCTGATGCTACCCAAGCTTTTTTCTTTTATACAATTCAAATGTGTTTGTCTTTACTCCTTGCTTGCATGGCACGAGCGCGTTTTTCGTATAACCTCAGTGTTTGCACAAAATATTTATATTAACACGCTTATGTGAAAGGGATTTTTGTAAATAACTTTGGCATAAACAAAAAAATAAAAAACAATTTTTTCATATACTACATACATCGTAAAACATATTCTTACCCGCAAACTGTTTACAGAGTAAATATTGGTTTTGAACAATATTTTTCCTGAGTACAAATGGATTTGTAAAAAACAAAAAATCTCGAAGATAATATTTCTATTGTGCTTAAAAAGCTTTCAGGATATTAAAATTTAATTGTCAGTGTCGTTTGCTAATGGAATAACTGAACAGCATGGCGTAAGGGCATTAAAAGTTCAAACACTGGTGTATGAGTATTAAAAGTTTATACGTTTGCGTATGAGTATTAAAAGTTCATAACCATGCGTTGGCGTATGAGTGTTACTAAAATATAATATTAAAAGTATTATTACACAATAATACCGTAATCTTTTACTGGCTCCATTTTGGGTGATTTCGTGTTTAAGTGATTACAAATTTGTATCCTTGGCAATGCTATGGAATCAAGACAGAATGCAATCGTCACCTACGTGGTAAAGGTAGCTATGAGATGCTCGTCATGGACACAGTCTATTATGAAGTGAATAAGACTACTGAAGATTTATTTTAATTTGACTATAAATTTATTTCTTAAGGCGTTTTAAACATAAGTTAGCTAAATCAGTTTGGTAAAAGTAATTGCAATTCGTCACACACTTATAAGTGCAAATAGCAGTGTTTAATTTTCTTTCGGCCAAAGCTGAAACTATGAATTTTCCATTACAATGCACATTTTTAGTCTTTTAAACATGCCTTAAATTTAATTACAAATTTTGCACTCCCCCAACTCCGTAGCGTCCCCCTTCCTTATAGAATATCCCCTCCACATTTAGTAGAAATTTAAACTAGCCGACCGTAAAAAATCTATAAGAAAATCAAATTTTATCACAACACATACACACATTAATTAAATTGTAAACAATTTCCAAACTATTGGTCTCCGATTTTGAATGTAAGGACATCTGGACATTTTCTCACGTTTGCCTTTTATCGCAAACAAAACCCAAAACAAAACAAAAAATGACAACTTTTCATTCGTTATATACAAAACATACCCATACCGGCACATAGGATGGATGTATGTATAAGTTCTGGGACGTTGAAAAAATTGCCATTGTAATGGTCGTTGTTAACTTGAGTAGTTCGTATAGTATTTCACTGACTAACACATTGATAAACAGAAGATGCTGGACCATTCCAAAAGGACTGTGACAACTGAAGCCACTATATGTGGAACGGCGACAACGGAGTAGTACTCACTCTTTGGTATATATGCAATTAATATTGTAGTCAAAGTAAACGATATGGAAGAAGTGATATCGATGAAATTATGGATTCAAGGCGGCATTATGTATACGCTACATTAAGAGAAAAGAGTTGTAATTTTTTGTTGTGGCAAAATGTTTATTAATTTTTGGTGACTGCTAAAAAGTACAGAAAATCCGGTGGACAACTACTATAGTGCCCATGTAGCAAAGCACGAGTTTGGATGTAGATTTGTGGTTGGACTGCGGTACCTAGTCTCAAGGTTTAAACCGGTGTGTTATCGTATATCCACCATAAGAGTCAAAACAAAGTTATTCCACATAACATTTATATGTGTCCATGCAACGACAGAAGAAATAAGCGATGAGGACAAAACAAGTTCAACGAAAACCTAGAGAATGTATATGATCGAAGCCTGAGGCATGACATCAAAATTTTATTAGGCGATTTAAATGCTAAGATAGGCAGGAAGACCACATTTGAGCTTACCATCGGAAAATGCAGTCTGCAGACAGAAACGTCGAATAATGGCATCAGATTGATTGAATTCTCTGCGGCAAGAAATATGGTAGTAAGCAGCACTAGATTTGACCATAAAAATAATTCAATCCATTCATCGCCAGATAGATCACGAGGAATCAGATAGATCACGTGGTAGTCGATGGAAGGCACGCATCGAGTGTTCTGGACGTACGAGCGATCAGGGGTGCGAACATTGTCTCCGATCACTTCCTTACAGCAGTTAAGGTACGCACAAGGCTAAGCATGGCGAAAAACGTACGTAACCAGGCACAGCGAAAGCTGGACATCGGTAAACTGCGGACCAGAGAGGTAGCGGAAGTCTACTCCAACCACCTAACTCAACTGCTGCCGAATGCTCCAACACCTGATCATATAACCTCGCAGTGGCAAAATCTAGCCGACTCCATAGAACGGTCTGCGAGAAACGTACTTGGGTACTCAAAGCCGTCTCAACAAGATGCCTGTGGCAATCTCCCGCCTTAAAAACAACAAAGCTGCTGGAGCCGATGGTCTCCCTGCTGAATTGTTTAAGACTGGCGGGGAGAAGCTAATTAGGAGCATGCACCAGCTCATGAAGAACAGCTCATACAAGAAAGAAGATCGTAGTGAATGTAAGAACTACCGTGGAATAAGCCTATTACCAATTGCGTACAAGGTCCTTTCAAACATATTGTGTGAACGTCTAAAGCCAATTGTAGAAAAACTAATTGGACCATATCAGTGCAGCCTTAGACCTGGCAAATCAACGACGGATCAAATATTCATTTTACAACAAATCCTGGAAAAAACTCATGAAAAGCAGATCGACACCTACCACCTCTTTGTCGACTACAAAGCTGCCTTCGACTCTCCGATATGGAATAGGCTATATGAGGCCATTTCTGAGTTTGGTATTCCTGCAAAGCTGATTTGACTTTGCAGATGTACATTGGACTACACCAATCCTCGGTTAAGATTGGTAAATTTCAGTCTCAACCATTCAACACAGAAAAATGTCTCAGGCAGGGCGATAGCCTGTCCTGTGCACTATTTTATATAGTTATGGAGAAGGTGATGAGAAAGGCTGGTGTCAATATTTCTGGCACCATATTCCTCAAGAGCCACATGCCACTACCCTATGCCGATGATATAGACATCATTGGCCGAAATCTGTGGGATGTTACTGCAGTTTTCTCATCGCTGGAAAAGGAGTCAGAAAATATGGGTTTCGCGGTCAACGAGGACAAAACAAAAATAATGAATTCGACGAACAAAGAGTCCTCTCGATTGGGACGCACCGTGAACGTCAACAATTATTGTTTTGAGGTAGTCGATGAGTTCACCTACCACGGATCTTCCGTCAACAAGAAAAATAACGTCAGCCAAGAAATTAAGCGTGTTAGCCAATAGATGTTTCTACGGACTTCGGAATAATAAGAAACAACTATACCAGATGCTAATCTTAACCTTTCTGTTGTATGCTTCCGACTCATGGGCGCTTACTGCAACGGACATAGAAAACCTGTGATTATTCGAGAGAAAAGTATATGGACCTATCTGTGTCGATGGCGAATTTCGCCATCGGACGATCCATGAGTTGTATGAGCTTTACCACGACTTCGACGTAGCTAAAGAGAGAGTCAAAATCCAACGACTTCGATGGCTCTGACAAGTTGCCAGGATAGATGTAAATGCTCCAGCGAGAAATTGTTTGAAGGCGAACCTGAAGGACAGCGCGGAGTAGGGAGACCCAAACTCCGTTGGAAGGACCAAGTGGTTGGCGACGTGCCATTATCTGGTAGGACTAACTGGAGAACAAACGCAGAAGACCGAAACGTGTGGAATTCTTTATTACTTCAGGCCTCAAATTTATGAACCACGTTAGTAAGTTGTAATTGGCCACTTAAGTAAGTAAGTAAAAAGTAGAGAGATGTTCTTGGTTGAGTTTTTTTTATTCATTCTGTGAAATATAGCGTATGAGTTGTAAGAATGTATGTTTCATCATCACTCATCTTTCCGAAAAAATGTAATTTTTATAATATGGGAGAAGAAGGAAGATGTATTAAGCTTTGACTGTTTGCTATTAATTTTATTAACAAATCTCATCGGTTCGACAAAAAACCTTACATCTCTTAAACTGTCATGTAATGTACTCATAACAAAATTTCAAAATATATCGATTAGTCCCACCTACCCACAACAAAAACAAAAACTGCTTATACATAGTAAGTACCAGTACTCACACAAGTATAAGTATATAGCAACACACCATCTCGTGTGTAGTTAACCGATTGTTTATGGTCAATGAACAAACTTCAGGTTTTTGTTTTTGTCATTAAAAGCAAACCTTTTTCTAATACTACCACTACAGCACAAGATACCACCAGCTGTTGTGCAACCCATTGACACATCGAGGACTCGCCGTATGAAAACTTGTGAATCGGTTATAGCGATTTTAAAGAGATTTCAAAATTTTACCCCATAGTCTGTTGATAGAACACAATTTCCGCCGGGATGTCCTTTGCATTTGACTGTATTAAAGTCATGTTCTAATTATAACATTCCCTTCCAACGCTTCCTATCTGTTGTCCCCCCTCTCCCCTTTACCAACCTACCAATACTATGCCCTGAATGTGATGTGTCACTGTGGTTCGGTTTCATGGCTGAGTGTCATACAACCAACACACTCGCATACAAGGCTCTATGTGTGTGTGTGTGCTGGTGGTGCTGATATTGCTCCAGGTGGTAATGTCATTCGTTAACGTCCTGGTTGGTCTCTTATGAAAGTATTTTGAAAAATATTTTCAACATTTCACATTGATGAGCGGTTTATCTGTGTGAGAGGATGGTGAGATAAATTTGCTAGATACCACAAATATTTCAATATTTACTTTAGCCATGTGATGTGCGATTATGATGCCAGGAGGGGGGATGGCAATGTAGTAGATTTTAGGGGAAACTTTTTTTATGGGATTACGGGTATGTACAGGAGCGTAGAGAAATAAAAAACTTTTCATAGGGGGGTCATGTTTAGAAGACACAAAAAATTATGAAAGATATTGTAGAAAGGAAAACAAAACTTGTTTCCTAGAAGGTTTTGATTGCTGATGTCATAATAGCAATCATGACAATATATATATGTTAGATTTTGAAAGGTTGTGGACTTATGTAGAAATTTTTTCTAAATATATCGTTGTTGTTGTTGTTGGGCGGGGTACTTCCTACAAAGTTTTAGTAATTTCTAAATTTTTTAAAAATTTGCTAAATGCATAGCAGTTTGGTTAGAAAGTACAGTAAACAAACCAAATCGCGATGAAACACCTTTCAGCAATTTTAAATTTAATATGAATGTTAGCCATATTTTGCATTCAGTTAAAAAAATACATTGTCTGCCTCACGATCAACACAATGTTAAGAAAGTTTTAATTGTAATTCTTTTAAATATTTTTTAATTATTTGACTATTTTTTAGCTTAATTTGAAAATTATTTTTTTAATAAATAGTGCAATTTAAAACCTTTAAAACAAATGTAACCTTTAAAAAATCAGAGAAGACATGATTTTTTTAACTTTGTAATTTTAGGAATATCGCCATTTAACTAAATTTGCTACAAAAATATTACTTAACGAAGTGACCGAGAAGTATTATAAGTATCTCTGTACTCTGTGGACCCCAGCCTAACAGAATTGCTTTATGAGAACCCATGTATATTTTGTGTGTAGCACAGTGTTATCATTGGTTGAAACAACGGTTTGTCTGATTAAGATAACTCCAAAAAACATCTAGACAACTTTTTTGGGGCCGACCGTAGCATGATGGTTAGAGCTCTCGACTATCATGCGAGTCTTCCAGTGATCGATTTTCTGTCTCAGGCATCTACATATATTTCTTTCATCGGCGGTCCCCTCGATGTTGTGAACACCAACTTTGAAGTATCGTGTCGTGTCAACCGACATGTCTAATTAAAGTTTCTAAATTAGCTGACGTTCGAATTCGTCTATAAACTGGAGGTGTCATTATGTAGGTCTGAATATAAAAAGCCTGTGGCATAGTGGTTAGAACACGCGACTACCATGCGGTAGATCACAGGTTCTACTCCTGGCTCCAGTCATCTTAAAAGATAAAATAAATAAATTTTTCTTTCATTGTCGGCTCCCCTCGAATGTTGTCGATAGCAACTTCGCAGTATTAGTGTCGAGTCAATCGGCGTGTCTATTAAGAGCTTCTCAAACAGTGACGTTTGCATTCGTCGATAAACAACTAGATGCCGTTAGTTGTGAATCTAAAAATAGAAAGCGTGTTAATTCACAACAACGCGAGAAGCTATCCCATACCTCATTAATGGGGTGTATAGGGAAATTAAGTTTTTTTTTTGTTAAGTTTTGTTAATTCACAATAAGGCGAGAAGCTAGCCCATACTCCATTCATGGGTTACAAAGGAAAGTTAAATTAAGTTTTTACTTAACATTTTGAACAATGTTTTTACTTTAGTTTCTGGTTAAGTAATTGAGAATAAATATTCTATGTGGACCATGGATTCGCTAACGGTATTATACATAATGCACAAGAACTAAAATCTATCGAACAAATTATTTTTAATACGTGTTTTTTTATCTCTATAAAAGTGTTCAATTATATAATATATAGGAAAAATTCAAAAAATTAAACAAAAACTATTTTTAAATACTTACACTATTAATGGACAAAGAAAAAGCTGAAAGTAAAAAAAAATTTGTTATGTATTACTATGTTATATTCAATTTTGTTAGTAGTATGGACAATAGAGGATTAGGATACGAACAACCCCCTAATTTTGTGTGGTTGGGAAAAAATGCAGGAGCCAAAATTTGGGGAAGGTGGGGTGAGTTTAAATGACATCGCTTCGCGGTCAAAGTTGGGGAGAAGGTGAAAAAATCCACGTCAAGCCCCACAACAGCATTTGAGTCGATTCTAGAGGGATTAAATGTATGAGCGACCCCCAGTCATTTTCCGTCCATATCTATCATCTATCATATAATTTATTTTATTTTTTATAATTTTTATTCTTTATAATTCTTTTTCAGAAATCAGCTCCTGTCTCACCTTCTGAGCCATCTAGAGGGGTAAAATGTATGAGGCACCCCCATTTCCCTCCAAACATTTTCCCCAAATATACCTATCGCCTATTTCCACCCCCTAAGCGGCTCCCATACAAAAATCAAATTTTTATAAATTTTGCTCCCACTGCTCTAACTGCCCCAAATGTGCCCCTAAAGTAGTCAAATGTATGACCGACCCCCAATATTCTTTGCAACACCAACAGTTTCGTAGAACAAACAATTTTCTGGTATTTTTATATTTTTGTATGAAATTAGTTCCTGTTGCTCCGATAATGCCTCCTACAGAAGTAAAATGTATGACCGACCTCTACTAGTATTTCCATATTTTCAGAAGTCATACATTTTACCCCTCAAGAGGGTTGCGGGGCTTTCCCCCTTTTCCACCAACTTTGACCGCCATGCGCTGCTTTTAACACCGCCCCACCTTCGCCAAATTTAGCTCATGTATTTTTTTTCGAATGTTACTGAATTCGAAAACTCGTGCACTATCGCACATCTAATGGAAAATTGCAAATTGAAAAAAAAAACATTCTATGAACTCAATATAACTTCTTCTGCTAATGCATTACTTCTAGCTTATGTTCAAAGAGGTGTGCCTATAAACTTAGAAATTAATGAAGTGACAAGGAACAAAATGAAAAAAAAGTTTGACATCTCTATTTCCGCTATATTTTTATAATGCATTATTTCGATTACAAAAATGGTTAAAATAATTCATATAAGGTAGTTTTTTTTTATCATTTTTTTAATTTTGAAATTTCGATATGTTTTTTTATCGTTAGGTTTAAGACAATTTTTCTATAACACTATGTCACAAATCTGCTTTCAGATATGTGGAAAGTAGAACAGTTTTTGAGATATGGGTAAATCCGAAATAATGTATACCAAGGAAAGAATTTCAGAGTTGTTAAAACCACATTTATTTGTAAATCCATAAATGGGCTATATATTCAACCCTCAAAATATATACAGCATAACCATTTTCGGTAATCCACTTATGAATGGCAGATTTAAACTTACATCTACCTCGTGTTTTTATTTGTTTTTCTAAAATATATGTTTTTTAGATGTTCATAAAAGTGGTAAAAACCACCATATTTGTTTTATGTTTCATAATAATCTTAAAGTCTAATCAATTGTCCACAATTAAATGTAAAAAAACGCATCGGTAGGTCATTCAGATGATATAAATAATGTTAAGTAAAGATGGGCATTCGGCATATAACGTCCGCAACGGAAAACAAGGTTTTTTAAATTTAACTGCTTTAATATTTAGTTTTTTCTCAATCGAAGTACGT
The DNA here is from genome assembly GCA_964034835.1 of Muscina levida. Taxonomy (NCBI): domain Eukaryota; kingdom Metazoa; phylum Arthropoda; class Insecta; order Diptera; family Muscidae; genus Muscina; species Muscina levida. The sequence continues at coordinate 156,951,774 of OZ035880.1, forward strand.
TTGTAAAGAGAGCCAATAGCGCGCTTAAAATATATATAAAAAAATATGTTTTTTTACACCATTTAACAGAAAAATATGAATGACAAAGTGTATAACGTCCGCAACGGAATGCATTTTTTCGAAAATTATATTTATTAAATAAAGCAATTGTGAACTCATATGAAGTGTACAATGTGCAAGAGTTCTAGAACTTCAGGTAGACAATACCTGGGGGTATCATGACATGCAACTGACATGTATTCTCACTGAAGCTTTGTCAAATTTGCCAAACCTCTGTGTATTTTGAACGTGCTTCGGTATTACTAATATTGTATCATAAATATACAAATGACTGAAACTGCAGAAAGGTCAAAACGATTTCGTAATAATTTAAGAAATAATGAACATCAACTGATGTTGCACAAAAAAAGCTGTTGTAAAGCGGAAAGTTTGACAACTGGTACGATCTCAAAATCATATTTTAAAAAATGCTCAGGATTTTTACATACTTGCAAAAGGGCATATAAGTGGTATATTCCTAATATATGCTTCTAATAATGATATAAAGACCACAACTGAAGATATATCCCAAAAATGGTTAAATGTAAAAAATATTCCAGGTGTAAAATCACATCATTATTTTGCGGCCCATTCATATAACCCCACCATTAAAATGGCACGTACAGCAGGGTCCAAAAAATACCTAATTAAATAAAATATACCAAAGAGTGTTAAATCAAATGAATATTGTTGTTTATTTGTATAAATAATATAATAGGAAAAAGTATAACGTCCGCAACGTAACGTCCTCAACAGACGATTTTCTAATTTTTGGATGAACCAAAAAATTTGTAACTGTCATAAAAGCGTTTTTAGAATCCTTGATTATTCCTCTTTCCTTTATGTATTTAAATTTTTTCAGTTACTATGCAATATTTGCTGAAATAGATGCAAATACAGGTTGACATCCAAAACTACTTCTATTTTTTGTAACGTCCGCAACGGCACTTTAGGCACGAATATCTCTTTTGTCAAAAGTAGTTAGGCAAAAAATTAAATGTCATTTTAAAGTACTTTCAAATAACTGTTGTTGCTGAAGTTTATATATAAATATCTCACTCATAACGCAAACGGGATTAATATAACAAAACATAAATGCGTACGAATGTAACGACCGCAACGCAGGATTTACCCATATGGTCAAATTTCCATTTTTAGTGTTTTGAAAAAAGGTAGGTCTACTAAAATGTCATTTTCTCTGGTTTTTGTCATGCAATAATTTGAAACCGGAGCAATTTTTACGGAAACACGGAAACAAACTTAATTAAAGGCAGCGAAAACTTGAAAAATGTCATAAAAATTTATACAAAAATCTAACTTTAAAGTGCCATAACTTCGTCATTTATGATTGGATTTTAATCAGCTATCGTTTGTTTAATAAATAATTTTATTATCTTTTATTTTCGTCACAGTTCGGTGACATCGGTGAACAAAAACCAGAGAAAATGACATTTTAGTAGACCTACCACATATCTGAAAGCAGATTTGAATTCAGCATGAAATTTTATATAAGGATCAACTATTTAGAAGCCGGGATCAAAAATTTGTTGCATTGTGTAATTGCTAATAGATTTTGTTTTAAAGATTTGTGTGAAATGGATTATACAGACAGCTGACAGGGCGGATTGCTATTTCGATAGTTGCCAAACTATCTCATTAGCATTTACGACTATCATATTTATCGAATCTCGACTTAGTACCTATAATGGTTTATAAGTTACGGACATTCGAGCTGTAAGGGACAAAGCCGCGCCCCTTTTACCCTTTTGCAGTCTGAGTTTACAAAAATCCCTTCTTAGTGCTCGCCTACATCAAAAAAGCAACCTATATGTCAAATTTTATGGTTCTAGCTTAAGCCGTTTGGGCGGGATGGGAATAAGTCAGTCACCCAAGCCTTCTCTATATAAGGTCGGAATTTTCGATATATTAGCCAAATTGGGCGTAGAAATGGGCGTGCACAAATTTTCTGTTTCATGCCACGGCCGATCATTTGGACTAGTACGAACATTAAAAATCTTGTCAAATCGGATAACGCATTCTCAAGTGTGCGCTCACCAACGCACAACAATTAATTGTTATACCATCAACCTTAGGGATTATGGTATATATAATTTGATACGAGATAAAGTATAACACATTAAAGAAGACGAGTTAGACCCTATGTGCCTTAAGACCAAATTCGATTCAGGACTTTTTAAGACCATTGATTTATGTCCGTCTGTCTGACTGGATGGCTGGTGAGCACGATAATTCGAGTTAACCTTTACTGGTCCCTATGAAAATTTACCAGTATTAATATTTTCAAAAACTAAGTAATGGGATTGTATATGGGCACATCCCATACAAAATTAACTTTTTTTTGGATCATTAATATTTTATCACATAACTTCCAAACAGTCAAATTGAGGATATTTCCACTTGGTCAGTTTAATTAACTTGTAATAGTAGACAGTAGATTCAGACATATTTTGCGATAGATGTACGCTTATGAAAATTTGACTGTGGAATACTTATGGTTGTTCTGGTATCTCCAATACAAAATAATATATTTTTGGAAAACTAACTTCCAAACTGACAAGTGGATGATATTTTAATTTGGTGAGTTTAGTTATCTTGTGATGGAAGACAATCTTCAAAAAATCGAAACCTTTGCCACGACCCTTCTGATACCTCCGATATAAATGACCGAATTCACTCTCATAGTTTTACATCAGCTATGCCCACCGCTTGAGCTCGCGAGCGAAATCAGCTTTTTGTGCTTTTACATGTACACATAAAGAGCTTTGCGCTTACACGCATACACATAAAACTCAGAAAGCGAATTACCGTATCGCTGAAAATGTTTAATGATGTTTGGGAAAATGATTTTTTGTTTACGCAAAACGGCGTTGGCTAGCCAGTATGTTTGGTATGCCAACGCAATGTTAAGCGTAACCACAAATTTAATATCGAAAAGCATTATAGCTCTTGCCATAAAGAATATTTCGATATAGGAAAGAGAAATTTTAATTGCTAATTTGAAAAAAATAGTTGTTGAAGGAGAAGCTGGAAACATTTTTAATAATGGTTTCGAAAAAGCGTCTTTTATTGTTTTGCGTGCGTTTTCAAAGCGCTGCCGTCCTTTTGATGACGGCATTTTTTTAAGGTGCTGGCTAAAAAAGTTCTAGGTTATTTTGGAAGTAAGGGTAGAAATACGGCCAACATTTTAGAAAAAGTACCATTACAAAGGAACACAATTACCCGTAGGACAGAACAAACTAACCTACTGAAATTTTTGGAAGTCCCTTTCTTTATTTTTAATAAAAATAATATATAGTTTGTAATGCAAAGATATTTAATGTCAGTTGTGATGAAGTGCATCACTTTTGCACGACACTATTTGCCAAAAAAAACAATAAGAGCTTTTACGCTTACCCAACACACTCGAACAAATCGCATACATTGACGTTGGGCATAGCTGTTTTACATACATATCTTTTTTCTAAGTACAGGAAATTCAGTCATATTTGGAGAATGGAATGAATATGGACTACATCGACTGACCCTTTCTCGCACCTCACATACAAAATAACCCATTTTTGGAAATTTAATATCTCACTCCACAACTTCGAACTGCAGGATATTTGAATTTTCAAACTGCAGGATATTTGTCTTGTAATTAAAAATTGTTAAATTGTGCAGAATGTAAAGGTTTATTGAACATTGATTTTCGAATTAAACTCGGACACTTTGTGCACCTACTGGAATCTCCTATACCTCGTTAAGGTATTTTACTTTTAATATTTTGTATTTACAAGTGAAGCCTAAAAAACCGACTTTACCGGGTGCGAATTAATCACAAAATTTTTCTTTGATTCTTAGTTGAACCCTTTTTGTAGCCATAAAAAATTACCATTTGCCCAGAGATATTGAATTTAACATTTCACATTAGTAGGATGTACAATTTTCTACAGTATTACCATACGTCTTATCTGGCTATACGACCGATAGTCGTATCGGTGATGGTATTTATCAGTTAATTTAACTGGCTGAAATTTCTGTACTGGTTATTTATATACTTAGATAAAAGATTTATGATATTGCCCACCCACTCAAGCAGAGTCTTTTGCATTATAACGAAAAATAATGGTGACCCACTATAAACTCTTTTAATTTTGATCTCAGTTTGTCTGTTCTAAACTGTTTGTCATAAAACCACTAACGGCGTGTATTGTTTTTTCTCAAATTATCTCTTCAGCCCCTTCTCAATTACCAGACTCTGTTTATTCATTTTGTTCTTTGTCTTGTCGTTTATTTGGGGTTTGACTGGGAAAAAATATGAAAAACTAAATGAAAATAGTTAGACGTTAGTTGGCAACAGGAATTTGCATAATAAAGTGTAAACCACCAATAATAACAATATCAATTTTGCCCGCAGAACGAACACAAAGAGTTTAAGGTTATAAGAGACGGTATCGGAAAGTCGATGAAATTTAGTGGAAAATACAGAAAATATTAAAATATGTAAAAAGGCAAGAAAAAACAAAAATTGCGTTGAGGGAACACCAACACGGAAAAGTCAGCTAGGACTATTTGATTAAATGTCAACACAAACAATGGAATTTTTTTTAGTATAATATAGAACTAAACCAACAAAAGCCTGTAGGAAAATAAAGCAAACATTTTTTAAATTTCGTGCAAAAAATTACTGATGCTTTGACAAAAACTTTACAAAAAAAAAAAACACCATACCACGCAAAGTGGCTATTTAACGGTTATTACGATACAAATTCCCTCCACTACAATTACGATCAAATATCCCATGGATAGTGTATCACTTTGAAAATTGGATTTGTGTACTATAGTACAAACCAAATACCAATTTCGACCGAATAGAATATTTAAGGCTTTTATAGCTCTGTGCCTAACTTTATTACAGTGACGGTGAAATTGTGCATAAAAACCAACCAATGCCATGAAAATGTGCGTCAACATATATTAAGAGGAAAAACCATTTCGATAAAAATAAAAACAAATAAAATAAAATATGGCTCTGTAAATATGAGTGACCAAACAAAACCAAAATGTTAACAATTTTGGGATGTCAACAAAAGTCATTGAAATTAAAATATTTCGAAAATAAACAAGTGTGACAAAAAATATGTAAATGCATATCTATTTAAAAACAGTCCAGTAACATACTGCATTTTATTATTGGAACATCTGTAAACAAAGTCAGGAAACTGCTACTGCCATGCAAAGAGGTAATTAAAGGATTGTTGCTGTACCCCCCAATACATATACCATCATTTGCAGTATAATCCCATTTTCCTTAGTTTGTGCACATAGAAAGGAAACAAGATACTATATATGAATGTGTGCATTTTAAAAACCAATTACGATTTTGTATGCAATTCTATCAAACAACAGCGTTTATAGCAATTGTAATGTACACTTCAAATGTGCTGCATAGCAATTGTTGTTGGATGTGATCCTCTTTTTTTGTATTGCTCATTCGCTCTCTTAATTGGCTCGATATGCATTTGTGTACAAATGTGTCAAAATGTCAGAAACTCGTTTGCTCTTCGCATTTTTGTGTTGTGTGTTTTACAGTTATTGACATTTGTATCCTTTTAATGCTGCCGCCCGTCATTGTTACACACCCATGTGTGTGCAAAAGTTAACACAAAGGATACAAATTCATGAAATTCTATGACAGTGCGAGAGAATCTCATGAATTGTCTATGGTGCGTATGTTGTTCTCCATTCTCTGGGATGCGGCAACATGTGTACCGGATACATTGAATACAAATCGCATTATATTAGCGTTTTTATGAGGCTAAAGCACAATTGTGACACAGCCAACAGTATGAACAATATGTATGTGTGTGTGTGTGCAACAATCATACGACATGTAGCACTCAAGGAAATGGACAAGTTTTGTATGTTGTAATACATACATAGTAGGAAAGTAGAACGACGAAGATGTTCGTTCCAGAGAGCCGATAAATTGAGTTTTGTCTACAAGTGGCAATGATACGACATGTTGCTATAAGGGGGACAGTAGCTAAAACAATGCCTTATGAGGCTAATGAATATGGGAGAATATTTCCTTAGTAAATAAGTGTTGATGCAGGCTTAAAAGTCGAAGTGTGCACGTTACATTGAATTACTAAGTATGAAACACCCTTGACTTGGCAGGATCTGCTGTTTGTCCCTTAGCATTCAGAAAGAAAAATCACTTTTTCGAGAAATATTAACATTTGATTTTAGAAGAATTACACTGTACCACGAAACGAAAAAATATAACGATACCTTAATATAAAAAAGTCTTTACTTGTGAAAAGCTAATTTTAGAGAAGGAGGCAATCCTATTATCCTATCCTATTAATATTATAAATGTGATTTTAATGAAATTTAGAAGACAGATAGTGTAGTATATGGAAATTACCGTAGGCTATAATTTTTTTGAATTTTTGGCCATATGGGCGGTGTGTGCGTGGCAAATTTTTTTTTAGAGCTAGAGAGATAAAATTTGATACCGTAGATACTAGTCGGCAACACGAATATGAATATGCGGACAAAATTTTAATTTTGGACCAGTGGGCGGAGTGGGCGTGGCAAAATATACTTTTAGAGCTAGAGAGATAAAATTTGGTACACAGATATTACTCGGCTAGGCGAATATGAATATGCAGACGAAATTTAAATTTTGGATCAGTGGGCGGTGTGGGCATGGAAACATGTACTTTTAGAGCTAGGGAGATAAAATTTGATACCCAGATAGTACTCGGCTAGAAGAATATGAGAATGCAGACGAAATTTAAAGTTTGGATCAGTGGGCGGAGTGGGCATGGAAACATGTACTTTTAGAGCTAGGGAGATAAAATTTGATACCCAGATAGTACTCAACAACGCGAATTTGAATATGCATACGAAATTTTAATTATGGACCAGTGGGCGTGGAAAAACATATATGAATTTGTGGACGAAATTTTAATTTTGGGCCAGTGGGCCGATGGGTAATGGCAAAACATATTTTTAGAGCTAGGCAACACAAATATGAGTTTGCGAATGAAATTTTATTTTTGGACCAAAGGGCGGTGGGGTGTGGCAAAACTATATTTTACCCATAGAGAAATACAATTTGATACACAGATAGTACTCGGCTACACGAATATAAATATGAAGACGAAATTTAAATTTTGGATCAGTGGGCGGAGTGGGCGTGTCAAAACTGTATTTTAGCCCTAGAGATGTAAAATTTAGTACACAAATAGTACTCAACAACATGAATATGGATATGCACGCGAAATTTAAATTTTGGATCAGTGGGCGGAGTGGGCGTGTCAAAACTCATTTTAGCCCTAAAGATATAAAATTTAGTACACAGATAGTACTTGATAGCACGAATATGAATATGTAAAAAACATTTAAATTTTGGATCAGTGGGCCGAGGGGGCGCGACCAAACTGTATTTTTGCTCCAGAGAGATACAATTTGGAACACTGATAGTGCTTGGGCTTCATGTTCAAATGTGCAGACGAAATTGTTATTCTCAATCAGTTGTGGGAAAACTGTATTTTATCCCTAGACCGGTGATATTTGATACACAGATAATAACGATACCAAAAAATTACAATTTATTGTACTAAAAAATTCAATTTATTATACAAAAATGTACAATTTATTGTACCAAAAAGTACTTTTATTGTACAAAAGTTACAAAAAGAACTCTTATTTTTATCAATAAGTCATGTTGTTGAAGCAAAAAGCAAGGACTACAATTGTTTTTTCTTTCTTTTTTCTTAATATTTTTACATTTTTTTTTTTCTGACATTTTTGCAGCATTTTGACAAGATGCAAGTTTAAGAACTATTTACACGGCGTCAGTTGGTTTTATCCAAAATTTTGGCAATCTGTCGGTAAACTTTGACAAACCAATCTTATTTACATGATGCTGACACATTTAGAAAGAAAACATTGATATTGATGTCAGTAGTGTAAATGAGGCTTTACAGTTCTCGGCAGTGCAGACATGAATATACCAACATAATATTTATTTTCGGTCAGGCGGAATATGAAGGCGAACATTTTATTTCCGATCTAAGGTTGTATTTGTATACAGGTAGTACTTGGCGCTATAGATATGAATTTTCTGACGGATTTTTTATTTTCGGTTAGTGATATAGTGTTAGTTTGATCAGGTTAAGAAGTAACTTGGGGTAGCAAATTGTTTACAGAGCGTACAAGACCGACGCTAAAACTTAGCCCTCAAGTTCGCAACAGCGAAGCATTGCCGGGTTCACTAGTAATGTAATAAAACCAAAAATAATATCAAGACAACATAGTTCATGCCTTTGGAGAAGTATATTACAAATATTTCTTTGTACACTGTAACATTTTTTACGTTTGTAATACATGTCTGTGAACGTCTGGCCATGCGACCGAAAGACCTAATTTAAAGGGTATATTTTATTAGTAACAAAACTTGATGCAGCCTACAAAAACAGTAGTACCTGTCAAGAGTACCAATTCCCGTATCATTATAAACGTCATTTACAGTTCAATTAGTTTGACCCTATGATGTAATGCGCAACTACTACTCCATGTGTGGGCTTAAATGCTCCGGTCGCTCTTCTGATGCTATTTATAGGTTTCATCAAATTTTATTGATTCGTTTTATGTTCAAAGAATTTCGAATGCACTCGCAATTCTTCCGTATTAACCAAACATAACATTCGAAAAATCAAATGATTTTTGTCCAAATGCGGTTTAGCTTCATAAAAGAAGATAGCAGGGGGAGGTTTTGTTGCAAATTGTGTTGTGGCACCAAATATCAAATACAAATCCAACTGCATCAAATGCAACTGCAGGCTGTTCGACAATACAGTGGTTAACTTCAGGCAAATTCGAAATATAAAAAAAAATAACTAAGAAGAATACAACATATTAAAAAAAAATTCGACAACAAGCAAAACAATAATAAAAACTTAATTTCCCTTTGCACCCCATGAATGAGGTATGGGATAGCTTCACGCGTTGTTGTGAATTACCACGCTTTCTATTTTTAGATTCACAACTAACGGCACCTACTTGTTTATCGACGAATGCGAACGTCACTGTTTGAGAAGCTCTTACTAGACACGCCGATTGACTTGACACTTAATACTGCGAAGTTGCTGTCAACAACATTCGAGGGGAGCCGACAATGAAAGAACAATTTTTTTTAATATGACTGGAGCCAGGTTTGAACCTGCGATCTCCCGCATGGTAGCCGCGTGTTCTAACCACTATGCCACGGCCGGTCCCAATAATACATACTGTTATTGGAAAATATAGATTTTTTCACATCGTTAATAAAACTTCAATCACCTGAATCAGAAACCAAATCGCCAATGACTACTAGTAATGCTGATTTTATATACAGATTGAAGCTATGAAAAAGGACTATGAGATAAGTAAAAACAAAAACAAAAAAGAAACAAATTAAAAATTAAACACAAAAATAACATTTTTAGCCAACAAATATCATCGCTTCCCACTGTATTGTGGCTTCAGCATCCAAAAACCCTCTTAGCATACGCATACACATACATATCCATCAATTCACTAATTTCCTATGCCTCTACAGTAAGTGTGTGCGAACATTTCGAAATAAACACAAATATAATTATGGCCGAATACCATCGTCAGCCACCGCCCAGCTATAGCACAAATATATCTATCCAACAAGATTCCAATATGTCCAGATCCATGGACAAGCAGATTTGGTTAATTTCGGTCATAAGCATTTGCATGCGAATGACCAGCCGGCCACAAAGGCCATCATCATGACCAACACTCAAATGCTAGAATAAACGGACGCAATGGCTGGCTGGCTGGCTGGTTGCATTGCCGGTCGGTTGCTGCATCTAATGCAATTTAGGCCAAATTCTAGCTGAACATCATTATGCAAATGTTGTGTGTGTTTGTTTTTTTTTTGTTTATCTTCTCTTAATGATTCTGTTTCGATTGCAACGATTGCATGCGAAACGGCATGGAAATTTTAAAATAAATATAAAAGATATATGGTAGCAAATGTAGAATGTAGTTTTAGGTAGCAGCCATTGACTGACTCGATACAGTTGTCTTGTCTCATTTCATCTCAGGAAATGTGTAGGCCTAAGGTTTAAATGAATTGTGATGGTCAGGAAATGTACAAAATTGAAAATAGAATGAAAATAGAAAAATAATAAAAATAGATGTTTGAAAAAAAAGGGATTTAATTAGACAAGACAATTTACGCTAACATAGTAGTTATAATTAAAAGTATTTGTTATATTGTTATATGGTGGCGTATGATTATCATAAGTTATATTCCACGTTAATCATACGCCACGCTATCTAACAATATATTTTGCTGTTTCAAATTACTTTTGTTTTTGCTTTAATCAACCTGTCCCCTTTAAGAATAGCTGCAAAAGGCAGACCACGGAAATAACTTTGTTTCGCAGCGTAAGTACCTATCAAGTAAAGGTGCAAATTAAAACGTAAAAACCTCTTTTAAAAAGATTTCTTAAACAATGCAAGAATTAAATATTGTAAATAAAGGTATTAACTAAAGAATAAAAGTACTTCTTGAAATAATAAAAATAATTTTGGACACAATTAAAGAACTTTTGATACAACAAATGTACTTTAATTGTGTATTGTGTACTATAAAAGTACTTATCCGTACATTTAAAGTACTTTCTGGTACAATAAAGGTGCTCTGTTTTACACTTAATTGTTCTTTTTGTGAATAATAATTCTTTTAATGCAATACATTTTACTTTTTAGTGCAATAAATTGTTCTTCTTGGTAACAATGAAGTACTCCTTGATACCATGAATGTAACTAAATATACTTATTTGTACAAAAATAGTACTTTTTGGTACAATAAATTTACTTTTAGGTATAATAAATGTACTTTTAAATACAATAAATGTACTTTTAGTACAACAAATGAACTTTTTTATAAATTAAATCGTACTTTTTGGTATCAAATATTATCTGTTATCATATATTATTGCTCTAGGGCTAAAATATAATTTTGCCACACCACCTCTTGCCCACTGACTGAGAATAACATTTTCGTCTATAAACTTGAACTTGAAATGCCGAGTACTATCTATGTACCAAATGTTATCTCTCTGGAGCTTAAATACAGTTTGTTCACTTCCCTTCTGCCCACTAGTCCAAAATTAAAATTTCGTCTGCACATTCATATTCGTTTTGCCGTGTACTATCTGGGTATCTAATTTGTTCTCTCTAGGGCTAAAATACAGCTTTGCCACGCCCAAACGCCCACTGATGCAAAACATAAATTGCGTTTGTATATTCATACTCAACTTATTAAGAAATATCTGTGTATCAAATTTCAGTTCTCTAGAGCTTAAATACTGTACAGTATGATCCAAAATTTAATTTTCATCTGCATATTAAATTTCGTGTTACCGAGTACTATCTGTGTATAAAATTTTTTTTTCCCTAGCATTCAAAATATGTTTTGCTCCGCCCACTCACCCAAAAATAAAATTCCGTCTGCATATTCATATTACCGTGAACTATCAGTGTATAAAATTGTATCTTCCTACCTCTTAAAATATGTTTAGCCACGCCCACTCCGCCCACTGGTCCAAAATTTAAATTTCGTCTGCATATTCATATTCGTGTTGTCTAGTACTATCTGTGTATCGAATTTTATCTCCCTAGCTATAAAAATTTGTTTTGCCACGCCCATTCCGCCCATAGGGTCAAAAATATATAGCCTACGGTAATTTCCATACAGTATACCAACTGTATGTGTGTAGACTTAAATTTCACTTAGAGTTTTAGTTGCGAAGTCGATCGAAGTTAACAATCAAATTTGTTGTAAAATGTTTACCAATATTTACAGTTTATATGATGTAAATTTCATTTGCGGAAATTTGCAATGTGTTGAGTTTTCTTCAATAGAACAAAGCGGCCTCACGGTATTCGGTGTTTTTTTTTACTGTGAACTCTTAGAGAGGTCCTTCAATCCTTTGTCCGACATTGACCAAACTGTAAATTTAGTCATAGATAGATGAAATCAAAGGATATACCGACGATATTAATTTATTATGGCATGTAACTTAATAAAACGAATGATGCAGAACGTCTTCGTTTTGGGGCTACTTTCACGTGCAGTTTTCAGAATTGAGTCCCAAATCAATTAGTTGAAAAATGCTAGTTCATGTTTTTGCCCGATTAATCAAAATGTGCACTTGCGCTAGTCTTCAGTTGACAACTATGACTTTTAAGTGTTAGACGATTTAAACTACATTATCTCCGCCGCAAACAAAAATAATAATGACAGCACATAAGTTAAAAAGGCAACTATTAATTGCCGTGGCATAGTGGTTAAAACTCGCGACAACCATGCGGGAAGACCGTGGTTCGATTCGCGGCACCAGTCATCTACATTATTTTTCTGTCATTGCCGGCACCTTCGATGTTGTAGGCAGCAACTTCGAAGTGTAGTGTCGAGTTAATCGGCATGACTAGCAAATGCTTCTCAAACAGTGACGTTTGCATTCGTTGATAAACAAGTAGGTGCCGTTTGTTATGAATGTTATATGTAATAGTGTAAAGGGAAATTAAGTTTTTTTTTTAACGAACAGAACAGAACAGAAATATATAAATGTTTTTGGCACTGGATTACTTGTCTTGGATGATGATACAAGCAGAAGAATCTGTTCTCTGAGTATTCTTCGAGGAAAGTGCTTCGAAAGGTATTTGGCACATCGTTGTTAAAACATTTAACACTGTTCAGCTGCTTATATCATCCTTATCCTTGTTCCTGTGGTTCAATTAAATTGCTTTAACGTACACCTACTGCTGCTGAACTTAAGTAACAATAACTGGGGAAACAGAAATAACACAAAGGTATTTTCTAAATAATGTTTATTATTATTAGCCTTTAAAACAACTTGACAGCATATAATTTTATATCTTAGCGTCTAAGTCAGAGGCCGAAATGATAAAAGATTTCCATGCGCACCGTCCCCAGTCAGTCGTACCAAGCAGCTCCAGTGATTCCTCCACCTGGTCATTTTAACATTGTCGTGGTCTCCTTCTTTTGTGCCTTCCTTCGAGGTCTTGATAGAATACCATTGGCGCTGGAGTTTCCTCATATATTCTCTCGACATGGCCTAGCCAGCGTAATCGTTGCACTTTGATTCGCTTGACCACATCAATGGCGTGGTATAACTCGTACAACTCATAGTTCATCCGAATCCTAAACTCGCCGTTTACGCAATTGGTCCATATATTTTGCGGAGTATTTTTCTCTCAAACACCGCTAGATGAGCTGCATCTGCCTGTGTAAGCACCCAAGATTCGGGGGCATACAACAGGACCGGTAAAATAAGTACCTGCTACAGTTGGACTTTGGTGGTTCGAGATAGGGTGGTGTTGAAGAAGTGCTCGCGTAGTCCAAAGAAACACCTGTTGGCGAACACTATTCTCCGTTTTATTTCAAGGCTGACACTGTCGTTTTTGTTCATGGCGAATCCGAGGTAGATAAATTCATCCACTACCTCAAAGCAATAGTTTTCAACGTTCACGCTGCGTCCCCAACGGGTGGACACCAGAGAATGACAATAAGACCTCGGCATTAATGTATACTTAAGTACTATACCTAACACACAGAGAATACTTACAAACTCTTACTTGCGTTGAAAAAGACATGTTTGCACACCATTTATAACGAACGTTACCTCTACCTACCCTTACTTTTGTTTCTCATACACAAGTATACACAAAATACACTCGACGCACACGAGGTCAGAAGCCGAAGCACACTCAACTTAATTATGAAGTTTTTTAGCTACGATAATGATCATCATAGATCATCGTGTTTGATCGTTCTTACATTCGTCAACTCTTCTAAGCACTACGGGTGACATGAGTACTCATGTGTACTCATGTGTACTGATGTACATTCCCATACTCTACGGAACAGAAATAGAAATTTGACATGTATAACTAGCACCCAACACAACCAACACTCGTAACAACATGTGCTGGGTTCTCGTGTACTTGGGTATACCAATGCACGAGTGTGTGCGGGTATGGGCATGGTTTGATCGTTTACTCTTTACACATGTACATGTTTGGACATTAATACTTCAACAGTACTCTTATTATACATTTTGTCATTCTCTGGTGGACACTTTGTTCGATGATTCCATTAACTTCGTCTTGTACTCATTTACTGCCAAACCTATTTTCGCTGACTCCCTTTGAACTGATGAGAAAACAGCTGGTACCTCTCGCATCGATATCATCGACATATGCGAGCAGCATGTGGCTCTTATTAAATATGGTGCCAGACATGTTAACCGCTGCTTTCATTAACACCTTCTCCATCACTATGTTGAACAGTATGCTAGACAAATCATCACCCTGTCTAAGACCTCTCGTCGTATCGAATGGTGCAGATAGATCCTTGCCAATCCGAACAGAGGATTTGGTATTCGTAAGGGTACACCGGCAGAGACGAATTATCTTCGCAGGAATACCGAATTCAGACATGGCTTCGTATAGTCGATGCCTGATGGGACTATCGATGGCAGCTTTGTAATCGACAAAGAGGTGGTAAGTGTCGATTAGCTTCTCATGGGTTTTTTTCCAGAATCTGCCGTAGTGTAAACATCTGAAACGTCGTGAATTTGCCTGGTCTTAAGCCGCACTAATAAGGTTCAATCAGGTTTTCCACAATTGGCTTTAGACGTTCAAACAATATACTAGACAGGACCTTATACGCAATCGTTAAGAGGCTAATTCCACGGTAGTTTTTACACTCACTACGGTCACCTTTTTTGTAGATTGGACATAGCACACTGAGATTCTTATCCTCTGGCATGCTCTCCTGAAGCCAAATATTCTCTATAAGCAGTTGCATGCTTAAATCAAGCTCATCTACACCCACCTTAAACAATTCTGGAGGCCATCAGCCCCAGCGGCCTTGTTGTTCTTTAGGCGGGATATGGCGGTTGTTATCTCAGCTTGGCTCGGAGGTGGACACTCGATTTTATCATCTCGGATTGGTACACAGTCTTCATCAGCCGAGATTTCAGACATTAATAGGCTGCAAAAGTGATCTTTCCATATTCTCAGTACGCTCTCGGAGTCAGTAACGAGATGACCATCATTGTTTTTCAAGGAGGAAAGACCTATTCCATGTACCCTACCATTTATCTTCTGGTAGAATATTCGGACTTCACCTCTGTTCCTGTATTCTTCAATACACACATTACTCCGCTCCTTCAGTTTTCGTTTTTTCTCCTGAAGAGTCGAGTCGCCTCCCGCCTCTTCTCCCTGTACTTTTCATGAACAGCTCGCGTTGCCATTGCCTGCAATTTGGCCCCGTATGCAGAATCTTGTTCCCGGGTGGCATTGCGGCATTCATCATCGTATCAGGCATTATCGTTTAAGGGCTTCACATACCCCAGTACGGAACGCGCAGTCCTTTCCATCGAGTGGGCAATATATTACCATTGCGTTTTCGGGAGTTGTAGCATTACGAAGTAGTTGAGTGAGTTGGTCGGAATAGGCGTTGGCTATCTCCGCGGTCTGTAGTTTAGCGATGCCCAGCTTTCTCTCTGCGCGGTTACGCAGGGTTTTCGCCCTGCTTAATCTATTACGCACCTTCACTGCAGTGAGGTGGTGATCCGAGTTGATGTTCGCACCCCTGATCACTCGTACGTCTAAGATAATTGACGCGCGCCTTCCATCGATTACCACCTGATAAATTTGGTTTCTCTTTACTTGATCGGGAGATATCCACGTTGCCTTGTGAATGTTTTTGTGGTCTAATCGTGTGCTGCTAATTACCGTGTTCCTTGCTGCAGAGAAATCAATCAGTCTGATACCGTTTGGTAATGTGTCCGAATGCGGACTAAATTTTCCGACTCTTGGGCTAAAGACATTCTCTCGGCCTATTTTGGCATTAAAATCTCCCAGCACGATTTTAACATCATGGCCCGGGCTACGGTCATATGTTTCTTCAAGTTGGGCGTCGAATTCGTCACTTTTGTCCTCCGTCGGAGCATGAGCACATAACAGCGTGATGTCGAAACATTTTGCGTTCACTCATATGGTGACGATTCTTCTACTGACAGGAGTAAATATACATCAAAATAATTTTGCAGCATAGTGAGTAAAGACCTTAAGCCACAGATTTCAAGTAGCAAGAAATTTAATTAATTGCCGGTATATCAATTGGTGTCGATGTTATATATAACACAATTTCTTTACTGCCACATTTTCTTTTATTATTTCAAAACTTAATACAATTAAGAAACATGGTCACTGGTCTGCTTCCACAGCTAGCAATGTATCACCACCACATTTGCATGCGTTTTATGTTAATTAATTTATTTCAAATTGTCCTTTGTTTCTCTCTACATTCATTGTGTCCCATACTTTGTGGCACAAATGCAACCGCAGTGAGTTGCAGCAATATATTTTTATTTATATTTTTTTTTTGGTTTGTTATGTAATTTCCCTAATAAATTACTCGCCGCTTCATGTTTGTTCTCAGTTGCAAACTTCGATAAGCTGCAGCGGGTTTCAATGGCATTCAAACGCTATCAGTTTCCATCCAATGTGAATCCATTGTCTTTGCCCCTCTCTCTTTCTCTGTCCCTCTGTTGCTCGGGTTGATGGATGGGCGTAGCAAAACACCTGAAAAAATCTCATTAATCGAGTCCATTGTTTACAGCCAACTGAATGTGTGGGACAGCCGATTGGCTGGTCAGAGAGTGAAAGTGATGTTGCTGCCATTTGCGGTTGAATGCACTTTCCCCAACCACGGCAATACACGATGCGATGGAAAAAAAACAGAAAACCTTTGACTTATCGATAAATGCAATTTATTTGACTGGATTGTGTGTAAAATTTGCGATTTTTTTTTAATTTATTGTTGTTTGCTCCAAAAAATCATTATCATATTAAAAAATGTGGTTTTATTGATAATGAAAATTTCATTATCTCCGATGATAGTTTTAATTAAACAGTTGGCACGGCTGGTCTATCGAAAAACGAAATTAATTTACTTTCACCCAATTGAATAGAGAGGAGACAAATTGTAGGACGGCGGTATATATAAAATTATTGTTAAATTTGGAAACATAATTGAAAAAAAAACACGTATACTTTATATAAATATCTTCAAAAAAATGTCGTCAGTAGTGGGACAGAAAGATTTGTTATACCATCAACCCTATGAAATTATATATTTAATTGTTGATTTGCTTTGGATTTTGCAGAGATTTAAATTCATTCACTTTAATTTGCACATGTGTTATGATGCTGTTGGTATTTAAAGGACTTCTTCATAACGTTTCGTCCTTTGCATAAGTGATGGTGAGCATTTTCAAGTTGGTAAACAATTGTTATGTACTCCAGGCATTATAAACGAGGGTAACGTGGAAAGTTGTTTAAAATGTTATAAATGCTAATGTAACTACAATCCTGCTTGCAAATAAATGCTACTACGGACTAAGCAGGCGATTCAATGACAGAGCCCTCTCTCGACGAACAAAACTCAAGCTATACCAAATACTAATTCTACCTGTCTTAATGTATGGCTCAGAATCCTGGGTTATGACACAAGCGGATGAATCGGTTCTGGCGGTATTCGAGAGAAAAATACTCCGTAAAATATATGGGCCCATCGTCGTTAACGGAGAGTATCGGCGTCGCATGAATCATGAGCTGTACGAGCTGTACGCTGACATTGACGTGGTCAAACGCATTAAGGTGCAACGGTTGCGTTGGCTAGGTCATGTTGTACGCATGGACGAAAATGCTCCAGCTCGAAAAGTCTTCGACAATGAACTCGATGGACGGCGCAGAAGAGGGCGACCTAAACTCCGTTGGAAAGACCAGGTTACTGAGAACCTTACAGAACTCGGTGTGACTTACTGGAGAAGAAGCGCAGAAGATCGAGGCGCTTATAATATTTTTCTACGTGCGGTATATAATCCACTGGGATTGCATAGAAGTACCAGCTAAGTAAGTAAGTAACTACAATAATAGAATAGAATATATGATACTAAAGAATTAATAATGGTTTCTAAATAATCTACCATAACTTTAACTAATTGACTTATATTCATTTCCTGTGCTTCTATCGTTTGTGTATGTTAACGCGTTTCTACTTAAACACTTACACAAATAGGACATACAAGACAAGACAAAACAACCTTTTACTAAAAATTTCTATGGACATGACTACTCAGAAATTGCTGTCGACAACATCGAGATAGCATCGATCGTTAACCCCGAACACAGAAAAGTAGATAAATGACTTTGAGAGGGCACTTACCTAGGTCACCCGCATGGTAGTCGCGTATTCTAACATTTTGTTACATGGCGTATAAAATCCTGTGCCACATTTTAGGCAAATGTTAATTTCTTTCTATAATTACTCTACCCTCTCACTAGACCCTCGTTTAGCAACCATAGACCTCAGCTCATATGAGTCCACAATCCGATAGACCGCTTGAAAACTCTTATGCCTGTGAAATGCATTGAATAGCGGTTGTAAAGGTTTTGTCCCTAGCTGACACTATATCTCCATCCAACTGGTTGGATTTTCCGTTGTTACGAGGTTGATTCGTTTGTGATTTTCTCCCTCTCGCTCTCTCTCTCTCTCTCTCTCTCTCTTGTTCTTCTTTTGTTGTCGTATTTAAGACTTAACTATTCATAATTGTTTGCGCTCAAGACATAAGGGAACGCGTTTAACAACAATGTGAGAACTGTGGCATGTTACATAAAGTTGTTTGCGCTATTTCTGTGGCTGCCGACAACATCGTAAGAGTGTCAGGGATGTGGGTGATGCGTTGCTTGTTGACGATGACAATGCCGACAATGACAAAGCAACAGCAACAGCAACAACCATGACAGTCGTATGGTGGTTGATGTTTTTAATAAAATAAGCCGAAACATATTTAAAAGTTTATTCACGTTTGCTGCAGCATTTCCTGCGGTTTAGTAATGTAATAGAAAAATATACCACATATACGAATAGTGAGCTAAAACAATATTGATTGATCTGAGCAGAATATAATAAAGGGATTATGATGGACAACCGATAGGAAAAAGTGTACAGAAATTTCAGTCACATAAACTGACTGATAAGTACTCTCAGCCTATGTATGGTATTGTTCAAGTCTTTAAGTATTGAAATTAATCGATTTTTAATTGTAATTACTTATACGTCTGTGTTGTTCAGGAACATATCGTTTTGCAATCTCTACGTTTTCGGGGTCCCTTGGAAATCTACGCATATTCGCATACAATGCCACTGAACACCCGTAGCAAATGTGAAAAGGCGAAAAGTTGAGTAACCTAATCGGCATGCGTTTTAGGAAGTAGGTAACAGAAGATGCAGAAGCTCAGCAGCCTCAAGAAACTAGGATCGGGCGCGGTGGCCTACTAAGCCACTCTCTTTAAACAAAAAAATTATTATGAAAACACGAAGAAAAGATAAAACAAGAACCTCGCAAACGTTATAAGGACCATGATTTAAGGATATGCACCTGGAATGTCCGAACTCTATACAAAGATGGTGTCTCTATAAACCTGGCTGATGTCCTCGACAAATACAAGGCTGACATCACCGCCATACAGGAAATAACATGGACGGGACAGGGATGTACTCGACGAAAGAGCTGTGATATCTTTTACAGCTGCCATGCAGAAAGACACGAATTTGGATATGGTTTCATAGTCGGCAAGAGACTTCTACACTTGGTATCGCGGTTTAACCTTGTAAGTGCCCGAAAAGCCACTATTCGCATCCGGACAAAAACGGAAGATAGAAACGATGACATTTAAAATGCATTCTATGAGCGCCTGGAGGAGATATATGACAGCTGCCGTGCACATGACATTAAAATTGTTCTATGAGTCTACACAACAACACCTCCGATAACAGATTCAGACTGGTTAGTTATGCGTCGGCAAGAAACATGGTTGTGAGTTGAACCATATTCCCGCATAAAGATATCCACAATGCAACCTGGATATCATCTGATCAAAATACATGAAATCAGATTGATCACGTGGTAATTAATGGGAGGTGCTAAAAACACTCGTAATCAAACGCAAAGGAAGCTAAACATCACAAAGCTGCATATCACCGAGATAGCCAATGCCTATTCAGCTGATGTTCCCGACACACAGTGACAGCTTATGGCGAATTAAATGACCACTGCCACAACGACCGTACTGTGTAATGAAAAACCACGCTCAAAAAACCCTGGTACGATGATATATGTCGCGAAATGTCTGAGGACATGGATGCTGCATGCGACGGAGCGTCATAATGTGGAGAGAAGGGAGATGAAACGCCTGTTTAAGCGGAAAAAGCTGCTGTGGAAGAAAAGAGAGGGCCAGGATATGGAAAATTACAGTAAGGCCCGAAAGTTATGCCAAAGGGTTAAAAGCAAAGGTTATGGAACAGGTATCTTCACGTACCAGAGACGAAAATCTGGTCACGGACACTCAGAGTGTGCTGTAAATATGAAGGGAACACTTTCAATCTCTACTTTATCTCGAAGCCAGTATAACTGACGAAATCACACCAATCATAGACGACGGAGTATATTGTCCACCACTGAGCCAAAAAGTGATCAGCACGGTGATCGCAAGCCTTAAAAGTAATAAAGCTACGGGAGCCGATGGACTGCCGGCAGAGGTTTTTAAAGCCGGTGGCGATGAGCTGGTAACATGCATGCACAAGCTCATAAACACGATTTGACTGAAGAAGTGCATGCCCGATGATTGGAATCTGAGTGTGCCATGTCCCGTGCTTAAGAAAGGCGATCCAAGTGTGTGTACCAACTATCGCGGGATTATCCTTTTACCCATCGCATACAAGGTGCTGTCTAGTGTGTTATGTGAAAGACTAAAGCCTATTCTAGCGAACCTTATTGGACCTTACCAGTGTGGCTTCAGACCTATTAAAACCACGACCTACCAGGTATTCACACTACGACAAATCCTGGAGAAGAACTAAGAAATGCAGATCTACACCTGCCATCGACTACAAAGCTGCATTCGACAGTCCGATACGACAGAAAATGTTGGATGCTATGGCTGAGTTTGGTATCCCCGCGAAGCTAATACAACTTTGCGGGATGACACGGACTGACACGAAGTCTTCCGTGAAAATTGGCAAAAAATCTGACAGAGTCATTTTCTAATAAGCGAGGCTTTAGACAAGGCGATAGTCTGTCCTGCGATCTTTTTAGCATCGTAATGGAGATGATCATGCGGAAGGCTGCAGTAAACAGGAATGGTACCATCTTCAACAAAAGTCACATGTTGCTCGCCTATGTCGATGTTGTAGATATTATTGACCGTAAATTGCGGGATGTTACTGCGGCTTTCTCGAGCATTGAAAAGCAGTCAGTGGAAGTGGGCCTGGTGATAATTGAGGAAAAACCAAGTTATTTGTTTCATCGAACAAGAGTCCAACTTAACTTTGAAGTGGTAGAGTATTTTGTCTACCTTGGCTCCGCCATAAACATAAATAATAATGTCGAGTATTAATCGCAAACCGCTGCTACTATACGCTAAGCAAGTAATTCAATGACAAAGCGCTTTTTCGAAGAACAAAGATCAAACTCTACCAGACTCTGATCCTACCTGTCTTGCTCTACAGCGCAGAATCCTGGGTAATAACACAATCGGATCAATCTATTGTAGGAGTATTCGAGAGAAAAATACTTCGTAAAATATTTGGACCCATCATCGTTAATGGCGAGTATCGGCGTCGAATGTTACGGTTAAAATCTGCTTCGTTATCATCTCTGTTACTTTCTGAAAGACACCTAAGTGTATTCATACTTTGCTTAGGAGTTAACCCAATGTATTATATCGGCAATCTGTGTCAATTTTTTTTTGGTACGCGATTAAAACATCTTTTGTTATGACTTCAACAGGTAACAATTGTGATGTTGTTTAAATAGTTTTCATAAACATTCACATTCATATCGACGTGCAAAATATTCGATTTATCCGAGATAACAAACGGAACGTACATACATGTGTCACAATCAAGTAAGGCCACACTTACGTGCAGGCATTTCGATGTCAACGATGTAAACTGAGATATTCAAATACTTGTTAAAGATATGTAGTCCGGAATGAGGGGGAGGACAGACGGAAGCGTGATTGAATGTTAACAGCGACATCAAGACAAACTGATTGAATTGCGTCTTCAACAAAACGAATCACAGATGCTGTAATCATCGTCATCATCATCATCATCAACATTGTAGTCATCGCCGTCATTGCGTACCTTGTGCTACTTGCACAACACATTACTTCCAGCGGCATTTTGCACAGGGAGTGTTTAAAACTTCGAATTTGTACTAACAGTCACACGAGTACTTGATGTAGTCATGTACGAATGTTTTACTTTCTACACGTTAAGTTTCAAGAATGTGTTTTGCATGTCTATATTTCGGGATGGAACAGACAAACTTTCACCTTTGCGTCTTATTTGACAGTAGGTAAAGCTCGAAAGGCTTTAGATGCTATACAGAATAATCTTTATGTATTATAGCGGATTAATGATTTTGCAAAGCAAGCGATAGAATATTTGAGTATATGAATATTTGAATATTTGAATATTTGAATATTTGAATATTTGAATATTTGAATATTTGAATATTTGAATATTTGAATATTTGAATATTTGAATATTTGAATATTTGAATATTTGAATATTTGAATATTTGAATATTTGAATATTTGAATATTTGAATATTTGAATATTTGAATATTTGAATATTTGAATATTTGAATATTTGGATATTTGAATATTTGAATATTTGATATATATTAGTTTTTTTTTTTTTTTTTAATTTTTTGGTATGAATATAAAGTTTTTTTTTTAACAAATTAGTTCAATATCGGCATCACTGTTAACATTGATGACATTTGTTTTTTCAATTTTTCGCGCATAAATCTCCCCATTTCGCACCCAAACAAATTTCCAATTAGCCTCATTGGCCTTTGTTTTTGCTAACCATAACAAACGGCGTTTTTGAACGGTCAGCTGATCGTTAATGTATATGTATTTGTGTTTATCGCTACTGTCAACATTATTAATTCCTGTAGCTTCCACTCTGTGTCTCTCTACCTTGTTCATTATCTCTCTCTTCTTACGGAGAGAGCTTAGCTCAATAACAACTTTGTTTCCTCCTTTTGTGTGGTACGCGTTTTCAACGTCTGTTTCTGCCAAGTTGACACTTAAGTTTGTTGCTATTTTTTCTATTATTTCGGCTGCACTCAGATCTTTATTGTTTATGTTGTTTATTTCAATGTTCTTTTCGATAAGTTTCTGTTCGAGTTTACATATCTTTGTTTCCATCTCGTTCATCCTTTTGTCTTTTTCCATGTTTTGTTTTTGTAGTTCAATGACTTGACTACTTAGATTAGAAACATTTTCATTTATTTGTGTTAGTGTAGTTTGTTGATTTTGTAGTTGGGTACTGATTGACGCCAATTGGGTTGTGATTTGTGCCATATTATGCATCACGAATTTCATAGCCTCGTTCATGTCTGCCGTCGTATCTTGTTGTTTTGCTTTGGGTGTTGAAATATGTTCCTTAAACTTTTTATTATTATCGACGAACACTTCATCTTCCTCTTCTTCTTCATTTCTTTTTTGTTTTTGATTCGGAGAATCAGATATTATTACATGGTAGGCAGAGTTTCTACGCTCTCTGCATTTATGGCATTTCCATGCGGCTTTTTTTTCTCCACTCATGCCGTTGTATGAGGATTGTTGGATGGAGCAGCAAGGTGAAAAATGAAAGCAAGCACTGCATATGCTTACTTACTTACTTACTTAAGTGGCCAGTTACAATTTACGAAACGTAATTCATAAATTTGAGGCCTGAAGTAATAAAGAATTCCACACGCTTCGGTCTTCTGCGTGTGTTCTCCAGTTAGTCCTACCAGATGATGGCACGTCGCCTACCACTTGGTCCTTCCAACGGAGTTTGGGTCTCCCTGCTCTGCGCCGTCCTTCAGGTTCGCCTTCAAACACCTTTCTCGCTGGAGCATTTACATCCATCCTGGCAACATGTCCCAGCCATCGAAGTCGTTGGATTCTGACTCTTTTAGCTACGTCGATGTCGTGGTAAAGCTCATACAGCTCATGGTTCATCCGATGGCGAAACTGGCCTTCGACACAGATAGGTCCATATATTTTTCGGAGTACTTTTCTCTCGAATACTCCCAGGTTTTGTATGTCCGTTGTAGTAAGCACCCATGATTCGGCACCATACAACAGAACAGGTAAGATAAGCACCTGGTATAGCTGTTTCTTAGTATTCCGAGAGAAGGTGGTGTTACTAAAGTGCTGCCGAAGTCCGCAGAAACATCTATTGGCTAGCACTATGCTCCGTTTAATTTCTTGGCTGACATTATTCATCTTGTTGACGGAAGATCCGAGGTAGGTAAATTCGTCGACTACCTCAAAACAATAATTGTCAACGTTCACGGTGCGTCCCCATCGAGAGGACTCTTTGTTCGTCGAAATCATTATTTTTGTTTTGCCCCCATTTTTGCTGACTCCTTTTCTAGCGATGAGAAAACTGCAGTAACATCCCGCAGATTTCGGCCAATGATATCTATATCATCGGCGTAGGCTAGTGGCATGTGGCTTTTGTGGAATATGGTGCCAGACATGTTGATACCAGCCTTTCTCATCAGCTTCTCCATAACTATGTTAAATAGTGTACAGGACAGGCTATCGCCCTGCCTGAGACCTCTTTCCGTGTTGAATGGTTCAGACTGATCCTTACCAATCTTAACCGAGGATTTGGTGTTGCCTAAGGTACATTTGCAAAGTCGAATCAACTTTGCGGGAATACCAAACTCAGACATGGCCTCATAAAGCCTATTCCTTATCGGAGAGTCGAAGGCAGCTTTGTAGTCGACAAAGAGGTGGTAGGTGTCGATCTGCTTTTCATGGGTTTTTTCCAGGATTTGTCGTAAGGTGAATATTTGATCCGTCGTAGATTTGCCAGGTCTAAAGCCGCACTGATATGGTCCAATTAGTTTTTCTACAATTGGCTTTAGACGTTCACACAATATGCTTGAAAGGACCTTGTACGCAATTGGTAATAGGCTTATTCCACGGTAGTTCTTACATTCACTACGATCTCCTTTCTTGTATATGGGACATAACAGACTGAGACTCCAATCCCCGGGCATGCTCTCCTCTTGCCAGATGTTCTCCATGAGCTGATGCATGCTCCTAATCAGCTCCTCCCCGCCAGCCTTAAACAATTCAGCAGGGAGACCATCGGCTCCAGCAGCTTTGTTGTTTTTAAGGCGGGAGATGGCCATACGTATCTCGCTCTGGCTCGGAGGTGGACAGTTAATACCATCGTCATGGATTGGAGCGGGGTCTTCTGGAGTGGTGTCAGTATCCAGTAAATTTTTAAAGTGATCTCTCCATATCTTTAGAACGTTATCCGGGTCCGTCACTAGCTGACCATCGCTGTCCTTGCAGGAGGGCAACCCTGTTCCACGCATTCTCGCTTTCACTCTCTTGTAGAATTTTCGGGCTTCCCCTCTACTTCGGAGCAACTCAGTGCACTCGTCCTGCCTCTTCTTCAGCTCCTTCTTTTTTCTTCTAAAAAGACGCGTTGCCTGTCGTCTCTTCTCCCTGTGCCGTTCACGAACAGCTCGCGTTGCCATTGGCTGCAGTTTCGCCCTGTATGCAGCAACCGTCTCTCTCGTGGCATTGCGACATTCATCATCGTACCAGGCATCTTCTTGAGACGGCTTTGAGTACCCAAGTACGCTTCTCGCAGCCCGTTCTAAGGAGTCGGCTATATTTTGCCACTGCGAGGTTATATTGTCAGGGGTTGGAGCATTCCGCAGCAGTTGAGTTAGGTGGTTGGAGTAGGCGTTTGCTACCTCTGTGGTCCGCAGTTTACCGATGTCCAGCTTTCGTTGTGCCTGGTTACGTACGTTTTTCGCCATGCTTAGTCTTGTGCGTACCTTAACTGCGGTAAGGAAGTGATCGGAGTCAATGTTCGCACCCCTAATCACTCGTACGTCCAGAACACTCGATGCGTGCCTTCCATCGACTACCACATGATCAATCTGATTCCTTGTCAATTGATCTGGAGATAACCATGTTGCCTTATGAATATTTTTATGGTCAAATCTAGTGCTGCAAACTACCATATTTCTTGCCGCAGAGAAATCAATCAGTCTGATGCCATTGTTCGACGTTTCGGTGTGCAGGCTGAATTTTCCGATGGTAGGCTCAAATGCGGTTTCCCTGCCTATTTTAGCATTAAAATCGCCTAGTACAATTTTAATGTCATGGCTCGGGCTACGGTCATATACATTTTCTAGGCTCTCGTAGAACTCGTCTTTGTCCTCATCGCTTTTCTCTTCTGTCGGAGCATGGGCACATATAAGTGTTATGTGGAAAAACTTTGTTTTGACTCTTATGGTGGCTATACGTTCACACACCGGGTTGAACCTTGAGACTAGGTGTCGCAGTCTCTTGCCAACCACAAATCCACATCCAAACTCGTGCTTGTCCGCATGGCCACTATAGTAGATGTCGCACGTCTTCATGCGCGAGCACCCGTGTCCCGTCCACCGGATTTCCTGTAAAGCGGTTATGTCAGCCTTGTATTCTTCGAGGACATCCGCCAGTTGGATAGAGGCACCTGGTCTATACAGTGTTCTAACATTCCAGGTGCATATCCTTAAATCATGGTCCTTAATTCGTTTGCGGTGGTCGTCAACATTTTGGGGGGTCCATTTTATTCTTTTCTTACTTCTTTTCATTGCAATAGTTTATACGTCGGTGGCGGGTTGCAAGCCCAGCGCACCACGTCGCAGTTTTCTCCTCCTGCCAGGATTTTATTACAGCCGCCCATTCTGGGTCAGACGCTGACCAGGGTACCGCTCACTCTGAGCAGACGTGCCTGGGTTTTAGGTTTCGCCCCTCACAGTTAGTCGTGCTCTGACGGGTGTCAGAGGCACGCTTCCAGGCGTCACCACGTGGAGGTACTCCGTCCGCAGTAGTACTACAGCATATGCTGCATTTCATAAATTTATTAGTGATCGCGAGCTCACATTGTGCACAATTTTTATTTTGCATTGTTGCCATTATTAACTCTCACTCACGAAGCTCAGAAATCAGAAATTGTTAATTTGTCGTATGTTTTTATATGCGCAGCTTAAGGACACGTCCGATCGCAACGAAGGCTACAGTTGTACTTTGAATATTTGAATATTCGAAAATTTGAATATTTGAGAATAAACAATGACTGGACAAAATTAGAAATACTTCAATGTTCTAATTACTGTAACCGGTCACTGTACTTTTTTAGTTGTACTTACCATTATACGTGTGCAATGCACACTGTGCATGCTCCTACCGTACCATTGTGATTGAACTCGTTGTCTACTTGTGAAAAAACTGACAGTTGAAGAAATCAATCGTCGCTTGATTTCAAATAAAACTTTAGTACATTTGAGTATTCACATGATGTTCCTTGGCAATCAGTTGTTTCAAAGTTTAACTTTCTGTTAAAAATCATGAGCAAGGAGTTTCCGTTGTTGTCCAGAATCAGTAATGTTTCATCATGAATTTTCAACATTTTGAAGAGAATGTGTGTAAGTCGAACTTTTATTTATTTGGTGATATTTCAGACTCCTTTTTATGATTATCATTCTGCATGTGAATGTATATATATATATATAAAGATTTCATTTATTACTTCTGCGATTTTGTTCGCTGCCACCAAAATTTGCTAGTTTTGTTTTCAATAAAAAATTTAATTTAATTTACTTTTTTGATTGGCAATTGTCATAACTTGAAGATGCGACAATCCAAAACCTTCGGGCCGGAGCGTTTACGTCCATTCGTACAACGTGTCCAAGCCAACGCATTCGGTCTATTTGAACGCGCTTGATGGGTCCACATATTTTGGGGAGTATTTTTCTCTCGAAGACTACCAGAATAGATTGATCCGCTTGTGTCATTACCCAGGATTCTGCGCTGTAGAGCAAGACAGGTAGGATCAGAGTCTGGTAGAGCTGGATCTTTGTTCTTCGAGAGAGCGCTTTGTCGTTAAATCGCTTGCTTAGCGCATAGTAGCAGCGGTTTGCGATCAATACTCGTCTTTTGATTTAGAGGCTGACATTATTATTTTTGTTTATGGCCGAGCCAAGGTAGATAAAATCATCTACCACTTCAAAGTTATAGTTGTCCACGTTCACGCAGCGTCCCAGACGAGTGGACTCTTTGTTCGTGGAAACAAATAACTTGGTTTTGTCCTCGTTCATCACCAGACCCACTTCAGCCGACTGCTTTTCAATGCTCGAAAAAGCCGCAGTAACATCTCGCAATCCACGTCCAATAATATATATATCATCAGCATACGCGAGCAACATGTGGCTTTTGTTAAATATGGTGCCATTCCTGTTTACTGCTGCTTTCCGCATGATCATCTCCATTACAATAGTAAAGAGATCGCAGGACTGACTATCGCCTTATCTAAAGCCTCGCTTGGTAGAAAATGGCTCTGACAGATTTTTTGCCAATTTTCACTGAAGACTTCGTACCAGTCAGTGTCATCCCGCAAAGTCGAATTAACTTCGCGGGGATACCAAACTCAGCCATAGCATCCAACAATTTCTGTCGTATCGGACTATCGAATGCAACTTTGTAACCGATGAACAGATGGTAGGTATCGATCTGCATTACTTGGGTCTTTTCCAGGATTTGTCGTAGCGTGAATATCTGGTCGGTGGTGGATTTACCAGATCTAAAGCCACACTGATAAGGTCCAATCAGGTTCGCCAGAAGGGGCTATAGTCTTTCACATAACACATTAGACAGAACCTTGCATGCGATGGGTAAAAGACTAATCCCGCGATAGTTGGTACACACACTAGGATCGCCTTTCTTAAGCACGGGACATAGGACACTCAGATTCCAATCATCGGGCATGCACTCCCTGAGCCAAATCGTGTTTATGAGCTGGTGCATGCATGTTACCAGGTCATCGCCGCCGGCTTAAAAAAGCTCTGCCGGCAGTCCAGCGGCTCCCGCAGCTTTATTATTTTTAAGCCGCGCAATTGCCGTGCTGATCTCGTTTTGGCTCGGTGGTGCACAGTCTACTCCATCGTCGATGATTGGTGCGATTTCGTCACTTATGCTGCCTTCGGGAACGAGAAGAGATTGAAAGTGTTCCCCCCATATTTGCAACACACTCTGAGTGTCCTTCACCAGATTTCCGTCTCTGTTCTTACAGGTGGGGATCCCTGTTCCAAAACCTTTACTTTTAACCTTTTGGTAGAACTTTCGGGCCTCACCTCTAGCCCTGTAGTTTTCGATATCCTGGCTCTCTCTTTTCTTCCACAGACGCTTTTTCCGTCTGAACAGGCGTTTCATCTCCCTTCTTTTCTCCGCCCTCCTTTGCACCGCCACCGCAAGTGTCGCCATTGACTGCAGTTTTTCCTTGTAAGCAGCATCCATTTCCTCAGTCATTTCGCGACATTCATCATCGTACCAGGGCTTTGTCTGAGCGTGGTTTTTCATAGCCCGGTACGGTCGTTGCGGCAGTGGTCATAGAAATGTCACAGTTCTTTCGTCGTGTGCATCCCTGTCCCATCCATCTCATTTCCGGTATGGCAGTGATGTCACCCTTGTATTTGACGAGGACATCCGCCAGTTGGATAGAGGCACCATCTCTGTATAGAGTTCGGACATTCCAGGTGCATATCCTTAAATCATGGTCCTTACATCGTTTGCGGTGGTCATCATTATTGGGGGGGGTCTTGTTTTTTTAATTTTCTTCGTGTTTTCATTATAATTGTTTTGTCCAAGGAGAGTGGCTTATTAGGCCACCGCGCCCGATCCTAGTTTCTTGGGGCTGCCAAAGCCATTAAGAGGGGCTGTGTTGAGCTTCAATAACTTCTGTTACCTACTTCCTAGACTTCCTAAGAGTCTACAGTGAAAAGGTTGGCAATATAACAGTAATAATATAACAACTGTTAAAGTATTGTTGTGTTCTTAAAAAACTTAAAACCTAATTTCCCTTGACACCCCATAAAGGCTACAAAAAACCTACATTAGTATTAAGATTTATGTAAAATTGATCATATATACATATACATTGTATAGTTTTAATATGTACCTATACATATAGCATAATTCTAATTCTTTTTTCTATTTTCTTTTATTTTCAGGTAAGTGTAAAGTTTACAAAGAATTATAACGTGAGTATACAATTTTAGATCATACATCTATCGTTAACAAAGCAAAATCGTTTGCTGTAAACCAGTGAATTATGGTGGAGACATAATAGATCAATTGTATCCAAATCATGAAGAAATATTTAAAAATACACATCCACTTTTATCGTACTTAAAAATTGTGAATTTATTTGGTCTGAAAACTCCAATGTTTTATTACATACCCCTAAGATATTTTACCATAACCTTTTGAATTATTTACCAATTTAACCAGCCGGACTGTAAACCTATTTCATTTTTGTACAAAAAGTAATTTTACATTGTCTGCCAATAGCAACTTTTATATACTTCCTTTATAATAACCTTCTGCTTGTTGCATTTGACACAAATCTGTATAGAAGATATAAATACAAAACAAATATTGCTTTGCCTAGTCAAAGTCAATCATTTGTAAAATCGAGTTTATGAGCTAGAAATCTAATACATGCATAATCCTACCACAGAGGTTAACCTTATGCCATAAAGCTTTAAGCTTTTGTGCTGAGTTCAACGTTTTAGAAATTTCTTACCGACAGACCAATAGTAAAAATATCATATTTCTTTTTATATCGCTTCGCTGGGACGGTATGATGCTGATGCTGATGATAATAACGAAACCATCGACTACCTCATCAATATGTAATCACTCAAAAACATTTACAGGAGAACACTTTAATGTCTCCTTGTGGCAATCTGTTATGGTGATGATGGTGGTGGTGGGACGTGGCGGTTGTTTGTATATCCCTTGGAGATGATTATAAAATATTCATAATTTCACCTTGATTTGATTTGAATGACATACGACGGACTCGAGCCCATCAGTCTCTTTCGTTCGGTTCTTACGTTTTATTATTATTTTCTTACAGTTATATTTATTTACTACGACGATACACTTCTGGATATTTAATGTTACAGTTGAATGAAATTTTGTTTATTTATTGGCAAATAAACTGAGTTTTTCTTTGGCAAATACCTACACACACACTTACACAGACGAGCTTGCGTGTGTGTGTGTGTGTGTAATGCAAAACAAAGCTGTGTTGTCCGTCTTGTGGATAGGAAAAAAGATTATGTAATAAAATACAATTTGATTTCAATGTGATGGAACAACATCATAGAAACTGACGAAGAAGATTTAACCTTTAACTGACGAGGTGAAATTTTGGGACATAGTTTATGACGTGGTGGTAAATTTTACCCCTCTTAATTTTACTAAAAAAAATTTAGTAAAAAATATTTTTTGATAATTGTTTGTATTTTAAATATAACCTACTATATTTTTAATTACAAAAAATAAATAAAACAAAAATTTTTTTATTCGTTTGAACAAATCAGGTACTTTATTTCACAAACCTTTTTTTTAATATAAAAAAACGACATATAAATAATTTATAAAAAAAATATGAATTAAAAAAAAAAACAAAAACTTAAAGGGCATTTTTTCACAGCCAAATGTATAGATTTAAAGATATAAAAGAGATCATGAAAAAAAATAGTCAGGTGTAAAAACTGCAGGTCCACCTTTTAGGTGGTTTTTTACTCATCAAAATCTGTGTTCGCACAGTGTAAGCATATACGTTTGCTTCATCCCATACACATTGGCTTACTACATTGCAGACAAAAGTGTGTATTTTTTCGCTTTAGCCTAGTTATGCATATGTGGCATAACTTACGAGCAACGTGGAGCGGTTCTACTGGAGGCGGAGCTACCGAGTCTGGACCCAAAATATTACTAATGGTGTCTCGTAATACCCGAGGGAGCCTTTGGTTGTGTTGACGTCTTTGCAGATGTGGTAAAATCATTTGTCTTGCAAGCTTTTTCAAAAAGTTTCTCTGGAGCTGTTATCATAATCCTTTGAAGATTTAAAAATAATGAAAGAGTTGGCACCACAAATATCCACAATTTTAAAAAATATGGCTAATGGCCAGCGGCGTGTACGTCGACCGGATGAATAAATCGAACATTTCTTATTGAGCTCATCCACTCCGCCTTTTGTATTGTTATAATCAGCTATCATTGCAGGTTTTAAAGTGAGTGGGTCATCTTCTTTTTTCTGACGCATGGAGGACAATAATACAACAGCACGATTTGTACGAGGCCCGTAGGATAAAATAGTGACATCTTTGGTAAAACCATATATGCAGGATCCCAAGGGTCTATTTTTTTTGGGCAAAAATTCAAAAATGCACATTTAAAAAATGTGTAATATAACGTTTTTGAAATAAATAATTTTTTACCAACAAGAAAACAGACGAGTGGTAAAAATAATTCCACGAAAATATTACGTTAATTTCGATGTGGGGTAAATTTGATTCTACTAAATACTTACGCTAACGCTGACGTGGTGGTAAAATATTTTCAAAGAAAAACTTACGTAAATGACGAGTAGTGGTAATTTTTACACCAGCATGTGCGTAACTCCGCTCGTGCTATGTCTAGCTTAGCCAAAACACAACTGAATAACAACGATCACAATATATGAAGATACCAAGAGAATTAAATTGATTGAGCGCAATGGAAGAGAGAATTTAAAAAAAATGTAAAGATAGGGTAAAATTTACCACCACCTCGTTAGTTAAAGGTTAATGAAAAATTCACATATTTGTCAACTGAATGAATGAATGATTTACAGAGAAAATTCAACAATATGTATCGATGATATCAATAAAACCGAAAATGTATAAAGTTCTTTCAGCTTTGTGGTTTGGGGTTTTTTATATATATTTAGAAATATAGAGTAATCATTTAAAGTTGTCAATTTCAATTAAAGTTAAATTAAATTTTGTCAATCCTTTATGATTTCTTTCCATACTTGTTATAGTGAACTTAAAAGGCAAAATTTAAAGAAATTACCACAAATACTTTTCAAACTGTAGAAAATGAAACTCAATGGTTGGATTTTGTTTAATACTTATAAATTTAATTTTGATGATTTTGAAATAATAAAAAAATAATAATTTATATAATTATTATTATATATATTGAATTTATCCTATTAATATTATAAATGTGAATGTCTGTCTGTCTGTTTGTTTATTTGTTTGTTTGTTTATTTGTTTGTATGTTTGTTGCCCAATCACGCCTAAACGGCTGAACCGATTTCAAAGAAATTTGGAAGACATTTAGTGTACTATATGGAAATTACCGTAGGCTATAATTTTTTTCTCAATTTTTAACCCTATGGTTAAAGTGGGCGGAGTGGGCGTGGCAAAACTTTTTTTTGTGGGCTAAGGAGATAAAATTTGATACACAGATAGTACTCGGCAATAGGAATATTAATATAAGGACGAAATTTTAATTTTGAACCAGTGGGCGGTGTGGGCGTGGCAAAACATATTTTTTGAGCTAGGGAGACAAAATTTGATACACAGATAGTACTCGGCAACAGGAATATTAATATGAGGACGAAATTTTAATTTTGGACCAATGGGCAGAGTGGGCGTGGCAAAACATATTGTTTGAGCTAGGGAGATACAATTTGATACACAGATAGTGCTCGGCAAGAGGAATTTGAATATGTAGACGAAATTTTAATTTTGGACCAGCAAACAGAGTGGGCGAGGCAAAACATATTTTTTGAGCTAGGAAGATAGAATTTGATACACAGATAGTACTCGGTAACACGAATATGAATATGTAGACCACATTTTAATTTTTCATCAGTTGGTGGAGTAGGCGTTGCAAACCTGTATTTTAGCCCCAGAGAAATACAATTTGGTTCACATAGTACTCGGAACTTAAGGTTCGTATTGAAGTCATTTTCAATCAGTGACCAAAGAAGGCGTGTATTTAAGACTTACAGCGATTTTATTTGATATACAAATAATATTCGAAAAAGTAGAATCTATTTTATCGAAAAGTACATTTATTGTATCAAAAAGTCCTATTTACTTTATTAAAAAATACATTTATTGTACTTAAAAGAACAGTTTTTGTTATAAGAAGTACATTTATTGTACCTAAAAGTGATTTTATTGTACAAACGTACATTTATTGAGCCAAGAAGAACATTTATGGTATCAAAGAGTACTAAAGAATACTTGGTACCAAAAAGTAGAATTTATTGTATGGAAAACTATTTTTTCGTACACAAAAAGAATAATTAAATGTTCCACAAAGTACCTTTATTGTACCAAAACCTAGCTAAAATGTACTAATAATAACTTTTATTTTTCCAGAATTTGTGACAAAAGTTATTTTTACTGTATCAAAGAGTACTTTTATTTTTTATCAAAAAAGTACTGTTGCTGAAGCTAGGTCCAACGCTAGAAGAGTTTTTTTCTCAAATTCATAATATATTTAAATTTTATTTGCTGACACTGGCAAGATATTTTTCACAGTTGTTTCAGTAAAGTTTGAAGATTATTCACATTGCGTCAGTTTGTTTTATCAAAAATGTTGGCAATAAGTCGTCAGAAATTCTGTCGGAAAATTTTGACAAAACAACCTCATTTACACGATGTTGACACAATGATATCAATAGTGTAAATGAGCCTTTATAGTACTCGGCATTGTAGACAAGGATAAAGCGACAAAACATTAATTTTCGGCTGGCGGGGATATGAAGATCAATATGTTATTCCCGATCGATCGGCAGAGGGGAAAATGGGTAAAATATTTTTTTAAGTCTATATAGTACTTGGTGCTATAGATATGAATTTGCAGGCGGTTGTTGTAATATCGGTTAGTGAGACGTGGTTAGTTTGATCAGGTTAAGGAGTTACTTGGGGTTACGAATTGTTTACAGAGCGTACATGAACGACGCTTAAGCTTAGCCCTTTGAGTAGGCGTGCTAAACATATTATAAGTATTCGTCAAATAAGCAATAGCGAAGCATTGCCGGGTCCACTAGTTATTATATATATATATTTATATATATATGTCTCCACCTTGATTCACAGGTTGACAGCATCCTGCCAATTAAAATAAGTAAAAGACTTGCTCTTCTCATGTCCAATCCTTTTTAAATTTATTTATTGCTTTCGTACAAAACTTAATACACTTCTCAATTCTACGAAAATTTTACTTTGCTCTTTTTAAGAAGCTCTCTTTTTGTCGAGCTGTTATTTTCTACACTACCAACCTTAAAGCTGTTAATAAAAATAGTTCCCTTTCATGCGATTCCTTTTATCACATTTACTCACTGAGCCGTAAATAGCATTATGAATTTTCCAAATGAAACGGAAAAGTGTGAAAATTGTATTCTTCATATTTTGCAGTTTCCTTTAGATATTTTTTCCACTGCAAACGATACGACGATAATGCAGTCACATGAACACTTATGAGTATAATCAAATTAAGCACACATCCATACAAAAAAAATATACATATAGAGGCAAACTGATAGACCGACAGGCAGACGACTATCAGCACATGGATAAATTACAACTGGGAGTTGACTATAAGCAAGAAATCGAATCACAACAACCAGAAGAACATGATGTAACTGGTGAAATCTCTAAAGTAATAAACTGTAAACACGCAAATGAAATTGATAAATGAAGTTGCCATGTGAAGGAAGACATACATCAAACGAAGATGCGAGCGAGACTGATGCGACAACGACTATGCAACGAACGAAGAACAGTCAGTAGTCAGCAGAGTTTCATTAGTTATTGGATGTCTTAACTCTGACAATCAAATGCGATATGCAAATAAGAACAGAAGGCAAAAAACATGGACAAGTCATAAAATAGTAAAGCAGGAATTTGTGAAAGCAAGCTTAGGGCAAAGTTGTGACAGCAGACATGTGGGGCAATCCATGTCAACTCATCGTTCGAATTATACATGCTAGTGGGAATTTTGTATAAAACCATGCACCAAAACTAGTAGGATGATATCAGTAAAAAAAATATTTTTTATTTAAATTACACAGTGCAACACACTTTTTTAGGGATGAACCAAACATATATCATACGATAGCATTTGCCCTCAGGTAACAAAACCCTAAACCCAATTTTGCTGCACTAAGTCACAGCGGTTTTTTTACAGTGTTTTGAAGTTTGATTTTTTTGGACAAAAGTCGATTCAAAGAATATGAAAAACCATCTGTAAAAATACGTTTGGTGTATTTCATGTCTTCGGAGACCTATATTAAAACAATCACAGGTATATTTTCTCGGAACATTTTAACCCTCTAGCTCCCACCCGTAACCACTAACCACTATGCTATGGCCGGTTACCCCGAATATAAATAGTTTGGTCACAAACGATTTGTATGTGGCCCTAAAACAGTGAAAAGCATAACATAGCCTCGCGAGGCCGGCAATAATCATTTTCTTTCACCGATACGATTGGCAATACGATTGGCAATTCGCACATACTCGATAGTTTTGTTTGATTTAAAACAGTCAGCCTCTGCTTGATTGTTATGATAGCAACACCACACAGGCTTGTTTCACACTCAACACAAAAACAGACACAAGTACAGATGGAGAAACAATATTCAAGGATTGTTGGGACAGCATGATAGCACAATTTTTGGGAGTTTACAATAATTTCGCCGAGTACAATTCGACACTATATTGTAATATTAGTGACATTTTAAGCTTCAATTTGTTAGAAGAAGTTATACAATTTTTTACAAATGAGTGAAAATTTTGATGTTTTCTATTACAGAAAGGTAATAACGGGTCTCAGGCTGCTGAAAAAATTTGTGACGTTTACGGAGACGATGCTGTAACTAGAAAAACACCAGCAAAATAGTTTGATCGCTTTCGATCTGACAATTTTGATGTTAAAGATTAACATCGCTCTGATCGACCATTAATCAAAGAAAACCAGCAAGAAAGTTTCAGTTGCTAAATCCGACTCATCCTCAGTAAAACATTAAATTTTCTATTATATTGAAGTTATTACAAGATTTCTTAAGAGGGACTAGAAAATTTGTATGGAAGGTACCAGAAGGGACGTGGCTAGACTTTTAATTTTTTCTCCAAAAATTTATCCTATAACAGCTCAACGAAATACAGAATTTGGGCACGATCGCGGTGGGTGTGTTGATATTATTACTCGATTTCTAAAGTGGGCGAAGTGGTACTATAAAATGGGAGGCACCAGAAAAGCCGTGACTAGACTTCCAATTTTTTCTTAGAAACTTTATCCTCTTATAGGTTAACCAAATACAGAATTTGGTCACGATCGCGTTGGGTGTATTGATATTATTATTTGATTTCCAAGAGGTACCAAAAGGGACGTGGCCATGTATCCCATTTACGAAACCGTAAGTAGTTTTGGGGAAATATTAATCTATACAATGTTTTAAAGCAACTGGTTTCGTCTTTCGAAAGTTATCTTGCGTACCAGGCGGACAGACAGACGGACATGGCTCAAACGACTTAAAAAGTCATGAATAGATTTTGGCTCAAAGAAACATAGTTTCTAAAGTGACTCCTTCTATATGTTACACTTTTGGATCGTATCTAATGATGTACATCCTCCTAACCGTAGGGTGAGGGTATGAAAATCGAAATCGCTGACAAAATTTAGAAAGACCGGAACTGAAGTAACTTGTACGTGGACCAACTGGATACACAAATAACTTCCATGTTTTAATGGACCGCATTTCCATTCGCGATTCACTGCTAAAAAGGAATGAAATTGAACAACGACTGAAATGGTGAGGATAGACCCCCAAAAAGAGGGAGTATGTATGGGAGGTGGGAATAGGTTTGTCCACTCTTGCTCATCTCAGAACTTTACTTACGCTTACGAGAATAGAGGCTATCTTGCTAAATATCGGCTGTAATCGCAAGGGGAAATCCTCAAAAAGGGGGAGTTTATAAGAAAGGCGGGAGTATTGTTGCTCATCTTTGATTTTAGCCTCCACTTAGAGAATAAATGCTTGCATACTAAAGCTTTTAAACCACGACTGTAATCACGGGCACAGGCGGACGGACTGACATCTTTAAATCGAATCAGAATTCGAAGCTGATCGTTTATACATACTATATAATGCCTCCTTATGGGCATTATATATATAACATCAATCTAAATAATCGTGCCGCTCCCATGGTGTCTCCTAAAGGGGTAAAATGTATGGCCGACCTCCACAATTATTTCCCTCCTAATATTTTTTTCGAACATTTATCCTCACCCCCTCAGGGGGCTCCCATACAAAATGCACTTAAATCGACCAAAACAAAATTTTTTTCACAAAATAATATTTCCGTTAAAATTTATCAAGAAATTTTGAATAATTTAAAAAATTGTTGTAGGGTCTGGAGATAGGGTTTAGTTGTGTTCGAGAAAATTTTTAGGAGGGAAATTCTAGTGTGTGGGACGGTCATGCAGGAACTGATTTCATAAAATGAATTATAAAAAAAAAAAAATTGTATGGGGACCATATTAAGAATTAAAAAAAGGGTAGATATGATCTGAGAAACTGTTGTGGTTGCAAAAATATTGGAGGTCTCGTTTGACTCGTTTAGGGGCACAATAAGGCCAATTTATTATTAAAAGTTTATAAAAATTTGATTTTTGGTATGTTTGGGAAAAATATTAGGAGGAGACAATTTCTGGGAGTTGGTTCAACATTTAAACCCTCTATGGGCGATTTTGGGCATGTTTTGGGGCTTATTGTGGATTTTTCCCAATACGAAAAGTTTCTACCGGGGGCTTGATTTTGACTTTAGTCCTATGGTTTCCTTTGCAAATTTTTCTTAAAATTCAGTGTAGATTACGTTTTTGATAAACGCTTGGTAGAGAAATAATTTAACCACTCTAATAAACATACACTTTTCAGTTCCAACATATGCCTAAAAATCTGTCCACAATCAGAAATTCGTCATCTTATTTCAACTTTAAAACACCACACCCACTTAACATATTAACCAAAAAAAAAAACCAACACCTTAAACCTCCAACCCCCCTTTACTTCCGCCAACATCCATCGCCACCACAATATATTGTGACAAGCAACGCATCACAAATGGATTTACGCATTGAATGGATTTTATTTCAAAATAATTCAATTTGATTATTCTATAGAAGCGAATTTTTAGCATAAATTAAAATCGACTACAAATTCGATTTCAATGGTAACCGAAAGTGAGTCAAACTCCATTCATCGTTGTTATTTCTTTGTTTCGGGTTAGCATCTGCCAGCCAGCCAGCCAGACCATTAGACTGTGATGTACTCGTCGCATACTGACTGTCATTTGTATATCTTACGCTTTTGTTTGTATGACATAATCGTAATCTACTTTTGACATTTAACTTGAATATTCTCTGTGGGCTAAGAAGAAGAAAAGAAAAACATACAGCGTACAACGTACAACGCTAACCAAAAAAGAAGAAAAACAAAATGCCAAAAAAATATATAAATAACAAAAAAAAGATTATACGTACAGACTGATGAGTTTACTATGTCATATAGAGGTAATGGTATTTAAATACACTCAACAAAATACATACCTTAAAACGAAGTCTTTATAGTTTTAGATACAAACAATGTAAATTCGTAGAAAAATCTCCAAATACTAAGAAATGTTCCGCAGTTTTCCGTTTGAAAGTAATGGGAGAAATTTATTCTTTTCTTAAAAAAAGGTTTATTGGTAAGAGAGGTACTGGAAGAATTTGGCGATACAGTCCTCATTCATCTTTGAGTATAACTTTTAATGAATGTTTATTTGACGTAAGACTGAGTTTAGTGAATATACAAAATAGATATGTATGCACATAAATATGGATGAGTTCGTTCTTTAAGTTTTCCATTTGACAGTTATGGGAGAAATATATTTTTCCAATATGGATAATTTTGTATGCGAGGTACCAGAAGGGGTCTGTCAATATTCATTTCTGAGTCAGGTTTTCAAAAGCTAAAAAGCTTGTGCAAAATTTGTATGGGTAAATTCAGCCATTTTTATGGGAGGGACCCGAAGATTCGGTATACAATTGCAATATAATTAAACCGTCCAAATTCAAATAACCTCTAGGTGTCCGTTTGGAATTTATGGGAATGGTATTGATTTTCCGAAATATGACATTTGTATGGGAGGTACCAGAAGGGGTCGATGGATATAGTCCATATTTATTCCTTATTCAAACTTTCATAAGCATACATCTTTCGAAAAATATGGCTAAATTCAGTGCACTTTAGAAGATATGTACGTTGAACTAAGTTGTTGAATTCGGTCATTTGTATGGGAGGTACCAGTAGGGGTAAGGCAAAAGTTTCGGTTGTCTGAGGATTTGTGTATTATTACAAGATAAATAAGCCAACCAAATTCAATTATCCTCCAGTTGTCCGTTATGGAAGTTATGAAAGAAATATTAATTATCCAAAAATACATAATTTAGATGGGAGGTCTCAAAAGGGCCAAGGTGATTGGTACACAACGGACTATTGCATCACTACCTGATGACGAACCCTTTAAACATGCACAAAATCGTTCAAGTCATTTAGGAGGTGCTCCATGACAAATGTCCGCACAATAGATTTGTATATGTATAGAACAAGTAAGAAAGGGTAAACCGACTTACATATACCCTCACCCTTAGTAAAAACATAAAATTAGCTTAACAAAGGACAGAGGCACTATCGCTTTCGGTTTATTGATATTATTACTTGATTTCTAGTGGACGGAATGGTACATTTGAATGCGAGGTACCAGGAGAGGCGTGGCTAGACTTCCAGTTTTTTCCAAAACTTTATCCTGCTGTAGCTTTACTAAATACAGAATTTGGGCACGATCGCGTTGGGCGTATTAATATTAATCCTCAATTTCAAAACTGGGCTGAATGGAGGTACCAGAAGGGGAGTGTCTGAACTTCCAAATTTTCTTCCAAAAATTTGTCATGTTATTTATAGCTTAACAAAGTATAGAATTCCGGCGCCACCGTTTCGGGTGTCTTTATGTTACATCTAGATTTCTAAATTGGGCGGAATGGTACATTTGTATGGGAGATACCAGAAGGGGCATGGCTAGACTTCAAATTTTTACACCAAACCTTTATCCTGTTATAGCTTAACTAAGTACTGAATTTGAGCAAAATCGCGTCTAAAGTGGGTAGAATGGTACATTTGGATGGAAGGTGCCAGAAGGGGCGCAGCTAGACTTCTAATTTTTCCTCCAAAACTGTATCCTGCCATAGCTTAACAAAAAACAGAATTTGCTTGGGTGTGTTGATATTATTACTCGATTTCTAAAGTGGACGGGGTGGTAAATCTGTATGGAAGGTCGACTTCCAATTTTTTTTCAAAAACTTTATCCTGTTATAGCTTAACAAAATACGGAATTCGGGCGGAGTGGTTTATTTGTATAGGATGTACCAGAAAAAGCGTGGCTACAGTTTCATTTAATCCGGAATTTGGGCACGATCGCGTTGGGTGCATTAATATTATTATTTGATTTCTAAAGTGGGCGGAATGGTACATTTATTTTGCAGGTATCATAACACAGTACAACACATGATTTATGTTATGTCGAACAAAAGAGTCTAAAATGTGACAAATTCCCTACGATACCCACTAACTTCAAATCGATATTAAATTATTATGGCATGTAACTTGACAAAACGAATGATGTAGAACTTCTTCTTTTTGGGGCTACTGCCACGTGTAGCTCTCAGATTTGAGTCCCAAATCAATTAGCTCAAAAATGTTGTAAGAATTTGGAAAACAACAACTCCATAAGTTAAATATTCCCGAGATAACATATCCCCTATTATTGTGCTTCAACTCGTACAAATTTCACCTTGTTTGTCCCTAAATCTACGAATTTCGCAAAATAACTTCGTATCGTGTATTCACCCCAGTTCTTTCATTATATCCTTAGCGGCTTGCTCTGAGCGATGTTACAACTCTTTTTCCTCTGTCTTCCTAAGAGCACGAATTTAAAAAAAAACTTCTTTGTACCAGTATTCAATAAAATAAACATTCACTAATATTTTCGCTATACTGCCTACAGTCGTTTGGTCTAAGCGATAGTATCAGTTTTTTCCTTTATTGGCCTTTATACCCCCAGTCAGGGGACCTCAGCAGATTTAAACATTATGAAAGAATGCGAGAAATTTCAGTGAATAAAACTGACTTAAGTATAACATCACAACATAATATTTCCCTAAAATTAGGATCGATATTTGGCATTAGTTTATACATATTACTTTAGTATCTATTGACACTAGACTTGTATAAATCACATATTATTAATACACAGTACAACATTTGTCAGCTCATTGATTTTGGGCTCAATTCTGAGAACTACACGTAAAAGATGTCCCAAAAAGAAGAAGTTCTGCATCATTCGTTTTGTCAAGTTACATGCCATAATAATTCAATATCGATTTGAAGTTAGTAAGTATCGTATAGAGGAATTTGTCACGTTTAAGGCTCTTTTGTTTGACATAACTTGAGAACCACTAATCTGATTTAGCTAAAACATATTTAAAAAAAATTAAGAATTACATTCCTTTAATCTGTTCATATAACGTCTTCCTACATAACCAACAGTTCCACTTTTACATTTATCAAATGATTTTGAACTGTTGTACTCCGTGGCGTATGATTTACGTGTAATATTAATTATGACAATCATACGCCACCATATAACAAAAAAACATTAGAACCTAAAACGTGACAAATTCCCTTATACGGTATTTACTAACTTCAAATCGATATTAAATTATTACGGCATGTAACTAGACAATATGAATGATGCATAACTTCTACTTTTTGGGGCTACGTTCACGTGCAGTTCTCAGAATTAAGTCCCAAAATCAAGTGCTGTAGTGTGTAATAAAAAAAAATACAAAAGAATATACTGCTACTTTTTGGAATTTATTTACATTTATTTAGTCTTTCAATCATTCACTTGTCATTTGCAAAAAATATTGTTTTATTCTTCAATCGAATGATCTACCCGTTTTTTCACTGGCTTCTGAGTATTTTTACATAAGTAATTATTCTCTCGTTCATAAATCGTACCAGGTATCATGTAAAACAATTTTTCTTCGAGAAAAAAAAAACTTAAGGTACAGATTCATGTTTTCCCATTAAAATCATCTGAAAATTAACCAGTTTTCGTAGTGACCCAAAAATGAAAATTGTCTATCATTTCGATGCCATGACATTTCATAACATTTTTGTGCTATCATTGTCACGTACTGGAAAAACCTCTCCTCATCGCGCGCTTGCCATACACA
The DNA here is from genome assembly GCA_964034835.1 of Muscina levida. Classification (NCBI taxonomy): domain Eukaryota; kingdom Metazoa; phylum Arthropoda; class Insecta; order Diptera; family Muscidae; genus Muscina; species Muscina levida. The sequence continues at coordinate 156,995,290 of OZ035880.1, forward strand.
TTAAAGCCAAAAATTGTGTCATCAATGTTTTGTCTGTGTCGTCTTTCTTTCTTTTTCAGCCGCTTCTCTTCCATTGACGGCATCTACACATTCCATTGTAAAGACGTCTTTTCTTTGAGTGTTTTACCTTTTTGGATATCAACCAGCAACAAAAAAGGCAACAACGGTAGTCGTCTATGAGCATTCAACTTGCTGAGTGATGAGCTCAACAGAAATAAGACAAGACCGGAATACAATAAACCCATAGAGCTAAGGTGAATCTGCACAAGCTTCCAGGCCAACTATTGACGCACACACCTACCCCTCAGCAAGGGGGAGAAAACACATAAACACACATAATTTATTGGAAGATTCACCTTTTTTGCTATTCGACATCACTTCGGCAATGTTGAAAATACCTGATGGCTGCTTTCCTTTGGAACTGATTTGTTTTTGAAAATGTCTTGGCCAGCTTCAAACAAATACATCAAAATACGGTTGCATAGTCAAACGAGCCTTCTTTTTATCTCTTTGCTACCATTTGTTGTATGTTGTTATCGTTTGGTTGGCTCTTGCATATGGACAAAAATTGTGTTGTTGACAAGGTCACTGTGTTTGTGTTTGCGTTAGGTTCCACGAATGGTTTTTAATAATTTTGGGCACAGTGGTTTGATAAGACATAAAATATACCACAAACTTTAAATAAATATATTCAAAAAATTATATTAAAAGGCCAGCAAAATTTTTTTAATACCATTTTAAAATGTTTTAAACAATTGTTTTTATGAAATTCATATATCATGGTGTAGATCTTGGCTTCAAGTTGTGCACAATCTTGTTTTTATTATAGCGACTTCAAATCATGAATTTTGTGATACCATCTAAACATGTTTCTAACAATTAATTTAATAAAAGTAACATATTATTGGATAGATCGTGACATAAAGTTGTGCACAATAATATTTTTACTACATTTGATACATTACAGCGGCTTAAAAATTAAACAATATGTTCTGCATATTATGGGCTCATGGTTGTTTTTTAACATTATATACATTAAACAGTAAACAATTTTTCAGCTCATTGATTCGGAACTCAATTCTAAGAACTGCACGTGGAAGTAGCCCCAAAAAGGAGAAGTTTTGCATCATTCGTTTTGTCAAGTTACATGTCATAACATTAATATCGTATAGGGGAATTTGTTACGTTTTAGGGTTTTGAGTCCCAAAATCATGTGTTGTTCTGTGTTATACATTAAGTTATTTTCTTTGAGAATAGACAACATTTTCGACTAATAAAAACCCATTTATATCCACTGTGTGCGCCGGACTCTTACATTTTCTTTGTTTACATACTTAGTGGCGTTTGCTTTTCTCACATTCATTTGTTGAATTCACTATTTATTTTGTAGATATTATTACTGTTGTTGTTGTTGTTATGTTAGCTGTTGCCGCTTTCGGTAGTCCCATATTTAACATATTCTACAGTTTAAAGACCTTTTGTCGCTTATATCACCATCTCGCTTGGCTAAATCGAAACAGTGACAATTTGTGTGGAGGGGGGTGTGGGGGGAAACAACAACGAGTAAAGCAAACAAATGGTCCGCATATTATTTGTTGTTCTCTCCACTTTTGTCTAGTTCTTAAGAATTTTTAATAAATTCCGTTTCCACAACATATTTGCCCTTATGTTGAACTCCCCTCCCCCTGTATCTATAGATGTGAGAGGGTGAGCAGTGAAGCTGAAACAAGATAACTCGCCCGTGTGTTCATTTTAAGAAAATTTGCATATTATCGACAATTCTTTATTACAGTTGCGAGCATGTGACAACATTATATTTGTTTGTTGTGTGCCAAAGATAAAATTTCAAGTTTTCAAATTTGTCTAAATCCAAGACAATAGAACAACATCATTATGGATTTAAGACCAGTATTAAATAAAGTATCTAAAATATCTGGAATTCATTGTGTTTTAATAACGGCACTGAAGCCAGAAGCAAAAACCTGAATTGTTCCATTCACTTTTTTTTTCTTTTGAAATATGTGTATCGTTATTATAACTTGTCTATTTTTATATTGGTTCATATTGGCATGTTAATGGTCATGGAATTGCGTTTAAAAAAATTGTTTACTAAGTAATGCAATTAAATTTTTTGAATTATATCAAATGTCTATATTATTTAAGATACTTCTACGTATGTTAGTATGCAAGCTGGCGCATATGTAATCTAGGGCATATCAATTTAGTTCACAATAAATTCTAGCAGCCGGTTAGACAAAAATTTATTTTGTATCTAGGGTGCAGTGCTTTCTTGCTTCTGCAGAGAACTAGTTTTGAAAACTTATTGTATGAATATTAACATTAAATTCAATAGACAGGATTTGTTGACATCTAGATAACATACTACTCTCTTTGAAATATTTTAGAACTACAGTCGGACTTCTCTATAACGAAATGTTTTTCACACATTAGTACCTCTCTATAACGAATTTCTCCGTAACGTAGTATTCTCTGTAACTAAGCTTTTTTTAACAACACAAATGGCGTTACTATATCAGGAAACGGTATCCTAACACAACCACAATATGATTTTGGGTCGGTGAGGTGCTATCTCTCCTTTCTCACTGCATTTGTTGGTTTTCGTCCAATGTGTGATTAAATGCGTGTGTGTGTCTCTCACGGCCATGGGCTACCTTAAGCCGTTGACTGTTCTATACCGAAAAAATCTCTCTGTAGCGAAGTTTTTTAACAGTCGCAAAATTTCAATGAAATTTTTTCCTTTCAGAATAACGCCGTTCTTTTATAAGAAATAATTTTCAATGTCTATATAAAGTTATATGTATCGAAATAGCTTTTAAATGATATAAAAGCTAGTGTCTGCATATTCAAACAAATTATCAGTAGTTTCTCTATAAAGAATTTTCTCTAGAACATAGAAATCGGCAATTTCCAGTGACTACGTTATAGAGAAGTTCGACTGTATGTTTCTTTTAGATATAATATTTTTTGATTTGGAATTTGTTTCAAGCTCAAGACCAGTGTTTTTGAAAGAAGTTTATAGCAGAATGATATTCTCATAATGCCAGGCAGTCTGTACAGCTGTTTCGGATTCAGCCACGAATCCTCATCAGCAGACTTTGGTACAATGGTTGCAAATTGTTCATCAAGTCTTATGCACCAGAATCTCACATCGAAATGAGAATTCTTTCTTGAGTGCATAGACTCGAAAAACTTCACAACCATTCACTACGAGAAACCATTTGCTAAACTTCTTTCTTGTTTTGCTTTGTTTATGTTGAGAAAGCCGTCGGCTTTCAAACAACATGTTTTTGTTGTTGGTTTCGCAACCAACAGATTTGCCATAAGCATTATTTCAGCTTTGCGGCTCGCCGTGCTCTGCGTATCATCATCGTTGTTTTTGTATTTATTCGGTCTGTTATTAGAACATTGATTTGGAATTTGTTTCAAGCTCAAGACCAGTGTTTTTGAAAGAAGTTTATAGCAGAATGATATTCTCATAATGCCAGGCAGTCTGTACAGCTGTTTCGGATTCAGCCACGAATCCTCATCAGCAGACTTTGGTACAATGGTTGCAAATTGTTCATCAAGTCTTATGCACCAGAATCTCACATCGAAATGAGAATTCTTTCTTGAGTGCATAGACTCGAAAAACTTCACAACCATTCACTACGAGAAACCATTTGCTAAACTTCTTTCTTGTTTTGCTTTGTTTATGTTGAGAAAGTTGTGAAGTTTTTCGAGTCTATGCACTCAAGAAAGAATTCTCATTTCGATGTGAGATTCTGGTGCATAAGACTTGATGAACAATTTGCAACCATTGTACCAAAGTCTGCTGATGAGGATTCGTGGCTGAATCCGAAACAGCTGTACAGACTGCCTGGCATTATGAGAATATCATTCTGCTATAAACTTCTTTCAAAAACACTGGTCTTGAGCTTGAAACAAATTCCAAATCAATGTTCTAATAACAGACCGAATAAATACAAAAACAACGATGATGATACGCAGAGCACGGCGAGCCGCAAAGCTGAAATAATGCTTATGGCAAATCTGTTGGTTGCGAAACCAACAACAAAAACATGTTGTTTGAAAGCCGACGGCTTTCTCAACATAAACAAAGCAAAACAAGAAAGAAGTTTAGCAAATGGTTTCTCGTAGTGAATGGTTGTGAAGTTTTTCGAGTCTATGCACTCAAGAAAGAATTCTCATTTCGATGTGAGATTCTGGTGCATAAGACTTGATGAACAATTTGCAACCATTGTACCAAAGTCTGCTGATGAGGATTCGTGGCTGAATCCGAAACAGCTGTACAGACTGCCTGGCATTATGAGAATATCATTCTGCTATAAACTTCTTTCAAAAACACTGGTCTTGAGCTTGAAACAAATTCCAAATCAATGTTCTAATAACAGACCGAATAAATACAAAAACAACGATATAATATTTTTTTTAATCCAATTAAAATGAAATTTTGAAAAGTTGATACATAATTCATTTGTTGTTTGGGAGAATTCCAATCACATTATTGCTTAGAATATAAATTGATATTCAACATTCCGGTCCTGTTTTAGGCGAATCTGCCGGTTTAAATCATTTAGGAGTCAGTTTCCCCGCAATACTTGACCTGATTGACAAAAGTAACTATAACTATGAATATAAGTGGGGCTTCATCCCACTAAAACCGACTACAATGATGCCGTTAAGGCCCGCGTCCTAATTTCATTACGCATTAAGACAATCAAATCGTAAATGTATCTGATGCAGGGGTACCATAATGACAGAAGCTCGAGGGTCTTATTGGGTACCACACTGTTATTATTTGCTACTATGAAGATAACCTATCAATGTTCACCCCAAATAATGCTCTACCACCGCCCTCTACTAGGAACTGAAGTTACCCATCCGGCCGGCCACTTATCCATCTGAAGTATACAGCAGTATACTGCCGCAACAACAACACCTCTCATCAAGATTATGCTCTCTAAGAAAAATGCCCATGACATAGTAATTATGTTCCTGAACCGCAGTTAACACCTTTTTTTAAGTTCGTAGCTAACCAAAGTCCTTATATGCATAGAGACTGCCACATCAACCAAAACGATGTATTGAGGCACAATGAGAAATGCGAGACTCCTATGGAGTCAAGGGACACCCAGACATATAAATCGAACATTAAACTTTCAATATACCAGCTTAAATTTAGTTACAATACGTAGCTTTACTGATGTGGTTCCTAACCCATTTTATCGGGAAAGGTAGGTAGAAAACTACCCTAACTACCCGAATCTGAATTCAACGTTGAACACTTATTTATATATGTGAACAAACCTACTTATGCTCCTTTTAGGCGTTAAAGATGGAACAGCAAATTGAATATACGCTTGGGTCGCGGCCTGTCGGTGCGTGTGCCTTCTGAAGAATATAGAAATATAGCGGGAATACTTAAGTCGAAATTTTTGTTCTTTATGTTGCATAGTGTGGTGTGTGAAAGGATCTCTTTTTCATCATGGTGAAGATGATCAGCCGTAAAGTTGCAGTGAAGAAGCCATCTTACATAAAAGCAATGTACTGGTCGCATACGACGAAGAAACAAAAATTATAGGCTAAGAAGGGCGAAATGTTTCTGCAGCCTTTTCAAGAATTGGGAAGTCTTTAAGTCTGCTAATAAACTATAACAAGCCTAGTTATTTTTCGGACTAGTTACCGTTTCGGACTTGCGTAAACGTTGTAATTTTACCTACATTTGCTCCGCAGAAAAACTTAAAAAAACTTAATTTCCCTTTACACCCCATGAATGAGGTATGGGATAGCTTCTCGCGTTGTTGTGAATTAACACGCTTTCTAATATTAGATTCACAACTAACCGCACCTTTGAGAAACTCTTACTAGACATGCCGATTGACTCGACACTAATACTGCAAAGTTGCTGTCGACAACATTCGAGGGGAGATGACTGAAGCCAGGAGTTGAACCTGTGATCTCCCGCATGGTAGTCTCGTGTTCTAACCACTATGCCACTGCCGGTTCGCAGTTAACTTTTGTTAATAATATCAGCCTGGAAATCATGAGACGAGCATTGAACGCAAACCACAGCTACTGTTCGCAAAGCAAGCGATGTGATGACAAAGTCTTATCTCGAGAACAAAAATCTAAATGTACCAGACATTGATCATGCCTGTCTTGAACTAGGGCGCAGAATACTAAGTGATGACAAAAACCGATCAAACTGTTCGGGAAGTCTTCGATATTAAAATAGTATCGTCATAGTATGAGTACCGAGCTGTGCTGACGCTGTTAAGTACTTCCAAATGGAACGACTGCGCTGACTGGGACATGTTGTGCGAATGACTAAGAATACATCAGCTCAAAAAGTCTTCAGGTATAGACACTGATGAAGTTACTGTCCAAAATTGATGTGAATATCTTAGAATTATCAAAACTATTTAAGAATATTGATGGCTCAATATCTGTTACTGTCCCAATAAGAGAAGAAGAGTAATGCATTACCAATAACTTTGGAGGCTGGACAACTTTTGTTAGAACAACTAGTATATTTTAAGTCATAACTACAAACATGATATTGCTAGTAAAAACCATGGTAAAAAGTATAGAGACATTTCTCTTCCAGGTCCAAATTTCTCAAAGGTCCAAAATGCCAACTACTTAAAAGAAATCTTCGCACTTTCAAACCAAATTGTGTGATTCCATTTTAACGCCTAGTGTGCTCATTCGGCTCGGCATGTCAGTCAATGTTGTCTGAGTCATTTCAACAATATAAAACTAAGAGGCTACTTGTTGCTATATCTTTTCATCGATACAAATCATGTTTACATGCAATATAAATAAAAAAGTTATTCCAGTGATTTGTGTTGTTTTGTTTATTTAGTTTGACTTCCATCCAAAGATTTGCAAAACGATAAAATCCACATGGCCCCAAAACGAGGTCTCCTACGGCACAGCAAGGCGCACTTTAGACATAAATCCTTGGCGAATGTAATTGAAAAGCAATTAAGAATTGCTAATAATTCATATAATAATTCACAAATTCAAATATCTGTCAAATATGAGTGGCATATGTTTAAGCAAATATGAAAAAGTTTCAAAGAATGCAGTCATAACAATTCAATATTTGTTGGCAAAAAATACACAAACATGGCATTGACGGATTTATTGTAGTTGGAAGGATATATAGAGACGATATATATGAGATCAAAAAACTGTTGTACACAATAACAGCGTAAAATATGAAAAAATTTACATTTTCTGTCATTGTATTGTTGTTTTCTTTAGTAAAGCATTGTTTAATAAATGCCCATAGGGGCAAAAACCTCAACATCGGATATAACAATATTATTTATTAACTAAATATGATTTAAAATATAATATAACTAATGAATCATTAAAGTAATTATTTGTTATAACGTAAAATTGAGTGACACTATTTCGTTCAGTGCATAACTGATACTATCGTTCCCAAGTTCACGGTTTTTAACAGTTAGCAATACAAAACGCAGCTTAAAAAAATAATCCATCTTCGTTAATTTTGTAGCTACCTAATTGTCAAGAACATCTGCACATAATTAAAAATTAACTGTCTTCATTATACAAAAATTTTATATTTCACTTAAATAAATTATCCAAGCAATATTTCAAAATGTTTGCGATTCATTAGCTACTATAGAATGTTTGCTAATTAGCCAAATTATTGTATTAGGAGTACAATAAATTTGTATTATTGCAAAATTTATACGAGTAACTATACATACACGTATAGGTGTGCAAATATGTCTATACAACAATGGATACACACACAGTAGAGTACGAAAGTTCTTCTTCTTTAATGGCAGCAACAACAGATATTTATCTATCAGTAGCCGCACGTAGAATAGAATACCAAGCGCTTCGGTATTTGGGCTCCGTAGATAGTTCGCCATGCCAAGCTTAGATAACAGCTCTTTCACCTGGTCCATTGCCAAAGACTTTTCGAGCCGGAGCGTTTTCGTCCATTCATACAACGTATCCAAGCCAGCGCATTCGGTCTATCAGAACGCGCTTGACTACGTCGATGTCGCTGTACAGCTCATAAAGCTCATGATTCATTCGACGACGGTACTCGCTGTTAACGTTGATGGGTCCAAATATTTTGCGGAGTATTTTTCTCTCGAAGACTCCCAGAATAGATTGATCCGCTTGTGTCATTATCAAGGTTTCTGTGCTGTAGAGCAAGACAGGTAGGATCAGAGTCTGGTAGAGCTGGATCTTTGTTCTTCGTCTTTTGATTTCGAGCCTGACATTATTATTTTTGTTTATGGCGGAGCCAAGGTAGACAAAATCATCTACCGCCTCAATGTTATCGTTTGCAACGTTCACGCAGCGTCCCAAACGCCTAAACTCTTTGTTCGCTGAACCCAATAACTTGGTTTTATCCCCATTAATCACCAAACCTACTTCTGCCTACGGCTTCTCAATGTTCGAAAAGGTAGCAGTAACATCCCGCAGTCTTCGGCCAATGATATCTATATCATCGGCATACACGAGCAGCATATGACTTTTGTTAATGATCGTACCATTCCTGTTTAATGCAGCCTTCCGCATGATCATCTCCATTACTATGTCCTACTAACTTAGTAGAAAATGGCTCTGTTATATTTTTGCCTATTTTCACAGAGGACTTCATGTCAGTCAGTGTCATTGCGCAAAGTCATATCAGCTGTGCGGGGATACCAAACTCAGCTATAGCATCTTATAGTTTCTGTCGTATCGGACTGTCGAATACAGCTTTGTAGTCTGTAAACAGATGTTTGGTGTCTTGGGTCTTCTCCAGGATTTGTCGTAGTGTAAATATCTGGCTGATCGTTGATTTATCAGGTCTTAAGTCACACCGATAAGGTCCGCCAGAATGGGCTTTAGTCTTTTAAATAACCCACACTAGACAGGATCTTGTAAGCGATAGGTAAAAAGCTGTTCCCGCAATAATTGGTACACACACTTGAAGCGCCTTTCTTTAGCATAAAACATAGAACATTCAGATTCCAATCATCGGGAATGCATTCCATAAGTCAAATCGTGTTTATGAGCTGCTGCATGCAAGTTGTCAGCTCCGGGGCTTTAAAAAGCTCTACCAGCAGTCCATCGGCTCCCGCAGCTTTGTTGTTTTTAAGCCGTGTACTCGCCGTGTTGATCTCGTTTTGGCTCGGTGCTGGAGAGTCTACTCCATCGTCGATGATTGGTGTGATTTCTTCATTTCTGTTGCCTACGGAAACGAGTAGAGATCGAAAGTGTTCCCCCCCATATTTGCAACACACTCTGAATGTCAGTGACCAAATTTTCTTCTCCGTTGTTACAAGTGGGGATCCCTGGTCCAAAACCTTTGCTTTTTACCTTTTGGTAGAACTTTTGGGCTTCAGCTCTATCCCTGTAATTTTCGAAATCCTGGCTCACTTTTTTCTTCCATAGACGCTTTTCAGCCTGAAGAAGCGTGTCACCTCCCTCCTCTTCTCATTTTAACGTTCCGTCACTGCACGCGTTGCCATTGGCTGCAGTTTTGCCCTGTATCATCTTTTTCTTCAGACATTTCGCAGCAATCCACAACGTACCAGGGCTTTTCTGAGTGTGGTTATTCACAACACAGTACGGTTATTGCGACAGTGGTCATAGAATTCGCAATATGCTGACATTGGTTGTCGTGAACATCAGAATTAGAGGGGTTAATTCGAAGTAATTGAGAGAGTTGGTTGGAGTTGGCATTGGCTATATCGGTGGTATTCAGATTTTTGATGTCTAGCTTCCTTTGCGTTTATTTACAAGTGTTTTTTAGCACTACTTAAACGTGTGCGTACCTTGGCTGCAACTATGGAGGTGGTAAACCGAGTCAATATTTGCACCGCACATCACACGCACGTCCATAACGCTTGAGACATGCCTTCCATCGATTACCACGTGATCAATCTGGTTTCTTGTATTTTTACCAGGGGATATCCAGGTTCCACTCACTACCATGTTTCTTGCCGACGCAAACCTATCTTGTCGGAATCCGTTATAGGATGTGTTGTTGTGTAGACTGAATTTTCCGACTGCTGAACTAAGAGCATCTTCCCTTCCCTTACGATTTAGCATAAAAATCTCCCAGAACAATTTTTAATGTCATGTGCAGGGCAGCGGTCATATATCTCCTCCAGGCGCTCATAAAATGCATCTTTAATGTCTTCGTCTTTGTCTTCCATCGGGGCGTGTACATAAATCCGCGTAATGTAAAAATATTTCGCCCGAATGCGAATAGTGGCCATATGGTCACTTGCAGGTTTAAACCGCGAGACTAAATGTCTTGCCGACTATGAGCACATCCAAATTCGTGTCTTTCTGTATGAAAGCTGTAAAAGATGTCACAGTTCTTTCGTCGTGTGCATCCCTGTCCCGTCCATCTCATTTCCTGTATGGGGGTCATGTTAGCCTTGTATTTGTCAAGAACATTCGCCAGTTGCAAAGAGGCACCTTCTCTGTAGAGAGTTCTGACATTACAGGTGCATATCCGTAAATAATGGTTCTATAACGTTTGAGGGGGTTGCCAACATTTGGGATGTTCTTGTTTTTTATTTTCAAGAGAGTGGCTTATTAGGCCACCGCGCCCGATCGTAGTTTCTTGGGGCTGTCAAAGCCACTAAGATAGCCATTGTGTTGATCTTCGGTAACTTCTGTTACCCACTTCCTAAGACGCATCGGTGGTAGCATGCCGGTCAGGTTACTCAACATTGCGCCTTCTCACATTAGCTACAACTGAACGGATGTTCAGTGGCATTGCCCGTGGAATACGTGATCTCTCGGACCTTGTGAGCTGTTTGGGAACCTCCAAAGAGAACTTCTGGTTATTTTTATTACTACTGACCATTAGTTCCACAATTTCACACTCTTCATTTCATGTTACCACTTCTGCACGCCACTGCACTATTTTGTTCGAGCGATGATGGACGGTTTTGTTTTCATTCATTATAAACATAATTAGAATATTAATTTAATTGCTGTATGTTAAGATATGTCCGCATCGTACATATCATGCAGTTTTGGGTTACCTAAGTGAACCTAACATTAATATGTATTATCAAGCTGTTCACGGACTGTTATTTTTTTTTTAAATTATTACGTGTTCGTTTCAGCGATTTACGGCACTTTGGGTTTAAAACAAATCCAACAACAAAATTAATAGCAAACATTTTATTTTACTCACATTCTTAATTAAAAAACATAAACGACCTTCGCAACGTCAATACAGTTGAGAAGGCTACTTACGTAGCATGCCATGGTGTTAGGTAGCCAGGTATAATCTATGTGTGTTGATGTCTAAAACGTCGTTGGGAGATTCCCTTTTGGCGGGTGAGTCAGATTTTTTGCATAAGGAAATGTTATGAAAGTATATCAACATATCGTTGGCTTAATATGCAAATCTGCTAACTCTCTTTCAGTACATTTTACAACAGAGACAAAAACTTTTTATATTTAGGCGTATCATTCTTTAACACACGGCATCAAAAACTTAATTTATTTAAAAAGTGGATTTAGCAGGCTTGCACATTAAGCCGACGATATTCTAAAATTAGCTAAAAATAGTCTAAATCGCTTTAATACATTGGTGACAGTGAATATTAAATGACCGCTTTTTATATGGTTGGGTTCAGAACATCATCGACATCATATCATATGACTTCATATGACTCAAAGTCAGTCGATGACGTTCTCAGCTCAGTTTGTCACTTTAGGTCTTTTCGTTAAGCCTGCATTTGTCTTTAATACAATATCCGCATAATTTCGGGTTATTCGCAGACTCAACAACATATGAGCTGTATCGGTGCAACCTTTTAAATTGATGCCCCGTTAAGATTAACTCTTGTTTCACTTTTTATTCTAACTTTTCTTATTTGTAAGAAGTCACAGTTATGTTTTAAAGTATTTGTGTTTTTGTTCCAAAACATTTGCAGTCAAATGTAAAAAGTCATTCAAATAACTCTGGACCATAGTACACTTACTCATACTCGTATATATTTCAAATGGGTCTATTTGGTGTAAATTATTTGTGCACTTGCCAAAACTTTGTGGATGACATTTTTTTTGTTAGTACTCATTGTTAAAACTTTAGCATCCCCACAAAAAAAAACTTGGATTATTTTTAAAATCGTTCACTTGTTGTGGATTGGAATTCACAGTTGTATAAAGGCAATTGTACCATTTAAATTAAAGTGGAAGAGAACAAATAAAACATAAAATTTTTGTTGTACAAAAAACGTATATTTAAAGAGCACACCTTTTAAATCAATCAATAGAACAGATGCATGAAAATTAAACGCCATTAGACATATTGATCATTTATTATTTGCAATAATTAATACAATTCTGTTGTAAGCCTAAGGGCAAATAGGATAGCAATTTTACATGTACATTTTTTGTTCGTGTGCATAAATATTCAACATTATCCAAATGCCAATTAGTGAAAATATGGATAATTATCTGTAAAAGCGCCATAATTGTGTAAAATTCATTATTATTATTATTTCATATTTGCTTTTCATGGATGCGTGCCAACTGTACTCCAACACATATCTTGTTCATAAATATTTCATAAAATTCCTGCAATATTCATCTTTCATCCTTTTGTGTGTATTCGCGGAGAAGTCAACTTTTGTGTAACCAAAACGACGCCAAAAATTTGATATATTTTCATATGTTCAAAGAGAAGTGTATCTACGAGGTTGCTTTCAGGAGAATATCAAGTGTTCACTGAAAATATGGCAAAACGTTACAGGGCCTTCAGGAATAAAAGAGATATTAAGATTGAACATTCTACATTTCGATACGGGCAGCGGAAGTGGTCACAAAATATTTCTTAATACGTTGTACTTACTTTTTTAGACTACATATTAGCCCATTTTCTTAATTTGGTTTTTTTTTTAACAATATTTTGGATATATTCTTAAACTACTCACCGTTACAAAAAAAATCAAATTTGTATAATTTATTTTTAGTTGTGAACCATAACAAACCTGAAAGTAGAAAAAAATAGTACAATATGATCAGAAGTTTGCAGATAATTTATTAATAAAAATAGTTTAAATTTGTTCAATTCATTTTCATAGGATGAGAAACAAAACGGGAGTCCTGGTCAAGCACACGAAGCCAATCTTCGGAGTTTTTTCCACGGATTTACTTAATACAGGATGAACATTTAACAACTGTATTGCCAAAGCCCCTACATATATTTATAATGATGGATAGAATAAGCACCTATCATGCGGTTGATGACAGCAACTTTTGAATAGTCGATTCAATCGGCATGTCTCGTATAACCTTCTCAAACAGCTGTAGGATATGTTGTGTGAGTCAAAAAAAAAAGTTTGTTATCACATTCAACAGCATAAAACTCTTCTATATATTAGACTATATGACTAATAGTTAATTTCGAACCAATGCCCAAAACCCCAGTTTATCCAAACATCCATTCAGTGCTAGCAAATGTGAGATGGCGCAGTGTTGGGCAACCTAAAACTAGTTAACATAAGTTACTGAATCTCAACACTAAGACTCTCTTAGTGGCTTTGGCAGCCCCAATGAACTAGGATCGGTCGCAGTGGCCTAATAAGCCAATCTCCAGAAATAAAACAATTATTATGAAAAAAAAAATACAGACGTATTAAGGGCTATAATTTAAAAATATGCTCCAGGAATGCCCGAAATATCTACAGAAATGAAGTAGCTACCCAACTGGCGGATGTCCTCCACAAATACAAGGCTAACATCACCGCCATACAGGTAATGAGTAGCGCGAGGGATGCACACGACGAATGAACTGTGACATCTTTTAGAGTTGCCATGCAGAAAGACGCGAATTTCGATGCGAATTCAAAACACAGTACAACATTTTTCAGCTCCTTGATTTGGGACTCAATTTTTAGAATTGAGCACGTGAAAGTAGCCCTAAAAAAGAACTTCTGCATCATTCGTTTTGTCAAGTTAGCTGGTCACACTATTTTTCTTGCTCATGGTGGACTTTTTGCACTTATCCAATATTTTTACACGGTCATATCTCAGTATACCATGCGGAATATCTCTTTTGTGTCTAAAGCAAAGTTGTAGATATTGTAGTAGGAGATAAAATATGCAAAAATTCCCATTTTTACCATTATTCCCCATCCCCCCAAAGTACTCTACCACAAAAGTGCATTTTATGGTATCAGAATGTGAAATTTATGGCTCCAAAAAGTACAATTTATTGTACCAAAAAGTGCAATTTATAATACTAAAATGTAAAATTTATGATACCAAAAAGTATATGATACCAATTTATTTGGTGTACCAAAAAGTACAATTTATTATAGCAAAAATTGAAATTTATGGTACCAAAACGTACAATTTATTATACCAAAATGTGGAATTTACCAAACTGTTCAATTTATGGTCCAAATTGTGCAATTTATGGTACCAAAAAAATTTAAAATTTATGATACCAAAAGTACAATTTATGGTACCAAAACGTACAATTTATTATACTAAAAAGTAAATTTTATTGTACCAAAAAGTTCAATTTATGGTACCCAAAAGTACAATTTATAGCTGCAAAAAGTACAAAGAGTAACAATTATGTTATCAAAAAGCACAATTTATTGTGACAAAAAGTAAAATTTATGGTACTAAAAAGTTCAAATTATGGTAGTAAAATGTACAATTTATGGTACCAAAAAGTACAATTTATTATACCAGAATGTACAATTTATGGTAAGAAAAACAAAAATTTGTGGAACCAAAAAGTAACATTTATGGTACCAAAATGTGCAATTTATGGCACCACAAAGTACAATTTATTGTACCAAAAAATACAATTTATAATACCAAAATGTACAATTTATGATACCAAAATCTACAACTTAAGTGCAATTTATGGTTCCTATTCAATGGCCATTAAATTATTAATGCAGCCAACTTCATAAAACGAATGATGCAGAAGTTCTTACTATGGGGCTACTTTCACGTTCAATTCTCAGAATTGAGTCCCGAAATCATATGCACTGTGTAATTGGCAATAGACCTCGACATTTGGTCTCACGATTTAACCCCATAAGTGACCGAATAGCCACTATTCGTATCAAGGCAAAACATTTTTACATCAAGCTGATTTGTGTACATGAGCCAGTGAAAACAAAGGAAAAATGCTTTTGGTGCAGCAGTCCGAAAACTCAGTCTACACAACAACACCTCCGATAACGGATTCAGACAGGTTAAATTCGAGTCGGAATGCTAGTGAGTGGAACCAGATTCCCGTTTAAAGATATCCGCAAGGCAACCTGGATATCCCTTAATCAAAAGACAATATACCAGATTCACTCGAACCACCAGCAAGTTACAGCCAAGGTACATACGCGATTAAGTAGTGATTAGAACTAGCGTAACCAAATGCAAAGGAGGTCAGACATGCTGCGTACCACCGAAATAACCAATACATACTCCAACCAACTCTGTCAATTACTTTAAACCAACGCCCCTAAATTTGATGTTGCTGACACATAGTGGCAGCATCCCAGGAAAATTTTTCAGAACTTGTTGCGAATGGTATTGATACTAGAATCGTTTCTTTTTTAATCGACTTTCTATTCTGTTTCTGGTTCCATATAACCGATTATGTACAACATGTTGCACCACAGATTCCGTAGAACAGAAAATTAATATTCGTATTCGAAATAAGTATTTTTTAGAGGGTATTTATTAAGAAAAACTCAAACATCTGAGTTAAAATATATTTCGAACTAGCACCCAATTGAAAACCAATTAAATTTCAAAAAACAGCATATGTAATTCAGTTATGTAGCAATTCATTTCATAACAGGTTCCAGGAGAACATGTTGGTTTTGGGACAATTTCAAACAAAAATAATATATTGTGCAACCGAAAGTGGAACTTGTTACTTATCAGTAAAAGCTATTCTGTAATTGTTTCTTTGCAACAAAATATTTTGCTGGGATATTCCGACCGTACTGGGTTATGAAAAACCACGCTCAGACAAGCCCTGATACGATGAGGAATGAAGCGCAATATCTGAAGAAAACTATGCTGCACACATGGAAAAACAGGTGTCAATGACAACGCATGTATTGACGGAACGATATAATCAAAAGAGGAGAGAGATGAAACGCCTCTTTAGAGAAAGCCAGGATAACGATAAATATAGGTACAAAGATTAAGTCCGACTTATGAGTTACTAAAGTTGAAATTTGTTCAAAAATCATTTTTATAGGAAGCAAAATAAAATATTTTTTTTTTAAATTTTCTGTTTTTTTTTAAAGACTTCTATGATTTAAAAACGGGACCGGCCGTGGCATTGTAGGTGTAACACGCGACTTCTATGCGGGAAATCTGCATGTCTGGTAAAAGCTTCTCAAACAGTGACGTCCGCATTCATCGATTAACAAGTAGCTGCCGTTGTTGTCAATCTAAAGTAAAAATCGTGTTAATTCACAACAACGTTAATTCCCATACCTCACTCATGGGGTGTAAAGGGAAATTATGTTTTTTTTTCATTTAAAATTATTTCAAATTTTATTAAATATTTATTTTTTTTTCGAAAATTATTTTTGAATTATGTAAAGGAATAATCAAAGAACTTATTTTGAAAATATGGAAAATATAGTTTTTGCTAGTTTTTCTTATTTTCCATTAAAACTCAGAAATATTGATAAAATGGATTGTTGATAAATATCGATTCACCTGGATAAACACAAAGGAAACAGTACAATTTTTAATTATTATTTTCTATCAATTAAATAAAAAATAATTACGATCCGCTACTTAGTTTTCGATATCCTGTATCTGAAAACGGACTAAATTACCTAAAAATAAATATTTAAAATCGTTGGACAATTCTTGTAAAATAGGTTTATTCAATATTTTTTAGGGGCACATGAAATATTTTATTTTTGCAACCTCGGGTGTGTTATATAAAAGACTAAAGCGCATCTTAACGGATCTCATTCAGCCCCCTCGATGTTGTCAATAGCAAATGTAAGTAGATGAGCCAATAGACATGTCTAGTAATAGTCTTACAAAAAGTTGACATTCGGATTTGTCGTTACTTTCCACTAAGTGAGTCTAAAATTTAACTGTAATTCAAAAAGCTCTTCCATATTTAATGGGAAGCAACAAAAAAAATTTGTTGTTTGAGATTATACTCAAGAAAAATTACCAGTAACCGTATATATTCTACAGTTTAAGGATAAATACTAATATGTTAAAAAAGAAACTTTTTATGAAACTTGCAAATTTTGCATTATTTTCATTTATAATACAACCACTTGTGGCATAGTGGTCTGTTTGCGTCAACTATGTGTTCATTTACTATTTGCAGCATAGAACGCAGTTTAGGTTTCGCTATAACCAAAATATTGAGTAGTAGTGATAATATAATCAAAACCTAATTAAAAATCGTACATAGGCATCTGATGTAAATCTATAAGCCTCATAACTTTTTTTTTTGTAAATATTACATTCGCCTCTTTTTATTTCAAAAATACTGCAACAATTTGTTTTGTGCAATACCTTTTAGTCTCATCCTTTATGTTGTAGATACAATACAATCTCTACATAGCCATTATCATTGTAAGCGACCGTCGTACTCTCTACGTAACATACCAATTTATTCGATAATAATCAAGCAAATGAGCGTGTTAAGAAGACACATCTGGCTTCAATAAACTTTTATGTTAAGACGTTGCCTTGATTTAAACTTGAACTGTTTAAATATTTAACACAATTCATGTGCTTAATATTAACCATATTAACACAAGCCCACTAACACATTGCACAGACACACACTCACACATGTGCACGACATACGCGTATATGGAAGTACATAATAATATATAGTCTTTATACTCTTCTCGTATGTATACGAAATGTATCCGTGAGAACATCATAGCGGTGCACATGAACCCGTGGCTATTAAAACTGATTGTTTACTTAAAAACGCTTGTGGTTATTCGTTCATACGTAGTAAAGACCATTATTGGGATGACGGTTGATGTTATCCTTAATTTCTGCACTTGAAAACACCAAAGTCGTCGGCGTCGTCATCATCAACTACAAAAATACGAATTTACGCCAGGAAAGGTGTAGGCCTATCTGCACTCAGAATATAAACTGAAATGTGTTTGTGTGTTTACCCAGTGAAAACTTTGTAGCGGGTTTACAATTTTACGGTTGGTAGTGTAAGCGGATAGTAATTGTCACAAGTCAGTGTGTTTGACGTTTGTGTCTACTTATGATGATTTAAGGAAAAATATATATGTACAGTGAAACTTCGATATAACGAATCTAGAGGGGACCGAAAAATACTTCGTTATAGCTATTGATTCGTTATACATATGCATTGTGAAGCCTTGGTATAACGAAATTTAAAGAAATACGAAAGAAATTCGTTATAACTATAGTTTTTTTTTGTCCGAATTCTATTTTACACGAAAATACTAGTATAATAATAAAAATTAACTATTTAAGAGGTAAATAAAAAATTAAGTTTTTATTATTTTTTTATTTTATTACATTTTAGTAAAATATTGTGTAATTTTTGTTTGTTTTTTCTCGTATAGAAATTGATTTACGCTTTAATACACTCATTTTGACAAAGAACCAAAACAGAACTGACTATGTAATTTGTGGCGCTTTACATATTAACCTGCAAAGACATTTACCTTTCGTTGGTTTTAAAAGGGAATTCCCCGTTTTGCTTAAAATTTAATTTTGCTTTATGCTTTATTCTGACTTCGTTGTATGGAGACTATAGTTCAAGACTTCGTTATGTAGAGGCTTTTGATAATGACTTACACACTTAAAATGTTATATGTATGTATTACTTAATTATAATTTCGTTGTATAGAGGCTTTTGAAAAAATACTTCGCTATATAGAGGCTTTATAGATCAGAATTTTTTCGTTATAGCTATAGAGCATTTTTGTATGAAAAACTTTGCAATAAAAAGGTTTTTTCAAGGGTCTCAGCTAAAAATTCGTTATATTGAGTTTTTCGTTATAACGAAGTTCGTAATATCGAAGTTTCACTGTATATGAAAATTAAAATCGGTTGCAAGTTATGGGCTTAGACTTTTGACAATGTGATCGTATAGATAATTTTTTTTTACAGAACCCAATTTGCTGACTCATGTCTCTAACGTATAACTTTATACATTACACCACGTTATTTTTAGACAAGCGAAATACGGAAATTGTATTTCTAAGAGTAGTGTCAATAAACACTCTTCCAATCTATCCTATTTATAAAAGTGGTTATATAGGAAATGTATGTAACGGGTGGCCTAATAAGCCTGTGTCCTTAAACAAAACAATTATTATGAAAACACGAAGAAAAGAAAAAACAAGAATCCCCCCAAATGTTGACTACCCCCGCAAACATTATAATGACCATGATTTAAAGATATGCAACTGGAATGTCCGAATTCTATACAGAGTAGGGGCCTCTATCCAACTGGCGGATGTCCTCGACAAATACAAGGCTGACACCAACTCCATACAAGAAATGCGATGAACGGGACATGGATGTACACTTCGAAAGAACTGTGACATCTTTTATAGCTACCATGCAGAAAGACACGAATTTGGATGGGGATTCATAGTCGGCAAGAGACTTCGAAATCTGGTCTCGCGATTTAGGCCTGTATGTGACCGAATAGCCAATATTCGCATCAAGGCGAAATATTTTTACATTACGCTGTACTGTGTACATGGAAAACGTTATGAACGTGCGTGTGATACGCGGTGCAAATATTGACTCGGATCACCACCTAGTTGCAGCCAAGGTACGCACACGATGTAGTTTTGCTAAAAACGCTCGTAATCAAACGCAAAGGAAGCTAGATATCACATAGCTGCATATCACTGAGATAGCCAATGCCTACTCCAACCAACTCTCTCAATTACTTCAAACAAACCGTACTAGATTATGAAAAACCACGCTCAGACAAACCCTGATACGATGATGGATGTCGCGAAATGTCTGAGGAAATGGATGCTGGATACAAGGCAAAACTGCAGCCAATAAAGACGCGTGCGGTGACGGTGCGTTATAATGAGAAGAGGAGGGAGATGAAACGCCTGTCCAGTCGGAAAAATCGTCTGTGGAAGAAAAGAGAGAGCCAGGATATCAAAAACCATAGTGATAGAGGTGAAACCCGAAAGTACTACCAAAAGGTTAAGAGCAAAGGTTTTGGAACAGGGATCCCCACCTGTAAGGACAGAGACGGAAATCTGGTCACTGACACCCAGAGTGTGGAGGCAACACTTTCGGTCTCTACTCGTTCCCGAAGGCAGCATAAATGACGGAATCACAACAATCATAGACGACGGAATAGAGTGTCCACCACCGAACCAAAACGAGATCAGCACGGCGATAGCATGGCTGAAAAATAATAAAGCTGCGGGAGTCGATGGGCGATTTGGCTCAAAGAATGTATGCCCGATAATTGGAATATAAGTGTTCTATGTCATGTGGTTAAGAAAGGCGATCCAAGTGTGTGTACTTACTATCGCGGAATTAGCCTTTTACCCATCGCATACAAGTTCCTGTCTAGTGTGTTATGAGAAAGACTAAAGCCCACTCTGGCGAACTTGATTGGACCTTATTAGTGTGGCTTTAGACCTGATGAAACCACGATCGACCACAATTTCACACTACGACAAATCCTGGAGAAGATCCAAGAAATTCAGATCGACACCTACCATCTGTTCAACGAATACAAGGCTGCATGCGACAGTCCGATACGGCAGAAATTGGTAGATGGCTGGAAATTGCTATGGCTGAGTTTGGTATCTCGCGAAGCTAATACGACTTTGCGGGATGACTGTGATTGACACGAAGTCTTCAGTGAAAATTTCTACCAAGCGAGGCTTTAGATAAGGTGATATTCTGTCCTGCGATCTCTTTAACATCGTAATGGAGATTACCAAGCCGAAGGCTGCAGTAAACAGGAATGATACCATCTTCAACAAAAGTCACATGTCGTTGATATAGATATCATTGGCCGTGGATTGCAGAATGTTACTGCGGCTTTCTCGAGCATTGAAAAGCAGTCGGCGGAAGTGGGAGTGGTAATAAATCAGGCCAACCTCAAGTTATTTATTTTAACGAACAAAGAATACACTCGTCTGGGATGCTGTGTGAACGTTTGCAACTATAACTTTGAAGTGGTAGACGAATGTCAGCCTGGAAATTACAACACGAGTATTGATCGCTAGCCACTGCTACTATGCGCTAAGCAAGCGATTTAATGACAAAGCGCTCTCTTCAATTACAAAGATCCAACTCTACAAGACTCTGATCCTACCTGTCATTCTCTACAGCGCAAATTCTGGGTAATGACACAAGCGGATCAATCTTTTCTGGGAGTCATCGAGAGAAATACTTCACAAAATATTTAGACCCATCATTGTTAACGGCGAGTATCGTCATCGAATGAACCACGAGCTGTATGAGCTGTACAACGATATCGACGTTGTCAAGCGCGTTGAAATAGACCTAATGCACTAGTTTTAACACGTTGTACGAATGGATGAAAATGTTCCAGCTCAAAAGATTTTCGTCAATAAACTCGATAGGTGGCGTAGGAGGGGGCGATCAAAACTTTGTTAGCTGGACCAGGTGAAATTGCTGCTATCTACACTTGGTGTGACCAACTATATAGGGAGCGCAAAATACCGATGCGCTTGGAATTCTTTTCTACGTGCGGCTACTGATAGATGAATTTCTTTTGCTGCTGCCACTTAAGATGAAGAAGAAAGTAACGGGTTAACTCAAAAACTATTTAACATATATTAATAGCTGCTCTTTTAAAATTTCGCATTTTGTTTATGGAACAGAATAGGATAGTTTAGATTTGTAATTTTAATGTTGCCAAATTTTAGAATATTACTTCTAAAAGTTACTACAGTCACTTCTTCCATGTTTTCGGCTTAAAATGTTTGCTGTATTTACTTGTACTCCAACGGATGTAGCCTTAATACCATCTCTCGCACTCTCGCTTGTTCTCTCTCTCTCTATCTTTCCCTCTCGCGCCTCTTTCACGGGCATTTTAATATTTTATTTATGAAATAAATGAACACATACAAGATTTTAATAAATTTTCACCATTTATGAGTTTTCCCGTTGCTCTTCACAGTATTTGTTATGCACAAAGCCATAAAAACACATGTATTTATGTACATTTAATGTTTTGCCCTCTGCCACCGCAAAAATTTTACCGAAACTAATTCAATATTATTTGCAGTTGCTTTTGCAATTGTTTAAAATATTAAAAAAAACACACAATATGCACATGCAGTGAACAGTGTTATAAATAATAACATGCTGATAAATATGTATGCATGTATGTACGAACTTGCATATATTTGAATATATCAATAACTTATAGAGGATTAAATACAATTTCCACTGTAATCCAAGTGAATCAACCCACCAAAGTCGCCCACATGTGGTTGCACATAAACTAGCAAAAACAACAACACAAAAGGAAATTTTTTTAAAATAATTTGTCAATGCCCTTTTATGTCATGCGACAGAGAGTTTGTTATATGACATTACAAAAGATGTCATTCATTTTGACACCCATCAATATAAATTACGATTATCAAACGAACACCCGGTGTTACAGTCAGTCAACCAATAGCACCAACAACACTCAATCGATGTAGAACCAGCATACTGCTGAGGCGTCGTTACTACGTTTACTCTTCATGGTGGTGCCAGGGGGAGCAATGTCAATGGCTTTAATGCCAACCAACTGTTGTGGATGTGTAGTAAATGTTAAGCCAATTACTAATGTTTTTAGGATTGTGGCAGAGAAGAGAGTTGAGGTGGTTATTCGAGGGGTACAACATAGACATAGACTTGATGATACCGTATTTGTTGCAAGTAAGTGTCATGTTTGCGATAATGTATCAATTGGAACAACTTCTGGTACCTTATTGAGCGAGAACAATATTTTTGATTCCAAGCGCTTCAGTATTTTGCGCTCTGTAGTTATCCGGTTGTATCATGATGGTTAGAACAGCCTAGCGGTAAAAATACCCATTACCTTATCGCTGATGTCAGCTATATTTAGAAGCAATCAGTGATGATTCTCTCGCTTATATTCCCCCTTAAAAGTAGCATAGGAGTGTCATAGGCCGTTTAATATGTAGGTGCGCTCTCGCTTACAAAGTAAGGTACGATGTAAGTTGGTGCCATTTCAGTTGCAATTACGTTATAAGCGAGCTTGAGAACACGCCTGATTACGTAGTAAGTGACGATGTCAGTAGGTGTTATTTCAAATGGAGTTATAATGAGTAGACGATAATGTTTACATTACACACGCATGACATTCTAAGTACTTAGATAGTTCACTTTCAATGTCATACTGATGTCATGGATTACTAAATAGGTACTTCGTTTTATTTACCGCTGGGAGGTGACTATCATGCGGGAGATCCATGGTTCAATTCCTGTCTCAGTGATCTACATTTCTTTCATTGGCGGTCCCCTTGATGCAGAAGATAGCAACTTCAAGATAAAAGTCAAGTTACAGCTACTTACAAAGTAGCTTTCACAACTTATCATACCTACTCTTTAGTGTAGTGTACCCACACCTAAAAACAACACCGAATCCCCAAACGCATAGATGAGTAAATTAAATAAAACGTAACAAACTCATTCATCACAATTTGTCAGCACAACCCTAAACATTTGTGTAAACTTGACGCCTTGTTTTGTTTTTTGTGGACTTTCCAGATGAATACCTACATTTGCTTCCGAGCCTGCCGATGACTATTATGACAAAGACTATTATTATTGAAATAATTTTTATAATTTTCACAAAAAGAAAAAAAAAACAACCAAACTACCTATTAAAGGTGATGTCAGTAGTTTACTTTTGAACAAAGGTGAGGAAATAAATTACATTTTCATTTCAATGATTTTGTTTTAGCCTTTAAATACAATGTTTTTTTGCATAAACTTTTAAAATGATTAAGCGACACAATATAAAATAATATAATATGAATGGTAATGGAATACATATATGAGAAAGTCATGAAAAATTTGTCATAACTCTCGTAATGACTGCTGAGTGGTGGCATCTACTCGAACGAGAGTATGTCAGGTGACAAATGAGTTTTGAGTACTGCAGCCTCAATTTGATTTGTTTTCAATAATTAACATGACATTGTTAACATTTAAAACGAAAAATGAATGATGAATGTTACAAGTTTAGACAGTACAACTCCCTCAAGTTTTGTATGACGATTACAGCATACAAGGCACAGCTGGTAGAAAGGTGGACGGACAATAGATAATGGTGGCTTCCACAGTTTTATGTATTTATCATATTCGACACGGTGATATTTTTAGTTAATTCCGACAATTAAATTGTGATTGCTGATTTTATCGTTAACAAATTGACTTGAAATCTTAACTGCACCCACAATTATAAGTATTGTCTCATGTTGCATACGATTTGTGATGGAAACATTAAATATTCATTAATCGTTTACTCATTATTCTATTGATTAAAATACACTTTCTGTCATTTTGCATCATGGTCGTGAAATCGTGACGCTGTCGCTTTTAAGCCATCTCTGTAATGGTAATCCACCCACGACAGAACAAGAATTAAATATTACAATTTAGCGGCATTTAAATTTGTTGTTTAAAACAAGTTAAGAACTTTCAGTATTTATTGTGGTAAATTAATAGAAAATGGTAAAAATAAAGCTGAAAATTGTCATCGTCCGCATTGCAGTTTTTGAGCTGTATTCCAAATTAATAAAATATGTATTCGCCTCTTATGCTAAATGTACTCTTATGTACTCTTATCATATTCTGATAAATTTTTGTATTTGGATTGGAAAAAAACTAAAACATTTTGCCAAATAAGACTGCATACCTTGTTGCGCATACGCAGATCACGCTGGGTAGATATTAAATTTCTCCATGTTGCTGGTAAATGCAGTGCAGGACAAGATGTGCAACCGATTAAAGATAATGATGACATACATTGTCCGCAATTAAGCCGAGATGAGTTCATAAAAGATTGTTTCGTTGTATTATAAAAAAAAGCTGCTGATGATATGTCGGCAAAGCTTGTTAAAAAGAACAGAACTGAATTATTTTTTGCAAAAAAGTAATTGGTCCTCAGCTTTCCCTCTTTACTTTCTTGGCTTTGCTGTAATTAAAATAAAATCTCTCAGCTCGAAACGAAAATTTTAGTCGATATACAGTAGGACCCGTACAGTAAGGTTCGCTTAGGGAGCTTCGGAGCTGAAATACACGATACAGAAATGTTGGCTGATTGCAAGCCTGTTGACTGTTTTTGTAAATATGATGCAGCGATTGGTCTTGAGCTTGAAGTAATACAAATATCACTGTTTAACTAGCAAATAGAACAAAACAAAACCGATTACGGTATGTTATTTATGTCGTGAATGGGATCTATAGAACTTTGATCTATATAACTTTTTGATAAAGCTATCTTAATTAGAATGTACCGTTGATGTGATTTATATTGCGGATTTTCTTTTCGTTTCGATTTGTGTCGCTACCTTTTGATTTATTTTAGTATCATTTACATATATCTTAATTCTTCAAAATATATCGTCGGTATCCTGGAAAAAAATTTATGAGTTACTGATGACATGGAATTTTTTTTACAGGGCATAGACTATGACTTTTGGTACATTTTGCATCATTAAGTACACACCTTTTGCAGGATACCGACGATATATTCTGCTACAACAACAGATAACACTATGACACAATTTGAGGGTCATTGTCTCAGGGGTGAACCAAACCAAAATCAGACGATAGCATTTGACCTCAGTAACAAAACCCTAAACTCCATTTCATTTTTATTTTATTTTGGAACCTTTGACTCGTAGAGGATATTTGTCTTCGGTGACTCTTAGTGAAATTTTCCGGAGAATATCTCTGTCGATGATTTTAAGCCTTGACCTTTGTACAAAGTTGACTTTTAAACAGTTTTTCAGAATTAGGCCAAAAATGTTCAATACGGCGGGAGCTACAGGGTTAAATAGTTCCAAAAAATATTCTCCTCATTGTTTTAATATAGGCCTCCGAAGACATGAAATACCCCAAACGTATTTTTACAGATAGTTTTCCATATTCTTTGATTTGACTTTTGACCAAAAAAATCAAACTTCAAACCACTGTAAAAAAAATTTGTGACGTAGTGGAGCAAAATGGAGTTTTTGGGTTCTGTTACTGAGGTCACATGCTTTCGTTTGATATTAGTTTGGTTCACCCCCGAAAAAGTGTATTCCACTGTGTAATCAAAAAATGTTCTACAGTAAAAAAACAAACTAAGAAGTTTGAACAAAAATTAAATCTTTGCCAAGAGAAAAAATGGATTCAGGACCATTGTGAAGCGTTGTAATTTTGTTTACCCTTACGCTAACGTATGAGGGTATATATCATATGATATGAGAACCAGTAAGAAAATTTCCGTCGGGAAAACCGATACACATAAACCCTTATCCTCAGTAAAATATAAAATTTTCTAGTATATTGGTATTATTACTCGACTTCTAAAGTAGGCAGAGTGGTAAATTTTTTTGCGAGGTATCAGAAGGGGGATGGCTAGACTACCAATTTTTCTCAAAAACGTTATCCTGTTATAGCTACACAAAGTACAGGATTTGGACAAGATAGCGTTGGGTGTGTTGATATTATTAATACATCTCTAAAGTGGTCGGAGAGGTACCAGAAGGTGCGTGGCTAGACTTCGAATTTTTTCTCAAAAACTTTATCCTATTATAGCTTTACAAAAAACAGAACTTGGGCACGATCGCGATGGATATTGATATTATTACTTGATTTCTAAAATGATTTCTAAGAAGGGGCGTGGCAATGAAAGCCATTTCTAATACCGTTAGTAGTTCTGAGTAAGTATTAACCTGTGTCAAGTTTCAAAACATTTAGTTACGTCTTTCGATAGTTACTGTGCGTACCAGCCAGACAGACGGACATGGCTCTAACGACTTAAAAAGTCATGAATCGAATATGGTTAAAAAAAACACAGGGTCTAAAGTGACTCCTTCTATGTGTTACTCTTTTGGTTAGTATTAAATGATATGTACCCTCCTACCCATAGGGTGAGGGTATAAAACGTGCAACGCATTAAAGGAAACCCCTTAGACTCCAATTATCTTAAGACCAAATTCGTTTCAGTTATATTTAAGACGATTAAACCATGTCCGTCTGTCTGGCTGGCTACCCGCAGGGGGGTCTCTTTGGAGACTTTTGTTGAGTATCGCCCCCCGAGAGAACCACCAGTGGACCTCTTTCTGGCTCTGCAAGGCAAAAAGAGGTAGTAAAGTTGGTATTATCTTTACGAGCTCCGACAAAGGAGTCTGAAGATGGTACCACGGGCGGTCGGGGGCCCAAGGTGGCGTAACAACCACCTTGCCGACCGGTTGGGTATGGAACAGTAGTTCTGTGCCTTGTGGTATCTGTGGTAAAACCAAAATGTACGCTGGTAGGCTAAGAGTTCGATGCTCGGGAGAAATGGAGCTGGGTGTCCCTTGATACCATACGAGACTTGCATCTCTCATTGTGCATCTTACGTATTCTTGGTCGAATGTTGCGTTGCACTCTCAGCGTATTTGGTGAATAGATAGCACCAAGCCTCCAACAAGGGTGTAACAGCGATTGCAAGAACACTGTTACATTGTTACGGGCTAATGTCGGTATAAAGCGAAAGAACATAATTGTTTCAGACTCTTTGAGCTCTTCCTACCCTTTTAATATAAATACATGTCTTTTTTGTGAGTTCACTGAATTCATACATATTTTGCGTAAGATGTACGCTTGTGAGAGTTTGACTCAGGATTAAATATGGACTATATCGGCTGACCACTAAGGTAGACCCTCAATGTATGGGAGGACTGAAAACTCATCTGTTCCAGAAAATACCGGTTAGTTTTTTGAGAGGTTAGATTAAGAAAAAAGCTTGGCAAAAATATGAGCTCGATCGGTTAAAAATTGACGTGTCGCTCGCGGTTTGAAGTTTGTGAATCCTAGGGTAATTTTTTTATATCGAATTTCCAAAACAAACTGTAAGTTTGTCCAGGGTTTGGTTAAAAAAAATTTACAAAAATATGTGGTCGATCGCGGTTTAAAGGGGGGGCCGGCACAACTTTTTTTATCGACCCACTCTAATGTACAGCTTGTACAGCTCATGATTCATTCGACGTCAATATTCTCCTTTACCGATGATGGGCGCATATATCTTATGGAGTATTTTTCTTTCGAATACAGCCAAAACCGATTCATCCGCTTGTGTCAAAAACCAGGATTCTGCACCATACATCAAGACAGGTTGAACCAGTATCTGGTATAGCTGGAGTTTTGTTCGTCGAGAGAGGGTTCTGTCATTGAATCGCTTGCTTAGTCCGTAGTAGCATTTATTTGCAAGCAGGATTCTTCTCCGGATTTCTAGGCTGACATTATTTGATGGCGGAGCCTAGGTAGACAAAATTATCTACCACCTCGAAAATATAGTTGTCAACGTTCACGCAGTTTCCCAAACGAGAAGATTCTTTGTTCGTTGAAACTAATAACTTCGTTTTGTCCTCGTTTACCGTTAGGCCCATTTTCGCTGATTCCTTCTGTATACCTGAGAAGGCTGCAGTCACATCCCGCAGTTTTCGACCAATAATGTCTACGTCATCAGTGTACGCGAGTAGCATGTAGCTTTTGTTGAATATCGTGCCACTCGTGTTGACTGCAGCTTTCCCCATTATCATCTCCATCACTATCTTGAAGAGGTTACACGATAGGCCGTCGCCTTATTTTAGGCCTGGTCTGGTATAGAATGGCTCCGTCCTTGCCAATTTTTACTAAAGACTTCGTGTCGGTTAGCGTCATTTCGCAAAGGCGTATCAGCTCCGCTGAAATACCAAACTCAGCCATGGCTTCGTGTAATTTCTGCCGTATCGGGCTGTCGAAGGCAGCTTTATAGACGACGAAAAGATGGTACGTGTCAATCTGTTCCTCTTGGGTCTTTTCCAGGATGTGAATATCTGGTCAGTTGTTGTTTTACCACATCTAAAACAACAATGATAAGGCCCGATCAGGTTGGATAACACTGGCTTTAGTCTTTCACATAGCACACTCGACAGGACCTTATATGCGATGGGTAAAAGGCTTAACCGGCGGCAGTTGGAGGACACACTTAGATTATCTTTTTTTTAGCACAGGACATGATACGCGTAGATTCCAATAATCAGGCATGCACTCTTTAAGCCAAACTGTGCGTAGAAGCTGGTACATGCTCCTCATCAGGACTTTAAGAGCTCTGCCGGAAGTCCGTCGACACCGGCTGCTTTATTATTTTTCAACCGCGTTATAGCTCTTTATACCTCGGCTTGACTTGGTGGTGAGCAATCTAAGCCGTCGTCGACAATTGGCGTGACAACTTTACGTACGCTGCCTTCTGGAACCTGAAGTTGCTGGAAGTGTTCTCTCCATATATGCAGCACACTCTCCGTATCTGTATCCAGATTTCTATCCTTGTTCATACACAAGGGGAGCCCATTACCGTAGCCTTTTGCTTTTACATTCTGGTAAAATTTTCGGATCCCACTTTTATCCCAGTATCGATCAATATCCTCAGTCAATTTATTTAACTTATATTTCTGTACTCGTTCTGTTCTCTTTATTAACTGGGACATTACAAAAAGGTTTCTTTCCTAACAATATTTGGAACAGGAAACCAATGTCAATAACAATAGCTTAAAATAGATGATGGCCCATCTACTTATTTATGGATAACCTTTACTTTATGACAATGAACTAATATTTCAATTATCATAGTAATTATGAAAGCGTGAATACTATAATTTTAACTTTATTCATGCAAAACCTTGTATAGTTGCCGATGAGGTGTTGCTGGCTGGTTGGTGTTCTGAGGGACCCTCATATGAGTTGCCCCTACAAACACTGAAAAACATATGTTTACACAGCATGTCAACACCCTCTTCAACTGCCAGCGCTAACATTAATATGCAGAAATTCATAATTGCTTAAAAGTTTAGATGAAAAACGTATCATTAATCATTTTTAATTAATGAATTAAAATTTAGAGAGAGAAACATGGTACATACCACCATGAACCACAGAAAAGTTCGCTGCAGAAGTATAAACCTACGTATTTTGATCACTTGAATTGAACATCATGCCATAAACTTTAAACATTTCCTACTACTGGCATTAAAACTGAAAGTGGAGAACTGGAATTGGAGTGAAGGCATCGAATTTGGCTTGGTGAGAAAATGCCAAGAATCCAATTTGTTCAATTAGAATTCCAAGAACAGAACAAAATCAAAAAACCCAATGTTTTAGATACATCTGGTCGACAAGGGGAAGGGAGGGCGCTGTACAAAATCATCGTATAACAACTACAGTGGAATTAAATGTGATACTCTGATTTTTGTCACAGCATATGAAGGCACAAGACGCAGCGATGCGATGTTTTTAAGGGAAGCCGGCAAAAAGCACAGTATGAATAATGAGAACACACAAAATCTGATGACGAATTCGTTTTATTTTTTGTGCTCTTGTGTTGTTTATTTAGAGTGAATTTATGTTGGCCGATGCCTCCTCAGCCAGACATGTGCCAAATTTCAAAGAACATGAATTCGAAAGCCACAACGCAACAACTACCAAAAAAGCAACTGAAAAAAAACAAACAACAAAACGAAACCAAAAAGCAATTAATGAAGAGAGTACAAAAACGTAAACATAAGAAGACATATAAAAATAAACAAAAACGAAAAAATGAACTAAACGTAGGGAAAAGCGTAAAATTAGCAAGGTCGACACAGTCTGGTAGTGGGAATGTGGATAAAAAGAAATCGACGAGAAATTGTTGATGCAAAAGTTTTTAATGGAACACCGGGACAACGATATGGTAATTTTATATCATCGGTGATTACTTACACCACGAACAGTAGTAATAAGACCACTTAAAGAATTAAACATCAAGTGGCTAAAAAATGAAGGCAGGGAAAGTGTTTTTTTATATTTTAAAGAATTAAGATGATTTGAGAAAATGTATTAAATAAAATTAAATTATTTATAAAAAATTTAAGATAAAATATAAAAACGTCATAAGTAGCTCTTTATTTAAATATTTCAATAAACAAGTATTTCTTCGCACACATGTATTAGTCCCCAATTAAAATTGGCAAAAGTGAAGAATATGCCACTCCCCCCAAATACGCTCTAAAAAAAGGAAATCAAGGTCAAAGTAAAAAAAAATGGGAAAAAATCATGGAAAATTAGAAAAATGTAAGAAAATGAATTAAAAAATACTATCGAAAAATGTAATGTCATCAAAAATGTGTGAACATTTTTAATTTTTTGAATTAAAAAAAGAAAATTGAGAAAAAATTTAAAAATAATGAAGAAAACAAATGGACAATTTCAAGAAATATTTAAAAAAAAAATTTAAGGAAAAGTGCAACAAAAAATATTTGAATAAAGAAAATTGATAAAAAAAAGGATAAAAGTTTGTATTTTTTTTTTGATCATATATTCCTTTAAATTATTTTTAAAAGAAATTTTTCTTTCTGGTTTATTCCGGGTAAAAGTTTTTTTTTGTAAATTACAGTGAAAATTGATATATTAGGAGTAAAAGCGCCGCAGTCAAAAATTATTTTTAAAAAAATCGCGCAATTTTTTTAAAAATATTTTTTTTGTTTTTTGTCTATCCCTGGAAAAATATTTTTTTTTGTAAATTAGAGTGAAAATGGATATGATGGGAATAATCGCACGATTTAAACAAAATATATTTTTTTGTATTTCCCGCAAATTTAAATGGGTCTTACTCGGTCCAGGAGACCCGTAGGAACTTAAAAATAAAAAAAAAGTTAAAGTAAAAAAAAAATGGGAAAAAATAGTGGAAAATTAGAAAAATGTAAGGAAATGAATTAAAAAAAAAACCATAGAAAAATAAAATGTCATCAAAAATGTGTGAAAATTTTAAATTTTTTTGAATTAAATATAGAAAATTGAGAAAAAATTTAAAAATAATGACGAAAACAAATGTAAAATTTCAAGAAATATTTTAAAAACATTAAAGAAAAAGTGCAGCAAAAAATATTTTAATAAAGAAAATTAATAAAAAAAAGGATAAAAGTGGAAAATTTGAACAAAAATATGAAAAATATTAAAAAAAAGCTATTTTTTGTAATTTTTTTTTTGTTCATATATCCCTTTAAATTATTACTTGTTTTTTTAAATTAGTGATCGCGAGATTTTTTTAATCGCGCGATTTTTTAAAAAAAAAAACAATTATTTTTTGGTAAACATATCCCGCAAATTTAAATGGTTTTAACTCGGTCCAGGAGACCCGTAGGAACTTAAAAATAACATCGTTGGATTCCTCTCGAAAATATCTTCCATTTGAGGACCCGCACATGGGAGGTCATCAAAGAACCGAAAGGGGCCCCTTTTTTGACCCCCCGGGCCCCATGGGCCTGAGCGCCAACTTTGACCTACCATTCCGATGTTTGTGGACCAAGACAAAGACAATGGCATATTTTTTTTAATCGGGCTCTGCACTTCAGCCTTAAAATTGATTAAAATATATAATATCCTAAGAATACAGCCAAATTTATTTTATTATTTTTTGTTAGACGCTCATAAAATAGCAATATTAATTACAAAATCAAAAAAATTATGTTTTTTTTATTTAGATATATTAAAAAAAATAATAACAGCACCTATTAAAATATTTTATTAAACTTGTTTCAGTTCAGCAATTTAAATTGTCTAAAAAGTCTAGTTTTAAACAAGAACAATATACAGAAAAAAAATAATTTTAACGATATGTTTTAGTCACCAATTCCGCTTTAAAGCATCAATGACTAAGCCACATATAGTTGATTCGAGCCCTAGTAAAACTATATTGTACCAGACGAGGAACGACAAAATAATTCTATAATAGTTGGACGCCTTGGATTTATGGTAAACTATTTTTAAAGTTTTGCTAATATAAATTAATTCTAAATTAAGATGTACCTCATGCTTATGTGGTTTTCGTACACAGTGCGCAAAAGATAGATTGTACATTGGTACATAGCGCCGTCCTATTGAAACCACACCAATGCATGCAGAATGTATTAATAAAACTAGTATAGAAATTATAGTTAGATGACCTGACTGATAAATAGTCTCACCTTATAAATGATACTGTTTAACTCTAGTGTTATTGAAAAAACCCTCACCCTACATACAAGAGGGTATATATTATTTGATACGACCCAAAAGTGCAACACATAGAAGGAATCACTTTAGACCCTAGATTACTCTGAACCAAAATCGATTCATGACTTTTTAAGACGTTTGAACCAAGCCCGTCCGGCTGTCCAGCTGGTAGGCATGAGAAATTTCGAAAAAACGCAACTAAATGTTCTGAAACTTTGCACGAGTTAATATTTCCCCAAAACTACTTACAGTATTGCAAATAGAGTGCATGGCCACGCCCCTTCTGGTACCTCACATACAAATATATTAGAAACTAGCTGGCCCGGCAGACTTCGTCCTGCCTCCAAATTTTTGTAAAATATGTTGAGTGTAGTTGAAATCTAAAAACGATTGGTTTATTTTTTTGACCTCTAAAATATTTCAATTTAAAGGGCGAGGTTTTCCCGGACAAATGCATTTATTTTTGTGGAACCTTGAGAAAATTTTTTTTGTATAAATTGACCCGGTAGGTGTCGCTATGATGGCATTATAATGAAAATTTTAATGAATTAAACAATTTGATTGAAATATGCACCCGCAGTTGATTTGGCTGAGGTTGAATTATTTCGAAAATTTATATCAATTGTCCGATTTTACTTACACTTAAAATATATGATTTTTTTGGCATGAGAAGATTTTGAATACCGATTGTCCGATTTTACTTAAAATATATGATTTTTTTGGCATAAGAAAATTTTGAATGTATGTATGTTTGGAACCAGTTGCCGGTGTTTAGCTTATGATACACTTAATTTTTGGAATGTCATTTAGTCACTTTTTTTAACATCATAGTTATTCAGAAGTCTATATATATAAAAAAGATGTACATTTTGATGTCACCTCTAATTGTGAAAACGGTTGACCCCATTTGTCCCAAAATTTTAATGAAAGTTAAGGATTGGCTGTAGATGGTCACCCAGACTGCAAAAAGGCTTAAAGAAGAATGACTAACTTTTATAATGGAGCAATTCCTATTGAATTAGAGAGCTTCACAAAGTTGTTTTCCCATTTCAAAATTTTAGGGGACAATAACGAAAATAGGAATAACTGTTGATATCACCCAGACCATACGGTTAATGGGGTTGCTGAGCTTTATGAATGCATTTTTGGAAATTCGTACTCCTTAGGAAAAAAAGGTACAATCACCCAGTACACCAACGCTGAAAGTTATAGGTCAGTCAATCGGCTTAAAAATGTGGTTTTAGAATATATGCCTATCAATAAGTAAGTTTTCATCCCATCATGGACGACACTGCTGATCCGTTTTAGCAATTCTTATAATAATATATAATAATCTTTAAGATATATGAAGAACAGAATTTGTCCGGGAAAACCTCGCACTTTAAATTGAAATATTTTAGAGGTCAAACAAATAAACCAATCGTTTTTAGATTTCAACTACACTCAACATATTTTACAAAAATTTGGAGGCAGGACGAAGTCTGCCGGGCCAGCTAGTTTTCAATATAAATCCACCCTAGCGCCATCTACCGGGTTCTACCGGGTCCATTTTTACATAAAATGTTTTCTCATGATCAAATGAATATCCATTCTAAATTTCAGTTGAATTGGTACATGCATTCAAATTTTCGATATAAATCCACCCTAGCGCCACCTGGGTTTGATTTTTTTCAACACAAACAATCTACGGAAAATTTCGAATCGAATAAAAAAAAATCAGCCAAATCGCTTCAGCCGTTCTCAAGTGATGGTATGACATACGTGGACCATTTCATTTTTATATATTCGCTTAGCTGCACATTCCGGATAAGAGCACTTAAAATCGCTATGGCTGCATTTTATTGCAGCATTTGCATAAAATTATCTCATTTAACTGCATTTTGCTTAGCTGCACTTTCATCCTAGCAGCCCCGATGATTGTGTTTCACAATTCAATTTCCTATAGAAAAAATTTCGTTTAACAACACTTTCAAAATCGGTATCTTACAATCATATATTTATCGAATATAGTAAGTAATTACTAACGATTAATAATTAATCTTGAGGACAATTCTGCAAAAAAAACGGTAACAAATTGGGGTAACTGCATCATATATAAAGGTCAAAAAATCCGCATAACTGCCTTATGTGTGCAGGTTAAAAAAGCCGAATAACTGCCTCTTGAGTGCAAGTAAAAGACTTGGGATAAGTGCACATTTCGCTTAAGTACACAAAAATTTTTGCACAAAAATTCAGTGCAGCCAAGCGAATTATACTGTACACACAACGCGATCGTGCCCAAATTTTGTATTTAGTAATGCTATATCAGGATAAAGTTTTGGGGAGTATCGCCCCCACGGACCTGAGAGAACCACCAGTAGACCTCTTTCTCGATCTGCAATGGCGAAAAGAGGTAGTTAGAACGTACATCATTACGAACTCCGACCAAGGAGTCTAAAGATGGTACCACGGGCGGTTGGGGTCCCAAGGTAGCGTAAAAACTATCTTCCTAACCGATTGGGTATGGAACAGCTTGTTCTGTGCCTCGTGGTGGTGGATGGTTAAAACTCAAATTTACGCGAGTAGACTAAAAGTTTGATATTCGAGAGAAATGGAGCTCTTGATACCATACGAGTCTCGCATCTCTCACATGGTCTATGGTCTACATAATACCGCAGTAAAGTATGTACTTTGCGGCGGTGAAAGTTCCAATATGCGAAGTGAGGATATAACTGTTTATATCTTCTTTGGGCTACAAGCAGATGTCAAATCTTTCCAATCTCAAATTTATGTTTGTGTATTGCCTGCTAGTAAAATGCTAGCCCTAGCCCGATGGATGTGTTAATTCACTCGCTGACGGTAGCCGAAGGAAATGCTTGGTATCGATGGAAGCTAGCCTGACGGAGTGTTAATTCACTCGCCGATGGTAGCAGAAGGGATACGGTCTGTTGTTTTAAAAGTTAGATCCATATTTGGATTTGAAACAGAAGAGATGTCTGATGTAGGCCGGTCGGATGGGGTCTCTAGCTGATGGCGGCGTGGGTGTCATTTGTGGCGTGTTGGATGGAAACAGACATGATTTGATTGAAACAACAAGTTCATGTACTTATATCAAATAATAAGAGTGGAGGGCCAAATCGGACGGAGTACAAGACTTGAGCTTGTACTTGTCAAATGAAATATAAACAGTTTAAACATCCCTTTGAATAGAAGAATTAGATCCAGGCCTTAAAAGCGGCATAGTAGTATGTTCCAGTGGGGTTGAACCCACCGTGGAGTTAAGCCCTTACGGGCAGGTATTCACTTAAAGCATAAGGACATCTGTGCCCATTTATAATCCCACCCTTAGGGATGATGGTATATATCGTTTGATGGGAGAATAAGTGTAACGTATTAAAGGAGATGTGTTGGATGCCATGCCTTAAGACCAAATTCGTTCCAGGACTTTTTAAGACGTTTGAGGTACGTGGGCAGGATAACTCGAGTAAACCTTAACTGATCCGCATGAAACTTTTTATCAGTATTAATATTTTTCAAAATGACGTATTTTGATTATAAATGGACAGAATAGCCCCATCCCTTTCGGTACCTCCCATACAAAATTACCTATTTTTGGATAAATAATATTTCTTCCATAACTTCCTTAAGGACAACTGAATATTTGATCTGGATATTTGAATTTATTCAGTTTAGTTATCTTGTAAAAGTAGACAAATCCTCAACGAAGCGAAACCATTGACACAATCGATAATACATTCCATACAAATGACCGAATTCACCCTCTTAGTTTTACATACATACCTTTTTTTGTAAGTGCCCTGAATTCAGCCATATTTTGCGAAATATGTACACTTGTAAGCGTTTGTCTTAAGTATAAATATCAAATATTTCGACGCACCCCTTCTATAACCTTTCGTACAAATTGCTGAAATTGCCAACATAGTTCTTTATGTAAGTAAACGGAATTTAGTCACATTCTTAACGTTGACTTACAAATAAAATGGGTCACGTTGTTTTGATCATGTTGGTACCTCCTATACAAGTTAGCCAATTTCCCGTACTCCCATACAAAATAACCATATGCCCAGAGATATTGAATTGAAGATTTTACATTTGTTGGCGAATAATAATCATATTTAAAACATAATAGAATGGTATTAGAAAGCTTCACAAAGTGGATTTTCGCATTTCGAACTTTTAAAGGACAAACCTGAAAATATGAATAAATGTTGCTATCACCCAGGGTTGTTGAGCCAAATGAATCGATTTTTGAAAATTCGTCTCATTGGGATAAAAAGGGGCAAACCAAACACCTAAAGGTACAATCACCCAGTACACCAATGCAGAAAGTTATATGTTAGTCATTCGGCTTTTAAATGTGGTTTTGGAGTGTATGCCTATCAATACGTAAGTTTTCATCAAATCATGGACGATACTGCTGATCCATTTTAGCAGTTCTTACAATAATATATAATAATGTTTTAGATATATGAAGTATATAATTTGTCCGTGAAAACCTCGCCCTTTAAATTGAAATATTTCAGAAGCCAAAGTAATAAACCAATCGTTGTTAGATTTTAACTGCACTCAACATCTTTTCCCATAATTTGGAGGCAGGACGAAGTCTGCCGGGCCAGCTAGTTAATAATGTTTAAAAAGTTGAGGACATTTTAATTAAATAAAACACATTTTGTCGATGCTTGCGAAAATATACAAACTGATTCCTAATTACCGGCTGAGAGCTGCTCATCATTTATCCTGTAAGATTGGCGATTTTACCACTAACTCCTAGTAATGCTCTGAGGCCAGTTAAAGTGTTATCTCTCTTGATTACCTCTGTTACCCTGGTTTAGCTATTTATAGCCCACTTATTTCATACTGATAGCTTTGTGACGGCAAACAAATGAAAACTCGTTCAAAAATTGTCGAATGGAATTCTTTTTTAAAACAACACAACAAAACAAAGCATTAATTTGAAAAGTTGTTATAGATCGCGTTGTAGTTAAGCCAAAATTAACATGATTTTGCCGTAAATAAATATTTACGCGATTTCGAACACAAGCTAAGAAACAAGTTTAAAAAGAGATTTAAAATGTCATACGACGAGTTTTAAATTTTGTGTCTTTAATTAATTAATAATGTTATTAAACACATAAAATCGTAATTGAGATTGTCTGTACATTGTATTAAAAAGTAGCAAAAAAACTTCGTTGGATAGACCAGGTGAAAGAGCTGTTATCTACACTTGTTGTGACTAACTATCTATGGAGCGCAAAAAAATACCTATTGCCCTACAATCCTCCAGGCAACATAGCACACAACTTTTCCGATTTTAGTTTTTATCCATTCTAGCTATAGTGGCTTACAAATGTTTTTTTTTGTATTTGACCGTTATTCGAACAGGCACTGTATTTATTTTTTTTATTCAAAATACTATTGATAGATTGCAATGGGAAATAAATACAATATACTTAAACCAAGAGGAATAAAAATAGCAACAAATTCACACACAGCTGCATTAAAAAACATTCACACGAAATCAAACGAAAAAAAAATTGGCTAAAAAAAGTAATAAACCAAAAAAACCGCCAAACGAAACGACGCGAGAGCGGAAAATTGAGATATCTATAGAACTGTTAATCATTTCCTAAGTTGTTATCGAATCAAACGAAATGTATCTTAATATAAACGTAAAATTTTGCATTTGTTGTGTTGTTAAAAATTAAGATTTGGATACTTTGAAAAAAAAAAACTGCCATAAAAATTAGTTTTTTTTCACTTTAAGTATGTCTTCCTCTTCTACTTCTTGCATACACAAACATCTAGCTTACCTTCAAAATTTCAACGTATCGAAGTACTCGTACTCTATGTAAACAAATTGACGAACGATTGGGTGTAAACGATAATTAACAACAAAAACCAATCACGTTTTTATCTTCGCTGCTGGCGTTAACTGCTTCGCTGTAAATATTTAAAGATTCCAAGTGAGGACCATGAAATTCTTTAGATTCCAATTTTGTATTTATTTTTTTTTTTTTTAATTTAATTTCTCTGACACTTGTCTTGAACAGTAATTGTTTGTTTCAAACAACTCGCTGGCAATTAAATTAATAATCAAATAATTTAAATTTTATATTTCTATTTTTTTTCAACTTTGCATCAATTAAACAAGTATTTATTATTGCTGTACTGTTGTGTGTCGCCTTTATTTTCTTGCTTTATTTTAATTAAGCGTATTATTTTTGCTTATTTAATTTTCGTTGTTTTTTTTTTGTTTTTTCATTAACCCACTCACACTGAATTTTCGTCGTTTTGAATGTTAGCATAAGCGCGAGCGCGTCTTTAACTTCGTAAATTGTAGAATCGTACTGAGTGAATATCTTACAAATCGCTAATGTTTTAATGGCCGGATCATTTTGCGGCTCTCCGTTTACGATCTTCATTGCTTTGGACGAAAAATTAGCGAATCACAAATTGTTTAGTGTCTGCTATCTTCGTGGAGCCAGGGATGGCAAACGTGATGGGGGTTGGTACGATTTTTTTGTTTTTGGTATAAACGTTTCTACACGTTGTGCAGTATGAGTTTAAAAAAAAATCTGAAATATGATTAGATTTATGTTATGGATTAGGGTACGTCGATTCACAGACTAAAATTAATCAGATGTCCCACCTCTCTCTTTGTTCTAAAAATGCGAAAAATTATTTGTAGTGGCCCTGATGTCACTGAGAGAATTTTGTGGAAATTAAATTAGAGTTTTTGTTATATTGCTACTAATTCACATTGTGTTTTTTTAAAGATATTTAACATATGGTTAAGTCCAAAAAAACAACTTAGAATTTTTCAACTATTAGAAGAAAAATTAACTGACCAAATTTTAATAGCCTCCAGTTGTCCGTTTGAAAGTTATGGGAGAAATATTAATTTTCCAAAAATAAGTCATTTTGTCAGGAAGTGCCATCAGAGTGTTTTTCCATAAGTGTTTTTCTTGTGAAAAATGTTACTGAATGTGCTTATAAAAAATACATGTATCAAAAGCTATGAGGTTAAATTCGGTCATTTGTATGGGTGGTCCGTTTGGAAGTTATGGGGGAAATATTAATTTAACAGAAGTGATCAGGCGATATAGTCCATATTCATTGCAGATTAAAACTGTTCATAAGCGTACATCTAACGTCAAATATAACTTACCAAAAAGATATGCATGTAAAACTATGAAGGTCAATTCGGTCATTTTGATATGAGCTACCAAAAGGAGTGTGGCAATGGTTTCGGTTTTCTGAAGGTTTGTCTACTATTACACAAGGGAACAAGGTATTTGTTGTTTAAGAACTGAATATTGTTTTAAAGGTAATTTTGGACGCTGAATCCAAATCTGCACTTGTTTTTTTTTGTATCAGCTCGACTTTC
Source organism: Muscina levida (assembly GCA_964034835.1). NCBI lineage: Eukaryota > Metazoa > Arthropoda > Insecta > Diptera > Muscidae > Muscina > Muscina levida. Next base: position 157,035,974 of record OZ035880.1, read on the forward strand.
CGCGATATACCGTTATGTCCAAAACTAAGGCACTTCCACTACAAATATTTAAATAACTTGAAAACGGTTCACCATATTCCATTAAAAAAAAAAAACTGAAATTCGTCGACAAAATTATCTTTAATCCGTGCCTACATTGTTTTTAATTTGGCCTAGTAGTTTTAGAGATATCGTTGTAGCTAAAAAAAAAAAAATTTTACAAAAAAAAATTGTTTTTTAAAAATTCATAAAAAAATAATGCAACAAAAATCACAATCAATGTTGGTCTTAAAACATTTCGTTTAATATAGTTTGAATCAAAAGAGCTTTATTTCATTGAAATCTGTGCACAACTTTTGATTTTGTCGACAATTTACTGAGATAACTAAATTTACAAAAATTGCGATTTCCATACAGAAATAACATTTATTAATATGTTTGTGAAAGTGTTACTCGAGCAAACCTTAACGGATCGTTATGAAAATTTATCAGTATTAATATTGTTCGAAACGAACTTATGAAATTGTAAATGGGCGGAATAACCCCACCCCTTCTGGTACCTCCCATACAAAATACAGTAGACTACGGATAAGTGCACATCGGTTTTCGCGCGACTTTTTGTGCACTTATGCGGTTTTTGCATTTATACAACACTCGGATAAGTGCACAACTATTGCATATATACAAACATTGCATAAGTGCACGATTATTGTTTTTACACAAACATTGGATTATTTTTTTTTATTAATCTGTAACATCAGTTCAGTTTGGACGGAACTTTAAAACTCTTTATTATTATTTATTGAATTATTAAACACTGGATTACAAAAAAACAGGTCGAAAAATAACCAATGGGTTTTTATTTATATTTGGTTTACATTACATAACAGGTTTTTAATAAAAACTTATAAAAATCAGTTCAGTTTAAGTTAAAAAAAAAATTACAAATGTATGTTTCATTGATTTAGTGTTTTTCATATTTCACCCAAAAAAATTAAATATATTCAGTTCTGTGCCAAAATAAGAGCTGTTATTTCAATCATATTTTGAGCCATTGTTTTTTGCAAAATACATATTAAATTGCACTTAATTCGATTCACCTAAACCACGTGTGCTGAAAATGTCTGAAATCTTTTTTTGAACCGTGTTTTATGCTCCAACCTTACATATTTTTTTTCTCCAGTTTCTCTAAATCATAATCTACATTTATGCAGTATGAGTGATTTGCATTTATGCATGCAAAGTTGTACTAAAAATGTACTTTCAGGTAAGCAAAAGTTGTGCATTTATCCGGTTTTTGCATTTATGCGTTTTGCACTTAACCGTGTATTTTTGTATGTAAACGTACAAAAAAGGCTATGGCTTCAAGTTCCAGTGCACTTATGCGGTTTTTGCATTTATGCGATGTGCACTTATCCGTAGTTTACTGTAACCTATTTTTGGATAATCAATATATATTCGATAGCTGCCAAACAGACTATCGGAGGATATTTAAATTTGGTCAGTTTATTTATCTTGCAAATGTAGACAAACCCTAAAAAACCGAAACCGTTGTCATACCCCCCTTCTGGTACCTTCCATACAAATGACCGAACTCACCCCAATAGTCTTACATACATATCTTTTTTGTAAGTACACTGAATTCAGTCAAACTATGCGTAAGTTTTACGGTTATGGAAATATGAATCAGGTATGAATTTGCACTATAACGGATCACCCCTTTTGGTACCTCCCATACAAAATGACCTATTTTTGGACAATTAATATTTCTCCCTGAAATTCCAAATTGACAACTGGCGATTAAATAAATTTGGTCAGTTAAATAATATTGTAATAGGAGGCAAAACTATAAATAAATTTGCAAATTTGTCATGATTTTTAAAAAACCAAAATTTTAATTTTTTTGGGTAGAAACAAAAAAATGCTAAAAATCTGTTATCACCGAACATAGCATAACTCATTCAATTTTCAATCGATTATTATGTAAATACATGTTTTAGAAAGCTACTTTAATATGATATTCAATAAAGCTAATAAAAATAACAATTTGCCCCCAACCGATTAACTTTCAGCGCAAAGAAAATTAAAATATGTAATTTTTTTTTTTTTTTAATAAAACAGCCGTTACACAGTCATTTATTTTTGTGATATTAAAAAATTTGATTTTTTTTTCAAAGGTAACAACAAACTCTTTAAAAAAACAACAAATTTTTAAAATCCGGCTTATGAAAAAAAGATTATGATTTTTTAAACTATAATTTTTTGGAAAAAAGTCGAAAATACGATTAGTACCTGTAATTTAAAATTTCGAGCTGATGGAGAAAAATGGAGATTAGATTTGAAATCAGCGACCTCAAATTAGTAAAAAACTCCTATAGAATTCCAAACAACACTCAAAAAGTTCAATTTTGTTCCCTTGTGTTATCTGTAATTAAACTGGCCAAAATCAAATATCGTCCAGTTGTTTGTTTAAAAGTTATGGAAGGCATATTATTTTTCCACAAATAGGTCATTTTGTATGGGAGATACCCAAGATGTATTAAACAAGGTGGAGTTATCTGTACAACAAATTTGGCATTACAACAACCACAGGCAATTTATTTTGTGTAGTTCCTCTCTAGTGTCAAAATCTCCATACAAAATTTTGACAACTGAAAGGCGCAACTCAGCGAGTGTATGTAAGTTGACAGTGCAGAGGACGCCACCTGTATTAATACATCTTGGAGATACCAAAAAGGGTCAGCCGAAATAATACATGTTCATTCCAGAATCAAATTCTCATATGAGTAGATCTCAGGCATAACATGAATGACTTCAGAGTAATTTAAAAAAAGATATGTATGTAAAATTCGGTAATTTGTATCAGAAGTGTTGTGGCAAAGCTTTTGGTTTTCTGAGAGTTTATCTACTACATAGAGCAACACACTTTTTCTAAGGTGAATCAAACCAATATCAAACAATAGCATTTGACCTTAGTAACAAACTTTAAACTCCATTGTGCTCCACTATTTCACAATTTTTTTACAGTGGACAAAAGTCGAATCAGATAATATGATAAATCATGTGTAAAAATACATAATGGATAGTTCATCGAAGATCGAAGAGAAATAACCTCTACGAAGCAATGGCTATAAAATAAGATCGAAATGAAATGTTATCTTTAAGCAAAGATTGCAACTCACTTTTTCAGGAGAGAACCAAACCAATATCAAATGGTAGCATTTGACCTCAGCAATAAAACCTCAAACTCCAATTTGCACCACTTCGTCACAATTTTTTGTTACAGTCGTGGGAAGTTTGATTCTTTTTGGTCAAAAGTATATTTTGAAATGTTCCCAGGAAATATTCCCCGGAAAATTTTGATGTAGGTCTCCGAAGGCATGAACTATTCCAAATGTAGTTTTGCATATGATTTTTATATTCTTTTATTTGACTAAAGTCAAATCCTATCGTTTCATTCACCCCCAGACAAAAACTCTAAAATTGTTGCATAGTGCTATCAGAAGATAATTATATTGATCAAACTTAAATATACTCTATTTCAGTCAACGGCGCGAGAGACACACACGCATACGGAAGAAATATTAATATCCTTAAAATAAGTAATTTTGTATGGGACGTATCTTCACACCTTCATATCCCGCCTATTTACAATCCCATGGCTTCATTTTGGAAGATAAATACAAATGTATATTTTCATAAAGATTAGCAAAAGTTTACTAAAGTACTTGTGCACACCAGCCAGCCAGGCAGTCGGACATGGTTCAATCGCCTGAAAAAGCCTTGAAAGACGTCTCCTTGAATTAGTTACACTTTTTTTAGTATCAAATGTGTCTCAAAAGAAAGTTTAAATTTTGTCAGCCGATAAAATAACAAATAAGATGTCATTCAAAGAACTGTTAATTTGTATTTAAAGCACAGTATTTGGGAATTTATTGCATAAAAGTAATATCGTCTTACAGTAAATAATTGCGTTAACAGAATTCTTTTTTTCGAGCATGGCTGCGATTTCGTTGCTAATATTTTATTTCTAATGTCTCAAAGAAGTCGGTTTATTGTTTTATAAACATTATATTTAAGATAATTAAATGAGAAAAACTCCATAGAATTTAAATCAGGACTGCATAATGGACAGTTTACGTCGCCTTTCCTGGATATCACTTTGGCAGGGTATTTCCATTATGGGTTTTTAATTCTTGCAACAATTGAAATTTGTATGGGTTAAGTTTTAGATTTTTACGCTAAATATGGTTTCATGAAGATCTATGCATATTTAAAGCACTTGCGCACTTTCGAATTAAAAAATTCGGGTCCTAACAAACAGACTTATTTGCACTCTTCACGTTTTTTTCCGTTCAATGTCCTTGGTCTCCCCGAATTTGAGTTTTGTAGTGCTAAACTGGTCTCTCCAAAGAGAGGGATGATTGGCGCATCATTTAAGTGGCAAAAGTCTCGCACTCTGCACAACTCTCTATGCGACAGTCTCAAAATCACCGTTTTGTAAAACTCTCTCGCGCACAGCGGCGGACTTTTTCAGAAAAACGCTCTATAATGACAAAATTCCTAGGAGCCAGGTTTCTTACTGGCATACGCCCGGCACCTCAGATTTTCCCATAGTCAGCTAAATAATATATATTAACCATTAAATGACTCCAGCAGTAATATTGAAGTTTGACGCAATTTGATACCTTTAATACAAAAATTAAAAAAAAAAAACATTTTTTTTACCATTTTCCTAACAGAACTTGTAAAATAGCAAATTGTTGACATATACATTTTTTTTTTCAATCTTTTGGGTTATTCAATTCAATCCTATATTTAATACATATCGTATAGTTGTAAGATTAAGATTTGAATAAGGAAAGCTTCTTTATGTTGATCTATAACAATACCAATTATAAAAAATGTAAACTGTTTTCGTTAAAAAAAAAAAAAACAAGTAATTTCACCAATTATAAATACGAAAGTTTTAAGGAGACACTTTTGAAAGAAAACACTATTTGTGTTAACATTTTCAAACAAAAAGCAGGTTCATACCTAAAACAAAATCTATCAACCAAAATTAAGAGCTGTGCATTGTCATAAAAACACTCATGAAAATATTTTCAATAAACACATCAGTATTTTTCCGGAGGGGTTTCTATTAGCTGGATTGCCATATTTTTAAACATTTCAATCAATAATGTACTAAAAGCTGTCCCATTATGTATAAAGTATCAAACATTTAATGCTATGCCATCTCCGATGCACAAATGATCGCTCAACAGTTTGTATGGTATCTTCCACTCTCTCTCACTCTCTTCGTTACTCTCTTTACTATCACTCTATCATATATAGCAGTTTGTTGTGTATTTCCAATGTTGCCAGTTGAAAATCTTTTCTTTTGAATTATTTGAACTTCTCTGCATATTTTCAATATTTCATTAATATGAATCATGCAAATGTTGCATGGGAAGCTGTGACGGACGAGCCCACATTTTATGTGTATTCTCAGCGAAATAACGTCATCTTGATATGATCTTTTGGTATAGGGTACAAAGTTCTTGAGAATTCCCACTAGACAAGCAATGTAATCAAATGCAAATTGTAATAACACAAGTGTTCTTGTAGCTGTTTCTAGAAATTGCTAGTATAAGTGGTTTGTAATGTTTTACATGTACCTTAGTACATATGTCGTAAAATAAATGATTAAAACCTGAGATATTTAGACAATGGTTGGTCGATTCAAAGAAATAGGAAATTGCTGTATGTTATTATTAAGAGGAAAACACAAAAAGGTGAACAATGTGGTATATGTAAATGCTGTAACAATTAGATATATGCGAATAAACTATTAAATATATTTTACGTTATTTTATTGTTAAAAATTAAATTTTATTTAAAACTTAAGAAATAATTCAAACAAAATTGGTTTATGTCTGGTATAACGTTAAAACTTTATTGTGGCGTAACTTTAAATTTTATATTAATATCGAGCATTAGTACTTGGGTAAAATAAAATATAAACAACACATGGTGGTTCAAATTCGTATTGATTGAAGTTTGCAATTTATTATCGTTTTGCCGAAATTTTGTGGAAACTATTAAATAACCATTTCACCCTCATGTTTTTATATTCGTATATTTTTTCTAATTTCACTGAATTCAGTCATATTTTGCGAATTTGTACGCTTATGAATATATGACTCTGGAATGAATCTAGTCTACATCGACTGACACCTTTTGGTAAATCCCATACAAATAACATATTAAAAAAAGGTCTGGTAACTTTCTAGGGTTTCCAGACGGGCTGGATTCGGCTGGATTGTCCATCTTTTTTTATACTTGTCCAGTGTCCAGCTATCAAAAAAAAAAAAATAAAGCAAAGATGTTCGTGTTATAAATATCCTTATTAGTACATTTGACACAATAAATTAAAAAAATATATATAATTTTAATTTTCGAGAATGAATTGTTATTTTTTTGGTAATTAAATCTTTAATTGTTGTTCTTTTTAAAGATTTTTGTTTTTTTATTATTAGATTTTTGTTTTTTTTTTATTAATGTTTTAAGTACTATTTAAAATCTCAAAAATTGGAAACAGTGAAAGTATTATACTTTATGTTCTCAACAATGTTAAAAAATGCGTTTTAAAAAAAAATTATACAAAATTAAACTTGGAATTTTTTTTCGTAGACATTTTTTGAAAATGTTCAGCTTTTTGGGAGTATGGATCTGGCAACCATATAACTTCCATACATAATGACCATACACTAAATTCAGTCATATTTTGCGAAAGATGTACGTTTATGAATATATGACTCTGGAATGTAGACAAAACTCCAAAAAACCAAAACATTTGCCACGCCCCTTCTGGTACCTCCCATACAAATGACCGAATTCACCCTCATGTTTTTAAATACGTATCTTTTTTCTAATTTCACTGAATTCAGTCATATTTTGCGAAAGATTTACGCTTATGAATATATGACTCTGGAATAAATCTGGTTTACATCGACTGACCCCTTTTGGTAACTCCCATACAAATTTGAAACTAATTGAACTTATTATTATTATTATTATTAGCCTTTAAAACAACTTGACACATATATATATTTATATCTTAGTGCCTAAATCAGAGGCCGAAATGATCAAAGATTTCCATTCGCTTAACAAACTCCAAAAATCCTCCAGATGTCCGTTTGGAAGTTATGAAAGAATTAATATTTTTTTAAAAAATTTGGGAAATTTTCATGTAAAAAAATTCCAAATACATTTTGGGGAATTTTTCGTTTATACCATGTTTTTCATTTGCAAAGTGAACCAAATTTGCAGGGATGAAAAATATCACAATTTTTTTATACCAAACACGCCTTAAAATGGAGCCGGGGTCCATGGGCCTCGCCAACATTTTGCAAATTCTGATGTCACGCTCCCCCAAATACATCTTAAAATTGTATATTTTTTTGGAGAAATGTTTCTTTGGGGTATGTTTCATAAATTATTTGCAAGATTTTTCAAAATTTTTGGGGATATTTTTGTGCCCGAGTTTTGGATCATTTTAATTTTTTTTGTCCGATTTATCATAGAGCTGGTATTTATCAGTCAGTTCACCTTTCTGATTTAGGATAAATTTCTATTGCTCATAGGTTGGCAACTCCGATCTCCGATTCATCATATGACAGAAAAGTTTTACGTCTCAGGTCCATTATGTAATACATAGCCATTTTACACCAAAAAGCATTTCGCATTTGGAGCTCAATATGCAAAAGGCTCAAAAGTGGTTTTACACTGCATTTTAGCATATTGTCAGCTGATGTGTAGCTCATACATTTTTCCATTCGCCTTGTAAACATGCAATATTTTCCTGCCATAAATCTATTAACATTGCTTCGGAGTAGTGATGGCACGATTAATCGAAAAATTGATAATAATCGATTATTTTCTTTCAATTAACGATTTAATTGTATCGTGAATTCTCCTTCGATTAATTGCATTAATCGATTATTCCAAATAATAATCGATAGACATCCAGGAACAAAAAAGATTCGTCGCCAGCCGCCAAATGTATTCATTGAGCTTTGACGGCTGACGACGAAAGACCTAGAACTGCAACCTCAGTTATTAAAAGCATTGGGAGCGGCTGTGAAACGTCTTCTGCTGGTGATGCTGAATTTGATTTATGGACGAAGAAGGACAATGACTCAACACTTCCTCAAGATGAACTAAGCATCTTTGTCAATCCCCCATACTAGAATTAAAGCGCAATATAATAGACGCATGGGAAGAAATGAAATCGGTCTACCCTAAGCTGTACTCTCTTGCACAAAAATATTGCTTTTTAAATGGTACATCTGTATCATCAGAGCGGCTTTTTTCCAAAGCGGGTGCAATTGTAACGGAAAAACGGAACAGATCAACCACGAAACGGTTTTCAAGCCCCTATTTTTAAATTCTGTACTAAACAAATAAATTATTTTTTATTCAATTGAATAAATGGAAAAAATCATGGAAAATTTTGTAATTAGTTAAATTATTTTTTTTTAATTTATGATAATTTTAAATATTAGGCGAAAATATCGAAGTATCGATTAATTGTCTCCAATTAATCGCGATTAATTATTTGTCGTTTTGATTAATTAATCGATTATTCTTTTTTAATTGCCATCACTACTTCGGAGGAAGTATTCCACGAAGCGCGAATGATTTAAACTAATTGCAGTAATCATTTATTAATATTTTAGAAAAATTTAAATTGTTCTTCCGTCCATGTTGTTTGGCATTTTTTCCGATAAATGTAAACAAATTTTCGGCTAACTAAGGTTAACTTCTTACTAAGCCCACGCTTAGAACCTACTACACCACCCCACCACGCCCTTTAAGGTATTGCTTTACAACATTTTGATGTTGTTTAGTTGTCGCTGTTAACACTATCGTCTGTCAGCGCCAAACACTTAACGTAATGATGAATGTCTTCGAGTCGTGACCATTTGTAGAATTTCTTCGTTCGTCTTGACGAAAATGAATTTCCTCATGACATTCGTTCATTGTTATTTTATGTACATCGTAAGACGTTTGGTTTTATGGTAATGATGCAGCAGCGGAACACACTGGGTTTTTTCGTCTCAATTTCAATTTATTATCGTACAACAATAAAGACAATAGACGACAGCCTGTCTTGTAATTCATAACTTTCTTTAGTAAATTACCGCTTAACACAAAACAAAAACCTAAAATGTTGATGGGTTTGCTTTGGTACAAAAGAAATAAAAAACACCACACAAATCTGTCATCGGTTTTTCAAGGGAACTGCATTCAGGTAAAAAGTATGTGTGTTTGTGGTGAAATGACGTAAGAGTAAAATGACTTGCACAAAGTACCTATGGAAATAAATGGCACAACTTAAAATCATTACAACAAAATTGTTGTACAGAGAAATAATGTAACATTGTTAAAATAGGTGTCCTTTGTTCGAGTACTCCCTAGTGTCGGGTGTGTAACACTTGATATGAGGTGTAGTTTTGTAATCAGTTGTCTTTCACACCTGGGAACTTATTATATTAATATTATTTTTCTATCTTCTAGTTCGTATATTTGTCCCATTTCTTAGTTTTTTTTGATTTTTTTAAGAGAATTATATTTCAACGCTATAATATTTTATAACAAATTATATTTAAATTTTTAATATCAAAAAACTAAAACAAAATTAATATAGAATTAGAAAACATTACATGTAGCACAAAACTCACCACTTCGTTATGTTTTTTCATCATGTTTTAAGTTCCCTCCCATAATATTGTTTAACCATTACACATTTCTTTCATTTCGTGAGATAACAACAAACACCAGAAATACATCATCTCATGTTGGCAACGCTTCGGCACAATAAATATGTTTGTGGCTAAAAATAAACCAGATACTATTGGCTTATCAGCTACAACAACGAATGCGGTCACAAAACTGTACGTTAGCCAGTGTTCACATTAGCCAGTTGGTGGTGCAGATGTCTAAGCAGTCGTAGCTGCGTACACAAGTACATAAATCGTCGTGTGTCTGTTTATGGTTGCGAGTTCGATTCCCGGTGCTTGACAAAAAATAGTATTGAATTTGTCATACAGAAGAAAAAAAATACATTGTTTCAGGCTTAGAATGTGTGCAAGTCCAGCTCAACTTTTCCTCATCTATAAATACCGATTTTTCCATGGCATAATGGTCTGACTTACGGTAGTCAGAGCATTTCCAAATAAATCGCAGATAAATTTGTTATTGCTCCGCTCCTGCTAACGTTTGTTCAATAAGTGATAGCGATAGAGAGCAATTTCCGAACAGTTTTTTTTTTAATATATATTTATTGGTAGAAAGAAAACTTATAAGAATCGAAGAAATATTATGTTTTGTACATAAGTTTTTCATGCGAAATTGAAGACACGACATATCAGACGCTTATAGTGTCAAACCCAATGGGAGTACTTTTAAAATAGTCTATGTTAATTAGGGTGGCAGCAAAAATTTAACTTTGGATTTTCGGTAATACCCGAGCCAACTAATGTGGCAATTGTTATAAAACGGTTATGGTCAAAATTTGAGCAAAATTTAACAACGTTAAGCCGTGCCCCAAAGAGGTCAAAGGTTAAATCTATATATATAAAAATGAGTTTGTCTTTGTTTGCGCACGAAAACGGTTTGACAGATAATTTTTAAATATTCACCGAATATAGCTGTGTGGAGGGTGTTAAAAATAGGGTACTTGTATTTTTTATATATTAAGTGGGCGTGGCCCCGCCCTTTGGTCCCTTTTTTTGAAACCGTTATATCTGGAGGACTGTTAATCCAATCACCTTGCAAATTTGTGTGGTGCCTTTGGCACAAACGTGCGTGATCCAACAATCGTCCTGAAAAATTCACAATATAGTAGAAATATAGCCAGGCTATTTGGAACCAAGTTGGCTTAAGGGCTGATGCGCCGTCCACACACGTCAATATTTGAGGCGCCGCACAGTGTAAAATCGTAGAGTAAGACCAGCCCATCATTCATTTTTAAAAAGGTTCGAATTACACCATAATTTTTTTTTATCGTTAAGCTAAGATGTCGAACTTAATAATTTGAGCAAAATATTTGATTTTTTGTCAATAGTAACACTCGGAAATAAGGACCGTATTCACATCTTTTTACGACAACGTTTTCTTATTATAAAAATAAATCACATTACAATTAAAGAGTTATATATATATAGGTTTTAGTGAAAACATTTGAAATTTTAGCTCCTGAATAATGTAATGTTGTTTTGGCTGCATGCTAAAACTTTGGTAAGGCTTTTAGTTAGGAGTTGCGTTTAGCTCTGCGCTCATATGTAAACAATTTTAAAGCTTAATATATTAATAAAATACTATAAAAATTTTAGCTGCATATTCGTGCATAAACAGAAGTTATATTCAATAAGGTAAAGTGTTCAAAACCGATACCGAAAACTGTCTTACCGGTTTTATTTCCGAAACCGTTTGACGGTTTCTTCAAAGAACCTAATTTCGAATACCCGGTTTAATCTTTTTTTTTTTTTGACGTCGGTTAACCGGTATTTCTAAAGCATAATTTTTACACAACATTGCCCAGTTTGTCCTTGGCAAATCACCATAGAAGGTTGTTTATGATTATCTGATATCCTTTGGCACATCTCAAAGGAAGCTATCTTTGAAATTTCCTTATGCAAAATGAGTGTTTCTTCTTATTTTGAAATGGTTCTCGTTATCTCCTAAACTAAGCAGAAAATCGCTAAAAAGAGCTTGATTTGTGATTACCATACAATAGTTCTAAAATCAATAAAATATAGTTGGGATTTCACCTTGCAATGGCTGAGAAGCCGTCGATATTCCTATGAAGAACTTTAAGTGCAGTTATCTTCTAAACTTTGCAGATCGCAAGAAGGTGCTTTATTTTTGGTCACCATACAAATGTTGGAAAATCACCAAGATATAATTGGGATCTCATTTTGAAATAGATTGAAATCTCAACAGATGTACTTAACGGGTCTTAATCCAAAAACCGAATATAAGGAATGAAAGAGCATCAAAAACTAAACTTTTATACAGTAATTTATTATACGTTTTTGTCAAGAAATAATTATAATAAAGTCAATTAAAAGTAAAAAAACTGGTCGAAATTCCGCATTATTCAATTTATATGAAAACAGGTGGGCCCATGGTAGGCAAAAGTCATGTCAAATTATTACATTTTTGAATCACTATCTAAAATCAAAGCAGCCTTGGCGAAATTTGCAGAAAAATAATTGTTTGCAAAAAAATATATTTGGCAAAATTGGAATATTTCTATATAAAATTTCATTTGCTTATATGGCATGGACTGCTAAAATATGATCATTTCAATATTATAATGTAGTTTATTTTTCGTTTTGTCAAAAAATCAGCATAATAAAGAATATCAAAAGACAGAGAAAACTGGCCGAATTTTCGTTTTATTCAATTTATAGCAAAACAAGTGGGCCTACCACAGGCAACGGTCATGTCAAATTAAAATTTGGATTTTTTTATAAAAAATTTCTTTTGCTTTAAATGGCATGGACTGCTAAAATATGATCATTTCAATATTATAATGTAGTTTATTTTTCGTTTTGTCAAAAAATCAGCATAATAAAGAATATCAAATGTCAAAGAAAACTGGTCGAATTTTCGTTTTATTCAATTTATATCAAAACAGGTGGGCCCATGGTAGGTAAAAGTCATGTCAAATTATTATATTTTTGAATCACTATCTAAAACCACACCAGGTGTGGCGAAATTCGCAGAAAAATATTTTTGTGCAAAAAAATATATAGGTTAACCCCTTGACAAAATTTGGATTTTTTTATAAAAAATTTATTTTGCTTTAAATGGCATGGACTGCTAAAATATGATCATTTTAATATTATAATGTATTTCATTGTTTGTTTTTGTCTAGAAATCAGCATAATAAAGAATATCAAATGTCAAAGAAAACTGGTCGAATTTTCGTTTTATTCATTTTATACCAAAACAGGTGAACCCACGATAGACAAAAGTCATGTCAAATTATTTCATTTTTGAATCACTATCTAAAATCACAGCAGCTGTGGCGAAATTCGCAGAAAAATATTTTTGTGCAAAAAAATATATAGGTAATAAAGAATATCAAAAGTCAAAGAAAACTGGTCGAATTTTCGTTTTATTCATTTTATACCAAAACAGGTGGGCCTACCACAGGCAAAGGTCATGTAAAATTATTTCTTTTTTGAATCACTATCTAAAACAACAGCAGCTGTGGCGAAATTCGCAGAAAAATATTTTTGTGCAAAAAATTATATAGGTTAACCCCTTGCCAAAATTTGGATTTTTTTATAAAAAATTTATTTTGCTTTGAATGGGCATGGACTGCTAAAATATGAGTATTTCAATATTATAATGTAGTTTATTTTTGTCAAAAAATCAGCATAATAAAAAATATCAAAAGTCAAAGAAAACTGGTCGAATTTTCGGTTTGTTCAATTTATGTCAAAGCAGGTGGGCCTACCACAGGCAAAGGTCATGTCAAATTATGTAATTTTTGAATCACCATCTAAAACCACAGCAGCTGTGGCGAAATTCGCAGAAAAATATTTTTGTGCAAAAAATTATATAGGTTAACCCCTTGCCAAAATTTGGATTTTTTTATAAAAAATTTATTTTGCTTTGAATGGGCATGGACTGCTAAAATATGAGTATTTCAATATTATAATGTATTTCATTGTTTGTTTTTGTCAAGAAATCAGCATAATAAAGAATAACAAAAGTCAAAGAAAACTAGTCGAATTTTCGTTTTATTCATTTTATACCAAAACAGGTGAACCCACGATAGACAAAAGTCATGTCAAATTATTTCATTTTTGAATCACTATCTAAAATCACAGCAGCTGTGGCGAAATTCGCAGAAAAATATTTTTGTGCAAAAAAATATATAGGTTAACCCCTTGCCAAAATTTGGATTTTTTTATAAAAAATTTATTTTGCTTTGAATGGGCATGGACTGCTAAAATATGAGTATTTCAATATTATAATGTAGTTTATTTTTGTCAAAAAATCAGCATAATAAAAAATATCAAAAGTCAAAGAAAACTGGTCGAATTTTCGTTTTATTCATTTTATACCAAAACAGGTGAACCCACGATAGACAAAAGTCATGTCAAATTATTTCATTTTTGAATCACTATCTAAAATCACAGCAGCTGTGGCGAAATTCGCAGAAAAATATTTTTGTGCAAAAAAATATATAGGTTAACCCCTTGCCAAAATTTGGATTTTTTTATAAAAAATTTATTTTGCTTTAAATGGCATGGACTGCTAAAATATGATCATTTTAATATTATAATGTATTTCATTGTTTGTTTTTGTCAAGAAATTAGCATAACAAAGAATATCATATGTCAAAGAAAACTGGTCGAATTTTCGGTTTGTTCAATTTATGTCAAAGCAGGTGGGCCTACCCAGGCAAAGGTCATGTCAAATTATTTCATTTTTGAATCACTATCTAAAACCACAGCAGCTGTGGCGAAATTCGCAGAATAATATTTTTGTGCAAAAAAATATATAGGTTAACCCCTTGCCAAAATTTGGACTTTTTTATAAAAAATTTATTTTGCTTTAAATAGCATGGGCTGCTAAAATATGATCATTTCAATATTATAATGTAGTTTATTTTTCGTTTTTGTCAAAAAATCAGCATAATAAAAAATATCAACAGTCAAAGAAAACTGGTCGAATTTTCGTTTTATTCATTTTATACCAAAACAGTTGAACCCACGATAGACAAAAGTCATGTCAAATTATTTCATTTTGAATCACTATCTAAAATCACAGCAGCTGTGGCGAAATTCGCAGAAAAATATTTTTGTGCAAAAAAATATATAGGTTAACCCCTTGCCAAAATTTGGATTCTTTTATAAAAAATTTATTTTGCTTTAAATGGCATGGACTGCTAAAATATGATCATTTTAATATTATAATGTATTTCATTGTTTGTTTTTGTCAAGAAATCAGCATAATAAAGAATATCAAATGTCAAAGAAAACTAGTCGAATTATCGTTTTATTCCATTTACACCAAAACAGGTGGGCCCTCAATAGGAAAAAGTCATGTCAAATTATTACATTATTGAATCACTATCTAAAACCACAGCAGATGTGGCGAAATTCACAAAAAATATTTTTGTGCAAAAAAATATATAGGTAATAAAGAATATCAAAAGTCAAAGAAAACTGGTCGAATTTTCGTTTTATTCATTTTATACCAAAACAGGTGGGCCTACCACAGGCAAAGGTCATGTAAAATTATTTCATTTTTGAATCACTATCTAAAACAACAGCAGCTGTGGTGAAATTCGCAGAAAAATATTTTTGTGCAAAAAAATATATAGGTTAACCCCTTGCCAAAATTTGGATTTTTTTATAAAAAATTTATTTTGCTTTAAATGGCATGGACTGCTAAAATATGATCATTTTAATATTATAATGTATTTCATTGTTTGTTTTTGTCAAGAAATCAGCATAATAAAGAATATCAAATGTCAAAGAAAACTGGTCGAATTTTCGTTTTATTCCATTTACACCAAAACAGGTGGGCCCTCAATAGGCAAAAGTCATGTCAAATTATTACATTATTGAATCACTATCTAAAACCACAGCAGATGTGGCGAAATTCACAAAAAATATTTTTGTGCAAAAAAATATATAGGTAGTAAAGAATATCAAAAGTCAAAGAAAACTGGTCGAATTTTCGTTTTATTCATTTTATACCAAAACAGGTGGGCCTGCCACAGGCAAAGGTCATGTAAAATTATTTCATTTTTGAATCACTATCTAAAACAACAGCAGCTGTGGTGAAATTCGCAGAAAAATATTTTTGTGCAAAAAAATATATATTGCCAAAATTTGGATTTTTTTTAAAAAATTTATTTTGCTTTAAATAGCATAGGCTGCTAAAATATGATCATTTCAATATTATAATGTAGTTTATTTTTCGTTTTTGTCAAAAAATCAGTATAATAAAGAATATCAAAAGTCAAAGAAAACTGGTCGAATTTTCGTTTTATTCATTTTATACCAAAACAGGTGAACCCACGATAGACAAAAGTCATGTCAAATTATTTCATTTTTGAATCACTATCTAAAATCACAGCAGCTGTGGCGAAATTCGCAGAAAAATATTTTTGTGCAAAAAAATATATTAATTCCTTGCCAAAATATGAATTTTTTTATATATTTTGTTGTTGTTGTTTTAAATGGCATAGATTGATAAAATATGATCATTTGAGTATTAAAAAGTAATTCGTTTTTAATTTTTGTTAAGAAACCAGCATAATAAAGATGTTAAAAGTCAAAGAATACTGGTCGAATTTTTAATTTTTCTTTGTTTGTCTAATTTTTTGTTTAAATTCTTGATGGTTGTAGTATGTGAGGTTAGAGTACACACTATTACTTATTATGTTGGACGAAACATTGTTAATGCTTGACAGTAACTTACCGGATAAATTGAAGAATATCATACACATTCTACATATCGATTCAAGCGATCAGTTATCTTCATACTGTCTAATGTCGATGCTTACGAAATAATAACAGTGGAAATTATTATTTATTTTTCAATTAATTTTTTTGTTTATTTTTAAAAATTTGGTTTTTAGAACGTACAAATTACAGGTTTTTCTATACATTTTGTGTTGTTTGGTTTATTAAATAAATATCGACAAAATTGCATCTCGTTCTTAAATGAAAAGACATAAAAGACATACTAAGCGCGTTTAAATTAGTTACTATAACAAATTTGGTGATTTTGTTTCGTTTCTTTCAATCCTTAGCATAGACATTAATGTGTACATCGTTGTTATATAATTTCAGTTATTTATTAGTTCTAATTTTGAAATTCCAATAAAAAGAAAAAAGAAAAAAATACAAGGAGTTCGAGTAATATAAAATTTGTACATTCAAATATATAAGGAATGGCAGAAAGGAGTAATTAAAAGTTATACTTTATTTCAATGCATGATTTTATTCGAGTGTATCTTTATTATTGTTCAAATTAGCGCCAGAAAGGCACTTAAGTTGCAATAATAATGTCTGTTACGGTTTATATATCTACTCTAGGGCGGCAGCAAAGAGTGTCGGCGATTTTTTTTGCGGTAATTTATAAATGTTCTATCGGAATACATGACAGTAATTTTAGTAAGATCGGACAACTATTTCCCTTGCCCTAAAGAGAAAGGTCAGGTGTTAGTAAATCCTATTTTTTAATTTGATTGAGGAATTGTTCTTTTTTCTAGCAAATGTGTAATAGTAAAATATTGATGTGTGAGGGCGGCGCTTCGCCCTTTTTGCCAACTTTGTTCCAAATAACCTGGTTATATCTCTACTATACTGTGAAATTTTCAGGACGATCGAACTATTGTTATGGCTGTTGTAATGTTATTTTTTAATTGGCCTTGGCACATGCCACTTCCATCCTGGCTATAAATCATATTGCACCAATAACTCAAATATCATCTTTATAACTCTTATAGTTCATGAGATACAGCCTTTTAAAGTTTTAAGTTCTTAAACCTCGCCAACTGATCCGATCCCGCCCATTTTCAATTGGATCACGTACTTTGCTGCCAAATGCATGCACACAAATTTTCAAGGCGATTGGAGAAACAATCATCCAGATATTGCGGTTTCCAATATTTGGTCCAATGGGCGAGGCCACGCCCATTTGATTGATTCATCATTCTGTGAAAATTTCAATTATATCAGTCAAGCCGTTTGGAGTCTATACGGTGCTAAAAAATCCAAACAAACAAAGACAAACTAGTTTAATAAATTTAGATTTGACCTTTGACCTCTTTGGGGCTTAAAGTTGTCCGATATTATTCAAATGCAGCTTTATCTCCTGCCAAATAGAGCTATTTAGCAATTGGACGCATATCATTGAACTGACGCATGATATCTAAACGATCCATGATGTTTTCATTGATCACTTTTTGTTGCTGGTCTTGCAACGGCGATGACTTTTCACCAACATTACAGCAACGGCCAAAATCGAGAGACAGATAAGAAAACACCAAACAGGCCGTTAAAGTTCCGAACAGCCAGTTGGTATAGAGACGCAGCGTTCCACGTATTCATGACCAAGTAGACGGGGCATTTGATGCAGCCCTCGCTGTTGCAGCGTAAACAGTGTGAACTGGTGGTGGATGTACAACCTGAAAGAGAAAACAAAAAATGGCAAATTAGTCAAATAACTTGAAACTAAATATAATAAAAACGAAAACTATTATTTAACAAAATGAATAAAAATTTAAATAACACACAAGTAAGTTTTCTTTAAAACAAAGTAGGAACTACAAGGTGGGCCAAAAGAAGTCATCCTATTGAAAGACGCTCTTATTTTTGACCATTCCAAATTTATTTTGTGGGTTTTTTGAAGTTCCGTGTTTACGTGAACAAGCCGCAGATCCTGGAAGCACTCAAGGACAACATTCGACACCAGTACGAGAATCTGTCTCCCGAAGTTCTCGCCGAAGTGATGAAAAATGCCATAGAACGAGCCCGTATGGCAATTAATTGTGACGGCGCCTATTTAGCAGATATCATCTTTTCGAATTAACCAGATTCAGATAAACATAATCAAAAAACAGAATCCAAGTTTTCCATTTAGAAACAAAATGAGAGCCAAACAACATTGGATGACTACTTTTGGCCCACCTTGTATATAAAGCGTTCCAATTCAAAAGACCCAGGGATTTCTACTTTTTCCTAAACAAATATTAATTCTGTAGCAAAAGCAAATCTCTTACTATATTAATGTATCTGAAAGACTATAAATGTGTCAGCATGGTCGTGGTCATTCTTCTTCTGGTACTTCTTTGCAATCCCAGAGGATTATATACCGCACGTAGAAAAATATTATAAGCGCCTCGATCTTCTGCGCTTCTTCTCCAGTTAGTCAAAACAAGTTCTGTAAGGTTTTCAGTAACCTGGTCTATCTAAAGGAGTTTTGGTCGCCCTCTTTGCGCCGTCCATCGAGTTCATTGTCGAAGACTTTTCAAGCTGGAGCATTTTCATCCATGTGCACAACATGACCTAGCCAATGTAACAATGTCAGTGTACAGCTCATGCGTCATACGACGCCGATACTCTCCGTTAACGATGATGGGCCCGTATATGTTACGGAGAATTTTTCTCTCGAATACCTCTAGAACTGATTCATCCGCTTCTGTCATAACTAGGGTGTTCAAAACCGAAAAACCGTAAACCGGTTTTTTTATTTAAAACCGTATGCCGGTTTTTGCAAAAATGCCATTTTCGAATAACCGGCTTAACCGAGTTTTTTCCTTCGGGTACTCGGTTTTTTTAAATTAGTTTAAAATTGAATTTTAAATTTTTACAAAGCTTCCAAAAGCATTCTTGTTTATAAAATGTAAAAAGATTTTTCTAAATTAATTTGAAATTTTATTTTAAAATTTTCCAAAGCTTCTAAAAACATTCTCGTTTATAAAACGTTAAAAGTTTCTTCTAAATTAATTTGAAATTGAATTTTAAAATTTTCAAAGCTTCAAAAACATTCATGTTTATAAAATGTAAAAAGTTTTTTCTAAATTAATTTGAAATTGAATTTGAAAACTTTAAAAATCTTCTAAAAACATTCTCGTTTACAAACATTGAATACCCTAATTATATGTATTAGGACCGGAAAATATCCTACAAGCTAATCCCGTATAAAGAAGTCTAAAAGGCAGAAACGATGGAATTTGCTTTTTAAAAGACTTTATCCTGCAATTTGCCCTACAACGGCAGAGTCTATTAACAGTTCAGATTGTGAAATGGGGGAATCTCCTAATGGTAGTCTTTGCAACGATTTAAACATGGCAATAAATAACATCCAAAGTCCACCAGCGACAACAAATTGCAATGACACAAGTCTATATGATGATTTCAACTATTTCGATAGATTTAATAAAAGGACAGAAAAGCTCAACATCCTTCTAAACGCTCTTTTGCCAATAAATCCTACTTCCACAATAAGTGGGCGCGTGTTTTCTGTATCAAGCTTTATAAAAACGAAACAGAAGAATTGACTCAAAATTGAACCTTAAATTGCATATTATTTCTTAAATACTATTTTAACCAGTAAGAAAGTTTCAGTGGGGTAAGCCGATTTACATATACCCTTACCCTCAGTAAAACATATAATTTTCTAGTATATTATATCATTACACGATTTCTAAAGTGGTCGAAGTGGTACATTTGTATGGGAGGTACCAGAAGGGCGTGGATAGACTTAATGTTTTTTTCTTCATAACTTTATCCCGATTTAGCTTTAATAAATACAGAATTTGGACACGATAACGTTGGGTGTATTGATATTACTACTCCATCTCTGAAGTGGGCGGAATGGTGCATTTGTATGGGAGGTTCCAGCAGCTACGTGGCTAGGCTTCTAAATTGGTTCTACAAATTTTTATTCTGTTTGACCAATACTAAAAACAGAATTTGGTCACGATCGCGTTGGATCTATTAATAATATTAATCGATTTCTAAAGTGGGTGGTACCTGATGGGTATGGGAGGTACCACATGGGGCTAGACTTCTAGTTTTTTCTCCAAAACTTTATCCTGCTATAGTTTTACCCTATTCGATTGATATAACATACTATATAAATTCATTTTTTTAAACCAAATTATATTTTTTATAAGTATTTTTAACTTTTTAGAAAAAACCCGAAAAAACCGGTTAAACCGGTTTTCTTTAAAATGCTGTATTCGAAATCCGATTTTTCTTAAAAATCAATTTTTCGAATCAGTCGGAAACAGGGTTTCTAAAAAAATGAGGTATTTGAACAATCTAGTCATAACCCAGGATTCTGAGTCATGCATTAAGACACGTAGAACCAGTATCTGGTATAGCTGGTCGTGGTCATTAGGCCGTAGAAATTTCACTTTATAGTGGGTTGGGAACCATCAATATTCATATGAAAACCTTGAAGTGCAGTTATCTCCTAAACTAAGTGTTAAATTACAAAAAGGAGCTTAATTTGTCACCACTATAAGATAGTTGGGAAATCACTAAGAAACCGTTGTTGAATTCTCATATTGAAAAATATTGGGATCTTACTTTAAAATGGTTGGGAAGCCATCCACATTCATACGAAAAACTTTAACTGCCTTTATCTCATAAACCAATCGTAGAAGGAAGGTTAATTTGTAATCATATTCAAACGTTTTCATATTTAAACAAAACCGATTTTTTTACCAAATCAGGTATTTGAAAACTGAAACTTTGTTATTTTTCCAATAAAACCGAAACCGGTTTTCTGATATGTAAATATTTGATCACTATACCCGTAACTCATGATTTTGGGGTGTTTGGAACATTTCAAAAACAGATTCTTGCTGTACACAGTGGCACCTATTAGAAAAGTAGTATAATTTCTTGTCCAATGACAACTTTATTGAAATTAATCAAATTTGATGTACTTGGTCAGTTTAAAGTTAAAAATTGGTGTTTGTTGCCGCTATAAAAAATTTAGTATAAGGTCTAGACCATTTTTATATGTCTAGTTATAAAAGTTCCTCCACCAATAGTCATATTATCTCATATTTTCAAATCCAAATCCATATGGTCAGTTTTTCCTGTATACCGATGATATGCTTTTTTGTCCATCTTTCCCTCTCTCTTCTGATAGAATTCTGGTGCTGTAAATTTTAAGCAATTCAACAGATTTACATTATCACACATAAATCGATGGCATTAACTTTAATGAAACATTTATAATGCAAAAATACTTTTTTATATACCATATATGTATTTTTCAATTAATAACTTTTTTTCTCCATTTTCTTTCTTTACAGCTACAACAAATTTTGTGGGCAAATTCACCCAAAGTGTTCGACGCATTGTCCAGGATGTCAAAGATGAAGGTGCTCCGAGTAAGTTTTATTACTATTCGATACATTTCAGTGCAACTAAACTTACTTATCTGTAATTTTGCAGGTGGCATGAGCCGCGAAGAGGTCATCGAAACCAATGAGAGATTGCGTAATTTGCGTATACGTTTGGAAGAGTCCTACGATACAGCTAAACAGGCTTTAATAACACTCATGAATAAATATGGTGATTCTAAATCTCAGCGAAATATTTTCCAACGCTATCCTATGCTCAAGTTGATGATAAAGGTTTGTGAGAGCGGGTGATATTACAATCAAAGAGTAACCTAAAAGGGTGCTTATAGCTTTCGTTTTAATTGTTGGTCTTTAACAGACACATCTTAGTTTTAGACGTTGAGTAGTTCGCGAAATACATAAGGGCACATAATCAGTTTTGTTTTTTTGAGAGCAGAAACTCGTCCGTTTAATTAACCCCAGGCAATTTCACCAACCGTAAATAACATAACGGCGGTATGGTGCAAAAGGTTTCAAGTCCACTTTTTGTGAAAGTCATCATCATCATTATCAAAAGTGCCCAAAAGTCATAATCTATGGGTGGGAGTATCAATCAGTCACTTCAGTATACCAAAATTTCTGTACTGGTTCATTTCAAATTAAGCATTGTTAGTGTGCAACTATGGCACATCGAACAACTCTTCGGAATTGTTTGCAACTCAATTTTGAGTTGCTTGAAGGTAAAATAAAACGGCCACACTCTATTGCGCTTTTAAAGTGAACGACATTTATTCAAAGATATTTTCTCTTTTATATACTAAATCTAGAGTTCACAATCATTACGGAAGGCATAATCTAGGCACTGCATGATCACACACATTTTCAATCATGACCCTTGCCGACATGTGGTGTGCACAGCAAATACCCAAAAGCTATTTGTATGCTAGTCATTAACATAAGCCAGCCTAATAGATGGCTGGTTTATCTATGTGGGGAATTAAAATTTCCCTCGTTGTAAAACCATCCATTCTTTTGATTATAAGTTCTAGTATGTATTCAAAGTGTTTACTATATTAAACAGCTAGTATGGATCATAGTTTTGAATGCGAACTGAAAAAACAAGAAAAGCCGTAATGCCTCTTAAGTTACTCTATGATCAGAATAAAATTTAAATTTCAACATAAAACCTTAAATAATATTCTATTTTTTGCACCCTCAGGATGTCATCCGTTTAGAAACCCAATATTGGGCTTTAATAGATATACCACGCCAGGAGAAACAGGAGACCGTGCCCACCTATGTTATGCGCGCCTGCTCGATCATGGAAAAGACTCAAAAATCGGGAGAGGGTGTGAAAACATCTGCTAAGTTAGCGGAAGAAGCAGCGGAAAAACGAGAGCGTTTGGAAAGATTGGAAAGTAAGACAGAGGGCAAATAGACACCTACATTACACTCCGGTTCAAAAATGGGTATAAGTTATTGTATGGAAACAAAAATTTTGCTATGGCAGATAGCTGTAGAAGAATTTTACTAAGTTGAAAAGGGCTTAAATTTTTAGTATACAACTTAAACCTATTTTCGTTCGAAAGTGTATTAAAGGTCTTCATATTTAGATGTATGTTTATTAACTACTTTTTAATTTTTCTTCCAGATATGACCACCGCCCAAATCGAACATGAAAATAATCAACTTATTAATGATTTATATAGATTACTAAAGAAATATTTAGGCCTTAGACATCTAATACGAGTTCTCAAGGTAAGTAATATATGGGAATATTTATTGCCATTGTATACAGTGAAGGACAATTACATGGGACCACATTTTATAAAATATTTGTTTATAAGGATTTCTTATTTCAATCGACTGTGTGTCATATTGGTAATATGAAATCGTTACAGAATCATAAAATCAACAGCAGTTAGTTATTAAAATTCTTTTTGATATTACATAACAGCTACAAAGCTTAAATAAACTTAAAGACTGAAAGAAAGAATTCTCATTTTGTTGTGAATTCTGGTGCATAAGACTTGATAAACATTTTGCAATAATTATACCAAAGCCTGCTGATGAGAATTCGTGGTTGAATCCGAAACATAGAATATCATTTTGCTAAAACACTTCTTTCATAAAATGGTCTTGAGCTTGAAATACTTTCTAAATCAACTTAAGATTATTAAAGTTGAACTAAATTATAAAATATGCCTTATGTCTTGAAAGAAGATAGTTCTAACATAAAATTTGATACTAATCAGTACAAAAATTCAGGTGTATTGACTGATAAATATCTCTTCTTTGTCTTCTTCTTTAATGGCATCAACAACAAAAATGTATCTATCAGTAGCCGCACGTAGAAGAGAATTCCTTGCGCTTCGGTCTTTTGCACTCCGTAGATAGTTCGTCCCACCAAGCTTAGACAACAGCTTTTTCACCTGGTCCATCGACAGAATATTTGCCACCTCCTGCGCCGCCCATCGAGTTTATTGCCGAAGACTTTTCGAGCCAGAGCATTTTGGTCCATTCATACAACATGTCCAAGCCAGCGAATTCGGTCTACTTGAACGCGCATGCCTAAGTCGATGTCGTTGTACAGCTCATACAGCTCGCGATTCATTCGATGACGATACTCGCCGTTAACGATGATGGGTCAAAATATTTTGCGAAGTATTTTTTTCCCGAAAACTCCCAAAATATTTTGATCCGACTGCGGATTCTGCGCTATAGAGCACGACAGGTAGGATTAGTGTTTGGTAGAGTTGAATCTTCGTTCGTCGAGAGAGGGCTTTATGTCTACTCGGCGCATAGTAGCAACATGTTGCCATCAGAACTCGTCCCTTGATTTCCAGGCTGACATTACTATTTTTGTTTATGGCGGAGCCGAGGTAGACAAAATCATTTACCACTTCAAAGTTATAGTTGTCAACGTTCACGAAGCGTCCCAAACGAGTAAACTCTTTGTTCGTTGAAACGAATAACTTGGTTTTGTTCTCATTAATCACCAAAACAACTTCAGCCGACTGCTTCTTAAAAAAAACTTAATTTCCCTTTACAACCCATAAATGTAGATGATTGAAGCCAGGAGTCGTACCTGGGATCTTCCGCATGACAGTCGATTGTTCTAACCATCATCCCACGGACGGTCCCCGCCGACAGCTTCTCAATACTCGAAAAGCCGGCAGTAACATTCCGCAGTTCTCGGGATGTTATTAGATTTGTGTCTGTTTCCACTAAAGACTTCGTGTCAGTCAGTGTCATCCCGCAAAGTCGTATGAGCTTCGAGGGGATATCAAACTCAGCCATAGCATTAAATAATTTCTGTCGTATCGGACTGTCGAATGCAGTTTTGTAATCGATAAACATATGTTACGTATGCATCTCTTGGGTCTTCCCCAGGATTTGTCTTAGTGTGAATATCTGGTCAGTCGTGGGTTTACCAGGTCAAAAGTCACACTGCTAAGGTCCAATCAGGTTCGCTAACGTGGGCTTCCATCTTTCACACAACACTCTAGACATGACCTTGTATGCGATAGGTAAAAGGCTGATCCCTTGATAATTGGTATACACACGTGGGTCGCATTTCCTAAGCACAGGACATAGAACACTCGGATACCAATCATGGGGCATGCAATCCTTGAGCACAATCGTGATTATGAGCAGAGACATGCACGCTGCCAGCTCATCACCGTAGACTTTAAAAGCTCTGCCAGCAGTCCATCAGCTCCCGCATCTTTGTTGCTTTTAAGCCGCACAATTGCCATGGTGACCTCGTTTTGGCTCGTTGGTGGACAGTCTACTCCATCGTCGATTATTGGTGTGATTCCGTCACCTATTCGGGAACGAGTAGAGATCGAAAGTGTTCCCTGAATGTCAGTGACCAAATTTCCGTCTCCC